>CM019745.1:4659650-5904787 GCA_009761775.1 Ficus carica | reverse complement strand
ATACTTCGCTAACACATCTTTTAAAATCCGAAACATATTTTTCCTAAAATAATTGAAATAAGGGATTTAAACTCCAACACTACCTTATGTGTAATTGTTATTTGATTATGTCGGCAATAGAATTCAAAACATGTTTATATAAAGATATATGAAAAATGTTGTCTTTTTTTAATCATTTCTTAATAATATTCTAAAGTAAATAATAGAGTTTAAAATATCTAAAACCAGTAACACCTTACTAGGTAAGTAGGTATGTACCTATACTATAAGTAAATAAACTATTAGTTATAAATTTGTTATTCATGACTATATACTTTATTCACCGTGAAAAATGTTATAGTAATTACTCATTTAGTCCCTCAACTTTTAACTTTGTGTAATTTTTGGTTTATAAACTTCTTTTTGTAGCTGAAACGCCCATGAACTTTAAAAATTATTACTACAATTCATTTTCCGTCAATTTTTGTACGGAATCAGTTAGTAAGTTGGTCAAAAGGGGTACTAAACTACAGATTTCAATCCAAAAATTAACGGAAAGAATTATTGTAACAACGTTTTAAATAGTTGTAGGGTCCTTCCTGGTACAAAAAAAAAAAAAAGATAATTGCCATAAACTATTAAAATATTGATACAATTGTCACTTTTTGTTAAATTTTAAATGCAATTCGTAATAGTTGATCAAAAGTGCTGCTAACTAAGGGATTTTATATAAAAAGTGACGTAAAGATTATATTGCAATATTTTTAAAGTTTAAAAGCTTATGGACATTCCAGCTATGAAAAAAGTTTAGAGAGAGACCAAGGTTTACAAAATCAAAGTTCAGAGACTAACCTAGCAATTTACCCAAAAGTTATTTACTTTGTTCTCCCTTTAATCAAAGGGATTTTGGGTGAAATTTGTGGTGAGCCAATTGGTTATGGGCGTGCTCAAGGTAGATTACTTTGTTCTCTCCCTTTAATCAAAGGGATTTTGGGTGAAATGGTGGTGAGCCAAGGGTTATGCGGGGGGGGGGGGGGGGGGTGCTCAAGGTAGAACACAGTCTCGAACTGGGGGGGGGGGGGGGGGGGGGGTGTGCTCAAGGTAGAACACAGTCTCGAACTGGGGGGGGGGGGGGGTGGTGATATAATATTTTTAAAATCTCCAAAAATCCTTTACATGAACTACAATACAAAATTGTGTTTAATAAAATTATTTAACAATCATTTGCACAAACACCAACGCATTTTAATAATTATTTGAAGAAGCTAGAACTTCTAACTTTTACTTTTAACTTCTCCATCTCCTTAAACTAAAAGTAAAAGTAGAAATTATGACAAAAACACAACAATTCCAAACTAATCTTTTGTGGGGTGACTAGCGTCGGGTGGTTGTGGGTTCCGGTGGGGGTTGCAGTGGGTGCTTGCAGGCTAGGGTTTCAGTGGGTAGCTTGTTGGTTGGATGACAGTGGCTTGCCAAGACGACAGATGGTGGCTCAGTTCTTGGGGAGGCTTTGTTTAGGCCTACTTTTGACTTGGATTTCCACACGTTTTGATTAGGCGAACTAATCAACGGCTAGAATTATAACTACCTAGATCATTAGCTGAGATTTTTTGGGATATTTTTGTCATTATACATTAAAATAACAAGCTAGTGTTAGGGGATGTTAAGAAAAACATTTTGATCAACAGAGTGCCTTTGTAATTTAGACATAACATAACAGGTGTTAGTATCATTCTCCTTTAGTGTGTTAAGAAAAAAATAATACTACTTATGTAGCATTCTAATTTTGTCTATAGCTGCACATGAAGAAATTTTGTAGTAAGATATGCAATACAATTATAATGTGTTTGGCGACATCAGAAGTTATATTACATAAAGAAAATTAAAATTTTCAAAACATTAATAATAAATGTAAATGTTTTTTTAAGTTGTCGTTCTTTCATAGTAGAATACTAAAAGGGACGAGCCAAGCCGTATGCGAGTGCGACCAAACTCTGCTATAGACTAGTGGTTCAAATTTTTGGACAACTGTCTTCGGATTGTTATCCTTATTTCACTGGTTTGCATGCATTCTTTGTTGTTTTAGAATAATTGTGTACTTTATACATTAACGGAAAGGTAAAGAATAATAACAAATTTCTACAAAAAAAAAAAAAAAAAGAAAGAATAATAACAAAGTATTTGAAGGGACATGATATAATTTATAACAACAATAGGTTGTGTTGTGTTGTGTTGTGTTGTGTTCTATGAAAAAATTACACTATCTACCTTTTTTGGTTCCATTTGCATATTTTAAGACTTCAATTCTATGATCATCCACTTTGTCTTTTTCACAACCTGTCGTATCATGTCGGCATGTCAAAATAATTTAGTGGTTCACAATTATATGCCCTTCTTTTTCCTGGAGGGAAGATATTTTGTGAAAAAAAAATCGTACACGTTTTCGGGTTTTTAACCAAGTAAATGGCCAGCACCGTGCAACAGTGCAAGTCAAGCACCGTGCGGAGCAGGTGGGAAAGGTTCCTTTTACAATTATAATTACAATTACAACTACAATTATAATTATGACGTTGTTTGGTTCGAAATTATTGCCGGCAAAAAGTCCTTATCAGCAAAAATACCACCCAAAAAAAAAAAAAAAAACCTCCCCACATGTGGAAAACGAGCCATTTTTCTTAACGCAAAAGTAATTTTATGGAGACTTTTATGATATAGTGCTAGAGAATGTTATGAAAAGAATTTGATGGAAGAACATGTTTGAATTTGAAAGACATCCCCATATAATTTGAACTTTCAATAAATGTTGAGTCTGTTGGTTAGATGTGTTCACGAGTTCACAAATGACTTCTTAAAGTAAGAGCCTTAATATATAGTATTTAAGGTAAATTTCTGAATATGATAATTAGTGAAGTTTAAATGATTTGATTTACTTCTCTCATCTTGCAACTCTTAAAAATAAATTATTCACCCATACATTAAAATTTGTCTTGAATAATCAAATATTTATTTGTATAAATTTGTATCCTTCAATTCTACATTATTGATAAAAAAGTATAAATTTAATTTTTACGTTAATATATCATCTGGTTAAGATGAATCTTAAAAATCCTAATTTACCCCTCCCATTAGATGAGGCAGCCTGGTCACGAGGATGAACCCAAAAAAGCCAGCAAAAAGGAAACTTTTCACAAAATAAAAATATTAAAGATTTCAACTCTAATATTAAATTTTATATAATATTTAATAAATGTTTAAAATATTTTCGTATCAATTACATACTTCAATTATTATAATATAACACATTAATTAATATTTAAAAAATTAAAATTATTATACATGGCACTACTCTTCACAAAATTACAACATACTTCCAATATTTCAATCGACAGATTTTTTTTTTCCCAAAAAAAAAAAAAGCACGTGCGAGGTTGGTCCAATCAGAAAGTTCTAGTCTTTTAACACTTTTATTTTTATTATTTTTTTATTTTTATTTTTTTTGCACAAATAAACAAATAGCCAAGCTGTTGAAACCTCAATGGTCCTCCACATACCCAGACACTAAATCCAACAAACAAACCGTCGACAGACCCAAAACCACCCCCAACAAAACCTCCCAAACACTCGCACCATCTCCAACACCAAATGAACTTCCTTTGCTTCTTTCTACTCTCTCTCCTCCTCTGCTCTAACTCTAACTCTCACTCCCTCCTTTCTCTCTCTTCCTCTCCTCTAAACTCCTCCCAAATCTTCGACGCTTGGTGCGAGCAACATGGCAGATCATACCCTTCCGAGGAGGAAAAGCTGTACAGGCTCAGGGTCTTCGAGGACAACCTCGACTTCGTCACACGACACAACAACATGGGCAACTCTTCTATACCCTCTCCCTAAATGCCTCTTTGCCGATCTCACCCACCATGAGTTTAAGTCCTCTCGCTTGGGTTTTTCCTCTTCTACTGATCTTCTCAGTTCTCGGTCTAAATCGGGTTCGCAGAAGCTTCTGGATATGAGAGACGTCCCTGCTTCGCTTGATTGGAGGAAGAGTGGAGGCTGTTACCAATGTCAAAGATCAAGGGAGTTGTGGTATGCAACTTTATACTTTGTCGTTGACTATTTTTTATGGATAACAAGCTATGGTTTTCAGGATCCAATTTGGGCAGGGGAAAATTTTTTGTTTCTAATTATTCTGTTTTTGTTTCGATTTCTGTTTTGAGTTTTTTCCGCTTCGATTTTTCGAGTGATGACGGTTGATGTGTTTGCTTTTTGAACCACATTTCACCTGGCAGTGATTAGTTCTTGATTACCTGAGATGGCTAATTACTGGTTCTGAGCACTATTTAAAAAGTTTTCTACATTGTTTTCCTCGCATAACAGTTTGAATTTACTTTTTTCAAGTTTAACCTATGGACCGAAACAGGGGTTAAGTTCATTTTTAGAGCAAGACGGATTTCCCTTTTGGATGAACTTATATAAGTTATAGCTTGGTTCTTTACATCAGTCTAATTGAAGTAGTAAGTATAGCAACGATTGCAAACGATGGTATAAGATTTGCATAGCAAACATTTTTCTAAGATTGCGACTGTATTGTGAAAGATGTGAAAGGCACTGTGGTTGTGTTTTAGGTGCTTGTTGGGCCTTCTCAGCGACTGGTGCTATTGAAGGCATCAATAAGATTGTCACTGGATCTCTTGTCAGTCTTTCCGAACAAGAGTTAATTGATTGTGATACAAGTTACAACACTGGTTGCAATGGTGGACTTATGGACTATGCGTTCCAATTCGTGATCGATAACCACGGGATTGACACGGAGCAAGATTATCCTTTCCAAGCTCGGGATAAGTCCTGTAATAAGGATAAGGTTAGTAGTAACGTGAGCCTTTCCTTTGTCTTCCACATCTACAGTTCTGCTCGCAATAAGTTTGACCTGATCTTTTCGAAACATTTGTTTGCAGTTAAAAAGGCATGTTGTGACGATCGACGGCTATACTGACGTGGCATCAAATAATGAGCGGCAGCTACTACAAGCCGTGGCAACTCAACCAGTGAGTTGTAGGCATATGTGGGTAGTGAGAGAGCATTTCAACTCTACTCCAGGTTTGTTCCAAAGCTCCATCTCAAGACCATAACCTATGATTGATCGAACCGTGACCAATCTGATGCCGGAATTTTCTGCTCATTGCGTGACAGGGGATATTCAATGGCCCATGTTCGACTTTTTTTGGATCACGCTGTGTTGATTGTAGGGTACGGTTCAGAAAATGGAGTGGACTATGGATTGTCAAGAACTCGTGGGGAACAGGGTGGGGAATGGATGGCTATATCCACATGCAACGTAACACTGGGAATTCTCAAGGAGTCTGTGGTATTAACATGCTTGCCTCATACCCAACGAAGACTAGCCCGACCCCCCTCCTTCGCCTTCACCGGGTCCCTACTAGGTGTAGTTTCTTTTCTCAGTGTGGAGAAGGAGAACCTGCTGCTGCTCATGGCGCGTACTTGGAGTATGCCTTTCATGGAAATGCTGTGGTCTGAGCTCTGCTGTTTGTTGTAAAGACATGATTCACTGTTGCCCCCAAGATTACCCCATATGCGATACACAAAGGAATCTATGCTTCAAGGTACGTGCTATTATGACTTTTTTTCCACCATAATTCTCTTTGCTATTTTGACAAAATTCATTCCGAATCTATCATGTTCATTTGCTGAGTTAAGGTCAAGATTTACCATAGTCCTCCTATATCCTATTTTGATTTTCTTGAGATTTCTTGTGCTATTGGTTCATACCTTTTTATACTGGCTCTGATACCAGACCACCGGTTTTATGATTGGGATAATATACTGGGATCCCAACATACAAATAGTAACTTCCTTTGTACATTCAAAACATGTTCGAGTAACAAGATATAATATGATTGCAGCGTACTAGGAATGCTACAATGGAATCGCATGAATATAGAGGCTTTTCCTCCGGGAAGTCAGGCCGGTGGGGCTCCATCGTTGAGGGTTGGTTTTTCTGAAGAATCACTATTGTTAATGGTTGGCGACTCGGAAAATTTCTTGCCCTAGATGTTGTACAAGTTCAATCTTCTGTTCAAAGGGAAAAATTTTCTGTATGTAGCATTATAACATACTGAGTTGTCGGTATTTCTTGTAGTTGTACCAATCGCCGATCGCATATATCACTCTTTTTCACAAATGAACTAGACAAGTATTATAACAACATGAGGAATGATTTTCAATAAGAACGTCGGAACTACATAGAGACATAGCGATTTACAACGAAATATATACCGTTAAATAAACTACTATGAACATGAGACATTTTAAAGCTCCGTATTAATTAGTTCATTGCTAGATTATGTCAAATTAATTCTGATTTAAAAACAAAGTGCTGGATTCTAACTGGCTCTCGAAGTAATCTATATCGAGCGATTACATTAATTAGTTTATTGCTAGATTATGTCCAATTAATTCTGATTTAAAAACACAGTGCTGGATTCTAACTGGTTCTCGAAGTAATCTATATCGAACGATTACACAAACTCATTAATAAATCCAACCAACAGAAGCTTCTCTTCTATTGTACTCTCACAGGCTAAGAAATTTATATTGTTACTGCAAAGTAACATTACCCAATTGGCTTTCCAACTGTGTTACTTTTCATTGAGTATATATAAAATTAGAGCAGCAATTTTCTGTCAACATCTAACAAATACAATCCAAAAATCCCAGACACAAGGTGGAGCCAGATTGTATTACACATAAAAAATGTACAACTTCAAGTTTCCCCACACGCTTCCACTTTCACTTTGCTGTCTATGTATAGGATTTTACTCTAATTCATTCATTTCCCACTAACCTGAAGACTGGTTCTGGTTCTGGTTCTGGTTTTTGTTCTGGTTCGGGTTCTGGTTGTGGCATTTTCACAATCACGTGGAGGGGAAAACGTCCTTGACGGCCGACGCCGCCGTCAAGTAGTTGAGCGTGTTCCGCAAGGTCTCCTTCTCCCTCTTGAGCCTGGTGGCCGTGTCCTCCAACTCCAGCAGAGCCTGTTGCTCCCTCGGAGCGCCCTCGAAGGTGCTTCCGACGAAGAACGAGAACGGCGTCGGGAAGAGGTTCCTCCTCAGATCCTGAATCTCCTTCTCCGGCTTCCCTCCCAGCCTGTTCGACAGCCGAATCACGTCCTTCATGTACGACTCCACCTCGTTCGCCAGCGCGTCCGGATCCTCCTCCCCGTCCGCCGACGGCCGGTCCTCCAGCCACGTCACCTCCGCCACGAGGTAGGGTTTGGTGCGCACCAGGTTCGTCACGCGGAACCGCTCCTGCCCTTTGCAGATCAGGAAGAACCGGTCGTCGACGAGCCGCTCGTGCTTGACGACCTCGCCGACGCAGCCGACGTCCGCGGTGCCGGAGACGGCGTCGGAGTAGATGACGCCGAAGCGGAGGTCGGTCTGGAGGAGGGTGTGCATCATCATCCTGTACCGGAACTCGAAGATCTGCAATGGGAGAATCGCTCCGGGGAAGAGCACCAGAGGAAGGGGAAACAGCGGGAGCTCGACGACGTCGTCCGACTTCGGCGAGCCGGTATAGTGCCTCTCGGAGAACGACGACGCCGAGCACCGCAGAGCATTGGGCTTGCGGCGGCGGTGGTGGTGGCGGTGGCGGTGGCGGCGGAGCGAGGAGACGAGTATCGAATTTGGGTTCGAAGAAACGGACGCGAGAGAAGTATTGGGGTTTAAGGTTGGTTTGTAAGAAGAGGAAGGAGTGGGAATGAGCTGAGGAAGAGCCATTTCTACAGTTACACAGAGCATGTCATGTGATACAATTAGAGAGAGAGAGAGAGAGAGAGAGGAGAGAGAGAGAGGAATTTTAGCTACGAGCTATAAAGCCATTCATGTTTCTGCGTGTGTCGAGTGGAGTCGTGTTATTCGACTTACCCTGGTAACCTTTCTCTCTCTAAATCATAATTTGATTTTTTTCTCTCTCTGGATGTGGAAAATCTGGTGGCGTTCAGGGGAGCGAAGGAGATGTGGATAATATGGAGAGAGAAGGAGGAGAGAGAGAGAGATTGTGTTTGGCTGTGGTTTGAGATTATTCCACGTGGCAGTTGGAATTCAGCCTGATTGGCTGGAGAATCTGTGGTACTTAACAAACGTTGCCTTTCGGAGAAAACTGAAAATTAAACCCAAATATTACGATTAAGAGGTGGTACCTGTTATTTCGTTAATCATTTTCCTTCAGATATTTTAATTTGGCTATGGGGCTATACTGGGATATGTAGATATGCCTCCCAAGTGCTTATTAATAATAATAACAATAATAATTCAAAAAACAAAAAATTCTGCTGTTGTAATTGTGGCTATAATTTGATTTTCCGAGGAATATTCAATTGAAAATTGATCGGTTTTCCGATTTTGTGTAACAAAATCAGCTGGTGGTTGGTTTTGATTGAATCTGAGTTAATGTTTCGGAATTTTAATTTTGGATTATAACGAAATCTGGGATTCAATATGATTACGAGATTGATCAGTATAAAACGGGATTAAACTGACCTATAACTATTTAAGCGCTTTTGCCATCCTTGAAAAAACTACATTCGTGTTTAACATTTTTCAGATCAACCGTACTTTAAAAAACAAAAATAAAAAATCAAGGCTGTATTCTCCATTTTAAGGCAATGGGCCATCAGTCCTGATTCATGGGCCGTCTGATTGTTGCGCCGAATCCACTACGCCTGCCCTCGGTTTTGCCGGTTAAAAGAAAATTAGGTGAAAAGTTATATTTTAAGTCTATCTTTATAAATTTATTTACTTTAATATTAAAATTTATAATTTTAATATTATAAAATAATAAAATTATTAACTTTAATATTACGATGGATATAAATATAAGAAAATGTCAAATTTATGACATTTTTTTTTAATATAATTCTTTGGTTAAAAAAATGTAATGGGAATGGAAAGGGGAATGATGAGGAGGATCATTTTAATACATTTATCTTATGAATATGAAACTTATAATTTTTTTAAACATGATTTTTTTCTTTTTTGTTGAAAACGAACTTGATATTTCTTAATAAGTGAATATAAGATTTAATTGTTTGAACGTATAAAGCAACAGTAAATCAACATATCAATTTATTATAAAATTTAGAATTCAAATTCTTCATTCTAAAAATTAATATATAAATAGTATTTTATTTTCAATTGAAAATTTTGGTAATTTATCTTTAAAAGAATTTTACTTAAAATTTCCATTTCCCTTGAAAATTTAACAGTTTACAAGCATTCGGCCTACTCGCCCCATTTTCATAGAAGTCAACGATTTTCCCCAAAAAAAACAAAAAAAAAATTCAAGTTTACAAGCAAAATCTGTTAAGAAAATAGTTCTACAAGCAACATTTGTTTTAAATAATTGGTAGGAAGGTTTACGTCGAGAGTCTGAAAACCTCTTAATAAAGAAAAACAGGTTAAATGAAAACCGGATAGTGTTAAGGGCCCGTTTGGTGTTTGAGTTTGAGTTAAGATTTGTAAGTTCAAATAGTGATTTTGGTTGACTTTTTCAGAAAAGATAAAAAACTTTAAGAAAAAAGATAAAAATTGAGTTGATGGTGGTGAGTTTAAACTCACCACCCAAACAGGCCCTAATAGTGTCAAATTTAATATTATTTCAAAAAATTGGAAATTTAGCATTCGTTATATTTGATGTTAAGATTTGCACCAAATATATCACATTTGTTAAAAATTTACAAATTGCTCCCCCTAAAAAGATCAAAAGCTTCATTTTATTTCTCTAAAAATTAAAGCCTGTTATTATTTGTATCCTCTCAATAAAATTTATGTCTTCGTCGTTGTTTGTCACCATTGTCGAACCTCAAATGCCATCGTCGCAGCCAACCCAACAGGCAACAGATCTTCTCCGGCGAGAACTCCCACGACGACGGTGATTTCTTATCCCCATCCTTTCGTCACTACCGCTGCGAGACCACCGTTGCCGCTGGCAATCTGCAGTCGTCGTCACTCGAAGTCTGACGTCGGCATCCCTTGCTGCTCGTCGTCCTCATCTCCGTTGCTCACAAACTGTCACGGACAAATCGCGATTGCATTGTCGCGACTTCGGCAGTAACTCCGGCATCGTCCGCCACCACGCCCTTCGTCTGCGTCGTCCTCTTCTCCGGCAACAATGACAAATCTGGGTCACAATATCCATAGGAGCAGCACAGAGGGAAAGAGATATATATATATATATATCTATAATATATAATACTTATGCCTTGTGCATTTTTTTGTCAGTATTTATTCTCTCATTTTTACCCTCTCTTTTTTTCTAAACGCCACATGCTTAAAGCTGGGGGCAGTAACGGTTTTGGAAGAAAAATGCTTTTCAGCCCGAGTAGGAATTCTCACTACTCCATGTGGATCTTATGTGGGTTCAAGTGATGTGGGTTCCATATAAATTATTCTTTACTTATTTTAAAAGCAATCATATTGATAAAGTATGATGACATTTAAGAAACTTTTAACTTCATATTTGGAGACCAGATTTCATCATATCTTGAAGATCTCCCACTCCCAGAGCAAATAGAATCCCCGATTAGAAGCTTCACTGGTCGTTGTCATTGATGGTCTCTTCGTTCGGCGAGATAACCACAAGGCTGGGACCAACGAATCTTGGGTCTGGATTCAAACGAAGTTCCTTTGATTTTTTTTTTTTTAATCTTAAAATAAAAAATTCCAATATAAAAAAA
This sequence comes from Ficus carica, assembly GCA_009761775.1. Classification (NCBI taxonomy): domain Eukaryota; kingdom Viridiplantae; phylum Streptophyta; class Magnoliopsida; order Rosales; family Moraceae; genus Ficus; species Ficus carica. The sequence continues at coordinate 5,894,064 of CM019745.1, read as the reverse complement.
AAACAAAGGAATAAAAAAAAATTCGAGGGTTGGGACTGAAAAGGCTTAACACGAGCCCTCGACCCAAAAATAAAAAATAAAAATAAAAAATCCGATTTATGATTTCATATCCTTGAAAACCATTTCACAAAATTCACACAAAACTCAGTCGAGCCGGTCCCTTGTCGTTTGTTCACAAGGAAAATATCAATCCAGAGAGACTCGACCACAGACAAAGACCACAAAAAACGACGAAGCAAACCTCTGATTTTTTCTCTTTCTTAGGGTTTCATCTCCCACCTCTCCAGCGAGCTCCGACCTTCCATTTCCCCCCAAATCCATGGCGGAAGTCATGAACATGCTCGTCGACTCCCTCGACTGCCGCTGCAACCGCAAAGAGAAATCCTCCAACGATCCCCCCCTACTCTTCCTCCACGAAATAGAAAATATAAGTTTTTTCTTCGAAAAAAAAATTTTGAAAATGAGCGATGGGTTTTTGGTCTGTGTCAATTTGTTGTTGAGCTTTTTCTTTGTCAAGAACTGGGAAAGAAGGGACGTGAGAAGTTGGGGCCAATGAAGCAAGAGGAGAAAAGGAAGCAAGATCGAGAACAATACGAAGAGAGAGAAGATGGGGCCCACAAAAAAAATTAATAATTAATACTTTATTTGATATTTGAATTGTGTCGATGAAATTTTTAAATTTAAGTTGATTAATTATTTAAAATTTAATTATTAATTTTATTAATTTTAAAAAAAAAAATAAAAAAAATAAAAAAATATAATTTAACTAGAGTTATACTGCATGTCAAACGTAGCTTATTGGAAAAAAAAAAAAAAAAAAAAAAGTTCAGTCGGATTGGTTAATAACGTCTATGAGTCAATGTTTTACACATGGAATCAGGAGTTTTACTATTCGTCCCATATAGCTAGGCTCTGTTTTAAAGGCCACAAAAGATATTAACCGTTTCAATCTAGTTACAAGTAAAAAATAAAATCTTTTGTGGGTAATGCAGTAGATTGAAAAGGTTTACTTGCAAAATTACAATAAATAAAAAATAAAATAAAATAAAATGAAAGATTAGAAAGAATAATAACTCTATAATACTTCATATTTCTTTTATTTCATAAAAAACTATACATCATATACTTTGATTAAACAAAACCCCAATCTAGCTAAGAGCGGAGTTTTCTCAAAAAAATTAAAGTGAAATTTGAAAATGCTCAAACAATTAAAGTGTTAGATTCACATTTAAAAAAATGAAGTTTCCTTTAAACATATGTTGGTTGTATGATACTTAAGTGTAAAAAGTGCATTTTGTAAATATTTTACGTACTGGGGTAAATTTATTTGATAATGTTCTAAGGAAAATTTACGCAATTAAATAAATTTTTATCTCTAAGAAAGTGATCTGTTAATTTTTATTGGGTAGCCACTATAATAAAATTAAAATTAAAGGGGTGTCGTTATAGTAATATTTAGTAATGTACATTGATATGTATATTAAGAGTGTCAATATTAATCTTCTTTTTCAAATTACGATTAATAGTTTTATATATTTTATCAATCAAATACTCACTATTGAGTTTAAAACTTTATTTTTTATTTTTTAAAAGAAAAGAAGATAAATATTAAAATATACGTTATACTAAATAAATTTTAAATAATTAATATTTATTTTAATTAATAGTTAACATTAAGGCACTTGCACGTGCATTTCTATATATATATATATATATATATATATTTTTTATGCTAAAAGAGAGAGAGTGCGGTGGAGAGAGAGAGATTAAAGAGGGGATAAAATAGAAAATACATAATTTATTTTAAGAAAATTAGGTTGGGTACTTAATTTAATAGATGGTCCAGTTTTTTTATTTGAAAAAATGATCGTCTGTTATATTTTGTCATTTTTTAGATTTGATCATCAATGATTGACTAATTGTATATTAGTAATCGACTATGAAAATTTGTGATTAACTAATGGTCAATTATTGATTGGTTATGAAATTTAATGATTTACGTTATGATTAATTAGTGATTGACTATAAATGAATCATTAATTAATTATTATGTAAACAATCACTGATTGACTATTTAAGAAAATTGATTAATTATTTTAGAAAAAAAAATATTTTAACTGATTTTTAAAAATCTCGGTCATTTATTAAAAAAATTATTTAAAAAAATGCTATTTAATTAAATACCTATTTATTTTAAAGAGAAAAATAAAGATATATTATAATTTATTACCTTTTAAAAAATGTGCAATAAACTTCAATAGTACCTTTAAAATATGTATATGTAACATCCCCCCCCGCCCCCCTTCTTTTTCTTGCATTCTCCTGTAAGCTTCTGCCTCGTAGCTTCTTTTAATTTCCTATTTTAGAAGTTTCTTCGCTAATATGGCCCGGCTTGGTCAATCCATGAAAGTCAACGATTTACGATGTGGAAAAATCAACGATTTTTCCCATAAAGGGGGAAAGAGAGAGAGAGAGAGAGAATTACAAGCTTACAAGCAAAACCTAGAGAAAATAGTTTTACAAGCAAAATTGGTTTCAAATAACTGATAGGAATTAGGAATGTATATTGTTTGGCCGGAGTCTGAAAACATCTCCAAAGAAAGAAAAAGAGGTGAGACAAAAGCCGGAATTTTCATTCAATAAATTATTTGAAAATAACTGCAAAGGAAAGGAAAAAAAAAAAACGAGAGAGAGAGAGAGGTGAAATGAAAACCGGATTTTTCATTCAATAAATTATTTCCCACCAATACAGTAAACAAATTTGAAATTGGTCGGAAACTTAAAAAAAATAAAAATAATACAAGAAAATAAGAGTGAGAATTAGCACTCAAGTAAAATAATAATAAAAAAGAGGACAAAATAGCTCACCAAATGCAATGCCAAATTTTTATAATATTTAGGTTAAAAAAAAACTTCAGTACAATGTTAATATCAATTTTTAACATTTTCTACATAATATTGCTTTAAAAAAAAAAGAGAGAAAAAAGCTTCACATATAGCACATTTGCTAAATTTGAGCATTAGTTGTTTTATAGGGTAAAGTGTTGATTTTTTTACTTGATAATTACAGCATTTTTGTTTTTAGTTATTTGAAATTATAAATTTTTTCTTTTGTAAGAGCATAAAATGTATATATAAAAAAGAATTAGATATAATTAAAATAGTAATTAAGAACTGAAGTAGAGAACAAGAACAACAAATAAAATATTTTACGCTGTTTTGTACTAAACATGAATCTTTTTTTAGTACTAATTGAGGTACGTGGAGTTATAATTAAAAAATTTTATAATGTAAAAAAAATAAAAGAAAAATTTGTACTTAGAAGTTGAACAAGAAAATGCAATTGTAATAGCAGAAGTAAAAAAAAAATACAATAAAATAAAACACACACACACACAACACAAACTTAATCATAAAAATTGAAAGAATAATGATCGCAATTAGAAATTAAATTTGATCACAAACAACAAAATTAAAATTTTCAATGAGAAATTTGAGATTAGAGATCTCTAAAAAAAAATCCATGATGGATAATTACCATGAAAGTTGAGCTTTTACATGTGACAATACTTTAAACCCTTACCAATAATAATAATAATAAAAAAAGACAGCTCGTATACAATATAGGTTGGTACTTAAAAGTTTAGATTATAGTTGGTGTCCATAGTTAAATAACAATTTTTCTTTATTTAACCATAAAATTTTCATTCTATTTGATACTCAAAGCATTTTCCGGAAGAAATGCTAGCAATATTCATATATCACTTGTTTCAATGTCATGTTTTAGTTTACTTTCACATGGATCTAAGGTAACCTGTGATCACATAAAAATTACTATATCCACTCAAAATTATAAAAGTACCCATAAAGTATATGTGCCTACATCCTTCATTGCTTTGTACATCATACTAAATTAAAATTAAAATAATTTGACAATAAAAAAATTTAAATCGAGACTTTCATTGCTAGGTAGTCTTAACACAGATTTGAAAATTCCTCTGCCAAGCCATATTGAATTCCGATGCGAGATGCCATAGAGTCTGACTTTTGTTTATGATTTAACGAAATAAAATTAAACTTATATCATCGAGTTATCTATTTACTTGTTTGTTTTCTTAGTTTTTTTTTTTTCCCCTTCTTCTTCTTCTTCTTACACATAGTTGCCTTCTTTAGTCATACTGGGTTATGGCTTCAAGCTTTACGTTTTTTTTTCCTTCTGGCAAGGGTTGGTTATGTAATTATCTAAAAACTAATTCTATTTACACTCTTTTATTACAAAATTTTCCACTTAACTATATCTTATATTTATTATAATTTTATACTAAAAGATTATGTTAAAACCCATTTAAATAAACCATTATACATATACCATATTACTCATAAAATATGATTTTTCAAAATCCATACGTACACTCGCATTTTTTGTAACTCTTTTTTCAATTTTTTAAACTGATCTAAAATTTTCTCCATCAAATTCTTTTTAAGAAAACAAATTACTAAGTTGTATGTTGTCAAATTATTTACATTCATCTTATTTTGTTTTTATTAAATCTATGGTGAATATTGGATTTTTGTGGTATAAAGATTTTGTTCTTTTTAAATTAAAACAATATTTAGCCAAAAACACAAATAAATACGTAGTGCTCTTTGCTTTCTTTTCTTTTTTTTTTTTTTTTCCAGAATAACTATTTTTTCAATGGGAAATTTTTTTTTTTTTTTTCTAATGGAAAGCATTTTTTTTCTCAATTAAATTAAAACAAAATTGAAGTGGGAGTTTAAGAGGATTAAATGAGGTACTATTAAAGCAAAATTTATAAAATGATAAATTATATGAATTGTTTTATTAGTACTAACTGACATGAAGATATCTAGTTATTGTTCAGGGTCATAATTTTTTTGAACTAAATCAATAGCAATAGTGTAATTGCACTTTATATATGGTGGACCAACTCAATTGTTTGCTTGAAGCAGAAAAGCTAACTCAACATGTGGCTCATAAAGAAACAACAAGTTTCAAGTCAAATATGTAGCTAAAAGGGGAAATAAAAAGGGAGAAAAAAAGGGAGCAAAACATCAAAACGTAACCAATACTTGCGTTTTCTACGACGAAAGTGAATAGTGAAATAGGATATTTACTCTTTCAATATAGTTAAAGATAAAATTAAGAAGTACTAGATAAAGAGTCTTTCTACATCAATGCATCTATTAGGACATATTCCAGCCCAAAAAAATAATAATACATGTTTCTTCTATCTTCTAAAATTTGTGGGTGAGATTCGAAACAGAATTAGATGTGAAATTACCGTTAAATTATACATACAACTATAATAATTAATGAGATAATAATAAATGTTTATAATTATTCATTCGGGTCAATATCACATTAAATAAAAAAAAATACTTGCCTCCAAAGGGATAGTTAGAGTGGCTTGTGTTCACTTCTTAAAACTCTGACTAAGGTAGAGGTTTGAGGTTCAAACCCATGCTCTGTCCTTTAGGGGCACTAGAGGCGTGAAGGTGCCACCCATGTGATCCCCTTTGCTTAGAAAAATAAATAAAAATAAAAATAAAAATAATACTCAGGGGTGAACATTGAGTGAGTTGGGTGGGTTTTTGAGATTTTTCAACCCACCAAAACAAGTTTGGAAAAAGTTTTAACTCAATTAACCCAAAGTTTAGAATAAAATCAACCCACCCAATTAAAGTCGGGTTGGGTTTGGTGGGTTGATTGAGTTGAGCAAATAATTAAAAAAAAAAACTAATAATGCAATTTTAAACAAAAATGTGCGAGAAAATAACAAATTCATAACACATTTTTGATATCAAGATCAAATCTAATTCAATTTTTAAAAACTATGACGAAACAAATACAAAACCTAAAAGATCAACAATACAAGTACAAACCATAATAAAAAGTAATTATTATATAAGTAAAATATTTTTAAAATCATAAAAAAGCTTTATTGGGTGTGTTGAGTTTATGTCGGGTTATTAAATTTGAACCCAAACTCATGCAATAAAAACTCGGATTGAGTGGGTTGGATTAAGTTTAAAATCAGTTAAATCGGGTTGTGTTCGGATAGATTATGATAGATTAATCGGGCTATGTGTTTTTTTTGTTCACCCCTACCAAGAGATAATTTTCAACACAGATCTAACAACAAAAATAGTAAGTCCTATCCCAATAGTCTTCTGACATACACACATTCAATACCGTAGTTTTTGAACATGTAGTGATGGATGAGTTGACAAATAAGACAATCTTAGGATTTCACCAATCAGGAGATCATGGTTTGAATTCTCAGCTAATTCAAAAGAGTGTTATTGTCTACGTGAACTTAAAAAATAAAAAATAACGGTGTTATCACCGGATTTTTTTTAATTAAAAAAAATAGCATTTTCTATTTACCAAAAAAAGATGGTAGTCTTTTCTTTTGGGTCTTTCTTATTTTATTCCTTCCTTAATTACTAATCATTTATGAAGGCTTGTTCAACGAAACGATCGCGGTCACAAAATCCCCGTGAGCAGTGACAAATAACAGCGTCAGAGTCAGCTCGTTTATTACAATAATGACATATGGACATGCGTAACCCAAAAAAAAAAAAAGAACGTGGCGCAACCGCGTGCGTTTTATCACTTGCCCCCACAATGGCATTTTGGGTAATTCACATCACCCTCGTCGGCTATATATACAAAAGGAATCTTTCCTCATCGTTCACATCGCTTCGCTCACATATCAATTTTCAAAACCTTTAATTCGACTGAGATCTTTTGGTTTTCTAGAACATACACATACACAAAATCAAAGATATGGCGGAAGAAAATCAGGTGATTCACTGCAAGACCAACGATTTGTGGAAGGAGCACTTCGACAAGGGAAAAGACTCCAAGAAACTCGTATGTTTTTTTCTTTTTTTTACAAAAATTTTGTTAGGTTTTTTGCATTTTGTCCTCTCTCTCTCTCTCTCTTTTTAATTAAAAAATTGTGTGATTTTGATGTATGGATTTGTTCTGGGTCACGCTATACAAATTGATTCCTTGAGATTTAACACGGAGTAAATCTTATTTCTTATTTTATCAAAAAAGCTTTATATTTCTGGGCGTGTTCTGGGTTTTTTTTTTTTTTTTTTTTTTTTCCCAGTTGCCAAACAGATTTTGCTTGATTTTCCGTGTTCTGTTTTTTCAATGACCGCTAAGGATAGACGTGTACTAGTTATATTGGCATTCTTAAACTTTCCAGATTATGTGTTCAGAAACAGAGGTTTTTTTTTTTTTTTTTTAAATCACAGTTTCATTATCGGGTGTTTTTTAATATATATTTCCGAAACGAAAACAAAACGTTTCTTAAATAATGTTTATTTAGTCTATGCGATAAAAGTTATTTTATAATTTCTGTTTTATTTTTATTTATTTTTTTATAAACATACCTAAACATAATTCATAATTTGAGATCAATGCTCTTTTTTTTTCATACAAAAAATAAAATCATTTTCAAAACACATAGAACAATACCAAACCCTTCCAAAGTTTTTTTGTTTTGATAATTCAATGCAATTTTTTTTTTCAAAAAACAAAAATATTTTTGTTCTTAGAAGTTCAATGTACACCCTAATATGGAAACTCATTGCACAGGTGGTGGTTGATTTCACCGCTTCATGGTGTGGACCGTGCCGTTTCATTGCCCCAATTCTGGCGGATCTGGCCAAGAAAAATTCCCATGTCATATTCCTTAAGGTGGATGTCGATGAGCTGGAGGTAATTATAGATACTAAATTCAATAAAATAATATATTTTTTTATAATTTCTTAATCATGTTTTAGACTTAAGTTTATGATTAAGCCGAGGATGGCTGATCTCATTAGTGCATTTCGTATGCTTGATCTGCAGTCTGTTGCTAAGGAGTGGGATGTGGAGGCAATGCCGACCTTCCTTTTCCTTAAAGAAGGCAAGATTGTGGACAAGATCGTCGGTGCTAAGAAAGAGGAGCTTGTGCAAACGGTTGTGAAGCATTCAGTTACTGCTGCTGCTTGATGATTGCTCTTATGTCGCTTGTTTCTTATATATATATAGACATAATACTCGCTATGTTTGAGTATCTATGATTGTGATGCTTACTCTTAGCCGCCATTTTATTTTATGGTCATCTGTTTGGTATGAGTCATGTATGGATGATGTTGTCTAAACTGTGTTATTAGTCGTGAAGTTTCAGTATGGATGATGTTGTCTAAACTGTGTTATTAGTCGTGAAGTTAAACTGTGTTATTAGTCGTGAAGTTTAAGTGTGAATGATGTTGTCCAAACTGTGTCATTAGTCTTGAAGTTTAAGTATGGATGATGTTGTCTAAACTGTGTTATTAGTCGTGAAGTTTAAGTTTGTGACTGATATGTGATTACTTAAATAATCACTCTTGATTTGGTCCATTGTTGGATCAGATCCTCGTGTGATGGATTTTGAAATGCTCTTTATTGCTAGAATAGCTTATTATTCAGGTCACTAGTAGCGGGTATTAGGTGAGAGGGCGCCTATATCATAGCTGTTACTGTGCTTTCTGGATGTCTTTCCGTCCTTGCTCTTCTCTTATAAGCAAGTAGAAGTGAAAGGCGCTAATACGTAGAGCTGTCAGTGGATTTTGCATGTGTTATTTTCCTTGTGTATCAAAAAAATTGGTAGTCACTTGGTGAAGTCTCACATGCGGGGAGTGAGAAGATAGTGTGGTTTATAAGTGTCTATGGGTTTTTTTTCAGTCAACGATTATTTGAAAGTTGTAATTTAGTAGGGTAAAAAAAAAAAAAAAAGTAGAGCGGAACACTGTTGGCTGAACAAAAGATGAATGACTCGAGAAAGTAAGATCTTTGTTGGTGTCGTCGGGAATTGTTATCTTTTCATCTGGTAGATGACTTTTTAACACTAGTAATTGGTTTTTTTAACGCCTATTGATAGTTATGAGAGCTCGGATCTCTAGCATTATTCATTCGTAATCAATTGTGGTGTTTAAAATAAACGGATTGACACAAGCCACGTACCAGCACAGACTAGTTTCGTCTGAAAATTGGAAAAAGTGGAACAACACACAAAATAGTGGAAATTTAAGCAACAGGAAACTTTTGTATTCAATTTTTGAACTCAATGGAGAAATCGGTTCCTTTACAACATAATCAAGCCATAATTGCATCGTTTCAAACCTCAAGGCAAGAGAATTGCCCATTGGCCATAACTTTACATATTAATATCAATGGATATTTCCTCTGATAGTAGCACCCCTCTTATTTCTCACATTTCTTTTAATTGCTTTCATACAAGGTAGATAAACAATATTAATAACGAATTAGTTCGGTGTCGCTCTTAAGAACAAATGGCTTCAACTGTTAAACGCTTGAGCACTCCGGGGCAAGGATCGGTCCCAAAGTCACTAATGCCAACCGAGCAACTTTCTTGACCTGTACATGTCTGTAAAACGACAACAAAAAAACGAAATGAGATATATGTGTATCCACAATTTGCCTATACAAAGTACAAAACTGTGTTTGAAAAGATAGATTGCCTTTTCGAAAACGTCGTGAGAGTTTGTGGCGTGGCAACGGCCTTGGTAGAAACTACCGCAGGTTCCAAAAGGAGTACCAAAACTTGCAAACTTAATGGATGATATGGTTTGCCCCGGCGCGCATTGGAGATGAATCTTGGCTGAGTTGGCCACGCTTGATCCACCGGTGCTGTCAATCTTATAGCTGTCTAGATTGGGGTGGTTCTCAAATGCGTCTGCACAGACTGTTGACACTGATTTCTTTACTAGAGAGATCTTTGTCACATCCCCGCCAAGTTCCTCAAAGACCACCATTTCATTTCCTGTTGGCTTTAGCCAGGACCTAGGAACATGATACCTGCAAAATCCCACCAAAAATATTTAGCTCACTTCGTCATAAGCTTTCTACGACTACGATAAAATAACCCTAAGCAGTACGTGTTAGTTAACGATAGATTGACAGGGTTCAAAACAACAGTACTCTACCTGTAATGTACCCTACCAAAGAAATATCAAAAAATCGTGAAAAACGTTAAGGAGTTCCTGTTTTTCATGTCTTTAATGGATGGAGGGCAAGTATTACTATACCATCTTTGAGTTGGTCCTCCACAGCCAGTCTGACACTTTGAGGGCCGGAATGTACCAGTGTAACTGCAAGAACCGCAGCCACCTTTAGCATAAGCCGTCCAGTACCTTCCGATGCTTTGGCCGTTGATCCACACTTGACCCTTTCCCATGCTTTGCAGGTCCAAAGCCAATGGCTCGTTTCCCCCAGGTGCATCAAAATTAGCCTGCAATTTCCACCGAACAATTTACTTACTTTACACTTGCAAATGGCTAACTTAAAATGTCCACCTTTGGCTTTATATCGAGGGCATGATACTTACCTTATGCCATCTCAATGGCTGTTGGCTGCCGGTAGCTAGTGAAGCTCGGATCCAGTTAACAGATTTGGCTCCTTTTGCGGAGACCACGTTTGTCGCCTCACCTTTTAGACCAACCTGTTTGTTGGGAAGTAATTAAGGCATGATCAGTATAGAAAAAGATGAAGGGCATGGGAAAGGAGAAATTGTGGCAGTTTTATTGCACCTGGTAGGACCATTTTTGAGATGTCAAGTCCTTATTTCCTTGGTCAAGACCAGTGAGCAAAACTGGACCCAGGATACCAGTTTTCCACGTCTCAAAGTGCAGCCCAATATTCTTCAACCACAAAAACAGAACTTTCAATCAGTATTTGAAATAAATTCTCGTATATTTCGACCTTTAATGAAGTGATATGCCTTAAAATCCGAGTCCTAGGCAGAAATCTAACCGGCAATCCAACAGTCATGCTAAGAAGGGAAATTTTGTTGGTTCCAGCTTTGAGGTCAACCGGTCCAGTAAACGTAAATTGCCTCAGGTCCCTACTCCCAAAGGCCGAGCCTGTACTTGTAAAGAAGCCTTGAAGCTTAATTTGTGAAAACTAAGGTCCGAACAAGTTGCACATTCGAACTAAATATATCATACCTGAATACTGTCCATTGATGAAAACATGTAGGAAATCTCCAGCAGACTGCACGGTAAGAATCGGTTTTTGTCCTCCCTTAAGATATGATTCGGATGGACTAATATCAACACTGAGAAAATAAAAAAAGAAATTAACACCAATAATTCTCCAAGATAAGTAACTTGGTACTTAAGTGTTCAGCTCTAGCTCACCTGGTCATGTACCACAAATAGTCACTGGTATCTCTAGTGACATTTATCTGCTCAAGGAGACCGACGGCTGTGATTGTTGAGCTTGAGCTATCGTCCAAAGAAGAAACGTCTTCATCATAAGTCTTCCACGAGAGCAACTTAGCACTGGTTGGAGACATTTGCATCTGTGAGGTTTGAACTCCCACCTGCAACAAGGAGACGACGAAATCATCATTACTTTTGTAGAAAACTAAGATAGAGAAAGAAATACATTATATTATTGATAAGAAGAATCCGAGTTTTGCTTACCCTTGCAGTGTTAAACACTACATTTTTGCAGTCTGGAAGGATGCTAATGGACCAAGGAGGCAAATCATAGTGCAAGTTATTAAAAAGCACTCTAGCGGAAGATCCTAAGTGGAAGTTTGAGAGAAATGCTGCGCATTTTGTTGATCCTGAACTGAATACGTGAGCCTGGCAAAATGAACATGGTTAGGTATAACAGAAATTGTCCAACTAACAGAAGGAAAGAAGCTATGGATATCAAATTAGTCTCACCTCCTGATAGGTTCCCAATCTAGTAACTGTAGGATCTGCGGAAACTAAAGCTTGCTGACACAACTTAATGGCCTTATGAAGCTCCTTGAGATGACTGTATTTTGGTTCCCTGATCAAACCTGGACACATTTGAATTGGTCATTGCTTGCAGTGAAAGAAAGAATTCCGTGCTAGAGACGCAATTTGTTGGCTGCTAAATCATGAAGCTCACACCAAAAAATAAATAAATCTCACCATATTCATCAATTGGAGCATCATAGTCGTAGCTGGTTGTAATGAAGGGACCTCCCGCGCTGCGTCCGAAGTTTGTTCCTCCATGGTACTGTCATAAACAACATCATAGGAACTTAAAAACTTTGCTTGGGACATAATCTGGCTCTACAACAAGAACCAAAAGTGAACCAAGGTAACCAACCATATAGTAGTTAACGAATGAGCCACCCTTCCGTATGAATCGAGCAACTGAAAATGCCAAATCTTCAACTGGCCTCTGGGGATTTGGTTCACCGAACTCGGAAAACCTAACCATTGGTTTCAAGAGATGAAGAGAAACAGAGAGAAATCAGAAAAGAAAACATTTGCATTGCACTCAATTTAACCCCTTGAAGCACTGAACTAGATCATGTTATTACCAGCCACTCCAATTCTCCGTCCAAAGTTTCGGCTTGTAAGGTTTGTTGGGGGAGAAGGAATCACAGTAGAAACCGTTACACGAGTTTATCTGCCGCCAATAAACACGTAAAATCTTACAACACTTGTTGTCGAAAAGAAAAGCGGACAATCAAAAATTATAAAAAATAAAAAACAAGATGGCTCACCACAGGATCAGGGGCATCATCTTCCTTGCACATCACCCAGGGAACACCGGTATCCAACCCCACAGCCATTTTTGCAGCCCAGTTCACATAGTTATGGCCAACAGCTCCGGTTTCCCGGCTCTGGTAACCATACTCGTTTTCGACCTGTGCAGTACAAATTCATCGATATCATCAAGTGAAACCATCAATATCTACTATTAGAAGTGCCTAATACTAAAACTGGTGTAGATTCCAAGAGTCATACCTGAGAAAGGATAATTGGACCACCTTGTGGCTCAAATAGCTTCTCAGCCTTCATCATCTGAACGATTTTCTGGGTAAAACCTTGCATTGCCGTCTTCATAAACAGCCAAAAGTAAGCAACATTTTCAAAATTAAATCCATATCCATTTAAAAATATACCCCACTTTTTTTTTTTTTGAAGGTTTTACAATAGAAGATATTAACCTTGAAAGGGCCATTATCTGTTCTGAAGCTGATACCGGGAACATACTTCAACCAGACAGGAAATCCTCTGTCCCAAAGAGAGAATCAGAGTCAAATTAAAAAAAAAAAAAATGATGTAACTTAGTAAATACAGGAAAATCAGAAAACAAAAAACAAATATAAAAGTAAATAATAAAATTCAAGAGTACCCAAAATTCCATTCAGCACAGACATAAGGTCCAATGCGCAGATGAACATAGAGCCCCGCTTTCTGCACCGTCTTAATGAACCTTACTAGATCGTACCTCACCTCAAAATTGTACAATAACAAACAAAGAAATATCGAAATTACAGTAAAACCAAAACAGCAACAACAAAAAATTAACAAACATTAAACAAAACGGTTTTAATTTAGAAAAGTTTTCAAGTGGTAAAGAACAGAGGAGATCCAGAACTGTACATTGCCAGGAGAAGGTTCATGAACATTCCAAAAGACATAAGTGTCAATCGCATCCAGGCCTCCATCTTTAGCTTTCTGTATAAGATCTTCCCACATCTATACAAAACAAAACCGTTTCGCTTAAACATTAAACTGTCATAAGAAACTCCATTAAAGCACTAAATCAAGGTCTTAAAAAAAAAAAAAAAAAAACAGAAAAACAGATTAAGATGAACGAACTTCAGGTGGGCTTCTGGGATAGTGAATGGAACCGGAGATGATGATTCTCCGTTGGCCATTGATGAGGAGAGCCTTCCTGTCATACGTCACGGTGCAGTTCATGAGTTCGGGACCCAATAATAAGGCCGTCAAGAACAAAGCTAGAAGCTTGGAAACGGAGAAAGTTTCCATTTTTCAATCTTTTTTTTTTTGTTCTTCTTCTTCTACTCTGTGGAGGGAAATTTGAAAAGAAGAAGAATGGTGAAATGGGGTTCGTGATTTAGAGCTGTGCAGACACTACGACCATTGTGGTCTGGTTTGGAATGTAGTTCCTCTGCTCTACAACCGATCTGCTCTGCTCTTCATTAAATATGGCTGTGTCAGTTCGCAAGTGCAAGTCTGATTTGAACTTTTTCTTTATTTTATTTCTCTTTTCTGTTTTAAAAGTTTTTTTATTTATTTATTTATTTTTATTTAATTTTGTGATTTTGAAATAATAGAATAACGGTAAAAAAAAATTTAAAAATTGTAATAAGAAGTAATAAACCAAAAAATATATTTTTTTAAATAAAAATAATTACAGTTTACAAGGCTTTTTCGGATCATAAGTTTCTAAATCAGATTTAAGTTACGAATATTCTTTCAGAAAAAGAAATAACATCTTGAATGGGTTGTAATCTTTATGGGGTTTTATGATTTCAAATTTGTCACGTGAGAGTTTTTTGTTTTTTTTGGATGAAAAAATAATCTTTTCCACTTTTTCATTGTTATAAATTGGGACGTGGCAGCTAAATTTATATAGTAATGTGCAACCAGAGGGCTTGAATAAAATGTGTAAAGATGGTGAAATTCTGATCGAAGAATTAAAGAAGAAGTTATGAACAAATAATGGATTCACAGAAAGATCATGTATTTATTGTCGTTGGTAATGTACAGAACATATATTATATGCATTATGCAGTTTGAAGCTTCAGAAAAAAAGTGTGCGTTCGAATGTAGCATTGAAGTGCGTTAACTTCAACTACTAAAAAAAGACTTTTAAAGTTTAAAAAAAAAAAAAAAAAAAATACACACACACACACTTTTTAATGTAATTAAGCACAAGTTATCTTGCAAATCTCAGTAGCTAAAACCAGGCTCTCAAACAGAATCCCTCCGTTGTCAATTGTCATTACGAAACTCCCATTTTTATTTATTTTTTATTTTTTATTTTTTATAAGTAAATGGCTCGTTTCCTCCCCAATTTTTTTACAAAGTTGCAGTTTAATTCCCAATTTTTTAATGTGGTTAAAAGATTTTTAAACTCTTTAAAATGATGCAATTTGATCATTTTTACTAACAAATATTAAAAATTAGATGAAATATATCATGTATATGCCGTATGTAATTGATTCATGTAATTTTTTTTTATTAATTATCCTTAATTGTAAATCATGTGTGACTAATGTGACATTTTCCTTAAATTTTTAATGTTGGTTAACAAAAAATATTAAGTTGCAGGGACCATTTAAACATAATAGGTCAGGAGACCAAATTACAATTTCGTAAAAGGATTAGAGGCCAAACTAGTAATTTATCTTTTTATTTTTTTTTCTTGAGGAAATCATGAACCACATTTCATGAGAAAAAAAAAGAACAGAAAAATTGTTATGAATCATATCATATTACCTAAACAAATTATAATATTTGTCACCATGATAACTTAAAATTTTGTATTGTTTGGGCCCATGCATGTTCCGACTGTGGATGTGTGTTTGTATTATGTGGTCTGTATGCCCTTATGGGTATGCCATCCAACTATTTGCCTGTCCTTTTGTGATTTTTTTTTTTATTTAAATTTTTTCTCAACACCAAACAAGGAGGTGTCACCATGACTTTGGATATAATATCCTTTATAATTTATTCAGCAAAAAAAAAAAAAAAAAATCTCTCGCTATATATATATAAATTTCCCTTCCTTTCACCATTTTCATTTATATTTATTTGGAGTTTTGAAAAAGAAAGTTAAAAAAAAAAAAAAAAAAAAAAAAAAGACAGACTAATATTAACGTATCTCTCCTTTAAACGTTAACATAGGGACTTTCTAAGTACTAACAGAGATTTTTATTAAAAATCCTACAGACATGTCCTATGAGGAACGCGCCATCTAAATCGTTACAATTTTCATTTCTAAACTATGCATCAACATGGCACGAGCACAAGTATATAAAATATTGAAACAACAGTCAAAATCATATTTATTAACATCTTGATAATACATACATATATATATATATGTATTGTTTACGGTACTTCCCTATAAGTACATCAGATAAATGTGTTGGACCAATCGGAACAATGAAACCCCATCTCTATGTGTAAGCTTTAATGTTTGTCCAATTGGAATTTGACATATTTCTGTGCACTGCACCTTTTACGCCATGTTTCTTTCCCTGTCTCCTTCGAAAAAAAAAAAAAAAAAAGGTATTAGAAGGTTGAATTGGATAAAGAGCCCTGAAACCCCAAGACAGCGGGCCATTGCTCGAAATTTTTTTTTGTTTTGTTTTGTTTTTTTTTTTTTTAAAGAGAGCTCGAATAAAAAGAGCCTTCAAACCCTAAGACAGCGGGCCATTGCTCGATTTTATTTTATTTTATTTTATTGTTTTTTGAAGAGAGCTCGAAAACTGTGTTTTTGAGAGTAGTACACACACCTTGTACGTGACACCTTATCGATGTAATAATTTCCAAGTCTTTTTCTTTCTTATAACATTTTGGTTTCTTCATTGTTACTCTTTACCTTTTCTAGCTTGCTCATTTGAATGTTTGTCCTCTGAACCATTTTGGTTTCTTCGTTAATATTATTTACTAATGGTGCTTTTTCACAGCCAAGGATAATTTAACAAAAAAAAAAAAAAAAAGCTCTAAATCTAAATAATTAAGCAAAGACGTATTAGTTACGTGAAACTTTAACCTCATTTTTTATTAGATTTAATTATAAATGGATTTTTGAAATTTGAGGAGCCAATTTTTAAGATTTTAGCTCGGATGCCAATTTGTTAAATATGAAAAGTTTAAGAGGTAATCATGCGAAAATACCTTTTTGAAATTTAACATAAGAGTTGTACAGATATAATAAAGTGTATTAATGTTTTAATTAGTGGGTTGCTATTTGTAGTGAACAATCTCTATCGACTATTGCCCTTGTAATTGTTTATATAGCGACTGCGTCGGTGAACACATGTTGCTATAAACATGAAAACGAAAGAAAGTAGCTTTGGAAATATAATTAATGATCATAGATTTATACCAAATCTGCAACTTTTTTTTTTTTTTTTGTTTTTTTGTTTTTTGGCCCAAATATAAAGAACGAATAGAGTTCAAGTTCGTGTATGTGTAAGTGTCACAAGCTGTCAACTTTATCCTTCTCTCTGCATATCTGATTATTATTATGGTCCTACTAACCTAATTTTGTTTTTGCACACTTGGTCCTTATTGTTGGTCGCGTTCACATTTTTTTAATAGTTCACATTAGATTAATCATCTCTATCTATAGATCCAATCAGTAGTAAGCTTGCTTGCTTCTCTCTCTCTCTCTCTCTCTCTAGACTTTGAAATGCAAAAAGAAACAAATTCAGGAGTCCATTAAAAAATCATTATACATATTTTCTTTTTTCTCCATTTATCAACATCTCAAGCAACTAAATCGTGAAGGATGAGGAGGGAATATCAGTAATTTCATATCTCATGTTATTTGGGTAAGAGCATAAAGTAATGATATTTTCGCCACAATCAAGTTTAATATATGAATGGAAAAATATATATTAACTTGTTACAGATAAGACCATAAACAAGTACTCTTTAATTTAATCAGAGTTTGTCTCTTGCTAGTGTATATCATTTTCTCATCTCGAATCTTGATAAGCTTAAATCATGACATATATATATGGAAGATTAGTTTTATTGAAAACTCCAAAAGGTGCAATAATGAAAGTATGGTAGTCTGTCTATTTAATTAAATGAGAAGGTTAAATACAGCAAAATAAGCTTCCTTAAAATAATAATAATAATAATAAAAGGTAAAGAAGTAAATATTGAACGATGAAATTAAACTGCAGTCTAAAATTATAAAGACATGCGTTGCGATCTGAATTTTCCCTCTCAACTGATTATGAAGTAATAGTTAAAAATGATTATTGATAAGAAATTTTTTTTTTTTTTTTTTTTTTTGGGGTGATGGATTAATTCTCGGAGTTAGGAATATTGGACATGAAAAACTAAAAAAGAAATAAATAATGGAGGACATGAACAAGAAAACAACGGTCAACGGGACACCGTTCATGCGCCGTTTGTTTCTCTCAATATTCTAAGCATATTTCAGCCATTAACTTGCTGCCGCCAGATCTCCGTTCCGTTTACGTCGGTGCGTGCCTTTCTGCTGTCGATTTAAGATTTATATATAACTTTAATATATATATATATATATATTTATACACACATATGTAGAGTTTGTCACATGTCACGTGACTAAACATTCTCAGACGTGACTCTTGTTGGCAATTATAGCTATTATTTTTACATCCAAAAGTTGAACTTCTCCTTTCAACTGGATTCCCTTACAAGCATGCCCATGGTGAAACGTATTATATTAGTGTCTGATTGAATCATAAATTACATTTGAATCTGTATCGAAATTTAATATTTATATTATTAAATACATAATTTAAATTATATATTTAAATAAAATATGTGTTTGGATAGTTTTTGTTGAAAATAACAATTGAATAGTGTACAAATAAAACATTAAGTGTGACATAGATTTTTAAAAAGTGAACAATATTTGAATTTGAGTTGAAATACTATTGCTAAGTAGTAAAAACATTCTAATAGTTTAACTTCAATTATTGATCACCTTATATAATAGTGTAATAATAACAACTCCAAATCTCCAATAGTTTATCTTAACGCAACCATAAATTGTAAATTATGTTTTGAAAGAGCCACTTATTTCTATATTCTAGCTAACTCCACTTATAAATAATTAAACTAGGATGATTTCAACATTTCCATTAATACGAGTGCAAACACATTAATATAATTTTTAAAGCCTTAATTTGTCGAGATTTATACTTATTCAATCACCTTACTAGCTATATTTAAAAATAAATAAATAAATAAAAAACCCTTATTACTAGGTCTATATTAGGATGTATCATTTGCTTTTGTTTTTGTTTTTGTTTTTTTTTGGGGGGGTTCAAGTACGAAAACAATAAAGTAATATGGTCACAGCTGCATACTTTACAAGATTCCCTAGAACAACAAGATCATAGTCAAATTTCAAAAGGAAAAAGGAGAAGAAGAAGAAGAAGAAGAAGAGAAGAGAAGAAGAAGAAGAAGAAGAAGAAGATGGTGTGGGTTGTAGTAGAATCAAATCATAATCTCTTAATAATTAAAGGGCCTGCATTATGGAATTCTCTTCCAATAATGGCTGGCCCCATGCTCTCATCCATTTTTCCTTGTTGATTTGGTCCCTTTGAAAAGTACCCCCATTGTCACGCATCCTCATACTTTAAATGAGCAGTCTCATCTCATTATTTTATCCCCACCCCACCCCACCCCACACCACCACCCCCCCTCCCCTTGGCCCTCTCTCTCTCTCTCTCTCTCTCTCTCTCTCAATAGAATTCATGGGGAAGACATTTCAAAATAAAAAAAAATAAATATATAAATAAAATAATGGGAAAGAAAAGCAAGGGTCTCCCCGGGTCTTCAGTTCCACTCAGGCTTGCAATGGCAAGCCCAAGCTCAAATTTGAATTATTCCAGAGGCACAAGTTACCATTCCATTTTTAATGATTAGAGGTCATAATTCAATATTATCGTAATTAATAAAATTGCAGAAAATAAATAAATAAAAACATGTAAGGTTTATAGTACTGATTCATTTTTAATTTAAGACCTATTTCACTTTTAGTAGTTACAATAATTCACTCTAATGATCAGTAAACATAAAAAAAAATAAAAAAATCAGACATCTATCAATCTTTGTTTGTTTGTTTGTTTTTTTTTTCCATCTTTAAGCTCACTTAATCCTAAAACGTAAAGATGGTATTCGTAAATATATAGAGAAAAATTAAGATAATTATTTCGTATGTCATTTCTACATTAAGCTCCACAATTTAACACTAAGAAATAAATATCGATGTTGAAGTAGCCTCAGAGGCGTCATATATCCCAGAAAAGTTGGAGAACTTATTTGATTGGGCAACAATTTTTTTTTTTAAAATTTAAATGGGATTTTAAACGACAAGATAGAGATGTAGCAACTCCGGAAATATATATAGATGCAGTCCATATGTATAGGCTGGTCAGTTGTATATATATTCCCATAGTAAAAGGTTCTTTGAAAATGGTTGCATATTGCGTTGGTGATAATCCAAATTAAACGTGGACAGATGCTTTGGCTTGAGTATCTATCCTATAAATTAATCAAAATCATACATGGAAAGTGGTGATCATCGTATCGATTGGACAACTCATGATGCGTCGAACATTTTTTTTTTCTCTATATGCTCAGTAAGAAATTCCATCACTTTCTGTGGAGGTTCTTCACAGATTAGGTTCTCAATGTTGGAGCTTTTTATCCAACTTCATCAACTAGACCCTTTTTATAATAAAGATATTTTCCTTCTCTATATATGTACATATATACATATATATATATATATATTTCCCTATTTATAATTAGAAGGAGTTGTAAACTCTCTCGCCATTTACAGTTCTTGCATAACTCACGTACAAGTTACACAACCTTCAGTCTTCTTTTAAGTAGGCGCGCTGCATTTCCGGTCAATAAAATGGTAATTAAGAGTTTTTCAGTACTATCTTTAATATTTCCTTCCTTAATTACTTCACGTCCATCTTTATTTCCAGCTTGTTTCCTTATAAATGGTAAGCATTTCACCATCTTTAGCTCTAAGTTTGAAAATTGAACTACTTATTGTTTGTATTTTAGCATTACTTTGCCGTTTAAACCACTGCGTAGTCATATTATATTTGTGAAAATGACATGTATCACCGCACTAATTTTTAGAATTTTTATTTTTAATGCTAAAGTTTCTCAAAAATTTTAGTCCTCCTCTAGCTAATTGTAAAAGAAAAATTATAAACGTATCCTTATTGAATAAATAAAATACATAATCTTTCTTATGACAACATTTTAAAACTTTCACCAAAGCTATGGTTAACAATAAAATGAATTTTCTAATTAGTTGATTCTTATATTTATTGACGTTGTGAGCAATTGATTACTGTAATCCCTCGTTGAATTTTTTTTTATCTTTAACTTTATCCTTTTTTTTTTCACTGAAAATTAAAAATCTCCATATAACTGTTACTAAAACTATACCCTTCATTACTTAAAAAAGAAAAAAAAAAAAAACTAAGATATATTTGTCCAGCTGTCAGTGTATTACATTTGTTTAACGTTTGTTTAAGTCACTGAATTATATGTGAGGCAGGGTAGCATGGAGAGAAACGAGAAGAGCCGCGTGTCAGCAGGGCCATGGGGAGGCGAGTGTGGAACTCGGTGGGACGACGGCGTTTTCTGCTCCATAAGGCAAATGGTAATCAGCTACGGAGCTGTGGTCGACGCCGTTCAGATCGAATACGACACCAAAGGATGTGCCGTTTGGTCGGAGAAGCACGGCGGAGGCGGCGGCGTCAAAACCGATAGAGTCAAACTTGACCACCCAGAAGAGTACCCTGGTTTCCATTAGCGGTCACTACGGCCAAATTCCCGAATATGGGCCTGCCGTCGTCAGATCTCTGGTTCTCGAGAGCAACAAGAGACGTTATGGGCCTTTTGGGTTTCAGAAAGGGACCCACTTTTCGTTCTCGTTGACTGGTGGGAAGATCGTGGGCTTTCATGGCCGGAGTGGGCATCATTTGGACTCCATCGGAGTCCATTTGAAGCCCTTTGTGGTCATTAAGTCGGCCCACACCCAATCCCAGGCCCATATTTTGGCTCAGAACCGAATGGGTGGTGGTGCTGGTGTTGGGGGGAACAAAGGCTTTGATATCATGGACGCCGTTAGAGAGAAGATGGATAATATGCTGATTCCAATTCAGCTTTTGGTGAATATGAAAGAAAGGAAAAGGTCCGTCATAAGACCCCCTTTTTTTTTTTCCCTAATTAAAGTAGAGATTATATTTAGCATGTATCTGAAAAATCAATAAAAATTATAATTAGTTTTTAAAAAGTTAATAAATTCCAATCTAAAAGTTATATTTCAAATCAGGGTATCAAACATATGCTTATAAAACAAATGTTTTTCGTGGGTTTTCAGGTTTTTACGAGCTCAGAAGCTCCGAAAGGGACTCCAAACATGAGACAGGTGGGAAGAGAGAAGGAAAATTATACGTTTATGTCCAACGTCCCTGCATTCAGTGAAAATGATGAAACTAGTAATCACAAAGTGAGTCATGTTTTTAGATTCTCTTCCTAATTTTGTGCCTTTAGCTGCGTGTTTTTGGTACTATTGTTTTGAAGATTTGATTGTGTAATTAAGTTATGAAGTTTTTATCATTTTTAGAGTTAGTAGTAACTACAGTTTTAGTCGGATTAAGATCTGATATATAAATATCCACGTTAAAAAAGTTGTAGTGCACAACAAAAAATGCTCTCGTTTATATATCGTATCTTTGACAAAAACTGTAATTCTTATAAGTAGTGAAAAAGAACCGTTTTTATTGTAGAAATCCTTAATAAAATAGTGGAGACTGAATATAAACTTTTGTTATTCGTCTAGCTCTTTTTCCCCATTGGATCACATGTGAAAGGATACTCTCCCAACGCGAGACAACCTATAAGGGAAAAGGATGACTACATGGCTGAATATGAAACCAAGGAAAATGTGAAATATGGATTGCATTTTGTATTTTACTTTAACTAAAATGCTCGCTAACTTTTTCACAAAAGAAAAAAAAATGAAAAAAAAAAAAAATGCCTGTAACTCGTTTGACCATATTGAGAAAATTGAAATTTTATAGGTATATACCACCGGCGATGGTTTAAAGGGACGCACAAACACGTGGCCTTCTCCGATCGACAATGAAGATTTAGGCTTTCACCTGATAAAGGCTTTAGTGATTATGAAACAAGGGAGAAGATGAAGGTGAGTATTCTCTATACAGTAACCTTCATTTATTTTGTGATGAAAATCATCTAGTTGTTATTGAATAACCTGTTGAAAAACTGCAGGGATTTGGTATTGCCGGAGGAGAAAAGGCTTACGTAAACATGAGAGAGACTGAGAGTACTAATATGTTCATCAGAAACAAAGTCTATGGCGAATATGAAACAAAAGACCAGGTATATATGAAAACTCATGTTTTCAGTAAAGTGTGTGTGTGTATGTATATATATATATATATATATATATATTTTACACATCAAACGTTATTTAAACTATATGATACACACGTGTAAAGCTTTAAAGAGCTTTTTTAAGGATCTTTGAATGGTTTATTTTTCAGTTGTACAATACACCCGAAAATGCAAAGGGGTCACCAAGTAGGAGACAGGCAGTATCCTGTGGACCTTGGGGTGGTAATGGCGGCTCGCTATTTGACGATGGAGTGTACACGGGAGTTCGAGAAATTCACTTGGCACGCTCTGCAGGAAGTGTCGTTTCCATCAAAGTCTGCTACGACATGAACGGCCAGGCCGTTTGGGGAGACAAAAATGGTGGAACTGGAGGATTCAGATTGGACAAGGTAGATTTTAAACTAGTACTATTAGCATTCTGATATATTGAAATAGTGACAAATAATGAACATGAATATTTCATGGACTTACCATTTCAACTGTCATTGAATTTATCAGATAACTTTGGACTACCCAGATGACTTCTTGACACATATAAGTGGATATTACGGATCAACGATTCTTAGAGGACCAACTGTGGTCAAGTCACTCACGTTTTACACAAACAAGAAGAAGTATGGTCCTTTCGGGGACGAGCAAGGGACTTACTTTTCCTCTGGCCAAAAGGATGGTGTTATCGTTGGATTTCATGGGAGAAAAGGGTGTTTCTTGGATTGTATCGGCGTCCATTTCCTAGAAGGTAAACAGTCATCGCCTCGGCGTTGTTTCGACATCTACTCAACAACGACTGACATGACATATAACGATCAGGTAGATAAATACAAAAAATTGAGGAAAAAAAAGAGAGGAAAAAGTTAGTCCCAAACTCCTCCTTTCCAAACCGCTTAACTAGTCCCAACGAGATTAAAAATTTATTCTTGCTCTGTATCTATATATTAAATGAAAGGATATAAAATCTCCTATGATAAGAGGGCATATTCCTTCAAATTTCCCTAATTTTGCTTGTTGCACTAAACAGAAGGTGGTTCCAAGGCCAGCGAAAGGTCCAACTCCGCGTGGACCAGGGCTACTACCGCCGGGGATGGTGAAGTCTTCGGGTGGGGATGGTGGTAGCACGTGGGATGATGGAGTCTTCACTGGGATTAAGAAAATTTTCTTGGCTAAAGGAGATGAAGCCATTTACGCTATTCAGATTGAGTATGATCGGAACGGCCAATCAATGTGGTCCGTCAAGCATGGAAGCAACAATGAGGGTAGCAGCCACGTGGTAATAGTCGTTTTTCATTAATTTACATTTCAGTTGTTTAGAACCAGACACATTTTCAATTATTGATCGATGCGAGTTTTATTATGATACATGTGTCACTTATGAGTATCTTGAACGTATTTGTTCGATTTTATGCAGATGCAATTTGAGTATCCACATGAAGTGCTCACTTGCATAAGCGGATATTGTGGACCAATTAGGGGAGATGAATGCAAGAAAGTGGTGAAATCTCTTACTTTCCATACCAATAGAGGTAGATATGGACCGTATGGGGAGGAGATAGGCACATATTTCACGTCTGGAAAGACAGAAGGGAAAATAGTTGGATTCCATGGAAAGAGTGGTCTCTATCTTTATGCTATCGGAGTCCATACGCAACACTGGTTGAACAATCGGGTTGAGCAACGGCCTATCAAAATGATGCTCAACAGAATCTTCTCTTAAGGCTAACATAAACTGCTCGGAAAACTAAGCCTATGGTGTACTTGTGGTGCAATTATATATCTGCAAAATTGGGTGACAATGGAAATTAAACATTGTGTCAACTAAGTACTGATGTGATGTGATGTGGTTGTGTGAAAGAGCAATAAATATATATTAACATGGCTGTTATATATTTATCTTAGTGATGATGACAAATAAATCTCTGTTCTTAATTATGCATAATATGTACGTTGTTGAGCTTTCATTAGTGTGTTACTTGACATGCACGCTAATAACAGGTTAATTTTCAAAGAAAGAGTCTAAAATTTAGAAATGAAGATGAACAAGTTTTTTATTTTTCAACATTGTGAAATAGAAAATTATAAAGAAACTCAACAATCTTTCACGAGGAATTTAACCGCCAAAATGTAACAAATATGGACATACTATAAGAAATTTCCAATAAAATAAATAAATAAATAAATAAATAAAGACATGAAAACGATGTGTTGTTTACCTTTTCTTTTGTTGGTTCTATTTAGAAGGAAATGTGAACTCTTTTGGTAAATTATTTCTGATGAGACGAGACGGCCTTTTTTTATTGAGTCAAAACGACTGGTCTATGCCAAGAAAATTTTTTTTTTTTTTATAGATTCAACGACATGTCGTTTTTAATAAACGAAACCACAAAAAGAACGTCGTTGAGTGGTTACAATGAACGACAGGTCATTTATCGAATAAATCAAAGACGACAAGCTATTTTCAAAAAATAAAATAAAATAAAATAATAACAATAAAGACAACAGTTATTCCCAAAAAATAAAGACGAAATGTGGACTACGCTGAGGTGTCTCTATTTAAGTAAAATCGTCATGTCGTTTTCTTTTAAAAAGACCTCGTTCGAGCCAAAAAAACGTCATGTTGTTTATTGGAAAGCACTTTCACATTTTATTAAAACGTCATGTCGTTTCATGGTAAACTAGTTTACACATTTTCTTTGCTCTGATATTCAAATGGAGTTCGGATCAGAGACACGTGTGCAACGCTCAATCCGTTACTTTCCACTTTCCTTCCACAAAGCCAACACTGCACTGAAAATGTAGACTTTCAGGGAATTAAAAAAAAAAAAAAAAAAAAAAAAAGAAGCTTAAAACTTCAACAATGGAGAACGTAGTAATTCCCAGAAACTTAAAGCCTCCGGCGGTACCCATAATTCCCACCAGAGCAGGTATTTACCCGTCTGAATTATCCTCAAAACCCACGAAGCCGACCATCTCTTTCTCCTCAGGAGCTCGGCCCAAATGTCCAGACACCCATTTGGACAACCTCTGCAAAAAAGGACGCCTCGGAGACGCCGTGGCGGCTCTGGACTCTATTGCCGAACGTGGGTCGAAGGTAAAACCCAGTACCTACATGAATTTACTTCAGTCTTGCATCGACACAAATTCTATTGAGTTGGGTCGGAATCTCCATGCTCGGATGGAGCTTGTCGAGCACGTTAACCCGTTTGTTGAGACTAAGCTAGTTAGTATGTACGCGAAATGCGGATACTTGAGTGATGCACGCAGGGTGTTTGATGGAATGCGTGAGAGAAACCTGTTCACGTGGTCAGCTATGATTGGTGCCTGCTCTAGAGAGCAGAGGTGGAAGGAGGTTTTGAAGCTTTTCTTCTTGATGATTGGAGATGGTGTTCTTCCCGATAAATTTCTGTTGCCTAAGATCTTGGAGGCTTGTGGGAATTGTGGGAGTTTCGAGACGGCCAATGCGTTACATTCAACTGTGGTTCGATGTGGCTTTAGTGGTTCTATTAGAGTCAACAATTCGATTTTGGCTGTGTATGCGAAATGCGGGAAAATGAATTGGGCAAGGAGGTTTTTTGAGAATATGAATAGGAGGGACATGGTTAGTTGGAATGCAATTATCTCCGGGTTTTGCCAGAAGGGTCAGATGGAAGAAGCTACTGGATTGTTTGATGCAATGAGAGAAGAAGGGACTGAACCGGGTTTGGTAACTTGGAACATAATGATTGCTAGTTATAACCAGTCAGGGCTAACTGATGTTGCCATGGGACTGATGAAGAAGATGGAAGATTTGGGGATAACTCCGGATGTGTTTACTTGGACTTCTATGATATCAGGATTTGCTCAAAACAACAGGAGAAGTCAGGCATTGGATTTGTTCAAGGAGATGCTTTTGGCGGGAGTGAAACCAAATGCAGTTACGATTACAAGTGCAGTTTCGGCCTGTGCATCTCTAAAATCGCTTGGCAAGGGAATGGAAATCCGTGGTTTTGCCATTAAGATTGGTCTTATTGATGACGTTCTGGTTGGAAATTCGCTCATGACATGTATTCTAAGTGTGGGGAAATGGAAGCTGCTCAAGAGGTCTTCGATATGATCATAGACAAAGATGTTTATACTTGGAACTCATTGATTGGAGGGTATTGCCAAGCTGGTTACTGTGGTAAGGCTTGCGAACTCTTCATGAAAATGCAGGAATCAGATGTAGCGCCTAATGTTATCACATGGAATGTGATGATCTCGGGGTATATACAGAATGGTGATGAGGACCAAGCCATGGATGTCTTTCGAAGGATGGAAAAAGATGGCAAAGTCAAGCGAAACACTGCATCGTGGAACTCTCTAATCGCCGGTTACCTGCAACTTGGGGAAAAAGATAAGGCACTCGGGATATTTCGAAAGATGCAATCCTGCCGTGTTAGTCCCAATTTGGTAACCATGCTAAGTGTCTTGCCCGCTTGTGCAAATCTACTGGCGGCAAAAAAGGTGAGAGAAATACATTGTTGTACACTACGTAAAAACTTAGAGTCTGAACTTCCAGTACTAAATTCATTAGTAGACACTTATGCCAAAGCAGGAAATCTGTCATATTCAAGGACTATATTTGATAAAATGTTATCAAAAGATATCATCACTTGGAACTCAATCATTTCTGGTTATGTCTTGCATGGTTTCTCAAATGTTGCTCTTGAACTCTTTGATCACATGAAGAGATCAGGACTGAAACCAAATAGAGGTACTTTTTTGAGTATTATCTATGCATACAGTCTTTCCGGTCTAATGGACGAGGGGAAGCTAGCTTTCTCTAGCATCACCGAAGAATACAACATTGTTCCTGGTCTAGAACATTACGTGGCTATGTTAGATTTATATGGTCGTACTGGAAGGCTTGGAGAAGCAATGGAGTTCATCGAAAATATGCCAGTAGAACCAGACTCCTCAGTATGGGCTGCTTTACTCACTGCAAGTAGGACTCATAGAAACATCAGCTTCACAGTGCGTGCTCTGGACAATATACTCGACTTGGAACCAGGGAATTACTTAATTCAGCTCTTTCGAGCGCAGGTGGATACTTTAATCGTGAAAACTGAGAATGATCTAAAAGTAAGAAAGCTTGAAAAAGAGAATGCCACGAAAAGGCATCTGGGTAGGTGCTGGATTGAACTGAAAAATAAAGTCCACACATTTGTCAATGGTGATCAGTCCGAACCTTATCTCTATCCTTGGATACATGACATAGCGGGAAAAGTAAGTAAATCTGATTTCCATGAGGGGCTTTGCATTGAGGAGGAAGAGAAAGAAGAGGTTGGTGGGGTGCACAGTGAAAAGATTGCAATTGCTTTTGCACTTATTGGCTTCCCGAGGAAAGCGCAGTGTGTAAGGATAGTTAAAAGCCAGAGAATGTGTGGAAACTGCCATGAGACGGCAAAGTACATCTCTAAGGCATACGGGCGCGAGATAAATGTGAGCGACTCGAAGTGCCTTCATTGTTTCCGTAACGGGCGTTGTTCTTGTAGGGACTACTGGTAGAGGTTAACATTCCGAAAGTGGGAGAATTAGCTTAAAATGCATGTAACTTAGCTTCATTACTACAGTTATTATTATTATTTATTTTTTGTCACTGGTTCTGTATACAAAATGAGTAAATATTTTGAAGAAGCATGGCGAATGTACTGAAATAGTTCTTCTGTGAACAGCTTGCTTAGTTTTCAAGCAATCTACCTGGTCTAAGGGAAGAATGGAATTTTTATTTATTTATTTTTTAGTATGCTTAGTGGAATGGTCTGATTACAGAATCGAATGCAAAGAAGTACACTACCTATCATGGTTCATTTGAGCTGCTAATTTTTATTTATTTTATTATTATTTATTTATTTTTTTTTTGGCAAGTTGAAAAAGAAACAAAAACTTTCAACTGTCCCATCAAATTACAAAAATATGGGCAAAAGTGAGGTAAATTCTTTTGGGATTCTGGTGGAGACAAATTTAACAGGATTCCTGGGTGAATCCAGAGGATAAAACAAAAGGTTTTGTTCTTCCCACAATGATTCTCAGAGCTGGAGACAGAAAAAGCCGATAGAAGGTAAACAACTTTTTTCTTTCATAAGTTGAGAAAGGACAGGAAAAGATTTTGATGTCCAGAAATGCTCTTTTTCTCGTCTTTTTCTCTTGAAGAAATGCTCCAGTTATTCAAAAATGAGGGGGAAAAAAGAGAGAGAGAGAGAGAGAGAATAAAGGGTTGTGAAATAATTTTTCTGCTCCCATTTATGGATTCTGGCATATTTCCGCAAATATTAAGATGATATTTTTACTGAAAGAAAATCACTGACCGTCAGAAAAAATATAAAATATAACAAATATAACAATTATAAATAATAAAGACTCAACCATTTCTGTTGAAGGATCTGATGCTTTCTCTATTCAACCATTGCCGTCCATCGTGCGCACCCCGAATTAGCTCCTTCCAGACAATTGAAATCCCTTCCATTTTTTTAAAAAAAGTTTTTCCCTACAATCAAACACCCTTTTCTGTGTCAATAAAATCCCACTCATTTCTTCCCTCTCCTCTCAGTTCCAATTCCTTACATTTGTCCACCTTCTCTGCCCACCTTTTGGTCTCTGTTCCAACATGGTATGTAATTACTGGTTAACTTAAAAAAAAAAAAAAAAATCATTATTGATTACTTGTTGATTGGTGTTGGTGAATGTTATTGTTATACAGAGTGCTCATGAGGAGTCAGGGAAGAAGGTAGTCTCAGTTGGGCCATGGGGAGGACAAGACGGGGTTGCTTTTGACGATGGAGTCTACTCGACGGTGAGGCAGGTGGTGATTATTCGTGGAACAGCCATTGATTCCATTCAGTTTGAATATGACAAGAACAACTACTCAGTTTGGTCGGAGAAGCGTGGTGGCCGCGGAGGCTATATAACTGACAAGGTAAATCAAACCGACTCTATGAAAAATGCTAAATATCACTAGTTGGTTTTCTTTTCTTTAATAATAAGAAATTGTTAGGTGAAACTGTACATGTGCTTATGCATTAATTTCCCTTAACTTCACTGATCATCACTAACACCGCTCACATTAATAAATGACTGTTAATATTTTCCCCGATGCAGATGCAGAGTTAGCACACACGCATAGCTCTCACATTGAGTATGAAATACTATAAATCTTTTTGTTTGTATGTGTGTGTGTGTGTGTGTTTTATTTAATAAAAAAAAAAAAAGCTTTAACTAGTGATTGGCTATAGATGTAATACTATTAGAGAGGTACCTTACCTTGTAGGATCATCTTCAATTACATGTTAACTTTCGTGAACATTTTGTCTTGTACAGGTCAAGCTTGATTACCCAGATGAGTATCTGACCTCAATTAGCGGTTACTATGGCAAGCTGACCGAGTGGGGCCCCGCCATAGTTCGATCTCTAACATTGAAAAGCAACAAGAAAACGTACGGCCCATTTGGTGCTGAACAAGGAACGTGTTTTTCATCCCCAACGAATGGTGTAAAGATCGTTGGGTTTCACGGCACGGTCGGTTGGTTTGTTGACTCGATTGGGGTTCATGTGAAGCCCGTTGATCAAAAACAAACCGAGCGGACCGGAACTCTGTTTCACGCCCAGAACTACACTGTTAATGCAACGTCAGATAACGTCAATGGCTTTTCAGTCATACAAGGGAGTATAGGCCAAAGCTATGACATAGTTCTTGCTCTGAGACAGAGATCAGATGATTCTGGCTCTAAAGAATCTAGTAATCCTTTACCCAACACCAACAAGCCTTTGCCGCACAAGCTCCCCAAGCAAGTTACTAGTTCTGATTCTGATACGGATGGAGATTCAAGGGACGCCAAAAACAAAGATCCCAGAAAGAAGGTGAGGTATCTTTTGCATCAAGAAAAAGTGAGTTTGATTTTTGTATCAGTTAGAACTCATATATGTAAGATTGTATGAGACACCGTGTCATAATTCGCGATCTCAAAACTAACGTGTGAGTTATGATTGGTTAAAAAATATGCAGCAACTTGGTTATATCTGCTGTTGCTCTTTACAAGGTTCTCTAGTAGTTGTTAATGTTTTTTGAATCGTTAGGTTTTATCAGATGTTACTAGATTTGCTTTCTATTTTATTGCAGATCATGCCGATTGCAGGGAAGCTGCCCTCAGTGGTTGAACGTGCAGTGAAGTACGGGCCGTGGGGTGGTACTGGTGGAACTGCATTTGATGATGGAGCTTGTAATGGCATCAAACAAATCAACATTTCTCGCAACATTGGAATTGTGTCTATTAAAGTCCTTTATGTGCGCAACGGTGAATCTGTATGGGGCAACAAGCATGGTGGAACTGGAGGTTTTAGAACTGACAAGGTGAAAATAGAATTATCTTGTGATAATCACATTGAAAAATAGTACTCAACTGCTTAGAATTTGTCTGTTAAAATACATGTCAGTACTCAACTGTTCTGTTATGTTTGTTATACATGTTGCAGATAGTTTTCGACTATCCAAACGAAGTTTTGACACACATAACGGGCACCTTTAGCCCTGCAATGATCATGGGCCTAATGTGATAAAGTCTCTGACATTCCACACCAACAAAGGAAGGCACGGCCCGTTCGGAGAAGAACAAGGATGTGCTTTTACTTCCAAGCCGAAGGAAGGGAGAATTGCTGGATTTCATGGGAGAAAAGGGTTGTTCGTAGATGCTCTTGGCGTGCATTTTATAGAAGGGAAAGTGATGACTCCTGAGATAGATCCTCCTACTAAAGCAATCGCCCCAATTAATAATCATCAATCCGCATATCCGAGGTAGACCATCCTCATTGGCCTAACAAGTTGATTCTACAAAGCGAGGACCCGCTGAAGAGGTAAATTCATAATCATTTCACAACTTGCTGCAATTCGAATTATACCTACTTTTTTTTACCCGATCACAGATTGACATCCGAACTCCGACATTCACATGGTACACGACACTTTTTACTGATTGAAAAAGACCACTAGTGGCACTAACTTTTCGTTTTTATAATTTAGAAGGTGGCTTGTGGAGTGGTAAAAGAACCTTCTCCATGTGGACCGGGACCGTGGGGTGGGGATGGAGGGAGGCCATGGGATGACGGAGTGTTTTCTGGGATTAAGCAGATATATTTGACAAAATCCTCGGAAGCCATTTGCTCGATACAGATAGAATATGATCGAAACAATCAATCTGTTTGGTCTGCCAAGGCACGGAGGGAATGGAGGAACGCAACACATCGGGGTAACAAAAATGTTATACTTACTGAATTTAGACACAAGTTCAAACTAATTTTTTTTCGAGCCTTTGAGTTAGATGGAGTGCCTATTTTTGTGCAGATAAAATTGGAGTGCCCGCATGAGGTTCTCATTTGCATTTCTGGTTTTTATGGTGGTATTACTAATGATGAGAACCACAAAGTAATAAAGTCGTTAACATTTTATACAAGTCGTGGAAAGTACGGTCCATTCGGAGATGAGATGGGACGTATTTCACTTCTACTACCACGGAAGGAAAGGTGGTCGGTTTACATGGGAGGAGCAGTTTCTACTTGGATGCCATTGGAGTTCACATGCAACACTGGCTGGGAATCAGAGAACCTCAAAGTCCTCTCTTTTCAAAATCTTCTGAGTGGTATCTCTTATGTTTCCAAAATAAGACGTAACAGTTTATCGGATATATCTATATATATATTATAATAAAAGCTACCGGCGGAAAAATAAACAAAAACTTGGATATGGTTTGATTAAAAGAAGAAATAAAGCCATTCAGCTAGGTCCAAATCATTCTCTCTTGGAGATTAAGAACTTTGATTTAATAATATTTGGCTGAGTTTCTTTATGTTGATGTATTCTTTGTTAAATCCAGATTGTGTTCCGAACCGTTGTCTTACAACTATTGTCTCCCAAGCTTAATTTCCACTTTCTTATTTTCGGATTACAAAATATAATGGTAATAATAATAAAGTAAAATTAAAGAGGGAGAGCAAGCAACTGAGATTAGACAGAGCAAAACTCATTTCAAAACGACATCTCGTTCAAGCTTATAAAGAAGCGATCTAATAAAAGAACACCACTCGTTAGAAAACAACATCAAATATGAAAGAAATTTATAAGAGCTATTGAAAGAGGACAAATTGACAACCATTACAAGAGACATCGGGATGGACATTTTAGAACTGGAGACAGTACAAGAACAAGATAACGAACGGCTGCAAATGATTGTTTTGAATATAAAACGTATGTCGTACAGAAATAACTCCCGTTGTAAGGAAAACGTCAATTTTGAGATGCAAGTACAAATGAGACTAAACAAAACGGCATTTCTCATTAGCAAAAATAAACAAATAAATAAATAAAACGACATCCATTATAAGATGTTTGGTAGAGACACAACGTGACCATGAAGTCAACTAGAACGACATGTCGTATGTACTTTTTTTTTTTTAATAAATAAAATAGAAACATGTCGTGTATACATGACACTAAAATACGCCAATTGATAGTTGTCGAAGAATGATAATCATTGAAATTGAAGGGATGTCCCAAAATCGACAGATAAAATGATGGTTCTAAAGGAAAAAAACAACTTAAAACGCATCTTGATAGAAAATGGCCAATTCGTGTGTGTGTGTGTGTATATATATATATATATAGAGAGAGAGAGAGAGAGGGAGAGGAAACGAACGGTTGTTA
Organism: Ficus carica; assembly: GCA_009761775.1. Lineage (NCBI taxonomy): Eukaryota > Viridiplantae > Streptophyta > Magnoliopsida > Rosales > Moraceae > Ficus > Ficus carica. Next base: position 5,860,340 of record CM019745.1, on the reverse strand, counting down.
CGCGACTGTGGGATTGAGAAACAGCATCTGGGGAAACGAGTTGAGTTGGTACAGTCTACAGACACATAAAAAACGACATGTCGTAGACGAATGATGACATATACTGATAATAATTTTTAAAATTTTTTGTTTTTGGTGACATAGGAATCCTTTCTTAGAGTTCCGACATCGATAAAAGTTAAATTACATCATATAAAAGAAGATCTTCAAGAGACCAAATAACTTGAGTTCCAAACTGACTATATCATTACAGCCATATACACACACACAGAATATACGCAATGTTGACCACTGGGGCCTTGGGCAATTCCCGCAGAAATCCACACAAACTGAACACATTCATAGTAGCCAACAGTGTAGAAAAATGGCTTCTTTCTTTTTTTTTTTTTTTTTTTCCTTGTCAGCAGTATTTTTACGAAATTAAATAGCAAGAATTTAAAATATTTAAATAAAAAAGTGCATTGGTCGACATGAAACCACCGCTAGGTATTCTTGCGGCCACAGATTTTGATACCAAATTAAGTGAGCAATGATTTGCACTACGTTTAAGTCTTTTATATTTCATGGTCCAGTCGGACTCAGAATATAAATGAAGGGTGACATTACAATTAGGGTTAGAAGGAATTGAAATGGACGTCGATATATATAATGTATATATTATATAACCTACAATATAAATCACACTCAGTAGTACTGAGAATGGCAGTCATCATCGATGTGCAACTTGTGTGGACAATTAATCCCAAAACAAATGGCACCAAACAACAGAGAGAATCCCCGGCCCCAACTGATCATCATTCATACACATTGACACTATATATATATATATATATATATGGTTATATATGTAACCCCCCAATAATGGACCAATAATACAATTCATAGATTCTCTTCAAAGTGGTATCAGTACCTAATTAAATTATTTTTTGCATGGAGAATATGTGGCACGTGATGCATTGGCCAATATTGTACTCTCTTAACCTTTTCGTGGGGCAATTTGCATGATATGACCGCCCGTTTTGTTAGTATTATTTTACTACCTCTTCAAAAGAAAATCAGATCAAGTCCTAACTCATACATATATAAATATATATGTATATCTTATTTTTTTTCCCTTTATTCTGATCGACATTATGCACGTATATATACACACAAGTACACATATACAGTGATTAATAAATTTGAAACCAATTCTTAATCTTACATTATTGGTGTCTCTATATCCCCCACTACTACAGAATGTGGATACCACGACAGTTTTAACCGGTCGCAGTAAGTAGTAAGTAACATTTTCACGACGGTTTTTCTAACCGTGTGGAATCCAGGGTCGTGGAATCGGCAAAAATAAGGCTTAAATATGGACATTTAAGAAATACGACGACGAAAAAACCGTCGTGGTAGGTAATCTTCCACGACGATTTCCTTGAGAAAATGTCGTGGTTAGTTGGCCTACCGTTGACGGTTTCTCAAGGAAACTGTCGTTGGGTAGGACCCCCTACCATGACGGTTTTTCAAAAACAACCGTCGTGGTAGGTAACAACGAAAAAAAAAATCTACAAATTCGTTTCATTCCCTAAAAACATTTAAATCACAAAATCACTACTTTTTTCCGGAAAATTCCTAAATCGTACCTTACCCAACCAATTTTAATTCAATCTAAAAACAAACCACAATGAACAATCACCGAAAATGTAGGGGAAGGATTTGGCTATTCGGACGGAATATTCCCAACTCAATAATCTACCAAATCAACATTTTGAACGGAACATTTTATCAACAATCACAATCAACAAAATCAACATTTTGGACAAAAAAATTCCCAAATCCGTGCATTACCCAAGCAATATACATTACCACTTACCGGCTTTTCGAGCGTGGGTACGGGCGGAGTGCGGGTGAGAGAGAGAGAGGGAAAGCCGCGTGAGTTCTTTGGTGGACCCGTCGGAGAATGGAGGAGGCCGCGTGAGCGGTGGAGGAGGCGTCAGAGAATGGAGCCAAGAGAAAAATTTGAGAGGTGGGATAGAGAGAGGATGCGCGGTATGAGATAAAGCGAGTTTTGGAGGATTTTAAGTAGGGAGGGAGCCGAGAGAGAGAAATAGCGGGAGGAAATTGGGGCGGTTTTGGGTATAGAGTTGTGTGTGTAGAGAGTGGAAAAAAGCTTGGAATGCAATGGGTAGGAATATGATATTTTTTGGGTTTGAATATACGCTCCAAAAAATTGAATTTAATTCAAAATTTCAAAATTCCCGCCTTAGTACCTACCACGACAGTTATTGGGAAAACCGTCATGGTATGTGAACATACCACGACGGTTTTTCCCAAAAACCGTCATGGTAGAGTCCAAAAATTAAAAAAAAAATTTGTGAAAAAGACCCTTCTACGACCGTTTTTTAATAAACCGTCGTGGAAAATGCGGCAAAAACACGAGCGGAACAGAGTTTCCGAAAAACCGTTGTGGAAGCTAAATTTTTTTTTTTTTTTGTAACCGTCGTCGTTTTTTGAAACTCTGTTCCGCTCCATGTTTTTGCCGCATTTTTCACGACGGTTTTTAAAAAACGATCGTGGAAGCTCCGTCGTGAAATCCACATTTTGTAGTAGTGCCCCCCCCCTGTTTTATTTGGTATTAGAGAAATAAAATTATACTTAAACGAGTCCATGATCCTCCCTATACCTCTACGCCCATCTCTTGATGTTGTCATCTTGTGCTCATGAGCCCTCTCTCAATGGTAATTACCATCCTTGTATGATCTCTAATGATTGTTATCCCTGGGCAACCGCTCTAAATAATTATCATCTCTGCACTCCTATGAAAATCAAAAGAAACAAAAAATGAAAATTCATCATACACACGCAATCTTCCTCCTATTGTGGTTCAATCTCTATAGAAGCTTCATCTTGTGGAGGCTTATTAAAGAAAGATAACATTTTGGATCCTTGTAATTATTTTCATATTAGGAAATCTCTTGATTTAAAGAAGATTTGTTAGTCTTGGGTAACTTACATAATTATGTAATTGTTTATAATGTTACTTGTGAATCTTCTCTATTCTCCTAATCCATCATAGCAACATAACCTTTATTTAATTTTTTCATAGTAGAGAGATCAAAGAGAGACTAGAGAGTGTATCATTATTATGTGACATTTGAAAGGTACGTGCCACAAGGGTCTCAAATATTTGATTTATTTATCTAAAAATTCTTCATATTACTAGTATTTAGTAAATATCTTTTCCAGCTTGCCAACCTTGCTCAATATAGATCATTGTTCAATAATAAAGATCATTGTTCAATATGACTAAGACATAACAAGTGGATGAAATGCAAGGGAATATGTGGCCCAGAGGGACATCAATCTAGCTAATAGCTATACCTGCCTTATGAGAAACCTTTAATTTGTTTCCCAGATATTCTTTTCTTTCACTTAATCTTCTTCCCGATCGAGAATATGGAATATGGGAATCCATTAATCAATTATTATATTCTATTTTTACTGCTCTAATTTAATTTTCCCTCTGAAGTTATAGTTTTCTAAATGTTAATTATTTAAGATGTACCGTAGTTTATTATGCAAATCCCTACCAAATCTTTACCATGAGAAACCTAGCTATAGACACGTCTCAGTTACTTTATGGAAACAGTCTTGAATTAATTAGTATTAATTAATAAGCCACTAATACACATTGATATATATATATATATAGTGGAAGAATATATATATGATTATATTATATGAAAAGGATAAAATGGAAGATCTAATAATTAAACTGATAACACTTGGGAATGAGCTGTAAAAATAATTAAAAGCAAGCTTGGAAACCATCCTTTTTTTTGCTTCTCGTATTGCATACACTTTTTTTCCTTTTTCAAAGCCTAGCTATATGGAAACCCTTATTAAGTCGGTAGGTGGTTTCTGTAGTAGAAAGAAAAAAAAAAAAAACCTATATGATTTCTCCACACACATATACACACACATGATGTAACATATATATATGTGTGTGTGTGTGTGTGTGTGTGTGTGTGTGTGTATATATATGGAAAAGGAAAAGAAGAAAAGATAGGTCGAAAGAAAAAGAAGAATCTAATCAAAGATAATTGGTGTCAGCAGGTAAGAAAAGGGGGAAACATAAGATGATGCGTTACTTCTTTGTGAGCTTTGCTCTTAGTTGACAGTTGTCTAGATCCATGCAGCCCATTGGATTGCACTTTGCGATATATATATCTCTATATATACTATATATAGGAGCGCGCGAGCGCGAGAGCGGGGAGCAGAGAGCCTCTATCAGGTAAATGTGTTGCTAAAAGGTTCCGTTTTACTCAAAGAGTTCGACAGGTTGAAGGAATGATCAGGGAAAGAGATACACAATCACTCTCTTTTTTCTTTTCAATTTACGTTAGGAATCCATATTTTATATCGTACATAAAAACTACAGTTTTAACGATATAAATTTTAACAATATTTGTGTAGTATTAATGTTCTAGGTATAGGATTATAAGACCCTGTTTGACCATAAGTTTGGTTCAAATTTTTTTTTGTCTTTTTTCTTAAAAATTTTTGTCTTTTTTCTTATTAAGTTTTTTGTCTTTTCTGAAAAGTCAACAAATTTATATTTTAAACTTATAAATCTTAACTCAAACTTACACACCAAACTCCCCCTAACATTATTTGGTTCATTCATCTAATAATTGAAAAATTAATCTAATAAATAAAAAAAAATCTCCTTATAATTGTATCTGATCTAACTTTTTACACACGAGATTTTATAATCTACAATAATATTTGGGGGGGGGGGGGGGGGGGGGGAGATTTTTTATAAAGAGGTATATAGGGAACCCACTTCTATTTGAAGCGTTATGAGTGGACACACACACGACCACGATTCCACAAAGTCTGCCATAATCCGGCCTCGTTAATAAATATTTGTTATAAGAAAAATATATATATCTTAAAGCCTCCTGACTGCTGCAACTTATATTTATTGGCGTTATTGTCATCATGCATGTAATTAAGTACACACAAAACATTAGATATATATATATATATTATTTATAAACCCAACTCTTGCTTAATCATTGGTTGGATAAACTAGGTCATAGAACAATTGGATTATATATTTATTCATGATAATTAGATGTCACACTATTCAGAATATCTTATCAGAGTTGAATTATAATTAATTAGATTAGATAATAGGATCTACATTAAAATATTAATATTGTTCCTCTCTAATTGTGGCACATTTTTACACACTGCAAGCAAGTGTTTTATAAGCTAGAATAATATATAATATATATATTAAAGGGCGCTGCACTCGTGTATATTGTGCATGAAAATGGGGTTTTTGAACTAATTATTTTAATAATTGCAATGAAAAAATAAAAATCATTGATGATATGTATATATATAAAATGCCAGCTAGACTTTTAGCCAACAAAAGGGGAAATAGCAAATGATAGTTGAGTATATATGCAAAATTGATCCTACCCAATTGATATTGGTGGGCCCTCAATGATTATTTGACTATCGATCGTTATCGAAATGTATCAATCCAAGTGATTTTCTATTATGACTCTCATTGAGGGATTCGACGTTTGTGATATATAATGCGTATGTGGTTATGCATATATACATATATATATATAGGTATATAGGTCCGGTACCTAAAATTGCCAAACACCTCCTTCACATTAACTAGCATCCCTTGGATTGTAATATTGTATAAACGGTCAGATTTTGTATATTGAGAGCCATGCAGCATGCTATAACCTTTTAAAACTTGTAGTTTATGTTTAGAAGGTAATAAAAAGTGCATTTAAATATTTATTTAAGATCAAGTAAAGAATAATAAAAAATTTTGAGATTAAAAAAAATTAAAACCAAATAAATTCTGGAAAAGCTATCTCTCTAGCTAGTACTCATCGCCACTGAAATAATAATAATAATATAATAAAATAATAATAAAAATCACTGGAATTGCAACCGACCTGGCGTCACCTCGTCCAAAATCCAGATTGCACCTTTAAGCCTTCGAGATAAGCTCCCCCTTCCCTTGACGCGGACTGCCTGGCCAAGATCATCGTCACTGGAGCCAAAGAGCAAAAGTTCTTTGTCGGCAACATTGAGAAATCGAGCTCTTTATTCACTGAAGATCTACGTTTATTTTTTAGCAAATCTTTTGGTGTTACAGAATCTTCTTTTTGGATGAAAACAATCTTGTTTGGAATTTTTGACGGCTTGCCTATCATCATTAGAACATTATGTGTGTTTATATATATATATATATATCAAAATCCTACATTCTATCACGATAAACCATTTTAGAGATTACCAACAAAACCAGTTTAAGTGCCAGTTAATTATCATCGTAACCAAAACTCCTGATCATGATAACCCCTATATATGTATTTGCAATTTTTAATTCAACTATATGATCCTTTTTTTAATCTCTCAATCAGGAATTTTACTCAAATATGAGACATTTATAAATCTCAATCGCATTGTTACACACATAATATTGGCTAATAAAGAATATTGCTACACATGCCTGAGACATTTTTTTATATTACTATCGCATGTGTTATATACATTTATATACATTGGTTTTCAGTAAAACATATGAAATTTAGTTATCTTACCAATCGAATGGCCAATAAATCAAAATCACATATGTTATACATATCTTGACTTTCAATACAATCAGGATTTAACAAGTAAGAGATTTTTTTTTTTTAATATCATAATTACATATTTAACACATATTGGCTTTTCAATTATACCAAATTATTTTAAACATTGCATAATGTTATAAACTTTTATTTGAACGATCATTAAAAGACTTTAATTCATTTGCTTAATTTTAGGCTCTAATTAAGTCCAAATAATACATACTATTATACCCGCATGCATGTTGAGATAGACTAGTAAAGACCAAACACCATATATCATATATATATATTATATAATAAAAAGACCAAACTCCATATTTATATATTATCAACAATAACAAAGATGGACGAAATCAGCAATATTTGCATGATAGCCATTCAAATTAACCCTAGGAAAACCTAAATTGTAGGCGTAGCTACAGTAGTGTATAAATATTTGCACTATTAGTATGACTATTATATATTAATTTGGAAATGCCAATCTCAAAGAACTTCTTTACGATCTCTTTTTTACAGTAAAAAAAGATTTCAGTAAAATAAAAGTAAACAACGTGGTTACCAAAAGTTCCAAACCAGCTTAAAAGAGTTTGGCGCGAATCTAGATCATTCTTTTTTTATTTTATTTATTTCTTTATTAGACAAATACTTATATAATAATATAAACACATATATTTGTATCGGCCATAATGAGGATAAGATCTGAGAATAAGAGGGAAATAGGGTTAACAAAATGAAGAAAAGTAAAAAGCAAGAAATGAATAAAGTTTATTCGAGAATGCAACCCACTTCTTCCTTTTGCCATTAAGGAAGACAGATCTTTATCGAGCGCTTCAAATCTCTCTCTCTACACACACATATATATATATATATGTGTGTGTGTGTGTGTGTGTGTGTGTGTATGGCTTTTTGTGTCAACAATCATGTGTATTAAATAACAAACCAAGTGGTCAAGAGTAGCATACATTGGCCACAAGCTAGAAGCATGTACCCAATTAAAATCCCAAAATTTTCTCCCTTACTTTTATTTTTTTAAATCTATATATACATATTTTATTATTTAAAAGGATTTGGACATAGTTTTCTATGGATATTGTCCTAAAGTAAAGGACCAAATAATCATTAGTAAATAAGTCATTAATTATTATTGATCATTACTTAGCGCTATCTAGTACTTAATCTAAATAAAACTAATATAATTAATCAGACATGCAAGTCATTCCAGGAAGAAATAAACAACCTAATACTCAAATCAGATATATATGGATTTGTATATTGTTTTTAGAGAAGGGTCCTACTCCAACATGACGCATGAAATAATCTTTAGTTGAGACAATATATATTAGTGGGCATTGTATCTAGACTATAAGCACTTTGGAAGTGAAGTGTTGTTTATATTAGTACGATTAATTGGTTTTTATTGGAGACTATATTATCCATGTTTGTGAACTGTGACAATGCCTCGTACAATCGAAAGGACACTATGCACTGTGATATATATATATATATATAAATATATAAATCATGCTCATGCATGGCCTTGTCTAAGAACACATTTGGCTGGTTCCGTAACATGAGTTGATTTTTCATAATTCCGTTGCCTATAGACGACACATACAAAATATTTAAAGATAAACGGGGAATCGAAAATTCAACTTTGTCATCTTTTTTGACAATGCAAAGACTGATTTATAGTCCTGGACGAATTGATTTATAAGACGAATTTTAGACAAACATTGTACTACTCGTTACCAAAACAATTGATTGATTTGACCACCAATAATGGATAACAGTACTTTAAATCCTAGCCCATCGAGCTAATTGCTGTTTAGAATTTTATGTTCAAAACTATGAATCAAACGCCACTTGATCTGTCACCTTAAATATTATTTATTTAGGTGTAAAAGAAATCCAATTTCTATATATTGTTCACACTTCACTTCAAGTAACTTAAGTCAAGATTTTACTTTAAAAAAAAGGTTTCATATTAGAGATTGAAATTGGCACCTTCCAACTTAAATATATTGATACTAATTAATCAATGTCATATTAACGAGTCAATAGCCCTTGTTTCTTTATTTTTCTTAACTTGGTAAAAATAATTGGTATATACAAATATAGAGTGAGGATGCATTGGCCAAGATGTTTTGTTTTTTCCTCTTTTATTTATTTATTTATTTTTAGTTTTAAAGGCTAGATATTAATTACCAAAGTTGAACATGATGTATAACTGCAAAATCTGTGATAATTAATTGATTAGGTACGTGGACTATGATCCAAAATAGAATGCTTTTATTTCTTTCTTATCAAAAAAAAAAAAAGAAAAAAGAATGCTTTTAGTCCTCTAATTAATATACAGCTCAGCAAACTTGCAAAAGAGTGTCATCCACACTGGTAGCTAGCGAGCAGCGACACAGCACAAAGTAAAATTATTATCATTATTATTATTAGGTGGTCCAACAACATACACTACTACATATATATATATATATATATAAATGCTTTAATGAAAACCTTAATGAAAAAGATGCACTAATTGATTAGTCAATCATTCTCATTCTGGCCTAATAGGCCCAGCGAGTTAGACAAGAGCATTTGTTATGAAGAATCATTAGATCATTGGGTCCTCTCTTAAAAGACAACAAATCATTAGTTTTCAATCAGCTATTGTATATGTGCATGTATGTGTGAAAATATTTATATAAATATATATGTATTGTCAAGATTGAAGAGAAAGTCCATCTCCAGTCCAGGCCGCCAATTGTGAATTATTCTGAGTATGCAACATCAATGTTTTGGGATTTTGCTCTACATTTGGAGATCCAATTATATCAAATAATAAACCCTAAAAAAAGGAAAAAGGAAAAGAAAAAAATAAATTAGAAAGAAGAAGAAAAAAAATAAAAATAAAAACCCAAAGGTAGACGTCAAGCTAATTCAAGTGTTTATATTTGATTTAATTGACCAGCCGAAAAGATATTAAAAATCAAATAAACCCAAGAAAAAAGTGGCAAAAACACCCACTTGCGCACTTGCAAATAACTGGCTTCATTAATAAGAAATTTATTCCTTTAATTACACAATTAAGATTTATTTAAAAAAAAAAAAAAAGAGAACAAAAATTTGACTAATCTCCAAACACCCAATAGTTGTCCATTTATCAATGATTTCGTTTCATAATTGGTTACAAAGCATTATTCTTTGTTGTTTATCATTATTTGGCAAACCATAACTACCTATCATATAATCTAAGGCTTAGATTCTGTGATTTCTTGGAACTTCGAGAAGGGGAAAATATATATACACACATATACAAATTATATGTGTGCATATAATTATGAGAAATTAGGCTACATAAGAAAAGTGATCATAAGGCAGCGATTACGACCGCATCAACTTAATAATAGGAACTTAAGCATCTGCTTCTGTTGATAAGGACTATTTGGGTGTTTTTTTTTTTTTTAATCTATACTATATGTTAAAATAAAAGATCGAATTCAAGCTCTATAATGATCTTTTGGTCATTGTTTTGGGATATTTACGTGATAATCCCGTCATCTATCACGTGACGAAATACATGATGTATTTTTTTTACACTATATTTTACTTTGTTTTGTTTTGTTTATTTTATACGTTTACTCAATAACTAATTTTAAATAAACGTAAAAAAAAAAATAATAATAATATATAGAGAGAGAGAGAGTAGAGAATCTTTATTGGCTTGGATGCATAAGCTCCCTTATATACATCGTCACAGTCTCTCACAGCACCCACGTGAACTTTCCCTCGCTCGCGTCCCCACACAGATCCTCCGTATCCAGATGTGGGTCCCACAAACCCTATAACTCCCTTCATCCCTGGGCCCACCAACTGTACAACTCTCCACCGGAACACGTGTCACCTCACGCCAAGCACGTGAATGGCCACGTGTCCCGTAGGCCCCACTCTCGTACACCTCGACCTGATCTCTCGCCCTCTCGCTCTCTCTCTCTCTCTCCCAAGTACCTAGCTAGTATTCCTCTCACTTCCTGTCCTTTAAATTGAGGACTTGTATGAGATATGGTGGACACGCGCGCGCGCACCATAAAAAAAGTCAGTTATTACTTCCTCGTTGCCTTCACCAAATCCCACCACCTATATATATATATATATATCTCTCTACATACAAACTATATATATATATATACAATACATGGAATATATCATGATGATCAGATCATCATCAGATATTCACTTTGAAACGTGAAATCAAGAAAGAGAAGTCAGATTTTATATATAAATATATTTATAGAGAGAGAGAATCTGTGCATGTTGCGTGGAAAATCTTTAAAGCTCAGTCCGGCTTACGTTAGCCTCCACAACGCTGCCAGTACAAGATTTTGTTCTCTGCTTCTTCATTATATCTATACAAGCACCACCACCACCGCCCACTTCTTCTCTCCGCCGGTGTGCGCACTTTTCTAATCCTCCACCCTCCTTTCTTTATTATATTTATTCCACTATATAAAAGCCAAAAATTATCAACCAAGGTGCTCTAGAGAATATTTACAAGGGAACATTTATATTATACAAACATATATATGGCTACAAATAAGCTTCTCTTGATGACCTTTGCTATTTGTAGACTGATTGTAACCGTCGGATTGACGGTGGACCCCACGGATCTACTCCGCCTGGGGGTCGACGGCCAGCTCAGCGTCGACCCGTCGGACTTGGAAACGGCGTCGTTAGACTTCGGCCTGATGACGAGAGCCAAGCCACTCGCCGTCTTGCACCCGGCGTCGGCCGAAGACGTGGCGAGGCTTGTCCGAGCGGCTTACGGCTCGGCGCAGGGGCTGACGGTGTCGGCGCGGGGCCACGGGCATTCGATAAACGGACAGGCTCAGGTGACCAACGGAGTGGTCATCGAAATGAACGGCTCGAGAGGAAGGACGACGGCGGAGGCGGCGGCTCGGCCTCGGGTGTCGGAGAGCGAGAGGTACGTGGACGTGTGGGGAGGAGAGCTGTGGATAGAGGTGTTGAAGGCGACGATAGAGTATGGGTTGGCGCCCAAGTCGTGGACGGATTATTTGTATTTGACGGTCGGTGGCACGCTTTCCAATGCTGGAATCAGCGGCCAAACTTTCAATCACGGTCCTCAAATCGCCAACGTTCATGAACTTGACGTCGTTACTGGTAATATTCCTGACTCCACTTTTGTTTTTCATTCTCTTTTGATCTTGCATGGTTTTTTATGTGTCCGTGTGTGTGTGTGTGTGTGCGTGTATATATATCTTCTGTTTCATTTATTTTGCCCTGTTTGAATATCTTCTTATAAGTAGATATAGTTATTTTCATCACAATAAATTAGTTATAATGTTATTTCCTAATCTAGTTACCATATATGGGTTTAAAGCTTGGTTTGATCTGGTCGTAGACTCGTTGTAGTACCGGCACCTAAACTAGCTGCATCCATATTGTACATATAACGACATACGCCGTATATTTGTGTCTGTTTGTTTGGTTTATGAAATCATTCTGTTTTGATTAATTTTGGAATTTATTATTTGTATATATACACATATATATCTTTAACGGAGTTTATATATATATATATATATATATCTAAGCGGCGGTAGGGATATCTTTGTTTATTAACCTATATATGTATATGTAGCGTCCAAGAAAAAGGTTGGTTAATCTTTTTATGCGGGTATAACTTCACATGGGCTCTTTTGTTGTGTCTGATTTTTTAATAGAAGAACATTCCCACATTATTTGGTTAATTTAGTGGATATCGTAAGATTTCTGACACTGGAATGCAACATATTAACGTTGTAAATAATATATGCATATATATTTTATTTGTATATATAAATAACAGGCAAGGGTGAGATCTTGACGTGCTCGGAAGAGAAAAACTCAGAGCTGTTCCATGCTGTTCTTGGTGGTCTAGGGCAATTTGGAATCATAACTAGGGCTAGAATTGATCTTGAACCAGCTCCTCAAAGGGTATCTTTTTTTTTTTTTTTTTCCTTCTTTTTCTTACTCTATTTCAGCTCTATTTTTGCTGTAATATCTTTTACTTGTTTGAAAATGGGCTTTCATGAGTTGGTTCCACGGTGGGACACATACACTTTTTGCGGGAAAAAAAAAAATCCTAGTATTTGTTAATGACAAAACCTAAAAAGCAAAGAGGTATCATGGCCTAAAGAGAGAGTTCTAGCTACGTTTTTGGGTCCATGAAAGCTAGCTTTTTAACCCATTCAAACGGCTGTTCCATAGCTGGCAATTGTTGTTGACTTGTCCCCTTTCTTTTTTTTTTTTTTTTTGCTTGTCTCTGATGTGGTCTTTTTCTCTCTTTTTGGTGCCTTTTTTTATTATTATTATTATTTTTTGGTTACCCTTTTCCCTGTTTTTGTATTTGTTCTCAAAATTAATTGTTTTTTAATTTGTCCATTTTAGGTGAGGTGGATTCGAGTACTGTACTCAAATTTCTCTGCATTTACCAACGACCAAGAGTTTCTAATCTCTTTGCATGGACTCCCGGCTTCCCAAAGATTCGACTATGTTGAGGGTTTTGTTATTGTAGACGAAGGCCTCATTAACAATTGGAGATCTTCGTTTTTTTCACCTAAAAACCCTGTTAAACTCAGCTCTATTAACGCCGATGGAGGTGTTTTATATTGCTTGGAGATCACAAAAAATTACGACGAATCAACTGCCGAAACCATCGATCAGGTATTATTTTACTTTCATCTACAAAGTATGAGATCTCATACTCAAATTCCGAGAACAACTAACCATGCGTGTTATACACATATAGATATATTTAAAAAAAAAAAAAAATCATAGTATGCTAGAAAAATGTCAAAACACATATAAGTTGACATCATATATGTTAGAAGTCTTTTTTTTTTTTGGGTAAGTGATGCATATCTATCTCAAAGTAGGTGGCGCTGGCGCCGATAATTGATTAGGCAGTGGTGACATTCCAGTCTATTAAATGCCCACACTGTCTTCTAAACACGACTTATTTGCAAGCTGTATTTTGGACAACTACCCTTCATTCTTGTAACAATCTATGGCCCTTCTCGTGGGCCTAATCTGTCTCATTTATTAACTTAGGGCACGCATGTTTTTTTCTAAGGCCAGTACCATCTTCTAAGATAAAAGACAAAATCTGTTTAATTTCAGTTTGACATATATACATATAGACGAAAGTTATACGTAACTATTTATATATATATATATAGAGAGAGAGAGAGAGAGAGAGAGAGTATGTATACGTTTGACATGTTCTATTTTGCATCTAAGTATTTAATGTTGGTGTCGTGCTAGCTACAGCAACACCAAGTCAGTCAATTTTCCAATACACACTTAGCTAGCATCCAACCACCCGGTGTTAAAAATTCTTGGCTTTTCGTCAAGGATAGTACTTTTTTACTGGCAAGCTTGTCCTTCTCTGTGTTGTTGTTTGTACATATTTATATATATTTATATAAATATAATACCAATCCGAGCTAATTATTATTATAGTGGACTAATCAAATATTTTGGGTTGTCCCACAAAGGATTAGATTATATGATTGAGTTTAGTTGAAGTGTATAGTTTATATATAAGCATGTAATAAACTACCTATAAAATACAAAAACATACGGAAGAAAACATGGAAGATCTTCCGTGATCTATTATCCCTTTCAAAATCCTAAGATTGAACGCAACTTTTCTAATATTTTATTATTTAAAATATTACCAAATCTAAGCCGCTCACCCACCAATTATTCTCTCCTAGTAACTTTCTTTGGACATTAATATTTTCTTAGAAAAAAACTATATATTTATAATCGAACTTATCCTGACAAAAGCAACAGTTTGGTCTGCTAGCAGCTTTCTTCTGTGTACTTTTTATTGTTTTTTAAACAATTAGTATATAGTTATATTTAAGTTTAATTATGATTTGTTAGTATTATTCTTATGATCAAGAACTTATATTGAAAAAAATAAATGTAAGTTGGCGTTTTCACGCAGGAAATAGAGACGTTGCTTAAGAAATTGGATTTCATACCAACATCGGTCTTCACGACGGACCTGCCATACGTGGATTTCTTGGACCGGGTCCACAAGGCCGAGTTAAAGCTCCGGTCCAAGGGGTTGTGGGACGTGCCCCACCCGTGGTTCAACCTTTTTGTCCCCAAGTCGAGGATTTCTGACTTCGATAAGGGAGTCTTCAAGAGCATTTTGGGTAATAACAAGACAAGTGGGCCCATTCTCATCTACCCCATAAACAAGGATAAGTAAGTTCTTAACCACATGCATAAACAATCGACATATATTTTTATATATGTGTGTGTGTTTATATATTATATATATACACATTTTATTTTTACGACATTTGTAACTGCTGCATGCAATTTATGCATGCGAAATGTAAGCACATTTTTCGCTGTACATGTCCCTTTATAACCTATCCCCACAGTAGAGTGTGACAGGATTAATTAATTCTTAATTGGAATTAAGCTAAGCGTAATTGCTATTGTTTTAGGAATTTATTAGCCATTTTCCCGCTGTAGTAATCATCCAAGAGAGGAAGATCCTTGTGTCAGAAGATTTTATGTGGGGACTGAGGAAACCACTGATGAGATGCTATTTTATATACATATATGGATATGTCCAGTTCGAAAGTAGTAGTTCCAGAAACTTAGCCGTTAGTGTTAACGACCCATCACCCACCTCTACATAGTATAGTCTGTGTGTGTGTGTGTGTGTGTGTAAACGCCCATTGGGTCCCACTGATTAAGATGACTTGTTTGATAAATGTTTATATAATCTAAGTGGGGTTAAATTTGGGGGTTGGGCAGGTGGGACCAGAGGAGCTCGGCGGTGATGCCGGATGAGGAGGTGTTTTACCTTGTGGCACTGCTTAGATCGGCGTTGGAGAGCGGGGATGAGACCCAGTCGTTGGAGTACCTAAGGGATCAGAACCGTCAGATCCTGAGATTCTGCGCCAAGGCCGGGATCAAGGCCAAGCAGTACCTACCCCACTACACAACCCAGCAGGAGTGGGTGGATCACTTCGGAGACAAGTGGGACCAGTTTCACAAGCGCAAGATGGAGTTCGACCCCGCCATATCTTAGCCACTGGCCAGCTCATCTTCACTCCCTCCTTCGCCGACCCCAACCCCAACCCCAACAACAAAAACACCAATCTTCTCAATTCTCATCATAACCCCATTATAGCTTCCTCGTGATCTTATATATTTTATTGATCAAGAGATATATTTCTATCACATTCTTATTTTAGAGAAGACTAGCCTAGACGAATTGCAATTCATACACATCTCTAGATACACTAGTGATGAGCTACTAGGGATGTACGTTTTAAAACTTTGTACATATCTCATATTAGAACTAGCCTTTAGTATTTTTGCTCAGAAAAAGAAAAAGGATTTTTTTATTTTATTTTTATATTTTATAAACAGTGGGGTGTGATTAAGAAGCTGTGAAGTTTGTTTTTTTGTGTTTTTTTTTTTTTTTTTTCTTTGGGGGTGGTGGTGGGTCGGTGCATGTGGACATGTTTGCATGTCTAATGGTTTGTAGTTTAGCAGTGCCCATGATTCCGACAGGCCGTCTGTTTTCGGGTGAAGTGGTGTTGTCTGCAGACGTCTGGTTAATTTTGCAATTTGACTCCCCTCCGCGTCCCTCTTCCTCTGCAGCCTTCTGTCGCACACATTCTGGATTTAGCCATTTTACCTTCTTATCCTTCTAGTATCTTTTTTTTTTCTTTCTTTTTTGGTGTCCAATGTATTGCATAGATAAACATTTAACAATCCTCCTGCAATTAAAAACCATGTTCTAATTCTATTCTCAGAGTTGGGAAAAAAAAAATCTTAAAATATCTAATGTTTCCACGTAGCATTTTTTTTTTTTTTTTTCATTTTCTTTTGGTTCAGCACAACCAAGAGGCACTTGAGAAAAATAGTCAAGTCCAGCAAAATTACAGCATTGGGATGGGAGTTTTTGAGGAGACATTTATATTTGGAGATGATTTGACCCACCGACAAAAAGAGGAGCTTCTTTTTTTTTTTTTCTCTGGTTGACAAAAAGAAGAGCTTGTGTAGGGGGGAAACCTCTTTTAAGTGTCCTCTTGCCTTTGCATAAACTCCACGTGTATTTTTGATTGGACTAAACCAACTTCGAGTCACTACAAACCACTTTGAATCCCCTGACGTCGCCACCACAGAAAATCAGCCACACCAAACAAAACAAAATTGCCAACTACGATTGTAGCTAACGAGAGCTAAAAAAAAATAAAAAAATAAAAAGAGAGAGAGAGAGAGAGATTATGCCAACTTCTTCAAAATTGATTTTTTTTTTTTTTTTTTTTTTTTGCCCTTTCTAACAAAGGCGAAAAGAGAACGTGCATATAAACGCTTCCCTGGTTAAAGGAAAATTTATGTTAACCACCATGGAGAAATTAGAAATAATGAACAAAAAACCACAAGATATGGTCACTTGTAAGAAAAATGTGTAAACACAAAAATGATATGAAATATGAACTAACCTCGTTTACTTTGTGTGTTGGTCTCACTCTGGCTTGCATGAATCAAGAAGATCATCCTCCGACCCAGTTTGCTTCCCAAACTTTCTCAATGCAATTGAATATATAGTTTTCTTTTTCACTGATGTCTCATTAGCCACCAACTTGACAGCCTGTGTGCAAAGTAGAAGTTGCCGAGTGCAACAGTTTAGAAACGGCAACATTGCAGATGCTAAAATCATAAAAGTAACTTCATTAAAAAGCTGTCCACAAGATTTGCATGATTATGGAAAAAGAAAGAGGAAAATTCAAAATGATGAACAGAAGCCATTACCGTTGAAAGGCTATGTCCGTTGGAGATCAGATTGCTTAGTTCATTCTCAAGTTCATATTCCGATGGAGTTTCGACTGCAAGACTTGTCTTCCCTTCAATTAATAAAGTAATTCACCCTTTGGCTGATGAGTTGAAAAGGCTTCTTTTGCTTCACCCAGAGTCCCCCGCCAAAACTAGTGAAGCATTCGTCATCATGATCAAAATTCCAGACTACGGATTCAGGTCATAAGCAAGGAATATTACAAATCACAGCTACGGAAAAAATGCCAAGGCTGATCTACTTGACCATTACTATCAAAGAATACTTCATTTCTGGCAAAGTCTTTCTACTCTGCACTGGAATGATAACGAAAAATAAAGGACATTTTCTCAACAGAAGATTGCCGCAAATTGTGTATGAGGTAATATAAAGCCGGTTATTGGTCTAGATGATTAAGTTTTATATCACCCTATCTATATTAAGGTCAGGTCTGGCACGAGTTTATGATGCTTAAAAAGAAAAGAGCAGCTGCCAAAATGAAACGCATGTGACAATCTACAACATAGTCCAGATATTCCATTACCCAACAGAGGAAATGACAATAAAAGGAGAATATGAAAATGAAAACTAAAAGCAGAATAATACATAAGCGCTGATATCATTTAAAAGCTACCTGTTCATGCAACTTTGTTATTTCACGAGCTATGACACATCGTCTGCGCAAGATTACAAATTACAGTCAAGAGCTAATTCAAGGGAGCAAATTATCCACCATAACGAAATCGGCTACTAGACATGATTCCCATGCATCAGTCTGTGGTTCTTCAGCACATAACTAAGTCAAATATCATCTCTAGTGTAAAGAAATGTCAAGACAATAATGAATTTACAACACTAGTGATCTCCACAATACATGTTGAAAACAAAAGATGGGGACAGCTCTAACCGCTCAAGGTATTAAAATAGAACATATTCACTAGACAAACAAAGAAATCAAGCGAGAAAATATAAAACACAGGGTAAACAAGGACAGCAAAAGCAAATACCTTGAATCACCAAACAACAGAGAACTCTCTTCAAGAAACTGACGAAGCTTGTGTGGAGGCACATAGAACACTTGTGTTGTCGCCTCATTTGCGGAAACCATCAGCCTCTCTTTTCTAGAGCCAGCATGCTTGGGTAGAAATCCAACTACAGAAGCATTTAAATTTAGCTTTCCACAAGTAAGACAAACACCTCATCAACCAGAAAATCGACTCGAAAATAAACCTACCAAATGTAAACTGGTCAGTGTCAAGACCGGAGGCAGATAGAGCGGCCACAAAAGCCGAGGGTCCAGGTATGGGAATAACAGGAATATTCTCATTCACACATAACTTTGCCTGCATTTTAATAAGGTTTCAAACATTCCGTCAGTCGAATAACCGACATTGGAATAAAGAATCATCCCGATAGGAAAAACAGACTCACCAAGTCAGTGCCAGGATCACTTATGCCCGGTGTCCCTGCATCGCTAATCAGAGCCACAATCTCGCCTTGCTTCAACCTCCTTAGCACAGTTTGCTCCCTTTGAGACTCATTGAACTTGTGGTAGCTCAACTGTAATTAAACTAAAACAGAAATTAGAATGAACTTGGACGAGATAATTGAAAAAACAGCAAATTAATTTGGAGAAGCTTACAAGGGGAGTTTTAATGTTGTAATGCTGCAGCAATTTCCCCGAATGTCTCGTGTCTTCAGAGAGTATCACATGAGCTGATTCTAACACCCGAAGAGCCCTAAAATTCAAATATGAGTTTTTTTTTTTTGGAAAATTACAAGAGGAGAGCAAATTTTAGCAAATACCGCAAAGTGATGTCTTCAAGGTTTCCAATTGGTGTTCCCACCAGGTATAATCCAGGTTCCAGAGTACCCTACAACAAGAATCAAGACATAAACGATGAAATTTAAGCACAATTTGTTTCAGAAAACTTAGGCGTTTACTTCACGAAATAGCACAGTGGCCAAAGCAATGGTAGGAATTTGGAAGAAAGGTAAGAAGAAGCAAAAAAAAAAAAGCCCTAAAATTGTAGCTTACACGCTTTGGGGATTCAATGGAGTTTGAGTCGGCGAGTTCTGGCGACAGCTGAGGACTGGAACAGAAGGCGACGACGGCCATTTTGGTAAGTGATAGCGGAGATGCGAACGCCGTCGGAGAGTGGATGAAGTTAGGAAGCCTACACCGCCGAAAAAAAGCTGCCGCCACCGTCATAGAAACCGCCGGAGAAGGAAGTCGTCGCGCCAACACTTGCTCCATTCAAGTCTTTTGTGAAGCAGAGGAAAAGAAACAGCTTCAGGAACTATCAAACAACGGATACTTTCGCTCGCTGATTTTTTTGGACTTTTTTTTTTTTTTTGGGTATGTTGTCGTTTTAAATTTCTTGTCGTTTAAAAACTCTGTTTTCTCTTATCTTGTCGTTCGTAATATTATTTGTCGTTTTCTAATTTTGTGTCATTTTAATTTGTCGTTTTAAATATTTGTTGTCGTTTCTATATTTTGTGTCATTTTACTGTCGTTTGTATTTTTCTTTTGTTGTCATTTACTCCTTCATTGAATTTTATTTTTTTCGGTTAATTGTTCAAGGCGTCCTTTTTCCCCGTCTTTTCGTTTGTCTTCTTAGTTGCCGTTTTTCTTATTTTCTGTCGTTTGTAAATTCACTTGTTTTTCTGCTCTAGTGTCGTTTTTTCCCTTTCTTTCATTTTTACCGACGTCTGTCATTTTTTGCTCCGTTGTCCATTACGGTTTACCTTTTTATTATCGTTATGTTAGATGTCGTTCTTGTCGTTTCATCCTAGCATCTTTTTCTCTTATCCTCTTGCTAGCCACATTAGCTACCATCATCGACGGTGAGAAAGCTTCCTTTGTTGCTGCCTGCTGCAAGTCCCTCCCTTGCGGCAAAGCCAGCTTTGTCTCTACCATCATCGACGGCAAAGAGCTTCTCTCCCGAGGATTATACCACTTCTCCTTTCGAGTTGTGTCACACTCATTTATGGGTTGTTGCCATTGATCATCTGTCTCTCCTCTCTCTCCGTTAGACGTTCGGCTGCCGTACGCGGCCATTCCCTATTATTTATGACTAATGATGATGATGAAAGTTTTAACAATTTTTTTTTTTTTTTGATAAGTCAGCTAGAGGAATTTACAATTTAATAATTTGAGCAAAGAAGTTATGTTAAAATTAAAATTTCTGGACATTTCGTGTGGGAAAGCAAAGCTATCAGTTTGCTTGCCTGAATGTCAAGGAAAAACAAGAAAAATAAAAAAGAACATAAAACGCAGTAGAAGTTGCTAATTTAAGCTATCTGGTTGGGAATGCATATTTCCTTCAAAGCAGGAGTCTCCAAGGCAGTACATCAAATCAAACAAGGCAGCTTAAAAAAAGGAAGTAGAGCCCTTTTGTCTTTTTCAAGGCTTACGCTCTGCTAGCCACCTTCCAACCAACCTAGATGAATAGCACTTCAATTCTTTCTTTTTATACATACATAATTAAATTCATAGACAATTCTTATAAGGTTATTTCATCTTCAATTATACTTTGTCATCATGGAACCACCATCTTGTCTCCTTCGGAGATCGGCCATTCCTACAATTCTTCACGTAACGATCATTATCCGCTGGTCGTTGCTGCAGAATCAGACGCACAATTGGTCAACACATTAGTTTTAACTCAATAATACCCACAACTTCATTACAAAAGAAATTTCAAAAACCCGAAATTTAGCATACTGAAACCAGACCTTCGCGGGTGAACTTGATAACATGGAGAGAATGCTGATGCAGATAGAACTCACAGTCATGGCCGGGGACCATGAATCATATAGAATATCTGCAAATACAGGTAATAAATGTTGTTTTTCCGTACAAATTGCTACAAAAGCTAGCTCGAAGAAGAGTGACAGTACATATAAAATTTCTTTAGCATTCTTTTTTCATAAGGATTTAAATGAAAATCTATGAACAAAACTGTTTTGTTTGCGAGCATACTAGTTTATTAAACATTATCACATTAAACTAAGAATTCAAAACAAAAGGGGAGAAACCGAGTAAGATTTCACATGGACTTGCTCATATTTAGTTCACATGACAAAGGAAAAAAATGGAATAGCTCCATAGAAACCAAAGATTGCACTATACACAGCCAATGATTTCACGTTTACTAACCTAATCTTAAACACCGGACATCATCATCATCAAAGTTGAGTTCATTTTCTCATTAACAAGTCACAACCAAAGTATTTGATTCTTATCCTTTGAACAAGACACGGCGTGGGAGTTATGTACATGAAAAAACCTATAAAGCTAGAAGGAGCAGCAAGAGGCTGTAATTTAGAAGCTGATTTCCATAACCGCAAATTTTGTAGTGGACTTAGACGCTTTTTCCCCATTACTTGACTAACTAATTAGAAACATTCACCTCATCCAACAATTACTTTCACTAGTTTGGTTCAAGCCTTCTTTCAACTTGGAACAAGACTAGATAAACGTGCGAAGAGCCACATAATAATTTGCCTTCATATGTTATTAGTGTCAGATTTCAACATCTAATCTATGAAATGAAAATAAAAGATCACCCAATTAAGCAAGGGATCATACAAGTTCAGCCATCTATATGACCCTATCATCCTAGTTTTAGCTAAAACGGGAACAGAATATAGAAAGAGCGGACAAGTGTTAGTGCTACACGCAAGTCCTCAGCTATAAGTAGAAAAAATCAAAGTTACCGGAGAAAGAAAAAGCAAAGCTAAGGGCATCAAATACCTAAACAGATATGGCCATTGCTATAAATGTGGGGATGCAGAGGAGCCGGAGACAGGAAAATCACCTTCCAAACACAAAACAACAATGGAAAAGTCAATATCACAACAGTATATAGGTACCCAAAACAGAACTTATACTGTCTGTCCAGTGCTAAGAAAACGTAAGGAAGAAATATGTAGGTTCATTTTTTTTTTTTTTTTCCGTTATGAATACACAAATAAAACATTTTAGGGCTTGCCTTCGTCCTTTTACAAAAGACCAATCCTACACTGTAGCATGTAAAAGTAGGAACGTACATGAAATTTATTTTATATAACAATGACTTCAGAAAGGCGTACATTAGTCTCCGATACATAAATTTCTTGTAATTACACCTTTACAAAATCATTGTCATATAAAATAGATGTCATGTTACACGCCCGGTAGTTTGGTAGTTCGTGAAGTGCCAAACATATTTTCTTTTCTTTTTTTTTTTTTTTTGGCAACAGGGCTTTCTCTGAAACCAAACAACATGAAGAAACCCAAACAAATAATGGAAAATAATTATCAACCTGCGGTGCTTCCATTGGGTAATGCTCAGGAAAATCAACTTGAAGCTGATAAGTTTCATTAGCATAAAGAGTCCCCGGAGCTCCGTTGACTTCGATTACCCATCTTTACAAAATCCACACAAAACAGCGATAAGTACAAATTTTTCAGGAAAATTTTCACAAATACCAATAGAAATTCAAAAAATAAAAAATAAAAATAAAAGAACGAATTAACGGAATAAGAGAAGAAAGAAAACCTTTGAAGATTATCGGTGACTTTGTGCTTAAAACCAGCAGGAGGATTAACCTGCCACTCGACCAGCTCTTTCTGGAGCCTATTAGTCGCGATCTTGCTCAAAGCCTAAGTAGATACCAATTGATATATAACAAATCAATCAGAAATTAAACGAACAAAAAAGAAATCAACCCACAACGACCAAAATTAGGGCTTTACATAAATAACACAGAAAAAGAAATACATATAAATAAATATATATATATAATAAATATATATATATATATATATAGAGAGAGAGAGAGAGAGAGAGAGAGAGAGAGAGAGAGAGAGAGAGAGACCTTGCGTGAAGGAGCAGAAGAGCTGGTCATGTCTTCCTGAGTAAGCGAGTGAGGAAGAGAGAGAGAGGAATAAGGAGAAGACTCTCGGAGAGACGGCAGAGACGAGGGTCTTTCTCTATTTCTCGCACCGTATTTTCCTCTTTCTTTTTCTTTTTTTTTTTTTTGGTTGGAAAAATAGGCAAAATCTTACATGAATTTATATAAAATTTTTAGAAATTGTGTGATTGGTCAAAATAATATAATAATAATATTAATTTTACAAAAAAGGGAACGAATTGGACGCTCTCCACTTCTTTGATCGCGGCTTTGATTGTTGCGTACGATGTGATATCTTTTTGGGACCCAGCGAACTGGATTTTGACCACTAGAATTTGCCACGTTATAATCTCACGAGTATTACCATTGTATTTGTGAGACGTTATTATTTTTTTTTTTTTGGATAATAGTTTTATAAAATTTTATTTACCATAACCTCGTTTGATTTATCGATTAAAGATAAAATTTTAAAAATAAAATTGATTGGTTTTTTAAAAATTAAATAAATTTTTTTTGTTAATTTTTTAAAAAAATACAAAAACTGATATAAAAATCTTAAATTAGAGACTGAAAATCAAACACACACTAATTTTTTTTATTTCTTATACTTGTCCTTTTTTGACATATATATTCATACGTGTGATCTTTATATATATATTGTTTGAATTTTAAAAAAGAATTCAAATTTTATATCTGATGATAAAATCAAATATGAAATTATCCATGATCATTAAGTCTTTTGCCCGTTTCCTGTTAGGAGATTGGGTCATTTTCTTATTTTCTACTGCTGATGATTTGAGTGAAAACCGATATTTGATTCAATAAGCTAGAGGAATCCATGCTCATTTGGCTAAGATCTTGCCTAGAAAAGGCTTGTGTAGATTCAGTTCGTTGGCGCTTCGAGGCTGTCTTCGACTCCTAGAAGAAAAACCCACAATTTTTTATATATCTAGACATGAAAAAGAGTAAGCGACGAAACCTGCTCTTGTTCATCATGCGCCTTGTGTGCTTTGTTTTTTTTGTCACTTGGGAATAAACGATCAGATCTTTATGATATTAAGTAAATTAAATTCATTAATTCTTATTTCTAATTAAATTAAATGATTTTATGCATAGTCTTACAATAATTACATATATAACTTCATCAAAAGGTGTAGAGTTCGAATCCCTGACTGATTTTTTTTTTCTTTTAAGATTTGGTTAGTGGTTTTATAAATTTCAAACTACAAAACTGATTATTTTCTACATTTTTAATGCTCAACGCCTTTAAATATACTGTTACATCTGAACTTTGTACTAACTTAATATTCTTCCAAAATTTTTTATTATTTTGAGTAAGCTTTTGATTAGTTAAAAGAGTTGACAATATTAATTGTATAGGATATATCAGATTTTTTTTTACATGTTTCTCTCTCTCTCTCTCCATCTTTTTTTTTTTTTTTTGGTGGAAAGTGCTTATTTCTTGTTCCAATAATTTGATTTGGTTTGATTATCTTAAAAATAAAGAACAAATTAAAATAAATAAATATTTTCTCTTTGATTGTGATTTTCCCTATTAAATCAATCCAACCAACCATAAAAACACTTGTAAGAATACTAGTCTAAAACATGTGCTATGCACATGTGGGACAAATTTGAGAAAATTTATCTAAATAGGGAAAAATTAAAATAATAAATAAAAAAAATGTACAAAAAAGGACCTAAGAAAAAGACACGAAAAATACCTAAAAGATTAAAAGATTAAAATGAAAAATTATCAACACGAAAAAGGACTAAAATGGGAAGAAAAAAAAAAGTTGGGCAAAAGAAACGAAAAAAGGACTAAAATGAAAATAAATGATTCGGGAAAAAACGGAGAACTAAAAAGAAAATAAAAAAAGGCTTAAAATGAAAAGAAAAAAATTGGTCCGAAAGAAAATAAAAAATGGACTAAAATAAAAAAATGATATGAAAAAAAACCAGAGGACCAAAAAATAAATACAAAAATTTTTTGTCCAACAAATCTTTTTGGACGAAGGGGTGTGTGCATGACAAGTTTTTTCCTTTCTCTATAATGTATAGATTCTTTCGTCTCTACAATTTCATTTGACTGAATTCTTGCTCGTCTTTTTCATGCCATGTCTATTATTATTATTTTTGGGGGGTTAATTTCAACAATATTATTTTTTAAATTTTTATTTCACATGTAATGTTATTTTGGAAGACTTTCTTTATACCACTGTCAAGTCATAATGTAGGTCCTATTTTGTAATAAATAGATGGAGTATCAAAAAATACCTTCATCTCCTGTAATTGCTTTCAGTTGCCCTTTGAAGCCCGTAATTGCCGCAATGACTATTACTAAATATATTAATTACCTTTTTGATAATTTATTATTTAATCAATTCAAGTTACGGTTGCATAGTATTACTACTTTGTTTACGATCAGTTGCAACCATATATTTGAGGAATGGCACAAACATATTATTGTCTTGGTTTTAACTGAAAACTAAAAGGAATGGCACAAACATATTATTGTAACTATTTTTTAACAAAAGAATTACTATCACTAAGAAATCATAATCGTTTGATTGAAAAATATATGATTGCATCAAAAGGGTAATCGTTAGTGGTGGCTATGACAATTACTCATAAGTCGAGTTTCAGAATAGTACTAAAGAAGACATATAGGAAATTAGGACATTTTCAGTACTCCATATTTTTTCATTTCATTATGACCAATATTTAGAGAATTTTCTACTGTGACAGGCAATTTTCTAAGCGTAGTATTGTAATTAACCTCTTTTTTTTTTTTTTTTTTTTTTTTTCCTAAAGATGTCAATAATTCAAAAATTTTCAGCTTAGTCTTGCAAATGTGAAACGAGCAACTTCCTTACATAGCAAAAGAAAAGGGGGTTCTTGAAAGAATATGTAAGAAATTTTAATTTTTGAAAAACTTTTGAGGGAAAACTTGAATACATTTTGTTCAATCAAGTAATACTCTGCTTTTTTAGTAGACATATGTAATAAATTTAATTAGATTTTTAAGATAGCACTCTATAAGTAGTTAATATTTGGGGAGAAATGTTACTTGTTATTGGTCCCAACTCCTAAGTTTCTTACTAGGTTTTTAATAGAAAGTATACATATATTTTTTAATGGTGAACTACTTTTTGAAAGTAATAATACTCACTTGCCAAAGTAAATTATTATTATTTCTTGAGATGCCAAATAAAATTATTTAAGATTATAAAGTTGTTAGAACACTTACATTGTTTTTTTCCCCCAACTATGTAGTATGTATATTAAATGATTCGTTGTGCATTGTGGATAATTGCAGGATGATCTTTGTTAGTTGGGATTTTGTTGCCTTTTATGTATTCTGAATTCTAACTTCTGTATATTATATATATAAGTAACTTAAAATATATTAGTGTGGAATTTTGGTTGGGGATTTTTACAAAATAACGCGATACTTTTTCAATGTAATGCCAGTTTCCGACCTTGTACATGATACATCGCATAATAAGTAGAACAAACATAGTATGAAATTTGTCTTCTTGTAATGGCTGACTAAAACATTTCTCAATTTTAAATAAAAAAAAATGAGAACTTCACACTTCTTGGATGATGAGTTTGGAATTAAAAACATCATAATAGTTATTAAAAAATCAAAATAATCATGCTTTGATCACATTAAACAAAGTATACTCCAACAGGCAAAGAGTTTATTATTATTATTATTATTATTTGGGGAAATTCCGTCTTGATCAGATGCATTCGTCGTTTGGAGGTTAATGCATTCAAAATAAAATATCAAATTAAAAAACAATTGGTATGCCGTTTCAGGATCTTTTTTTTTTTTACTTTGTCATCACAGATGTTATTGTTGGCTTTTGGATGAGTCTGTCCATGTCATCTCATAATTTTTTGTCGTTTCTTGTTGTTGTCTTTTTTGAATTTTTATGCCGTTTTGAAATTTGTTATGTCGTCTCAATATTGTCTATTGTCCTTTAAATATTGTATTTTATAGTTTTGCGTCGTTTTTCAAATCACTGTCGGTGTGTTGTTTATAATTGTCGTTTCTTATTTTCAGTTATATGTTTTTTTCGGACTCTTCATATTGTCCTTTGTGCTCCAAAATTATGTTGTTTTAGATTTTGTTGTTTCTAGATTTTTTTATTATTTACTTTTCTTCTAGATTTCTACATTGTCGTTTTTTGTTAAGAGATGTTCATGATGTCCTAGCTTTTCAATTTGTTGTCGTTTTTAATATTTGTCTTTTGGTTTTGTTATCGTTTTTGCTCCTTTTGTCGCTCATTTATATGTCGGTCGTTCTATATTTTTGTTGCTTGTGGGTGTGTGCCGTTTTCAAATTTTTCCTCGTTTTTAAAAATTTTGTTGTCGTTACAAATATACTGGGTCCTCTGACTGTGATGCTTTTTTTTTATATTATCCTTTCTAACAGTTAAAGACAATAATGAGAGAACTATTGCCTTGGAGCATTGTCTATGACTTTAAGTTAAGTTATATAGATGACATCTATGTAAACCATTATATATATATATTAATTACCTTATTAAAGTATGACTTCCTCAGTTTGTTTGTTTATTTTTTTGTCTTTTGTTTTTTTCCGGTTAGATGACTTCCTGGGTTAGGATTGTAAATTATTTCTCAGTCTTTCCTGTGTATAGTAAATGGATAATTTCCGCGTGATATTCGTTGGATGCAATTTCTTTGCATCATCGTTGCCGTTATATTTATATTATATTTGCGGTTGAATTTAACATTTGTATATTTTAGATACGCAATATACGCTGAATCCAGAAATATAGACTGCAAATTTTGTTAAGAAATCTCATATGAGTTTTAATTTTTTCTCTCTCTCTCTCTTTCTCTCTTATATCCCAAATTCCCTCTTTACATGCTGCATAATAGTGGCAGAATGAACCAGAAATTTTTTTCAAGAGGAATGTGAATTATACTAAATTTTGAATTGAAAATTGTTCAATTTTAAATATTTTTTTCTATTATGTAAATGTATAAAAAAAAAAAAAACTGCCTTTAAAAAGTCCAAAAAACATGAATTTAATAGGGGTATAATTGATTTTTTTTTTTTTATTTGTGGTTGAAACAATATACATTTAGAAATATATATTTAGAAATCAAATCTTGAAACTTTAAAAAGAAAAAATCTAAATAAATTTTGTAATTACAAAATTTCAAGTTTCAACAGAGACAAATTAGGATAAAATTTGTAATAAAGTTTTTAGTGGGGGTTAAAATTTAAGGGTTAATTTCATTAATATCACTCCTGAGATAAATTATATTAAATACAGCACCACTTTTTTTTCCTTTCAGTTTTAGCACTGCTACGTCAGTTTTGTGGGGTCCAGCAGCATTAAATGTATGTAAATTTCTAAGTTTACCCTCATCTCCCTCGTATGCCCCTAAAAAATTTTCAGACAAGCATTTACAGTGTTTTAGAGAGAGAAACTGAAATCTAGAGAGAGAAAGAGTTGCAACCGGCCGGAACTGCTCGGAAACCGTCCGAAACCACCACGAAAACCCTCTATAAACCGCTTGAAAGTCTGTGAACGTCGGAAAATCTTCAAAACTACCCATGTTGAAAGCCACGAAATTGACTGAGAAAAACTACATAAAGTTAGTATTTTTATCTGATTTTGTAACATAAAATTTAGTGTTTTGGTTTATTATTATATTTGGATGGTCATAACAGTTATGACCTCTCTCCATATCGTGAACAAGAGTAACGGTCACAACTGTTATGACCGGGTGGTCATAACAGTTATGACTTCTCTCCATATAGTAAACTAGAGTAACGGTCATAACCGTTATGACCACTACTTTATATTGTGAACTAGAGTAACGGTCATAACCGTTATGACCACCCGGTCATAACCTGGTCATAACGGTTATGACCGCTACTCTTGTTCACGGTATAGAGTAGCGGTAATAACCGTTATGACCGTCCGGTCATAACGGTTATGACCATTACTCTAGTTCACGATATAGAGTAGCGGTCATGACGGTTATGACCATCCGGTCATAACGGTTATGACTTACTCTTGTTCACAGTATAGAGTAGCGGTCATAACCATTATGATCGTCCGGTCATAACGGTTATGACCGTTACTCTAGTTCATTATATAGAGTAGCGGTCATAACCGTTATGACCGACCACCCGGTCATAACGGTTATGACCGTTACTCTAGTTCACTATATGAAGAGAGGTCATAACAGTTGTGACCGTTACTCTTGTTCACGATATGGAGAGATGTCATAACTGTTATGACCATCCAAATATAATATATAAACCAAAACATTAAATTTTATGTTACAAAACCAGATAAAAATACTAACTTTATATAGTTTTTCTCAGTCAATTTCGTGGCTTTCGACATGGTAGTTTTTGAAGATTTTCCGACGTTCACAGACTTCAAGCGGTTTATAGAGGGCTTTCGTGGTGGTTTGGACGGTTTCCGAGCGGTTGGCCGGTTACAACTCTTCTCTCTCTAGATTTCAATTTCTCTCTCTAAAATACTGTAGATGCTTGTTTTTAAATTTTTTAGGGGCATGCGAGGGAGATAAGGGTAAACTGATTTGACATACATTTAATGCTGGGCCCCACAAAACTGACGTGACAGTGCTAGAACTGAAGGGAAAAAAAAGTGATGTTATATTTAATATAATTTATTCCAAAAGTGTTATTAGTGAAATTAACCCAAAACTTATTGGAGTCCGTTGGGACGGAGGAAGCTCTGGACCGACGTGGCTCCACCACTGCCGCATAGTAAGTGGAAATGTGGAATGAAAATACAGCAAGAAATATGCTTTCATGCCAATAAGCCTTCTTGTTTTATTTATAGTTTCGACAAGCTTTGGCTTTTGTCTGGTTTTTTATTTTTTGTTTTCATTATTAAATATTCTTGTCGTTTTCACGTGTCTTTCTTCTTTCTATTTTGTTACTTTGATTTTTTTTTTTTTTTTTGGGTTACCGTTTTTCCTTTGTTATGTTTATAGACAACTTGTTCGTTCGTTAACTTTGACATGAATGTAGTTTTTCTCGTCTTCTTTTTAGCTGTCGTTTTTATCAACATTTATTTTTTTATTTTTTTGAACTTGAGAATGTCGTGGAATCCTATACTTTATCATGAAATCAATTGTAAAATTGTCGTTATGTCGTGTCTACCATCACTATTCCATCGTTTTTCAAATTATCGTTGCCCTTCAAAATGTATGTTGCGTAAAGCTCTTGGTTGTTGCTAGTCGTTTTACTCCTTTTTGTCGATTTTTAATTATGTTGTCGTTTTCAGGTTCTCGGTGTTATTACAGTTGTCATTTTGTGCTGTTTGTCGTTTATAGATAGAGAGAGATGGGGGGCAGCTGAAACTTTTTTTGGTTTAATTCAACTTTATTTTTTCTCACATGAAAAACGAATGTAACGAGATGTTCATATATTGCCGTAGTAGAGCCGTTATCCATGACTTCACAAGTGTTTTTTTGTTTTACCTTTTTTTTTGTTTTTTTTTTTAACTCTTTTTGGTTATCGATGACTTCATGAGTTATAATATATAGGACCAATATAAAACTGCACTCATCAACTTGGGAGTTCATCACTCACATCTACTCTTAACATTATTATATCTTCAAACAAGTTTTAAAGCAATATTTTGTTTTCCCTTTTGTTTTCGAAAAATTAATAAAAAAATGTTTGAGAAATGAATCAGAAAGTTTGGAGATGCTTCATAGTCTTTGTATCAATGGAAGCAAACCGAGGAGAGAGAGAGAGAGAGAGAGAGAGAGAGAGAGAGAGAGAGAGAAATTATGCGTTAAAAGGAGGTTTAAGGGAGAGTTATTGGTCTACCAACTGGTGGTTAGGGTTTGAACCCTCTTAAGCAAACAACCACCACCACCACCAGACAATATTCGTTGAATCGTTTTTCCTATTATATATATGTGTAATTATAGTAAATAATAATTTAAAAGATAATATTAATTTCTTTAATTTCCATCTGTGTTAATTCTTGAGGAACATTGTAGCGCGTTTTTAGCGTGTTAGCGTATACATTTTTCACACGCGTGCAAACTTGTAACGACTGGCTAAGAAATATTCTTGCTCACAAATGTAATTTCTTGAATAAAAACATATTAATAAATAAAATAACAAATATATATTACGAATAGAATATTGTGGTTGGTACCGCTATAGCCATAACAATAGTTATATTATTGTTACATAATTTATTATTATAATTCGTTGAGTTGGTGCCGTTGTTCCAATGATAAGGAGGTTGGTTTTTGTTTGGGACTGACTATATTTGTTATCTCTTTGGTCTTTGAGACTATTTGGTTTTTTCTTTTTATTTTGGTTTTCTGTAATTTTGGGAGGTTTTTGTGTCGGCCGACTTTGGAAATCCTTTGTTTTCGAAGTCTTCTCGTTTGCTTCTCCACTAAAGTTGCATCATCCGGTGTTGGAGCTTTCAGGTACTAAATTCGTTTTCTAACTCATCCATCTGCTCCTGTTGTAACCCGTGATGATTTCCGATGTCGATCGGAGTATAATTCTTTGTTTAAATTTTTTTTTTTTAACAAGGAGATTTTCATTTTAAAGATGGTTTTCTAAGATTCTTGTGTCTGTTATTGACCTACAGAATTACTAGATGTTGTTCCATTAATTTTCTTAAGCAGTAGACGTTGTAGGTCTGACAATCGGTGCAATAATTTCGTAGTATAGCATAATTGATGATACGTTACTTTCTTATCTTGCAAAGTCTTCATAATTTTGGTCCAGAGTTATTATTTTTTCTCACTTTTTTTTTAAAATTAATATTAATAATTAAATTAGATCGTATTCACATCGTAATTGTTACTGATGATTTTATAACCTTAAGATATTTCCTGCCAGGATTCCATCAAGATGGACGGCCGTGATAGTTAATTCCAGGATTCCATTCCAATTCGTGAAGAGCACTACATCAAACTCAAAAGCCTTGAGAATTTGTCCAAAAAAAAAAAAAAAAAAAGAGAGAAGGCCATGGCTACATATTTGGCAAATCTAAGCAATAAAAAAAGCGATCCCTCGTCATCATACATGAATGATCCGTTCGTTACGTGTTCGACTGAACCGCCTATGCGTGGAGGCGGCAACGAGATGATGTACTTGAACAACCACCAGGCAGCTGGTTCATCATACCCCATGATCTTGCCTGGTACTTCTCTAAACTCCGATGGCGTTGACTCGGTGGAAACTAGACACGGAATGATGTTCATTCCTCCTATAGAACAGAATGTTCAATTTCATGGACAAGGATTATCTCTTAGCCTCGGAAACGATGTTGTACCTTCATTTCCGTACCATTATTCAGACTCGAATCTCAATTCTGATCTGGCTTCTTGTGCTCCAAGTATGGGAAGCAACCAAAGCGTCGAGTGCTTCTCAATGGCGTCCGGGTTTTGCGGGGGCAACATTAGTACTAGTGCTATGAAAACAGAGGGATTTGGCAATCCACATGAAGTTTTTTGTTTTGGTAACAATATTTTGAACTCCAAGTACCTCAAGGCTGCACAGGGATTGCTCGATGAAATGGTGAATGTCCGAAAGGCTTTGAAGCAGAATGAAATGAGCAAGAAGCACAAGTTGCAGGGGATCGGATCATCGGATTGTTTGAGAAAGAATGATGGCAAGGGAAACGATCCATCGATCCTAGCGAGACGAGTGGAAATTCTTGTTCCGAGCTTTCTCCCGCAGAACGACAGAGTTGCAGACCAAGAAGACTAAACTCATCTCCATGTTGGATGAAGTAAGGCTTCACCACTTATCATTTCTCGTTAACTCACTTGGTTTATCCTTATTATTCATTTTTATTGGATCATAGGTTGCATTCGAATTTTTTTTTTAAATGTTACCATCAAATTAAACGTGCGAATCTCAATGTAAAATTTGAAAAGTGTATTTAAATCGAACGTGTTTTGGATAGTTTTGTTAAAATTAACATTTGAATAGTTTAAAGTAGAAAAATGAGTGTGGTATGGATTTTAAAAATGAAAATTTAGATTTTTATTTGAGTTGAATTATTCTAAATAATAAAACCATTTGAATGTTTCACCAACAATCAAACACATCTTGTGTTTAAGTGTAAAAGTTCAAATCAAGACGGTGATCCAAATAAGGGCTTAATATAAGCGATGAACATTGAACGGTAGAAAAATGTATGCTTTTTGTTTGCTACATGTTCATTGAGGTTTTTTTGTGTGCTATGATTACTATTGAAAAGTGGAAGCCAAATTATTATAAACAAAAGGGCAAAAAAAAAAAAAAAAAAAAAAAGTGAAGCTGCGTTACAGAGTTTCTTAAAGAGAATTTTAGTGGGTACTGTCCTGTTTTCATGTTTTTAATCTTCCATTTCTCATGTCGTTTTTACAAGGTCAACAATTTAACCCACTTGATATGCTCATTGTTACAGATAGACAAAAGGTACAAGCAATACTATCATCAAATTCAAACTGTGGTGTGTCGTTTTTGGACAACGTCGTTGGGCATTGGGGCGGCTGAGGCATATACCGCCCTTGCTCGGAAGACAATATCCCAACATTTCCGCTGTTTGCGGGACGCGATCAGCGAACAGATTAAGCAATCCAGAGAAGACTTGGGGAACAAGATACTCATCAACAAGTAGCCTAGGATCGGCAATTCCTCGTCTGCGCTATGTGGACATGAAGCTGAGACAAGAGAGAGGGAATCAATCAGCTTTCCGCCATGAGACATGCTGGAGGCCTCAAAGGGGTTCTCCCAGAAAGCTCTGTCACTATCCTCCGCGCTTGGCTCTTTGAACATTTCCTTCATCCGTATATTCCGGATTCTTTTATAATTTTTTTTTTTCAAACTTTTTCGAATGTTTGATCGATTTTTACGTCTAAATATTTTTATGTCTTTTGTTGGGTGTTGCAATATAGGTACCCAAAAGAATCCGAGAAAGCTATGTTAGCAAAGCAGACAGGATTGACAACAAAACAGGTAAGATATGTTTAATTTGATCCAATTGTTCCCCAACTATCAAGCTCCTCAATGTTCAAAATGACACCTCAGCTCTCTAAATTTAGAAAATTATGTTACTTTAGCAAATTTTTTGACTTTTTTTTTTTTTAAAGAAATAATATAACACCACTAATATCTTGTCCATAATTGATATAATTTTCATGTTGAAATTAATTTGATAATTTCATAACTTCATGTTACAATTTAACAGGAGCCAGTCTATTATTTTAATAAGGGTGTTTACTAAATGAAAAAGTTTTTAGGGATTTATAAAGGGATATTCAATTTTTAGTGAAAACAAAATAAGAAAAATATAAAGTTTTTATATGTAAAATTGAAAAAAAAAAATAAAAAGTTAACTGGGATAGAAGTTTCCACTTCAACATGGGTGGCTCCGCCCCTAGTCACGAATCATTTTTAGTAATCCTTTAGTTTAAAAGAAAATAACCCCACTACTAGTTATTAGGTGGAGTTTTAAACTATTCGTTCTGCTGGATAAGCTATGGATTCGATTCAATCCAACCCACTATTCGTACAAACCATTCTAAAAATTAAAAAAGAACTTTATTAATAAAAAAGATAGTGAAAGTAACATCAATTTTGGTTTGAATAGGTGGATTAATTGGTTAAGTTAGTAAACCCGTTTTTGTGTTATCGACATGGTCAGGTGGCCAACTGGTTTATCAATGCGAGAGTACGACTGTGGAAGCCAATGGTGGAAGAGATGTACAAAGAAGAATTCAACGATTTGGAGACGAACGCCGCGAAAATCGTCACCCGAAAATGCACACAACAATATCAAACAAACAGAAACAACAACAACAACAACACGGAGTAGTTGATTCCTCATCACCATCTGACGAAATCGACATGAGGAGAGAAGAGAAGATCATCAGTTGTAGCAGCAGCTTCAGCTTGACCAGCTTGCGTGAGGAATACAACACCAACACCAGCAACAACACAACAACAACAACATCACGAACTCCGATAATCAGGCCAACGTCGTCTTCATCACCACCAGCACCGACGAGGAGGCTACTGTCGTCCGTACAAACGATCAGAATTCCGCGTCGTATGGGGTGGTGGCAGAGGACCTTGGGAGGAGCTGGCTTCGTAGTCCGTGACCCCCGCCACGTGTCGCTCGCGTTGGAGTTGCGGCACTGCGAAAGTGATGGATTCTCCACGTTGGGTGGGCCCCACAACGATGCTACCACTGCTGCTGCTGCCGCCTCTGCCGCGGCTTCTCTGGATTATCAACGCAGGTTCAGCAATCCTCCACCTGTTGCATGATTTTGTAGTGTGAGAAATATTAAAAGAAAGAAAGAGAGAGAAAGCAAGAAAGAAGAGAGAGGAGAGAGAGAGGCTTTTTTTTTTTTTTTTTTTTTCACTTCTTCTTACATTAGACAACTCTAACGTTCAGATTGCGAAAACCAAAAAGATTAAAAAGAAACAAAAAACCAACCCAAGAAATGCCCTGTGCTGTTACTTTCGGGCATTGTCTTTTGTTAGCTTTTGTTCATTGGTTAAAGAGCTGAAGAATTGGTGGCCATAGTCCATACGCACAGAGATATTATTAATGTAGATTTCTATACATGTATATGACACCATTCGGTGGGGGAAAAAAAAAAAAAAAAAACTGTATAGGCTTATTGAAAAAAAAAACTGTAAAGGGGTAGCAATATTGAATAAACGTCCAGTGTAATAATAATAAACAGTAGTAGTCGTGTATAATTTCTCTCACTAGTGTGACATCATTGTATTTGTACCATATGCTGAAATTAATGTGAAATAAGTGACTGCATAGTGCAGATTTTTTTTTTTAAGTGAATCTCATGTAGCGCTACAGAGTTGTAGATATATAATTACATGTGTTGGGGTCTTGAGTTTCCATTTCAAAAGATTAATAACACATCTTCAATGCCATTTCTAGCCACCAAACTATGGTATTATAGAGTTTACAACTCGAAAATACCACGGATTTAAAATTTGATGTCACTTATTAGGACCTTGGGTTCCATGTCTAGTCAATACACTTTGTACAACTTTTGTTTGCACACTCCCAACAATATATAACACTTGGGATTTTGCATTTTTACCTTACCTAAATTTATTTGAAAAAAGATGATCGGTAGAAAAATGAAACAGTAGAGATTTCTTCGTTATGTTTATGATCATGAGGGTGAAACTATATCAACATCAACTGATCTATGTGGAACTTTATCTCTGTTTTATGTCCGGAGTGGTCTTTATGAAAAAGATTCCTCTTCACCTAAGAATTTGACGAATTTTTTTAGGACACGTAGAGAACCT
The DNA here is from genome assembly GCA_009761775.1 of Ficus carica. Classification (NCBI taxonomy): domain Eukaryota; kingdom Viridiplantae; phylum Streptophyta; class Magnoliopsida; order Rosales; family Moraceae; genus Ficus; species Ficus carica. The sequence continues at coordinate 5,823,559 of CM019745.1, read as the reverse complement.
CTTTTACTTTATTTTCCACTCATCAAATCTTTCAAATGCTTGTATCTTATTTGCTATACGTTGTTCCGTCATAAATATATATATATATATTTATATATTTTTCTGCCAAGAATCACATTGTTACACTTTTTTCTCTTTGGATTGAAGAATCGCAGATTTCACTTGTTAGTATCTTAGACATTCCTCAGTATCCATAATTCCTTTTGGCCAGTCACTTGATTGCATCACTCTCCTTCATTGCTGCGTGGTATACATACAATCACATCATAATTTTTCTCTACATGATACATATTTTTAGCAGAGGGAATTGTATCAGGTACAAAATCAAATCTTGTTAATGTTATTGAACTGCCAAGTTTCATTTAATTTTTCTATCAGGATTTGACGTCCAGAAATGCACACTACCAACCACTAAGAAATTCTAGTGCAATATTGTACAAAGTTGTGCCCATGTAAAAAATCTCGTGTCTGATGATTCTTGACACATACATAGAATTGGTGAACTAAATTGCCAACCAATTGTCCAAGCTTATTTCCTTAGAAGGTATACACACACACAGACACACACACACACATATATATATATATATATGGTGTAACCAAGAAAATCACCATGCTATATGTAATCTGATTGCTGCTAGCTTGTTGTCAGGCTGATTGTTTTGTGGTATATTTAAATGAATAGGTCTGTAAGTAGCTGAATATATGACCATTATGCATCAGATTCCATCTGTAATATATTTCTGTCCTTGTGGTCTTCCCTTTTTCCCCCTTTAGAACTCATCTTTCCGGGGTTCAGAAATTGTACCACGGTTGTTCAGTATGGAACTCTTGTTATGTTGCAGCACCAAGAAGATCTACACTACAATGGACCATTTGATTGTCACACCCCACAAATAAAATAATAATAATAATAGCTATAATAATTTTCTTTTATTTTATTTATTTATTATTATTATTATTATTTGCTCTAATGACCAAAAAGTAAATTGGAGTGGGGGGAAAATGGGAATCAAGTGATCATCCCAAAGCAATATTCACGAGACAATTGTGGCAGAAAGTTCCCAATTGAAATTACTGAGATGGGTACATAGCAAAAAAAAAAAATTTGCAGGACTGAGGCAGGACCAACTTTAATCTTATAGTGAGTAAGGAGGAGGGTGGTGTGGTGGGCCTTTTTGGTCTCTCTTTTATATTTTTTTTTTTTTGGTCTTAATAAACCAACAAAGTGACAAAAAACGGAGACAGAGAGACAGAGAAAGAGAGAGAGAGAGAGAGTGACAACTGGAGGAGGCCAAAGGAACAAAGATGGCAATCATTACAAAAGCATCCAAAAGACCAACCCCAATTTGTGCCCCAGAAAATCAGTCTCTTCAGCACACCAAAACCCAAAAAAAAAAAAAAAAAAAGAAAGAAAACCCAAACCCTACCCAACAACATAGCAGCTCACATCTCTGTATCTCTCTCTCTCTCTCTCTCTCTCTATCTCTATCTCCATATGTCTATATCTATATCTATCGATATCTCTATCTCTGTTGGCACATATAGCACAGTGACCCATTTTATTTTCTGCTTATCAAAGATTGTGTGTTTGGGTGAGGGGGGGTTCAGTGTCTTTTCAACGTCTCTCCTATATCTGTGATTGCCAAACCCTAAGGTAAAAAAAGAAGAAGAAAGTTAATAAAGGTTAATATTATTCCTAATAAGCGTACAGGACTTCCCAAGCTGACAGTCCTAGAACTGGGAGTGTGTAAAAGATGGCCAACTTTTTTTTTACCCTCATCTCTTTTTACAGGTTGTTACAGCGCCCACCGTAAACAGTGAACATGACAAATTTCTTTTAACATGTTGAAAGGAGTCTTCTTTATCTATATATAATAACTATATCTACATGTATACACGTATATATATATACATACATATTTCATCGCTGTGTTGAGCTGATGATAAGTACTTTTGAGTCTCCCAAAGAAATGTAACTGCTGGGCACTAAAGCTGGGAGGGTTTTTGATGCTTTTGCTTCTTGTATCACATTAAAGCCACAAAATGAGACAATATATATATATATATATACACGTTTGCTTTTGCGTTTTTATTTGGCCAATGAACTTTGCTTCTTTAAATAACTAGCAGAAGTCTATGGCTTTAGGATTTGCAGCTTTCTACAGTTTATAGATTTAGGACCCCTTTAGAGAGAGAAACAGCAAGAGAGAGAGAGAGAGAGAGAGGGGACTATCGTTTGAATTATTGGCAATAAAGGTTTACAATTTGCATTTTGGAACAGATTGGCGTCTTGCTCTTTCTTTGTCATTAACTTAAAAAAAAAAAAAAAAAAAAAAAAAAGAGTAGAATCAAAAGCAACGTGCACATCTTAAGCATGATATAGAAATACCAACTTTAATCTCAATTTTTTAAATATCAATTCACATATTATTTTTTTATTTTTTATTGATAAAAATAATCAAGTGATATAATAATGTTTTAACTATTTATCAATAAAAAAATACAATCTATAAACCACAAAGTTGACACACTAAAAATTAAGATTAGAGTTAATGTCCTTACATTTTTATTTTTTTAAGTATAAAAGTTTTGGTTAATGCCTTTTTTTAAATTCATGTTGAATAGTTTACTTAATAAGTAGCATACTATTATGTGTTCTTAAACAGTACGAATCTATCGTAACCACGCTTTAAAAGAACCGGTTCTTTTGGCTTTTGACGAGTCTGTTTAAGAAAAAAAAATAATAATAATAACAATAATTATATCTCTCTGGTCACTCTTGGACTTTGTTAATTCTTTTGCTCTGCCAATCAGTGGTTAGAGTTAGTTGGCTAAGTTTGATTAACATGGCAGTTTGTCTTGTTTTCTGCTCTTTGGGTCCTGTCCTTGTTTTACCTCTCTCTTTCCTTTGCTTTTTGGACAAACTGACGGTCTCTCTCTCTCTCTCTCTCTCTCTCTCTCTCCAATTAATGGATTTCTCAATGGATCAGCTCTATTTTCAGTTCCTACACTTTCAAATTCTCAGTCCAACCAAAAAACTTTAAATTCTCAGACTGTCCACCATGAATAGATTCTGCCTTTTCTTCCCCCTCTACATCACTATTCTAACTACGGCTCATAAGTAATAATACTCTTTAAGCCTCTTGTGTTTTTCTTCTTTCTAGTTCTTTGCTTTCACTCTCTTTTAGAGCTATAGTCTGGTATAGATTTCAGTTTTCCCTTTCATCAGTATCTCTAAGGCCTTTGTCTTGAGATGGCTTTCTACTTGGTCATCCAGCTCCTCCTCACGTCTCTTCCTGTTAATCCATTTATGCAGAGATCTAAACCCATATTTTTAGCTTCTTTTAAAGCTTGCCCTCTAACTAATTACTTCTTAGAAAAAAAAAAAAAAAAAAAAAAAAAACCCAGAAATGTGAAAATTATGACTCTTTAGTACTTGGGTTTCACCATCAGCCTCCTTAGATACAAGTTATCATACTTTATTGTTATCTTTATTTTTATTATTATTATTTTTGTTCTCTCTCAAAGTTCTCAGTTTTTTTCTGGTCTACAAATGGTTTTACAAGACTCTCCCCCACATCCAGACACAAGTAATATTCTACACCAGTTCCTTATCTCAGACTCAATCACCCACCCAGAACCAATTTGATCAGAACCAACACTTTGATGCTTATGGCTCCTCCAACTTCAGAAACGACAACGACAGCAACAACATGACATTGTACCCTACTTCGCTTGGCGTCTTACCAAGCATTCAGTTCTCTCGGTGAAAGAATGTCCAGATCAATAGACCTTGTCCAAGGCGGTCCACCGACGGTGTCGTCGGAATCGGAAATCAGCCACACCAGACGTCTAATGGACCTCCTCGGAGCAGCAAACGACACCAACCACAACCACCACCACCACCAACAAGCACAGAGGCTTTCCTTGTCTCTCAACTCTCACATACTTGTTCCTCATGTCCAGTACAGACAAAGGTCCTCTTAAACTCGGATCTCATCAGCCAAAACTACTTGCTCTCTGGAGATCATCAAGAGCCCAGAGATCAAGCTTGTACTGCTACTACTACTAGTAGTACTAATCCTGGTGTGGAACATGTAGTCAACGACGACTACCCGTTCCCAGGAAGCTCACTCGCTTCGTCCTCAGCCTCGTTGAACCGGCATTGTTCCACGTTGTATGGAGCTGAATCTCTGTCCAACGTTGTCGGAACAGTCCAGATATCTAAGACCCAACTCCGGACCCTCTTGGAAGAGATCGTCAACCTTGGTGGGAGAGAAGTTGACTTGAGCAACGAGAAATATATCAGCAAGCTATTCCGCGGAAGCAGAAGAGGGTCTTTAACTCTTTCTTCCGAACTTAAAGCTGAATTCTGCAACAGTGGAGTCATGTCAGTTGAAGAAACAAGAATGTCATATCAAAATTGCAAAAGCTCATCTCTTTGTTAGAAGAGGTTGGTCTTATACTAAACTCTAGTAATAATTTGTGTGTCCATTTTTTTTCTTTACTCATATTTGAAGTGTGTTTGATTTTGGATATGTAAAAGGTAGAGAGCAGATACGAGAAATATTACCATCAAATGGAAGAGGTTATGACGGCGTTGAGATAATAGCGGGTCAAGGGTCGGCGAAGCCATACACGGCTTTAGCACTGCAGGCCATGTCAAGGCACTTTTGCAGCTTAAGAGACGCCATTGTTTCGCGGATAAATGGCGAGAAGCGGAAGCTGTTTCAAGACTTGCCCAAGATCAGCGCCGGCCTATCGCAGCTGAGCCTGTTCGACAGAGAGTCCAGAAACAACAATAACAACCGAATCTCTCTTCAACAGCTTGGGATGATGCAAAGCCAACGCCAAGCTTGGAGGACCCATCAGAGGCTTGCCCGAGACCTCCGTCACAATTCTTCGCGCTTGGCTCTTTGAACACTTTCTTCACCCGTAAGAGAAAAAAAAAAAAGTGAAAAGAAAAATCTCTATATGTATATACATACATATAACTGTTCAAAACTGATCATATTGGTGCAAAATTTCGTTGAATACCAAATGAACGTCATTGACAACATATAATCTTTTAAATTTCATATTTGGTGTTTAGTAATTGGTAATATATTATGTAACAGTTACCCCGAACGACTCTGAGAAGCTAATGTTGGCATCGCAAACTGGCCTAAGCAAGAACCAAGTAATATTTTCTACAAATATATATATATATATATAGATATATATGTTTTTTTACTCTTTTCTGTGTTCTCCATATAACTACTTTTCACTCATGACATATGGTCTAAATCAAGGTGGGTTTCGGATTTCAGGTTTCGAATTGGTTCATAAATGCCCGGGTGAGGCTATGGAAGCCGATGATTGAAGAAATGTACAAAGAAGAGTTTGGGGATTCCTCGGAAGACTCAAATCCATTGGCCGGTGGTTCCATGACAGGCGAAGGCGTCACGGACCATGAAGAGGACTGAAGGGAAATGGAGATACAAGGCACGTGTACTGAGGGGTACTGATAAATCAGCTTGAATGAGAACTTGTGTTGGAAATTTGTACTGCAAGTTGAATTCTATCCGAGTTGAATTGGGATTTTTTTTTTATTTTTTTTTTAAGAAGATTTCTAGGCAATAATTAGTGCAGTGTTGGAGTTAAGCTATTTTATCTGCATTTTTGTTTTTGTCTTTTTATTTTTTGGTGTTGAGAATTGCGGTGTTGGCAGCGAGTCACAATTCCACAGCTGAGGTTGTCTTGGTTATAACTATTCTTCCCAACATTTTAAACCCACTTTTCAAACATTTTTCTATAAAGTTTTTTTTTTTTTTTTTTTCCAACAAAATTTGAATTTGCAATTTAAAATGTGAGGTTTAAGACGGAGATCCAAAAGAAACCTTAATCTTGAACGGTAACGGGGATAAAAGGATAAATATTTTTTTTCCCTATAAATCGTGTTTTTCTCACTTTAGTACAACATGTGTTTATGAAGTTTAGAAAGAACGAAAAAAAAAAAGCATTTGTTCAAGTGCATTCATTCTTTATTTAGCAAACATCATATGACATGTCGTTGTAATAAAATGAAGCAAATCACATAAACGACAACAACATTACACAAACGACATGTCATTTTATACACGAACGACATGGAAATTGTTTACAACAAAACGTGCGTTTCCATACTTAAATTTATAATAATAATAATATCATTGTTTGAGAAGACGACTTTTCCATACGAAAGAAAAATTTTAAACAAACACGCCCTGCACAAAATTATTAAGAGACATGTCGTTTCTGATAAAACAGCCAATTTTAAATCATAAAGATAAGTGTTTCACCTTTAAAAATAATAAGTCGTTTTCAGATTAAACGCAGAAAAGGCACAAAAACATGGATCCGAAATTGAACGGCTACACGTAGAAAGCAAAAAGAAAGAAGGAAAAAAAAAAAAAAAAAAGTAAAAAAAAAAAATCTCATTCAAGAAATCAGATTGTAGTTTAATTTATGAGTAAATTACTAACTGGTCTCTAAAAATTTAGTATCTCAATTTTTTTTCGTAACTAAATATTAAAAAATTATTAAAAAATTATTATAATAATTATTTTTTTGTTAATTTTTTGACATAATTCATAAGTTATCGTCAGTTTTTTAATCAAATTATTAATGAATTTTTTCTTAAAATTAGTGAAAATGAATATTTTAGTATTATTTTAATAATTTAGGGACATTTAATGTTTTTTTTTTCCGTAATTAGAATTACCATAAAATATTAAAAATGTTATTACGGTAGTTATTTCATTATTTTTTTGACGGAGTCCATAATTAGCACTATTATTAACAAAACTTCGTCAAAAAAATAACGAAAATAACTATCATAATAATATTTTACTAATTTAAGGTATTTCAGTTACATAAAAAAAATTTAGGCATTAAAATTATACAAAATTAAAAATTTTAGATATTAAATGAGCAATATACTCTTAATTTATATATTTGCTCTTCAATGAAACGACAGCGTGTATAAGACGCAACTAACATAAATCTGATATTTGGGCGCTAACCGGTTAAAAAAAAAAAAAAACCACACCACAACGTCCACTAGACAAAACCGATCCCTTGTAACTTCCAGAAACCCAGTTTCAGCACAGCAAGGAGCTCAGACAGTGAGCAAGTGCAAGTGAGACCTAATTCTACCATGACCACATGCTTTTCTTCCTCTCTTCTCCGTCCCTCTTTCACGACTACCGATTTGTGCTTTCCATGGCATCCTCCAAACCCTAGTCGCAAAATCTACCCCATTTTCCTCAGAAATGACTCCAACATTTCACCTAGGATCTTCGCCAGAGTTCTCCAACAAGGTACGGCGTTGTCTCTCCGGACGACGTCTCTTTTCAGCCTCCGGCGATCCAGACCGAAGGAGACGATAAGGAAGATGCCCGCAGGATTTTTGATGAATTTGCGCCGATCGACACGGATTCTGAAGATAAGGCCCCGAGTTCCTCGACTAGGGCTAGGAAGAAGATAGAGAGCGAGGATGGATTCGAGAATAGGTTTAAGCTGCGGAATGGGAAGGAGGTTTGTTTCTTTCATGGTTCGGATTTTGATTTTCTGATTGGTTTACCGGGAAATTAGTTTTGATGATGGCATTAAGTGAAATTATGATTGATTTTTCACTTCTTAGCTTGAATCTCAGCCGAAGAGGAGTTAGGCAACTTTTGTTTTTAAATTTTTTTTAGGTTTTTGAAGAAAAAGCGTATCTTGTTGGTGTTGAGCGCAAAGGCGATACGGAGAACGCGTTCGGTATAGAGGAATCGCTTAAAGAATTGGTCCAGTTGGCAGACACTGCCGGACTTATGGTTGTTGGTTCCACATATCAAAAGTAAGTATCTTATATCCTTCCTATGTCTCTCTATATATAAATGTATACTTGTATATTCCTAGCGATTGATGTCTTCCTTTTTTATTGTTCGGGTCTAGGTGTTTAAAAAGTCGTCACGTCAGATAATATTAAAGATCGCATCTTTTCCCTAAAAATTTGAAGATTTGCATCTTCACCAACAAGTTAGTCAGTATCAAAAAGTTGGGATTCCTTGCTCTACTCGTATTAGACAAGAGCGTACACGCATGGTGTGATGTTTATTTTCTTCAAGTGGTGTTTATGATAACATGGTGGTGTGATCATAAGTTGGATATGTGATGTAGATTAGCTTCGCCGAACCCAAGGACATACATTGGATCTGGAAAGGTAGCAGAAATCAAGAGTGCCATTCATGCATTGGGAGTTGAAACTGTAATATTTGATGACGAACTTTCGGCAGGGTAAGGTCCAAATGCTTCATATAGATATGCTTTTCCTTCAGCAGGTTTGAATATCTTGACGAAATTGTGTCTTTTGATTTAAGAACTACCAAAATTTTAACTACTTGGCCGACAATGTTAACATTGCCTTGTAATGATTATTTTCAGCTGATACATGGATCCATACTACAAAAACATCACCTTAGTTTCTAAAATGTATTCTTAGGAGTGTGATAAATCTTAATTAGGGTTGTTGGTTGTTCTTCAGATTTAAATCTTACTTCTTTTTAAATGCTACTATTACAGGCAATTGCGCAATTTGGAAAGACTTTTGGTGGAGATGTGAGAGTTTGTGATCGAACTGCTCTCATCCTAGACATCTTTAAGCAGCGGGCAGCCACACATGAAGCAGCTTTGCAGGCAAATATGCCGTTATCCTTAAATATGCTTTTTTCTTGTTCGTAAGTCACAACAAGATATTTTCATATATGAATTGGTACAAGAAATTTGGCATGGTAGAAGTCCCTAGTGCATTCTAAAGATCTTGTTCTTCTTTCTTAGTATTCTTCTCTGTTCACTAGCTGGTAGATGTGGAAAGTAAGAATTCCCAATTTGTTTTACATCACCGCTATGATTTTTCCAGGTTGCATTAGCACAAATGGAATACCAGTTGCCTCGACTAACAAAAAATGTGGACTCATCTTGAACGCCAAGCAGGAGGCAAGGTGAAAGGTATGGGAGAGAAACAATGAAGTGGACAAGCGTATATTACGCACTCAAGTAAGCACTTCTCAAGGATGGTACATATTTCTACAATCTTTGTACAGTATAGGATATTTATTTGCCTCACGTGGACAGTGGATCCTTCTTCTGTTGCTTCACTATTAGTAAAGCGTGGTGGTTCAATTATGTATTCCATTCAGAAGCTTGTTTTTGTCCTGCCTCTCCAAAAACTAATCTAAAATTTTTATTGTTAGATTGGGGTTCTCAAGAAGGAGCTGGAATCTGTTAGAACGCACAGAAAGCAGTACAGGAATCGACGTATTTCTGTACCTGTTCCTGTAGTATCTTTGGTAAGTAAGTTAAAGACTAATTGGCAATTGATACCTCCTGTACCTGTTGATGGTTGTAGACATCTTATGCTTTACACAAGACTCTAGGTTGGATACACAAATGCTGGGAAGAGTACACTTCTAAATCAATTGACTGGAGCTGGTGTACTTGCTGAGGATAAATTATTTGCAACCCTCGATCCAACTACTCGAAGGGTCCAGGTCAGCCACTCATACCCAGGGAATCATCCTTTTATGGCAATATTAAGAGAGCTATATATCATCAAAAAATTTGTATGATGAATAGGTGAAGTTAACTTTGATTTCCATGTTGTAAGCAGGGATGTGGTTATTTTACAAAACCTCTCTACTGAAATGCTACAAATTTTATGACTTTTATGATAATTGAAATGCTTTCTTGAGCCTTTAATCTAGCTTCATAAATTAATTTGAGTAATTCCACATATAGTTGCACTGTTGAAATGAGATGTTTGCTTAAATGTGATGTTTGCTTCATTTTGTTGCTTTCAGATGAAGAATGGGAAAGAGTTTCTCCTCACAGATACAGTTGGTTCATTCAAAAGTTGCCAACTATGCTGGTGAGATGCTTTTAACTTGTGGAGAAACCTGCCACTGTCATTTCGCTTTGTCACTGTTAATTAAATCGTTTTTTCTCTTCTCATAGGTTGCTGCTTTCAGGGCAACGTTAGAGGAGATATCGGAATCGTCATTGTTGGTGCATGTGGTGGATATCAGGTAAGATTTGTGGATCCTCTTGAATGGATTTATATCGATATGATGAAGTTGTGAAATCTTATGAGATGTTGCTATCAACTTCAGTCATCCCTTGGCCCAGCAACAGATAGATGCTGTGGAAAAAGTTCTGTCGGAGCTGGATGTCTCTTTGATTCCAAAGTTGATGGTCTGGAACAAGGTTAGAGCAATATTTTTTTTTTTTTTTTTTTTTTTTCAGTGACTAAATTACTAATGTGGTAGTAATAATTCCGGATTTGTTTTTTTTTTTTTTTTACTCGTTAATAGAATGTGAAAGAAGTAGGTTAGTTACTTAACCAAGTATATGCTTGAGTTAAGATCAGTTGGAATTGCAAGCATAGGAAGGAAAAACCTATTAAAATGGTTAGCTTCTAGCTTTTATTGATAATTGAGTTTATTATTAATATCATCCCGGCTTTCAACATTGGGAGTGTAGACTTTATGATTGATGATTTGAATAATACTGATTCTAGGTTGATAGGGTTGCCAATCCTGAAAAAGTAAAGTTGGAAGCAAACAAGAAAGATGATATTGTTTGCATATCTGCTCTAAATGGAGATGGCCTGCTTGATTTCTGTAATGCTGTTCAAGAAAAGTTGAAGGTACATAGTAAACGTTGATCCTAAAAGTTAAAAAATATATTTTTTTTTTTTCTTTCCCAGTAATATGACATTTTTTCACCAGGATTCTATGGTATGGGTGGAAGCCTTGATCCCTTTTGACAAGGGGAGCTTTTAAGTACCATACACCAGGTTGGAATGGTAGAGAGAACTGTAAGTGATCCCACGATTTTGATTTAGTCACTTTTTTTTTTTTTTTTTTTTTTTTTTTTTTTTTTTTTTTTTTTTTGGAGAGTAACTGTCATCATTTTTTCTGTGTATGCTATATTGTGAACTTCAGATACCTTACGTTGTGTCTGGGTGCTTTCTCCTTAAATTGTGTCAACTTCAGAAACCTCAACTTTTTTCGTTGTTGAGCCACGTCTTGGTTTGTCAACTATTTTCTCTTTTCTAAAATCTTGTAGGAGTACACGGAGAATGGGACGTTAGTCAGGGCACACGTGCCTCTTCGATTTGCAAGGCTGCTCACACCTATGAGACAAGTTTGTATTACGTAGTCTCTCTGCCCTCCCCAATCAGCACAAATATAGTGAAATATTTACATTCCGTTCTTCGAAATACAAGTCTATACTTCTATTTAACTGGAGAAGAATTTACTCTTATTGCACAGTAAAAGGGTTGACGGATGGGTATGGGGGTTGTTTATTGTTTGTACATATGTTGTAATACTAATCAGTTGAGTACCCAGAATTAGTATTTGAAAAATGTGGAAACACCAATAATTGGTCAGTACATACTACAGACTAATCAATTCCTTGTTTTTATCCCATTCATACTGATTTGTTGACTATGATGTTAAACCAATGCTGCTATACCAATACGTTACCGGTGAAAACTATATATTTGTTTATATAGGTGTATATAGATGTCAAAGGAAAGCGTAAAGTGCACTGTTCTTTGAAAATTTGAGACTGGTGAACAGACACGGAAACGCGGAGATCTTTTTTTGTATTTATTTCCGAAATTAGCCAAGAAAATCATGGAAGAATGAACTCAGCGTTCCTTTTTTTCTTTTTTTAACCGTTTCTATTCTGTGAGAATTTTCACTGCATCTTCCTTATTGTCGAACATTTGACAAATATTCTTGAGGTAAAATTGCTATGAGCAAATTTTTTTTGAAATAATAATAATAATATAATAAAACTCGTTCATTTAGGTGGCAACTGTCTTTTTAATCATAGCTATTTGTCCATGGTTTGAAAGATACCGCTTGGCACTTGTAATTGGATAATTCAAACTCGTAAGTTTTTTTAAGGCCAAAAAAAAAAGGGGGGGGGCTTGAAGTTAAATCATGAACTCTCAAACTGTTAAACTTAGAAAGTACGTGATTTGCAAGGAATTTGCATGTGTTGGTTCTGCCTGTGTTCATATTGAACGTAGTAGTAGAAGCAGATCAACTTCTTCAACTAATACATTGCGACAGCCAAAGAAGCAGTCAACTCAATATATATACATTTATACACACATATATGCAGGTGGAGTCATCCATGACCGAATGGGAGTGGAACTTGTTTTATTATTATTTTACCTATGAACATTTTATTTTATTTATTTTTCATTTTGTCTTACTAAAAATTGATTATCCTTTTATCTTTTAATGTATGCTTCCATTGAAACAATAAACTCTTCACCGCTGCATATATGTCCATACACTATCCCTGTTATTATCCTTACCCTCGAACAAATCGTTGATTTGATTTACAATAAATTGAATAGCACATTTTGTTAGCTTAAGCCTTGACGTTCTTTATATAGAATATTACCTACTCCGCCATGTGTATAGTGACTGGTAAAGAGGTTCCTTTCTCTTTTTTTTGGGATTCTGAATAGTCTTTCACTAACTCCAGCCGAACCAAGTTCCTTATAATTAATTGTATATAGTCTAGCTAGAGAAAGATTTCCTAATTTAACCACGTATAAATATGATACAACTCACATGCAGTTCAGTAACTTCACAGGGTCGATGCATTAATTAAAATAAAAAAAAAATAAAAAAGTAGTTGATTGCTGATTAGAATGAGGCAAACCAAGTATTCCCTAATCCATTTCATGATAGAGAAAGGATATCGAAGTAAAAATTCAGATACATACAAATCTGTTTTTGGAGCAGGTAAATACCAAAAACACTGTTTCTGCCCAAAACTGTCTGATACGTATAATTCCAAAGTCAAAAAGTCCAAAACAGATTGCAAATTGACGGAGTCTTTATGTTTAGGTGTTCTCAATAGGAGTTGGTAGGAGTGGTTGATTTCATACTATAAAATTTCACAACAAATTGGCCAATCTCCATAAAACAGTTTCTTCCACAAGTAATCACTTCAACTCCAAGCTTGAGAACTTGTAATATTCAATCTATGGCTGTGCTAAGAGCATCTCTTGCTCTTGTGCTCCTCACTTTCCTCTCATATTCCACAGTTCTGTCCCTAGCTTACCCGGGATTCAACTTCGGTTGGGGAGGACATGGCGGGATATCGGGTGGGCATTACGGTCTTTTCCCGGAATTCTATCAGTCGTCGTGCCCTCAAGTTGATGACATTGTTATATCTGTTTTGGAGAAGGCCATTGCTAAGGAGCCTAGAATGGCTGCCTCTTTGCTTAGGCTTCATTTCCATGACTGTTTCGTTCAGGTCTTTTTTTTTTTTTTTTGAACTATTCTTTGTGACAAGAATATATTATAATATGTTGAAGATGTTTGAGTGAGATACTAAAAATTTGTTATGCGTGACAAACAGGGCTGTGATGCGTCAGTATTGTTGGACGACAGTGCGGGAATAGCGAGTGAGAAGAACTCGGGACCAAACAAGAATTCCCTCAGAGGATTCGAGGTTATCGATGAGATTAAGGCTAAGTTAGAAGCTGCATGTCCTCACACTGTCTCTTGTGCTGACATTCTCGCTCTCGCTGCTCGTGGCTCCACTGTCCTGGTACCATCTATTTGCTACGTAGATGGTGTTAAATACCATCTATTAACTCATTTTTTATTATGGTGATGTTTAGTATCGGTGATGTCTTCAAATATTTTTTTTCTCATTTCACATGCAATAATAGCCATTGATTGTGTAGCATGGTAAAATTGGTAGTGCCAAAACCTTTTTTTTTTTTTTTTTTTGTTCGGCTGAATGAAGTAATGCTAACACTATACATATGGGCAGTGGAAACTCTCATTATTGATCATGGCGAGTGGTGTGATTGCTATAAAGAGATTAGAGATAATTTAAAAACTACATAATTATATTTTATTTATTAATTATGAACATAGTCGTAAATTTTTAAAGTAGAGATGCAACTCAAATTTTTACTTTCATTTTTTAAACAAAAGAATAAAACTCAAATATCTGTAGTTTGAATGAAAACAAGTGATCTTAGCCACCAATATGTGGCTCCACTACTGATCGTTACTCATTAGTAGTATTGTGTCACCATCTTGTGGCATCATTTTTTCCCAAAAAAATAATAAATTATAAAAAAATAAATAAAGAGAAGAAGTATTATACCTGCAATCTGTTGTTTGTTTCTTTTTCTTTTTTTTTGGTGGGTGAAACAGAGCGGTGGACCCAATTGGGTGCTGCCACTAGGGAGGAGGGACTCAAGAAGTGCCAGTCTAAGCGGCTCAAACACCAACATTCCCCCACCAAACTCCACCATCCAAAACCTAGTTACTTTCTTCAAACGTCAAGGCCTCAATGAAGTTGACCTTGTTGCCCTCTCAGGTAAACAACATTCCTTGTAGCCTTTTCTTCTTCTTTTTATTTATTTATTTATAATTTTGTTTTGTATTATTTAATTTCTAAAGTTTTGGTATTTAATACAGGAGGACATACAATAGGGGTGGCAAGGTGTACGACATTCAAGCAAAGGCTATACAACCAAAACGGCAACAACCAACCTGACTCAAGCCTTGACAGGACCTATTACTATGGTTTGAAATCCGTTTGCCCGAGATCGGGTTGGCGACAACAACATCTCTCCTTTGGACTTCGCTTCTCCGGCGAGATTCGACAACACCTACTTCAGGCTCATTCTGCGGGGAAAAGGGCTTCTTACTTCTGATGAAGTGCTTTGGACAGGCAACCACAGGAAGACCGTGGAGCTTGTTAAGAGCTATGCAGAGAATGAGAGCCTCTTCTTTGACCAATTTGCCAAGTCCATGGTCAAGATGGGCAACATTAGCCCTCTCACTGGGTTCAATGGTGAAGTTAGAAAGAATTGTCGCAGAGTCAATTAAGGACCAAAAGAGAGAGTAACAAATTATTTATGTTTCTTTCGTCATGTTACACAGTGCTTAGTTTTGCCCCCCCAAAAAAAAAAAAAAAAAAAAAAAAAAAAACAAGTGTTTTAGTTTATTGTGTGACCTTCATTTGTGATAAGTATATGTATGTTTGGGAATGAATTAATGAATGAAAGTTCCAGAACTAAATCATTGTTGATAAAGCATTTTCTTTTTTTGGGTTTTCCTTTTTGCTGATATTTTACACGATTTTTTTTTAACATATTGTTTTTTCTTTTTCTTTTTCAGCCAAAAAAAAAAAGAAAAAGAAAACCCTGCAAATTGTGGTTGACAAAAGCTACCATGTGGGGTGGAAGAGTAACTTGTAGGCCTTGTGCATGATCGGATTACAATTAGAAGTTTTTTTAATTAAAAAAAAATTCAAGTAATCATAATACTTTTTCATGCAGGCCAAATCTTATCCCATGCATTAAACTAGGAATTAGTGAGTTCTTTTGAGACGATAATATATAGTATAAAAAAGTATTTAAGCTTACAAAAAAAAAAGAAGATAAAATTAATAACTTTCTTTACAACAAAATGGTTGCAACTTTGGTGGTAACTTTTGAGGAGTAAACTCAGGTCTCGTGCACCAAAGACCAAAGTATCGAATTTATACAAGAGATATTCTTTCCTCCATTTACGGTCGACGACTTTTCAGAGACATGTACTCCATCTCAAGTTTCCAACCCATAAAAATTGTTCTTTTCTGCTTGGCTTTGCTTCTTTGTTTCTTTCCATCTTCATTCTTTTTTCCTTTGCTTTGCTTTCATGATAACCCTTTTTAACCATCTTTTCTAGCTAATTAATTACTAACTTTTCTCCCTTAAAAACAAAAACAAACAAAAAAAAAACTAACTTTTCACACTTTGTTCAAATTGTCGTCCAACTGTAACTCAAAAGCAATACCCAAAACAAGTGACATTATTGTTGTGTTGTGTAATATATTATTTCGTAAAATTTTTAACTTTGATCACTTTAAATTTCAGAATTAATGATAAGGACACTTATATTAAAATGGAGTATTGTTTTTTACGATTCAATCAAGTGAGATCTTGATTAGCAAAAAAAAAAAAAAAAAAAAAAAAAAAAAGCAAGTAAGACCCAAAGATACAAGCCCTCTTAATTAACGTAAGATAATATTATTATTACTTAAGTGGTGCTAAAATAAGTGTTAGAAAGTGATTTGTTACCCCCGAAGAAAAATGCTTGAAAACCCCACTACTGTTGAGCATCATAACTAGTACAAGATGAGTTTTATCTATGAGACACAATTTTTTTTAGTGCTAGTTTAACATAATATTAATCTCTTTTAGCATCATTCTAACCAAAACATAGAAAGAAAAAGAATTCAATAAAATATAACTGCTTTCAATAGAGAATAAGGTTGAAATTATACTCCGCCCTAAAATTAAGCACATTTGTCAACCTGTGCCAGCTTAGTTGTCCAAGGGGAACATTAATTAATGTAGAGATCATGAGCTTAAATCCTCAAATATCTCTGAAAAAAAATTAAAGAAAATTATGAAAATAGTCTCTCAAATAAACATGATTATGGTTTTTGTCTTTTTACTTGGAATTTTTAACCATCACCCTCTACATATCCAATTAGACGCAAAAAAAAGCTGAAACTACTAAAATTGAGATAATAATTTAGAAATGTCATTTTTAAGGCAATCCTATGAATCACCCACAAAATTAAGCGAATTTAATGAATTTAAGAGAGAGAGAACTCTTTTATAAAGGAGAGAGAGAGAGAGAGAGAGAGAGAACGCATTAAATGCGCTAGTGTAATTATTGGGCTGCTTAGTTTCTAAGTCCGCGTTTAATGAGTGCCAATTGTGAGCCCAATATCTTGCGGACCAAGTAAACCACCAAGTCTGCGTAATTCAGAAGCCCAAACTCTCTATTTAAAGACCCAAAAAGCTCTCTGTAAAGCCCACAACTGGCGATGGCGGTAACGCCAATCCAACAGTGTCTCACTCACTCACGGTGATACTGGTGTCGTCTATGTATGTATATCTTCTGTTCTGAAATTTCATGTGTGGACTCCGAGATTGGATCTCCGACGCCCTCTTCGCTGTTGCAGATCGGAGAACAAGCACACGAGCAATGCCAAAATCACTTCATACATGTCCAAAACCAAACTAGAAGAAGAAAATGGCTAAGCAAAGTAGTTCGTGGATCATGGCGATGCAGAAGAAGAGATGGGCGTTGATGGTTTTGGCGCTGTTTTCTCTCTCGACGGCAATGGTCTTCTTCATGAGAACGGCCTTTGATTCATGTAGCGCCGGCGCCGAAAACGGTTTCGGAGAGGGGAAAGAGAGAGAGACTGGGGCTAACTCCGTCGGTCGAGTCCAGATTGAGGAGCCGAATCCTCTTGAATTCATGAAATCCAAGCTCGTTCTCTTGGTTTCTCACGAACTTTCTCTCTCTGGTACTGTTCTTTATTCTCAATTCTTAATTTTCATTTCTTTTTAGTTTTTCTTTTCGTGTGGTTCTTAGAAAGGAATAAGAAAAGTGGCCGAAAGGAAAAAGGAAAAAAAATTAAAAGTGCTATAGTTCATGGTTTTTCTTTTACTTTCTTTCTCTTTCTCTCTTTGCCTTTTTTTTTCACATAACTTTCTTTTTCTTTGTGAAAAAAAAAAAAAAAAAAAGGAGGGCCATTGTTGCTGATGGAACTGGCGTTTCTGTTAAGAGGAGTTGGTTCGGAGGTTGTTTGGATTACGAACCAGAAACCGGTGGAATCTGACGAGGTCATTCACAGCCTGGAGCGTAAGATGCTCGACCGAGGAGTTCAGGTGAATTTTCATCTTCTGAATTTTTCAATTCTTTTTACCGTTCTTTCATGAGATAGGATTACTTGCAGAGTTGCAGTTAATTATCACTCAATTTCTTGGAAATTTAGAATCTTCTGGGAATATTGCTGAATATATTACCAAATTCTGACGCAATAAGCTCTGCTTTTGTCAAATATTGTTGATTACAATACTAGGTGACTGTGGCGATTTCTGGAATTTGATTTGAATTGGTGTTTTTTTTTTTTTATTTATATATATATATAAATTTTTTCCCGATATGCAGCCTTGTGATTATATATTTCCGACATTGTTAGGTATTCTCTGCAAAGGGTCAAAAGGCTATAGATACAGCTCTTAAAGCGGATTTAGTTGTTCTGAACACTGCGGTTGCCGGGAAATGGCTGGATGGCGTTTTGAAGGAAAATGTTCCTCGCGTTCTTCCAAAGGTTTTGTGGTGGATTCATGAGATGCGAGGGCATTATTTCAACGGGGAGTATGTTAAGCACCTCCCTTTTGTTGCAGGCGCTATGATTGATTCTCATGCCACTGCAGAGTACTGGAAAAACAGGACCCATGAACGATTAGGGTGTGCTTACACTTTTTTTTTTTTTTTTTTTTATCATTTTTAATGGGTTATAATTTGTATATATGTTATTTTTGTGATATTTTTGTTTCAATTTGTAACCTGTAGGATTGCAATGCCTAAAACCTATGTTGTACACCTGGGGAATAGCAAGGATCTTATGGAAGTAGCTGAGGATAGTATATCCAGAAGGGTTCTTCGTGAGCATGTTCGGGAGTCACTCGGAGTGCGCAGTGAAGATCTACTCTTCGCCATCATAAATAGTATGCTTTCCTTGTTAAGATAATAATTATTTTCCTTCCTGCTTTAGTTCGATGCTTTGGATCGTTAACAGGGTCTCAGATCTTTTACTAAGTTGGCATTTCCCATTGCAAATCTAAGGTTGTGGGGTTGAATCACCGACTAATTTGAGTCATCTTAAAAGAATTGTGCTAATATTAATCTGGTCCCCTGTTTTTCCCTTGTGTTCTTCGGAAAGCTTGAGTGTGTATCATGTTATGTAGACTCTCCGGTTGTGGTGTGGGTGTTGAATAGACAGGGCAGTGTCAAAGTTCCGTTCCCTTTCTCTTTCCATCTTACTTTTCCTCTTAGCTCTGGCCAATAATAGAGAAGGATTCTCCCCACCCGACAGAAAGAAAAGTTTAAAAATCGGCTAGCCTTGAAATTAGCCATATTTACCTCCCCAGAATTTTTTTTCTTCAAAGAGTATCCTTGATTTTTATTATTTTTATTATTATTTTTAAGTATTGGCAAGATGGTAACCTGGTTTTGTCTATATAAAGAAGGCAGGTTGCTGGCTTTTCATGTTGCAAAAATATCGGCATTTGATTTGTATATTTCTGAACACTGTTGATCTTGTATATTGCAGGTGTTTCACGTGGAAAAGGACAGGATCTATTTCTTCGTGCCTTTCATGAAAGTCTGCAAGTCATCCAAGCGAAGAAATTGCAGGTGCCATCAATGCACGCCGTGGTCGTGGGAAGCGACATGAATGCTCAGACAAAGTTTGAAACAGAACTACGTAAATTCGTATCAGAGCAGAAAATTAAGGATAGAGTTCACTTTGTGAATAAAACCCTGACTGTAGCTCCTTATCTGGCGGCCATTGATGTTCTTGTTCAGAACTCTCAGGTACTATTTCTAATCATTCTTGACATTTATCTCACCAGTTAAGCTGCACCAAGATGTGTCCCATGACTTCCAAGTTTATGATTATCCATTTTATTTCTTCTCTTTCATTCTTTGGCGTTGAGAATGTTTTATGACTTCCAATTTGTAACCGAACCTTTGAATCTTGAATTCGTTTTTGTGTGTAGGCCCGGGGAGAGTGTTTTGGAAGGATAACTATTGAAGCAATGGGTTTTCAGCTACCTGTATTGGTATGGCCCTTACAACAGAGAATTCTCTTCCTAATGCGTCGTTTGCTTATCTATAGATCTAATGAATTTGGTTAAGATATTGGTACTGGCCAAATTTTCCCATAGCAATGCTACTTGTCTGTTAGGGATCTCTCACTTTTTTCGGCCTGCTTTGGGGTCTCTCTCTCATCACGCATTTTAATCTCTGTTCACAACATATTATTGCTGCTACCTGTCTCTGCCTTTTCGGTTGACACAAAAGGATCCTTAAAATAGTTCTATCAACTATTTGTTTCTAAAGAAAGTTAAGAGCTATTAGTATTAACAAAACTGAACGGCGTTCATTTTGCAGATTTTGTTGTTAAAGTGGAATCTTGGCTCTTCATTTTTGTACTTTTGGCCATACATATTTACTATTTGTGTCAACTTTTGTCATTTTTCTGTGTGTTTGACAAATATCTCAGGGAACAGCAGCTGGAGGAACTATGGAGATTGTAGTGAATGGCACAACGGGCTTCTTACATCCCGCTGGGAAAGAGGGCGTGATGCCGCTTGCCCATAACATAGTGAAATTGGCTACACATGTAGAGAGAAGGATGACAATGGGCAAGCAAGGATATGAGAGGGTAAAGGAGAGGTTTTTGGAACACCACATGGCACATAGAATTGCTTTGGTTTTGAAGGAAGTTTTGCGCAGGGCAAAGAGCAGCGGCAATTCTTAACTCGCAAGTTGCAATCGATATTATATTTAAGTGAGAAGGTAATTCAAGGTTCAAAATCTCTAATTGTTTTTTGTACCATACCATACATAGATAACAAGCAATTTGGTAAATAGATAGGGAGTGTAATGATATAAAATCCATTTCCCTCGGTTTAATTGCAATATGGTGATCAGATTCGAAGAATCTAGTCATTTCCCTTGGTCAAAACTCAAAAGGAGGCATTTGTATTGTGGTGATGGGGTTCAAAGAATCATCCATTTTTCTCTATGAAAGTTCAGATAAAGGGGCATATTTGATTAGGCCTTGGGGGATACTACAAATTTCTTCTAGTGTTCAGCTCTTTCTTTCCAAGGAGTAGTTTTCTTTCTCTTCTGTTGTTTTAAACGGCTAAAAAGTTGCCATGGGACGTATGCTTTGTTATATGAGCATACGTTTCTGCATACTCTCCCAGAGTATTTAATATGGTTACCTCTTAAATTTGTCGACTTTTGATAACTTATCATTCAAACTTCTTTTTGACAATTTATCCCTTGATTTTTTTTATTTTTTTTTTTGTTACAACATGCCCCATTTACTAATTTTCATTAAATTTAATATTTGAATTTGGAAAATTTGTGTTAGAGTTTTAGTTGGATTTGAAAAATTTTGATCACATATGGGATTTTTTTATCCTCAAATATTACACACGGGCAATCCATCATCATCATCAACTTGATGGAAAATTAATTAAAATACAATTTATTACGATAGTTTAAAAAATTTGAGAGATAGGTTATCAAATTTTAAATTTATGGAGGCAAGTTGTCGAAAGATCAAAAAGTATAGGGACAACAAAGCTAAACACCCAACTCCCCTCCCTAAATATTATATGTTATTTTTCATAAACCATAAAGGAATTCTGGAAACGGAAAAATACCCATGATGGATTAAAAAGTTTTCAAATTAACTGTTACATCCCAAAAAAAAATGTAAGGGTAATACTTTTGTTTTTATTTCGTGATTTTTCTCCTTTTCCTCTCTTTCTTTTACTCTCTTTTATAATACTAAGTTAGAAAATATCATTTAAAAAAAGTCAAAAAAATATAATGAAAACAAAAAATCATTTGTTTTCATGTTTCGATAATGAATGAGAAAATGAAATAAAGTTGTTTTTTTTAATAATAAAATTGTATTTATCATATATGTTTTCATTTTCTAAATCTCATACACCTAATAAATATTTTCAAAAACATACTCAAACACGATTTAACTTCTTCCTCCCTCTCTCTCTTTTTTTTTTTTTTTTTTTTTTTGTCTATACTTAAACCAATCAAACTAGAAGCACAATCATAAACAATTTCTAAAAATATCTCAAAGTCATTTTTAAAACATTCTCATTTTTATTTTATATCAAAACAAAATCATTATGTGATTGCAGACATAGTCTAACGGTAGTTTTACACATGATTTTATCAAAAGATACAGAGTTTAAATTTTTCCACTTGCAAATTCAAAAAAAAAATCATTATTGTTGATGTGAGATTTTGTACCTCATCTCTCATCGTCCATGTGGTACCGCAAATCAAGGAGATTAACCGAAGCATCAAGCCAACAACCAGTCAAGGTGACTCAAGAGCCAGATCCACCCGAGAGCCTGTCAGGTTGAACCGATACAAGCGACCCGAGAAATTGACTACGCAAGTCGAGGCGAGTGACACTCCAAAGTCAATGCACATAAACATTATCTTTCAGATATGCCCCTATAAAGGAATCAAACAAAAATCATGTATAATCTAGTCAAGAATCAACCTAAAATGTTACTTTCCCGTTTTAATAAAACAAGTCAATAAGGAAAGTCAACCTAGAGTAGAAAGGGTAACTCCCCATTAGCAAATACGACATATTTTGCACCAAATTATGCAATTAAAGTAACAATCACTACCTATAAATAAGGGGCATCATCACACACCCACAATCATCTCTGATCATCCCAAAACCCGCATTCTCTACACTTTTCACCCAATTCACGGCATTTACTCTCATATTTAAAGTGAACCTCTATAAATTTTATTTCGCATTTAGTCGACTCAACAATATAATATTAAGCCCTAACCCCGACTTGATCCAAGTTAACAGTAGATATTGCCCTCTACAATTATCCAAATGCTCTCAAGTGAAAATTTCTTTAAACGACGTCGTTTCTGTTTGCTAGCTTACCCTTTATTTTTATTTTTTATTTTTTGGGAATATTTAAATGCTAAAAAGTATATATAAACCAGGGCAGTGTTTGTTGATGGAGCTAAGCGAGCCGGTGCTCGGAACATCAGAAGCATATTTTTGTTTACTTGTTTCTCACGAAATCTGAAATCGGAGGTCAGACGAAACAAGGTCCAAACGCCATGAGCGACGGAGAAGAAACCGTACGACGCCGTAATGCGAGCACGGAGTACCGCAAGAAACTCCTCCAGCACAAAGAGCTCGAATCCCGAGTTCGATCCGGTCCGTTCCACCCCTCACTCAACCCTAAAATCTGCGTCCTTTCCTCTTTACACCAGATTTGATCTTCATTGCTCTCAATCTGTGATAGTTAGGGTTTCGGAATTTTGTCGAATCGAGGGTTTCCTTTTCAGTTATTTTTCTAGGGTTTTTGCTGTTTGGTTTAGTTTTAGACTTTTGTATGTCTGGTTTTGCGAAATTAGGTTTTCGGAAAGCGTATCAAAACTCAGTCGTCAAAATTTCGGAAAAATCTGGGTTTTGAAGGAATAAAAACTCCATAATTTGAAGGAAATGAAGCTGCTATGTGTATATAATGTCAATAATATTCAATTTATAGATCTTGCTAATTTGTTATTTATGTTCTATTGGTTAGTAACATAAGTGCGGAAAAAACTGCTCATTTTCAGTGAGGGAGAATTTAAGGGCTTCGAAGAAAGAGTTCAACAGAACAGAAGATGATTTGAAGTCCCTTCAAAGTGTTGGGCAGATTATCGGAGAAGTCCTCAGGCCTCTCGACAATGAACGCTGTAATTTTACTTTGAGATTTTCCCTATATTCCTGAAGCTGAAACTTTATCTGTAGTTTCTAGTTTTGTGGCATTTCCTGATTTATGTTCATTTGAGTCATCCAAAACCGTAGATACTTATATAATTGCATCTTTCAGTGATTGTGAAAGCAAGCAGTGGGCCGAGGTATGTGGTTGGCTGCCGCAGCAAAGTGGATAAGGAAAAACTGACTGCTGGAACAAGAGTGGTTCTCGACATGACAACACTCACGATCATGCGAGCTCTTCCTCGTGAAGTAAGTTCTTATTTAAAAGAATTATCCACGTACCAGTACGTTTGGTATGAAGATGATTCATGCTTGAAGATTGTGTTCATTTATGACTATCGTTTTGAGTTGCAATTTTAATGTGAAAATTGATGCCTAATAATTGTTTTTTGAACTTAATTTGAGATGACAGGTTGATCCAGTTGTTTATAATATGCTTCACGAAGATCCCGGTAATGTTAGTTATTCAGCTGTGGGTGGTCTATCTGACCAGATAAGAGAACTGAGGGAATCTATTGAGCTACCTCTCATGAATCCTGAACTCTTCCTCAGAGTTGGCATCAAACCGCCTAAGGTTCTTTTTATTCTTCCCTTGAAATATTGGAGCACTTTTTTTTTTTTTTTTTTTTTTTTTTTTTCTCCTTCTCACTTTGTTGTTTACATGCGTTATTCTTATCATTTGAATTAGCTCTACATGGTACCATGGTATTCGGGTTTGTGACTAATAGGCCTTTTTTCCTTATTACTTCTTAAAGGGTGTTCTTTTATATGGGCCTCCTGGTACGGGCAAAACATTGTTAGCTAGAGCAATTGCAAGCAACATTGACGCCAACTTCCTGAAGGTTTTATTTCTTTCAAGTGTCGGGGAGTTAAGATGCTTTATAGTTGCGATATTTGCTTTAATAGCTATATGCTTCCCTTTTTTTTTTTTTTTTAATCAAATGTAGGTTGTTTCAAGTGCCATAATTGATAAGTATATTGGAGAAAGTGCAAGGTTGATACGTGAAATGTTTGGATATGCCCGTGATCACCAGGTAAGAGTGTTACCTGTTTGTATATATATATTCATATATCTGTGTGTGTGTTTGTGTTGTGTATTTTTCTTTTTTTATGTTTTGCAACCTTTTTCAGAATTTTCTCTTCTGATTTTTGCTTCTCTCTCTGTTAAGCCCTGCATTATATTTATGGATGAGATTGATGCCATTGGTGGACGTCGTTTTAGTGAGGGAACAAGTGCTGATCGTGAGATTCAAAGAACATTGATGGAGTTGCTTAATCAGCTTGATGGATTTGATGAGTTGGGAAAGGTATACGTTTATTCTAAATTGTGTGTAAAGGGACCACAATGTGCGTGTGGACACACACACAAACACTTGCATAGTCTCTCTTATGGTACCTTGAAGTGTAGATTCTCATGGATGTCGATCTTGTTGGTTATCTTCTAAATGGATATGCTTTCTCTCCGTTTTTGGTACAGGTTAAAATGATAATGGCTACAAATAGGCCAGATGTTCTTGATCCTGCCCTTCTCCGTCCAGGTCGACTAGATAGGAAAATAGAGATTCCATTGCCAAATGAACAATCAAGAATGGAAATTCTCAAGATTCATGCTATTGGAATTGCCAAACATGGTGAGATCGATTATGAAGCTGTGGTAAAGCTTGCTGAGGTACGTATCCATGGTTTGTCATCGCATGTTTACTTAAAAAAAAAAAAAAGTCTTTACGCTTTTGCTATTTTGTTGCCATAGGGATTTAATGGGGCTGATCTACGAAATGTTTGCACCGAGGCTGGTATGTCAGCAATCCGCGCAGAGCGCGATTATGTCATCCATGAGGATTTCATGAAGGTATGTCGTTTCCCTTGTTCAAAATTTCTTTGATTCTGTTGAGAAATTATGACACCTGGATGAAAGGCATTATTCCTTTATGTGCGACCTATCCTCTAACTAAGCACGTAAAATCTTTTAAAAGGTCTATTAATAATTTCATTTTCATGCATTGTAATCAACCAGATATATTAATAGTTTCATTTTCATGTACTGTAATAAACCAGGCTGTTCGGAAACTCAATGAAGCAAAGAAACTTGAATCAACTGCACACTACAATGCAGATTTCGGGAAAGACTAATTTTGTTTCTTATATAGTGCTATGGATGTTTGGCAAGCACATTTTCTCTATATATTTGACGGAATGTCACTTTATGTACTTGGAAGGAATGGATTACTTGAGCAGTCGGATATTTTACCAATCTGTATTCCATCGTTTACAACTATTTATGTTCTTCAGCAGTATTTGCAAAACATATATTCTTTTGTTTTGCTTGTTTTCTATTAGCATCTCATCGGTTTTTATTTCAAATAATGTAGTTTCTAAATCGATCCCAAGAATTGAACTTCATCGAACTCAACATGCACCAGCAGAATTTAAGAGTCTTGACACATAAAGATTAACATTTCAGATACGAATTGTTTCTACTTTCTAGACTAGATACGAATAATTTGTTGCTCTATTGATGCTTCCATTCCTCGACTGATGGAACTTTTAGGCAAGTTTTTTGGATGTAGTCCTCTTCGTCAGCTTATGTTTCACCATCCTCGCAATCTTGTAGAACCAGAAAGTGCTGACGAGCAGCAATCCCACTGCCATTGCCTGAAAAACAACAATAAACCCGAACGTGCAATTTAGGTTCCAGATCAGCAAATTAAGAAGCTTCCTAAAAGTAATACTTGTGTATCAGCACTTCCTTTTGAACAATTTAGTACCTGGATGATGATAGGATTGCTGGCTGATACAGTAACGAAAGTAATGTAAGACCCGAACATCATCCTTGCAATACTGAAAACGACTGCAAAAGAAATCTAATGAAAGAGCAAAATTAGTCCCATGTTTCATAATTTGCTAAAGGGTCACCACTGTTTTGAGTCCTAGACTTACGTCAGCTGCCAAATTTAGGTCAGTATCTTTGTAGCCCAGTTCTTTTAAAAGCTCTCTTATGTGGAGGAAAGGACTAGAGAGTTCTGACACCCACAATGCCGCCACCAATTCTGATCCACTCTGAAAAGAGAAGGTAAAAATTAAAAATTAAAAAAATAATTAAAAAATAAAAAAATAAAATTAAAGGAAGCACAGAAAAATTACCTTTCCATAGGCAAGGCCTGCGGTAATTCCGACAATGCTAACCAAATGGTGGAAAGTATTGTCAAGACTAAATTGCTTGTCGAAAAGGCAACAAACCAGATCGTAGATGAGATAAGAAAGCGTCACGGCTAGTGTTGTCAACTGGTTTCAATATCCAAAGCCAAAAAAATAAAATAGTAATAATAATAATATCACAATTTTTATCATGGTTATGAACATGTGTAAAATCTCTCTTCTAGCTAACAAAAACAAATACAACTACAAAAGTTCTAGCCTAAACGACATCGAACTCATAGTTTTTTTTTATTTATATTTTTTATATTTTTTTTGGGAACCTGCTTGGGAGAAGAATTGGAAGCGACAGGGCAAACAGGGCAACTCCAATCTTGAACAGAGAGGGAAGCTAAAGTCACAGCCAGAGTTGCATGCGCTGTAGACACAAGGCGGTTGCAGAATCCAAATGAACGGTTTGACCATATTTTTCTGATCACCAAAAAGCTATTGACCATGATATTACTCCCACTACAACCACATTCCTTATTTCATATTCTTCCATTCTTGACTCTCTCTCTCTCTCTCTCTCTCTTCTTTTTTCTTTTTTACTGCAAATAAGCTAGTCTCAGTCTCTCAGAATCACCTCCACAAGAATTGTTCAGAGACGTCTCAGTAGTCTTTTGTTTTTTGTTTTTTGTTTTTTTTGTTTTTTTTTGTTTTTTTGTTTTTTTAATTCCCATAAATCATAAACCATATTCGTTCATGAAATATGTTGTTAGCACTTTAAACCTCATTTATTTCTCACAGCTGGGTTTAGGTACAAGTAGGTCGCCTGTCTTCTAACTTTACTGTGACATATTAATTTTTTTATCAGTGTATATTTTCTCTTCATTTAATTTCTTTACTTGTGGTGGTTGTGTCTGTTCCAATGGTAACTCGGAAGGTAATCTTTTGGATATTGCGTATATGTATACGTATGAAACGATGTTACAAGTGTTAAACATCATCTACCAAGAACATATAGATCTCATAAGTAGAGTTCACTTTTTAGTTGTAATGGTGTTTAGGATCGGTGGTGTTTTAAAATATTTTTATACATGTATAACTTTTTTTTGCCCTTTTATAAGAACCGTCATTTTTTATTAAGCAAATCTCTCAAAGTTGATCGACCTTTTTTTTTTTTTTTGGTATTTATTTATTGGTTCTAATAAAAAAAAAATCAATCATTCCTGGAACTTGATGAAATTTACAACTAAATTGAGTTGCAATTTTTTTTTTCCCCTTCCTAGTTATAGATAACGTTTTCAGGCAACTTTTTTGGAGGTGGACCTCTTAGTCAATTTGTATTTGACCATCCTTGCAATCTTGTAGAACCAGAAAGCGCTGACCAACTGCAATCCCATTGCCATTGCCTGCACATCATTAACGGTTATACATCAAACATGTTTGTTTATGCATATACATATATATATATATATATATTAATCTATAGATGTTTAATAAATATATATAAGCCAAATGGTTTGAGTTCAAGTACCTGAATGATGAGTGGATTGTCAGCAGTGAGAGTAACGTAAGTGAGATAAGGTCCACCTATCATCCTCGCAACCGTGAATATGACTGCAAATAATATCTGATGAAACAGTACTATCACATAACTAACTTTTAAACGCATCAGTTTTCATTTATTATTATTTTTTTTTTGCTACAAAATTTTGAATTCTATGATCAGTAAAACAGATTTTAAATAATTAAATATGATCAGTAAAACTTTGAATTCTATGATCCGTCAATACAAGTAGTCGTTTGGGACGACGGTTCGGACCATAAAAATTCAACTCGAGTTGTTGGATGTGCATTTAGGGATTCAATTCAGTTTGTAAACCTTAATACCAAATGCATGCTAACCGTTTTTTGAGGGGAAAAAAAAGATATTTAACTGTTAAAAGTTGTCTCATCTAACCACATAATATTCCTAAAAAATGAAGAATTTAAGCCATCAGAGCATATTACATTACAAAAAATAATAATAACAACAACAATAACAATAATCTTAGATCAATAAAACTTGATGAAAATTGAACCATTCAGAACCATCAAAGGATTTTTAAAAAGAAAACAACACTTTTACAACCAACATTAGATGATAATATATATAAACTCAAACTATAGTAAAGATGTACAACTATCAAAGTTTAGAGAGGGTTAGAACTTGAAACGAAAATGAATATATAAATTTTTGCTATTCGTAAATTATTATCATTATTATTAATATTATTTTGGTGAACATCAATAAGATGATGTTATATGCCAACTTTCTTTAGACAAACTAGACCACCTGGTGGGCCTAGGCAAACTAGACCAAACTAAGATGGCCCAATGTTGGCAGAAATGAAAGCTTTTGTGGGCCACATTTGACGGTCTAAATGGGCCCACACATGCTTTCATTTGGGTCTCTCTTTATACAGGCTGTTACGTTTGGACCCAGCTAATTTAATGGGACCCTACCAGGGACAGTTGGGCGCACAAGCTTTAAATGAAATAGTTGTCTAATAAGGATGTTTTTTTTTTTTTGCCTTGGAAGGTTTATTGTAGATTCGTAATGTCGATAACCGAGTTTTCAAGTATGGACTATGGAGATCTAACTTCTTCTAGTTTTGTCATCTGAAATCTACTAAAGTTACCCACTTGTTAGTGTTTTTTGGCTCACCACAAAATAAAACCAAATACTAAAAAGAAGAGACATTATTGCTTACATCAGCCGCTATATTTAGATCGGTATCCCTGTAGCCAAGCTCTTTTAGAAGTTCTCTCAAGTGGAGGAATGGGCTGGAGATCTCTGTTATCCACAGTGCCGCCGCCATTTCTGATCCACACTACCAAATTTGAACCCCCCCCAAAAAAAAAACAAAAAACAAAAATTAAATTAAAAATCTTACCTTTTTTCCTTGGAAAATTTAATAAGATCCTAGTTGTAATGTATTTAAACTGCAAAAGAGTAATTACCTTGCCATAGGCAAGACCAGCGCCAATTCCTACAATGCTAACCAAATGGTGGACGGAATTGTCAACGTTGACTTTATTGTCAAATAGGCAACAAATCAGATCATAGATGAGATATGAAAGACTCACGGCCAATGCTTTCATCTGGGTTTCAATAATCAAGATCCAGTATCCCAAATTTAAATTTTTGGCACCAAAAAAAAAAACGAAACTAAACATCGTCAAAGAGAACAACACGTCCTATAAATTAAGCTCTTATTTGGAATAAAAGGTTTTTTTTTTTTTTTTCCTATTTGCCAAACACAAATCTAGTTTAGATTTCGAATTCGGGTTTGAATTTTTTCAATTTCGGATTCACATTCTAAACAGAAGCTACATGACGGTTAAAATTTGATCTACCTGTTTTGGGGAAGAATTAGAAGCGAGAGGACAGACAGGGCAGCTCCAATCTTGGACGGAGAGAGAGGCAAGTGTCACAGCTAAAACTGCATGGATTGTGGACACAACTCGGTTGCAGAACTCAAAGGAACGCTTTGGAAAGGCTTTTCTCATCAACACAAAAGCAGCTGCCCATGAAATTATCCCCAAACCAACGACTTTCCTTATGCTCTCTTCCATATCATATAATCGATTTTCCAAGAACCAATTCTCCCAAACTACTACTACTTCTCTTCTTCACAAGCTAATAGTAATAATAATAAAATAAAAGAGGACTTTATATCACAAGAGATATGTTGTATATGCTAACTTTATAGTTTCTAAAAATGGAAATATTTTATGTAGTTGTAGTTGGAGCCGGCAAATGATGCCCACATATGCATGTGACGTTTTTTTGTAGTTGACCCTCATTCATTCAAAGGGTTGGTTTGTAGGTGGAAGAAAGTTGCTAGTCTCAGACAGCACCATCACTAGCTATTTGTATAGACTACAAACTATTAACGCACGAGTAGTGTTAAAAATACCAACTCTAATCTTAATATTTTTATAATAACTTAAGTAACGATGACTTGTTATATTTTTATTAATAGATATAATATATTAACTTTTAAATGATATGATAATTCTTTAGACACCTAATAATAAAATAATAACAATTCATATACTTTATGATGTCATGATTCTTTAGATACTGATGTAATTTAATTACATTATTCATGAGAATACATATAGAAATTGTGTATGTTTTAAAATTCATTCAATGACATTATCTATTTAATGATTTCCAATTATTGTGTACGAACTAAATTTACACTCCAAACTCTTGTTTATTTACTTAATAGAATCTTTTATTTGCTTTAAAGTTGAAACAAAAACTTTTAATGTCATCTGTTGTTGTTTGCATTGCAGTAGAAGAAAATGGCAATTGTGGCATCAGGAGGGGCCTTCTACATATCAACAATCCAGAGTTAGTAAAAGAGCATTATCAGCTGGAAGAACTCATGATATGAAATGTAATTTTACTCCATCAAAGATACTGTTATTGTAATCATTTGATAACTTTTTAACAGTCTTATCTATAATAGAAAGAATTTATACGTGTCAAGCTGTAAATTTTTAATGTGGATATTTATAAGAGTAATTGGCCTCAATGGTCCTTAACACTTTGGTCCCTGTTTTTTTTTTTCGTACTGATCCTAAACTCTCTAAAAAGGTGACGGTTTGGTCATTTTCTATCTAGTTCTGTTAAAAAACTCATGAAATGGTCACGTGAGAAATACGTTTTGTGCTTTTTGAATACAAATACCCATAAAAAGAAGAAAATACCCTTAATTGTATTTAAAAAAAAAGGAGAGATCTATCTCTCTCCCCCCTCCCCTCCGTCCCTCCCACCCTCCACCCCCCAAATCGGACGCCAACGTCGGAACCGAAGGCCGTCTCCCTCCCTCCCTCTTTCCCTCATTCCACCTCTCCCCCCACGCGATCCCCCTCGCCCCAGCACAATCTGGGTTTTGCCTCCACCCCCTCCGACGCTGCAATTCTGACCCCCCCTCTAGCCGCCACGATATGGGTTTCAGACCCCTCGGCGTGACGAAGAAGAAGGTGGAGGGAGGGAGGGAGACAACGCGATTTGAGTTTTGGCCCGCCGTCTCCCTCCCTCCCTCCACTTTTTTCTCCGTCGCGTCGGGGGGTCCGAAATCCATATCACGGCTGTCTGGGGAAGGGGGCGAAATCGCAGCGCCAGAGGGGGTGGGGCCAAAACCCAAATCGCGCTGGGGCAAGGGGGATCGCGCAAGGGAGAGAGAGGGGAAGGAGGGAGGGAAGGAGAAGGCCTCAGACTTCGGCTCCGGCGTCGGCGTCCGATCTAGGGGGTAGAGGTGGGGGGAGGGAGGGGAGAGAGAGAGATGTCTCTCCTTTTTTTTTTATAAATACAAATAGGGGTATTTTTATCTTTTTATGGGTATTTTCCTTAAAAAAGCATAAAACATACTTCTCACGTGATCATTCTATGAGTTTTTTAATGAAATTAGACGGAAAGGACCAAACCGTCACCTTTTTAGAGAGTTTAGGGTCAAACGGCAAAAAAAAAAAGTCAAAATGTCACCTCTTAAATAATTCAGGGATCATTGAGGCCAATTACTCTACTAATAAATTAGATTGTTAAGTATTAATTAAAAGACTAAAATAATAGTATCAATCAACAAAAAAAAAAAAAAGGATTTCCAACCATAACTATTATCATACTAAACTAGTTTTGATAATTTCTCTTTAGTCAAGTTTGAAAATTATTAGTCCGTTGAAGATTAAATAATGACGGATCTTTGGCAGTTGTCTAATTAATTATTTGTACCAGTTCCACGTGTTGTTTCCGGTGGCGTCTCTTTCTTTCATTCTGTATTATCACTATTTTTTTTAATGGAATCTTTTGATATTTGTATCGTGCGTGGAAATTTTTTGACCAAGACTTAATTAATTTATTTATTTAGTAAATATTCAACCTGCTCCGGCCGGGGGGGGGGGGGGGGGGGGGGGGGGGGGGGGGGGGGGGGGGGAGGTTTGGTTATTATTTTTAGCAACATTTTAGTCCGTACGTATAATAACTCCACTCCTTTTTTTTTTTTTCTTTTTCGAAAGCCCCATTTTCAGCACAAAAAGAAAAAAATAATTTAAAAAAAAAACAACAATATGGTCCCCGTTACCAATTATCTCAAACTACAATAATTATTCTCTCTTCATTTTTCTTTCTCCATTGGGGCAGCTCCTATTGATCAGAGTGAAAATATTAGTATCCATAAAAATATTAGTACTATAAATTCTATAAAATAAAAAAAAGTAGGTGAAAATATCGAACTGATAATATTTCAGAAATGATAGACAATTATATAAAATCCTTAAAATCTTTGGCTTATTTTTTTTTTTTTAATTTTGTTTTTAAAATGTGCTAACACCAACCTTTTATTAAATTGTTTTAATTCTTTTTTATTTTTGTTTTAAAGAAGGCATTGGTTATTTGTGCTGTAACCTATATGTTCAAAGCAAAAAAGAAAAAGTGTATATAGTTTTATTTTTATTTTTTATTTTTTGAGGAAATATAGTTTTAATCTTTGAAGCAAATAAACGCACACATGGCCTATACAAAAATAATAATAGTACAAGTAGTATTATTTTTACGATAAAATAACAGTAACAATTTAAACCGAAAATGGGTGGAAAAGTAACATTGGAGCTATAAAAGATATTTCCTTCAAAACAAAAACAAAAAAACTATAAAAGACATAGCTTTCAAAGATAAATGCTAAATGTTGTAAAAACTATATCTACTATTAAATTATTCAATTAAAAGTGAGATTATATTTTTTAGAGTTTTTTTTTTTTTTTTTAAGTTTTATAAAGAAATTTCGTCTTAATTTTTAATCTGATTAAAAAGGAATGAAGTTTTGTAAGGGAATTTCAAAATTTTTTTGTTTAACAAAGGAGGTTCGGTTTTTCTATTTTATTTTATTTTATCGTTTTATATTTTTTTATTTACTTTTAAATTTTTATATAATTATAATAAAAGTTGTGCTAGAAAGTTTAAATATCAACTCACGTATTATATTTTATGGGATTTATAATTAAAAAGTATTTTTTAAAAGTTTTTTAACAAATAGCCGAAGTTTTTAAAATTTAATTAAAATATTTTTTTAATGATCAATAAATTTTCTTATATAATCAATTAGTGATTGACCACGTAATATTATCAATTTGGTCAATTAATAATTAATCATAACGTAAATCACTAAAATTTTATGATCAATTATTAATTGACCAAATTTAAAAAAATAACAAATGATTATTTTGTTAAATAAAAAAAATTCTACCATATATTAGATTAGATAATGGTCACCCAACTTAACTTTTTTATCTTTATTGATAAATACCATGAATTGATATGATAATTATTAAAATACTTATATCAATTTATAAACTTAAAAAAAAAGATAATTCATATATCACTTAAAGAAAAAAAGAAAAAAGAAAAAGAAAGTCCACGGACTTTGAAACTAAAGGAAATTAGGTAAGGGCTGAGGGAAGTGAGAACCTGGATTAACAGAATCCATGTCGTTGTCGTTGTGCATAACGTACGTGCAAAGCGGCAGAGCTAACGAGGAGTCATGGTCTCGTTTGGCATCACCGGAACCTCTGCGTGTCGGAGGCGATTCAAGGGAGCCCAAATCTCTGAAGCGGATGTTTATTCTGGGCATGGGTTTCGTCGGAAACTTCTTTGGGGAACAGCTTAAGTGCCAAGGCTGGTAAAAGTCCCTACTTTTTCTGTTCAGCTTATTTGGGTCCTTTTCATTTGAGCTCTTATTTCGGTTTATTAAAAATAGTTTGCAAAAGTTGGCTTATTTGGAGGTTTGCTTATCAGGGATGTCTCTGGGACTTGCACAAGCGTTGTGAAAAAGAAGAAACTTCAAGACATGGGATTTGATGCTTACCATTTTGACGCAAATGAGCCAGAGTAAGCTTTTGCATAATTTTTGATCTTATCATATTTAAGCATTTTGAAATAGACAATATCAGGTTATGAATATGTCAACAATTGATTAAAACAACAGAAAAGTAGGATCATTATGCTTTGAGTTTTGTCTTAAAAAAAATTGTATTTAGCTGTCAAAAGAATTATAGGGGTATAGGATGGCGTATACAGATAACTCTGGGGACGTCATCCCCCCTTCGTGTGGTAATCTCAATTGCTCATGAAGTGGATCGCCCATATATCCTGACCACTGAGGTGGGATAGTTCGAACCAAAGTCTTTGACAAGGAGAACAAACCACCAAACTATCCCACCTAGTTCCTTGATGGTAACCGTTCATGATTACTTAATTTGCTGTTAGTATACTTGTGACAGAATAAGTCGTTAAGCGTTGAATTTTTCATGCAATTTCATGTGTTTCTGCGATTTTGTCACTATTGGGTTTCTGTGGTTAACTGGTTCAGGTGGGGCATCCTAGATGTTGTGAACTGTCATACGCACCTACTTGTTTCTATCCCTCCTCTTGCGGGAATTGGTGATCCGGTATGTTAAATATAGCCTTGTAATAATTTGATAATTTTATTTCAGCGAGCTATTCATGACACGTTCTTTAATGTTTGATAGATGCTTCAACATGGAGAACTTCTAAAGAATGGGCTTATGGGTGGAAGTCTTCAGTGGCTGTGTTATTTGTCATCAACAAGTATGTCCTCCATTTATTCTCCCGTGAAAGTTATTTAAGCATGTGATTGAATAAGTAAGAGATAAAACAAAAAGACTAATCCCGGGCAATGACCATAGCTAGTTCTTGTTTCTTGGTACTTCATCCCTATGAGTCATAACGCAGTTGGTATGTTGTTGTGAACATTTTTCTGTACTTTCTATTATTGGGATTTTTCTTCAAGAGATATGCATGCTATCCTTTGGACGAGAAGTAGCAATACGAAGGAGAAAATCTATTATCTGATCTTTGCATTTCCCGCTCTTTTGTAACTGAAATAATTGCTTCCTTTAATCTGTTATTTGAATTAAGATACGCTGATTATGTTGTGGCAGGTGTATACGGAAATTGTGGTGGTGAATGGGTAGACGAGGAGTGAGTGTATCTAAATTAAACACTTCCTCGTACAAGCTCAGCTGTTTTATGATTAAACATTTGATTGTCACCAAATGCATCTTGCTGTAGCAGATATCCTGCTAGTCCTACAAGTGAGTTGAGCAAACTAAGGTTGGCTGCTGAGGAGAGATGGTTAAATCTGGGTGGAAATCTTGGGATCGCGGCATATGCATTTCGTCTTGGAGGTATCTATGGTCCTGGTAGAAGGTTGTGATGAATACTTGACAACTTTCATGATTTGCTGCTTTCACCTTTGAATTTACAGATTACGATCAATATCAAACACTTCTCGCTTCAGTTCCTCAAAAGATTATTGTTCTCTTATTAATTTTTTAGTTTTGGAAAAGCTACGAAAAGTATTATCCTTGTAGGCTACTACTATTTGTAACGTGCTTCTTGTTTGCTAATCTGTCCTTTAAACATTGTTTTAGAGTTCAATTTGCTAAGGTTGGCTTGTCTTTTCTGTCATAGTGCCGTGGATACGATACTGAAACAAGAAGCCTTGTCAGAAGGTCAGAGAAGGAGAACATGTAGATTGTACACATCAAGGATTCATGTTGAGGACATTTGCCAAGCTCTACAGGCCAGTTTTTATGCATCTTCAGCAGGGTAGGTCTCAGCTTTTCGACGTTGGTAAATATATTTCTACGTTCTTTTTCTGCAATGGTTTGCTCATATAAGAGATATTGCAAAGCACAATCAAGAACTAAAGTTTCAAGAGTATAATGCTGAAAATTTTTTGCTTATTATTTCTTCTGAAAGGGGAAAGGATTTTGTTGTTTTCCCGAAATTAAACATTAGCTTGAAAGGAATAGCCTTTTCTATTTTGTGAAATTAATTGTCTTGACCATTGTATATTTCAGGAAAGTGTACAATGTAGTTGACGATTATCCAGCCCCCAGGGAAGAAGTCTTTGCATATGCACAGAGCTTGATCGAGAAGAAGTGGCCGGGTCAGATCACACGGAGTTTTGAGATAGAAGACTCTTTGGTCACTGCTAAGAAGGAAGGTTTTGCAGCTGAGAAGCGAGTTTCGAATGCTCGAATGAAGAAGGAACTTGGAGTAAGGCTTGTCCATCCAAGTTACAGGACAGGATTGCAGAGCATTATCGACCAAATGGACAACCCTTTTCGTCACATTTTGTTAGATTCATGAACTAAAAACATTATCCAAACATCGCCAAACATCAAACTTTTGTGCATTAAAATGTCGTGTTGTTGGGAAACAGAAACCGTCCTGTTTAATCATGAAGGATGCAGTGTCTTCTTGCTAATTCTTCTTCATCAGAATCATGGGATGGTGGGAAAGTTTTAATGTCGGCCGTTGTTTGGAATTGGAAGTTGGTCTGGGACATTATTTATTTATTTATTTATTTTGGTGAAGGAAAGGATATA
This sequence comes from Ficus carica, assembly GCA_009761775.1. Taxonomy (NCBI): domain Eukaryota; kingdom Viridiplantae; phylum Streptophyta; class Magnoliopsida; order Rosales; family Moraceae; genus Ficus; species Ficus carica. Next base: position 5,786,467 of record CM019745.1, on the reverse strand, counting down.
ATCTTTATTCTTTACCACCCTTATATGATTGGAATCTTGAATGTTCTGGGATAATATGCTCTCTCTCTCTCTCTCTCTCTCTCTCTCTCTCTCTCTCTCTCGTTGCTGTTAAGTGGAACATAATCCTTGTTTATCTACTCGTAATTGTTGACATAATAGTACTTTTTCTATTTACTTATAATCGTTGACCATAATCCTCTCTTCCTCTTCTTTTTTTTTTTTTAATTTGGGGATGGGAGATTTGAACTTAATACCTTATGATGAGTCAGACAGAATTATCACTAGATTATGTATATAATAAAACATGATTTCCTTTTTTCTTTTCATGCCCCCAAAAAAATTTCAAAAATGAGCAACTGAAATTTTAAGAACAAGAGAGCGCAACAATAATAAAAAACGGTCATTGAAGTTTATTTGCATACTTGAGGTTAGAAGTAATTTACATTATTTTGCCTGAGAAATTTCCCTCTTTTCCCCTTGGCAGAATTTTTAATAATGAATTCCAAAATCTCGTCAAACGTGTCAGGATGGCCGAGTGGTCTAAGGCGCCAGACTCAAGTTCTGGTCCTCTAACGAGGGCGTGGGTTCAAATCCCACTTCTGACATTTCTTTTCTTATTTTCATTTTCTCCTTATTTTGCTTTGTAAAATTCTTTTTACTTTGCCCTTTTTCTACTTAACCAGTTTTTCTTTTCCTAATTGTGCCCCTCTATCCTTCTTTCACAAATTTCTTTTCCTTATTTATTTTTTAATCTTTTTAAAGAAAATCATGATGGGCACTTCTTTTTTTTTTTTTTTTTTCCGGCAAAAGTTAATGGTGACTTTGGCACCAACACCATTGCTCCAAAAAATATTTTTAATTTTTTTTTAATTTTGGGTGAATGAAAGGATCTTGAGGTAACTGCATTATTTTCAGGTTTTCAACCCCATAGGCAGGAACCATTTTCCCTTGATATGACAGAGAGACAAGTTTTTTATACTAGTTCTCTCAGTCGTACATCCGGGGTCTATTCTGTATCACAAAACCATGCATCAACAGCCGAACTTGGAGGAAGGCCTAAGGGGACGCAAAGGGAATCGACTCCGGATAGACAAAGGGGAGAAGCCTAACAAATGCACCCACTATTGCCAACACGTCCACCCCTGTGCATGTTGCTCCAATAAAGAATATTGGACTTTTCTTGCTATGCATAGAAATGGGATTTGAAGGTTCCTGTCCCCCAAATAAAAAAGGAAAAAAAGAAAAAAAGAGTTTAATGAGTGCTGCTCTTGGATCTTTGTCACCCAACATCTTTTTTTCTAACTAGTTAAAGTTCGTGCGTTGCACGTATTGAATTGTAATTAAAATTTTTATAACGTAAAACATGAAAAACAATTTAGAATATTGAATAAATTTGACATCTTAAAATTAATAACTTAATTAAAATATGAATTTATATTTTATCCTATCAACATGATAATATTTGTTTACATCAGAAAACATTCTCAAGTAAATAGTTAGCTTTATTATCTCGATAGTCTTCTTTTTGAAAAATAAGAAAAAAGACCAAAAATAGAGAGAGATAACTTTAACAGTCCTCTATAATTGATTCAGAATATCTAAAAAGATAAATAAATCTAATTATGAAAATAAGAAAAAAAATATCTTAGCATAATTAAACATGATCACAATTAAGGAGAAAAGTGTTTTTGGTGAAAAAGTTAAGAGATTAAAAAATTTAAAATGGTGAGTTTTTAATGAGGAGAAAATGAAAGGAAAAAAATACAAGTAGAAGTACAAGCTAAAAAATAAGAAAAAAAAAAAACAAATATATATATATAAATACGAATTAGAAAAAAGAAACAAAATAGAAGGCGGGTTAACAGAAAAGAAAGTCGACAAGCAATAAAAATTAAATATATCAAAATTAAATGAGAAATGAATATCAAAATGGTTTTTTCAATTAAAAAAACAAAATAAAAAACCTTCAAAATAGAGCATGAAGGACAATAATTGGATGAAAGAAATAAGATCTACCTTCTTTCTCTTCAACAAAAGGAAAAAAAATAAGAGCTTCTTCTTCACTATATTTATTTATTTATTTTTACTTTAGCTTTCGCTTTGCATATCGTTTTAAAATTAAATAAACTAATTTTCAATTAAGAATCTGAAATGAATTAGTATTTGCAACAAATAAAAATAAACGTGTAGAACATAATTGACTCCATCATAAGATGAAAATTGAAAAGTAAATTTAGATTCATTTTTAATTAAAAGTATTCATCTTAGAAATAGTGTGCTAATCACCCTAAAAAAATGTTTTACAATTAAAAAAACTGTAAGTTATAAGATAATTTTATAATTTGTATTATAGTATTGCCTATTGGTCTCCTTTCCCAAAAACTGGCAAACAACTTTAAAAAAATAAAATCGGAACCACCCCAACAAAAAAAGGGAAGAGACGAAATTGAGGTGGTTCTAATTTTTTTTAAAGGAAATAAAAACTTCTCTTTATATCATAGAAACTAAAATAGTCACACAAATATTATCAAAAGTAAAGAAAATATAATATTTATCATTTAAAAACCTTATTTCATCTATTGTGAAATTCCAAAAGGACACGCATAAATTGTCACGAAAAAATGAAAAGAAAACTCAATACAATTAGACTTGATCACAAGCATGAAAAAATGATTCCATTTCCAGTAGGAATACTAAATTTCAATTCCCATGGTATATAGCTATTACGATTATTAAAACAAATTAGTTTTTTGGTCATAAAGTTTATCTTAGATATCAAAAGAAAAATCTTTAAGAGAGGAAATGATCATATGTTGAGCTTCTAATGAAGAACAAAGGTATGAAAAAATAAAAATAAAAGAGTAATAAGAAGAATGAAGTAAAAGTGATAGATTAGGAAAAGATAAGCTAAAATCATTTAGACAAAAAAAAAAAAAAAAAAAAAGGGAAAAATGAAACAAAGTCAAATAAAAAGAGGTTAAAGACAAGAAACGGTGACAAGGAAAAATAAAAATAAGAAAAGGTACCAAACGGTTTTGTAACTGACATTTCTATTTGAAGGCATAAATTCCTATTTTAAAACTACTGAGTAAAATTTCAACCAAAAAAAAAAAACTATGAAAAACTTCAGGCAAAATGGAAATAACAAGTAAAATATTTACAAAAAGAATAAGTACAAGTGAAATGTGATAATTTATTTTTCATTTTAATCTTTGTTTAATATTTGTGCTGTAGCTTTATATGGGAAAAGGAAAGGCATACGCTATCCTTATCATCTATTGATAATTTGATATAAAAATAAAAGATATTTAGTGCGTGCATTTACGAGGGGAAGAAAGAGTGTTTTTATTTTATCATTAAAAAGAAATGTGTCATACCAATGAGAAATTAGTATAAAGAATATATTATAATATACTAAAAGAATGTAAACTTTTACTGTTCAGTGAACATTAATCTACAGTAATTTTTGGGTTTTTTTTTTTCATTTTTTCTGTTTTGCTACAGTACCGAACATTATTTACAATACCCAAATAGTGAACTGTACAGTAAAATGATGCTTTTACCCTTCAAATTCCCCTGCTTTTTCCCGACTGCACATTGACTTACCGGTTTTGCCCCTTTGGCATTATCTGGTCATTAGAGAGAGAGAGAAAGAAAGAGAAAGAGAAAGAGAAATTTGGTCTTAGAGAAAGAAAGAGAAAGACAGATAGAGATAGAAAGAGAGATAAAGCAAAGATATCTATATCTACATTAAAAAAAAAATTTAAAATAAAGATAGAAAAAAAAAAACCATAAGATAAAAAATTATATTTTATTAAATTATTTCCAATTATAAAAAATAAAATTGTATACATTAAATAATATTTGAAAATTTTAAATTATCAAATTAATAAAAATTAAAAAAAACAGAATAATACATTTAAAGAATAAATTAATACAATTAAATTATAATATTCAAAATAAACAAACAAACTAAAAAATTTGAAAGTAAATAATAATTTACAGAAATTCCAAAATATAAAAAGATCTATAAAATTATAATAAAATTAAAAATCAATAAATAATTTTTCTACTGTAATGAAACGTAATTATCAAAAATATATATTTATAATTATTATAGTTAAATTATTATTTATGTCCATATATTAATATTATTATTTAAAAATTAAAATTTTAAAAATATTTAATCCATTTCTAGGTTTATTTATTCATTTAATTAATTTTGTTTAAATTTAATAAATTTACTTAGTTATTAAATTTTTTTTGACTATTTAAGTTTAAAAGTTTTTAATTTTATTTATTCTTTCTGTTTTTTTAATAACAATATATTATTATATTTATTCTATTAACACAATTCTTACACTTAATATTTTTTTTATATTTGATATTATTTTTTTTCTTTGACTTCATTATTTTTTCTTTTTTTTTTTTTTAAACAAAACGTTCAATAAGTTTCTTTTATATTTATATCTATAATCTTTATAAATAAATTTTTTAAAATTTCTATTCAGTTTTACGTTTATTTTTTAATTTAATTGTTTATTTTTTATTAAATTTACCCAGCAATTTTGTTTCCCTTTGATATTTCAAATTTTTTAATTTTATTTATTATTTGAACTTTTTTATTTCAAGAAAATTAACGCTTATAAATATGAATGTGTGTACTTTAATATTATCATAGTAAATACTAAAAAAAATATACTTACTGTAATTATAATCTATATCTTAATTAACTGCTTTTATTATATAATACTCAATTTTTTTTCATTTTTGTTTTTTCTTCCTTTCCCGTGCAACGTATGGGTATTAAACTCGTATTCTTACTATACTTAGGAAAACTTTTTATTTACCAAAAAAAAAAAAAAAAAAAGAAAAGAAACGTGGGTTTCATTTATCACGAAAAAAAAAAAAATTGGTCTCACTTTTGTAAAAGAGACTTTATTGTTCTCTCATATACATGTTGAGCTTTGCAGTGTTGAAATTGATGCTCTACAGTGGCACATTGCTTAAGCAATTAAAAAGTTAAAGAAAAGGAAGGAAAAACAGAAAGGAGAGAGAGGCACCAAAACGATTAGTTTTTTTAGTTTTGGTTAGTTTTTTTAGACAAAAAATGAATAGTGACCACCTCATCTATTCTTTTATCATAGTTAAAGATTTTATAAAATCAAACAAAGTGGACATAGAGAAAAAGGCAAAGCAAGGCAGCGAAAAGCGTCTGAACTTCAATTATGTATTACAAGCATCAAATATGTCAAAACTATATTTAGGGAAGCCCAAAAAAAGAAAAAATTATCTCTAAAGTGGAACGAGCTTGTCAGCAGCAGTGATCTTATTGACAATTTTCGATCCGATAACCGAGAGTATCGTTTTTTTTTTTTTTTTTTTCACCCTCAGTTGTGCGTACATGCAGTGCCTTCCTTAAATTTTGGCAAAAACAAAATATGCATCGTAGCTTTCTTCTCCATTCCATTACCCTCCGACCTATCTATCAGATTTAAAGGCTTTTTCTGCGTCCAAAGTGGTTAAAACAATATACCTAAACAAAAAGGCCTTCAAATCCAAAATGGAACCATAATTTTATTAGTGAAGCTAGACTACATTTTTAGAATTACATCCTAGAAATACAACTATAGCATCTACCATCAGTAACTGGAGCTCGATCTTAGCGATATCTGGCCCAGAATCCCTTCTTCTTGGCTGAATCGTTCTCAGACAAGGATCTACTCCACTTGGACCCGAGTGAAAAGTGTCGCTTCAAGAAAGGCTTGGCAAATGAGCTCTTTGTGCTGGAGCTGGGTTCCATCCTGGGACATTTTCCTTTTCTATCGGCGTTCTTTTGGGGATCAAAAACATCAAAGTCGCAGTCTAGATAACTATCTACAACTCTATTCTTGGATATCTTGCGGCCTTTTGACTTCAACTCAACTTCAGCCCTCCAAGCTTTTCTCGCCATCTTTGACAATTGCTTCTCTCCAACCATGCAAATGGGGCAGGCGGGGTCATACTTGTCAGTCTCTGGAGTCATAGTCTCCAAGCACTCTGAATGATAGACATGACCGCAGACCAGAACGGCGACTACGGAGAGCTCAGGACCAGCAATTATTTTCTGGCTGCTCCATGAAGATCTCTCTGTTAGTAGCTTAGAGCAAGCTCCACAATATTGCATATCTATGGAAGGGGAGCAAGAGAATCTGCTGCTAGATTCACCTATCTTTCCATAGATAGAGCTCAAGTGTTCGCTGTCAAAGGACCACCTTTCTCGTTGAGAAGAAGCCACAAGCTCTGAAAAGGTGCGCATAGACCACCCATCAGAAGACCCACCATGTGATCCAGTTGCCAAATCATTGCTGCAAGTGGAGAGTACAAAGGACGGTCTTCCTTCAGAAACTGAGTTGTTATTTGGCGATTTCAGTCCCAAGATTCGACTGTCAGAAACCTGTCTCAACAGCTGATGTCCTGGTGATCGACGGGCGCGTCTTGAAGGGGTTGAGTTAGGGAAATGTGGATAACAAGCGGTGGCTAAAGGATCAGCAGTTGGTGTTGAGAAAGTTGAGGGTATAGAAAATGAAAGATTCGGCGCAGACAAATCTGGAATTCCAGATGACTCTGCCAAGTTCTTTACCTGAAACACGAGCAGTCAGAAGCTAAGACACTAATGATAAGGAGAAAGATTCAACAACAACAAAGTATAAAGTCTAGATTTGAAATCCAACTTCATTTGGTTCAGACTTACCTCTGGCGAATAATTGCTTGCCACGGATAGATCTGCTCCAATCACATTTTTTTGTATCAGTATAACACAAGCAGAAAGGTAAAACTAAAAAAACTTATACAAAAGAAAGGCAACAAAAACATAGCAACGATATACTAAATTACTCATGCTGCCCACCCCAAAGTTCCAAAAATCAAAATTAAAAAAAACCTCTAAACCATCAGTGATAAAAACAAGAATATACCTGAAGGCGATGTCATCAGATGTGGAACTGTTCCCCCATGAACTGTAGATTTTTGAGAAATGGGCGATCCAAGATTCTCTAGAGGACTTCCCATATCTGAAAAATTACCTCTTTCAGAACCCAATGGTCCTTTTAACTCCATGCTAGCATTCCTACTGATTCCATTAGAAACTTGATAGGAAGGAGTATCAATTTCCCCAGCAACACGCCCACGATTATCCCATTGAAAACTCCATGATGGGGAATAGACTACATTTCTACGTAAGTTTTCACCTCTAGTTCCATCGGGATGGGTTCTCTCCCTCGCAGCAACACAACAAGCTGACCCCATGATGGCTCCAATATTGACGGTCTATTGCAATAGCTACCAGACCAGACCAGACCAGAGTTGCAGACGTAATTTACAACAACCAGAGTACTAGACTACTTTAACCTGGTTAGATTAAAAAAAATAAAGGTAAGCCTCAAGTACAATTTTTTAGCAGCAATCACTAATCAAAACAGCAATTAGATAAAAATCAAAGATCTGTACTTCAGTAAAATTCAAGACTCACCTAAAACATTCCTCAGAGAACCCCACAAGGCTGCAACATGAAAAAAAGAAGGAAATTAATAAGATTCATTAAGTACTCTGGTGTAGACAAACATGTACTAAAACCAAGCTCCAATAATTGCAATAATCATCAGTCTGCATTCCTCTGAATAGAATAAAATGAGCCAAATTCATATCAATCAGACCAATCACAACGCGGTCATCGCCAATTCTTAGTACGGATTTAATTTCTTCACAAACTTTGAGAACGAATCCTCATGTCACCGCCCCCAAACGAAATCAAGAAGAAAAATTAATTGAAAAAATCACCTTCATGATTTGATATATACATGGAAATGAGATGGATTTCACAAATCTTAATTTCCCCAAAATGAAAAACGTTCTTATATAAAGTCCATTTAATCATCTAGCTCAAATTATAAACCATATACAAATCAAAATCACAATTATCGAAAGAAAAAACTCCAGGTTCAGCTCGAAATCCTCGAATAATTATTTCCTCAAGTTCCATAAGCTTACCAAAAAAGGAAAAAAAAAAAAAAAAGAAGAAGTAAAGTGCCCACCGCTTATACATATACATGTATAAAATAAAAACATTTGTATAAAACGAGAAAAGGAAAACAAAAACAAAAACAAAAACAAAAAAAAAGCATTACCTAGAACAGAGATTCACCGATTCGGACTGAAAAACATCGTTGAGTAGCTGAATCGATATGCCTGAAAATTTCAGCAAAAAGGAAAGAAGAAGAAGAAGAAGAAGAAGAGCAGCCAAAGCATTAAAAAATAGAATCCGCAAAAAGTAAAACTAGGGTTCCAAAACTACTGTACAGTTAGGGAGAGACAGAGAAGAACGCGGAAATGGAAAGAAGGTCAAAAGGGGAAAATGGCGAAGTCTCACCGTTTTGGGGTTAGGGTTTTCAGATAGTCAGAGAAAGCTCCTCGTCTTCGTCTTCGTCTTCGTCCTCCCAAAAATGACCCCAAAAAATACAAAAAAATAAAAACAAAAAAGTGTATAAATATAAACTAAACTAAACTAAACGATGTCAAATGTTTTATATTCTTAAAAGGGTAAAATGCAACATTAATCCAATAACTTTTTATCAGGTACCGTTTGATTCCTTAACTTTTTATTTTTTATTTTTTATTTTTTATTAATTATTAATTGATCCTTCAACTTAATAAAATAATATGAATTAGGGTTTGTTTGATGAATGAATTTGAGTTGAAAATTTTAATTTTAATAATAATTTTTATTAAATTTTTAAAAAAGATGAATTTTTTTTTCAGAAAAAATAAAAAAATTACAGTTTAACTTGAGTTAAATTTATGAACCAAACAAGTCCTTAGTCTTTTTGTTATCTTTCTGTTAGAATTTAATAGATTTTTTCAACTTCACCTATTTTTTAGGGGTAATTTAGAAAATTAATATGATAAAAATACAAATAATTATAAAAAAAAAAACCAAAAGAAAAAAAAAAGGGAAAATCTTTATTCTCTTTCCTCTCTCTCTCTCTCTGCTTTTTCTTTTTTTGTTGGTTCCTCTCTCTCTACTTGCAGGCCACAAAACAAAAACTCACACCCAACAAAAAGGAAAGCCGCCCACCCTCCCGCCATCATGAGCCCGAGGGAGCCGCCCACCCTTCCTTTCATGACCCAGAAGCCACCTACAGCCGATCCCTTGCGAACCAAGATCCGCGGCCGTTGACTCCGCGAATTCAGATCCGCCACCACGAGCCTTCACAAACCCCCAGGCGCATTATCTCCATGCGAGATCGCAAGTCTCCCTCCTCTCTTCAGCCAAATCAATAGGATTGTTGGGTCTTCTTCTTCCTTTCCTTTTTTTTTTTTTTAATTTTTAACTTGTAAGTGAATATTTTGTAATTTGCTCAAGTGTTTGTGTGACAGAAGAAAGCAACGAAGGGAGAAGAGGGGGGAGATTTTTTTTTTTAAGGGTAGATTTATTCTTTTTTTTTTTTTCTTTTTAATTTTGAAAAATAATCAATATATAATTTTCAAAAAAAAGAAAGAAAGAAAAATAATCAGTATATATGTTAAGGGGGTAGTTTAGTCCTTTTAAAGTTAATTAAACATAGAAATGTAGGTTTTTAGAAGTCCATTAGGTTAAATGACCAACTTACACATTTTTAATAAGTTTAAGGATTAATCAACTAAAAAAAATTTAGAGATCAAACAGCATCTTTATATAGAGAATAACAATTTACCATTCTTTCAAAAAAAAAAAAAGAGGGTGAAATCAAATAACGGCGTTGGATTTGTTACGCTGCGATTTCGCGGCAGAAAGGGACGGAGTTCGTTATGACGGAGTTAGGGAAAGCCTAAACCAAAAAATGAGTTAAAAAAAAATACAGAATAAAAGGCATGGGGAATTGTGCAGAAGTCCAAATTGTCATGCTTTTAAAGCGCTCTCTCTTCCTGACTTTTTTGGGTCATTCTTTTTTTGTTTTTCTTAAAAAAGAGAAAATATGATGAATAATAATTAATAAATAATTTATTTTTTTGGGGGGTGTGTGTGGTTAATGTAACTTGTAAGGTGCTTTGTTCTGCACCACGTGGAGTGTGGAACCATCTTTTTTGTACTTCTCAGTCTGATTCACACACAGTTCTCGGTACACTGACCATTTCTAAGTGGATAAGACCCACTCTCTTATTGGGCCCCAACGACAATCTGGGCCCAGATTATCCTCCAACTAACGAACGGGCTGGCTTTTATATTGGGCCAGAGAGGCCCAGCCTGTAAGACCAAGGACAACGCCCGTCAAGTCACCAAGGCCGAGTAAGTTTTGAGGTTTTATTAACGAAAGAATGATTTGATAAGACCAGGAAAAAATCATAAATTGATGGTACACAAAGATAGAACCTACATGTTGAACAAACAGTAAACAGAAATGAAAGTCACATTAGATTTTGAGGTAGAAGTGGGTACGTCACGCATTCCTCACGGTAGTTGTAATTTTTTAATAAATAAATTCTAATAAATAATTTACTTATATGTAATTTTGTGTAACATGATTCCATTTAGCAATTGTTGATACGAAAAACAAATACTATTGAAAAATAATGTTATTACAATAGCATTAAAAAAAAACGTTACAACCCGACAGTAGAATAAGAGAGCATACGTGGATGTGTGTGTCTGTGTAAATATTGTACATATATAGACATATTTTTTTTTAGTTCAAACATTGACGCGTGAATGTCAAATAAGCGCGGGCAGCGTTAACTTTACGCAATACTCAATAATTCTTTATTTCCCCCTCTTTTTTTTTTTCTTTTTTTTTCCACAGAATGTTTTTAGTAACTATAAATTTGGTGAATGGTACCACAATTAAACTGACTTCAAATGCAATGGAAATCATTAATTTAATAGGTGTTAAAACGAACAATGACATGCATTCATTGACCATAGGAGTAAGATCTTATTTTGTACCGGATTCATATTTCACCGACATAAAATATGACTGAAAGCATGGAATATGACTAAATCAGTTATGTATTGCAAATTATAAATTATTTTTAGTGAAAATTTACAAATAAAATTATTAGTTCCTATCGGTAATATAAAATAATATCAAACGTCATTGCATATGCTGACTAATACTGATCAACATGCAATTAACGGAGTACAGCTGAAATCTTGTTACGTATGGAACACAAACTTCAATCATGTAATGAGCTTGTCCTGGTCGTGGGCTACACCTATTTTGATCCATATTTGTACAGATATATGTTGAAGATTGATTGAACTTGTCTAGTATGGCAAACGACAACATCTGACTTGACTAAATATCATTTATATATTTAATAACATCATTTGAATTCATATTTTGGACATTAATTTGTTTCCGATTATTCACAACTTCTTTACAGTAATCGTTTATAAAGATGAGTGGGGTGATTTGAATTGATAACCTCAATATTTAGAATTTACACCTCTGTATCTATCTATAATTATATAATTTATAATATATAATCTATATCCATACTAATCTTAAAATGACGAATGCACTTATACACTTTTTACAGTGCAATTGTCCTTTCTTTTAAGCCGTCATATGACTGTCTAGTCACATGTTTTTTTTTGTTTATTCGACACGCGAGAAGTGCGTGCTCTATAATAGTAGAATTACTATTAGATTATATTTTACGAAGTTTTGATTAATATAGTTTAAATATGTGTGGAATTACTGTTAGATTAAATTTTACGAAGTTTTGCTTTATATAGTTTAATATTCTTATTTTTTTACAGAAGTTCTATTATCATTTGTTTATTATTTTCTAGATACTTTGTACTAAATAAATAAAAAAGCCCTTTTATTATTCTAATTTGTAATTTTTAATATTCTTATGAAAAACTTTATAATAAATGTCAGAATTTTCTTCAAACTTCTTTTCTTTTTGAAGTAAGAAATTTTCTTCAAACTAATGGTATCTTTCCTGAGGTTATTTCGAAATTTTTAGCGTTTTTACTTGTATATATGTATCTATGTCTTCGGTCTTCTCCTGAAGTTCTCGTTCAATCATAAACTGCTTGTTGATTTAAATGGACACAGATAAACGACATCATGTTTAGAAACAAGGAAAAAAATTCCATTCTAGAAAACCATTTTCTATAATGTAATACCAAATTTCTCTTTATAACTTCTTAAATTGTAGTCAGGCCCTTCTTAATATTCTTATTGTCGTTAGTAATAGTAAAATCATTAAATTGCCATATTATCTATTAATTCCTTTTTTTTTATAGATTTAATAAGAAAAAGGAAAATTTGCATGTCGTACATCAGAACCACATTGTTGTTTGTTATTCACATGTCCTCTAACATTTAACAAAAGGTACGTAGGTACTCCCTTCCATCAAAACAAAAATGCAGGATGGACCGTAATCGTTATTTTCGATCACAAGTAAGAACTAAGTCACATATGATTAAGTAGGGACTTTCACTTTCAATGAACTTTTATTTTAAACAATTTTACCTTTAAAAACTTTGTTTTTTTTATTTTTAATTGATCATCTCTACATAAACTCCTTAAAAATTTTATCAATTAAGATAAATATCTACTAAAATAATAATCTGGCTAGACCGTTGATGACAAGATCATCGCCTTAACGTGAGTGGAGATAAGTCGGGTTCATTTTTAAATGGAGTGTTCCAAGATACAAATTTGTAACTTATTATCACTTCTCCAAAACTAAACGACATGTCGCTTTTGCGTTTTTTTTTTTTTTTTTGGTGGGGGGGGGGAGTCGTCAGATAACATGTCGTTTTATCGTTGCAAAATGTAAGCGATATAATATCGTCGTGTCATTGAAGGAAACAAATTGATAAACATGTCGTTCTGGTGGTGGCAGTCCATCTTTCAATTGAAAACAAATTTTCATTTCAAATTTATTTCCGAGTGCCCTTCTGCCGAGGCCTCCATGACAACCCCACAAGGGAAAGGGACAAATATATGTGTACCAATCAAATCCTGCCATGTTTATTTGCTAGAAAAATCCAGCCATGTTTGTACTCAAGGGAACCTACTTTTTTTATTTTTTTATTTTTCATTTTCCCACGTCTCTTATGACGCATTTATCACAACCTTTTTAATTCCCTTCATCCAAATAAAACCTTGTAAAATTTTTTTTTTTCAGATTTAAAAAAAATCCAAACGCCATACCTTCTTATGATATTATAATTGTTGGGTTAATTTATGAATATCTACAGTTAAAAATTGATATCATATTACAAGTTCTATTTTAATTACAAATGAAACCGTTAAATAATTAGATTGCGATTAAAATAACATTATTTAATGGCAATATAAAATAAGAGATTATACTAAAGAAACTTTTTTTTTTCTTTATGAAATAATAAGAATTGCACTCCCTTTTGAGCTATTTTGTTTATCTAATAAGTAGGCACGTCGTTGTAGCATTGTGTCATTCTCGGTTGCCTCTCTCTCTCTCTCTCTCTCTCTCTCTCCTTCTCTTCTTCTTCTTCTAATGATAAGTGCTGTTGCTTCTCGTGTTTTAAGCTGTTTTCAGATGCACAAACCTTTTTATTAATAAAAATCAAAGTGTTTGGTCATCTTGCGTTGATTAGGTGGTTTATTGTCCTTATCGAGGCAATAATGCAAAAAGGTATCATTGAAAATAAAAAAGCATTGTGAATAGAATTAAATCTTTTCTTTCTCTCTTCTCTCTTTCTAACGCGTAAAGGTTAGGATTTCTCAATCGTTTCTTTCTCTTGAGGTCAGATTCTGGTGGCGGTTTTGGGCATGTCTCTGGTTTCCCAGTCCTAGAGATGAAGGTGTGAATCATATGGTGAAGGTCTTGATAGAGACGAGCTCGTGGCAGGAGGATGTGCGTTGTGGGGAAGAGCAAGGTAGCAATGAGATAGTTGGTGGTGGTACGTGGTCATCATGTACCGGGGAGGTCATGCAGTAGCTCGGCTTAGGCAATCTAGTTTTTTTCCAGCGATGTGGTTTGTTTTATCGACAAGGACTATTTCTATGTGATTGGTTTTTTTTGTTTTATGGTATGTAGGTTTTGTGTCTTCGTCATCTTTTCTTCGAGTGTTTCATTTTTGCTTGTTATTTTTAATAGTGGAGGTGGTTTATATCCACTTTCTGCATTGGTTGTTTATAAGTCGGATCTGAATCTTGAAGGTGTTTTGGTCTCGCTAGAGTTACTTATATGCGGAGTTAGTAGTGACCATTATGCTACTGAGTATTGGCCCTCGATTGAACTGGAAATTTCATCAACTGTTGGGGTTTTGTCAAAAAGAGCCTTATATGTGCTCGATTTCAGTGTGTCGAGATTTATTCATTATCGGGCCTCAAGCATATTTTTTTTTTTTGAGCGTCATCAGATTTCATTGATAGATTCGTTCTTATTTTAAGGGTTTTGTCTTATGTAATACGGGGTTTGTTATGTTTGGTGTTTTTTTTATCTCCTTAGTGAAAGTAATGAAATTTTCTTTTTAAAAAAATAATAAAATAAAAAACATCTACGAGATCCACAATAAGTGAGGCTTCCATTTAAAATCTTTATTTATTTATTTTTAATCCAATATATTGATGACATCCCAATTCTAAAAAATTTATAGAAAGTAAATTATTTAGTAAGGCTTACCTTATCATAATTGCATTCATACGACATCAACAAGTAAACGAGAAATAGAGGCGATAGTTGAAGCTCCTAAATATACTTAACTAAAAGGAATAAAAAACAAGAGTCATGTTCTAGACATATTATATAATTATGTAGAAAGAAAATATGTCCCTAAAAATTGAAAAGGGACATAAATTAGTTTCCTAATCAAGGTCACATCATACTGACTTGATATGTCATTTGGCGGTGGATAATTGGAATTTGGAAGTTTGATGTCGTAGTAGGCCAAAGAATTCAAGCACGCTTGTACCTAATTGTAAGAAATGAATAAGTGGCTTGTCTTTGGAAAGAGTTAGTGGTTCAAACTTGATGAAGAATCTTGCGTTATTTTGTTGGCACGTATTTATCTCCATGTCCAAACATCCACTCTGAAAATATTACATAATATACATATAGATATACACATATATATATTGCATAAAATTACATTCCTTGAAGTGGTTTAATTCCCTAACTCTCACCTTTTATTCTTAGGATTCTTATTTGCTTACCTCCTCCACCACATTGAATAATAAACTATTTAATAAAGAGTTCTCAAATTTGCCTTTTTCTTGTTGTAATTAGCTCTAATTTGAGTGGGTATTAAGGCCTATGAGGGAAGTTCTTCTTGCAAATATCATCACCCCAGCCTTTTACTCAAAGCATAATTATAAAAAGCTGTCTTATAATAATATAATTATTTATTATTACCGACTCCTCCACTAAACCAAGAGTCTAATTATTAACATACACACACACACACACACACACACACACAAAGAAAACGACACCATTTTCCTGAACACAATGCGTGGTTTTTCTCAATGGCTGGACGCTTTGATCAGCTCTTAGTTATACACAGCTAACTCCTGTTTTACCTTATTTTTGGCCTTTTTGACATGCAATCAAAACACACATATAAAAAGGCACGACGAATGATTTTAATTATCCTTTTCTTTCCCTCTCACTATCTATAATATAAAGAATCTATATTATTATTATTATTCTACCTAAATTTACCCACTTCCTTGCCTCGGCCTAATTGGCGATTTAGGCTTACCAGCTTTCTCATAACAAGAATTTAAAATAATTATAACCTCAATTTCCCTTGACTTTGTTATATTGTTGAGTAATTGTTGTTTAGACATTAATGTAAACAAGTTTATCAGATATTAATATAATCCCACTGAGACTAGCAAACCTCTCAAGTTCAAAACCTAAGTTGTCAATGTATATTAAAAATAGCACATAAGTTGTTTATTGTTCCATTTACGTTGTCAAACATTATTGGTTTACCAAATGGTATAACAATATTGTCTTAGTCATAGAGTATAGTACATTAGTTTTAACTTACCAATATTAGACCCCGAAATAAATGAAATTTAGAGAGCAACATTTGGTGTTGTCTTAATTCTCATCTATCATATATTTTGTTTGATAACGCCATGCGGATACAAATCGGAAATAGAAGAGAATAAAAAAATTTTGAAATAAAAGAAATCTCTTTGAGTTCTTATGACATGCATCTTTTTAATGATTACCTAGTAAAATTTTAGCACATTTATAATGGCATTGACTTTCAAAATTTTCTAATGATTCCATCTTGATACTTTCGTTTGGTAAATTCTTCCGACCTGACTTGCGTTTAATCCGAGCGGAGATGAATTTTATTTTTCCTAATTTTAAGATTTTATATATATATATATATATATATAAAATGCATATAAACACATGGCATATATCACTGTACGTAGATTTGACTACCTAACTACACGCTATCATAGGCCAAATATTTAAATGGAAACACCAGCTATGAGACAATAAAATAAAACACCGTCGTTTTGTTGAATTCCAAGGTGAAGTTGCATAACTTTAACGTGAAGTGGGGGAATTTTTATAGCAGATCATCACCTCAATCAATATTAGCCAGATACATTGAACCTGGTGGAGGTTATATTTATATATATTTGTGTATATATATATATATATATTGCTCTACAATATTTGGCGCAACTATCAAAATTACATGGGAGCAATATATAGAGACGAAGGGAGATGAACATTAATATTCCTGTCTAGTATCGTCTTTCTTCTGCATGTTATATTTTAACTTATCATCATCGACACCAGAATATTTATTGTAACACACTACGCAGTGTTTGATTGCCATCACCAGTCCTTTTGTTTTAATGCTCTCTTTTATTTTTTATTTTTTATTTTATTTTTTTGGGTATGAAATCACCTTTTATTATTATTATTTCATCTTTACTCTCTCTTTCGGAGATTCTTTGATGGTCTCTTGAGAAGAATTTCCAATACCGCTGTTGCAGATATTATTATTAACAAACTTTATGTGATTACTTATGAACTTAAATGATAATTTGTGAATTTGATAGGATTACTTGTTTAATCAACATGGTGCTTGGACGGGGTAAAGATTCTTGTTTGCTTTTAACTCAGGTTAACAACTTCGGTTTACTTTTCTTCAAGACCAATTGTAATTTTTTCACTTTTTAAATATAACTCCAAATGGTATAACGGGTCACTTGCTTCTATCACTATATATTCCTCCTATAACTTCTTTTTTTTTTTTTTCTTTCTTTTTCCTAGTAGCAAAAAATGGGGAAAATTAAATTGTCAGAATCATATGGTATTTCGAATTTCCTTGTCTATTGAAGTTTGACGTTCTACCTGAACAAAAGGAAGAAACTGGTGGATTTTGAGCACCTAACCTTTTGGGCCTGATTTTTTTTTTTTTTTTTTTCTTTTTAAAAGTCCAAAATCCATCGAGCATGGCAAAATGTCGGATTTAATACTCTCTCTCTCTCTCTCTCTCCCTCTCTGTCTTGTCTTTTGTCTCTTTAGGTAATTGTATGGTAGAGAATTATTTATAAAGGTTTCACTTTTCAGCTTTAAGCATCAGAATTCGGTTGTTCTTGCATTTAAAGCTAAATTAAGTTGCTGTTTTGGTGTTCGAATAATTTTCAGCATATTTCAACAATAAAATAAACTCCATTCAATCATTAAACAAATATAAATATGCTTTTTGCTTTCTTTTCTTTTTTTTTTTTTAGGGCTTAGAACATACTGATTTAGATGTGTAGATGGAGCAAGGTTTTGGAAGGAAATTGATCCTGAGGTTGGTAATTCTTGCGTGTCTTGCTCTTCTAAATCATTTCCCAAACCACTAAACATTACACCATCGATACAATGGTGACATTTTCTTCTCTTTTGAGTTTATTAGTTAGGAAGATTTAAACTTTAAATCTTAGTGTTAAAGGTGAGTACCAAATCCTATCTAAGCTAAATTTATAGTCACAATATGATTGTGTATACTTGTGGAGTATAGGTGTTTCGTACATATTGACTCATATTTAGAAAAAAATTCTTTAGTATTATTATTTAAAAAAAAAAAAAACCTATAGCCAAAGTATTCAATCATCAGATGTCATCAAATTTCATTAAAAAAAATACGGTACTTTAAAAAAAATCAAATATGATTCTGATGCTTTTTGTTTTAATCCTATTAAATTTTATTATCACTATAAATATTTTTTTTCCTTCATATCTTATCACAAAAAGATTTGTCGACAAGCATATAATGTGTGGATACCAATGAAAACCAAGGGGATGTATGCATGCCAGTTGCCCAGGATCGTGTCATCAAAGTAGTATTACAAATGCACCACATAAACAAGATAACATACACAATCTATTTGAAAACTATTATTGCTAATTTTCGTATACCAGCCACTAGAAGTTAGACCAGAGAGTGATATCTAATAAACGTTTGGAGTCAAAAAAAGTAGATACATATACATACACACACACACACACACACATATATATATATAAAGCGGGGAACACAATGAAAACAAATACAATATACAAAGCGATGGTGAAATTGGTAGTTCTGAATAATAGTCATAAAAGCCTTCAAAGTTCACACCACATTAACTCACAAATGACCTTTTACAAACCAAAGGAACCCCATTAGTGGGTCCCTCCCCTTTTTTTCCCAATATTGGACCACAAACCATATTTGTCCCGGAGTCACATTCCTTGATCTCCATATTGCTAACCAAACTAATTATAATATCTTAGTAAACAAAACCCCAAAAAAAAAAAAGAAAAAAAAGAAAAAGAAAAAAAAAAGAAAAAGAAAAAGAAACACCCTGTTACTTTCCTCTCCACTCATTAAACAGCACACCACCAATATAAGAAACAAGAGAAAGAGATTGATCCATTTCAAGGCTTTTTCTGATCCAAAGGAGTGATGATGATGATGATGATGCTGATGATGGGTGGTTTGGTTAGTACAGGAACATATCTGCAGTGGCCATGATGGGCTGGCTAAGATGGACCAAATTCATTGGGTTCAGGAGGAAACAACTATCAGCGCTACTCTGAAGAGTGGTCTCACATTCAAGGACCCCTCCTCCTATTCCTCCTCCGTTGTTGTCGTTGATACAGCTCAAGATGTCGTTTAAGGACTGCAGTCTCTGGCTGAGCTCGGCCATTTGAGCCCTCAAGACAGAATTCTCTGCCTCCACGTTCATCAGGTGTTGGGTGGTGATGTTTATGCTCGTCCCGATCTGGCTGTTCTCGTTTCTCAGCTGAGCCACTTGTGCCATCATCTCGTCCAAGTGCTGCTGTTTCCTCATCCGTGATCGCCTCGCCGACTCCCGGTTTGATTGCATTCTCTTCCTCTTTCTCTGGTCCATCAGCACCTGCAAATCCTCCTCCGACCCTGAGTTCTGGATCTGAGTTGACCCCGACGAGTTTCCGCTAGACGAAGCCATTACAACATAATCTATATATATATATATATATATGTTTATTATATCTACAACCAAGTGACCGATTAAAACTAAAGATTAAACTAAAGGACGCAGGACCCAGAAAAGATGACAAAATAAACTTAGCTAATTAGAAGATAATTGCTGTAGCTAAATATTTAAAGCGGCGAAAAGAGCTAGGTTTTGAGAAAACATAGAACCAGTAGAGGAAGACAACGGAGAAAGATTGAACTAAGTGGGTCCTGCGTCTGAGTGAGGAATTTATCATAAACCCGGAACGGAGGATTTCACT
The DNA here is from genome assembly GCA_009761775.1 of Ficus carica. Taxonomy (NCBI): domain Eukaryota; kingdom Viridiplantae; phylum Streptophyta; class Magnoliopsida; order Rosales; family Moraceae; genus Ficus; species Ficus carica. Next base: position 5,766,714 of record CM019745.1, on the reverse strand, counting down.
AAGAACTGGAGACATGAATCTCAAACATTAAGAAAACAATATTCAGCATCCGGCATCCAGATTTGCAGAAAGGTTTACAAAAGTAGAAAGACGGACAAAAAACAGAGAGACCCTGTTTCTGGCACGGATCTCGGTAAAACCGGAGATTTGAGGGAATTGGATAAATGGGTTTTGGTTAGGGAGTGAGAGGGACAAGATCCAATTAGCGAAAGAAATTTAGGAAATTGAAGATAAGGGAGAGAAGAATATGGAGAGAAACAGGGGAAACAGAGCAGAATAACGGCCAGAATTTTTTAGGAAGAAGAGAAACAGAAACTAGCTAAAATTGGAGTAATTTGGGAAGCCTAAGATTTACAAAGGGGGAGAAGAAGAAGTGGAAGAGGTTGTTTATGGTGTTGAGGGGTCAATTTATAGAACCAAAAGGCACAATAATGGAACTGTAACAAAATCATTTAATTATTTTTTAAGAAAAGAAAAGAAAAAAAGAGAGAGAGAGATTTCTTTTTCTTTATTGATTTTTAGCATAAATAATAATAATAATAATAATAAAAAGAAAAGAAGGTAAAAGAGCGTTGGAATCTCCTCCCAAGACTGATGGGGAGGCTTGTTGGGAGAAGAGGGCAGGGCAGAGAGGGAATAGGAAATGGAGGGTGGAGACGAAATTTCCACAACCGTCCAATACTAATTCCAGCTGGTGAGCAGGACACCATAAAATAAAATTATTAAATAACTTGTATTTTCCTATTATTGTTTTTATTAAATAATTTTTGGGATTTTACCTCTCTTTCCCCGCCAGTACCAGATTTAACCGTTACAGTACAGTTGTTTTTCTGAAAAAGTTGCAACTGAATTATGCCAGAGGAATCTTGTAGATAGAGGTTGTAAAATAATGGATGTGAGCAGGATAATTTGGTCATTGAGTGAAGGATTTCAGTTGGGTGGCAAAATCCAATCCAGTTTTATCTCCAGAAAAGTGAAGGGGGAAAAAAAAAAAGAAGAAAAAAGAAAAAGAAAAAGACATTTTTGTATGACAGCGAAGTTCTGATAATGAAATAAATCGGATATTCTCAATTCTATTAAAAGATTATTAAAAAATAATTAAGGATTTTCTTAATTAAGTTAAGAACACATTGAAGAAAGAAATAAAGCTTACCTAAATTAATCTCTTAACATTCACCGGCAAATAATCTAAAAAGAAAAAAAAACTAAGAAAAAAATCTCATGACAAAGTAAAAATAAAAATTTTCCTTTTTTTCTTTTAATAAAAAGCATTTATTAACTTAAGATTTTGTAAAAGAACAATGTTGAAATATATCAATGATATTCAATACTGTACAATAGTAAAGAGTGAGTCTCGTATCATGAAATCTCATCCATTATTTGTTAATTACAGTGTTTAACAGTACTATTAAGATAACAATTTTTCTTTGTAAAATAGATAAACAGTACTAAAAACCATCATTAGTCATTAGTCATTAGTCATTAGTACTAAAGCAGCCGCCTATTACTTTAACCATACGAAGGTCCACAAATTCCGTAAAAACAAGACAAAAGCCAAATAGAAAAGGCTGCTAATTTTACCATCTTTATGTTAAAACTCTTAGCAAAAGACTCTAATAAGACTTATTGTAGGATGGCGACAAACTTCAAAAAAAAAAGGCCAGACTAGTAATTTGTGTCTGAAAAACAAAAGATCAAAACTATAACATCCCTTTTGTGCTTTAATAATCACCACTCATAAATATGGTATGTTTGGTTTGAGATCTATCAATAACTCATATTTCAAAATTTAAAATATAATTTTACAAGTTATTTTTTCTTATTTTAGAATCTTATTTGAGGAATTTCTTAGTTGGAGAATTTTATCACAAGATACGAAAAAAAAACACACTACCAATAAGATTCTTTTTTTAATCATGAGATTTGTATCCAATTTTATCAATTTATATAAATACACACATTATTTTGGCGTGATGGAAAAAAATGTATTTGAAACTTGAAAGTGTATGGTTTGAAAACATCACCGACCTGCACGAAATCATGCATACAAAGTCCACAATGACTACCTACTTTTTATGTTCAAAAGTAGAGTTGTCCATTGTCCTCCCTCCTCTTCATCTTGACAAGGAATAAATAAATTTTTTTTTTTTTTTAAAAAAGGTCTGGTGATAAGAAATATTATATCAATTGGGCCACTCAAAATTCAGAGACTAATGATCTCCTAGCGATTTAAAATTCGAGCATGTTATTTTTAGAGAGTCCAACATTTGAGTGTAAGAAATATAAATGACGAAAAAACAAAAGAAACAAAAAAATTTGCTGAAAATTACTCCGTTGGGTTTTGGCATATGGCTTGCTAGTAGTTTCCAGTCTCCACGTTTCTCTTACAGAAACAAAGTCGAAAAAGAAAGATTGCTCAAACACTAGAAATATACTCTAAGTTCTGAAAAAAACTGGTGTTATTTTACAAAGACGAGCTATACTCAGTGGCGGATCTAGAGGGGTGCGAGTGAGGACTGTAGTCCCCTACTGAAATTATTATTTTTTAATTTTACATGAAAATTTTTATAATTTTTATAATTTATCCCTACTGAAAAAAAAAATCTCATATAGTACTTTGCCCTCACTAAAAAAATAAGAAATTCTCATATAATTCTCACTAAAATTAATTTTATAAAAAAAAAAGTTTATGCTTTTACTATTTTGCCCTCACTAAAATTAAAAATTCTTATATAAACCCACTAAAAGTAAAAGTTCTCACATAACCCCCGTTAAGAAAAAATTTATCTAAAAAATATATATTTTAATATACACCATCACTAAAATATATTTATGACCCCACTCGTGGCTATACTATTATACAAGAACCTACGATAAAAAAAGTGTAGAGTATCGATATAATTGTCTCTTTTGGTGATCTCTTCCAATCCCCAACCCTATTTATCTCCATGGAATTTTAACACTCTTCAGACGTGTCAAACTTCGATAGGCTAAAGTTTTTTTTTTTTCCTTCTTTTTTTCTTTTTTTGACTTGCAGACGCATGCCAACGAATAAAGCAATTTATTTTAAGTAGAAATTAGTTTATGAAGCATTTTCCCATCATAAAACATATAAAGCCTGAAACAAATATTATAGCAATCCACGAAAAGAATATCTATATATACCAAAAATAAGAAAGATTAATAGTTCAAAAAGAAAACAAAGAGAGAAAAAGAAGAAAACAGAAAAGGTACGTGAGTTCTACATTGGATTTAGATATAGCATCAAAACATGAAAAAGGAAAAAAATAAAATAAAATAGAAAGCTAGGTAGGGGGTAGGGGGTAGGGGTACCACGAGTGCTACTTGCAAGCTAATAGGGTTTTCTTTTCTTTTTTTCTTTAAATTTAAATTTTATTTTTTTGGTAAAAGCTAACTCAATTGTATGGCCCTTGGAATCGAATTAGAGTGTGCATCAACAAAGATCTTATTGGCTTATTCCACATTGATCTAATTTGATGCTTTTTTTTTTTTTTTTTACATGTGAGTGAAGACCTAACTTTTTACCTTATGTTATTATCACTATAAATTTTTTTTTTTTCTTAATCATTTACAACATAAGGAAAGGAGTGATGGTAGGGTATTGTACAAGACAGACTCATTTATCATAATAAAGTAAAAGAAAAGGGCGATAAGACATAAATATGATGGTCACCCTTTTATGATCTCACATTGATCTTTACAAGATTTACACTGAGGCCCCCATTCTGTTTTTTTAACTTTAACCTTGCAACTTGCATATCTTCCCTTAATTGTATCTATCTACAACTTGCAACTTGCAACTTGCATTTCATATATACATATATATATATATATATAATGAAAAAGAGGATCAACAAAGAAATTTAACGTGATTTAATAAATAATGTGCATACATCTATGGACTAGAAAAAAAGAAAAAAGAAAAAAGAAAAAAGAAAACTCACTAGCAAGTGCTATAAGTTAAAAACCTGTCAAATCATCTACAAGAAATTCACCAGATTGAAAATAAATTCAATTAAATTCAACTTCTGTCAAGATAGCTATAAATGTATAAAGTCAGCTTTCCCACTATACATGTATATGTAAATATAACTAGTTGATAAGGATGTGGTACGTATGTACAGAATATACAACTAAGTAAAAAAAAAAAAAAAAAAATACATAACGTTGATATAGTATATTGAAATAACGATCACGTGACGATTAAGAAAAGAAGATGAAAGAGCCTATTAGCTTTTTTATATAAAGGTAATAGATAATTAGGTTGAGCAAGTACATCTATGAGATTAGGCAATATGTCAAAATTCACCACAATAATTGTCGATGGAGTTTAAAGTCGTTGTTGGTGTTTACTAGGTCACTGAGGTCACAGCTTTGACGAGTTTCCAACACGATTTTATAAAATGAATTCAATATACATATATATATATATATATATATAGAGAGAGAGAGAGAGAGGGGAGGTGGGGTTTACGGTACCCTATGGAGGTGCTTTGTTTAGCTGGAGCCAAAGTCATTCTTGCTTTGATAATTGCAAACTCAACACAAGTACTACTACAACTACTCTTTCTTTTTCTTTTTCTTTTTTACTTTTTAGTTTCTAAGGAAGGTACAGTATCTTTTGCCCTTTGCCTTCTTTGTATTAAAGTAAATATTTTATATTTTGTGTATTATTTTCTTGTTATTTGTTTTCCCTTTTGGGTTTAACTTAACTTAAACATAGATGAGCTCATTTGGGGTTATGGTTTCAACATAATTTGGGTTTTTGTAGTTTTAATTTCTTTCCTATATTGTTGATCTAGATCTTTGGTAATGGAGATTATCTTCCTTTGTATTTACAAGGCATATAAAATTTAGTATATCGATGTAACTTCCACGAAATGGGCAAGTTTACTTTTGTTACATTGTAAGGTTATAGAAATAAAAAATGACATGTATTTAGATAATCTTAAAGATTTAATATAACTTTTCTCGTGATATATTTTGATTATTACAATAGGATTTATTCAAATTTAAGATCTCATCGAGTTACTATCATCCTACCTATGTCCTGAGATGGTTGCTACGTTGAAATTTGGAACTAAACAACACGCCAATCATTGTCTATAGTACCTTTTTAAAAATTGGGGAAGTAGTAGTGTTTAAAGAAAAATAAAATCAATTTTGTTTCGCCTTTCATTGAAACGTGGCCCCATATGACTGTATATCAGTCATGAGCTAGACCTGCAAAGTACAGACGCAGCTACAACCTTGTGGTGCCTTCTGTTGTTCATAATAAATTAATCATACAAATATATACCATATATATATATATGTTTGTATATGTATATATATATATGTGTGTGTGTATATATATATCTCTACTTTTCCATATGCTTGATTTGGATGCCAAATCATTAACGTCTCGTCAAACTTGTAGAGATTGCTGTCTCAAAATCAGTAAATATAATACAGTACTTGATCAAGATCTCTCCTAACAAGCCCCACTTAAAATTTCTCGCGATAACTCTAGTTTTGTTTTCTTTATGTCATTTTGCTTTTTTTTCCCCCCCACATTTTATCTTTTGTTTGTTTTTCTTTCATTTTTTCCCCCTCGCCATATACTTATCCCTGTACGTCGTGAAATAAAATAATTTGGAGCCATTTGGGATGCGTTAATGTTTAATTTTCTCAAAAAATAATAAATATATAGATATGATGTATCATAGATAATATTAATCATTTAAGGAAAATTTTTTGATTTGCAAATTCAATTAGTACATTGCTGATTTTGTTTGTATGGTTGATCAAAAGCACTTGGGGTACTCAACCACCATTATGAGTCGTACATGACAAAATTATTACATATTTTGAAATGCACGCACTCATTCACATTTTAAAAATTTTGATCTAACCTATAATTTTTGAATAATTTGCAATTATATTTATAAGAAAAAGTTATAACAGTGCCCATATTCAATAATTGAATATATAATCTTACTTGTCAGTAAAAAACTATGGGTGTTTGGTGAATGAGTTTAGTTTAAGATTTTTAAGTTTTAATAGTAATTTTTCAGAAAAAACAAAAAACTTTTTCAGAAAAGACAAAAAAAAATTTCAGAAAAAGACAAAAATCATGATGAAAAAAGTACAATTTAGTTTAAAATAAACTTGTAACCAAACTAGCCCATATGTATATAACTATTTTTAGTGCCTCATTGGAAAAATATGTAGACGTAGATATATATATATATATATATATATATGTCCACATATTCAATTAGTTGTTTTTTTTTCTGATTAATTGAAACCAGAAACAAAGAAAGGAAACTTAAAAACACACACACACACAAATTGAAATCACGACATAATTTTAAACCAACAGGGCTTGTATGGCAAGTTTGTTATGCCTTTAAGTTTTCTGTCCTCATATATATATATATATATATATTTATATATATGCGCGTGTCTGAGAAAGAAAGGAGATCAAAAGTAGGAATACTGTTCATGTGGGGAAACAAGGTCCGTTTCAGCTTTTTCCAATGGGGTACCCAAGGAAAAAAGATATATCATACTTCAATATTCGAAGCAAACAATTTTCACATGCGCTTACTTTTCTTAATTATCTTTTCCACTCCTTAAAAAGGAATTATATAATAATTCTTGAAGGCCGACTTTAGTTACAAGCCTCTCTAGTACATATAATTTGTGGCTTATTCTATGGACCACTTCTTTCAACACCTGAGATATTTCTGATATATATCTCTCTCTTTTACACAAGGGTAAACAATGTTGCTCTTTGATCACTAAGCATCGACAAAAATAATTTCTATCCATTTTTTTTTTTTTGTTACCTTAAATGCTACGTTAAATTGTTATATGTATTTTTTTCTTACTCAGATATATAATTAGTTTGGAAATATCATAAATAGGGACAAGTCCTCTAGATAAGATCTGTGATTATGTGGCTTACCATTTATATTCGGCTAAAAGAAAAACTGTTACAAATAGAATTCCGTCGATCGTTTATACTTTGATATATTATACATATTATTGATCACCGACTATATATAAGTATTTATATTCGTGAATTACACGAAGGTTTGTGAGAGACAATATTGAAGTGGTCGGAAGAATACACATATAGTAATATGATATAAACATCACTATTAATAGTCTGAAATAATAAAATCTTTTTCATGTTATATTTTTTCAACATCAATATAATAAATATAAAATAAATATTATATCATGTTTCTCACTTCCACATGTTACGTTGGAAAAGAGCAAATAAATTCTAGGTATGTTTTATATGATCATGACAACAATATAATATTTTCAGCTTAATGAGAAAAAAAGATAGCATATATATAATAATAAACATATGTGTTAGTGGTCACATATGTATATGATATTAATTCTTGTAAATTGCACGAGGGGTTGTGGAAGATTACAATAATGTTCAACCAAATGAATATTTCAGTCCTAGCTACACACACACACACACACACACATATGAGTTTTTTCAGTCCAAAGTAAAATATATATGGTTGAAGGTCAATTTGGAGGCAAACTCAAATCTTTCAAAATAAAAGTAGAAGATACGTTCGGACTTTTAACCTCCTGATAAACGTACGACCAGTCTCTTTCTCTTTATATATTTTGGTGCTTCTAAACTTTAACAAACTAACTATCCCTGCCATACAAACAAACTGCACGTACGAACTCAACAATAGCTTATCCTTTGGCTTTGGAGAGCATTTTAAAGCTCGCCTGAGCAGTAAATCAAGTTTTATATAAATATAGGTTACAAAAGTACACTACAGCCCACGTGCTCCTTTTGTAATTACAGGTTTTGGTAAGGAAAAAAAAAGGGTACATATATATTGGCATATCTTTGATATATATATACATATACATTTATATCCTCTTTAAACTTTAAAGGTCTTTAGTATGCCTATACATTCATATATATATATATATCTCTTTAAAGCAACAAGCTGGGGTGTGTGATGCACGGAAGAACAGTTAAAAAAGCATAGACAACATATAGTGCTACCCTCTTGTCTTATGATCTCTCTCAATCTGAAGTGTACCTTCCTCACGTACATTTTATATAGTAGTTTTTCTTTTGTATGATATATATATATATAGATATGTATATATAAATCCTTTCCCGTGACTCATGACATCTGCCTTCGCTATGAAGGCAATTAACTAATCGTGTATAACTAACATATATATATATATATATATAAATGATCATCCATTGTATGATTTTTCATATAATACATATAGAGAGAACGTAATTCATGATGAAACCTGGCAGAATCACCTGCATAATTATGTATTAGATAATGAGCAAATATTTAGCTGAACTAGTTATATAATATACTTAATATATAACTTTACAGGTACCGGCCAAGATTATTACTACCTACTTTGGTTAAGATTTCGGTAAAAATATTTATTTAATAAAAAAAATATATTGCCAGTGAAAAGGAAAAAAAAAAAAAAAAAATCTGATGTAGAGTTGCATATGTGTGATTTATGGAATGGGGATGTCAAACACTTTCCCATATTGCCTCTTTTACTCTATAGTTATGCTCTAACACTTCCACCTAGACCATCTCCTTGTTATTTCTTAATCGTACCCTAATTTTTTAACAAAAATGTGAAAAACAAAAAAGCACATTTTTTGCTTTAAAAAAAAATATGCCCTAATTCTGACAAGAAAATCATGTCCTAATTTTTTCACAAAAAACGTAAAACACTAAAATAGCACATTTTTCTGACTAAAAAATTATGCCCTGATTTTTGCAAAAAAAAAAAATATATATATATATATCTTAATTTCCTTCCTATAAATCCTTATTAAAAATTGTGTTTAAGGTATAGCTAGTAAATGATATATGGCCAATTTTCTGTATTTAGACTAATCATATCATGTTATAAACGTGTCGATCCAAACCCAACAAACACAAATTACTAGCTTAGCTAGTATGACAACACATGAAAGCTTTTAATTTAGCACAAAAAACACCTAAATTAATGTCTCAACTACACAATTTAACTATCTAGTTATCAAGTGTGTGTGTGTGTGTGTGTATAATTAGATAGCTAGCTAGCTATCATGTCAGCAAGAGCACGGTACTAATATGTTAATTTTCATTATATTACAATTAAACAAAAGTACTCCAGCTGGAGGCAATTATAAAACCTTTCAAATGATGGATGTGTCAAAGTAATGTGTAATCTACGTCAAAACTAAAGTGTAGTTTTTTTTTTTTTTGTTTTTTTTTTGAGGGAAATTAAAGTGTACAGATTTTAACATAAATGACATCAACTTTTTTTATGCATGCATAAATTTGGGGGTACTCTACTCATAACAATTTGGCAAAGGAGGGATCCGGCCAAAGGCAGAAATCATAGTCGAATATCTATCTATTTCAAAAAGAGATGGCCGCGAGACAAAAAGAAGATCAGTTGTTGAAGGTTCCACCTTATAACAAGTAAAGCAGTACTACTCATTTAATATAGACAAAGATCCTTCAGTTCAAAGCAAAAATTTATACAAATTTAGCTGCTTTTATACTATATTTTAATTCAAATGATTACCGATAATATAACACCACAGAAAAAAGACCGTTTAGTGATGACAATAATCATCGGTAAATATAGCTTATCATCACTGTTAGATTACATAACTTTGTATTTATTTATTATTTGTTTTCTATTTTTATTATGTTCCTTTTTTTTCAGTAATTAAGGATAGATTAATTTTTTTATATTTTTTAGTTAGCCTATATAAATCTCTTTTGCTGTATTATTTTAATTTATTGATTGGAATAAAAAATCATAATTTTCTCTTGTTCCTAAATTGGTTATTGGTTTTCTACAATCACCACATAATTAAAACGAGCAACGGCATGCTGTCGTTGTATCATTTAGTGAGGACAGGTTTTTTTGCGCTATAACATAGAATAGCGATTACATATGGTCGTTAAAAAAGAATGTGTTTGTACGTGGCCTTTGTATTAGTGATATGCATATACATAAATATATCCATTAGATTTTTATATACACGTATATATAAAATTTATATATATAAGCATGCGACAGTCAAATATCAAAGGCTCCAGATGCTGACAAAAGAATCATGCCTCTATATATATACATACATTTTTTGGCAACTTTAGGAACCAAATCCTATCAAATGTGCAATGCATTTTGCAAAGAATTGCTTTTTTCATGTCCTAGCAAGTTTCTGTCATTAGTAGCGTAGGCTAGCAGCTGGTCATATATGACAAATAAATGTACCGTCCATTCATCAACTAATATAAATTAACCCTACTTTAATCAAATAGCCAAGTATAGCTATTTAGGGTTCTTCCAATAACTTAATGAAAACGTGAAAAATAAAAATTTGACTATTTTTTAAAGAGATACCGGTTCAATAGTTCTTTATGTAACTGGACCAACTCTAGCACTGCCAGTGTGCCACTATAGCTTAGACTACCTGTATATATTTTGACATATACATATATATATATATATATATATGTCTTTCCTATTCGACAGTTCCTGTTTATTGGATACGAATGATAACTCGTTTAAGATTATTGGATGTAAAAATAAACGGTGCTGATGAGAAAGAAAATGGACTATAATATAATTTTTTGAATTGTACAATCTCACTTGTCAAACGTTCGGACGCTAGACATCACATATATATATATATTGTTATTTATGTATATGTGTGTGTAGGTTACAAGTTGAGAAGAAAAAGTTAAGGTGCATGATCACATATATATATATATATATATGTAAATATTGTTATTTATGTATATGTGTGTGTAGGTTACAAGTTGAGAAGAAGAAATTAAGGTGCATGATTAATTTATTTCGGTCCTTGTGAATTTAAAACAATAATTTAAGTTGTGGGTCCTACCTATAAAGAGGCCAGGGACGATGGTTAAAGCCTAAAGGGTTCCAAGTTCGATGGATGGACCAGCCGAAAAGCTATTGTAGGCAGATGTCTCTAGTGCTAATGCTAGTTGGTGTTTGTGGAGCTACTTTTGTTCTATTTGCCAAAATATGCCTGCTTCCTCAACTCAATACATATATATGATTTTATGGCCAAATATTTATTATTAAACATCAGCACTGAAGAGGGAAAAAAAAAAAAAAACATTTTCTCCAATCTCCATTCACATCCTCTTCTCTCTTCCTATTTAGTTTTTGTTCTTTGTTTCTTGTTTTGGACCTTTGGAGATATCATTAGACCTTTGAAATATATCTATATATATATATAGTTATATGTGTATATATATTAAATGCAATACCACGTGAAAATCGTGGGAAAAAATTGCATTAAAAAACAAGGTTTTTGCTTTCGTTATGGAGGGAAGTCTTTAGTGGCGTTTGGTTATTTTATCTTTTGAGGGAGTTTGGTTTTTTTTTATTTTTTTATTTTTTTTATGCATGTAAAATGTGATAGTTCTAAAATATCATTAAGAGTTAGGTGGAGAAAACGAGAGAGAGAGAGGACGCAATTGTATGAGGCTTGTACGTTCTCGGCTTGGGCCGACTCACGTGCTGTCGAGTTGACTGTGATTGTGGGCCATCAATTAATGTCCCAACAACCATCAATTTGGGCCTAAACCTTGTCAGACCAACTTTCTGGGCCATATTCCAAAGCCTAAGAGTTGATGGGCCCAGACCCAAATCCCCACCCAACCAAGAAACTTTGAAAACGATGATTTACGTTGATTTATTGAATAATTGATCAATAAAGGGATCAGCAAAAACTCTTTCTCGAAGACCAATTTTCGAAGACAAGATATGATTGACATCTCTTCTCCAATTTTTTTTTTTTTTAATATATCAAATAGTATTTAATTAATCACACTACACCACTTCCTTATTTTATGAAATAAAACGTTAAAAGTACATAACAGTTAAAAAACATTTTAAATTAAGTGTGAGAAAAAACATTTCAAATTTGTTAATTGAAGTGTAGCATACCCGGTTAAAATACCACTTCTTACATCAAAAATTGGACAGAAGAAACCCGAGTCCGGTTAAAAGAGAATTACTGAATATTGAATAGATTTACGGAGAAGTGCTTTAAGTCCTGCATCAACAGAGACAATTATCTAGATGTACACACAAAAACAAGTAATATTTCAGTTCTTCGTAGCAGAAATTCATCACACAAAATTTCTTAAACATAATATTAGTACCGTCATGGTCTTAATTTACAAAACAAAAACATTGTTCCCATAGGCATACAACAGAATCCCTATTTACAAATTAGAAACGACAACTCCCTTGAAGGCTCAGGCTCATTATAAATATTTAAAAAGGAGGGGGCTATTTTATGCACATACAGCATAGCCCACTTGAGCTTGTGCCTTCAAGATTAAAACAAAAAAACAAAAAAAAAACAAAAAAGAGAGAGAGAGAGAGAAGCTAATTTCACATTCGAAGTAGAGTATCCTTTCAAGGCCTCTCCATGGCGCCCTAGAAACCAGAAAATTAAGAGCACACCTCCCCGTTGGCGGTGATAGCTTCGGGGTGGTAATGGAGCATTTCTTTCCACATCATCTCCCTGATCATCTCTTCCCCTAAATCCTCATCTATGTCGAGATCAATGGGCACCTGGGCGGGAGGGTTACAACTAGGATCATACAGCGGGGACATGTAAGGGTGCTGAAGTGCTTCACTAACACTTATCCTCTTTGACGGGTCAAAAACAAGCATCTTTTGCAGAAGATCTATTGCCAAAGGATGGGCATTGGGGTAAACACGGGAAAAGGGAGTTGCGGGGGAATATGGGAGTGACTTTATGAATTTCTTGGCTTTTGTGTTGTCTATAAATTCAAGATCCTCTTCCCTCTGACTACCAAGTATGTTGATTATCAGTTTCAGCTGGTTGAGACACTCGGAACCAGGGAAGACAGGTTTCCGGCCTAGAAGCTCAGCAAATATGCATCCAACTGACCATACATCAATGGATGTTCCATAATTGTCACAGCAGAGAAGGAGCTCAGGGGCTCTGTACCAGCGAGTGACTACATACTCGGTCATGAACTGCCCCTTTGCATTGCTAGTCCGTGCCAGACCAAAATCACATATTTTCAAGTCGCAGTTTGCATTGATGAGAAGGTTGCCAGGCTTCAAGTCGCGATGAAGGATGTTTGCAGAGTGGAGATACTTGAGTCCTCGAAGCAACTGCATCACAAATTTGATCAGTACCAAGTGAACAAGGATTTATGAAAAGTTTTACCTTTCCTTTCACGAAAAAACACACGCACGCATACACACACAGAATGGAAAGCGTTTCAAAGCTACTCAGTTTCCCTTGTCAAATACAACAATCCAAACAATAAAGAATGGCGGTACTTCCCATTTCAGACAATTGCTCTAACGAACAAAGGGAAAGTAAGCAAAACAGTGGGCAACTTCAATTACAAAAACAGCAGCATATATAAGAAAAATTGCAGAGTAAACCATCAAAGGAGCTGAGATAAACTGTCATCTAAAACCACAAGAAGAGAAGCCTCAGAAATGATTCACGAAAAAATGCAAAGATCGAAATGAAATGATTAACACGCATATAGTGCCTTAAGCAGTTATGAGTTTCACACATTCTAAGACCATAGACCAACTTAAGTAAAATCAATCACGGTGTCACAATACCTACACTAATTTATCCACAGAAAGAACTATTATTGCTGTGTTCACTATTAAATGCATACCTGAAAAAGGAAATACTGGCAGTGGTCATTACTGAGTGCTTGAGAAGACTTAATAATCTGATGCAGATCCGTATCCATGAGCTCATAAACTAGATAGACATCCTTGAAACTTTTCCTATGGATAGGCATCATAACATCTTTCAAAGCGATCACATTTTCGTGCCGAAGATGCCGAAGAAGCTTCAGCTCTCTAAGAGTTCTCAGCGCGTCGATGCGGTTCTCAAAGGCATTATGTATCTTCTTAATTGCAACTTTCTCATTGGTTTCCCTGTTCACAGATGAGCAGACGATGCCGTACGCCCCTCGGCCGATCGGCTTGATGGGAACATACTTGGTATCAATCTCAAATAAGGCTTGCCACATGGAATAGTAATGTTTTCCTGGGGTTCCAACCCCGTTTGGAGGCTCTACAGGAGTCGCCATTCCTAAATTAAGAAAATCCAACTTTTATCAACTTCTCTCTTTATGGGATTCCGTACTATCAAGTGCTAGCTTTTGCAGTTTTTATCAAACGAAAAGAAAAAAGATCCGCTTTTGCAATCAAGTAGGGAGAAATTCTGGTTCTACAGAGAACCCCACAGGAGAATTTATATGATTTTACTAATTCTGTATCGAAACGGAAAAGGAAAATACTTAAACATGACCCAATAAGGTAAGATAATCCATAATTTGAAAAAAAAATAAATAAATAAAAAATAAAGTTACCTCCTTTAAGCGAAAATTTCACTTTCTCGAATCTGATCTTCCGGAATTCCTGTTGAAAAACAAGTTAAAAGAGCTTTCCACTTACTTTCCCGCTAAGTCGTTTCTGAGAAAAATTCAAGCTTTGGAAAACTCCCACATCCGAATTCATCAAAATTTCTGTTGAATTTCAGCGAAATTATCAAAGAAGTTTGAGATTTCTCCAATTTTCCTTGAACAAATCCATCCAATTCCGGAAGAGCAACTTTCTAGAACAAAACCTTCTAGAAGAGCTTCGTGGAAGCTTCGCAACCCCTAGATAGTAGATTAAGAGGGGGAGGAGAAGTTGGCGCGAGAACTGGCCTGATCTTCCTTAACCATGGGAAGCTTTCTCGAAGGTTTTGAAATTCCAAAATTGGATCCGTTTGAAACAGCGATGATTTGACGACAAGAACTGTTTAGAACCAAGATTCGTTATCTCGTCGCGATCAGACCAACCCAGCCAGTGAGCGAGCCAATACTGTCACCAATGCACTCGATTTTTTTTTTTTTTTTTTTTTTTAACTTTTCCTTTTCTATTTTTATCGGTTTTTCTATTTGTTTTTTATTTTAAGAAATGTATTAAAAAGGCCAAAAAAAAAAATTTTACTGCAGTAAAGTTCCGAGCAAAAAAATTACTGTAGTAAAGATACTTTTTCACTACTTGATCGCCAAAAAGACTAGTATGTTTTAGCATTTGTTTGGATTACAAACGTGAACTTAAAATTTTCATATTAATTTTTATTTTATTTTTTAAAAGTTAATAAAAATTATAATTAGTTTTAAAAAAATTAATTAATTTTAATTTAAAAAATTTCATCTCAAATTCGTATTCCAAACGGAGGCTTAATGTTATATTAATTTTTCAACTATTTAATTTTATAACAATGATAACACAATTTCTATTGATAATAAAAAAAAACACCTTTATCATGTAAGAATTCTAAAAAATATTAGAAAATATATAGGTTGATTTTTTTGGACTGTCATTATTAATCATCATATATGTCCTATATATTACAATTTTAACTATTTTTATTTGAACATGATTTTAATGGATCTAATATCTAAAGATATTTTGTACATGCATATTGCCAATGTCAAATGTCAAAAGCTATGTATTTTGTATTATTCTTTCTTTTATATCTGTAGATCTCAATTATTAACATTGCTATCGTAACTCTTTTTTTTTTTTTTTTTTGTGAAGTTAAAGATAGAATATTTAAATTCTATATTTTTTAATGGAGTTAGGTTTAGTATTTCATTTATCGTAACTTTAGTAATGTTATTTTTCGATTATACATGTAACTAAGCATATGTTTGGATTGCCGGTTTGAGTTAAAAAAAATTTAGTTGGAGTTGGTTGACTTTTTAAAAACTAGTTATAATTTTTGTTGACTTTTCAAAAAAAAATATAAAAATCCAGTAAAAAAAAGTACAGTTTAATTGGAATTGAATTCAAATACCAAACTTGTTTTGTTAATATTCGTTTGACATTTTAACTTATTGCTTGTTTGGTTCACAAACTCAAACCATAATTTTCAAATTTTTTTTTGTCTTTTTCCCAAAAAGTTTTTTATCTTTTCATGAAAATTCAAAAAAATTTACTATTGAAACTTAAAAATTTCAACTCAAACTCATGAACCAAACGAATCCTTAACTTCAACTAAATTGTAATTTTTTATCTTAATTTTTATCTTTTTATGAAAAATCAACATAAATTAAAACTAATTTTTAAAAAGTCAATCAAATCTAACTTAAAATTTTTATTTTCAACAAATGAATCAAATATAAGTTAATTTTTTAATAAAAGGTGGGACACACAACGGCTTTCTTGACTTGGAGCCTTGGCTCTCGCTGGTTACATGTCCTTGTAAAGGAAAGTGGAAAACTGCATTCAAAACGACGGGGTTTTGCAACCGGGCCGAGTGGCGAGTGGCGAGTGGCGACTGACGACTCAGATGGTGCGCGTTAGTGGTGTGAGAAATATCCCCCGTGTGGGATAAACAAAGAGGAGAGAGAGGGCATATTCTTGATTGGCTGTTAAGAAAGATTCTGGTTGCAGAATGAGTATCTACTTCCTTCCCATTATCACCATTTGCTCATCAGATCTTCTTTGCTTAATCATCGCATGATGCCACATGGCCTCAATCGCATCACCCTCCACGTTTTGCTAGCTTTCTAATTTTGTCTTTCCTTTTTCCCTTTTTTTTTTTTATCTTTCTTTTTTTTTTTTTTTTTTTTTTTTTGTCTCTCTTTTTTTTCCTTTATGTTTTGTTTTATTTTTTTAAGGGCATGAGCGAGTAATATTTCTGACTAATTAGCCAATCATTTCCGTAATTAATTATTTTTCTTCAAACTTGAAGATAAGGAATTCAAATTCAAAATTTTACGATAGATATATTTTTTGAAATTATACTTTAATAATAAGATTAAATATATAATTATTTATAAACTATACCTTGTAACCACATTTTCATATCAATTTTGGACTCAATAAACTAAACAATTTTTATAATATCTTTACATCAGTTAGGGTTTGTTTGGTGTATGAGTTTGAGTTGAAATTGATAAGTTTAAATAGTGATTGATGTGTACTTTTTCAGAAAAGATAAAAAACTTTTGGGGAAAAAGACAAAAATTAAGTTAAAATCCATGGGTTTGGACCTGTGGTCCAAACGCACCCTTAATATGTTATTTATAAACTTGAGCAGTACTTTTGTTGTTTTAAAAAAAATGCACGGTGGATATGTAATTACGATAAATACAGGGAATGATTTATTATCGTCTCTAAAATTTTGAACGCTCATGCTTTGTTTTTACTTATTTATTTATTTTTAATTTTGCATGTCTCAAACACTATTGTTTAAAAGTTGGTTTTGCCTTCACTTAATAAATGTCGTTTTTCCTTTTAATCATATTGACGACATGTTGCGTAAAACCGAACAGCATGTCGTTAAACGACATTCTATTTTGTGGTTGAAGAAAAACAATTTCAGACACGAACTAATATTGTTATCTTTATAGACACGATTGCATGTCCTCCATAAAGACAAAGAAACTAGAAAAAGCACGTAAACCTCGACTTCTTTATTATTAACAAAAAATAGAAAAATCGTTTACTGTGGAAGAAAACGACATCAACCTTGACAATGAATCGTCTTTTATAATTGCTTTTCTTATGCTATTTCAAAAACAACACTTTAAATTTAAAAGAGTAACTTTTTTGGAGTATGACGTGTTTTGTTGGTAGAAGATTTTTTCTTAATTGTGTAACTTACATTTCATAAAGAAACCTCATTTTGAAATCGTGTTTGGTAATAAAAACATATTATGAAGTGATTGCAGACATAATTTAACAGTAATTACACGCTTAACTCCATAAAAAAAATATACAGAGTTCACATCCTTCTATCCCAATTTAAAAAAAATAAATCCGTAATAGCAATGAAATTAGGTTTATTTATGAAATTACCCTAAATCTTTTAAAACCTCTTTATAGTAACAACTCTTGATCTAAAAGTTATATATCTTCTACTTCAAATTTTAAAATTATACTTCTTCGTTTTATCTCCAATTAAGACATTTTTTTTTTCAATTTGTTTAGAATGAAAAGATCGATAAATCACCATTCATATACCCACTAAAACTATATATTTTTTTTCAAGTGATTGTTTTTAGCATCTATTCAAATGCCATTTTACGTTATAATTTTAATTTACTCTTGGTGACTGATAAGTGCACAATATGCATTTATTTTCAGGTCATTTATTAAGTAATTTAAATTTAAATTAGATATTTTTCATCATTTTAATTCAAAATAATTTATTTTAGAAATATTTAATTTTAACTCATAATTCCTTTGTTTTGAGTTTATTTTATTTTCTCTTTCCCTTTTCTTTTATTTTTCTTTTTCTTTTTCCTTTTCCTCTCTTTCTTTCCTTTCTTCCACATGTACAGCCGTCACATGTCCCTGCTGTAGCTCCGTCCCCGCCTGCGTGAAGCCAGCCTGTGCAAATCTTGTGCCAACTCCAGCCCAGACCTTCCAAGCCCGCGAGAGTTTCAGGCCATGTTCTCAGCCAAGCCCAAATCGCAGCCAAGGCACATTTTCTCCTCCAGCTGGTCTTCCGTGAGTCTCCACTTGATTTACCAACGGCATGATTTTTAGGCCGAAAATCTCTATTTAGATGCTGGACATTGAGGCTTATAAAAGCAAGACTGTGTAGCAAGCATGAAACGTTTTTCCCTCAGCATCTTTGGCTGAGTTTGGAGTGTTATTAATGTCTTTCTTGTGTGTTTTTTTTTTTTTTTCTTCTTGCATTTCATCTCATGTTTTCTTTTTAGAATTTTGTGAGATGAATTACAAATTAGACTAGACACTTTGGTGAGGCTAGCGATGATCTAATGTGTGAAGTGATCTAATTTGGATTTGATCTTCTTTTGGTTGTAAAGATTATATGTTTTAGTATATTGAATATTTTCATCTCATTTTTCTATTCAAAATCTTTTATATAAATTCAGTCATGCATTCTTTATGTAATATTGTCACAATCTATTTTTACAAGATTTATTTTATGAGTTGTCATTTACTGTAATTTGCTAAAAATAGTACTTTTCGATTTGGCATAACTTGTAACAATAAATCTGTTTGGTTCAAAATTGAGATCTTATCCACCGAAACACTTTTGTCATTTTTACTGATATTTAATTCCATATTTTCCGGATGATTGTTTAGGATGTGAAACTTACAATTGAGTCATAAATTGAAGATAGGATTTAAATTGAAAAACGAAACATATGAAAGATTCATAATGCCTTGCCTCATTTATTATTAAATTTTTCTGTACCTAAATCTTTTATTTTTCATATTTTGTTTATTTTCTCTATTACAAAAATTCACCAAAAAATATCTTCACTTTTTATTATTATATTTCATTGTCTTTTTAACGTTTATTTTCACTAATGTTATTTGTTTTTCTTGTCGTCTCTATGTGGATACGACCGCCCGATTTAACTACAATCGACCGCTTTGCAATTGCATATTTGGGTGTTAATCAGTGACTAAAAATAATTTTATTCAACTCAAATGAAAATTTTTCAAATCTTCTATTTTGCCTTCAAAATGGCACGTAGCTCTCTTCTTAAAATAAACATCTAAATGAAGAAACTAATGATTGCCCAAGAATGAAGATTGAATAATGCTAGGGAGCATCAATCACTACTAAAGGGTAAGTCCACGATATGAGGTTCACTAGTAGGATCCATCATTTATTAGTATGATGTTCAATATCAGATGTTCTAAAGCATTTTTCATGGAGATTTGTTTCTTATAAGAAAATTGACGTGTCATTTAAAGAAAACGATATTGATACAAGTGGCAAATCGGATTTTGAAAGTGAATGAATGAGCAAAAAATCGATAGTGAAGACGCTTGTCTTTTTTTTTTTTTTTTTTTTAATAGGTAGATGCATGTCGTTTTTTTTTAGCAAATGTTTGGTGTTCGGGTTGAGTTTTAAATGAAATGAAAATTTTAAGTTGAAATTAGTTGATTTTTTAAAAATTAGTTATAATTTTTATTGATTTTAAAAATAAAAAAAATTCAGTCTTAAAGTATAATTTAGCTCAAAATAAAATGAAATACCAAACGTAAGTAGATTATATAATTTTGGAAAAAAAAATTTATAGAAAAATTGATATTGAAGAAAGGAGACGAAGAACATTCTATTCAACAATTACAGGTTTTTATTTTTAATGAAAATATCGTGACAATTTCTTTTCTCCCCACCAAACCTTAAAAAAAAAAAAGAAAAAAAAAAAGAAAAAAAGTTCGGTACTTGGTACTTGATAGTCAGAAGAACCACGTGCTCTCCTCGTGACAATTGGAAACGTGAGCGCGAAGGAATCCTGGTTTGTCTGCCAGAAGCTCCACCGGCTGACACAAGGCCCGCCGTTCCGTCCCCACCTGCGTCACTTCTAATTAAACCCAACACCAACACTCCATCGAAATCAACGTCTTCCTCCCCGGAATCAGACCGTCCGCTGACAAAGAGCTCTCCCTCGGAAACCCTCTCCGGCGATGATTTCTCAGTTCTTTGTGCTTTCCCAGAGAGGCGACAACATCGTCTTCCGAGACTGTAAGTCCTCCTCTCCACCTGCTCCACTCATTTGCTTACTTCCGTCTACGAATTCTTGTTTCTCTGTCCGATTTTGCATATTCCATGTCCGCGGACGATAAATGGTGGTTTAAGTGAATCCAACGTTAATTCCGTCGAATGGAGGATAGTTGCCTGATGATATTCATGATAATTCGAATTTTGACCTAAAACTGCAATTTTTGGTTTGTCCAGGAAAATCTGGTTAAGTTTAAGCCCTATTTGGTTTGGTTTTCTTGATTCATTTATAGTCAAAATCTGTGATGAGCATTTCACGTGATGTTTTGGTGAATTTGTATACACAGATCGCGGTGAAGTTCAGAAGGGAAGTGCCGAGATATTTTTCCGGAAAGTGAAATTCTGGAACGAGGATGGAGAAGGGGACGCACCACCTGTCTTTGTAGGTATTTTCTCACTGATGAAAGAAACAAAAACAAAAAATGGCGATGAAGACATTTTTTTTTATGCTTCTTATATACCTTTATGTTTCTAATTTTAGCATATTGGTTCTGTGACGGAAAGTAGAATTATTCAGCAGAAAAGACATGATTTTCCTGGCTCAGAGACAAAAATTTATGTGCAGATTTTTTTTTTCCCCTTTATCTGGGGTATATAGTTTAGTATCTGAACTGGAGAAATATTTAGAAGTATTTCCTGACTTTTTTCTTGTATTCTCTGCAATCTGCATTGCCTGCAGAATGTAGATGGTGTAAACTTCTTTCACGTGAAGGTTGCCGGGTTGTTGTTTGCTGCTACAACAAGAGCAAACGTGTCTCCTTCTCTTGTTTTGGAACTTTTACAAAGGATTGCACGTGTGATCAAGGATTACCTTGGGGTTCTCAATGAAGACTCCTTGCGGAAAAATTTTGTGCTTGTGTATGAGTTGCTGGATGAAGTTATTGTAAGTAGACCTCATATCCTTTCCTGTCCTTGAATGGAGAAAAGCCCAGGCTATGTCACTTACTATTTTTGCTGTTTAGTATAAGAACTTTGAGCGTTGAGGCAACTCTTTTGTTTGGTGTTAGGATTTTGGCTATGTTCAAACAACTTCAACTGAGGTCTTGAAGTTGTATGTTTTCAATGAGCCACTTGTGGTTGACGACACACGAATGCCACCTCTTGGTCCTGCTTCAATATTTATGGTATTTTCTATGAGAAGCTGCATTTATTGATCCGTTGTATTGGCTCTCAAGTAATTTACAATGTTGGTGACTTTTCGCTTTTACGTTCTGCAGCAAGGGAGCAAAAGGATGCCGGGGACAGCTATTACAAAGTCTGTTGTAGCAAATGAACCCGGTGGAAGGAAAAGGGAGGAAATTTTTGTTGATGTAATTGAAAAAATTAGTCTTACATTCAGTTCCAGTGTAAGTACTATACGTATGGAACATGATTCCGTTATTTTTCCCCCCTAGCATTTCACTTCATTCCGTTATCTCTTCTAGAAATTAACCAGAAGTTGTCAAACATGGTCACAAGAGAACTGTGTTAAGCCTGTTTCTCAAACACTTCCAGAATCAGATGACGTTGAAGAAGGGTCCGGGCTCTGAACAGCATGCTTTGTGCTGCTTTACAGCAGCGTTTTGGATTCCTCCTTCAACTTGTGATGCTAAACTGTAGATATAATCATTTCATCACTAACAAAAGTTAATAATGCAGGGATACATTCTCACTTCTGAGATTGATGGAACTATTCAAATGAAGAGTTATCTGACAGGCAATCCAGAAATTCGGGTTGCTCTAAATGACGATTTGAGCCTAGGACAAGGTGGAAGGTCAATTCATGGTAATTGCATTACTCTGCAGAAAGGATTTTGGGATGTTATTTAGCCATTTAATTCATGTGATTCTTTAGTTTGCGAGAGAGCATTATGGAAATGTAGCGTGTTCTTGACTTATGGTGTTAATGAAAATTTTATCTCTCTATTTTTTTTCCCGAGAAATTTCTCTCACCTCTGTGAAAAACCAGACTTGTTGTGTTAATGCTAATTGTTTGTTGAAAAGAATGTATTTAACAAGTTTTGTTGACTTTTTCCTTTTACCATATGGTTGTTGTGCGTTTTGCTACAGACTATAGTAGCTCATATGGTGGAGGGTCTCTTATGCTGGATGATTGTAATTTCCATGAATCTGTACGTCTTGACAGTTTCGATATTGACAGAACGCTGACCCTAGTGAGTGCTCTTGAGATACTGAACTAAATGGAGAAATGTGATATTTCTGGAGTCTTTACCTATGTTAGGTTTAGTTGTGCTTATCGTGCCAGTATTTTGACAGATTCCTCCAGATGGTGAATTTTCTGTCATGAATTACCGGATAACTCGGGAATTTAAGCCTCCCTTTCGAATTAATGCTCTGGTTGAAGAAGCAGGACCCCTAAGAGTGAGCATAACTTTTACTCGTGACAAGAGTAGCACCTTCTTAATTCATTCACCTTAAAATAGTTAGCTACTTTTCTAGGCCGAAGTAATTATTAAAGTGCGTGCTGAATTCCCATCAAGCGTCAGTGCAAATATAATTCTTGTACAGATGCCACTGCCAGCATACACAACTAGGTAACTCTGTTTTTGCTTCGGATTTCATGTTGCTATCATAAGAAAGTTTTAGAGTTCTTATCATGTGGAAGTTGGGGAGTTGGGATCTAAATCCTGAATACGAAAATGCTCCACTATGAGAGCACAATTTCTTAATGGGCCTGTTAGATTCATTTTACTGCTGGCTGTTCTCTATGTTTTGTTGCAAATGTGAATTATGCAGACTCTTTGAAAAGATGTTTAAGAGGGAAGAATTGTCGAAGAGGAAATCTTTTTTACCTTATATTATTCTCTTTGTCACTAAATTTCTCATCTGCGTTGTTAAATTTCAGGGTAAGTTTTGAGTTGGAACCCGGAACCGTTGGAAACACAACGGATTTTAAGGAAGCAAACAAGAGACTTGAATGGGGTCTAAAGAAGGCAAGAATTTTTTCTTCAATTTCTTTAAGTTTCTTAGTAGATTTAGCATGATTCTGGATTAATAACGGGTGTGTTACAATGTAGATTGTTGGTGGATCTGAACATACACTGCGTGCAAAACTGACATTTTCACAAGAGTCACATGGTAGATGACTGTTTTATTTGTAGTAGTTTGTTACATTTTTTCCTTTTTTTTTTTTTGGCGTCCCATATAACAAAAGTATATCTATATATATATATATATATATATATACATATATTGCTAAATGTAGGAAATATATTAAAGGAGGCTGGACCTGTTAGCATGACCTTTTCCATACCTATGTACAATGCTTCGAAGCTTCAGGTAAGCAATCTAGTCAAGTCAGTTGACCGTAGTTTGGAAATTAGCTCACAGTATCATCAGAACATATAGAAAATATTTGAGCATCAATGCTCTTTCAAACACTTATCTCAATTCTTCATGCAGGTGAAGTACTTGCAGATAGTGAAGAAGACAAAGACCGACAATCCATACCGATGGGTGAGATATGTCACGGAAGCTAACTCATATGTTGCTCGGTTGTAATTCCTCTGCTTTACCGGTTTCCATGTTCCTTCTTGTTCTTGCTTTGATCCTTTCACTTGCCTTAACTTCAACGTTAAACAAATGTGATAGACGAAAAAGATCTTTCAGCTCTTGGTAAATTAAGATCTTTACCTAGTGCTTAGTCGAAACGTGTATTTAACCAGTGATGGATTTTCATCATCTAAGCTTAAGCATATTAGGAACATTACGGTTGTTACAAATGGAGAGTGCTTTTCCGAGATACACAATCTGTGATCAGTAGCGGAGTGTGCTTTTATTTAAAAATAGTGAACTAAGTGCACTTAGTTGAAAAACAGTGATGCCCGTTGACAATTTAAAGATGTCAAGGGATTCGTTGTGATGAGACACGTGCGCTATACCTAAAAGATATTTGTAGGTGGGTTTGAGCCGGGGAACTAGATTCTATTTTATCCCTAAACTAATTAAAGTTAGTTAAAAAGAGACTTTGAGGGTCTAATCTTTCGGTTATCCTCAGAATAGGTGACTACGAAAATGTTCTTCAGAAAATGTGGTGGATTCCGAAGAGCTAAGATGAAGAAATTAGGGGAATACAGAATGCCGTAGAGATATACCATTAATCTAGACTAGATACTCATGCGATGAAATGTGAATAAAGTTTAGGCCTCAATTCATATTCACAACTGATGTTGGCTTTAGGAATAAGATGCTAGTTCCATTACTCTTTCTGTGAAAGCTCGTTTTCCTTTTGTGAATGACTGCTGATTAGTGTATAATAAATTGATTAATTTTGACTAATGGGATTCGACAAGAAGTATCTTGTCTAATCATTTCAACCACAAAAAGGAAGTTGAAAACGGGAGAAATCAACGGACGCTTTAGTTTTATATCTCATAAGAAGAAAGAAAAGGGAATATTGATCTAGCAAGTTTCTCTGCGGCATAAAAGATAAAGCTGCGTGATACATACTTTTGATTTATTAATGGCAAAGGCATAAATCTAGAATGAATTCCAATTCAAACGCTGCAGCCGGCCAAAACGATTTGAAATATTTTAAGCATGTTTTGTTTGGAGATTCTCAAGCATTTGATTGGCCAACGGTCTTGACGTGTCAAAATGTCATTGATGTTTCTTTTCTAATTTTTCTTTTGGCTTCTTTAAGCTTCAACATTCGTTCTATAAAGATGGCAAATTTACTTTTGTTGTTACACAATGCAATGCAATACAAATTCTGTATCTATATAGAATTAACGTTGGTGAGTTTCGTTTTTTCTATGTAAGAGCTCTTGGGAGGAGAATGGATATGAATATCCAATTTCGAAACTTGAATCGCGAGGTTTACGGGCAAAAGAGGATCATAGTAAAAACGTAACTTATTTCCTCGAGAAAAATGTGACTTTTTCTATGAACAAAAAATAGTACATTTTATGTGAATTTCATAATAGGGGCATGAAAAAAAATGTCCTAATGATAGGACATTTACATCCTCATCTTGAAATATCATACTTCTCTTCTATGTGAGTCAAAGGTTGAAATTCGAGTTATATAGATAGGGACATCAGTGTTTATATTCATGTGTATAACACTGCCTTTCTACCACCCAAAAAAAAAAAAAAAACACTAAATAATTAACTAACTGAATTCGCCTTGAACTGTTAATTTTGAGAAGTAAAAAAAATAAATAAATAAAAGTACACAACTGCTGACAGAAGGCAGGGTATCATTCAGATGGACACTCTGGCTACTGATGATGTAGCTACCCAACAACCAAACAAAATGCCATATGCAGCTTTTCTTTCATACAACGACAATCATCTTGATATTCGGCTAATAATGCGGAAAAAAAAAAAAAAAAAAAAACTTTCAGTAATAAATGGTCTACCAGTTAGATTATAAATGTTATTTAAACAAACAAACAAAAAAGAGAGAGAAGAAACTTTCCATTTGCTTGCTAAGGAGCTAAATAGAACATAGGAGCGTGCATGGTGAGCTAATGATATTTTCCTTATTCTGAAAGTTCTATGTAACCTTATTTATATTCAAAGCGTACTATTATTAACTTGACATTAGGTCCTAGTTTTCCTAAGAATATTTTTTTTTTATATTTTTTAAGTGTGTTAGCTCCTTAAAACATTAGGTTTCCTGAATCTCTCATGACAAATAGAAGTACGAATTTGAACTTGGAGTGCGAATATGAACTTTAGATTTCTTATGGAGTGAGATGTGAAATTATTACTAAATTATGTTTGTAACTTCAAAATATCGTATCTACTCTTATGCACGTAGAGACTCGGTTATTTTTCATATATAAAAATTAGCATGTTATATAATTAAGTACACGTTATGAAAAAGAACATAGTTGCACGTTATCATAATAATAAATGTAATTGCACGTTATCACGTTGGTTCCAATAGGGTCTTCTACTCCAAAAAAAAAAAAAAATAAAGAGAGAAGAGGAAAAAGGAAAATGCTTGCTAGGGGGAAAAAAGAGTTGGATGCTTCTTAACTTTTCTTTTTCTTGGGAACCAAACAGAGTTCATAATATGTCTGTGTTTTGACCTTGTGATAGAAGAGAATGGGGGAGTCATGTGGTGCAGTTGGATGGTTAATTAGGTTTGACCATTGTTACTCAATAAGTAGACCATTACAGCTTGTCGGAGACAAACTAAAATTTATCATATCGTTTTAGGATGAAGTATAAATTTTAAGAGCAAAAACATGTACACAACAATGGCGCTCAAAATAATAATAATAATAATAATAATTGATGAGTATTGTGTAGTGAAAGAGAACACGTGATTGGTGGGGAAAAAAAAAAGATTTACTATAAAGGCCAATAAATACACATCCATGACACAAGATCCAGTCTACAATAGCTAAGAGATCTTTTTTTATCTTTTCTTTCTTTTCCTCTTGATTTTGTCTGATAAAGTTGTATGATTTGCTTAAATATACTCTTTTTAAAGTGCAATTTTAAACCGTCCAATGCGTTTCTTGTTCGATTTTGATATGATTTTGATGTGATTTAACATTCATAAATGCTCGATAAAAGTTCTTTACCATAGAAATTTTAGAAGCCAGTACAACTCACTTAACTTTACCAAAAAAAAAAAAGACAGCAATGCGAAATGTTGTTGTCCGATGGACGTGTCCCCGAAAATCAAAACATCCTTTTGGTGTGATGCTGCGTGCATGGGCAAGAGCCTTGAATAGACATTAAGCTTTATACTTTGAGATTTTGAAATAAAGCTTTATAATCTGTGAAGACTTTGAATTCTCCTTTACCTTGGGGCTCGGTCACATCATGAAATTACATAAAGGAAACGTAATTATCTTACTACTATATTCTCAATCCTTCCTCATAAACTGGTTAAGGTCAAATATTGCATGCTTTAATCTAGATTAAAGAGGTTGGCGATCTATTAATTTATTAGATTTTATGAGTTATAATACGTCGTATAATGTAAGATTTATTTTTAATTAACAGATAGTGCTCAACATCATCGATACTCTTTAGTACTGTTCTTTTTTCTTTTCGAATAATACTAGAGATACAAATGATATTAAATACTATCACTTAAAATAAAATCGAACCCACAACGTAAGGTCCACAAATATCACTCACATTTTTTTTTCCTTTTTTGAGTAATTGCTGTCTAACAGAAAGAGAAAACAGAAGCATACACAATTCGTAATGGAATAATTGGCATTTTAACAAAAGTAATAATTAGACCAACGATAATAAAGATAGTGGGTTATTGCTACTTCCCCTGGAAGTAGTGGCACATTATTGATCATTACCATTTACCATTTACCATTTACCATTTACCACCTCCACATATATATATTTTATTATAATCATTTTTCTCCATGATCAGTTAAAACCCACCTTAATTAATTAGATAGTTTAACAATTCAGAACTCTACATTTGAACACTATCTACATATATTCATACGGGGATTCAGTGGTGTATAGAGTCATTGATTGTGACAGTGGGATTTAACATTTTATACCCTATGAAATTAAATATAGCAAGAGGACATCCTATAACTACATCACTATACTCACTTTATATGCTTAATGTAATCTAAAATATTATCATTGAGATTAACGTTCTCTATGACACGTGGATATTTTCGTGTAATATATACAAGAACAGAATCATCTAGGATCGAACATTTTACATTTCTGACATGAATCCTTACAAAAACTTTATCTTTTAATATATGTCTTCAGTGAAATCATAGCCTGATTCCTCAGTTAGCTGTAATAGTTTAGAATATATAAATACTAGCTGTATAGTTTAGAACATATAAATACGGGGGCTAATTAGAAGAAAGGTGGGCATATAGTAAGGGAAATGCACATGTCCTCTTCTTAGCCTTGCTCAATAAAGGAATCTCATCGTACTATCACGACATCCAACCGTAGGTATTGGTTTTTTCCTCCCAGTCTACATTAGCCTCCCTCTCTCCTCTCTCCCCTGTCTCTCTATCTCTCTCTCTCCCCTCTCTCTCTCTATATCTCTCTTTCTCCTCTTCACCTCACACAATCAACACCAAACTGCCAAGATTACAGGAAGCAGAAAGAAAGAAAGAGAGAAAAACAAAAAAAAAAAAAAAAATCCAAAGATGTTAAAATCTCTAGAACTCCCGGATTGTTATTATCCAAATCAGCCGACTTTGGTGTGCCCAAACTCCCCAACCCCAAACCATTCCCTTTACCTCTCCAACCTAGACGACCAAAAGTTCCTCAGATTTTCCATCAAATATCTCTACCTTTTCCAAAAGCCCGTCAGCTCAGACACCCTCAAATCCTCTCTCTCCAGAGTTCTTGTCCACTACTACCCATTGGCCGGCAGGTTGATCTGGACCACCTCCCTAGATGATCACAAGCTCGAGGTCGACTGTAATGGCGAAGGTGCTGTTTTCGCCGAGGCATTCATGGACATCACTGCCCAGGAGTTTCTCGAGTTTTCTCGGAAGCCAAACAGGTCTTGGAAGAAACTCCTCCACAGGGTTGATGCTCTCACTTTCGTGGATGTTCCTCCTCTTATTGTTCAGGTAATTTTCGTAAATGAAACTACTCATTATGATTCGTTTTATTTCTTATTTTTTTAGTACTTACAATATGGGGAAATTTTAATATCATATTCTAAGATGGCAATAGTGCGCCAACATCCTCTGACGTTGCCAATTATAGAAAAAATAAATAATATATATAGTTCTCAAGCACTTCATTTATGAAGTGAAGTGGGAACTTTCTTTTTCAGTTGATATATATATATATATATATATTTGTACAAAATACCTTTTCGGAAAGTAATTAAATTGGTTTTTTTTTTTTAACCTTTAATCAGTGAATGAAACTCACTACTGACCGTAGTGGTGAGCTGGTACAGTGTCACTGTCACCTGAAAACGCGGGTTAGCTTTGTCTTTTTGATTGAGTTTTTTATTAATTGCCAAATTCCAAACAACTTTTTTTTTTTTTTTTAATTTTTATGTATTAAATTTATTTTGAAATTGGGCTGCTCTTCTCAATGAGTCACTGGGTTTTTTTTTTTTTTAAATCGGTTTTTGAGAAGTCGATCTACATGGATTCTCAGTCAGTGAGTTCCGATTAGGTGGACCAATATGTTGCACTGTTCAAGTTGGATTTTTCTATTTCTGTTCCTTTTCCTTTTGTCTCGTCTTTTGTTTATTGAACTTCTCTTTCCTATTTTTTTCTTTTTGAAGAATTATAATTACTCTTCTTTTTTTTTTTTTTTTTGGCTTTTTAGAAAAAAAATGGGATTTTTTCGTCTATGGTTGATATTTGCCCATCGATCATTGCGGTGTGACGGTTTAAAGTTCAAATCCAAATCTTTTACGATGAGTATGGAACCTCTTCATATTTTTTTTTATAGCAACAACAAAAAAAAAAAAAGTTTTTGGCGGTTAAAGTAACATAATTTAATTGCCGTTTCTATCTCTTTAATGTGTGTGTAATGCATTATAATTCAAAAATTTTTAAATCATGTAATTTCGTAAAAATTTTTTTAAAAATATAATTTAAAATGGAGGAATTTAAATTTTATACTTTATATTTGCCATGTAGTCAGCTATTAAACTACATTCAATATCGCAGTTTTATAAACCATAAAAATATCCATTGAAGTTCCATTTTTGCCTAATCATATAATTGCTCAATGAGCTTTCAGTATAATTGTGGTTGTTTTAACTTAACCACCTCAAAGTCCTTTCGTTCATCTTTTTCTCTATTTTTTATATTTATATATATTTTTAATTTCTTTTAAACATTTGCCAGGTCACCAACCTCCGGTGCGGAGGAATGATACTCTGCACCGCCATCAACCACTGCATATGTGACGGCATCGGCACATCTCAGTTCCTCCACGCCTGGGCCCACCTGACAGCCAAGCAGAATCTGGACCCACCAATCCGCCCGTCCACTCCCGCCACGTGTTGAAACCCCGATCTCCACCTCACGCTCTGTTCCCTCACCCGCAGTTCACCCGAACAAACCCAACGCCAGACCCGACACCTGCCACGTGGACATCTTCAAGCTCCTCCAGTCCCAGCCGGTGGTTCCCACCTCGCTCACCTTCACCCCCGCCCACCTCCTCCGCCTCAAACGACAGTGCGTTCCGTCCCTCAAGTGCACGACCTTCGAGGCACTCGCGTCGCACACATGGCGCTCGTGGGTTCGCTCCCTCGACCTGTCACCGTCACTGAATGTCAAGTTACTCTTCTCCGTCAACGTCCGGAACAAGCTCAGCCCAGAAATCCCCCAAGGGTATTATGGGAACGGATTCGTATTGGGCTGCGCTCAGGCCCACGTGAAGGACCTGACCACCGCCAATCTCCACCGCGCCGTCATGTCGGTTCAACGAGCCAAGTCAGCTCTCACCGATGATTACGTCAGATCAATGGTGGATTTGCTCGAGGACAAAACGGTAAAAACCGACCTCTCCGCCAGCTTCGTGATATCGCAGTGGGCCAAGCTTGGGCTTGAGGATTTGGACTTCGGAGAAGGAAAGCCCATTCACATGGGCCCAGTCTCCAGCGACATTTACTGCTTGTTTTTACCTGTCGTCGGAGACGTTAACTCCGTCGGGGTTCAGGTTTCGGTGCCGGAGAGTGTCGTCGAGAAGTTTGAGTATCACATGATGAACGAGTGTTGTTTGGACAAAGAAGAAAATGGTGAAGAAAATAATAATGGATTAATTTGAATTTTTTTTTTTTTTTTTCCGTAACTCCCCTTTATTGTAATAATAATTATGCTTCGTAATGGGGAGAAATTGCTTTAATGTAACTTCAGACTGTATTGATTGATATTTAAGATATACTTATAAGCATGATTAATTGGAAATTCTTATGGTAAGCTTAAAAAGATTACTTTCTAATGCAGAAGATTTTTTTTTTTTTTTTTTATTTAAGACGGGTGGATTCGAACTCATGAAATTAACCGATAGATTTTCTATCATCTTTATTTCATATTTATGTCACAAAGATTAAAGATTTTCTTTCTTTAAGAAAAAAATTTTGATAAAGATTGTTAGGTAAAGGGGAAAAGTCATAATTGGATAAATGATTAAACCTGTGAATGACAAATGAATACCCCACAAACTTATAACTTTTTCTTCAATAAAATAGAATAATCAATTATGTATGCTATTGACATACCTATATATATTTGAAATTATTGATACAATATTTGGCTCGAAAGCAAAAGGCATATTAATTGTAACCTTTTTTTTTTTTTTTTTTTTTAAATGAAACTGCATTTGCTTATCCGGGCCAGCAATTGTCTTCTGGCCAGCAATTATTGATACAATTGCATTTAGTGAACCATTTTTTTTTTTTTTTGGTCTACATGTATTTATGTTTACGTATATGTGTACGGAAAAAGGACGAATTGGAAAAATATTGGGGGGAAAGAAGGCATAATCAAGTGGTCATAAGAAATGGAAAAAAGAAAAAGAAAAAAAAAAGTGGCCATTATCTTTAGAAAAATAATACAAGAGAGACAAACAAGTGATAAAATTTAAAGCTTGACTTCAATATATAGATATGTCAGTTCACCCTGCATTAGGTGCAGCATCCAATTCCCCGTCAATTCCTGAAATTGATTAATGAGTTTTATCATGGTTAATTGAGAGAACAAATCCATGTAAATATATTGAGTATTATCTACTAATAAAATGTTAATATAATAAGATAAGATTTACAAATATATATAAGTCACTTTCTTTTAATAATGATGTTTAGTATTGGTAATATAAATTTTTTATTTGAAGACAGTGTATCAACATATTATAGATATATATATATATGTGTGTGTGTGTGTGTGTAATTTCTGCTAGTCGTATACTATATGTATTATTCTTATTCTGTTACTGTACACAGCAATATTTGGATAGCGCAAGAGGTTAAAAATAGAAACAAACACTAGTCAATAGGCATATCGGCTAGGTTATGAGCATTAGAATCAAATTAAAAAAGTCTGATCTCATGTTGGCAAAACAAGGCATGGACTACTGTATTTGTGCTTCACAAGCAAGCAAAGAACCTACGACTTCATTCATGAAAACCCAAGTTGAAGTAGGCATTTTAAATTACACTTCTAATTTTGAAAAGACACTTTCCTCTTAATTTTCAACAACCACAGTCAATTATTCATGATAAAATGGGCTCAAATGAGCTGGCTTTCTAACTTGGAGACAGTGGTACACTTCTTAAATAATTAACTTTAAGTTGATGTCTGATAACAATCAATATAATTCATATCATATCAGTGACAGTGATAAAGTAAGAATTTTTTTGATTTTTTATGATGAGACATTATACAAAATAATTAGAAGATTTTCTATTAAAAAAAAAGTAAATATTTTTTTAGCTATTTAATAGTGCACAATTTTTTTAATAAAATAAAAACGTAACTAAAATTAATGACGGCACGATTGAAAAAAAAAAAAAAAAAAGGGGGCTACGAATTAAATTATGAAAAAGTGAGTGGGGCGCATAAACGCCACTGATCTTGCCGGCCGAGAACAATATCATCCCTTAAATAATTCAAAAGGTGCTCCTTATCTCTTTCCCAAACGTGAGTTTGACAGTGGAATGTATATTGAATAGCAAAAGGGATAGCCGATTAATGCAAGTGCCACTTATAAATATAGATTTAAGTATACAATTCCTCCATACTTCCTCTAATTTGTATTCCTATTGGTGTTCACTTAACTTGTATTTATTAGTGGCAATGAAATAATGTGTATACATGCAGAAGCATTAATCTCCTTCCCTTTTAATATTCACCAAAAAAAGTAAATGGTATTTGTGGTACGATATCCTCATCTTGCTTTTGAGCGCATGCCCATATATATCTTCGAACCAATACAAAAGGTACAACCACGCCTATATATGTATGTGTGTATAGCTAAATTAAATTTGAGCTAGTTGTATTGGAGGCTTGAAAAACATTATCACAATAATAATTGCACGCATTATATTTTATAAACGAGAATATGTTCATTTCGTCACGTTTGAAGGAGTTAGGTTTAATGATACAAACTTTGAAAAAAAAGCATAAAATGGTAAAGATTTTGTTTGTGCATTGATATATTGTGGACGTGACACTTCTGTTTTCTTTTATTTATCATTTACTCTATGTAATCTAATAAAATTTGTGAGAGGCCCTCTACTAAATATGAGCGCTGCCCATGGATTTGTGACGCTATATATATATATATATATATATATATACAACTTTATGTATATGTTAAAAATTTATTTGTATATCAATTTGTATTGGTTTAAATTCTTCCAACACACTGAGACAATTAAATTTAGAAGTCGTCGCTATTTTTGAATAAGTGTCCTCAAAGAATAAGAAACAAAAGAAGAAAAAAGAAAATTATCAAATCACATCAAATCATATCAGATTAAAGAAAAATTATTGTAAACGAAAACTCGATATCAATTTGAATAATTGAAGATTATGTCCTACCAACGAAGAAAGAGGATAATGTTATCTTACGTGTGTATGTATGTATGTATGTACACGCAGCTGAGTTACGTGCCGCAAAGGAAGAAGATCCTTCCTATATGGTCTGCAAAATCATATGCCGGTGGAAGGATCAATGGTCATTTTCTGCTACGTTTGGTATTTCATTTTAAACTCAAATTTTTCATCTCAGTTTTTATCTTTTTCTAAAAAGTCAACAAAATTATAACTTGTTTTTAAAAAGTCAACCAACTCTAACTTATAAATTTCATCTCCAACTAACTTATCAAACGGAGGCTTCAGAACTATTTTAGATTCCAGAAAAGCAACATGTAATACTAGTATAGTTATTTTTGTCCGCCCCTCCATAACCTCCAAAAAAAAAAAAGAGAAAATAATAATTATTAAAACAATAAAATAAAAGATAAAACTGCGGTAAAACCACTTTTAATATCATATCGATAAAAGCTCATTTTTAAAACCATTAAAATATAATCAAACAGCTGAAATGTTGCTTATGTATAATAATTATCATACGTCTTACCTTATATTAGTATAGATTAATATAAAAAAATTAAAAAAAGCCCACCCTTCTCTTCCCCAACACTGGCGACGGACCCCCCGACCAGATTTGCCCTCCTGACGATGACGAGCCCCGGTGCCCCTCCCCCCCCCCCCCCAAAAAGCCGGTGCCCCCCCACCACCACCACCCCCCGACACCGACCAACCCCCCACGCTCAAGCACTCCACCCTCACACCCCCGACACCGACAGACCCATACCCACCCCCACCACACCCCCCCGCTCAGCCCCCACCCCCTGCGACCCAACATTGGCCAAACCCCCCCCCCCCCCCACCACCCACCCCAACACCCCCCCCCCCCCCCCCCCCCCACCCCCCCCCCCCCCACACCCCCCCCCCCCCCCCCCCCCGCGCTCACCCCCCCACCCTCGATGCTGACTAGACCCACCCCCAGCCCCCGATGCCGACTAGACCCCCCTGCGCTCGAGCCCTATCCCCCCCACACCTAATGCCGACCAGACGCCCTATGCACTCGAGCCCCTCCTCCCGACACCACCAGACCCCTCCCCCCCGACACCAACCAGACTCCCTCCCCCCCGTCCCGACCCGGCGATAGAAATTTTAAAATGTTCTTTTAATTTCTTAATCAAATACTTATTACGATACACAAGCAATATCTCAGCCATTTAATTACATCAGAACGGTTTTAAAAATGAATCTATCGATAGGGTATAAAAATAACTTTATCATAGTTTTACTCTAAAATAAAAGGCAAGGGATTATTTAAATATAGACCACTAGGCCACAACTAGGTTACTTTTATAGGCCCGTATGAAAGTTAAAGTACATGTGTCGTCTCAACAAATCTAAGATCCTAACGTGACGCTTTTGGTTGTCGACAATTTGATTTTTAGGCTCTTTTTTTATAAAAAATAATTTAAAAGATAGCATGTTTTGTACTAGTTACGATTATTTTATCGGGGTTTTATTTGTTTTTCTTCCTAAGTGTAGTAGCTAATACTGAATATACTAGTTTAAAGTATATTAGATGCATATAATTGAAAATATTTGAGAAAATTTATCTAAATAAGAAAAAATATATACGTATAAATAAACACAAGAAACCAAAAAAAATAAAATAAAAAAAATAAAATCAACAAAGTATCTAAAACTAAAAAAAAAAGAGGCATGAAAAAAGATCAAAAAGATAAAAGGACTAAGATAAAAAATTAAAAAAAACGGGCCAAAAGAAAAAAATAGGGAAAATGAAGGAATAAAAAAAGTTTTTCATTTTGGACAACTACAGTAGCTTTTTTTTCAACTTTCTATGTACTATATGCATGTTTGATATATTCGAGAAAATTTTTATACATAGGAAAAAATTAAATAAGACGTTAAAACCCACAAAATTAAAAAAAAAAAAAACAAAGAAAAGAAAAAAAGAGAGACATAAAAAAAAAAAAAAAAAAGATTAAAAGACTAAAATGAAAAAAAAAAAATTTGATCAATATAAAAAGGACTAAATTGTTAAAAAAAATGCTTCCACAGTAATTTTTTTTTTCTTTCTACATATAACTATAGATATAGAAGGGATAGACAAGTAAAGCAAATTAATAGCAAAAGTGTAAAAGAAAAATTCAAACAATAATTAAAAATTTAAAAAGAACCAAACAGATTAAACGACTAAAGTGAAAAGAAAAAAGAGAGAGAGACCAAAATAAGGGACTAAAATGAAAAATGAATAAACTTTATGGCGAAAATGAAAAAAAAAGAAATGAAGGACTTAAAAAAGAAAAACTTATTTAACAGGGACCAAAATGCAAAAAAAAAATTAGGGTGAAAAAAAAAATTAAGGACCAAAAAAAAAAAAAAAAAAACTATTTTTCGTCAAAACGAATACTAAAAATGGATGACATTCTCAATAATGTATAGATATCTAGATATAGCAGCTATATTTTGAGCCAAAAAAAAACAAAAAAAGAACAAAGATATAGCAGCTATATAAGATTGACCCACGAGAAATAGCTAGCTAAGGCAAACTATTTCAATCATGATTCTCCATGTGGCTTGGTACATATGATTTGATATTGACTCCAAGCTAAACAATTCTGAAAGTGAAAGTGACCCCAAATCTTTACGCGTGATTATAAAGAACTTTACAAGTATGAGTGATTTCATGACTAGGAGCAACTATAGCATACTATAGCATAACTTACGGGGCATTTTTAAAATATCATCATATAATTAAAATTAAAAAATTTATCTATCAATTAAAAATAACAACTCCCTATTACTTAATTTGATATTTAACAGATACTTCTAAAATTAATGTTTCTAATATTAGTCATTTATATATCATATCTATATGTGTTTTTTATGAAGCTCAATGATTTCGAGTTATGTTACTCATGTAATGCAATGTATACTTTTGTTATTTTAACTTACTTAAAATGAGTACAATTTGCTTTACCATTATTTTTAACCAATAAACTTTTATATTGTGCGTCATGTAAACAGAGATGTTTTGTACAAATAAAGTGGTGGTGTCGCATTGAAAATAAATAGTTCATAAATAGATTGCTTTATTAGTTCATGAAGTAAATTTGAAATATTCAGCAATCGTCTAATCACTTGATGAGAACACCAACTTATTAACGTTGTACCTGACCAAATTGGTCCGAAGACTCCAAACAGATTAAAAGAGAGAGAGAGAGAGAGAGAGAGAAAAGCGGGACTTTAGTTTGCACACTTTCTTTTTTGACAAAATTGTACCTGCGCAGTTGCCACACGGCCTACCTCACGCAAGAAAACAAGACCAAAGAAATCTAATAATGCAGATTTCGGCAAGTCATTTTCCCATCTCTCTTGCTTATACTGAATTAATTGAAGTTCAATTTTGAACCATCCAAATATTTGATAATCATATAATAGTTAAAAAACAATAATTTAACAAAATTTGATAGTAATTGAAGTTCAAAAACTGCCTCTGCCATAAATTTCTCGATTGAGGAATCTTATATCACAAAATTAAAAAATCTTTACTAATATTACACAAATTCTTTATTTTTGATCAACATGACATAAATTTTAATTAATTTTAATTTGATTTTATATCATATTAATTTAATATTAATTTTTAATGACATATTAATATAATAGTCTTTTACTAAGTGCTCTCCTCGTCTTAATTTGACATGTCTAACATTATACATGTACTAGGCTGCACAAGATTAATAAATCGGGCTTCCTTGATAGGCCTTCTCAATTTGGGCCTTATCCAGACCTAGAATTATTTGGGCCGGTGTATTGGGCTTACTGAAGAATAAAATAGGCCCAGTAAGCCATTAATAAGCGCGTAGGTGGAGACATGTGTTACTCTGCGGAGAAAGAAAGGGTTTAAAGAAAAAGAGAGTCAACGGAGACTCAATTAGAAAGCTGAAAAAGGAATATCCCAACGGTCATCGGAGAATTTAGGGTTTTTTTTTGTTTGTTTGTTTGTTTAAAAATATATATATATTCTTTCTTAAGTTGTTGACACAAAGGAATCGAAATTCTGCGGCTTCCTTTATATTTCGGCTTCTGTTTCGTCACTCGCTTTCTCCTCTCTATTTCTCCGCTTTCCACTCGTTTTCCTCTCTCTCTTTCTTTTTTCCGTTTGTTTCCCGGGAAATTGCGGCGCCAAAGAAAAAGACACGAAGCTGTAGCAATTTCGTTTCGCCTTCGACTGTATTAGCTATTTTTCGGATTCTAGGGTTGTAGTTTCGCACTGCCTTGGGTTGAATTTCAGCAAATTCTCGGATTCGTACTTTTCTTGTTCTGTAATTTTGGTTGAATTGGGGAATTTTGTTCATCCTCTTCTCCCTTCGGCTAAATTAGCAATTTTTTCGGATTCTTGGGTTGGAGTTTCTTATCGCCATCGGCTTAATTTAAGCAATTTTTCATGTTCTAGGGTTTGTCCTTTCTTGTTCGGTGGTTATTGTCGGATTAGGGAGCTTCTTCATCCTCTTTTCCGATCAGGTAATTGGTGCTTCTCTGAATTCTTGAATCTTGCCTCTGATTTTGTTGATTACTTTTTTTTTTTTTTTTTTCACACTTTTGGATATTTCGTTCAAATAAGAAAGCTACGATGGCAGGTAAAAGGTTGTCTAAGAATATTCTGAACCAGGAATTGCGAGTGTTTCTACTACCATGATCATGTCGGAAGGATCGCAATTCGCTGCGCGTAAGTGGTATTTCAGTAAAGAAGAAATTGAGAATTCTCCGTCTAGGAAGGATGGCATTGACCCGAAGAGCGAGTCACAGTTGCGGAAGTTGTATTGCTCGTTTCTTCACGAGATTGGCGTAAAGCTTAAAGTGTGAGTTCAAGTGATTCCCTTTTTAAGTAATAGCATATTATCTGTTATTGCTAGAAAATCGAGGAATGACTCACGGGGTCTTTATTGGCTTATTGCTTGATTGGATAACTTGTTGCTATGTTGTTTATTCTGGCTTAGTCGAAATCTTCTACTGATCCGGTCAAGATAAAACCTTTTTTGCTTTTGCAATCTACTATTTATCGAATCAATATTTTATTATGGGAGTTCATCTTAAAGGAAAGAAAACTGTCAATAACCGCTTTTTAATTGTTTCAAGCTGATTAGTACTTCAGAATTTTGTATCGCAGTCCTTTTAGATATTTTCCCTGACAAATTTACTGGGACTCTTGAAGTCCTTGTCTTCAATTTGATCGACTATAGTTTATAGTATCTTTTATTGTTTATTTTTCATTTTTTCTTCTTAGAATGCTTGTATGTGGTGCGTGTGTCCTAAGATTGGAATCTGTATTTCGTTGGTCATGAAGATGACCCATGGCATATTGTTCAGGGATTGTTTTTTGATGATAGATATGTTTCTTGCAGGCCTCAGTTGACAATTGCCAGTGCAATGGTGTGTGTGCCACCAATTTTTTATGCGCCAATCTCTTGCCAAGAATGATTGGCAGGTAACTGATGTTATACTATACGTTGCACTAAATGTGTCAACTTTGTTTGTAGATGGGCATGACCAATATTGGGTTGAGTGATCGTTACACGTGTGAGTTTTCTACATATGGTTGTTTAGATCAACACTTGCTTTCACTTTAAGCCGGACCAGACCATAGGCCATGAAACCACTGAAATATATGAATTATGAAAAGTTTCTTTAGAAAGATCTAATTTTTCTTTTTTAGCAGTCAAACCTTTTTTTCTATTTAAGTTTACAAATACGTGAATGAAATAAATTTGCATTTATTTTATTCGTGTCTGTCCTATTTCCCTTGTGACTCTTGTTAACACAGTGGTACAATTTTACAGACAGTTGCAACTGCATGCATTTTTCTTGCTTGCAAAGCAGAAGAAACACCACGCTTTTTGAATGATGTTGTGGTTGTTGCTTATGAGATGATGAGCAAAGGGGATCCTTCTGCATCACGAAGAATCAGGCAGAGAGATGTAAACATGCTCGTACTATCTGCAACCTGATAACTTTATTTGCTCCAGTGCCTAATTACCGCTTTCCCCTTATGCAGGCAGTTTTTGATAAGCAGAAGGAACTGATCTTAGTTGGGGAAAGACTTCTATTGTCGACTATCGCTTTTGAGCTTGATATTCAGCTTCCTTACAAGCTACTTGTTGCAGCTTTAAGGAGATTGGGCGTTTTGCCTGACCTTGCTAAGGTGGCATGGAATTTTCTTAATGATTGGTAAGATTTTTATTATTCCTATTAATTGTTCATTGCATGACATGCTTTAATGTACACTTTTTTTTTTATTATGTTAATTTTCTCTCTTGCCTATGGGGTTGTAGGCTTCGTACAACATTATGCTTGCAGTACGAACCCCACTATATTGCTGCTGGGTCATTATATCTAGCTGCTGAATACCAAAACGTGAAGCTCCGTACAGAAAAGGGAAGAGTTTGGTGGCAGGAGTTTGACGTTTCACTGAAAGTATTGGAAGGTTTGTTGATTTATGTCTATGTATTATTACTTTTTTTTCTTTCATTTTCTTGAACTTAAGTTGGTGTTTTCTTTCCCCCAAGCATTTGTCATCTTGGCCTATAACAACGTGTTGATTGAAATACTCTTGCTGGTTATATCATTTAGATATAGTTTCCCTCATGTCTCTATTGCTTGCCACATTCTTGGAGTTGAATCCACATCCTTACTCGGAACAGATTTCTCTATCTATCCCCCACCTTGTTTCAATTGGCTCTTGAATTATTTGATACCTTAAAAGGTTTTTGTCTTTTGTAAAATATTTTTCAGAGGTTGTTGAAGAGATGCACAGATTGTTGGGGAGAAAGAAAGCTTTTCCATCCAAAGACAGACTCATTCAATCTAAAGCTGTTGCTCAAAAGCCATTGGAATCCTGTTCTCAGTCCTGTATTTCTTCGAGTGAGTCAGTTGCCAACTGCCATTCCAGTTGTGGAAATTTAGTAGAAGAAAGAGGATCTACTAAAGAATATTCAGCGTCTAATCATAGCCAGTATCTGGTGGCGGGTCATAACTGCACAATGGTGAAGAATGATTTTCCTTGCCGGACAAGTGATAGTGGCACTGCAAGTAGTGTTGTTGAGGACGGGGATTGTGAGGTTCATCCAAAAACAATGGACTCTGATCAGAGTTCAAGGTCCAAGGTTTTCTTTGGTCAGGAAAAAACTGTTACTATCGACATTATCCGCATTAGGGAGACCTTGAAAAGGAGGAAATCTGATGGAGTTTGTAAAGAAGTCAGTGGAAGCACTAATAGCCGCTGAGGTGGATGGTGAAGCCTGGATAGAAAGCGAGCTGGAGAACGGAATAGAAATGGGGAATGAGGCTTCCATGAAGAAACAAAAGGTCGTGTGAGGTTTTGAACTGAAACCGGAGTTCCATGCCGTTCGTGAATCAGACAAATTCCTCAACAAGATGTGTACTGATTGTTTCCAGCAATTTGTTGGAGTGACATTTTTTCCCGTTACAGTCAACAGTCTCTTTTCGCATAGGTAGATAGAGGTATTACACTTGCTTGTGCGCGTTGGAATTGAGACTTGCAAGGTTATATCATTTTTGCAGATAGCTTCTTTAAACGTTGGTTGAACAGTTCGGCTTGATTTGGTATTTATTCCTCGGGCTGAAAAAGAAAAATATATATATAAGTGTATATATTTATATATTTTCATTCTTGGTCCTTGTAGTGGCCAATGATCTTCTCAAGGTACGTATTAATCCCCGATCAGGTACTTGATTTTTCGCCAATAAGTGTTTTTTATTTTTTCTTCACCTTGGTTTCGATTTCTACTTACACCTGATAATCATAAATTTTGAAAAAAAAAAAAAAAAAAAAAGAAAAAAGAAACACGAAATAAAAGGAGTGAATACTATATTTATGGGAGCTAAAAGAAATATATTGTATTTATGAAACTATTGAAGTAAATAGCATATCCATAAGTAAATATGTTTTTTCGTAAGAATTTAATTTTTTTTGCTTAGTAAATAAATAAGTTTAGTCTTGTAATATATTTTATAGTTATATTTAATTAAATATGTTTTTAATGTATTGCCCAGATGTTTGGGGGCTTTCGTTTAAACTGATTTAGCCAAGTGCAATAAAAGTTGAAGTTCATTTCAAAAAAAAAAAAAAAAAAAACATATATATATATATATGCTTTTATTTGGGTGAATATTTAATGTGCTTTTTACTCTATACTATGTTCCCTGTATTATAGCTGGTGACGGCTTAGCATTTGGGCCCAAGAATTTGGGCCAATTGGAATATTTTGTAATGTGGGCTGTAAGAAGCAGACGGTCTTAGTATTGGGCCCCAGCAGATTCTGCATTGTACTAGACCCCCGTTTCCAGTTTCCATTTCCCAAAAACGACGTCGATATACTTGACTTTTTTTTACTAATTATTTTCGTTCGCTGAAATTCAAATTGGTTTATATACAAAACAAGCTAAAACAGACGAGAATAATATATTTATGATGTAATTTTTCCGTCAGTGTGGCCCAATGATTGGACTTGTGACCTGATGGAAATAAGCCCTGAAGTTTCTGGACTTGACAAGTAAGGTACTATTTCTTCCGACTCTTAGAATTTCCTTGGCCTATGCTTGGTAGGGTTGAAAAATGAGAGGAAAGAGTTGGAGGTGGCAAATCTAGAGAAAAATGAAATTTGAAGTTATTTGGTAGAGTAAAAATTGGGATGGAAGAAATTTGAAAATTCATTGGATCTATTATATTTTAGAAATTCAAAGTTAATTATACAAAAAAAGCTAAAACAGAAAAGAATAATATAGGGTCCGTTTGGGTGGTGAGTTTTAAACTCACCACAATCAATTTAATTTTTATCTTTTTCTCCAAAAGTTTTTTGTCTTTTCTGAAAAAAGTCAATCAAAATCACTATTTAAACTTATAAATCTTAAGTCAAACTCAAACACTAAACACTCCCATATTTATGATGTAATTTTTTCGTCAGTGTGGCCCAATGATTGGACTTGTGACCTGATGGAAATGAGCCTTGAAGTTTCTGGACTGACAAGTACGGTACTATTTCTTCCTGACTCTTTGAATTTCCTCGGCCATGCTTGGTAGGGTTGAAAAATGAGAGGAAAGAGTTGGAGGTGGCATTTTAGAGAAAAATGAAATTTGAAGTTATTTGGTAGAGTAAAAATCGGGATGGAAGAAATTTGAAAATTCATTGGATCTATTATATTTTAGAAAGTTGGGAAGGAAGAAATTGAATCATAGGATTCATTGTTTTTTAATCATATGATTATAATTATAATCTAAAGATAATTTCACATTTAATTCTATTAAAAAATTTAGAATTCGAATCCCTGTTTCTATCAAATATAAAAGTAAATTTCCGTTATTCCGTTTTATTTTCCTCACCTAGATATTTTACTTTTTGTTTCGTTTTTATCATCATTCTTAGCAACCTAGCACTGGTTTTTAGTTCACTTTTGTCATCTCTTCGTCCAATTTTAGTTTTTTCTGTTTTCTTTTTTCTCTTGTTTTGTGTACTTTTTTTTTTTTTTTTTTTGTCCCCTTTCTTTTCACGGATGAATCAGGGAAAAACAGAATAGCTCCACGACTCCAAATCACAACTTAATTAAAAAAATATAGGTTATTTATAAAAAAATGAAGAAAGTGTTTTTGATGGGCTAGATATCCCACGTGCTATCAGAAAGACATAGGACAGCTTTGTCCTCAATTGACAGTGACTCGATTGCTACTGATCGACTTAACAGGTGCATTTTATTTTGCAAAGTAGGCTAACAAACCGTTTTTTCCTTTAATTTGTGATAAATATTATGAAATTTTTTAGTCATGAAAAAAGAAAAAAAAAACTAGGGATTGATTTACGCGAAGTGCCAAATCTCTTCATCGACATTGTTTTGAACCGTCCGATTCATACTAAACTTTTTTTTTTTTAATTTATTTTCATATATTTTTTGATAGATATTTAAAGACGTACTTCTTAACATTATTTTTAGACTCTTTCGACAAACTTTTTCTGTTGACACTAAGGGTCTGTTTGGTCCATAAGTTAACTCAAGTTAAACTGTACTTTTTTTTGTCTTTTTATGAAGAAAAAAAAAATTTCGTCTTTCTAAAAAAGTTTTTTAATCTTTATTAAAAATCAACAAAATTACTATTGAAACTTAAAATTTTCAACTGAAACTTATTCACCAAACAAACCCTAATATTCTTCTTTTAAAAAGAAGAAAACATTTTTTTTTTGCTATGAGTTTGACGCTCCATGAT
Organism: Ficus carica; assembly: GCA_009761775.1. Taxonomy (NCBI): domain Eukaryota; kingdom Viridiplantae; phylum Streptophyta; class Magnoliopsida; order Rosales; family Moraceae; genus Ficus; species Ficus carica. The sequence continues at coordinate 5,722,281 of CM019745.1, read as the reverse complement.
GTTACAGATGGAAGAAACATTGGGTGTTTTTTTTTTTTTTTTTGGTTAATCCTGTGATTTGCATTAAGGTTTGAGGTTGACATCAACATAGAGAGAAAAAAAAAAAGTAAAAAAATAAAAAGAAAGAAGGTTTGTGACGTGAAACAAACTTAACATTCCTTGATCTACTTGGTTGAGAGAGCTCCTTCTCAAACATTGGTTGCTTTCTGCACTCAAAGGAGGCCCTTTATCCCCTCTTTGACTCCCAGTCTGCCACATCTTGGGCACACATGCAAATGTGATATAAAGGTTCCTAACAAAATATTATTCAAAGACCACACAGCAAATATTTCTTGTCACGGAGTTCCAGTGTCTGCTGAAGTTGAGCCAATGTTTGTGACCCTGTAGTTCTATCTGGTCTCTTCTAACAAGGAAATTGGAAATTGGAATCCGTCAATCAAAAACCAAAAAAAAAAAAAAAGAAGGAAAGAAAAAAAATATATGTCTCCTATATAGTTTTGTCATAACCAAGGGCAATATCATGGTGGCAAAGCTATAATTATTTCTATAAAAGGGAGGGGGAGAAGGAAAAAAGAGAAGGAAAAAGAAAAAAAGCTGATAGATTATAGGACAATTAGGGAATCGCATAGAATAAGGTAAATAATATATGTGTATATATATAAAAATATAATATGGGTTGAGTGGACATAGAAAACAATGAAAAGCATGGCCCCCCCCAAGTGTTGGATTTTCATGCCCCTAAGCTTGAGAAAGCATATATTCTCCTGTTCCAGTTATTTGTCTTCTTCTTAAAGACATCTATACCTTTAAATCCTGCAACTTTAGACCCCCCACCCCCCCCCCCCCCCCCCCCCCTTTTTTAAGGGTTTTTGCCACATATTTGACCTTAAAAAGTATTTTATTTACATAATCGAGTGAAAAAGCAACACCAATCAATGGTATTAATTTATTATAATAGAAAGGATATTAAAAAAAAAAAAAAAAAAAAAAAACAAGTCAACCAATTAATTTGTGTATTATTTTTGCTACCATAAGAATTATCAATTCTATATTGGACATATATTTAAAGATTATCATGTCAATTGACAATAAGATATTAATATTTATCTCTAATATAACTCTTTTCTTTATGCCAAGTAATAGAAAGTGTGTTTTCATTCTGTGATAATTGGAGTTTTTAATCGAGTTCGAGAGCTGGTCATGATATAATTCATAGAATTGCTCAAGTAAACGTAAAAAGGTCAAAAGAAAGAGAGGAGAGAGAGAGAGAAAGAAGAGAAAGGCAAAGTTATCAGATGTTAAAGATCCATTCGTGATCAAACCTAGACATGTAAGGCCTTGGAATCTTTTTACAAGCTAGCTAGGCTTAGAAAGTAGACCGAAAGATTAATTTCAGAAAAGTTGTTTGGCAGTAGTTCCATTCCATCCGTAACAAATACACCTACATTAATGAGAAATTAGAGAACTGTAATTAATTAGTATAATTAATTTGAGTTGAGAACCTTCGAATCCACTCCTAAACGAGACAAGAATTATTTATTTAGAACTTAATTAGCAAACTAATCAGATATTATTTGGATATTCGTTTACACTTTACAAAAAGCACACACATATAGATATAGATATATATATATATATATATAAATATATGTGTGTGATGGGTGCCACACATGTGTGTCTAGTGGGTGTTTGACCCTAGCGTTGACTGGATAGGACTTTCAAAAACTATTCTCTCCATTTAATGATGAATGGGCCCCTAAAGTTATCAATGATAAGCTAAGAAGTAAATTACAAGCAAAAAAAAGAGAAAATTGTGAAAATAATCTCCTAAATAGATATGTTGATGTTTCTGTCCTCTCTTAATATTTACTTGGATTTTTTTACCTTCATATTTATTTAATTTAGATGACAATATGAAATTATAATATAACTGAGACAACAATCCGCAAATTTGTTTTTTAACCCTAGAAATTACCCGGCCAAAAAAGTAAAGAAGGGAATTTGTTTTTGAGATATTACGGAATTTCCTTTTACTTAAAGAATGTAAACATAAGAAATAGAATTACGCTAAGAATGATTAAACATAGAAAAGAAACTACTCAAAATGAATTAAACATATAATATTTACGCGTTTTTGTTATTTTTTCTACTAATTTAACCTATTGGCCGGTTCACTCTCGGTTTCCATTAAAATGATTGAACTTTTATAATTGGTTCCATTTATCACATTTATATTGCTTAAGTTTTTTTAATCACCACCTATAATATATCTTATTTGAATCCTAGGTTAAAAAGATTCGATCGAGTCAATTAGTGGCCTGACTAGCTTTTGGGAAAAACATATTTAAAATTTGATCGGCTAAAGAAAATACACGAGGCTAACTTAATTTTTGTATTACCAATTGCAAAACTACCAGGTTTGTTTTTTTATTTATTTTTCTTTAAAAACGTATCACGTACATATAAATAAATAGTTTACTTCAAAAGTAAAGCTTTCTTTAGGGTTTTGTGCACCTAAAATCACCTATTAATATATTTCTTCAGAAATATATATTTAATGAGCTTTTTTTTTTTTTTTTTTTGCTTGAAATATAATGAGCTCAAATATATGTATAACATATATATATATATATATTTATGTTCTCTTAAGACGAATCTTTAAAGAATCGAGAAAGTAATTTAAGAATAATAATTGATATTTTTCTATTGTAAACCCGATGAGAGAGGGCAGCTTTAGTGATGAAATGAATCTTGGAAGATAGTGAGACTACCAGGAAAAATGAAAAAGTTAAACAAGCATAAGGAAAGAAAGAAAGCTCTCGATAAAGCAGAAAAGCTTCAAAAGATAGAAGAAAGGGAGAGGGGAAAAAAAAAATAGTTGCAGAAATAAATAAAAGATAAAAGAAACAAGAAAAAAGAAGAGTTATGAAATGGATGGGCGTGCTCGTATAAGGTGTGAAAAAAGGAGCCTAAACAAAGAGCTCAAAAAGCTAGCAAAGCAAAGGGCTTGCCCATACTCTGATCTCACATTCTCCCATCAACTTTTCGTCTGATGTGAACTTTTGTGGGGCTGATCTCAAATTATTAAAGTCCTTCTTTATTTGCGAATGACAACTCAATTAGTCATTCTTGATTTTTAATTTTATTTTGAGCTCTCTCTATCTCTTTTTTGCATAAACAAATCAAAGATCAGAGATAAAATATAGAAGTGAGATAACTAGTTCCTGAGATTTATCATGGTCCGTGAAGGTCCTATAAACAATTTATGTACATATACATATATATATATATATATATATATAATGAGTGTTATAAGTTTTGAAACTATAGCTTGGTCATGTTCTCTTCTCTCCTAGTCAACTCCCGTTAGGGCTATAGCTCTCTGGTGTAAGAGGGGAGGAGTTTAGATATTTAGGAGCTCCAAAATTCAAAACTAAGAGTGTTTTTTTTTTTTTTAATTTTATTTTATTATGTGATCCATATTGGTAAAGAAAAAATGTTCTCCAATCTCAAGTACCATAATACACACAAGAAAATGCACAAGTGAAAACACCCAACCCAGACCAATGAAAATAACAGGAAATTTGAAAAGGGATAGTGGGGTACAAGATTGTAGTTACAGAGTGTACATCACAATTTTTGGTCTAGAAAATGGCCAAATATTATAGGGTTAGAGTTTATATCTTGTTTCCACTAGGCATATCTTTCGTACATTTGACTTATTATTTTAAGATTAGATTCTAATTAATATCGATCTCAAATCACGCTTTATTCTATATAATATATCATAATTATTTTGAAACTACATATAAAAAAGCAAAAACTTTTTTTTTTCCTGTCCATTTTTTTTTAGTAAAACATAAAAAGAAAGGGTATTATGGTCGTATTGTTCCAAGTTATATATTAGTATGTATAAATATATTTTGAAAGCACGACAATATATATCAATTAATGATCTATACATATAAATATATATATGTATATATATAGAATGCCAGAGTGCATCGATCGCAACCAAGGGATAGTGACTGATTCTTTGTTGAACTTTACTGTCAGATTCCTTACGATAGCAGCTCATTAAAACTAAGCAAATCAAGAAGAGGGAATTTGTAAAACTATCTAGTAGCCGCATACATTGCAATAGTTCTAGTATGTACGTGTGAGTAGATGCTTTGTAGTTGACCGGACGGAGGTGTTTTGATAAGAGTTATCATGTTCGAAATTTGAGATTTTTTTTTTTAATAATGTACCATTATTAGAATAGTAGATATTATATAGTCATTGAAGGCAAATAATTAATTGACATAATTTTCGACAATATATAGTACTGTCAATCTTTTTTATGGTAGCATCCACAAGTTAAAATTATAGCATCCTTAAGAAAAAAGAACAAAAAAAAAAAAAAAAAAGGTTGGGGGGGGGTGTTAAAAATGAGGCTTTAATAGCTGGTCTTCACCGAATATTCACAGAATCACAATGTTTCCCTTTATTCCGCTCCTTTCTTCTCACAGCCAAATACTGAGACTTTTTTTTGCCGAGTACGTGTAAATAACACTCTCTTTTGCAGTTAAGAGGAAAAGTTGCTTTCTCTAAATTAAGAGGAAAAAGCCAAAGTAGACGACCTACATTGACCACAATCTAGATGTAACTGTAGTGTCGTTGAATGACCCCAAGTAATATTAATTAATTATGATTATATATGAGTGATATAGCTAGTAGTGTAATGACAAATACCTGAAAAATTTTAACATATGCAATTGCTCATAATTGGCTTTAGTTAGTTCATCAACATGCTCAGATTCATATGTTCTTGACATGCGCTCAAAAAAAAAAAAAAAAAAAAAAGAAGAAGAAGAAGAAGAAGAAAGATACCGAGCTTTCTACTAGAAGGATGCTTTATCAGTAATACATGTTCGATCTCATAAAAAATCACATCAAAAGGGGGGGAAAACAAAAACAAAACAAAACAAACGGCCCTATCGGTTCATCTTTATTTCACTGAAGACTATATAATATATGATTTAATGCATATTCTAGAAATTAAGTTCAAACAGTTAAGAGTACTCTAGTGAAGGACAGACGTTGCATGAGGCTGATATATTTATATATGTGTGTGTGTGTACATATATAATTGAGACCCCCTTAGGCTTGATGTACATCATCCAATCACAAAGCTTGGAGTACATTTAATTTGTCTGACAAACAATGAACTGTCGTATTTCGTTCCGAGCCTAACAAAAATACGGAAGTGAAACTTCACCAATAACCATAAGAAAAGTACATTTTTTGATGGCCTGATGTACCCTATAAATGCAAAGTAATTCTAATTCATCTTCTTTCTTCACCCGGATGAGACTCAGAGAGAGAGAGAGGAGGAGAGGAAGGGGGGGGGGGGGTGGGGTGAGAATAGTAAAGGGTTATTTTGTGTTTTGTCTAGGGGGGAAGCCTTAAAGGTTATATATGTATAGCCAGTCTAATTGTAACAAACAACACTGGGAAGACTAACCATTTTCAGTAAAATTGTAGTACTATCGCTGAAAAGGATCATGTCCTCTCGTTTTAAATGTGTCTAAAAGCTTGACTAAGCTTATATTTGGTTCGCCGGTTGGAGATGAAAATTTTAAATTAGAGTTTGTGAACTTTTCAAAAATTAATTATAATTTTTGTTAACTTTTCAAAAAAAAAAAAAAAAAAAAAGGCAAAAACTGAGATAAAAAATATAATTTAATTAGAGTTAAGTTAAAATGTCAAACGAAAGATAAGTTTGTGACTCTCTAAAGTCCGCTTTGTAATGTTCTATAGACGCCCTTGCCCACCAAGTAGGCATTATATTCCGATTTCAAAAAGGGTTCCTAGCTAGCTATATCACTCCTAAAAAGATAAAAGAGTGAATACGGTATTAATCATCCTACCTTCTTTTCTCAATTGTGGTTTAATTATTCATTTATTACATACACATATATATATATATATATATTATGTTATAAGTAGTGTTAATGTGATACAACTCTAACATCTTCTACGCACAAGATGGGTTTAGGATTTTATAGTCCGAAGTCTCATTTTAAGTGCTCTATTAAGTCAATATATTTGGATTGTTCAATAAATTGAGCTTGCGGTGATGGAAGGGAAACCGAACCCATGTTTAAATCAGATTTGGTCACTTTCATTTCATTGGCAGACTTCTAAACATATACAATGGCTTCTTCTTTTTTCCCCCCTTAACAAAAAGCATATTTCTAAAAACTTTAACCTTAGGAATAATTTACGATAGGAACTATTTTATTTTATCTGCATGTAGTGTCGTTTTGATCATTAGATCAACTTTTAACAGTATGATTTATGACCGAAAGCAATTTTATATATTGCGCTATAAATTTTAATGTAGACACTCACATATTAAATCGTTAATAAACCTATCAACAACAAAAACAATAATATTTAAAAATAAATTCAGTTTTTATCATAAGTTTTACCCTAATTTGTTGACACGACCCTAATTTGTTGACACGACGGCAACTCATGGCTTATTTATCATGGTTAAAAGGTAATAGCAGTGGTGGGCCCTAAAATTATACAATTATCCCTTTCTTCCTAACAAATAGTATATTCCTTAAAAATTTCGTCTTATTAACACAATGGCAACTCATGAATTACTTGTGTTGAGGTGATAGCATCAGTCTGATTAAATCACAAGTTACCTTAAAAAATATTGCCTGCACCGGATACTGCAGGTGATGTACACATATTTATATACAAATATATAAAAGTGATAGTTTTGTTCTTCATAGTATGATCCTGTACTCACAACATTCATTTAAATTCGTTACGTACTAGACGGACCTATATATACATAGAGAACTTTTGCAATTTTATGACGAAAATATTATGATGTCAAAACCTTTTTATATAGGTTAAATTCAAAAGTGAAAAAACAAAAAAAACAAAACATTAATATTGGCTAATTCACATCTGGCGGTACCGACCAAATACATTATATATATATATATATGTATGTGTGTGTGTGTGTATATCTCGTTAAATAAGTGGGGTGTGAGTGAGAGTGTGAGAAAGGAGAGAGAAAGAGAGGAGAGAGACAGAAATAAAGCGTGGTAGCTATCATTCTGTTCTGGGACCTTTGTTGACAGCCTTGGGATCGAAGGCTGGGATATTAATCATGGCATAGAGGAAGTATAATCATCTTCCTGTAATTGCAGAGAGAGTGCCCCCAAAAATAAAAAATAAAAAGAGCACACCAAAAGAGAGAGAGAGAGAGAGAGAAACAAACAATAAAAGTGAGAGAGAGAGAGATGAATAAGTAAGTACTCACGCTCTTCTTGTATATCTTTCTTTTTAAGGCTACTTTAGTTGAGATATGCAGTAAACTTGAAAGAGTAAAGAGGAAACTGTTCATCAGCACCAAAAAAAAAAAAAGAAAGAAAGAAAGAAAGAAAAGAAAAGAAAAAGTACTTATTCATTATCTTAGCCAAAAGCAAATTAGATATAGAGATAGGTATATATGTATATATGTGTGGGAGTCGCCCTGATCATCAACCGTTATATCTTTCTTGAATACAGTAAGAGAGAGAGAGAGAGAGAGAGAGAGAGAGAGAGAGATAAAGAGTGATCAAGATTCCTGAAACAAAGCTATTATATAGTTATATATGTATATATATCTCACTCTTAAGTTATAAAATCCATCATCTTGGGATTCTCAAGCTTTATTTGAAAGAGAATTATAATAATAATAATTATAAGCATCATGGAGTCTGCAAATCTCCAGCTCCCAGCAGACCAGCTTGTTGGGTCTCCTCCCAATTTGGCTGCCCATCTTGCTATGGATTTGGAAGCACCACGTCCTTGCTCCTTGGTCCTCCTCAACTCCCACCACTTCCTTGTAAGCTTTTTTAACTTCTCTCTCCTCCTCTCAATTATTATATTATTATCATCATTTTCTCTTTCTTAATTTCCTTATTTTTTTTTCTTAGCAAAAAACACACATTTAATTTGACTTTTTCTTATAAAAAAAAATTCGGAATCTTTTTGTTCTCTGATTTGATGTTCAATCAATCAGAAAGTACCCCCTTCTACTGCTCACCACTAGGAAAAATCTGCGCAAGTATTCCGTTCTTGTCAATCATCCCATGTATTCTAGTACTTGGTGTGATATTAAATTAGCTGCACAAGAATATAATTATAATGGTCTCCCTACTAATACATTAATGAATTTAATTTTGCCCGTTTGGTAAATGTGATTATGCAGTACTAATATTGATGGAATCGTCCCGAACTCGTTAACAAGGCAGAAAATAGTAGTACCACCAGCGCTCATGATCCGAATAATGGTCATCGGGATGTTCTAGTCAGCTCCGAGATTCATATTTCTGATCTGAGCAGCAGTAGTACTACTAGTACTACAACTGCTGCTTTCTAATCTGGTCCAGGACCTCGGGGGATTTCCCAGCTCAGACAATCAGTCGGATTACAATGACCAGCTTGCAAGAATCAAGGAAGAGTTCTCCGAAATCTCGTTCCCAAATTCACGGAACTGCTAAACAGCCGGCCGACCAATAGTAACATTGACGATTACTACTACGGAAACTCTCGCTTCAAAGCTGGTTTCAGAGATCTCAGCTGTTGCAGCAGTACTGCAACCGTAGCCGACCACCATCAACAACATCAGCATCAAAATCCGTTACTGGTCAAAACTAATTTGCCGTCGTCTTCTTCTATTTTTCATCATCACATCAACGCTCCGGAATTCGACCACTCGAATGGTACTACGGCTCCTCCTACTGATCATAGTAGTTCTGGTTTTGGAGGATTGTCCGTACAGGGTTGCAGAGGACAGTTCAGCCAGATTTATCCGAGTGTTAATGTTTCGAACTTGACCCAGTACTCGTTAATGGGGATGAACCTGATGAAGCCGACCGGATTAGATCACAATCATTTTGCCTCTGCAAGGTTTTACACTAGTAATTCTGTTCATGGTCAACCTTTCAGTCATTTTGGTGTTGACCCGATTCAGCAACAGCATAGGCTGCCATTTAGTGGCCATAGTAAATCGGTAATATTTTAATTTTGCTTCATTAAATTTGTATAGATAATAGCGTTTTGATTATTTTCCAACTAGTTTGATTACCTGTTTGGTAAAACATCGACTTCGATAAAATCATTTACATGTTGATTAAACTTAGTAATATGTAATTGAAAGGGATTGATAACTACAATATACCAGAAAAAGATTAGATTTTTTTTTCCCCTTCAGATTTCATATTGATTAGAGAGAATTTATCCAAAACTCGAATTTAGCACTTTGTTTCCATGTACCTATTATTCACTTGTTTAATTCTTTCTCATCAACTAACAAAAAGCACTCTTTTCTTACAGGTTTTTTTTTTTTTTTTCCTAAAATTAATTAATTATAAGTTGTGTATTTTTTTTCTTAGTGGTCGATGAAGTTAGTTGAATTTAATTATTATTTTTTGCATGAATTTTGCCAAGATATCATCCTTCAATAGTGAAATGAAGCGACAAAACAGTTTGATGGAGCCAAAAACGAGTACCCATAATAAGAAATCGAGGTGGAGTCCAGAACTTCTTCATGCCCACCTTTTAAGGTGCCTTATTCTTTTTATTTTATTTTATTTTATAATTTTAATCTACAACTCAGTTACTCGTATTACAGATTTGTATATAATTTTTCTGTATCTACTTATGTTAAATGGAGTATTATATGTGCGTGAATGCATACACACACACACATACAGGTTAGAAAAGAAAAATTAGGAGATAGAATTGCAGCTCTTCAACAGCTGGTCTCCCCCTTTGGCAAGGTAATTCTAATCCCTCATACTGACTGACATATTAATATATAAATATATTCCAATAGTACTTTATCATACAAAAAAATTAATAAAAAAAGGAGTTCGATCGACTGTCATGATATAAGTTAGTATTTGCTTCAACATGAAGATTTCTTCTTAGAATTCCCTCTCTCGAAGGAAAACAAAAAAAAAAAAGATAAAAAGATAAAAAAAAATCAACATCTATGGAAAATTCCTTTAATGCGTTGGTCGAAATGTATACGCCTATAAAGTATGGGAAGCTTCACTAAAAAGATATTAGCAATGTAGGAGATGAAGACCGTGAATGTAATTGTCAAAAATACTTGTCATAAAACCTGTGAAATAACTTATTCATATGCTATCTTATTTTGTACCTAATATATAATGTTATCTTAAATATTATGCTATATATTTACGTGTTGTCATGATCATTTTAAGTTTTGAATGTCATCTACAGTAAAATATTAGTATTCAATAATTTAAAAATAATTAAGATATTGTAATGATTAAATGAAAAGGTCAAGACATTAATTAATAATCAATTATAAATGTCAAAATTAGGCCATGCTTAGTTCATTGGGTGGAGTTGAAATTTTTATATTGGAGTTGGTTATTTTTCAAAAACTAATTAAATTTTTTTAACTTATAAGAAAAAGACAAAAATTAAATTGAAAATTTTAAATTGAAGTTAGAAACCAACATACACTTAGTATTGAAAATAACATTACATTGATAGTAGTTTTTCTACCCAATACTAAAATTTTACTTTGACAAAAACAAATTTAACATTGTATTCTAGTTCTGATGTGTGTTTAAAAAACCATTTTTCTGTTACTTGGACATCTGGTGTGTATTTAATTAATTAATAATAGTACATTCTAATTTGATATAATATTATAGACGATGATAATATAATTTTGTGCATGCCTGTGGTGGAGAATATTGCAGACTGACACAGCTTCCGTACTAATGGAGGCTATCGGATACATCAAATTCCTTCAAAACCAGGTCGAGGTATTTCACTTCCTACACTGCGCGCGCCCGAATATATATATATATATATATATATTTATATATATATATATAAATATATATATATATATATTCTTGTTCTTACAGATCGAACCGGTAACATGTACATATTTTTATTCACACGTATTCATATACACACACACACGTATATAAATATCCTACTTCTTCTTCTGACTAATTATAATAGTTCTTTAATTTGCTGATCATTAGGAGCCTAGAAGAATAAATAAGAATTTTTTTTAGAACGAAACATGCAAATACCATTACATTAATAATAATATATGTTGCAATTACGCGGACCACATAATTAGATGATTTGGGCATTGTTTATTTATTTTGTTTTATATTATATATATATATATATATTTATACATTGAAAGTAAAGCATGAAAAAAAAGGGGGTCAAGAGTTCTTGTGGGGTTACCTTTGTGCAGCCCAATTGAATATTTGGCGATTAACATTTTGAATCTCATAATATTCGAACTTTTCTTCTTGATTAAATATATAGTTGTACTGATTTTAATTTGCAAAAAATTTGTAATTGTTTTATGCAGACACTTAGCGTTCCATACATGAAGTCCTCACGCAACAAGTGCGGTAAAAACCATGCAAGGGGTAAGATTAATTTCACCCCTAGCTCTACTTCTGTTAATTAGATATATAATTTGGTGTTAATCAAAACAATAATATTATAATTAACGAATGATTTCAGAGTCAAAAAGATCATCAAAGTGGAAATGGTGATCAAGAGCCAAAACGAGATCTCAAAAGTCGAGGACTTTGTCTAGTGCCACTCTCATGCATGTCTTACGTTACTGGCGATGGTGGCGGTGGAACTAGTATTTGGGCCACCACTACCTAACTTCGGTACTGGAAGAATTACTATTGATTAATATATTAATGAATATTTCGATTTTATCTAACTCATGTAGATTATATATTATCGACTTTATATATATTTATATCACCCTATATATATATATATAGGGAAACTACGTAAGCCCTATGTTGTTCAAAAGTACGATCTCATCACCCTCTATATAATGGCATTAATGGAGCAAATTTGGTCATCCTGCATAGGAGTGCTCCAGGATGGACCAAGTTTGATCCATTAACATATATTCATGTATCATTATTTATTTTTCATTATAAATTAATGTAAAAGGATCTTCATGTTAATTAAACGTCTTTTTTTTATTTTTTTTCTTTTTAATTGTTTGTTGGAGCTCTATTCCACGGCCAGAGATCAACATATCCAAAAAGGGAAGAGTACCTTTCGAACGAAAAATGCACAAGGCTCACTATTTGACTCTCCACATGTATTGCTCTAAACTTAAATTTTTAGCATTACTGCCTCCTCCCCCTTCCCTAAAAAAATAAATAAAATATTATATAAATAAATATATATAAAAAAAAAAAACCAAACAAAACAAAACAAAAAACAAAAACAAAAACAAACTTTAAAGCTTCATCAACTTGTCTCACATGCTTCTAATGTTTGCAGTTTATCCACTTTAAGTTTCTAATTGTTGCAATGTGTCCCTTTCAGCTAACTTCGAGCCAAATTGTGGATTTGAATTTGTAAGATTTACATTAGGATTAGAATTGGATTTGAAATTTTTGTTTTGAATTATTTGAGAATAACAGCTTTTAAAATTCTCTTTACATTTGTAGAAATAGAAACATACAAAAGGTGATAAATACTTATATATCATCGCAATGGTACGAATGGCAATGACTTATAGTTTATATCATTACACTCATTTAAATCACTCTAATATTATAGATATTATAGTTATGCAAACCATGATAATAATAATAATAATTATTATATAAATCACAATGATATCATAATATCATTGATATGAATCACAATGATACTGTTGTATACAATGATACAAATCACACTTTTATCATTTTACCCAATAATACAATCATTGTTGTGTAAAGCACTACGTTATCATTATACCACTATACGAATTAGGCGTACTTAATCATTATCACAATGATATGATCATTAAACAATATATTGGAGAAAATTTTTTGTTATGTATGATTTTTTTGGTGAAAAATTACGGTGGTGATGCAAAAAAAAAAAAAAAAAAAGTGATTAATTGATTAATTTTTATACATAATTAGAGAGAATGAATAGAGTTTTATGTATAATTATGATATATCTATATTTTGAGAAGTATAATACATGGTATATTATTGTAAGCCACATTTCGTAGGTAAAATATAAAACTTACATATCATTATAGTCACTATTATGTAAGTTTGTAGTAGACACAATGGAAATCGTTATAATAAAAATTTATAGGTAATCATTTGTTATTCCAAAAATGTTTCAAAAAAATTGACATATTTCAATTTCTCTTCTATAAACATGTTATAGTATAATTTCCTAAAGGGAATTCATGAACTTCAAGTTAGTTAACAAAACGAGTGTTCTAAGAAGTAGGATCCAATGATTAACAAACATACAAAAAATATTTACACTGCTAAAATTGTTCATGCCATGGTTTAATTTATATCAGAATGATTATAGATGATTATGGTAGTGCACAAAAAAAATATTCACTTAGTATGGTTTCAGAATTTCAAAAAATAAAAATAAAAAATCCAGCATAATATGATTTCATTCGAGACAATAACATTGCCGTTCTTGGACACATTTCACCAGCTTCCCATGGCAACCAATGGAGCTATTGGGCTGTCCAATACTTGTTTTCATTCATATGATGGGCCATCATAGCCCAGCATTCCTAGCCTAACGGCCCTGCATCGAAGCCTGTAGGCTCAAATTCCTTTGCAAAAATTAGATAGATAAACGGTTTTTAAACACTTAGACTTTGTTTGGCATTTAAATTTAACCTCAATTAAATTATATTTTTTTATCTCAATTTTTTATTTTTCAAAAATTCAATAAAATTTATAATTAGTTTTTGAAAAATCAGTCAACTCGAACTTAAAAATTTATCTTCAACCAAATTAAATGCAAACTTAATTAAATAATTCGGTTATAATATTTTATTAAAAAAATGATCGTTTCTCAAGGATCCACCATAGTCAATCTAAAAAGTACATTTTAATATTGTGAGTGATTATTTAAGAAAAACGGATCATTTTCCTTTTTTGACAAAAGTTAGGCTATTTATTAATTAACTTAGAAAAAAATATATGCAATTTACTCATATATCCCAATTCCGGTAAAGTGAATGGCTCTAGTCTCTCTCTTTTTTTTGTTTTAACATGACTATTAATCCTATTTGGTTATAGGTTTGTTATAAGTTATAAAGGGTACGTTCTTCGATTTTGATAACAATTAATAGCACTCCCACATCAACACACAAAAAGAAATAAGGCCTCTGTGTTACTGTAAAAGCAACCACATTTTTAAAAGACATACCAATTGCTCTTTTTAAAAAATAAATAAATAAATAAGTTGTTTTATTAAGCATTTGCATCAAAATAAATAATATTAAAGACTATAATGGAAGTCTCACAAATCCATACATTGGTTCAATTATAATTGAACCCAAACTTGGCTAAAAGATAGGCTACACCGGTTGCCCTTTATATTTAGGAAAAAAAAAATGATGAATCAAAAGGATAGCTACTATAAATAAAAGTTAGTTGGAGATGAAATTTTTAAGTTGGAGTTGGTTGATATTTCAAAAACTAGTTATAAATTTTTTTGACTTTTCAGAAAAAGACAAAACTAATATGAAAAAGTACACCTATAACTACTGTGATGCACTATATATTTTTGAGTTATATGTATCATGTCACAGAGGCTAGACATATCATGTTTTTAGATCTTTTAATATTTAACATAAAAAAAAGGAAGAAAAATTGGATTTAACATGAATCTAATATGTGAAAGTATATTATGATACACGAAGTTTTGATAACCTAAAAATGCAAACTATAAAAATAAAACGGATTATATACCTTTTGTTCCTTCGATTATGTCTATTAAAAAATTATATCTTTAATTTTTTAGTGATGTATATTTATATCAGCATGTTATATTTACTAGACAGATCTATATATCTTTTCGGTCATTACTCGATATTGACAATTGAATTATCTAATTAGCCGTAATGACAATGACCTAATGGAATACATTTGTACTAATAAGAAAACAGGCTCACTATCAGTAAGGTTATTTGGTAATTTCAAAGAACAAAACTGAATATTAATCAAGAAACTATACGAATTTACCTCTTAAATGTAGTATGATTGAATACATTTACAGCTATCAAATATCAAAGCTTATTTTCTATTTTATTAACCAAAAATACAAGGTAAAAATAATATATATTATCATTTACCTTCATGTTAGCCCATCAAAGAATGTAACAATTTGTATTTTTCTTATTTAATTTTATTTAATGAAAAAATAAAAATTTATTGTTTCAATCTCAATTGGTACCACATCGACGATGCATTATCTTTATTCCAAACAAAATTATCTGTGCACATAAATTTAGGACCAAAATGTAAAACACGGTCTTTGGGCAAAAAGGAAATATTAACAAACTCTTGTGGGGCGGATATTTAGGATGATAAAGTGATAATTCATGTGTGACAACGTGACGATGTGAGTGCCAAAAATTTCAAAAGTCCATTATGTACCTCTCAATAACACTGCCAGAAAATGAGTCAGCGTTGAAAGCGACCTTTGGATTCCATTTTCAGCTACCTCCCCACCCTTTGGGACCCATCTAATTTACTCTCAATATTATTCCTCCTCCACCATTTCCCATCCTCGTTCAATCATTAAACGACAATAAATCGTTAGTTTTTGCTGTGTTTTTTTTTTTTTTTTTTTAATGTGGATTTTGTTCCATGCTACTCATCTTTTATTTGTTTTCAAGAGAGCTTACCAGATTCAGAAAATACTAGGTAGAAAATGATGCTAGGGCTCCAATGGTCTGTTCGGGGAATATTTAGAGATTATATTTTGAAGATTAGGTTACAATGTATATTTGAGGGGAAAACTTTTTAAAAATTATGTGATATAGAAAATAATGTTAAAATTTGAAATGTATTCAGAAAAAATATGCAAAATAGATCTTGTCTTGATCCTCTCGTCGTTACGAGCAGTTTAACATACAAATTATTTCATTCCGATTTGAATTAAAAAAAGTTATGAATTTTTAAAGTTGAGTTCATTGAAAATAAAAGAGAGAGAAATTTTAAAATAGA
Organism: Ficus carica; assembly: GCA_009761775.1. NCBI lineage: Eukaryota > Viridiplantae > Streptophyta > Magnoliopsida > Rosales > Moraceae > Ficus > Ficus carica. The sequence goes on along the minus strand of CM019745.1, from coordinate 5,706,187 downwards.
GTTAAGATTTTGAAATCCATATAGTATTTTATCATCTCCATGGTACTCCAAACGGGTCCTAAAAACATCCAATGTATATTTTAGATGAGAATTCTATGTAGATAGAGTATGAAAATCTTATCAATAGAGTTATGTTTTCTCTTCTGTATAGAAATTATCGATTTTGTATAGAGGTTTTTTATTTGAATAAATTTTAATCAGTTTTATCATTTAGAAAAACGCATTATATATATATATATATATATAAGCTCTTATGTTTTATTTATTCAACCTTATTGTTGTCATTTTTACTTTACCTTTTTCCGAGTAACCAGCATGTTTTACTCGTTTCACAAATTTTCACACCAAGGAGGCAACTTGCTGGGGTGTCGCTTTCTTATTTAATTTCACGAAATTAAAACATGGTGTTCTCAAAGTGGTCCTCAATTATATCTAAACGAGAGATTATATTTTAATTAGTGATTTAACTTTCTCGGTAAATAATTAAACCAAATTGAAAAAAAAAAATGTGAAAAATGAGAAGCTCGTTTAGTTTGAATGCAAAATCAGTTTTATAAAGGAGGAATATATACTTTGACAACTGGGATGTCCTGTGAAGGCTTGTGCTAATATTTATTAATTTAAGTGTAGCTTATCTCTTCTTAAAGTTAAATTAACCATAAACTTTCTTAAATAATAGGGTACATTTTATTTAGGTGCGGTGCATAAGGTTTATTAATTTATTATTTATTTATCTATTAAACACTGGCATATCTAGAAATACTTAAATAGTTGCCACTAAAAATAAATATTAACAATATTTTATTTTTATATTTTAATTGTTGGATGAAATTTATGTTCCTTCTACCACTCTCTCATTGTTCTAACACGTAAAGAAACCTTTTTATTTAATTAAATATTGGAAAAAAAATATAGTTTTATAAGTGGACTGTGCTGTTGGGATGTTTCTTAAAGACAAAACTTATACTCAAAGAGCTTCCAGGGGAGAGAGAGAGAGAAGCAGCTTGTACTTCATATTGTTTGTTTATATTTTTTTTAAAGGCAGGCAACGCATAATAAGATAAGAATAAATACTAAAACAGCACCAAGACTATTTTTTATTTCATTAATATATATACATTTATTATTTTCAACGCCAATAATAATTGGCATGAAATAGTAACTATCCTATCATGTTTAATGTCTCATAAAAGTGGCGTGGCTTAAAGTTCTACCTTATTGTTATTATGCATTCATTTTAACTGGGTTATCTTAATTAATGTCATGAAGACTTAAATCTTATGAACAATATCAGTGTGTATATGATTGCAATAACAGTCTTTAATTCATTCACCAAAAAATAACAGTCTTTAATTCAGATGGTAATTTAATTAAGATAGTAATCTTAAGCTAATAAATCAGAATACCACTATTCAAAAAAAAAAAAAAAAAAAAACCAGAATGAACAAATGATAATTTTATAACCAATTTATAATAAGACGTAGGGTTGAAATTTAGAAAATTTTGTTTTTAGGAGGGAGTTAGATTGAAGTAGATTTTTGTCACGACAAGTAGTATGTATCCGTGCAGCTTTCTACGACAACATTCACGCAGTTTGCCTTTTCTCTCAGATTTTATGGGCAACAAATTCAGGGATTTGATATTTTTGGGGGCAGAAAACAAAAAAAAGGGAGAAAAAATGAGATATTTTAAAGAGGAGAAGCCTTATCCTGATCAACTTGGCGCCACGGTACACGTGGAGCCCGTTTAGGAATCTTTGTTTGGTCGGCCGCCGGCAAATTTTCTGGCTATACACTCTGGGATGACGTCATCTGCACTCAAGCGTGGGTCACTTGCTCAGACTCCGTTTTATCCACTTTGGCTGAATTGTCTTATTTACCCTTCCATCCTCTTTCTAATTACATAGGATGATAAAAATTTAAAATGAATATAGAGTTCGATTTTCTTCTAGCAAAAAATTAGAATTAAAAAAGATTTCATACTATACCTATTTATATAGCATGATCAAAAAAACTTCAAATTTTTTTTTTAATTTAAAATCAAATAGATTTCGATTTTCTTCAAACATAAAAAGATTCATAAACGAGAGAGTTCTTCATTCCGAAGAAAAAAAAAATGATATAATCACTAAAAAAAAATAGATAAAAGTTTTTTGAATTTTTTTTTTTTTAAAGATAAAGAAATGCTCTATACTTTAATTAATCATTATTAACAACACGATTTAAAAAAAACAATATGAAAATTTTGATGAATAATGTATTTTTTAATATTTATATTTGTATATCCGACTTTAAAAATATAATCAAATAATTAAAAAGATTGTTCGAGGGAAAAATAATGTGCCCTATTATTAAAGTACCCTTTTAGTGTTGAAGTCCTAAAATTTCGAATAGTGGTTGTGGTTTAAAATTCAAATTTCATCTTATCTTATTTTAGTATTTTTAAAAAGAGAGGGAAAAAAAAAAAAGTGAATGAAACCCTTTTTTTTTATTTATTTAATAAATACAATAAAGGAAATAATGACTTACTCATTTGAGTACTTAGGGCACTTTTTAAAAAAACTTTATTGGCTTAGCAAGTTTTCTTAATCATGAAAATTTAAATCTATGAAGAAAGATAATTCTATATCGTTTAACATAATGCATTATTTTAATATGTATAATTATAAATATAAGGGCCTATTTAGTGTGACATCTAAAGATTTTATGATAAAATAAATAATGTAAAAATCTACAATGTATTAGGAAAAAAATATGCAAAATGAAAATAATTTTGTTCGTATCGTCGTTACAAGCATATTATCATAAAAATTATCTCATTTCGATTTGAAATGAGAAAATTATAAATTTTTAAAGTTTGAGTATTTTGAAAATGAAAAAAAGAGAAAGTTTGATATAAAGTTAAAAATTTAAAATATAGATAGTAAAATATTATCTGTAGATGTTATCCAAAACATACCCTAAACCTATAAACAAGTTAAAAAGGCAAAAAAAAAAAAAAAAAAAAAAAAAAAAAAAAAAAACCTATAAAGGCAAAAGTTAAAAGTACCATTCTTATAAGGGAAGTCTGTGGTAGAGTCACTTTTTAGACCGTTAAGATTTAATCGAACGGTTCAAATGTTGATGGTGTATCATATTATTATACACATTGCCTTACATAATCCTTCCCACCCAAAGTCTTCTCCGTCACCGGCGATCTTTCTGCCGCCGGCGACCGACGCCGGCGACCACCTCCGGCCGCCGTCCGGCTACCTGTCGCCGGCGATTTTCTCCCTATTCTCTTCTCCTCTCTCCTCTTTCCCGCCGCCCCCCACCCCCGGCCCCCAGCACCCCCTCCCCCGCCCCCCTGACCCCCCCACAGAGACCTCCCCCGGCCCCCTCTCTCTTCCTTTTTCTCTCTTTCTTCCCCTTTCTCTCTCTTCTCCTCTCTCCCGCCGCCCCCCCACCCCAGGCCCCCAGGTCCCCCGGTGGCCCCCCACCCCAGGCCCCCTCTCCCGGCCTCCCCCCACCCCCCCGCCCCCCGACCCCCCCCCCCCCCCGAGGACCTCCCCCGGCTTTCTCTATTCGACCGGGGGGCCTCGGGGGGGGGGGGGGTCGGGGCGAGGGGGCCTCGGGGGCCTCCGGGGGGGCCTGGGGGCCTCTGGGGGTGTCGGGGGGGTGGGGGGAGGCCGGGGGAGGGGGGCCTGCGGTAGGGGGGGCCGGGGGGGCGCCGGGGGCCTCGGGGGGTGCCGGGGGGGCTCCGGGCTGGGGTGGTCGGGGCCGGCGGGGCTGGGGAAGAGAGAGAGAGAGGGGAAGAGAAGAGAAGATAGAGAAAAAATTCCGTCACCGGCGGCCGGAGTTGGTGCCGGAGGTGAGTCATCGGCGTCGGTCGCCGGCGGCGATGGAAAAGATTTGGGGTGAAAAAGTTTAAATGAGGTAAGGTTTATGATAATATAATGCACCCCTGATATGTCAACCGTTCGATTTAAATCGAACGATTAAAAAAAGAACTCTACTGGTAGGGTTTGTGGGAGAGGCTCTACCACAGCCTCTCCCTTCTTATAATTATGTTCATTTCAAAAAAAAAAAAAAAAAAAAAAAAGGAAAAATCTTATTATTTTTGAAATAAAAAAGACTTTTGGAAAGTTCAAAATTGAAAAAAAGGCATGAGGGCCAAGAAGGTAATTTGACGCGAAACATAATTGAATAAAGAGAGTCTCTGAGTACCAGCAAGTGTATTTAATATCTATTTTCATCAGAAAGAAGGAAAAAGAAGAAGAAGAATCTCTTATCTTCTCTCCCATCTCTCAATTCCTTTTATCCGATCCTCCTCGTCGGTCACTCCTCCTGACTCCCTAAGCCCAGTTTCCGTTTTCGCTCTCTTCCATGACCATTTTCCACTCGTAGGGTTTCTTCGATTCCGATTTCCACTCTTTACACTTATAATTTTTATCTTTATTTTCCATATTTTCCTCGGATTTTACTCTCCCGCATTTGGATTCCTGTTTTCTTGATTCTCCCGGCAAATCTGTGGGTAAAGCTCCAGCAATCGGAGGATTTCCTGCTTCTTCTGGCTTTGATCGGTGATTAATATATTTTAATTCCTATTCTCTGTTTTAAGGTACACAATTTTATATATTATTATATATTTTAAGGTTTTGGTTTAATTATTTGATGATCGGATAAAATTTGCGAGAGCTGAATTCAGAAATATTTTTTTTTGGTTGATCTAAAAGATATTTTCGCAGCATAGTGAAATTGACATTTAAATGTTTCACGTCTAGTAAAGTTCTATGTGATATGGTAATCAAAGGAATTTGATTTATCCGTACAGTCGTCGGATATTGATATTTTATATGTTTTTAATACAATCGACATGCAAATGGTGATTTTATATTTATTTGAATTTAATTATGGCTTTTTTTTTTTTTTTTTTTTTTTTTTGGGTAGGGTCGAGATGGGGTCTTTGCGAGGACCGGTTATTTGTCCCACTATTCGTGCAAAGCAAGGGGGATTGCCGATGGTGAGTTTTCCGATAAAGGCAAGAATTATTCGAAGTGAGTTCTGGGGATTCAAAGGGATCAGTGGTCCCGTCGCGAAGCTGGGTTTTCTTTCTCGCCAATTGAGTGTACGCAAGTGCAAAGGAATTAACTGTACTTTCAGTTCGTCGTCAAACGACAACGGAAGCATGGCTGAGAATTTCAATGAAAATGATGAGGACTATGTCAACTCCAGTGTACTTGAAGCTGGTTTGTCCAGTAGCCTACTCCGCCGCACATGTTTTCGACTTCTATTCGTTTTGTTTTTGCTACTACTAATTTTGTCAACTTTATTTCTAAATTTGAATGTTAGCAATTTGGGTCACCTGTGGATGCTGTTGACTGATTTGTATGTTTATGATTGCTGTGATATGTAGTTGAAGTGAAGAGTGGAGTAGATGGTTTCATGATCAAAATGAGGGATGGTAGGCACTTGAGATGCGTCCACAACAACCCGCAGGGCGGTCATCTGCCGGATTACGCTCCACATCCTGCAATTGTGTTGAAGATGGAGGATGGAACCGGTCTTCTGCTGCCGATAATTGTTTGTATGTTTTTTTGTCTGTCGAGGACTATATAGTATCAGATGAATAAAACGTTTGAACTTCTTATGGTATGCCTTGTTAATTAATTTAGCGATTGTTACAATGTGTTTTGCTTGTTATTACAGTGGAGATGCCTAGTGTCTTGCTTATGGCGGCAGTGCGCAATGTTCAAATTGTATGTTTTAATTTCTAACGTGCTTCCCTTCATTTTAACCGTTACAAGATAGTTCATGGGTACGTTACGTCTTGCCGATATGATATTGAGGTATAAGTTTCCTTTTCTGGTTTCCAGGCTAGGCCTACGCTTTATCAAGTGGTGAAGGAAATGATTGATAAGATGGGCTATGAAGTACGTTTTATTTACATTTCTTCAATTACATTGCGACAATACCACCTTACGTTAGACACAACTTTTTGGCGGTGCTGACTGTGACGTTTCGTATTCTGGCTCTTCAGGTTAAACTTGTTAGAGTCACTAAGAGAGTGCATGAAGCATATTATGCTCAGTTATATCTCACTAAGGTATATTCTCTACACCTTTGTGCTTCAGCTGATCATCCTTTATTTATTTATTTATTTTTTATGTTTTGAGAAAGATCCTTCTATGTCTTGAGAGTTTTCTGCTGAGATTAATGGATGTGGCCACAGGTGGGTGATGAAACGGGCTGCATCAGCTTTGATCTTCGACCTTCAGATGCCATCAACATTGCAGTGAGATGCAAGGTTCCGAGATCACATTACACATGATTTCCTTTTCCATATAGTTTTCTGATACTTGAAAATGCTTCTAGATGTCTTAAGCTAATTCTAGCAAGTGAATTGCACCCAGCATTTTCAAGCGTTATTGTCATGAAATAAAATGCAATATGATGATATAAAGACCTTAAGATGCAAATGAATCGTGGTTGACCTGACAATTTCATTCCATTGATTCTATATGCAGGTTCCAGTACAAGTGAACAAATACCTAGCATACAGTGATGGAATGAGAGTCATCGAATCTGGGAAGCTCTTGACGCACACCCCTGCTTCAGATGGGCTGTTATTTACTGAATTAGATAGGTAAGTTGTGCATAAATTCGCTCTTCTTTCGTTCTCTTTCCTTGGATTTATGAATTGATGTGTGTATAAATTTATTATGTTCTGCATTGTGGTTTGGATGTAAAAATATCTTTCCAAGATGACTGGAAGATAATAATGGTGTTTTCCATTAGCTTATATTTTAACTCCTTATTTAAAAGTTGAATTTGATTTAGGCTCACTACAATTTGGTCATGATGAAAAGTATTCTAACAATATTGAGCAATATGGAAACTGTTTATAAGACATAAGTGTTTTTTATTGAAATGATTCATGTTTCAGGCCAAGTGGACAGCCATGTGTCGAAACAAAGGAATTTAATCTTGTGCGCAATATGCTGATAGCAGCCGTTGAGGAGCGCTATAGAGATGCTGGTAAGATCTCATTTAATCTGTTTAGACAGTTATTAGGAGATGTTACATTTCTTAGCGGGAAGAGAGAGAGCACTTAATAGATGTTATTCATGTGTTACTGGCAATTCTATGTTGTTCAGTCCAAGACATATTTGACACACCGTCTTGCAACCAATGGGATTAGGGCAAGGTTTCTCTATGAATTGATGTTGTCATTTCGTTTTTACTGCTTGGTTATGTACTCATCATTCTCCTCTAAAAATATCTGACACAACATAAGAGTATTGTTTCATAGTTAATTTCATGGTTATTGTTGATGATACTGGAAGGGGTGATATAGTTTATTTATTTGTCCTTTATACTCTTATTATCCTGCAGCTCAGTGGAGGGACAAACTTAGTCAACTTCGTGCTAGAAGGAACTTGGCATGACAGGTATGAAGCTCCATTAGTTCCATGGTTAACTCTCTCTTACTCTTCTCTGTTTTATTTCGTCTTTCGTTTTACGAACAAAACTTACCGAGTATATATATATATATATATATATATATATATATATTTTTTTTTTTTTTTTCAATTTTGTTTCAGGCTTGCTCTACGAATATAGTGTACATAGACACAATTGTTCAGAGCTGGTGAGGTTGGCCATGTCAGGGATTAATCGTGCATCTATCCTCTGCTCTAACATCTTTAGGAACTTGTGAATATTTATATTTATATATATATATATATATATGTATAGGGGAACTTTACTGCCTAAGGTTGAAAGCAAGCAACTCTCTTTGCTGACTGTTCTGTTGGTTATCCTGGCTGCTTGTTGTGCAATGCATGCATGAATTGTGGTTTATTGCAGCAAACCAACTTGATTATTGTTCCTTCAATCATTTAGTGTCGTTATAACGAGCTAATTATTAATAACGTCACCACCTTGCTGGAGCAATTTGCCTTAAATTATAATTTGACTTGATTTTAATTACCATCATGTCTTCTTGGTTCTTTTTTTTTTTTTTTTTCGTCGTCTTCTTCGCTCGTTGCATTGTAAATGTCGGAGTAATTCAGTACTCCTTTTTCTAAAATCATGCATTGGGAGTTGGGATTTGTATGAATTTTTGGGCATAAATTAGGATGAGTTGATTTCATTGCATCATCAGAGAGCAAAATTACGGTGCAATGATTGGCCGACCACATTCGAGTTGATGATAACTTCGATTCTGGACAATCTCCAGCCTATGATTTCAATGAAGCTAGCCAACCACTAGAATACTTCTGTGGGCCCTATACGCGTTGTTTCCTAACGGGGAAATGCCCAAAAAAAAAAAAAAAAAAAAAACTGATTTATAACAAAATATTATTTTTGTCCCTCTTATTATTCAAAAATGTCTAAAACACAATTTGTGTTTGAATAGTTAGTCATAAAAGATCTTTTGAACACTGTGATTAAAGTTTAAAAATAATGTAATTATCCTTCTAACTCCATATTAAACACAATTTTGTAAATTAATTTACTAAACTAAATGTCTAAATTGAAAATTATTATTTCAAAAATGTCAATTTTTTCTTTTATTTACATAAATGTCTAAATTGATATTTTTAAATACCACATTACCCTTTTATCAAGAATTAAAATTAATAAATAAAGAATTTATTAAAAAAATCTCTAACAAAAATGTAAAACTAAACAAATATTTTATTAAAGGAAAAAAAAGAAAGATTATTTTACTTGCTTTATTATTAAGAAAAAATGACAATAATTGATATTAATTTTATGATATATAAAAAATAATTATTATAATAAATAATTACTAATTAAGATAAAATTCGTAACAAACATATAAAAAAATTAAATAGATATTGTAAAGAAATATAAAATAATTTAAAACCTAAAAAGAAATCACATTGATATAATAATTATTATAAAAAAATCAAAATGATATAATAATATCATAAAGAAAAGAGTAATTGACCTAAACGATCCCTAAACTCTTTATAAATGGACGATTTTGTGTCTATTTTTTAAATTTTGATCGAGACGATCCTAAATTCTCTAAATGTTGTCAATTATAATCATTTCTATCAAAATCTGTTAAATTTCTAACAGAATGAATCATGTGACACATTATATAAGCTCAATTAACCATAAAAAGTTAAAAATACCTTCATTCACCAAAAAAAAAAAAAAAAAACACAGAGAGAGAGAGAGAGAGCCTCTCTCCACCTCCACCTCCTCCTCCTCCTCCTCCTCCTTCTCTCTCGACTGTCTCTCTCCCTCTCAAGGAAAAATCATTACCTAAATTATACTGAGAATCTAATTTACATAGATCATCTTAAACATTTCCAAATCATCATCAACCTTTCTTTCTTGGCATTTAAATTCCTAAAATTTCCCTCTTTCTATTGCAATTCTGCCTACTTTAACCATGATTCTCTAAAACATACATACATATATTTCTCGAAAAAAAAAAAAAAAAATTCCCAGAAGAAGCAACGAACCTCGAATCAATCTATCGGCGTCTCTCTGGTAGTCTTGCTTGTCCACCATTGATAAAGAAAAAGAATCTTCATTTTGCTCCAAATTCGGCCACCATTTCGGCAAACTCTTCTTCCTCAAAGTAACCCTCTCATTCACAGATCCACCAAGAACACCCTCCTTCGCCGCCGCCGACAACGGGCTACTCAAAGCCTTCAGAGACTCCGTTCTCCTAACGACGACTACCTCTTTCCCTCCGAGACTCCGGTCCCTCCGCACCGCTGCGATAGCCGAGGAGCGGAGCATGGAGAGGAGATAAAAACAAAGGCCTGAAGCCCAAAACGATGACGAAGCAGACGGCGACGCAGTTGGCGAGGAAGCGGAGAGTGTAGAGGACAAGGCAGCGGTTCTCGTCGAGGTAGACGAGGGTGCGAAGGTCGGAGAGGGCATCGTCGGCGGAAGAGATGAGGCTGCGTTCGCCGTTCGCCGAACGCAGCCCCAAAACCCAGCCCATCCAACCCCGCCGCCGAACTCACCCACCTTTCTTCTCCGTCGCCGATCGCCGCCCCCTGCCGGTGCCGTGATCTGGGTTTTGACTTATGAAGAGAGAGAGTGGAGAGAGAAAGGACAGAGGGAGGAATTTTATGATTTTTGTTAAATTAATTATTATTAGATTATTAAAATATTCTTAAAAATTAGATTTAATACACTGTACATGATTCATTTAGTTAGAAATTTAACGGATTTAGATGAAAATAATTATAATTCCAACCTTTAGAGGGTGTTTGGTGAATGAGTTGGGTTGAGTTTAGTTAAAATTTTTAAGTTGACTAGTCTTAACGTTTTAACAAGTATTTATAAATTTTGTTAACTTTTCAAAAAAGACAAAGATTGAAATGAAAAAATACAGTTTAGTTAGAGTAGACCTTGGATGCCAAACCATTCTATTCGACAGTTTAGAGTCGTCTCGGTTAAAATTAAAAATATAAAAAAAATCAACCCGTCACATTATAAACGGTTTAGCATCACATTACTCTAAAGAAAAAAAGAATCACATTCTTAAAAAGGCATCATAATGATATATTGATTATCATAAATAAATAAATAATTTCATCACACACGTTTAAATTTTAGAAACTAACTATTAAAACAATACAAATAGTAATAAAATAAATAAATTATCACAATAACATAACAATTATCATAAAGAATCTAAATCATACTAAAAAAATAGGTTTTTAAGAATCTAAATCATACTTAAGAATAGTTTTAAAAATCATAATTATACTAATAAATCATCATTATAAGAAAGAATTAGTCATTAAGATAAAAATACATATACAACAATGATGAACAAATAAATAAAAAATATGAATCATAATGAAAAAAAATGATGTTAAATTTAATAAAAGGACAAAAAAAAAAGTACTACAAACATTTATTTTTTTTTAAATTGACATTTATGTACAGGAGTGATATATTGACACACTTCATTTTACTATTCCTACCCATTTTTTAATAAATTATTTATTATAATTTGACTATTGGTAAAATTACTTATAAGTACAATAATGTTTAGAAAAACTACTCATTACATCCACCCTAAAAATATACGCTACTTACCGTAGTTTTTACTTAAAAATAAAAAATAAAAATCATACCCTAATTGCTCATAAGAATACATATGGACATGAATAATGATTGTGAAACAGCAAAGTGTTTTCTTACTTTCACAATTTCTGTATATGAATTGTTTTCTCGATATTGTTTCTATTCTAAAGTGGATTTTTTTTTTTTTTTGTGGAGTTCGTTTACAATTTTGTGCTTTAACTTTTTCTTATCTTTTGAATTCGTTTAATATATTTTGATCTTTCATGTTGTTAATCATATAGCCATCGTCGGACCCTTTTTTTTTTTGATAAATTTTTACAGTTGCTTTACATATGTAGTATTGTTCCAATATTTTAGTCAGTTGCAACTAAAGAGACCATTGATCTTGATTGTGATGATGTTTCAATATAGTAAATAATATGTATTTTATGTGTTTTTTTCTCATCATCATTCACTACTCTTGATATTTGTTTTATTCAAAACTAATTGCATGGGTTGCTTCTTTGTATTTTTTATTATTTTTTTTTTATTTGAGATAAAGCATTTTGATGAATTTTGATGTAGAAACATGGATAAAAAAATAGATAAGGGTTATAAAACGTGGGATATTTTTGAAAAAAGAAGAAAGAAGAAAGAAAGAACGAAAAAATACGTGGGATTTGATTGGTGAGTGAGAAAATGTAGGTGAAAAAAAAAAAACTAACATTGGTTTAGTGGGTGAAAAAAATGATAAATACTATAATTCGATTATAGGGTTTTTTAAGAATAAAAAAAGGGGTTTAACAAGTAATAATTTAAATTTAAATTTTTAAAGTGGGTGGTTTAAGTAGATGAGTGGGAAAAACAAAAAAATGGGTGTCAATAGATGCCCCATTACGTAATTATTAAAAAAAGGAACATATTTTAAAAAGAGATTTTAAAAATAGATTTTTTGTGTAATTATTTCAAAAAATAAATAAAAGTATGAAATGATTAAAAAAAATGATGTTTCTTTATTTTTTTGTTCTTGTTTCTAAGAAATTTTAAAAATTTGATAATTTTAAACTTTTTATTCAGTTTTAAGTCAACTATTTTTATTTTTTTTGAAATTGTAGTCAACTAACATCTAAAATAGATTGATAAGGATAATGTTATAATTTTTTTTTTTTTATAATAATCTCTTTAGAGATATTGTGTGACTATTATACAAATACAAAAAAAAAAAGGGGGGGGGGGGGGGGGGGGGGGGGGGGGGGGGGGGGGGGGGGGGGGGGGGGGGGGGGGTGGGGGGGGGGTTTTCGCCCTTTTAAATCCTCAAGCGCCAACCCTACTCTTTTGCGTTCCCTCCCTCTGGTCTTTTGGGCCACTCCACTTGTCGTCCCCTCACATCTCCCTCGCTTTGCCGGCCTATTCTTAGCTTTTTCCACCATTCATCGCTTTCGCGCGTTTGTGTGACTCTGACCCCACTCCGCGCCTCTTTTTAGCTCTTTAACAATAATTACGGAGACAAAATAGTATTTTGGGTATTATTTTTGATAATTTTCCCTTTGGGTCTTGTTTTTCTTTGCGTTTGCTGCTCCTTTTATTTGCGCCAATTTGCGTGTCGGCCTACATATTCGATAACCAATGCGAGGTTACTACTTCCCTAGTTCCTCCCTTCTTTATTATGTAGTTTGCACGCAAATAAATAAATATTTTCGTTTTAATAATTGAAATAAATATGGTTATCAAAATTGAATTCACCCGTAAGCAATTTGAAATCGTCAGACGACTCTGAATTCAAACGTCTCCTCAAATTTAGTTCGAATAACATTACACAGTCAGTCGGGGCTTCTTCCGAAAATATTAAAAAAATTAGGTTTCACAATTTTTAGTACAAATGGAAGATTGATGGAACTTTTCAAGCTTAGAACGGAAGGCATGATCATGAAATTAAAAAAAAAAAAAAAAAAAAAAAAAAAAAACTTCAGAAATACAGATCTAAGATATGCGAAAATTAACTAAAGAAACGACAAGAAAATAATTCAACGACAAAAAAGGGGGTAAAAATGGAAGTCAAGGGCATCAATAACCGTCGGCAAGTTCCCGCCAGCTGCTGCTGATCTCCACGTGCAACTCTCATATGCTTAGGATAAGCGCAGATAATATCTATTACACCGCGTAATCAACAATAATTAATTATAAAATAATAATCTCATATAAAAGTTATCTTCTTTATTTGTTAACCTCTCCAAACCATTTCGCTTTCACTTTTTCACTTTCGGTTTCGCTTTCGTTCTCTCTGGCCTTTGGTACAGTTAATGACTTTTAATTAAGAGATTAATTAACTTTTGTTTAATTTTGGTTTAACTCGGTATTCCAGTCTGACCTCTCATATACACAAGCCTCCTCAATATTCCATCCTCGCCGAGTTCCCTTCCCTGGTCTGGAAAACAACTGCAATTCCCCCCAAGGACCATGCTTATTTCGACTTTTTAATTATTATTATTATTATTATTATAAAAGGTCAGAAGAATTTATCAATCTCTCTCTTCATTTTCGCTGTTTCTTCTCTTCAATTTTGACCTAGCGGTTGCTGATGAAATTGAATAAAAAAAGCTTGGTTCTTTCAAAATTCTGATGCTTTCTTTTTGGCTTCCAGTTTGATTTTTAGATCTCCCGGAACTGTTCCATGTCGGGGCCGCTTGATAGATTCGCCAGGCCTTGTGTGTTACTCTCTCTCTTCTCTCTCTCTCTCCTCTCTTCTCTTCTCCTTTTTTTTGTTTGTCGGAATTTTGTTTTGAATTTTCTCGAAGATCTTCCTTGATTCGTGCTCTAGGGTTTTGAATTGTTTCTGAAGTTTTTTGAATTTGGTGTTGGTTCACTCTGACTCGTGATAATTTTCAACTTTTTACTCGGGCCGACAGTTGCGACTGAAGTAATTCTGAAATAATCACAATTCAAACCGCCATGATAGACCTATAATTCTGTAAAAGGATGACAGGAAACCTCGGACTGTGGATTCTTGTTTAGAACACCGTAAATTAAAAAATAAAATAAAATAAACATTCTTTGGAAATACTCTTGCTGTCATGAGAAGTAGATGTTTCCAACAGACTTTGTACGCAAAGTTCATGTATATAAAAATTTAATACGCGCATCAAATTTGATTTTGATACATCTGACTGATATATATATTTTTTTTCAAGGAAGATTATTATGGTATTCCCTGCGAAATTCAGTTTTTAGATATTCATCAGTTTCGTTGTTGTTGTTTATTTTTTCCATTTTAAGATAAATATTTGTTTATGAGAGCAAATGTGTATTTCGTTAGGCTTTGAAGGGTTCTCTGTCCACGACGAAAGAAAGGAAAGGAAATCAGATTTTGAAAACTCAGAGGATGACAAGCGGACGAGAATCGGGAGCCTGAAAAAGAAAGCAATAAATGCGTCAAGTAAATTCAGGCATTCTCTGAAGAGAAAGAGGCGAAAAGTGCCTCCGAAGTAATTCAGTTTCGATTGAGGATGTTCGAGATGTCGAGGAGTTGCAGGCTGTGGATTCATTTCGTCAGGCACTCATCTTGGAAGAGTTGCTACCAGCAAGACATGATGACTATCATATGTTGTTGAGGTAATTTCTTCTCTCTTACACTATGGATGAATGAGTAGTTTCAACTTCTGCTTATGCTGTTGTCTGTGGTTAATTCTCTAGAGTTCTTTTGTTGCAGATTCTTGAAAGCAAGGAAGTTTGATATTGACAAAGCAAAGAACATGTGGGCCAACATGATCCAATGGAGGAAGGACTTTGGCACTGACAAAATTTTGGATGTGAGTTCACTTGGACGGTCATTTTTGTTACGAGGGATTATTTCTGGCCTTTATTGTTGATTTATTTGTTGTTGTTTTCCAGGATTTCGAGTTCAGTGAGTGGAACGAGGTTCTGAAGTACTACCCTCAGGGTTATCATGGTGTGGACAAGGAAGGACGGGCCTGTTTACATTGAAAGATTGGGAAAAGTTGAAGCCAACAAGCTTATGTACGTGACTACTATGGAACGATATGTGAGATACCATGTGCAGGAGTTTGAGAGGAGTTTTGCCATTAAGTTTCCAGCATGCTCTGTTGCAGCAAAGAGACACATAGATTCAAGCACAACAATTTTAGATGTCCAAGGCGTGGTATGTTTTCTGTTGATTTTGATAATTATTTTCAGTGTTATGGTTCCGTGGTTTCTGGCATATTTAGTTTATATTAAATGCTTTGTTGCCCATTCCAATTACCTTTTAGGGTTTTAAAAACCTAACCAAGACTGCAAGAGAGCTCATCACCACCCGCTTGCAGAAAATTGATAATGACAACTATCCTGAGGTACATAGAGTTGAAAATTTATTATTATTATTTTTTCCATGGTTCTGCAAATTTTTTTGAAATATTGCTCTCAATTATTGGGGTCTACAGTTAAACGTTGCTTTCTAATGTGTGAGTGACATTGTGCAGACACTTTGCCGAATGTTCATAATTAATGCTGGTCCTGGTTTTAAGTTGCTGTGGAACACAGTTAAAACGTTTCTTGATCCGAGAACAACCACGAAGATTCATGTACGTTTTAAAAGCGTTTGCAGCCATCTTGTAGACTCATAGTTAACTGATGGCTCACTGATATTTGAATATCCCTCAGGTTCTTGGTAACAAGTATCAGAGCAAATTGCTTGAAATAATTGATGCAAGGTATATGCCTTCTCATTCTGTAAATTCTGTTTAATTCGTGTTCAATAAAGCTAACTGTTAAGTTGTTCTTAAGAAATATGCTGGAACTTTTTTCAGCGAGTTGCCTGATTTTCTGGGTGGAACCTGTACCTGTGAGGATAAGGAGGGTTGTATGAGGTCTGACAAGGGGCCTTGGAATGATCCAAACATATTGCAGGTTTGCTTTTGAATTTTTTTTTTCTGCCTCGCCTTTTGACACTGCTTTATATGGCTCAAATGAATTGCTGGATTTCATGCAGGTGGTGCTTAGTGGTGAAGCACAATGTTATAGACAAATAGTAACAGTTTCAAACAGTGAGGGTAGAGTAATTTGTGATAAGCCTCGTTTGCCAATGGTATTGTCTGAAAGCTTTATGTACTGTGAGAATTGCACATTGTGTAAGTTATTCTGATTAATTCGATTGCACTTTGGTGTTGCCTTATATTTGTGGATTCAGGTAAGAAGTAGTGATACATCTACCGCAGAGTCAGGATCTGAAGTGGAAGAAATGGCCTCTCCTAAAGTAAATAAAAGCTATGTACAACCTAGGTTGACTCCCGTCTGTGAGGAGGCAAGTGTTCATAATCTCTCTCTCTCTCTCTCTCTGTGTGTGTGTGTGTGTGGAAACGAGTGATGTGTTTATGATGTACAACCGTGTATTAAAACTGAGATAAGAGCATCGAACATGCCAACCAGTTCGTTTTCTGGAAAACAACAACAGCTAACCAACTATGCAGGAAGAAGAGGGAATAGGCTATTCTATAAATGTTGAGATCTTCTGGTGAAAGATGTTTAACTCTTTTAGTCAATTTGGTTTGACGTTTTTTCAGGCTAGGGGGGTTGGCAAGGCAAGCAACACCGGTGCCTTGTCTGAGTATGATGAATATGTTCCCATGGTTGACAAGGCTGTTGACGTGGGTTGGGAGAAAAAAATGTCACAGCTAAATCCATCTGTCGCCAGAGGTTAGAATGTTCAAGTGCACTTTTATATGCTTCGATAAGTTACTTTCGCATGCACGCAATAGTTATACGAGCAGATGCCATAACTGCCATGTTATGTTAATGTTGATTTCTATATATGTGGAAGCTGACATTTTTTAATGTAATTTTCTGTGTAGTTGCACTTTTTTCAGAATTAGTATCTTTCGCTTTTGAGAAAGTTTTCATCTTCTCATTCAAGATTAATCATAATTAATGGCTAGGTGCTGGAATTGGAATAAAATTGTTTTTTAAGAGCAATGCAACATGACACGATGCTTTAGACCACTTTATTTAATATAACATTAAGTTTTAATTATTAAAGTATTGGCCACAGGAACATAATTGCGCTTTATGCTCTCTCTCTATGGGCATATGGGTCCTCATCATGATAAGAGTTTCTTTTATTTAGTTAATTAACTGTTTTTTTTATAATCCGAGTACCAATGTAGTCTTTTGGAATCCATGGCAGGGCCACCTTCCGTGTCAAGTGTAGAAAAAATCCCAGAAGGAACCTTTTCTCGTTCTTTGGCTATGCTTTTGGCCATCTTTGTTACCCTCAGTACTCTCATCCGATCAGTGGTATCTCAAGTAACCAATAAATTTCACCACTCTCTTTTTTCTGATTCTGCATCCGATGTTCCAAACCTGACCGATGAATCACTTCCAAAAGAGGAGTTCCGTCCCCCATCTCCAGCTCCAGCTCCAGCGTTTACAAAGAAGGATCTTCTTTCATCCGCTTTGAAAAAGCTTGGTGAACTTGAAGAGAAGGTGGATATGCTACAAGCGAAGCCGTTTGAGATGCCTTACGAGAAAGAAGAGCTGCTGAATGCTGCTGTTTATCGTGTGGATGCATTAGAGGCAGAGCTAATTGCTACAAAAAAGGTTACTCTTTCTCATTTGATACTCTTTTATCTGATGGAGACAATATACGAACTGCTTTGATTGTTTTCCTTTCCTTATTCTTGTTATCGTCGTATTCTTTCCGCTATTCGCCTACACGATATTGACAAGGATTACACTATTCTTGCTTTGTGTTGATTAGGCTTTGCATGAAGCTTTACTGAGGCAGGAAGAACTTCTAGAATACATGGACAGACAACAACAGGCTGAACTTCGGGTAAGTTAAAGATTGTGCCTTTCCATCTCTACACACACACACACACACACACACAAGTTTGAAACCTTTTTTTTTTCATTTGTTTGTGAGACCGATGATTGTATCTCTTTTTTCGCAGAAAAAGAAGTGGTGCTGGTAAAACTATTCCTGTATAGGAGGAGTCTGGTCGGTATATTGATGGCTTTCCATACATATATACGTGTGTATATATATATATATATATATATGCTTGTATATTTGAGATGCGTAATGAGTGTTAATTTAGAGGTGCCTTTTGTTTTCTTAAATAAGTCCCCCCCCCCCCCCCCCCCCCCCCCCCCCCCCCCCCCCCCCCCCCCCCCCCCCCCCCCCCCCCCCCCCCCCCCCCCCCCTCTTGCTTTTGCTGGAAAAATAAGGCAAGGTCTTCACGAGTTCACGTAATAATTGTAGATGATGAATGATATGTATAAGCCATATATAAATGTTTTATGTACTAATTGGTTTTTTTGTAATCCATATCTACGGTGTTCTGGTTGGTCGTTGAATGTTTTTTTTCGGCATGTTCGGCATTGACGCGGTTTGTTTGTTTGTTTGTTTTTTTTTGTTTTTTTTTTTTTTGGAACTTGGGGTGGGGAGATTTCAACTACAATGCGTTCGGTGGTTGGTGGGTTTGGTTTCACAATTTTAGGAATAGTGTTTTTCAGCCTAAAGAAGAGGAAATGTCGTTTTTGTTTTGTAAAACAGGAAATTTTTAAAGTAATAAAACTTGTAAGCAAGGTAATGGACCACGCTGTCAATGCTGTTAGCCAAAGTAAATTATGATACAAAAAACACATAAGAATTGACCATTATCTCCCTTAATGCCAGCCAACATTTGTGATCTTTTCTAACGTCCCATCCGTTTATCCATGGAAAAACACTTTTGGAAACATTGTCCGCGACCACATAGACGACAGGAAGCTTCTATACGACACGACGTACATAAGCCCAAGCAACGGCTAATTTTAACGTTATAGTAGTTGTTATTATTATTTTTATAATTTAGAGGTGAGGAGATTCTAACTCTAACTCTAGATTTTATATTAGACTCAAAAGTGTGAAATTAACATGAAGTAATGTGTGCAACAACATTATATAGTTTTTGAAACAGAAAAAAAAAAAAAAAAAAAAAAAGAAGCAATTTTTCCCTAAACAAAGGACGTGTAGTAAACTGGCACTAAACGACAGCAAGTCTCAAAAAACGACATGTCGTATTCTCTACATCGATTTATCTGGTTGCGTTTTCTCCGACAGATCATTGCCTTTCTCCTGCGCTGTCTTCCTCTCTAATTGTTGCCATTAGTTATCACAAGTTAAGTCTCGTTCAACTGTTTGGGTCGAAAGATGCTGGCACTTCGCAATCAAATTCTCCGAAACTCTTTCGGAACTCACTCCACCAATCTCGACTCCGTGTGCTCATCCTCATGTTTGTTCGGTGCGTTCAACGGGTCTCCGAAATGCAGAGCACATTCAAGATTTTCCGCCGTCGCCGGCGACGTGAATTCTGGCCCGAAGAGAACATACCAAATTGTGGTGGCGGCGACTCGTGAAATGGGCATTGGGAAGGAAGGAAAGCTGCCATGGAAGTTGCCTTCCGACCTCAAGTTCTTCAAGGAGCTTACAGCTACTACGTTGGACCCCACGAAGAAGAATGCTGTCGTAATGGGTAGAAAAACATGGGAAAGTATCCCACTTCAGTTCCGCCCTCTACCTGCTCGACTAAATGTCGTGCTGAGTCGCTCTCGAAAAGTTGGTAGTGCCAATGCAGAGAAAGTTGTCGTATTTGAAAGCATTTCATCAGCTTTAGAATCTTTGGAACAGCCTCCTTATTCTCAGTCCATAGAGAAAGTGTTTGTCATCGGAGGTGGCCAGGTCTTAAGGTAACTTGGCTCTCTCTTCTTCCGTTAATACGTCGGAGAATTCTGGTATAGTCTCGATGGATCACAGTTTTAACCGTGAGATCTTCATCAAATTTTGTTAAAATTACTTACTTTTCTTATGTGGTGTTTAACTTTTTTCTTAAGTTGGATATTTATTTATTAACCTTTGGTACAGGGAAGCTCTCAATGCACCGCAATGTGATGCCATTCACATTACTGAAATTGAAACGAGTATCGATTGTGATACCTTCATTCCCTCTATTCATTTCTCGTTGTTTCAGCCATGGTACTCCTCCCAACTGTTGGTGGAAAACAATGTTCGGTTTGCTTTTGCTTCTTATGTTCGTGTGAAGAGCTCTATAAGTGAGCCTCATCCCTGTGGTAATGGGGGAGAGTCTAGTTTTAGGTCTGGTTCAGATAAGTTTGAAGTAGGGAGTTTTAACTTCCTACCAAAGATGATATTGGAGAGACATGATGAGAATTCCTATTTGGGATTGGTTCAAGAAATCATTTCAAGTGGCTCTCATAAAGAAGGCGAGCCATGGAACAGAATTCTCTCAAAATTTGATTGTGAGGTAGTGTGATACTTATATTGCTTTTGCCTCTTTCTTCTGTTTTAGGTTTGTTTTCTTGTATATCGTCAATCTTTTCCCCCCCTTTTTTGTTAGTTTTGGTTTGGTAATGCTCACTTTTGATATCATTCTCTACAGATGCGGTTCAATCTTCGCAAAATTTTTCCTCTTCTTACTACTAAGGTGTTATCTCTTATTATCAATTAGTAAACCTCTTTCCGAGGCGACAAGTCTCTCCTGTCTTTTCTGCTCTGTTGCTTGGCTACTGTTTCTCTAAGGTTGTTACTTTTTTTCTTCTCTTCGAATATCAAAGGAAGTTTCTTGGGATGGAGTTCTTCAAGAATTTTTTAGGCTTATCAGTGGCTTCACAAAAAAGGTAACCACAAATCACTAATATTATTGATTATCCTTTTTTTTTTTTTTCTTTATTATTATTATTATTATTATTATTATTATTATTTTAATATCAATATGCATGGCTGATTCTGACTCCAAAAGACAAAGATTTCATCAGTTACCAGATGTTATTGACGAGATAAGAAACAACCTAGATGATAAGCGGATCGTCCTTTCAGTACAAAACCCATCAGATCTTACGCTCGAGGTGAGGATATGCTTTGTTTTAGTCTGTTGTTATCGTATCTTGTAAGTTATTATTCTATCTCAGTCATAGGTTTATAGCGGTCCCTATGGTCGTTCATGCTTAACACCCGTTGATCATTTCACTTGCAAGTTTCATTAGATCGTTTGTGCTTCACACTCGTGAATCACTTCACTTGCTGGTTTCCTTTGTTTTAGGGGGCACATCCCCCCGAACCCCCTGGTTACCCCCCCTAATTCCTGATTCCATCTTTTTCTTATCGATTGTGCCTAACACCTGTTAGGCAGTCTTGTAATTTGCGACTAATCGGACCGTTACAGCTTTGTGTAGCCAATGGAGAATTATCCTGTCAAACGCATCAACCCTCTGCTGACATGGTGCTCACTATTCCATTGAACATTGCATCTTATGCTTTATTGACATGCACAATTGCTCATGTTTGTGGTATGCAATTCCACGAGGAATAACTAGAGTCTTCTTGTTATATCTTAGTAGCTTTATCTGTCTAACTATTGATAATATTTCATTCATATATATATATATGTGTATGCATCTATATGATTCGGTATAGGTCTCATTCCTGGCGATCTTGTCCTCAAATTTGGAGAAGCCCATGTGAGTAAAACTCATGTCAGGCCTCTTCAAGAGCAGCTTCATAGACTTCCTAAACCTTTCCCTGTGAGTAGAAAACAGTCCAACATAATAGCACAAATGTTAAGGAGTCATTTCTTTGTCATTTCGTCCTCTAACCTAATCTTATTATGCAGATTTTGAAGATCAATCCACACAAAAAGGACATGGATACCTTTGTGTCAGCTGACTTCGAACTCGTTAGTTATGATCCTCACTTATAGGTAGGAAAACTGCAAATCGTTGTTCTCTACGAACTGATTTAGATCACATGAACTTAAAAAAGACAATTGGGAATACTCTAATTCATATAAGTTCTAAATTGTTCCCACATATCAGGATTGGACTTCTTTGGTTTGGAGGAAGTTGAGGAGACCTCGAAGTGCAAGATCGGGTTCATCGCTCTTCATCAGCTCTCCACCAACTTCAGCAGGCGTTGCCTTAACCTTCTTCAACAACTCCTCAACTTCTCCAAACAGAGGGTGTTCCTTGATCTCCAAGTAATTCTTGGCTAATATCTTGAATCCGCTGAAATCACAGTAAGACATGTGGATATGCACATCCATTCGGCCTGGCCTCAGCAGCGCCGGATCAAGTTTGTCCTTGTGGTTCGTCGTGAACACCACGATCCGCTCGTCTCCGCAGCTCGACCACAATCCGTCAATAAAGTTCAACAAACCAGAAAGAGTAATCTGTGATGGAAGGAACCACCGTAATGTAATTAACTAAAAATGACTCTTTCTTGTAATTACTATTTTGGACAAATAATTGTGCCAAAGAACATTATTACCTTGTCATCCTGGCTGTAATCGCATTCGTCGTCCAAGTTTCTGTTCTGCAAATTGATCGAACAGTCAATGTCCTCGATCACTAATATGGAGCGATTCCCCGTCCCGATCAACAGCCTTCTCAGATCAGAATTGCATTGGACTTCTTTCAAATCCAAATCGTAAACGTCGAACTTGAGGTAGTTGGCCATGGCGGCAACCAAGCTCGACTTTCCGGTTCCAGGCGGTCCATACAGCAAATAGCCACGCTTCCAAGCCTTCCCTACTCTCCTGTAATACTCCTTCCGCGCAATGAACCTGTTTAGGTCATCGATCAACGCCTTCTTTGCCTCCGAATCCATCACCAATGTCTCGAACGTCGCCGGATGATCGAGGTTTATCCTTCCCCAATAGTCGGAGCCGTTGTAATCCACAGTATGAAGCTTCACCGACTTTCTTTCTTCCTTAATCTGCTTCGCTCTCTCCAAAACATACCGCAGATACCGATTCAGCGCCATTTCTCTGTGTTTCTTGTGGAACCTTAGCTCGTAGCTTCGCAATTCTGCGGGAGCAATGCGGTGATCGCCATTGCTTCTTGAAACCGCATTTTCATTCCGCGAGGAGATCAAAATCCACTTGAATTCGGCACCGTCGAAGAAATCAACAAGTTCTTGGTTCTTGTCAATCTTTACCGCGAATTGCTTCTCCTTCTCCGTTTTCATGACCTTGATTCGCCGCGTCGTGGAGGATAGCGTGTCCCCCAAGTAAACGCTGGCAGCTTGGAACATTTGGTTGACGGCATAGCCGTCGAGCTCGTCGACGACGACGGTGATGTTGGAGGAGAATCGGGCGGAGAACTTGCGGAGGCGCGTGAGGAAGTAATCCTGGACAGAGTCAGGGATGAGATCGTTCGCGACGGTGCGGAGAAGAAGAGCAGAGGCGGTGAGCGAGGCGGCGACGGAGAGGATTGTTTTGGTGGAAGGTAACGCCATTTCCGGTGAAGACCACATTTTGTTGCGTTTTTCTTTGCCTTTCTTCTGGTTTCTTCTAGGGTTTCGGAGATTGAGATTTCGATTTCTTGGAGGAGAAGAAGAAGAAGTATCTACACAACTCCAGATTTCTACGTGTAATTATCGACGAGAATGATGTACATGATTCTGTACGATGATATATATATATATATATATATGGCTCAACACGACAGTTATATGGGCTTCAATTGGGGGGATCTTGTTCAAGCCCATTTCTGAGAAGGGCCCAATTAAGGGATTGTGACCCATTTAACTTGGGTTAAACTATGGGCTTCAATGTTTCAGTTTTCAGCCCAATGGACCCACTTTTCAAGGGTTGTTATTCTCTTTAAAAAAAAAATATTATGAGCGAATAAAAAAACGATAGTATCCCTTCTTTAATAGGTTTCTTAATTACCTGGTTGATAAAGGAAAAGATGAAACCATGGTTTTTTATTTTATTTTAATAATATACGCAAATTAGGGAAATTGGTTATTATTCTCTAAAAAAAAAAAAAACTATTATGACGATAGTATCCTCTTCTTTAATAGGCTTCTTAATTTCCTGGTTGATAAAGGAAAGTTGAAATCATGTTTATTTTATTTTATTTTATCATGTACTCGCAAATTAGAGAAATTGCAGTAAATAACATTTTTATAAGAATAATTGAAGTAAAAAACAATATTTTAAAACTATTTGAAGTAAATAACAAATTATTAAGTAAATAAAAAAAAATTTAAGTAAACTTTATTAAGTAAATAATATATTATAAATTATTCACCTGATAAATTTAATATTTACTTTTATTTATTCTAAAATATTTTAAAATATGTTATTTATTTCAATTATTATCATAAAAATGCTATTTACTTCTTTCTCCCTTAAAATTAATTTTTCAACTCAAAATAGCAGATAAGTGGTATTGGATCTGATTTGCACGTTATTCAACTCAAGCCTTTACATGCTTATTTCTAACGTATCCAATTATATAGTGAAATCTACTTGACTAACGTTTTTTTTTTTCCTTCTTTATTAAAATTTTTGACAAAAGGCAAAAATAGAAAATAAAATTGAGTTCGAAGAGATCTGAAAAAGTAATTAGATATTATTTATCGGCCTAAAATATTATGTATGCATAGCTGTCTGAAAGTGAACAAAGTGTTCAATACGTAACCATCTATCCAAGTCTTTTTCCTTAAACATAAAAGCTGGATGAGCTTTCATGTGGGCGTGAAAATTGATTTTTGCTTATTTTTTATGCTTTATTATTATTATTGACACATCAAGATCCCAAAAACATTTGACCAAAAAACTCAACTGTCGGAAACCCACACACATTCTTGTGTTTTGTTGAACTAACTACTCACACAACTTTTTAATATTTTAGTTTCAATTAGAGAAACCAAATATTCATATGCCCCACTGATCCATATGTATAAAGACTATGACGCTACATATCTAACAATACTTTTGCAATCACATCTGAATAACAACAACAATAACAGTAATAATATATAATCCGTTTAGAAAAATATAAATTGTGCATCTGAACTTATGATTCAAACAAAGACATAATATCTTCCGATAATAATAATATATATATATTTTTTTGTGAAAAACAAAAAAAAAAAACTAATTAAGATCGAAAAATCTACATGGCTACTAAAGCTTGAATATGGACCAAAGAACCGAGAAGTGAACAGAAGTTCTGGCATTAAAACCTCAAGTAGAAACACACACACACACACACACACATATATATATAGATCTATATCTGAGAGGACCAATTTGGATGTTTAAGACACAACAACACTACAAGTTGATAAACAAATTCATGCATTTCACGATACAATAACTTATAATTAATTACATAATGGAACAGTAATGAGTGTACGTATCTTCAGCAACAACGTACCAGACATCGCATCTCTTGCATGTGCTTGAAGGGTAAGAAACGACATCCTTCTTCTCTTCCTTCTTCTCTTCCTTTGGAGGGCCTATACTCACAAGCGTGGCGGTTTTTCGGAATTTCCTCACCTTCCTAATGATTCTCACCGGATCAGCTTCGCCTATCACTGTCACCGTGTTTTTCGAGGGGTCGAGGACAATGGAAGTTATCCCTTCTAGCCTCGAAATTAACGCCATCACCTTCTGTCTGCACCTTGAGCAGAGCAGTTCCACCGACACCACGGTTTTCTGCAACACAAACAGAGTCAGAAATCTTTAGTACCACACATTCTCTCTGAAAAAGTACTGCATCGTGTCAGTAAAATGAAAGAATGGACTGAGAAAAGGTTCAGAAATTAAATTCAGTAGCAATTAAAAGCACCACAGATGGACTGTAAAACATGTCAAAAGGAGTACGGGGAATGAACCTTAGACATGATCTTTGATACAAATGTGATGCAAAAAAAAAAAGACTCAGAGAAGGCAAACCAGATCAAACTTCAAGTGAAATGAAAAATTGGGCTCGTTTTGATTTGGTTTTTAGAAAGTATTTCTGTGTGCTATTTTTCCTATGTTCCAAGCTAAAGTTCGTTTCAAGGCCAAAAGGAGTGACAAGTTAGTAGGTGGCTAGAAGTAAATGCCGGTCAGAAGGTTTCTTGATTGGATCAACTATGCTCTGAAAAACACAATTAATGCACCTCCAGAATTCCAGGCTCAAACATAGCTCCACTGAATAAATAACCTGTCTTCTTATCCTACGGATGTATTTATCCGCGTAAAAAAGCTTTCAATAGTGATACACATATTGCCACAATTACAGTATGATCAGCCTTATTTCGGTAGATGTTGGATGATGGACAAATAAATATGGGCTGTTGAAATTTGAGGTGTCTTTGTCATACGGAACCGACAACAAAAAGTTTCAACAATTTGGATCTTCTTTTACCATCATCCAAAGCGTGAAAAAAGTGTTGTACAGATATAACTTCAGTATGTTAACTCCCCAGTGAAAAACCCTTCCAGTCTTGACAAATTATGGTTCTGTAAAGACAGGAGTAACGTGGCTTTAGTCCGGATGTTTGTGAAAAATAACAATGAACTAATGTCTTGGTCAATTGGACATGAGACAAAAAGATGGTAAACGCCCTTCAGTGGGGTCAGCGTATGGGCACGCCAGACCTACCTCTGCAATCTTATTTAATCCCTCTTTGTTCTACTCAAACCATCAAAACTCTAAGAAGTCTTGCATAGATTCGAGATCAAGAGAGAGGAGAGAGGGAGAGAGAGAGCGAGACACCTTGTAAGAGTCTGACGATCCCAAAGTTGAGCAAATTGCATTACCAAGTGTCCTCTGAATCCCTAACACTTGTTCAGAGTAAAAGCTAATCAAAATACTGCCAAGGCACCCATAACACTGCACAGCCTTCCAAATTGGCTGCATGCCTGGATAGAAAAAAGGGCTGCTGAAGGCTCAATGAGTCTTCAGTAGTAATATGCTCTCCAAATACGGATTTTATCACCGTAGTGCTAGTCCCACACAAGTAACTCCGTACGCCAGACCCAAGGGGAAAATTCCGCGTTGTACTGCCCAAAATTTAATCAATTTGGTTATCAATTCTCTAAAAGTGTCAATATCTCATAACCATAAACTACACAAGGAAAAATCACCTAAGATTTATAACAAATAAACTAAACCAGATTGGAAGAACTCCAACATCTAACCAGCTAAGGACGGATTAGTGCATGTTAGAGAGTAGCTTCATACTTTCAAGATCATTAAACGTTTCCCCACGGGGAAATGTAGGTTTTGTCACTAATTGCCCGAACTATCCCATTAAACAATAAGGAATATTTCCCTTTTACTACATATGCTGATATATAGAGAAACCTATACTGCTCCTGTATTCCACCTCTGAAGTTGAAAGCGTTCCGAATTTTCAAAGATAGCCATCAATGTGTCAGGCTCATTAGGCACCAAAACCAGGCCCCAAAACGAAGTGAAGTATTTAACACAAAGAAGTTATTAACCAAAGCAAGTGCTCGTGTATCCACTGCCACTGAAGAAAACATAAATGTCTAAATATGATCAAAATCATAGTTCTAATAATGCGATAACTAGAGATTTCGAAATCATAATAATAATGAAACAACAAGCAGTTTTAAAAATAATAGTGAACCCCATTAAGCTAACGGCCACAACAGTTCAGTTATAATACCAGTCTGACAGAGGCAAACTTTCATTATTCAGTTTCTTTTTTAGACACACACAGTTGTCAAACACCTTTCCTTTTTTTTCTTCCCATGCAGTAAGTAGCAGGGTTAACTCGAAAGTCCAGCTGTACAAATAAATAAGTGCATGTGGGCTTGGGTTGGAAGCACAGTGTTGTAGTTCACACATCACTATCCTGTAGAGGTCCAAAAGTTGTGTTCCGTCATTTTCTCCTCTTCTCTCAGTAAATTCCAAATTAACTTAGATAGCAAGGTACCAACTTAAGCCTCCATATGAAAGCATATGGCACATAAGGCATAAAGCAGCATGCTGTAGTGACTCCATCCAAATTATGCATTTAGGTGCGCAATATGATATATAATGCACCCAAAAGCGTTTGATATTAAGGTTTTTGTCTTTTTTTTTTTTTTTTTTTTTTAATTTTTTTTTTTGGGTAAATAAAGTGTTTGATATTATTATT
This sequence comes from Ficus carica, assembly GCA_009761775.1. Taxonomy (NCBI): domain Eukaryota; kingdom Viridiplantae; phylum Streptophyta; class Magnoliopsida; order Rosales; family Moraceae; genus Ficus; species Ficus carica. The sequence goes on along the minus strand of CM019745.1, from coordinate 5,678,197 downwards.
TAAAATTGTGCCTCGTGATAACATAATACTTAAAATGACTCTGAGACTAAAACTTGCTATGTTCAGTGAGCAATTATACAAAACAAATTCCTTCTATCAATGAATTTTTGTTATGCAAGGGCACTGCAATAAATTCATGTTCCGCGGCAGTCAACAATGTATTAGATACAAACTATATACATGAAACAATTACTGTTGAAAATTTACCGAAGTCCAGGCTTTAACCAAACGCATATGCAAACAATAATAAATGAACGGTTCAAGTCCCAAGACAGAGGAAAGGAAGGAGAAAAATAACAGAGAGGAAAAGTGAAGCTCATAACTCTGTTAAGTAACCAAGTATGACAAAGGGGATCCAACCATCCATCTACCCTTAGAAAGGTATAAAATGGGCCCCAAAAGAAGTTGCAGTCCATAAATGCATTATCACCACATTTAGCACAATGTAGGGAAAAGATTGCCTTTTCAAGTGACCTGCACTTACTATTTTGATCTTCAGTAAGTGTGCTCCATAGCCTTGACTTAAACCTCAAAATGCATTTTCATAAACCTCTAAACTCTTAGCTTTATCTGCTTCCTGCTTTGCTTCCCCCATCCGAGTATAGCAGCTTACAATTTTCTTGTCTTTTTCATAGTATTCTTCCATCTTCCCCAAAGATTTCAAATCCAGGTCAATGATACATAACTACAAAAATATGAAGCTGATGTCAAGAGAAAAGCTTCTGTAGGAATTTCAACTTCCAAGTAAGTAAAATTACTAGGTTAAACACCATAATTCCCAGGATCAAACTAGTAAAGAGATGGCGTTTATTTCCGTGGGCACCATTTCAAGTTTTCAACCAACGTTTTAAATGTTCACTTTATTAAAACTTTTGAATAGAGACACATAGTAAGAGTAATAGCTGATTTTAAAAAACATTCCGTAGCCAAATCAGATGAGTTCATTTTAATTTTTCAAAGCAAGAGTTTCCCTAAGAAGTTACAAAGTTACACAATCAAGTTATGATACAAAACTTCCAAAGTGATTACCACTGTAAAAGAAACGACAAGAAAACAAGAAATAAAATATTCATGTCCAAACTGTATTATCGTAACATCTAAGGATCTAACTACTTAAGGTCATAATAAATCTATGATAAACTCACATATTATAAAAAGGAGAGTCTACCTTGTAATCAAAAGTTTGGTTGGTTGATTCCAGGTGCAGACTACTATAGGATCCTAAAATTCCTTTTTTCCATAGTCTAAAAGTCATCATCAAATTAGTCTTTTGCCGTTGTAGCTATCAAAAAGTTCTTTACAATCTTCAAGCTTTCATCCAAAGAAATGGAAAGCAAAGACGTATATCTGTGTGCCACTTTTTCTTCTTTCAATTCTCTGCATACTGTGCAAGGCTCGGATACAATATTATAATACGCATGAATTGCCCCCTCTATGTCAATATCATCAAGCTTTTGGACCTTTAGAAGTCTATCCATTACTCCAGATTTGTATATTGTCTCAGCAATAAGCCGTCGAAAACTCTCTGTCCGCAGACCCCCATCTCCCCGGATGACACCTTTGAGTGCCTCTTCAAATGCTTCTTGAGTCACAATGTTCGTACTGTCTGCAGAAGCACCCAAGGCCCCAAATATTAGAGAACCATCCAAAAATACACGAAAATTGTTCCGAGGGCTGAAGAGATCTTTAATAGCTTTATTTATTCTGTCCTTGGATCCAGAGAATAGATCAAGAGGATCATATTCACTATAGGCTGAAATCTGTAATACAAGTTAACAGATGTACTAAAGTTACATTGCAGAAAGTCTGTTGTTTGACAAGAAAAGTCATCAATAACAGAGGTATGAGTCGATTCATAGTACAAACAAAAGCATCACGGTGGAATCTCAAATCACACTTCACAACTTGAAGGCAACAATGCAGTACAAGAGTACCTCCCCTTCATGCAACTTGAGGGCCTGGTGCACCCTGTAACGAGGTACGCTTCGTTTGATGGCTTTTCCTTCACCTATAAATTCTGAGATTGGAAGGGTTATTTATTCAGTTAGTAGGTGGCTAGAAGTAAATGCCGGTCAGAAGGGTTTTTTGATTGCATCACCTATGCTCTGAAAAACACAATTAATGTACCTCCAGAATTCCAGGCTCAAACATAGCTCCACTGAATAAATAACCCGTCTTCTTATCCTTCCGATGAATTTTTCCGCGTAAAAAAGCTTTCAATAGTGATACACATATTGCCACAATTACAGTATGATCAGCCTTATTTCGGTAGATGTTGGATACAAATAAATATGGGCCGTTGAATTTGAGCTGCCTTTTTCATACGGAACCCAACAACAAAAAGTTTCAACAACTTGGACCTTCTTTTACCATCATCCAAAACCTGAAAAAATTGTTGCACAGTTATAACTTCAGTATGTTAACTCCCCAGTGAAAAACCCTTCCAGTCTTGACAAATTATGGTTCTGTAAAGACAGTAGCAACGTGGCATTAGTCCGGATGTTTGTGAAAAATAACAATGAACTATTGTCTTGGTCAATTGGACATGAGACAAAGAGATAGTAAATGCCCTTCAGTGGGTTCAGCGAATGGGCACGCCAGACCTACCTCTGCAATCTTATTTAACCCTCTTTGTCCTACTCAAACCATCAAAACTCAGAGAAGTCTTGCATAGATGCGAGATCAAGAGAGAGGAGAGAGGAAGAGGGAGGGAGAGACACCTTGTAACAGTTGAAGATCCCAATGTTGAGCAAATTGCATTACCAAGTGTCCTCTGAATCCATATCACTTGTTCAGAGTAAAAGCTAATCAAAATTCTGCCGAGGCACCGATAACACTGCACAGCCTTCCAAATTGGCTGCACGCCGGGATAGAAAAAGGGCTGCTGAAGGCTCAATGAGCCTTCAGTAATATGCTCTCCAAATATGGATTTTATCACTGTAGTGCTAGTCCCACACAAGAACTCCGTACGCCAGACCCAAGAGGGAAATTCCGCATTGTACTGCCCAAAATTTAATCAATTTGGTTATCAAGTCTCTAAAAGTGTCGATATCTCATAACTATAAACTACACAAGAAAAATCAACGAAGATTTATAACAAAGAAACTAAACCAGATTGGAAGAACTCCAACATCTAACCAGCTAAGGACGGATTAGTGCATGTTAGAGAGTAGCTTCATACTTTCAAGATCATTAAACGTTTCCCCTCGGGGCAATGTAGGTTTTGTCAATAATAGCCCGAATTATCCCATTAAACAATAAGGAATTTTGCCCTTTTACTACATATGCTGATAGATAGAGAAACCTATCCTGCTCCTGTATTCCACCTCTGAAGTTGAAAGCGTTCCGAATTTTCAAAGATAGCCATCAATGTGTCAGGCTCATTAGGCACCAAAACCAGGCCCCAAAACGAAGTGAAGTATTTAACACAAAGAAGTTATAAACCAAAGCAAGTGCTCGTGTATCCACTGCCACTGAAGAAAACATAAATGTCTAAATATGATCAAAATCATAGTTTTAATAATGCGATAACTAGAGATTTCGAAATCATAATAATAATGAGACAACAAGCAGTTTTAAAAATAATAGTGAGCCCCATTAAGCTAACGGCCACAAAAGTTCAGTTATAATACCAGTCTGACAGAGGCAAACTTTCATTATTCAGTTTCTTTTTTAGACACACACAGTTGTCAAACACCTTTCCTTTTTTTTCTTCCCATGCAGTAAGTAGCAGGGTTAACTCGAAAGTCCAGCTGTACAAATAAATAAGTGCATGTGGGCTTGGGTTGGAAGCACGGTGTAGTAGTTCACACATCACTATCCTGTAGAGGTCCAAAAGTTGTGTTCCGTCATTTTCTCCTCTTCTCTCATTAAATTCCAAATTAACTTAGATCGCAAGGTACCAACTTAAGCCTCCATATGAAAGCATATGGCACATAAGGCATAAAGCAGCATGCTGTAGTGACTCCATCCAAATTATGCATCTAGGTGCGCAATATGATATATAATGCACCCAAAAGCGTTTGATATTAAGGCTTTTGTTTTTTTTTTTTTTTGGTAAGAAAAGTGTTTAATATGATTATTTAAAATTGTGCCTCGTGATAACATAATACTTAAAATGACTCTGAGACTAAAACTTGCTATGTTCAGTGAGCAATTATACAAAACAAATTCCTTCTATCAATGAATATTTGTTATGCAAGGGTACTGCACTGCAATAAATTCATGTTCCGCGGCAGTCAACAATGTATTAGATACAAACTACATACATGAAACAATTACTGTTGAAAATTTACCGAAGTCCAGGCTTTAACCAAACGCTTATGCAAACAATAATAAATGAACGGTTCAAGTCCAAAGACAGAGGAAAGGAAGGAGAAAAATAACAGAGAGGAAAAGTGATGCTCATAACTCTGTTAAGTAACCAATTATGACAAAGGGGATTCAACCATCCATCTACCCTTAGAAAGAAATAGGTATAAAATGGGCCCCAAAAGAAGTTGCAGTCCATAAATGCATTATCACCACATTTAGCACAATGTAGGGAAAAGATTGCCTTATCAAGTGACCTGCACTTACGATTTTGATCTTCAGTAAGTGTGCTCCATAGCCTACTTAAACCTCAAAATGCATTTTCATAAACCTCTAAACTCGAAGCTTTATCTGCCTCCTGCTTTGCTTCCACCATCCGAGTATAGCAGCTTACAATTTTCTTGTCTTTTTCATAGTATTCTTCCATCTTCCCCAAAGATTTCAAATCCAGGTCAATGAAACATAACTACAAAAATATGAAGCTGATGTCAAGAGAAAAGCTTCTGTAGGAATTTCAACTTCCAAGTAAGTAAAATTACTAGGTTAAACACCATAATTCCCAGGATCAAACTAGTAAAGAGATGGCGTTTATTTCCGTGGGCACCATTTCAAGTTTTCAACCAACTTTTTAAATGTTCACTTTATTAAAACTTTTGAACAGAGACACATAATAAAGAGTAATAGCTGATTTTAAAAAACATTCCGTAGCCAAATCAGATGGAGTTCATTTTAAACTTTCAAAGCAAGAGTTTCCCTAAGATGTTACGAAGTTACATAACCAAGTTATGATACAAAACTTCCTAAGTGATTACCCGTGTAAAAGAAACGACAAGAAAACAAGAAATAAAATATTCATGTCCAAACTGTAATATCGTAACATCTAAGTATCTAACTACTTAAGGTCATAATAAATCTATGATAAACTCGCATATTATAAAAAGGAGAGTCTACCTTGTAATCAAAAGTTTGGTTGGTTGATTCCAGGTGCATGCTATTATAGGAAGATCCTAAAATTCCTTTTCTCCATGGTCTAAAAGTCATCATCAAACTACAGTCTTTTGCTGTTGTAGCTATCAAAAAGTTAATTACAATCTTCAAGCTTTCATCTAAAGAAATGGAATGCAAAGACGTATATCTGTGTGCCACTCTTTCTTCTTTCAATTCTCTGCATACCATGCAAGGCTCGGATACAATATTATAATACGCATGAATTGCCCCCTCTATGTCAATATCATCAAGCTTTTGGACCTTTAGAAGTCTATCCATTACTCCAGATTTGTATATTGTCTCAGCAATAAGCTGTAGAAAAAACTCTGTCCGCAGACCCACATCTCCCCGGATGACACCTTTGAGTGCCTCTTCAAATGCTTCTTGAGTCGCAACGTTTGTACTGTCTGCAGAAGCACCCAAGGCCCCAAATATTAAAGAACCATCCAAAAATACACGAAAATTGTTCTGAGGGCTGGAGAAGAGATCTTTAATAGCTTTATTTATTCTGTCCTTGGATCCAGAGAATAGATCAAGAGGATCATATTTACTATAGGCTGAAATCTGCAATACATGTTAACAGATGTACTAAAGTTACATTGCAGAAAGTCTGTTGTCATTGACAAGAAAAGTCATCAATAACAGAGGTATGAGTCGATTCATAGTACAAACAAAAGCATCACAGTGAAATCTCAATCACACTTCACAACTCGAAGGCAACAATGCAGTACAAGAGTACCTCCCCTTCATGCAACTTGAGGGCTTGGTGCATCCTGTAACGAGGTACGCTTCGTTTGATGGCATTTCCTTCACCTATAAATTCCGAGATTGGAAGGAACCCACATTTGGGCTACGTTTCGGAACAAATAGGACCAAAAAAGGAATACAAAAAAAATGTCAGGCAAGTTAAACTACAATGAAAAATAGGAATAAACATCAGCAAGATAAGGGGAACTCCCAAGGGAAAATAGAAAACCAAGGTGAAAAAAAAAAAAAAACCACCTTTATCTCCACACATATGCACGGTTCACCATCATTGGTATCTGAAATGGAAAAGAAAAAATGAAGCACCACTGACTAAAATATTGTACTAAAAATCAAGTGATTCTTGCAAAGATTCTTTTTCTACTTCCGAAACTTTTTCCTACACTTTAGTGTGACGATGTTTTACAACTTCTAATTCAAACCCTGAGAATTAAAAAGGGTCAAGCAAATTTTATGCTAGAGCAACCGAAAAGAAACATTGTTTAAGCCACACTAAACAACAAGAATGGAATCTCAGACTTTTAAGTAAACCACGCAATGATGGTGACAAGTATGATGGATACTAATAAATCTTCAAGAATAGAGTGATCAGATTACAGATAGTAAAAGCATAACGAGTATTAGTTCTAACAGCTAGTGAGATTGTGACTACCGCTAGGAAAAAGAGAATGATCAGATAACAGAAGCACAGAATCACAATGAGTGTCAACTTTGGCAGCATCAACTCTCCAAACAGGACGCTGGTGAATGACATTAGTCTCAATCGTTTCCAAGAACTCTGTCGAAACAGGGATGCGTATCTGCCAGATTTTCAAATTCAAGACACCGAAAAAAAAAAAAAAAAAAAAAAGAAGTTATCAGCATGACATTAGACCTCTATCATTGTCCTGGCTAAGAATAACAACAATGCTAATATTCGATCAGGCAAATGGCGGGATAACAGCTCCAACAACAACAATGTTTGAACTATCAAATTTTAACACAAGGGCATGATTTAAATTCTACAAAAAACAATCATACATGTTCAAATAGTGATGTTAAAGTCAAAATCAGCTTCATCAACAAGGATTTAAACGAACATACCCCAGCATCAACATACTTGGAACCCAGTAAAGGGCTGATTACGTGCTGAACAAACAGCTGGCAGGCATGTTCTTTGTTAGCGGAGGATACAAGGCTGTCTGTGTCTTTCCACACGAGGCGCTCATGCACTGTCAAAGCTGTACGGCTCTTTGTACGGTCCAGTTCTTCCCTAGCAGCCTTCTGTACTCGCAGAACTTTCCCGATCTAAACCCACATACTACTTTGTTAAAAACATCAAACATTGTTTCAATCTCCATTTCGTTGAATTTCCTCAAAAAGCTCAGATTTTTTTTTCCACCCAACAAAAGGAAGGGGGGGAAAAAACAGGACAATTAAAGGTTTTAAATTTCGCTTAAAATTTCATTTTTGCCCGTTACACAGTGACTCAAAGAATAGAATTGAAAAAGACTCTTTTTCTCAACAAAAAGAAAAAAGAAAAAAAAAAAAAAAGGTGGAGCAGGGAAAAGAAACATACGAAAGCGGGAGAAGATCCAATGTAAGCGAGAACAAGATTGGCTGCGCCTTCGCCTCTGTAAGCCCAATCGACAGCATCTTTTTGCTCTAAATTCACCTCCATTACACCCCGAATCTTCCTTTTCCTGCTCCGCTCTCAGATTCACTTCGTAATTTCCGCCAATTAAAACGCTTTTCCAGACAAGTTAATTTGGCGAGTCAATTTTCAGTACCTTTGCAGAACAAAATGAAGAAAGAGAGAGAATCTAGTTTAGGAGTTGGAGAGAGAGAGAGAGACAGCTTTTTCGAGAGACTCGGACGACGTATATTAACACTAATTTTGGGGGGTATTTCGGACCAATAGCTCTTAAACTTGTTATGCTTTGACAATTTATTGCTTAAATTTTTAATTTTGATAATTTATCTATAAACTTATTAAATTATTATAATATATCCCTTTTAATTAAGTTTACACTAAATTAAAGTTTTAAAATTTGAAGATTTGTATTAGGGTTTGTATTATATTTGAAAATTTTTAATTAAAAATGAGTTTTTTCAATCTTCATATGAGGCGTACATAGGTTTTTCATGATCAATTAAACAAAAAATTAATTAATTGAGGGTACATTATTATAATTTAGCAAGTTCATGGGTAAATTATCAAAATTAAAAATTTGAGAGGTAAGTTACTAAAAAGTGACAAGTTTAGGGGTCATCAGTGCTAAATATCCCTATTTTTGGTGAGAAGGAAATAAAATAGGAGGGAAAGAAAACTTATAAGGATAAATTTTACTTTTTCCCTCTAAACTTTAGGCCTTATTACAAGACGCCCCCCTCCGAATTTCAATTTATAATATTCTTTCTCCCTAAATTTTGAAACAATTATAGATTTTATCTCTTAGGTTAAATTTTTGATGGAAAAATACGCGTGACACTTGTTGACAACATGAGTTGAGGGTGTTAAGTATGAAATTACAAAGCTTCCCTTATAATTAGGTCAAAATAGTAAATATTTAGGACTGATTATCATTTTTTCTCATATTGTTCTCTTACGTTTAACTTAGTAATTTCACATTTAATAAGAGTAATGAGTGTTACGTGTGCTGCTAATAAGTGACACTTCGTAATTTCACGTATAATACTACTGTCAAGTGTATTTAGATGTAAAAAATTTAACTGGGGGAAAATCTGTAAATGTTTTAAAGTTTAGAGGGAAAATGTTACAAATTAAAGTTTCAGGGGCATTTTGTAACAAGGTCTAAAGTTCGAAAGAAAAGTGAAATTTGTCTAAATTATAATAATATTATGAAATAAATTAGTTTTTTTTTTTAATGTTATCGGAAGATATGAAGGAAATAAAATAAAATATTTATATAATTATTATTTTGTCTTTATGTTCATTGTCAAGTAAGAAAATTTTTTAGGAGTGTTAATCGAACTAAATTTTAGAGTGAAAAATTGTTTAACTTTATATTGTTTTTTTATTTTTTATATAAATTTTATAATCTAATTTATTTAATTTTTAAAAGTCTAAAATACGAATTTAAATAATAGTTTTGGATTTTAAGCGTGAAATAATATATATTTATAAGGTAATCTTAGAACATATTTGATTTTTTTTTTGGAAATTCTACGTCAATTTTTTAATTTGAAAATTCTAGGGGTAATAGGGACTTAAATTGAAAAATCATAATGTTGGAGGTATAAAAGCAAAGGAGCCCATTGGATTAGGGGATTGTTGTCTCTCCTAAGCCCAATATGACTCTGCCACTATATTTCATTTCGCTTTAAAACTAGTATGCATAAAAAAGTGATATTCGTAATGATGTAGTGGATTTTAGTTTTTAAAGTGTGCATCTATATGGCTGTTTATTGTATTAGGTTATACAGATTGAATATTAAGAAGGTAATAATTTAGAAAGCCTAATTAATTAGATAGTTTAAACGTCTTCATCTGTGTTTTCTTTCATTGTCTTCTCTTCTCACCCAGTCGATCTTATATATATTATCATAATTGAATTGGAATTTGTCATTTTAAACCCAAATGTATTTATATATACACTTATATTATCGGGGAAGGTGTGCATAGAGATAATTTGCTTTCGGGAGACGATGAAAGCTTCAAATAATGAAACCAAGCCAGATATCTATCTACTTCCATTAAAAGATTAAAAAATTACAAAAAAAACGGCTACAAGACTCGTAAACGACAAGAAAATAGATGACAAGGATAACACTTGTTGCAGCAACAACCTATTTGAAAGGAAAAATAACAAAACCAATAGCAAACGAAAAAAAAATAAAATGAAATACCAATATTAAGAAGACATTGAACCAAAAACTAGAATAATAGAGCAAAAACAACGAAAAACGACAGTCAAAATAACATAGCAAAAACAAATTATAACAAAAAAGGCTGACAATTAAAAAAAGATAAATCTTAGCGGTTTATATTTCTCTCTCACCTCCAAGGAGTCCCTAGGGTTTGAGTGTGATCAGGGTCGGAGTTTGGCGGTGGCGCATCAGCCGGCCTCCGAATTTCCCAGCCCTAAGTGAAAGATGAAAGTTTTAACTACATGGTATGGAGATTTGCGGTGTGTTTAGTTGCGAGGCGGGAGGGATATGGCTCATCGAATCAGGGTAGTTCGTGGGTGTTTCGATGATTCCATAACCAGTGGGTCTTACCCCATAGTCAAGTAAATCTGGACATGGTTGTCATTCAAGAAGGGAATTGCGGTGTTAGTGTGTGGTTTCAAGGAGAGGAATGTCGCCGAGCAGCCTGCAGCGGTTGATGGTGGCGACACATGGAGTCCACGTGCCGACGAGGAGTCTCCTCCACAAATTTGGATCCAGCTCCAATAATTTTTGGCTACTTCAGTTGCGTGGCTCGTATTGTCTTCATGATTTCCTCATGTGTGGTTGTGTATTATTTATTGTCTTGTAATAGTTATCTCTATATAATAATGGTGCTTTAAGCGCCAAATAGATATTTGGTATTTTGTTTCGTTTTTTTTTTTTTTTTTTTTTGTTAAAGCCCTTATTATTGATGGTGGTGCCCCTACTCTCCGCTTATGGTCTTTCTGCTAGAGTAATGTCTTGGTGATTTGTTTGTTACATCAGACTTGTGTCTATGTGAAGTGGGTGATGGCCTTCATGCTACAAGGTCATGGATCTCAATCGATTGGAAGCTTTTAAATACTATAGAGGTTTATTGAAAAAGAGCCTTATATTTGTTCAATATTGATGTACTGAGATATTTTCCCATTTTCGGACCATAAGCATATGTTTTTTCATCTGAGCCTCATTAATTTTTATTGTTGGAATCAGTCTCAATTGACGATCGTGTCTATTATATTATAGGGACGTTGATATTATTTTATTATTAGGATGAATAATATTCTCCTTCGTAAAAAAAAATAAAATAAAAATAAAACAATAAAAAATAAAACGACAACAAACCCTGAAAATGACAAAAGAAATAATAAAAATGCCAAAAATATGTGGAAACGACAATGATGATAGAAATGACTACATGAAAAAACTTCAGGATTATATCAATGGCAACACAGAGTGAAAACAATAAAATAAAGGAGTATTCACTATAATATATCCAAATATATTATTAAAAGTAAAATTTTTTATTATACTTGAGAAAAATTATGGTTAAAAAGTTGCTTTCAACTACTATTTACATATTTACATATGATTACAGATATAGTCTAATAATAATATCACACATAATTTTATTTTAAGATATAAAGTTCAAATCCCCTCACTTTTAAGTTAAAAAACAAAAAAACAAAAAAAAAAAAAACTATTTAGATGAATATAAGTGTTTAATTTCTATCTTCCATCCCTTGTTTCTGAAACCCAAATCGGCAACAACACTACAAAAGACAATAAAAACATTATACGACCAAAAAAAAAAAATCAATGAACAAATAACAAAATAGTGACAATAATAGACATCTCCTGCCAATATTTAAAGAGCGAATGTTATCCAAATTTTTGTCCTCCCCCTACTTCAGCAACGTGTCACATTTTCTTTTCTCTTCTTTCTTTTTTCTTCGCTTTTTTTTTTTTTTTTTTTTTTGGGCATTCAAAACTCCGAGAGAGCGAAAGAGATGGGGAAGGGTACAAGTGAAAGCAGAGAGAGAGATAGAGAGAGGGCTGCACATGGGAAATAGTGAAAGGAGAGTGTGGTCCACGTATCTTAATTATTTCAATAATAACTTATATTTTTTATAAAAAAATACTTTTCATAAAAGAAAAGGACTACGGTAGAGTCACTTTTATATATTATTTCGATAAAACTTATTTTTAAATTATTAAAATATAATCGAATGGTTAAAATATTATTTGTGTATAATAATTATAATACGCATTATCTCATATTAGTATAAATTAATAAATAAAAAAAATTTAATTTTTTTTAAAAAAGACCAACCCTCTTCCCCTACGCCGGCGACGGACCACCGAGCCAAATCTGCCCCGCCTCCCCCCCCCCCCGCTCGGCGTCGACCCAGTTTCTCGCCCCCGATGCCGACTAACCTAGTCCCTCCCTCCTTCCTGACCTCGACGACGGAAACCTCCCCTCCCCCCCAACCTTCCACCAGTGAAGGTGGATTTTTTTTAAATTATTTTTTAAAATATTCTTTAATTTATTAGTCAAATATTACTGTAAGATAAAGTATATGATAATTACCGTACATCTCAGCCATTTAATTACATCTGAACGGTTTAAAAATGAACTCTATCAATAGGAAATGTAAAAAGAGCTTTCTCGCAGTTTTACCCTTTCATAAAATGTTAAAATATTATCTTTAAAACAAATATAAATAGGGTTATTTACATTTTTAACTCTATATTTTGCTTTTAAATTAACGGGTATTTTGGATATTTTAAATATAAAAATTAAACGTTAATCGAGAAAACATATAGATTTATGCACTCAATGTAATCTAATAATAAAAAAAGGAAAAATTTTAAAACACATTGTATACTTTTTAAATAAAAACAATTTGTTTGGTATAAAAATACAAATAATACATAATTGTAGTCTTTCTTTTTAAGAGTAATTTGGACAATTTAAGATCAAAATTAAACGTTGACTGATATAGAGTATAAATTTATATATTAAACATAATCTGATGGTATATAAATGTAAAAATTCAAAACACATAATATACTTTTTGAATAAAAGCAAAACACATGATACAAAAATGTAAATTTATATATTTAATTCATTTTTTTTTTCCTCATATGATCTCCCGCGCGAAGCGCGTAGGTTCAACTAGTTTTAAGAAAAGACAGAATGAAGACAACGGAAAACAAAAATGTAAAATGATAAGATACAAGTGAAGCGATAACAAAATCGAAAAAACGACTGCCTAACATGCAAATTACATCAATATGCGAAACGGCAAATAATTTTATAAACGATAACATGATATTTAAAACTTAAAAAAAAAAAAAAAAAAAAAAAAAAAAAAAAAAAAAACGATATCACGGAGTCAAAAAGACAACAAACACAAAAGCAATATATCACCACAATGAAAGGGTCTTTAACGACGACGGAAATTATTGTTAAACATGTTTACGCTAATAGATCATCGTTATAAGCTTGTGTTAATGATCAAATCATTATATAATCGTATCCGATCAAATTGAATATTTTTTTTTTATTTTATGATTACATGCATAGTCTAACGATAATATCACATCTAACTCTGTCAAAAGATATAGAATTCAAATTATCTTATCTTTGTGTTTAAAAAAAAAAAAGAACATAAATTTTTTGAAGGAACAACTTGAGTACTTCTTAAAATACGGAGATGGAATTAAAAATCAATATGGGTAAGAATGAAAATAATTAATAAAAAAAAAGAAAAAGAAAGAAAATTTCCTTGAAAAAGTTGCTCACCCTTTTGTAGATTACAAATTAGAAACATAGAGTTTATTTATTTATTTATTTATTTATTTATTTATTTGGGGAACTTAGAAACATAGAGTTTTGCAAAACCACTCGTTTGTGTTAGATTTCCATATTTTTCTGACAGCGGCTGTTCAGTTTCTTAATTAAAGCTTTAATTAAAAAAAAAAAAGGAGAATTATATTGTGTGGAAATTATAGAAGAAAATAAATAGTTATATTTATTTATTTATAATTGTTTAGATCAGATTTGAATTCATTTCAGGAATTATCTTGTTATTTATTTTGTTTAGATTTTGAGTTTTAATTGGATTGTAAAGCTAGAGTTGGATATAAATTTGACTTGTAAATTTAGGGCTAGATAGATTTGGATTGACTTCATATATATATAAATATATGAAGTCTCATTTATTGTGAAGCTAGCCGTTGAATTCTTCCCTTTATATATAATCCGTGGACATCCACGTTATTTAATTTCTATATAAATAGCTTCCATCTTTATCGTAAATAAATATTTGGGCTGAGATGATATGAATGGTATTAAAAAAAAAAAAAAAAAGGATGGTATTTGTCAATAAATAAATGAAAATAAAAGGATGGTAATAGAAGAAAGATAACGTTTATGGGGCAGATCATTTCGACTTTATTGGTCATCTAAAACGTTCTTATCTCATCAAAAGGAAAATGACCATACAACAACAAATTTTGACCCCTGCACAGAACTAGTCCAAATAGAACATGCAAATTATATATCAAAAAATTTCAATAAATAAATAAATAAAGCAAATTATGAACGCTTGGTGAATTGTATTTGCACCTAGTACTGACATGGAGCGTGTCACCAATAAGAATACTACGTACAAGACTTTAAACGAATGGCTTCTTATAATTCCAAGAAAAAAGAAGGGAAAAAGATAGAGAGAGAGAGAGAGAAGCTTATAGAGATGAAAGTCTCCCTTGGAATTTTGCGCTTTATGTGGTTCTGGTTAGCTCCTTTGTGGACGAATCCTAGGTAGGAAGAATTTGTGGATCTTTGATTTTTCTGGAGCCTCTTTTTTTCTCTTCACGAAAATTTAAGTAGTAGGGCCGGGTTAAATGTGGACCGAGGAATCGATTTTCCTCTCTTAAATCAACATACATGTCATGACTATGCAGAAAAGAAGACAGTTTGTAGCTGTGCCGTGGGTCCGGTGTTGTTGAAAAATGCTGAGAAATTGGTGTGAATGAAAATAAATAAGTCATGACAATAATTGGAGAAACAAGAAAGACATTGTTATAAGGGCATAGAAGTAATTTCGGTGGCATATCGTTGAAGGCTCGGATTGCTTGTTTGATTTTCATACAGTTCTAGAAAATGTGACAAATTTCATGCAATATTAAAGTGGGTCCGAGTTAAAAAAGGGTCTAAATTAAGTTTTCATATAGTACTAGTAAATAAGATAGAACTCATGCAATATTGAAGTGAGTCCGAGTAAAATAAATAAATAAATAAATAAAGATGTGAAATTAAGCAAGAAATTAAGAGGTGGAAATCAATTATAGCGACATAGTTCCTTGGACGTTATAAATGATAGAAACAACTCATTAATAATCTCACTGTAACGTATTTGAATTTAAAATTAGTAATTTATGATTAGTTATATTTTTGAGATTTAGATGAATTTGTTCGATGTTCTACCAGTTATTTCAGCAATACAATTAATCAAAAAAAAATTTGTTTTGGTAAAAAGCTAAGGAATCGTGGAAATGAAAGATTCGATTTTTAAATGTTAAATGTAGTGGAAAAATAACAACTTCAATCTTCATTTTATAAATAAAGTCATACTATAGGTTGTTAGAGCTTAGTTAATTGTTTAAGTAAAAGATAGAGTTGGTTTTTAGTTATGTATAATTTTCAACAACCGCAATTAATGCCTATATCAATAACCACAGATGTTTGTATAATGTTTTTTTTTTTTCCTCTGAACAACGCTTTTTTCTCAGCCTACTCCCTGCCGCAGTTAGATTTTTAATTGATTACCCCTTGACTTCGAAAAACAATTACGAGCCGTCCATATCAAAGACTTCAATATCCAACGGTTCCAGTTTGATAAAACGGATGCATACGGCGACCGTACCTATATAAATAACTATATCAGTTTTATTTTCGTTCTTTAAAACGATTAGTTCATGAATTGTAAGTTAAGATCGACGTGACATTGCAAATCCATTGTTTCCCACAACATGATAATACACACACATATATAGATAATATATGTGTGTGATCGTATTATTGATGAGATTCAACTATTTAAAAACTTTATTAACTGGATTGTTGACATATAATCAACTGAAGAAGATATATATAACCCGACAATTCTAGAAAACTAAGTAAGTAATTGGTTTATTTAATAATAACAGTGCAGTCTAAACATCTCGAGTACAGTTATTGTCAAATTATTAGTGTGTCAATCATAATTATCTCAACATATGAAACAGAAAAACCACTCTATAATACAGTTTAAATTTGTTTATTAAATTTGACATATATTGTGGCACAAAATATAAAATATGTTTAAATTTTATATTGGTTGGTTTTGGTTTATATGTTTACTTTTTTAATTTATATATAATGACTATTACAACATTATTTAAAATTATTTTAAAAATAAAGTTTATTCTAACAAATTTCAAAGTTTTATAATAACACTGTGTCAAATATAAAATACGAGTGCATGTTATAATGACACAAGGCATTAAATTAAGATGGTCTAAACCTCAAGGCAAGGATAACGCAAGAATTTGTAATCAAAATGAAATGTTTAAAATGCGATAAATTTCAACGGTAGGTAAGGCATATCAAAAGCAACAATAATGAATATCACACGCAAACCGAAAATTAATTACCTTCATTTTCTGTTAGAAAATGATTGGTGCATGTAACTTAAATGTCGCATGTACGTACGTACTACGTTGTTAAAATTTGATCGTTACGTTCTTGAGAATATTCATAATATATTTGTTTAAAATCCAAAACCCAAAATAACCAAAAAAAAAAAAAAAAAAAAAAAAAAAAAAAAGAGAGGGAGAGAGAAAAATCTACAAAAAACTCCTAGAAAATTAACAACTCCAAGGAGTAGGGTTTTTTTTTTTTTTTTTTTAATTTTAATATTTGAGGATTTCTTTGACATTTTAATATCAAAATCTAAGTGTTAGTCGACAGAAGATATAAAGTGGTATAGTTGATGCAATTTGATGTATATAAACTTACTATGTATACTTTTTATAAAAGTACTAAATTGTATGATATAATAAGATAAATACATAATCTGAATATATATATTATATATATAAATAAGTGGTCTAATAATTGTATGGCAAAAAAAGATAAATAATTCAAATATTTATATATACATATATATGCATATGCATGATCTAAGACTCTTTAGTCTAATTTATTGCATGGAATGGGAAATTGCGAGGAGGTTGGGTTGAGAATTGTAGGTTCAATCCCACATAATAATAATATGGTTTATTACGTGTATCAAAATGATAATCTTGAATTAAAAAAAAACCCAAATATATATATATATTCACACACACAACACATTATACATCAAAATCTATCGACCGCCACAAGTACTGACTTTAGACTTTGAGATGGCTGTACTTACTGTCGTACGCCACACGTCACGTATTTTGGGAACCGGAATGGATTAATGTCGTACTAGTACTAAATGTGTTTTGTTTTGTTGCAAATTTAAGTAAATATTTAACAGAGTTTTCGTTTTATTTTTAATCGGTAGATAAAAATAAGTAGAAGTTATAAATTTTTCAGTAAATATTTAATAATTATATTTTTATAAGAGTTTTTAAAATTAAAATAATTTTTAATTTTTTAATTAATAATAAAAATATTAGAAGAAATTTTATAATATTCAATTTAAAACTCTGATATAAATTTTAAAATTTAATATATAAGAGTTTTTTTTTGAATTCATAATTTTTGACTTTAATAGAAGCTTTTTGGAGACTAGAAACACTTTTGATCTATAATTCAAATATTTTCATAAGCATTTTAGATGTAAGAAGTCAAAAACAGCTTCTAGAAAGCTCTATTAAACATGTTCAAATATTAGCGGCTGTAATTAAAATTGGTTCCAAGTGCACGTGGATAAATTCGAAAGATCATGAATAAGGGTGCTGGCAAAACAAGTAATGCTAAAAAAATACACTATTCACCCATCCTTCTAATTAATTTATTACCTGTTAAATTTTCTTTTAGAGTATAAGCAACTAATGTTATATAACTATAAATATATATATATATATGCATATAATTTTTTTTTTTGGTAACTTATATATAATAAGCACACCTACGTACGACTTATTGTAGGCATCATGATCGAAAGAAACTACTAAGTACGCTAATCAAAATATATATGTATAAATTGAATATACAAATGATTTTATATATGTAGAAACACGTGCATTTTGCTACTAAATAATTATCCCTAAAAACTTATAATTAATCGACTTCATCCATAATTGAGTGAGAACTCCTACTCCAATTGAATTTTTTTTTTTTCAATTTTCTCTTTGAAAATTTTACATTTGTCTTAATAATTAGATTCTACACACTAAGGACTCGGTGTATGTGGACACCTTTTTCCATTGACTGAGCAGGGTAGATTTGAAATCTTTGGTTAACTCAATACTATTAGCCCATCCTTAAAACTATTCCTATTCCAATCTTTCGAACTGAGATGGCCAGATGATAGCGGACAATGAAAGGATAAACGACAAAAACTATAAAACGACTGTTGCAACAACCAAAAAAAAGTACTATTTATAACTATGAGGGAAAAAAAGAAAAACATATTAAAAGAAGTGAATTGTAAATTTGGTTCCTCTGATTAGGGATTGTCTTACTTTATCTATTGCAATTTAAAATGATATAACGTTAGAAATTTGGTACCTTTTTTTGTGAATTAAAAAGATATAGGGATTGTCCCATCATTTACAGGTTTTCAACCCCACAAGCAGAAACTCCTTTTTCTTGGTATGGCATAAAGGTTCTTATACTAGTTCTCTTAGTCGTCCATCCGGAACCTATTTATTTTATTTTTAATCGATAGATAAAAATAAGTAGAAGTTATAATTTCTCAGTAAATATTTAATAATTATATTTTTAAAAGAGTTTTTAAGGTTAAAATAATTTTTTAATTTTTTAATTAATAATAAAAATATCAAAAAAAAATCTATAATGTCCAATTTAAACTTTGATATAAGTTTTAAAATTTAATACATAAGAGTTTTTTTTCGAAATTCATAATTTTTGACTTTGACAGTAACATTTTTGAAGACTAGAAATACTTTTGACATATAATCCAAATATTTTCAGAAACAATTTTAGACATAAAAAGTCAAAATAACTTCTAGAAAATTCTATTAAACATGTTCAAATATTAGCTGCTGTAATTAAAACTGGTCCCAAGTGCACGTGGGTAAATTCAAAAGATCATGAATAAGGGTGCTGGCAAAACAAGTTATGCTCAAAACTCCACTATTCACCCATCCTTCTAATTAATTTATTACCTGTTATCCGGGATCTACCCTGTTATTACCAAATTATACTTCAACAGCCGAAGCTAGACCGAAGCCTAAGTAAAGGCAATGGGAATTGAACCTAGATGAACGAAGGGAAGAAGCCTAACAAAGGCTTCCTATCCCTTTGCCAACCCATCCACCCCTATGAGTGTTGTTACAAATTTGGTACTTCGACATTAGACCATCAACTTTTTGAACAATTGAATCACGCTGATCATGTGACTAAATGATAAAAGGCAACATAGGATAGCGACGAAGATGTAGAAGTTGTAAGGAAAGGAGGGATTGATGGTCAGAACGAAGAAGGATTTGCAAGTTTTTTTTTATTATTAAGTTTTTTTAATAGTAAACTATTTAACGCACTCCCGCCTCGTGTTTTCGACATAGTGTTGTGCCATACTTCGAGAATGACACGGTTCGGAGGAACGAACTCTAACTCATTTGGGTGAAAGCTCCTTCTTCCAATCCCGTAGAGAGGTCTGCAAGAATTGATTGAGAATAACAAGACGATTGACCAATTGATCCCATGATCGAAGTTATATACTCTATAACATTTGTCTTGTCAAAAAACGTAAGCTCTATCTACATATGAAACGGAGAACATACGAAAGCTTTGAAATATTATTTCCGTGCACTAGAGCGAATCCATATTACTACAAGCTTTTGATAATATGGTCGCGATCTGTCATTATGCACGACTATTTCTTAATTTACTGTATTACTCATTATCCACTTAATATTTGAAAAATAATAATTAAAAAAAATTGAAGCCTAGGCGAAAGTACCAAAAACTGTTGCAAATTATTACAAATTATAAGAAATAAAGTGACACAATTGTTATTTTCTGGGGGATCAAATTTAAAATTAACTAAAAAAATACGTAAAGATGAAAATATCATTAAAAGGTGCAACTAAGCTGCGAGAGGGGGGGGGGGGGGGGGGGGGGGGGGGGGAGAGCAGAGACAAGACAAATGCAAAAACGAATAAGATTTGAAATGAAAAAAAAAAAAAAAAAAACCAGAATTCATAACAGCAGCGACATCCATAGAAGACCACATTAATTTGTTGTGATTACAACAACCCTGCTTCACTGAAAAGATACTCTTTTTCTTTCAAAGGAAATGATGCTTTTTATATGGTTACTATTTGTTAATAACACGATGAAAATAAAGATATAAAATTATAAACGTTATTCGAAAATCGAAAGAACCATCTCCATAAAAAATTAAAAAAAAAATCTCTCCCTTTTAACTTAGACATACATACATACATACACACATACACACACACACACACACATATATATATATATATAAGAGATCGTTAGAGCCGTACGTTGTTCAAATCCACTTT
The DNA here is from genome assembly GCA_009761775.1 of Ficus carica. Lineage (NCBI taxonomy): Eukaryota > Viridiplantae > Streptophyta > Magnoliopsida > Rosales > Moraceae > Ficus > Ficus carica. Next base: position 5,657,725 of record CM019745.1, on the reverse strand, counting down.
TTTGAATTGGATTCTCATATAATTTCTTATACCGGTTGTCAATTTCTTAATTAAAACACTTTAACAATGTATAATTAAGAGAATAAAATCGATTATGTGGACATATTTTCCATCCTTATCGTAAACAAAAAATATAGAAGAGTGAGTACTGCCAGATAATATATTATATATATATGTATGTGGTGATTAAAAGGATCGTACAATGTTGAAAGAGAGAACTTTCATGGTGGACGTGATCGTTTCGATTTGATTCACCAAAAAATGTGCATAATTTGGAGAAAAGGACACTACCATATGCAGCAAAGAATTTGATTCTTTCCACTGTTGAAATAGAGCAATCAAATTATCAAATGTTTAGTCAATTACAATTGGCCCCGTGGATCATGCAGACCAAAATAAAAATAACAATAACAATAACAACAACAATCACGTGGGTCAGCAAATTTTTTTTTTTTATTTGTTGAAAAGTCGTCTTCATCAAAAAAAAAAAAAAAAACACACACACTCACACATATCTATATATATATATATATATATATATATATATAGTCTGTTATCTGCCAACGTATATATCCTTCGCTGGGCTGGCAGGGATGTCACAGTCTGAGGAAGACAATATTGCTGCAGATGGTGACAAATGGATAGCTTAGGACTTCATGCATGTGACAGAGATTTAACATGTGTTTGGCTCTCAGATCATAGAAATTTTTCATTTTAGTTTTTATCTTTTTTTAAAAATCAATAAAAATTATAATTATTTTTTGAAAAATTAATCAACTCTAATAAAAAAAATTCATTTAAAATCTTTGTTCCAAACATAACCTTAGAAGCCAAACTCCGGACGTATAGATAGGTTATTAAGTCAAACATGGCTGAGAAAAATGGAACAGAAAAATTAAATAAATAAAAAAAAAAACAATTTCCCAGTGGGGCTGTGAGGTAATTGTGTAGTGTGAAAATGAAATCCTCATCTTGTTGATCGATTTGAGTTGAAATTTTTATATTTGAATTGGTTGATTTTTTAAAATTAGTTAAGAAATTAATTGACTTTTTATAAAAGAATAAAGTTGAGTTATAACTTTTAAGTTTAAGTTGGTGAACCAAATAGAGGGAAAGTGTGTTGTGTTATACTGTAATGTATTGGTTTCCTCACTTCCTTCAATCCGAAAACTGAACATGCCTGTCTAACACATCTCCTCCGACACCTTCTACTTCTAAACCTTTCTTATATTTCCACTCCTCCCCACAATTACAACAATAAGCATGCGTTTGGTGTATAAATTGGAGTTGAGATTTTTGAATTAAAGTTGTTTGACTTTTCAAAAACTAGTTTAAATTTTTGTTGATTTAGAAGTTGAGATTTATCTCCAACTCATCTTCCTCCCTCCTCCCTTCAACGTCTTTCTCTCTTCTTTTCTCGTTCTGCAACTTTTGATTTTTCTCGTAGCCTGCCCTTCATTTCCGCAACTGCCACCTTAGCCGTCCGATCCATTCCAACGGCTATGATTCATGTACTGCACGCATCCGTTGAGCGTACTTTAAGATCATGATTCTCGTTTTCTGCAACGTGAATGTACTCTGCGGCTAACTCTGAAGATTCTATAGGATTTTTATTTTATATTTTCTGATGTAAGAAACATTGAACTCTCCAAGCTCAAAATTATCCATCGGATTAGATGTATAAATTAAATTTACTGCCGGATTTTGTTTTAAAACCTAACATGGATTCGCATTTTCGGATATAACTCAAAAGCTGATTTCAAAGAGCTAGCAAGGATACAAGTTCACACAAAAAAAAAAAAAAAAAAAAAAAAAAAGCTAGCAAGGATACATTGATGTAAATCCCAAAGTATTTCCTTACAAACAAATTAGAATATCCATAACACTCATTCGATATAATTCGACCTTTTTTTTTTTTTTTTACCTTTTCTTTTATGTGAACTTCTCTACTCTTGTACTCTTATCCTAATATCAGTTATCCATTATATTTATTTGTTGAAAAAGTTTTTAAAAAATTATTTATAAATTTAACATGTGTTTGGTTCACCCATAAAAAATTAAAAAAAAAAAACCCTCAACTCAAACGTTTTCTGAAAGAACTAGTGTCACTATTTACTAGTTCTAATTATAACTTAAAAACTCAAATATTAAAAGTTCAAAACTTTGCATATATATATATATATATACATATATACAAGTCTAAATGAGATTTTTTTTCCTTAAAATAGTAAACAATTTCGAGACGAACGAAATAAGATTTAAATTGATATTTTTCTTCGAACACATTTTAAATTTTTACATTTTTTAAGTCCAATCAGCCTAACGCACATCAAACGCGGAACTCAACTCCAACTTAACTCAAATCAAATCATAGGCTTAATATTAGAACCAGTATGGCCAATGAATTTAGACTCACAATTTCAAATAGAAGTTTTTTTTTTTTTTGGAAGTAGAATTTTATATTTATGACAGAAAATTAGATGTAGAATAACATGCATTTTTGTTTCTTCTTCTTCTTTTTTTTTTTTTTCCCCTTGTAATAAGAGTTTGCTTAATAATGCAACCTGACATCTTCGTACTTATTAACGTACAACGATGGAGTCAAGAATAAATGTGGACACAATAAAAAATTTCGTATAAAGTAGGGGTATACCTAATTTCTAATGAAATTTTAAGTGTAAAAATTGACCTATTGAAATTTGAATGGCGTGCAGTTAAAGGTTTTCTTATAATTAGTTGTATGGCGCACGGAGCACATGTAAAATAGAAAAACAAAAACAAAAGTAAAAGCAAAAGTAAACAAAAAATTCACATGGTGCACGATAATATGGTCATCGCATGATGATAATGTGGCGATCACGTGACAAATAAGAGAATCATAACTAAAAAAGTTGACTCTTTTAAATATAGAGATAGCAACAAAAGAAAAATGGTGATAGAATTAGAATTTTATAAAAATTGAGGTTAAAAATTAATTTTTTTAAATGTAAGTGGGGGATGGGGAAGTGCCCCACTGAGTTACACGTGGCTTGGTCATTGCATTCCTCATGGTAATTTATTTGAGGTCAGAAGGTGAATCACGTGGTGTACTACCATTATAAATTACGTAACATCGTCCGTCGGCGAACTGGTCCCCTGTATGGGGTTTTGATTTATTAGATGATATTTCTTCGTGCATGCGGTCCTTTGGCCAACTCTATATATAGGTGGTCTCTAGAGAATAAAAATCACTAAATATATTTCATTATATATATTGACACACGTACACATACACTTATATATATATATATATATTGCTCATTGAGAGTCAGTGATCAATACTGAATTCAAAGACGACCATGGAAGTGGCAAGAGTACTTCACATGAACAAGGGTGCTGGCGAAACTAGTTATGCTAAAAACTCCGTTGTTCAGGTTGTCACGCATCCTTCTAATTAGCTGTTGACTTAAATATAATTACTTTGAAATTAGCACCGAAGATGATTATATATATATATATATATTATGGTATGCGACCTATAATTTTTATTGATTAAAGAGAGATAAAAAATCTAGAGTTTTTATCCATTCTCTTTTCTCATTCTCTGAATTAGTCCCATTGGGAGATGATTCTGCATATAAATATATAGAATACGTTTCTTTTGCAAATTATCCTAAAGATATAGCTTTACTCATTTGCGCATCCAATTAATTTGTAGAGCAAAATAATCACCATAGCAAAACCAGTGATCGAGGAAGCCGTTATGAAATGTTTGGACGAAAGCAATATTGATTGTCCAGCAGAGAGCATGGGAATAGCAGACTTGGGTTGCTCCTCAGGACCAAACACCTTGCTATTGATTTCGGACATAATCGACACCATAGACGCGAAATGCCGCAGCCTCGGCAGCTCATCGCCGGAGTTCAGACTCTTCTTGAACGACCTTTTCAACAATGATTTCAATGACATTTTTGCGTCCTTGCCGGCATTCTACAACAGGATAAGGGAAGAGAAAGGTACCGAGTTTGGACCGTGCTTGATTTCCGGCGTGCCGGGGTCTTTTTACGGTAGATTGTTTCCCAGGAACAGCTTGCATTTCGTGCACTCTTCTTCCAGTCTCCACTGGCTTTCTCAGGTACTAATTTAATTTCCCTGTTGAATTAATTGAGATTGTTAAGGCCAATTAACATGGACTAATGAAATTAGTTGAATTATATATATATATATATATATATATATAAACTAGGTTCCACCAGGGCTGGAGAGCAACGCTGGAACGGCGTTAAACAAGGGGAAGATTTATTTATCAAAGAGCAGTCCACAGTGTGTGTTGGAAGCATATTCAAAGCAATTTCAAGAGGACTTTTCTCTGTTTCTGAGGTGTCGATCTGAAGAAATAGTAGCCGGAGGACGCATGGTGTTGTCATTCATGGGCCGGAGCTCCGAGGACCCGACCACAGAAGACAGCTGCTATCAGTGGGAGCTCTTAGCTCTTGCCTTGATGACCATGGTTTATGAGGTACCTAACGATATTATATTTACATGAATTCTAAAGTGATCCCTCCTCTTGCAAATATTGGTAAACTAACATGTTGTCCCTAATTCAAACATTTGAATGAAAAAAAAAAAGGTAAATAGTATTTACGGAGCTAAAAGAAGTAACTAGCAACAAATATTTATAAGTAAATATGTTTTTTTATGAGGAATAAATAAACTATTTTTTCTAATAAAGATGCTATTTATTAATTTTATAAATATACTATTTACTTGTTTTAGCTTCTGTAGATAACCTATTTTCAATACATTCCAAAGAGAAACTGTAGCCCAGTTAATGGTGAAGCCATTAAATTTTCTCAATGAGGGTTTTATCGGATAAATGAGTGGTTTTTTTTTTTTTTTTTTTTTTTTTAAACGAGACAAGACATAGTTATAAATTTTAATTACTAAATAAAGGCACGAGCAATATTTTTCTCATAACATAGAGGCAGAATCAACATTACTTTTAAGTTAATTTTTAGGTAGGAAAATTAAAACTTCAATAGTCAAGTGGGGACACGAGTATTATTTTTCTCCTAATTTAATGGTATAATAGAAATCTAAAACATTCATTTGAAATTTGAAATTCTAAAAGTTGAATGAAGTACGTCCCATTCAACTATATTTATGATTTTGTTACTGAGAAGAGTACTTTTAAGTCATCGTGCTTTGATAAGATTAGTACTGAAGTTAATTAATAATTTCCACAAACACCGAACATTTTGAATCCTTAAACGTGCCACTAGAACAAAGTAAATGACCATGATCAACTCAAATCTAAACTTAAGCTTTTAGGAGAATTTTTAATTAATAATTCATACATATATATATATATGGTTGTAGGGTCTAGTAGAAGAAGAAAAGGTTGACAGCTTTAATGCGCCGTACTACGCTCCATGCCCAGAAGAATTGAAGGTGGAGGTAGAAAAAGAAGGGTCGTTTATAGTGGAAAGATTGGAAGCTTTTCAAGTAGATTGGGATGGTGGTATGATGGAAGAATATCGCACGTGCGACACGCTTGAAGGCCTGTCAAGAGCGAGAGGGCGACAAGTGGCGAAGACCATAAGAGCAGTGGTAGAGTCTATGTTGGAATCCCATTTTGGAACTGAAATAATGGACGATTTGTTTCAAAGATACCAAGAAATGGTCGGTCATTACTTGGCAAAGTCTCCTACCAAGTACATAAATTTGGTCATTTCCCTCATGAAAAGGGCGTGATTATTTTGTTTGCTTCATTTTGGGCAGAAGGGATTGTCATCTCACGTTTCAAAGGTTTGAAATTTAATATTTGTGGTGTTAAGTTATCATTTGTTTGCTTTCTTTTTCCTCCTCTTTTTTTTTTTTTTTTTCTTTCTCCTGGCTAGGTTGATGAGATTGAGTACTCTTTTTCCTTCTTCGATCTTTTCCATCGCGTTCTATTTAGAAGATTTTAATGAGGTTCAATTTGTAAGGTCTGTGCGCATAATTATAGTCTGGTGCTTAATCTATTGTGAAGCTCTACTAGTTTCATTTGAAACTACAGTTATTATTTTTCTCTTTATTGGAGTTGGCTTTTAAGTTGTAATTCCTTGTTGCTCTTTTTTTTTTTTTTTTGGATTCTACAATGATGTAAAGATTTTTACCCTATTGATGGGGTAAAAGTTTTTGGACCCTCGGATTCAATTTAATCGGTTTAGATGTTTTGTGCATACAAAACTTATTATACATCCAACTACATGGAATTATTGCGATATCCTTGAACCAAAAAAAAAAACCATTGCTTCCGGTCTTCTTCCACTTCACCGGCCGGCGAAGGAGGCAGAACAGGTCGAGCCGGGGCCTGGCGGTGGGGGGTCGAGGGCTCAACGTCGGGGGGGCCAGGGTTGCGTGGATCTAGCTCACGGGGGTCGTCGCCGGGGTCTCGGCACGGTACCGTTGGGTAGGGGGGCGTCGTCGCCGGGGTCTGCGGGTGGGGGGTAGGGTCACGGGGATCTGGCTCGCAGGGAGTCGTTGCCGGGGTTTGGGCACGGTACCGTCGGGTGGGGGGGGGGCGTCGTCTCTGGGGTCTGGGGGTGGGAGGCCGAGGGCTCGACGTCGGGAGAGGCCAGGGTCGTGCGGATCTGGATCACGGGGGTCGCGTGGTGATGGTTCGCCTTATTTCTTTCAAATGTCTTCTGCACTTATTCTAAAGAAACATTAAGAGTTTTTTTTTTTTTTTTTTTTTTTTGAAGAAAAAGAAATATTAAGAGTTTACTCATGATTAAATTGGATGTCTTTTAAAACCAAAAAAAAAAAAAACCCTCCAAACAACGGAACCAATTGCCATATGTAAGGTCTACTTTCATTAAAATTGGTGTTTCTCGCAAACAGAGTGAAATTCGCTGCCGGATGAATTTCTATAATCTAGACTCTACCGCCGGAGGAAATTAAATGACAATTTATTACAAACGAGAACACAAGGAGGAAAAACTACATGAACAATATAAACGACACACAATTAATAATGACAAACAATATTTTGTTATAAGAAGAATGAAAATCTAGATGACATCATTTTCAAAAAAAAAAAAAAAAAAAAAAAAAAAAAAAAAAAAAAACCTAGATGACATCTGGATCACGAGAATACGATGACCAAACGACAATAAAAGTAGATAACAAACAATGATGCTACTAAACAGCAACAATAATGTAGATGATGACAATAATACTAGTAAACGACGAAAAATTCGAAAAGGAAAACTAGCAGACCATCAGAAAACAAGAAACGGGACAGCTAGTACGGTAATAAAATAACCTGAAAAAGAGGGTGTCAAAGGAAAAACGACAATTTAACTAGAAAGTGGTTAAAAAGATCAAGGATAACACCGAGGAAAAAAAAAAAAAAAAACTTGATAACCATGATAAAAACGGAAAACAAAAGGAATACAAAGTTTAAACGACAATAATAATGACAAAACATTAAAACGACAACAAAAAGAGATTGATAAGAAAAAACGAGAAGGCCAATAACCAATAAAGTTGACGAAACAGTGGAAAACATGGCCAAGTGAAAATACAAAGGGGGGAAAAAAAAAAAAAGAGGGGGGGGGGGGGGGGGGGGTGACTGAAAATAACAAGCTACGTAAAAATAAAAATAAAAAAAAGGCACCAAAACAATTAAAAAACATAAAAAGGACAACAAAAGAGATTGACAGGGAAAACAAGAAGACCAATAACAAGTGATTGAAACTAAAATAAAACGACCATAGAACCCAACAAAACAAAGAAAAAAAAGACGACAAAAACAAAAACGATAATGAAAATTGACTCCAAAAAAAATGCTTGTAAACGACAAAAAAAAAAAAAGAAGAAAAGATACAAATTGACAAAATAAAAAATAAAATAATAAAAACCGGGAAACAGAAGAAACAGCTAACAACGATAAGATGTGAAATCCACGACGTAAGAGGGAGGTAAAACGGAAAACGACAAGAAAGAGGTAAAACAACAACAAACCCGAAAAATAACAGAAGTAACAACGAACAAGAACAACCACGTAATATGTAAAAGCTATAACAACGACATAACAAAAAAGAATAGAAACGAAATGAAGGGAAAAATACAAACAATAAAAATAATACAAAAATAAAACAACAATGAAAATTAAAGCCAAAAGAAGAGTATTGACAGTAGAACTTGAGAATGACAATTAAGAGGGTGTTTGGTGTTTGGGTTTGAGTTTAAGTTAAGATTTTTAAGTTTCAATAGTAAATTTTGTTGACTTTTTAGAAAAGATAAAAAACTTTTTCAAAAAAAGACAAAAAAAAATTACAGTTTAACTTGAGTTAAACCGGTATGTCAAACACCCCTAAAATTAGTATTGAGAAAAAGAAGGATAACGACAATAAGACTAGTATATGCGCATCAACAAAATAGAAAACGACAAAAAAGGAAGAAGGAAAACGACAGGGCCAATACTAAACAACAACATCAATAAAAAAGTTACTAGCATTTGCATTCCTAAATTTTTAGTTAGACATTTTAATGTTTAAGTTTTTTTTTTTAATCAAAATTTTAATTTTTGAATTTTCAAAAGAGGGGCAAATATTTAACCCCAACGGTTAAACTTAAAAGTGGCAGAACGAAATAAAAAGAATGAAATGAAATCATAACAAGAAAACGACAAAAGGTTGTGCTTTCCTCAGATATTACGTAGAAAAGCACAATCTATGGATCTACTCAACCACCACCTCACTGTTCGAGCTTTTGGACGCAGAGAATGGTGGGCAACTCAAATGTATACCGTTTAATCAACTTTGACTAATCCAACCTTCAATTTTTATGTTTTTTAATTGGAAGTGGAGGACCTTCATTTCCAAAGTCCCATAAGAGCCTCTGTCGGCCACTAAAACACCCACCCTCAATCTCCATTTAGAGTCACTGGCGTTCCGCTTAACATATATGTATGGTTTACATGTGTGTATATATGTGTGTGTGTGTGTATGTATATGTATATGTATATGTTTGTTTTGCTGATCCAACTAGAGAAAAAATGGCTAATATGTTGCCTCAGGGACAAATTTTCCTCTGTTGTTACGCGTTGCTGATTTTGGGCTCTTTGTTATTTCTGATATACCAATTTGTGAAGATGCGAAAGTGTCGTAACCAAGAATCGGCAGCTGATCATATTCCTCCCGGTTCTCGAGGATTACCATTTGTGGGAGAAACCCTGCAGTTCATGGCGGCCATCAATAGTGGCAAAGGGTTTTATGACTTTGTTCTAATTCGCCGTTTGCGGTAAGTAAATATATATATATATATATATATATCATTTTGATACTTTGTAGTTTAGCTCTTTATAATATTGGTATCTTTATTCGGAAAATTCCATTCAATTATTTTATTGTTAAAAAAAAGATCAATTTCAAACATAAAAAATCATTCATGCCCTTTTAATCTAAAACAAATTAAAGCAACAAAAAGCTAAAAAAAAGAAAGATTGGTAAACAAGGGATTCATGTTCTAACAAAATACTTGTCTGAATATGAAAACAAAAGGATGATCTTGAATGGTGTGTGACCAAGTACGCAGGCAACTAAGGCCTATGTACATATAGACACACACACACACATACGAGTCTGTATATAAAAAAATTACATAAAGCCCCCCTAAATAAAAAATAAAAATAATATATAATCTATATCTTGTAAAATTTTCCTATATAATTATTAGTCTCCTAATAAAATTTTCTGACTTCGTCATTGTGTGTGACAGATACGGGAATTGCTTTAGGACCAACATATTTGGAGAGACACATGTATTTGTTTCGAGTACGGAATCGGCAAAAGCAATTTTGAACAACGAGTCGGGTAAGTTCACAAAGAGATATATAAAGTCCATAGCCGAGTTGGTCGGACATCAAAGCCTTCTATGTGCTTCTCACCAACACCATAAACTCTTACGAGGCCGTCTCAGCAATTTGTTCTCCATGCCCTCTTTATCTTTGTTCATCAAACAGTTTGATCAACTTGTCGTTGATAATCTCAGCAGCTGGGAACATAAGACCACCGTCCTTGTTCTCGACGAAGCACTCGAGGTATGAACAACTATGAAATAGTCTAAATTATTAGACCTAGTATATCACTTCTGAAATTCAGTTACTCACTCGTACCATTTTTTTGGTTCAAAGAAAAATCGTTTTATGTGGCAGAAAGGTTATGGATTTGCCTTTTCTTTGTATTGTTAGTGAATCAGAAAGTGAATTATAAAAGAGGGTATTTTTTTAGTTTTCATTCCATCTTTTAAACAGTGTTTTTCAAATCCTCTCACCCTCTATAATGTTAGTGCTCAGAATCACCTTAACAAGTCCTATGCCTGCTATGGTTTTGATGTTGTTTTGTCAACTTCTAGGCCCATTCTTAAAAAACTGTTTGGGCCCATCACAAAATTGGGCCTTTGTTTAGGCGCATGATGGACAAAGAGTTTGTTTCTTGTTGCAAGCCTCTTTTAACTTTTTGGGCTGCACCGCTGAAGAGTCTAGGTATTTATTTAATTTAATTTTTTTTTTTTTTTTATAGAAAGAAGTAAATAACATTTTTTACTTTTTACACAATAATTGAGAGGTAAATAGTAAGATTTTAAAATATTTAAAGTAAACAATAAAATTACTATAATTTCTCCTTTTTTTTTTTTTTAGTAAGTTCATATGAACGCCCATTCTATTAAAGGTTTTTAATCTATTATTTAAGATCATGAATCCTCTTTCTCATCCGTTGAGCTAGTCTAATGGGTACTCCAAGCACTTGTTGATTATTGGTTGGTTACATCAATATTTGTTGTTACAGATAACATGTAAAGCAATGTGCAAACTGTTAATGAGCATAGAGAGCGGATATAAGTTAGAGGTGTTGCAGAAGGAAGTGGCTCGTGTGTGCAAAGCAATGCTTGCATTACCACTGAGAGTTCCGGGAACAAGATTTTACAAAGGCCTTCAGGTAAATTTACTGAGCCTTCAAATAAAAATAATAATAATAATAAAAGCCTTTAAACTACTTGTTTGATAACATTTTAAACCGATAATATATGGTTTAGGCGAGAAAAAGAATCATGAGCATAATTGACAAGGAAATTAGTGAAAGAAGAAGAAGAAGACGCCTGGGAGCTGAATACCATGAGGATTTTCTAGAACGCCTATTGGCAGAGGATGACAAAGGAATATGTTACGAGGCAGCCAATAGGCAAATGCTCTTAGATTCAGAGATCAAAGACAATATCTTAACCATGATAATTGCAGGTCAGCACAATCCGAGACATTAAATTTTATAGCGTCATCTTTATTGCATTATTTGCATTAGTACTGATATTAAGTATCACAACTAAATAAAAAAAAGTATATTTTATCCATTTTATTTGTATATGGTGCTAAGCGTCAGTGGCCCCTAGCTAGTATTGGTCTAAGTTACGTAGGAGAATAAGAATGTGCAGGTCAAGATACGACGGCTAGTGCAATCACTTGGATGGTCAAATACTTGGATGAGAATCAAGAGGTCCTTCACGTGCTAAGGGTAATTCAAAAATTCAAAAATTCAAAAAAAATAGAATATTCATTATTTGTTTAATTAAGGAACTTAAGTTTATGCAATTAAATGTTAATAATATGTTACTGACAATTTATAAATTGAATGTGTTATAGAATGAACAACTTCAACTAGCAAGAAAAACACGAGCAGATACATTTCCCACGTTGGAGGATCTAAACGACATGCCGTATGCTTCTAAGGTGAATTTTTATTTTTATTTTTATTTCTATATCATTACACACTATAAATTCCATTCCCTCTCAATGAATAATGGGTGGCATGGCATAAAAACAGGTAGTCAAAGAATCGTTGAGGATGGCATCTATAGTACCATGGTTTCCCAGGCTAGCTCTTCACGACTGTGAGATAAGGGGTTTGTTTTCCAAACGATTTTGTACCTCATTTATCTCTGTTTGAATATTTCTATAATTTCGTCCAATTTTTTTTTTTAAGCACTATTCTTAATGTATTACTTGTTCCCTATACATAGTGTCAATTCTTTTTTCTTTCTTTATTTTTATTTTTTTTGGTAGGATTTAATATCAAAAAAGGATGGAACGTCAACATTGATGCTAGAGCAGTACACCTCGATCCTATGGTGTACAATGATCCCAATAAGTTCAACCCGTTAAGATTTCAGGTAAATTTCTTCCTTTTTTAATATTAAAAAAAAAAAAAAAAAAAAAAAAAAAAAAAAAGTGACATGGGGTAGATGCGAAATTAGGAATTTACCTTTTTAAGCGAACTCTTATCCATTAGGGGGTTAATTTTCAATTATCAGGATCAAGGATGTAGGCACTAAGGAAGCCCTCTTAAATTTTTTCTTAATTGTGGTTATATATATAATATTTTGACCAAAATTTACAAATAATCACCCTTAAAAATTAAAAACTTCATTTTTAATTGCTTCAAAAATATTAGCCCCCTCAACAAAACTCTGACTTCGTCATTGATTAGGATGAATCGAGGCCTTATAGCTTCTTGGCTTTTGGGATGGGAGGGAGGACATGCCTTGGAATAAACATGGCCAAAGCCATGATGCTTGTCTTTCTCCACCGCCTCATCACCACCTACAGGTATGTTTATCTTCTCCTTTTTTTTTTTTCGTTTCTTATTAATTTCTAATTTGTGTCCTTGAAACTTCTGATTAATTTCCTCTTCCAGTAAGGAATTAAGAGGGCGAAAAAAAAAAAAAAAAACTTGACTTAGCTAACTACTATTCTCATTTTTTGTGTATTAATTTGGTCTTGTCTGGTGTTCCTTCATTTTGCTTTTTTGTTTTTAATGTAACAACTAATATGGAGTGCCTAATAATAATGCAACAACCATCTTATAAGTTATATATGTATATATATAATTATATATATCTCATCACGAAAAAATAATGATGCCTCGCTTTTGTTAAAACGTTAAATTGAAAATTTGAGAAAGTATTACTTAGGAGATTTTGTTGAAAAGATTCCCTAACAAAAAGTACTAAAATATCCGGAAATCCTAGTTCTAGCAAGTAGCAAATGTACATATAAATATGACACGTGTATATTGATGTATATTTTACTGTATAGTGAAACAAAACATGGTCCACTAGTAATTAATTAACTATGGTAAAGAAGTCTAAATAGTCGTCCATAAAGAATGATTAACGTCTTTCTTGTATTTTTAATTAAAATGTATTAAAGGTGGAAAGTGATCGACCCAGACTCAAGCATAGAGAAGTGGGCAATGTTTTCAAGACTAAAAAGTGGATGCCCGGTGATTGTCAAACGGATCGCGTGTGACGACGCTAATTGATACTAGTGATGTATATATATTTTATCAAGAATGTTACTCCTAATACGTCCATGTTTGTAGATTATTGGGCAGTTCTATTAGTTGAAATTAGATACATATCTTTACATATGTTTCTTACTTCCTAGTGCTATACTGTGATGTAATGTGTGTCTTTGTCAAATAAACCCGTGTTCATGACATCCATGTGCAATATATACCAAGTCTTAATAAAACTGGGGTTTAAAAAAAGGTTATAAAATAATTAGTTCAACAGTCTTCACATAAGTAACAATTGATTACGCATAGTATGATACATATATATATATATATATATATATATATAAGGATATGGTTTCAATGGTTAACTTGATTACATTATTTTTTAAAGTATTTTTTTAAACAAATTATAAGTTAAAGATTCATTCCTAGTTTTTGAATCTTATTCCTAATTTCCTTTCCATTCCCAATTTCATTTATTCAAAATTTTCTTTAATTTTTGGTCTATTCCCAATTTTGGATTTTCTACTTTTTTAAATTTTTTAATTAATGTTAGACGTAATCTGGAAAATTACCTCAGTTTTGAAAAATTAAAAAAAAAAAAAAAAGAATTACTTGTATTTCAAAGTTTTTAACGACTTCTTTAAGACCCATTGACCATTACCATCAATTATTTTCTGTAGTTTTAGTTATATTTTTGTGTTTCAAATTTTTGTAACACCGTCATGTTTAGTCTATTTAGAATGAAAATAGAATGGATATATTAAAATTTTGTGAAAAAAAAAAAAGCTTTGGAGTCACCCGTTTTAACTTTGAGATGATGACTAATGATAACATGAACTAACATAGCAGTAGGAAAAAAGGGAAGGGGAAAAAGAAATATAAGAGAGCAAGTGGTTTCAACCAACCTAAAAAAAAAAAAAAAAAAAAAAAAAAGCAAGGAAGGCACCAAGTTTAGAATCATTAATATTTATTGTACAGAAAGATATGAGTAACAAATAAAAAAGATGCAGAAAAGAAAAACATGATACACCCTTAAATATTTCATATACTAATTTCACATTTTTCAAAAAAAAAATTTAATTACTACTTCAGGTTTTTTTTTTTTTTTAGAAATTAATATTAAAGGTTAATAGGATACTTAACCTATTATAACAAGTCATATAAAATGTCACATCATCTAATCTTAATTAAAGCATGCAGTATCAATATCAATAATCTTATCTGTAACCACCCATGGTTACAAAAAGAGAGTAATTATTGAAAACTCTTCTATCTATATGTGTGTGTGTTTTGCCTGAATGATATTTACAAAAATAACGTGCACGCTGCACACTACATGCCGTCAAGAATTCTAACAATAACTAAAAATTGGAAAAATTCCATATTTGTGAAAGCTCTAAGGGCCTATATATGTTATGAGATATAAAAGACATTATTTTATTAATTTAAGGGGAAAAAAAAAAAAATCAAATTTCGAACATGAGATTAAGACCTTACTTCAAGAACGATAGTTAAATATAAAATAATCATTGGTTGCGGAGTGCTATAATGGATATAATCATAAGGTACTTCAAACTATACATATATACGCACAAGTGATTGTTGACGGTGATTTTTTGTGATTTAATATTGTCATGTGACCACATAATCAGGGGCTTATTATATAGTTACCTATATCATATATGGCAACAAAAAATTAGAACAAAAGTTCATGGTAAGGCTCAGTATCAATAATGACAAAGAATGCACAACAAACTTTTTTTTTTAATTTTATTTTTTGATAAAAAAAACTTGCTTTTTGTATCATAATTAATGAACCAAAAAAAAAAAAAAGAACAAATGGTAATGAAGCTTCCAGAAAAAGAGTGGCCAATATACAAAGAGCATCAACCTTATTAGGGGCTAGGGCAAACGACAACGTTGCGTCGGTTGCTAATAGTAACGCTTGGTATTGTGCTTGTACACAAATAAATTAAAACGATATCATTCGTATATATATATTTATAAAACCACTCAATACTATAAATTCATTAGATCGTATATAATATATTTTTGAGCCGTACAGCTGGCTTTTCCAAAAATACTAATAAGTTTTCCAATGCACGTCCGCTTTATATTTTCTTTAACCAAATTAAAGAACTCTGGTTTGATACCTATATATATAACCAGTCCCATATCTATATATAGTTGGCTAATTGCCAAATAGCCGTTTCCCTTTTATTAATTTCTTTAAAAGTATTAAAGTAATTTCCCTCCAACCACACCAAAAATAGAGAAGAATCGAGGAGAACTCACCTTATACCTAGTGGACCATATTTTATACACACACACACATACACGAACAGTTTTTGTGGGCATGCAAAATTAATAATGATGGGTTTTGTTTTCTTTTATCCGTAGTGGTACTGAACAAATTAATAATTGAGTATGCATGACATATAAGATATAAGTTCGTGACTAATAATTGTTTCTAATCCTTCTCTTTCTGTTTCCCTCTTATATATATATATATATATATATATATTTGTCCCAACTTGAGCTATATGAGTACCTTAATTTATTCCCTCTAACGAGCTTCATAACATTTAATGGCACGAGAGAGATTCTTGTAATCCATCTTCTTTCTTTCTGTCTTTCATATTTTAAAAGTTAGGATCTCACAAAAGAAGGGGCTTTTAATTTTAATTTTTTCCTTTTTGACAAACACACATAATCACGAAAATATACATAATTTAAGGGTAGATAGTTCACATAGGCGTTTATAAAAAAGTAACATCATAATCTATAAGGAAACCTCATTAAGTAACTCTTTAAAGAATTATAAAATAAAGAAACTTATAAACGCATAGTATAAGTTTTTACTGGGTAAGAATTAGAAGGATTTTCTGAAAATAAGAAGTTGATTAAGTACTAGGGATAAGTTTTTTTTCTTGGAACTATTCTTTTAATGAGAAAAAAATATTTAAATATATTTATACAAAAAATTAGTCTTCTATTATGATTCTATAAAAAAACCATTGTACTTGTGTTAGGGTTTCCTTTTTCTCTCTTCCTCTTTTTCATATTTCTCATATAGTAAGGTTTCTTTTTAAGTGAGACTTCCGCCACAGCCACTATAGTTGGCGAGGGTGATCGGCAATTCGGTGGTATCGGCGGGGATGGAGTCAGATGATTCTAGTTAGGAGTTTCTCCACCAAAACTAACCCAATGAGCAACCGGCGAGTTGGGATCCAACGAGACCTTAGTGATCTGATGGTTAGTACGGCGATCTCTTACCTCTAATCAAGCCAATTGTTTTCCCTTGAGTTTTGACAAGCGGCAGAGTGGTTGTTCCACGTGGAGTGAGAATTTCATGTTTCATGTTATTTTATATTCATGGATTGTTTTTATTTTAGAGTTTAGTTTTAATTTTCTAATAAAGTAGGTAATTCCCCCACCTCCGGTTTGTTTTTGTGTATGTATTCCACTTGAGTTGTTTTTGGCGATATATATCTTTTAGATTCGTTAGTATTATGGCTAGACGGAATTTATTGTAGTCTTTGTGCTGCAAGTGACTGTTCTTGATTGATTGGAATATTCAATCGATTATAGATGTTTTTTTTTAAAAGAGCTTTGTACATGCTTGATTACAGGATTGACGAGGAATTTAAGAAATTTTTCCGTTACTGGGTCTCGGCTTATATCTTACTCACTGAGTTTCGTCAGATTTTACTGATGGAATCGGTTTTAATTGAGGGTTGTATCTCTTGTATCACAGAGTTGTTTTATCTTTGATATTGATGTTTGTATCAAGTTTTAATTTAATAATTAATTTTTGTTTCAAAAAAAAAATTTAATTTTCTTGGAACTGTGTTTTTTTTTTTTTTTTTTCTGGTGTTGAAATGGCTTGGAACTATGTTAAAAGATACTACATACGAAAATAACTATTGGTAAACTTAAAATATGACATGCCTTTCACAATGAGAGGGCGCTGTGGAGCCCACCAAATTTATCAACTTTCCTTCACCAATTTAAAGGGTCCACCGTGCATGGTGGGAGTCAAACTTCCATTTTAAATGTTAATGATTAACAATTTTTTACATAATATTTATTATTTTTTAAAATTTTTGAAACGGGGTTGGCATACTAAAGTAAAGAATAAGGACACACTTAGCTTCCTAACGATTTCTTGGATTTCATTATGTCTTTACTCATAAAAAATCTCCAATTATTAGTACTTTTTAAATCATGCTTGTTGATAAATGAATATTGGAAGCTCTTCTATCAATTCACTCTCTCTTTACTATCACAATGTCGGAGACCTTTTGTTGTCCGGCTCCTAAAATATGATAGAAAATTATGAAAGGCAAAAAAAAAAAAAAAAAAAAAAAAAGAGGATGATTTGAAAGGCAACAATGATTTTCATTAATTTATTTGAGTCATTCAACAAACATTAAAAAAAAAATTAATATCTTAATATTCAACACATGCGAAGCACATCGGCAGTTTGGTATATTGAAAACAAATGTGGGGGACAAATGTTGTTTTGCATAAGATTTGTTGCAATTTTAGGTTACTTTGATAGGATGCTATTTCTTCTATTTGGGTGTCATGATGTTGACTAGAGCAATTAAAAGCCTCTTTTTTTGTCTATTTCCCTCCTTAATTATTCTCATATCTATATCTATATATATATATATATATATCCCAGCCAACTGATTTAGCGTGATATATATATCACTGTGGTCTTCTCGTATGCACTTTTTTCCTCTGCCATTTAGCGAAATAATGGGTCTATATAAATGAATGACCACTAAAAAAATATAGAATAATATCGTAAGGCACAATTCTAATATATAGTTTATAAAGTAACAAATATATTTTTAAAATTTAAGATGTCAATTCATACATGAAATTATCGTTAAGCTATATTATTTATATTTTCTTTTTTCTTTTTTCTTTTTCAAAAAATATTTATTAAGAAGAAAAAAATGGAAGCGATGATGGACCTTCCCGCATCTATATATATATATACACACACATACATGTTGACAGCTAGTGGCAGCAACCGAAAGGGAAATTAATGATATTATTTTTCTCGAGTTTGGAAACACAGCAAGATTCTTATATATAATACACTAAATCTTAGCAGATGAATAAATAAATAAAGACACTAGTTATCAATACTAGTCTTAAACTGGTGAAGTGCTCTTCTTATTATTCCAAATTCCAAACAAGCGCTTATAATAAGTACGACAGTCCAAAGTTGAGAATTGAGAGGTCGCTCAATGCTCTTTTAACGTCGTACATAGTTTGTTGTCTTTGTGTTTGTTTAATGAATTCTTTATTGTAAAAAATAATTTAAAAAACAAAATAAAAGCGTCGTTTGGTTACTACAGCATTTTTTTTCAAAGTTGATTGATATGAAATTTTCTTCTTTTCATTAAGAGATTAAGCCTCCGTTTAGTTCGTTAGTTGGAGATTAAATTTACTTTTTAAAAACTAATTATAATTTTTGTTGATTTTTCAGAAAAAGAAAAAAATTAAAATGAAAATTTTGAATTCCAATTGAAACACCAAACAAAAGCCAACTCTTCTAAGAAAGTTTTCTCATTAAAAATTAAAAATAAATAAAAAAAAATATCTTCTAAGAAAGTTTATTATTGAGAAGCTCTATGGTCTAAGTCAATGTAACAAATTTCGTCCCCGAATTTTTAATTTAATTATATATATATATTTTTTTTTGGAGTAGGCGGGCCAGATTTTGAGATATGTACGGAGAAGAGGGTTAATCTCTAAATAAAATAATTGGGGGATGTGTTTTTAGAAGTACCAAACTCCCAAGAGCAGGTGGCATGTGGCTGGTGCCCGGCGGCCAAAAAAAACAAAAAAAAATTGTGATCTTTTCTCTCTCTCATAGAAAAATAAAAAAACAAAAAAAAATTGTGATCTTTTCTCTCTCTCATAGAAAAAAAAAAACAAAAACAAAAAAAAATTGTGATCTTTTCTCTCTCTCATAGAAAAAAAAAAAAAAAGAAAAAGAAAGAAAGAAAGAAAGAAATATGGGGTACTGATAATTATTATGGGTAAAGCTGAAATTCTTTTTATATATCCTATTGGTAGAGTTTATTTTTAAACCGTTCTGATTTAATCAAACGTTTGAGATGTTATCTGTGCATGATAACTATAATGTACATTAACTCATAATATTATTTATTAAAAATTCAAAAAAAAAAAAAATTGGTTTCTCAACAAGTCAACCGGTGTCCCCTCCCCCTCCCGACGCCGGGGAAGACGCCGATGCCCCCCCCAAACGTCGACCAGATCTGGCTTTGGGGGGGTGGCGTATGGGCTCGAGTGCGGGGGGTGGGGGCCCATTAGTATGGGGGAGGAGGGGTGGAGGGGGTGCCTGGGCTTGAGCACAGGGGGTGGGGGCTTGCCGGCATCGAGAGAGGGGGGGCGCCTGGGCTTGAGCGCGATGGGATGGGGGGGCTCGTCGGCGTTCGAGGGGGGGTTGCCTGGGCTCGAGCACCGATAGGGGGTCCGTCGGCGTCGTGGGGGGTCGTCGGTCGGGGAGCGTTGCCGGCGGCCGGTGAGGGAATTGATGTTTTACCCATTTCTTTTTAATTTATTATTTTTATATATTATTTTTAAATTTTTTAGTTTATACTAGTATGAGATAAGGTGAATTATAACTATCATACACAAGTAAAATATCAGCCATTTGATTACATATTAACAGTTTAAAAATAAATTCTACTGATATAGTATATAAATGAGACTTTACTACATATTTACCCAATTATTATAAAGAAAACTTCTATTTATTTCTTCTGTTCAATAATTCCCACAATAAGTGGATAAGAGCAAGCTGCTTCATTGCAAAGAAGCTTTCAATAATTACACACACACAAAAAATTTAAATAAATAACATTGCCACAAAACCCCACATCTCCACAATAAAGGGAATTGTTTTATGCAAAACCCACCACTAAAAAACACTTACCTAGCTTTTCTTTTTCTTACTTTGGTCCCCACACGTGACCAAAAAAATAATATATAACACTAGAAACAAAGTGAGATGGGGAGGAATATGAATTGACAAAATAGAGTACATAAATTAACGAGTCTTCTAAAACTAAAGCATATATAATAATTGGGGGGGGGGGGGGGGGGGGTGTGGAGGGGAAAGAAGAAGAAGAGTTGAATTATTTGGGGGGAAAGAGGGTAGTGGCACTTTGCGTATATCATGCGGCTATCCATTACAAGGCCAAAAGAAGAGTGTCTAAAGTCTTCACAAAGTATACCCACTGGTTTAGTGTAATTAATTATGAGAAACCTAACTAAAAAGATATCTATTTTGCTTAAATTATAGCAAAAGGTTGCTTTATTTCTTGCCATGAGAAGATAATTGCATACTTTAAAAATTAAATGAGACTAAACTCCCGTTTGACATCTTATTTTAAATTCTTTTTATAAATTTTTTTAACATATTTTCTCACAAAAATAATTCATTATTCGAATTTTGAGTTTGAAATTATGATTTAAATGGAACCTTTGAATGCTTATATAAGTATAATATGAATATATATGTATGTAACAATGTAGTGTGCACATTGAAAAGCCATGACAATCGCCTTACAAGGAGACCATCAATCATATGATCATCAAAACATTGGTCGACCATTATTTTTTTTAATGATATTTTTAACTTTAAATAAACAAATATTCATTCATATATATGGTACTTATTATCTTCCTTTAACTTTTTTTTCTTTTTCTAATTTACTTTAGAAATATGGAATGGAAAATAATAAGGAAAGAAACAAAGTATAGGGCTCATGCATGAAAAACATTTATAGACCATATGAAAATGACAGTACAGAATGTGGGAAAGACTACCGCTTTGTTTTTATGAAATGTACCAATATCTCCGCCATAATCAAGACCGAAAGATCATCTTTCCGCTCTCCTATCCCAACAAGATATTTTCTTTTTCCTTTTCCTTTTCCAAAATAAAAATAAAAATAAAAATATTTACCAAAAAAAAAACTAAGAATTGCTTCAAATTACCTCCCAATTTCTTTGTATGGAAATGGAGACAATTAACAAAGCACGCCTGTGGAATGAGCTTAAAAAAGGGATCAAATATGATGCACATATTCCTATTGACTTCGAAAACATCAAGGAAATCATTCACTTCCCTTTTGGTTAAATCTAAAATCTGTGTATCAGTGAATACAAGACATGCCGAAAGGTCTATGTTTGCGCAACATGGAAAATAACAATTTTACGGGGTTGTCTTTTACGTAGTAATCCCCGAATTGGAATCTGTGGCCCAGTTCCCCCATATTTGTCGGGGACTCCATGGATCAATCTAACATGAGTCACATTTTCAATTTCACAATCTTCCAAATCTAGGTATAATAATACATGACAATACATCCTAACGACGTGCTTTCTACGATAGGGCAATATACGTATTTAAAACGTTAAAATTCATATTAGCAAAGTGTTAGGGAACATAGGCAAAATTCAATATATAAAACTGACAGAAACTAATACAAATTCGCTGGTTACAACCGCCTCGAAAAGGAATTCATCTGTACCTTTTACCATTCCTTCTCTTTCTTTTCCCCCTTCTAGAGAGGCAGAGTAAAAGTTTGGCAATAAAGAGTACAACCAACAGAATAAGAATCTACATCGAGTACGTAAACAGGAACCAATCCCAATACACCTACTTCCCCAACTACTAATTAGGATAAAATTATAATTATCCACGGCCTCATCATTTAATTAAAGCTCGTCCAAGTCAACATTAATTAAGAAATAAAAGCGGATTAGAAACCCATTAATATCAAAAACATCGATTAACAAATTCACACGCATAGATATAAATAAATATGATGCAAAATTTCAAACGGATTAACTCCATGAAAATCTTCATACTTCCTAAACCCCAGAGAAAGAAGAGCAGGGATGATAGGATTACTGTACATTCTCCATCTGTAGAACAAACACCGATCTAGTCGGAAAATTACAGATGGATTATCGTTCCTAAAACTTTCCATAATCTAATATTAATTATATTGAAAATTATCATAACAACAAATTCGTCCTATTTACTCTCTTTTTTTTTTTTTTTTTTCATTCACTGACAGACAGTGAGGGCCATAAAACGCTCTGTTTTTCGTTCTTCGTTATACTCCTCCCTCTGCATCCACTTTTGATTGGCGATGAAAGCGTCAACGGCGCGCTTGAATTCCTCATTGCTCAACTGGTTCACTCCGTCCGAGTTCTTCGATTCTTCTTCGCCGCATGACGTCAGTTTCCGGTTCACGTCCGAGTACGACCGCCGGAAGTCTCTCTGCGACTGCTCGATCGTACTCCTCTTCCGTTGAACTCTCACCGACTGAGTCCTCTCGTAACTCTTCACCACCAAGGCCTTCTCGTCCTTGTCCGTACACTCGGAAAGTACTTCCGGTTTTGGCTTAGCGTCGGCATTCTCGGAGGAGACGGTTTTCTCGTCCGCGGGCGGAGTTTCCGGAGCCGGAGAGTCGTCCACGGCGGGAATTCGCCGGACGGACTCGCTGTTGGAGAGGAACTCATCGTACAAGTCCGGTTGCTGCTGATCCGATCCGGCGTCGGTTGGGATGGGGATTTTGCCGGAGAGAGAGTAGACGGCGAGGATTATGGCGTTGAAGAGAGCGAAGACGAAGAGGTGGCTCCGGAAGACGGAGAGGATCTTGCGGGGAAGATCGCCGGAGTATCCGCCGGCTATGGGAAGCCAGTAGGCGGAGGAGTGGGCGAGGAGGAGGAGGACGGCACAGGCTTCGAGGAACCACTTGAATTTTCGCCGGCGGTGGAACCTTCTCATGGCGAAGTCCTTCTCGGTCTTGACGTCATCGATTTCGTCAGAATCGTCCACGGCTTCGAAGAGAAACCGGTGAAGAGTATTCAAATTGTTTGGATCGGTTAAGCGAATTGAAACGGCTCTCACTACGGAAAGCATGGTTTGGAAAATTGTGTAAAGGCCAGGAAGTGAGAAGTTTCTGATGATTTATCAAAAAAGAAAATGAAAAGGAAAATGTAAAAAGATTTTCTCAGGAAATTGAGAAAAGTGAGAGAGAGAGAGAGAGACAGACAGACACAGCTCTAGGGTTGTTGTTTCAATGTTGTCTGTGTTCGAAGGGTAGTGTTGTTGTCTTGATAGGTTTTGCAAGAGAGGTAAATTGAATATTTCCACAAGGATACAAGGCCTCCCTATATAGAGAGCTCGGGAGGGGTTACCATTGCTATTTTTTATTATATTTTTTAGGTAAATTATTATTATTTTTTTATAATCGCTCGCTCGCCCACTCTCTCCCAAGCCAATTATTTTTTTTAAAGTACACTTTTTTATTCTGCAATAATTTCTTAATTAAAAACATATTCATTTAAATTCTACTAACTTTTTTTTTTTTTAATTTAACACGGTGATTCGAATTTTTCAACTTATGATATACTCATAGGAGAAAGTATTAGTAGTCTATGCAATGTAACTAAAAATTCTACCAACTTTTTTGCAATTACTCTAGGAAAAAAGAAAACTTTTTGCAATTAATTTCATTTCAGACAACGATTGCTAGTATTTATATTTATTTATTTAAGTAAGAAAACGATAGCTATTCTTCCTTTTCTTGTTTGAGAAATTCCTAGTCCATTATGTATAATTATTTATTTTATTTAAGGAAACATTGATTCTAAAAAAAAAATGAAAAATTTAACAAAAGTTAAGAAACAAATTTGGAAAAAAAAAATCCCAGTGAACTAAGGAAAAAGCAACAACAACGACTAAGAACCGGAAAAATATTCATAAGCAAAAAAAGAACCAGAAAATCTTGCATTATGTCCTAAAAAAAAAATAAAAATAAAAAATAAAAAAAGGAATATTATACCATATCGGGACAAAACTCAGCATTTTTGCCTTTTTATTAGTAACCTCGCACGTCGCCAAGCAAATCCATAATACATATATATTATTTTTTTTAAAATTAAAGCAGGATAATATCTACAAAATAATCACGTTTGGCTTCAGAATTGACACTTTACAGAAGGATCAAGAAACAAATAACTATTTGCCGTCAAAAAGAACCAAATTAGTAGCCAATCTTTTTTTTTTTTTTTTCAACCATCTATATACATAATAACTATAAATATTGGAAGAGAATATAAGAAAACAACCCCGGCGTATTATAATATTTACTCAAAAATTAAAATTAAAATTAAAATTAAAATTAAAATTAAAATAAATAAATAAATAAAGAGAGAGATGGGTAATTAGTGAAGGCTATTCGCAGGTAACCGAACCACGAGCGGATACTGAAACAGCGACGCCCACGAGTGGGCTGGCAAATTCGCTTGTTGCAGGCGCCCAAGGGACAGCGACCTACGACTGCCTGCGTGGCATATTATCTGCAACTCTCTCTTTTTCTTTTTTTTTCTTCTTTTTTTTTTTTTCCTAATTTTCTTTTTAAATTAAAATGATTTTTTTTAAATAAAGATTGTCCTTTTCTGTGTATTAACGTCCTGAAAACAAACCATTAAGCTGAGTGCATATGTCCCCGCTGGCCTGTCCTTCTCTCTCCCGGATCCTATAATTCCATAACCATTGGAGTATTGTCAACATAATTCCTGATAAAGAGTAGGTGTCACGATAACTCGATAAGAGTTTATAGATAAAATTCATTTTTTATTTGTTATAATTCATAAACAGAATTTATCTTTCTATTTGTGTTAGTGTTTAATAATGATGGTGTCTTCTAAGTATTTTTTTTTTTTTTTACTAGTCTCGTACTATATATATAGCGCAAATCAAGAGAAAAATGAGTGCCAAAAGCTGAGAACATATCATGGGAAATTCATGAAATCTCATGGAGAAAATGGTTAAGAAAAGAAAAGGCAATGTCAAAGAAGAAATTTTAAGAAACAGCAGAAAAGTTAAAAGAAAAAGGGTCAGCCAAAAAAAAAACACAAGTAATCATATCACGAGATTGATAAATTACAAGAAGAGAAATCAGATAGATACATAAATAAATCTTATTAAGTTATAATTTCAAAATAATTATTGATTAAAAGAGAATTTATAAATATTTAATGTTCTCATTTCACATATACGTGGGATTCGCTAAAAGTTTATGAACGTGAAATATTGGAATGAAGAAGTAGTGGAAGAGGATGAAACCCATGAAACATTTGATTGATTGAAGAAACAAAAAGAAAAGAAAGAAAACCCCACGGAGTTCAGACAGACTTTTGGATCCTAAAAGTAACCAGAAACGGTTGAGGACCAGTTGTACTTGATAATTACCAACGACACAGGATTTCACGTGAGGCTCTGAGCCCCTTTTTTTTTTTTTTTTTTTTTTCCTTCTTCAAAGACTTGGACCAAATCATGTTCACCCACTTTATTATTTGAGGTTTCCTTTATGTGGATGGCCAATCCTTTGGCGTACTTAATTTCCAAATTAAGTTCAATTAATTCTTTTAATCAGGACCAAATAACTGAACCCACCCTAATTAGTTCCAAAGCTTTTCCCAAATACATAAAAACCTCTAAAAAAACAGGAGCCTTTTATGACATGATATTAGGGTTATATACAAGTTTGCTATTAATTTAACATCTCATTATATTTATATCTACCATAGTATTAAAGTTGATAATTTTATCATTTTATGATACTAAAATTATCAATTTTAATATTAAATTGGACAAAAAGAGGTACACAAAAAATGGCTATGCACCTAATTTTCTCATGATATATTTAAGAATATGTTTAAGAATAGATCTAATCAAAATTAGATTAAAATAAATATATATATATCTAAGAGAGTTAAACTAAATATACCTCATCCCTCTTCCTCTCAAATGTAGCAAAACAAAGACTTTGTCCTCTTAACTCCATCAATTCCATGTGCTTCAAAAGTTTTGAAATTGGAACTTTATTTACCATAACGAAGGGAATGATGAGCCTTGAAAAGTAGGGGAAAAAGAGTAATAATGGAGATCAAGCTTTTGGTTTCCATGATAAAGGGAGTGATTCATTTTATGTAAAGTTGATTGAATCTTATAATTTATATTGTCACTTGGAGAAAAAGGTTAAAATTGGGATGGGACCCAGGAAAATGATAAAAAAAGGTAATAATAATGCATCTCTGGGGTTTACCTGGAAAGCTTATCCAACGAAATCTGGCGATTATAAACCTCTTTTTGAGCCAAACATATCAAAGTTTTTACTGTTTTTAAATTTTAATCTTAATCACGTTCTTTGAAATCATATTGCCTGCCACTAATTTCTGGCCACTCTATATATAATTTGTTATGGTTAGTGCAGCAAAACCCCACAAGAAGATTCCCCATCTTTTTCAAGGGCGCTTTTGAAATTTAAAGGAAAAAAAAAAAAAAAAAAAGCCTTCCTTTTTCGTATTTTGGCTGCCAAATCTCAATTTACAGACACCAAAGAAAACAGTATTTTTACACGACAACTGAATTCTTCTAAAGAAAACACCTTTATTTTTTTAAAAATGATATGGATATATAACTCTCCGGATAGTTAAAGAAAAACTAAAATACTTTCAAATTTTTGATTTAAACATTCCTACTTAAATACATGCCGTCCCACTTGTTGAATTAGCCTCAGCAAGATTTCTAAAGAAAACACTTTATAATCAAAAGTTCTCTAAATTTAGTTCCTTATGTCAAACATATATCTTGCTAGTCAGTCTACTTCTAATTTCAATTTCCCAAGGTCTTATAAGTTGACTAGTAATAACAAAATTAAGCACAAAAAAATGCATAAAAACTCAACTTTTTTTTTTTTTTGGTATGCAACATATATATATATATATATATATATATCTCTTAAAGTTCTTCTACCAAATGGATAATATTGCTCCCTAACTAGCAAGCTGGCCGATGCAAAAATCCAACACCGCCAACATCTCTGACGTTGAAACTGAGATTAAGAATATTAGGGTAGGTAAAACATATATATATATAGCCATTAGGTATTTTGCTTGGCCACTTTACGCTCTTCCATAGATAAACAAAAGGGATGGGAAAAGTTAAAAAAAAATATATTAGGTCCAAAAATGAGATCTAAATAATACTAGTCAGAATATCTACTTCGTGTCTGGCCATTTATACACTTGTTTAGTGACCCAAACATCACTGTTTTGACTAAACTTTCACTTTCCTCAAAGATCATGTTAGATATCTATAGTTTTCATTTTCTGTTCTAATCCAGTAATCCTTTAATAATCCCTTTTTAAAAATACCCAGTATCTATATATGTGTGTGTGATAAGACTGTATTATATATGGTTATGACACATTTTATATGTAACATGGCATGTGTCATTCTTGGGACATCTCCCATGGAAGAAGACAATTTGTGGCCATGTGAATGAATTGGAGGGAAATTGTGCAATATTCGAAATTGTATTTATTTATAATCTAAAAAAATATATAGATAATGAAAATGAAATTTGGACAGTTGGGTGATATCTCACTTCTTTTTTCTGATTCTTTTTAATTCTCTTTGGACAGCAAATATTAGCTCTTTTTGCTGCGAGTGGATAAGCTAACGGATTCTCTCATGATCCATCAGGAGTTTTTCGTGCAAAAAGTTATGCCAAACTCCTTTTTTTTTTTTAAATATATAAAAATAAACGAAAGTTTTACTAAAAGTTAATATCAAACTATTTTTCACTCTTGTGTTCAATTAAATATGAATAAAAACAGACGTTATTGTTATAGAGACGGTGAACACAGAAAAAAAAACAAAACAAAAACAAAACAAAACAAACAAACAAACAAACTTAATTCAATTCTTTTCTTAAAGTTAAGCCATACACAACCTTAGCTTGTTCAATTATCGACTCTAAAAAGGTAAAAACGACGCACTGATAATTCTGCTGCAACCAACCTTTGAGCCTTTTTCTAGTTTTGGGTGCAACGTGTCACAATTTATCCGACCTTTTTATTTGCTCAATGGAATTTGAAGCTTTATTTTTGTTTACGGTACCTACCGATGATACATTTTTTTGTTTTTTGTAATTATTGGTGGGTGTGGAATTACTAGACCAAGCCTACAATCACAGACTCTAGACGTATATATAAAATGAAAAACTATACTAATTTTTTTATATATAAATAAAATCCTATTCAAAGCTATTATTGATATGGTTTCTTTTCAAACCTTTAAAATCATCCATGAAATTTAACCGACCAAATTCCTAACTGTTGGATTAGCTAAAAAAAATTCTTTAGTCGTAGGGCTGATTTGATGTCAGATGTTTCAATTTCCTGTGTTTGTGACAGTCCACCATTTATACTCCGTTTGGTAGGAGAGAGAGAAAGAAAAATGGAAAGAAAACATATGAGGAAGAGAAAATGTGAACATGAGAAAAGTTGTTAGTTTTCCTTTTATCTTGTTTGGTATGATAAGAGGAAATAAATTATAAGATAAATTAAATGACAATTTTACCTATTATTTGATATTAATTTAGGTTAAAAAATAAGGATATAAAGGTAAATTTAACCAAGTATATAAGCTAAACAAGCTTTCCCTTTCCAAAATCTCTCCACTTTTGAGAGATAACAAATGGTGGGATTCATGGATATTTTCTCCACTTTTCTCTTTCCACCCTTTTTCTCTCCTATCAAAAAACCTAAAATCCTATTTTCCCTTCAAAAATCTCTCCACTCTTTTCTTTCCTCCTTTCTGGGTCGTATATTCATTCTTTTACTACTGGGCCGGGCCTTGTTCGTTAGCATATCCAAGCTAGTCAGTAGCCGATGAACCGATGAAATTGGTTAAACCGAAGCATAAAACAACAATTATTTTTATTTATTTATTTATTTATTATTATTAATTATAATTATTATTATTATTATTGGAAAACTGGGGCTATGGTTGGGTTTCTTCAGTAGACTGAACTATCTTTTTAACTCACCCGACATCCCCACCCGAAACCTACTTCCGAAGGATGTGGAGTTGGACTAAAAAGTCAAGAAAAATATGGCTTCTTTGTTTTAGGTGCTAAAACCTACTCTGTTCGTTGAGGCCATGTGGGTTTAAAAAACCAGGAACACATGGAATCAATGATAGGGAACAGTAACTCTACATGCTTCAGCCAAATTGGTTTCCCACACTAAGTTA
Organism: Ficus carica; assembly: GCA_009761775.1. NCBI lineage: Eukaryota > Viridiplantae > Streptophyta > Magnoliopsida > Rosales > Moraceae > Ficus > Ficus carica. Next base: position 5,628,223 of record CM019745.1, on the reverse strand, counting down.
TAATTACAGGCATGACCTAACAGTAAATCCACACAAATTTCGAGTTCAATAACTCCAACCCCGGTGTTTTTATATTAAAAAAAAAAAAAAAGAAGAAAGAAAGAAGAAAGAAATAAGACAAACGTGTTAACAAAGGAACTCAATCCATAGAGACCCAAGAGAGACCAACAAGTTGAAATTACAGAAATGCCTGTAGTTGTACTCAAAAGTCAAAGGGACATTTTTTCCTTTTGACATAAATAACAAGCAAAGACAGGAAAAAAAAAAAAACCAATGGGTTAGTTTTTAATGACAGACAATAAAATACACTACAAGTACCGTCTTTAGATGGAGATAAATAAATGCATGTAGAACACAGAACCTTGAGATACAAAGACAGCTTATTTAAGTCCTTTGTGACTCCAATACAGAATATGGAACCATTAAATGTTCACAAGGACTGTAACCTAGCAAAGAGGTTAGAAGATAGCAGATAACATTATCCAAAACTTTTGCTTCCGCTGACCAAGTGGAAGCTTAATTTGGTTGCTTCCCATCTTCTTGATAAGTTATGTTTGTAGTCCAACTGTCCGCAGACAGTATTAACTTCCAAAATATCATTATGAAGAAGATTTGAGTTCAAACTAATTCAACTGCGGGCTGACTATAGATGTATTTAAGCTCGCATTCACACTACAAAAAAGGAAACTATCCCTACTCTCCAGTATGAAATATACGGTTGAACCAATCTATAAATAGCATCAAAGCAGAACAACAAGCACCCAAATCTCCTCTTTCAATTACAGAAGGGAAGTAAGCAAAGATGGCTAAGCTTAGTCTTCAACTGGTCACTGCCCTTCTCGTTCTTTTCCTGCTTTCCCTTCTTATTTCCACTGGTATGCACCATCCAGTAAAGATTATCTTGTTATTTCTTCTAATTCCTCAGCATAATTCTTGCCTTCTCACTTAAGTAATGCATCTTAGTTGGGTTTATGTGTATTGTTTGCCTCAGATTGTCCGTCATTAAATTAACCAAACTACAAATCTTAACTCTTAGCGTGAGGAATTCTTATGGTTGTTCTTGAATGCAAAAATGACGACGGTGAAAGGAAAACTCTGCCAGAGGCGGAGTCAAACATGGACGGGAGTTTGTGTGAACTCTGGCAATTGCAACCGCCAGTGCAGGAACTGGGAGAAGGCCTCTCATGGAGCATGTCATGCACAATTCCCAGGATTTGCGTGCTTCTGCTACATTAATTGTTAATCGGCTATCAATAGTGTTGATAGCAACTTGAACTTCAATCTATGCCGTATCTAAATAAAAGCTACTGCTACTACATTGTGCTTCGTGTCTACTGGATAACTCAACCATGCCATGTTTATTGTCAGTTGCAACCTTGTCATGTCACCAGTATGAAAACTATAGCAGTTTATCAAAGATGAAAATAATAAAATTTCTACAGCCTTTCTACTACTGCCCTGCTTTGGAGACCTTTTCTTGTCTGTTGAAAGAAACAAGACTCTGGCTAAATTTAAGTCTTTTGACTTGCCATAAGTTGTTTAAACGGCTAATATCATCAAAACATCACTATCTTAAAATTCAAAATCCGAAACCAACATATTTATTGATAAGATTTCATGATCAAAACCAGCTAAATTGAACAAAGAATGGATTTAACATTGAAATAACTCAACGAATTCTATTGCTTTCCCCAAGTTAAGCAACTCTACATTCTGTGTCAACCGAGGCATATTAACAAACACATGGTAGGCATATTCCATAAAGCTCGAGTAAAAATTTGTCAACGAATCAACTACATGGAACCACCAACCCAGAAAAATCCCAACTTTTTTTTTTTCGATTTTTTCCTTCGAAAACTTTCGGTTACCTGGTGAAATCCAAGAACGGGAGGGTCTATTTCTTCTTTCCTTTGCCAGGACTCTTGCGCTTGGGAGGAAGAACAATCTCTCCTTTGAGGACCGGAATCTCCATAATCTGGGAGAGCTCGCCGAACTTCTTTCGGAACTTCTCGACCTGGTCGGCGTCGACGAGAACGCCGGAGCGGTTGCCGAGGTAGAAGGGGTGGTTACCGGACCAGACGTCGACGACGTACTCCTTCTGGGTCCCACCGGTGGTCATCACCAGCTCTCCGTTGCAGTACACCTTCGAATCCTCGTAGAACTCCGGGTGTATGTCCTTCTTCCTGCACGTCACCACCGACGGCCGGCAATTCCTCGCTCCTGAAACCTGGAAAGAGAATCAAAGAAACGGTAAGAAAAATGAAACAAGAAGAAGAAGAAGAAGAGTAAAATTTTGGCATAATTAGGTGTGTATACCTTCTTGGAGGGAAGGAATGAAGAACAGGGTCTGCTTTGGAGGAAGGAGCTGGTGAGATTGACCGCCATTGCTGTGTTCTAGAGAGAGAGAGAAAGAAGTTGATGGATGGAAGATGATTGATGAGATGAGGTTTTTGCGGTTGTGGCGACGCCAGAAGAAGTATGGCGGGGATTCAGGGGTTCTGGGCTTTCTCTTTTGGGCCGATGTTTTGCATTTGTAGCAAACGACATCAGGGAATTAACGACATGAATCTATGGAATGTCGTTGCAATGTAGTTCAAATTTAAGCGACATTTGACTTTTAAAATATAATATACAAATGAGCAACGACGACAGAATTTGGCTGATAAACGACAGGCTGTGTTTGTCTTCTTCAACGACGGCAGAATTAGACACAAATTCATGTCGTTTCTAACAAATAAACGACAACGAAGTCACAACTTGGACTATATGTCGTTTCTATCCATAGACGACATAAACTAAAACGTAAAACGACGTCTTGTTTCATTCACGTTTAAGACGACAAATTTAACACTTTCTAGACAATATAGATACGTATGTTAGGAATACGAATTTCAAAACACCCTCAACGAATTTTAGAATAAATAATTTTATGATACATATTTTTAAATCCTAAGTAGGAAATTGAATCTTATTAAGATTATAGCTTCATATTAAACGACATCTAATTCTAAATGCTTAACGTACTGGACTAGTAAGAACAAAAGGTCTCAACTCGCAAAGCTGTTTATTGTTAATAAACCTGAAGTCATAAAACCGACATGGTTTTCATTCGTAGAACCAATGGCTTGTCGTCTTCGAACATAGAAAACAAAATTCTCTTACACGACATGTCGTTTTCCTATGGAATAAAACTACATTTCGTTTCAAATCCACAAAGAAACACATTCTGTGGGGGGAAAAAAAAATTAGGTTGTGTGGAGAAAAATACAAGACGATACTCGAATATTCGATTTATTGTAGCAAATATATAAAGGGAGAGAAAAATTAACAACACGTCGTTTAGCATTCAAAGTAGAGATGAAAGATGAAAGTTGTTTCATGAAGAGTTCGAAATTCTTACATAATAATAATAATAATGTCCGTTCTAATTTTAATTTTTTATTTTTTTAAAAAAAATTGCTCAATCGATGAAGATGAAACAACATTTCTTTTTCACGTTCAACAGGAAAACGATACGTCCTTATTTCCATAGGAAAAACTACTATCATTTTCGGGGCAAGAATAACTGTTTTCTTTATTAAATAAATACACATGCTTGGTCTAGATTAAAAGAAAAACCCACACACACACACACTCACATACACGTATGTCATTATATAATACAGTTGAAAGAAAGCAAAAACTAAGAATAATAAGAGGTAAAAACAGATTAAATCATCATAAAGAATAGAATTTGAATCACTAATCTCAGAATTAAAAAATAAAAAATCAAATCTCGTATTAGGCCCTTTTGCCAAATTTAAAGATAGTAACTATAATAAAAAAATTACATAGGCAACTCAAACCAAAATGCACATTTTTTATCCATTTTGCATGAGCAGAGAAGAGGTAAAGGCAACCCTATCAGCACAGCACAAATATTATGGAGCGAATCATGCATGTCTGTAGGGCATTGAAGAAAAGAAAAAGATAGGAAGAAATGGGATCAAAATGTTGGACAAGATTTGCGTTCTGGACGACAAAACAAAAATTAGTTCCCTTTTTTCTACGCTAAATTCAAACTCAATTCACGACTCTTACAAACAATGATATTTATAAGTTAGATATTAAGGACTCGTTTGGGACGCCGTCTGGAGATGATAAAACACTATCTGGATTTTAAAATCCAATTCTGTATCAAACTTCCCTTTTCTTTTATTTTCAAAAAACTCAAACTTTAAAAGTTTATAATATTTTTATTTCAAATCGGAATGAAATGATTTTTATGTCAAAAATACTCGTAACGACGAGAAAAACAAGACAATATCCCTTTTGCATATTTTTTTCGAATACATTTCAAATTTTTGTATTATTTTCTATATCACATAACGTTTTCAAAATTTTTTATCTCAAACACACATTTCTAACTCAATCTTCAAAACACCGTCTCGAAATATTTCGTGAAACGAGCCCTAAATAAATAGTGAATACCGGCAAACCCACGTGAAGTTTGTCGCCAAATGGCATTTTGTTGTTTTCTATTTTTCTCCTTGAAGTGTTTCTCTTGGTCTTTTCCTCTTTTATGGCAAATTAAATGTTCTTGGTCTTGGTGTAGTCTAGTTAAGTGTCTAAATCTATCACTCTTTCTTCCAAACATTCGCCTCCACAAAATCTTTTGCCGACTCATCTCATTCACTACTACTTACCGGAAGTTTTTTATTATATATACATATATATATATATATATAATCCCTTTTTTTTTTTTTTTGGCAACTAGATTCATTCACTATTGATTGATTTTTGTTTTTGGACAAATAAATTCCTATATTGATCATCGGATCTGTTTAGTGGACAACATTACAAGTTGATATGTTGATCAAACGGTAAATGAGGCAAAGAAAAAACACGTGGGGGAAAGAGGAATGCTGGTTGTGGAAAAACAACTGTTTATTGGGGGTCCTCTAGCCTTAGCATATGCATCTCGTTAGCGTTCATATAATATGATCTGAGTGAAGATGGCCCAGTTTAAGACTTAAAAATTTGCCAGACCACAAATAGGCTGCCACGTGTATGGCCAAAAACTGTCGTTTCAAGCAAGTGTTTTTCCCATGTTTAATTATGTATGTTTGTATGTATCTCCATTTTAGGTCTACTCAAAACATTTGGGCATGCGATGTGGTGGTCCATGTGTCGTCTCATAACACACTTCCAGACTAGGCACGTTATTATAGGGAAATGTTATAGTAGGATCATTTAATTTGCATTATTAGTAGGACTTGTAGGAGCTTGTATTTTAATCGATTTATTATTGAAGTAATTATGTATAGTTCGATATAAATTTTTACGATGGATATTCATAAATTACACCGTGAATCCCAACGGTTGAAAAACAGTTCATATGAATTGAGTAAAATAAGAGACCTTAAAAAAATTATTTCTCTTTTTATTTTTTTTAAAGGTCTAAGAACATTAGGGGGAAATTAGGTAGAACATAAAATTTTTCATTAAAATCAAGTCGTTTGTTTCTTCCACGTGATTCACGCTATCGTTATGTGTACCATCTGGAAATTCTTTTTTTGATTTTTTCATTTTTGGGTAATGATTTAGAAAGACTTTTCCTTGTTATTAGTTACTCAATCGAGCTCTGAAGTCATTTTATTTTTAAGTGTTTCAATTTAATGTATATTTTCTTGAAAAAAGAAATCTTTTGTACGTGTATGCAGATGAATTTTTATAATTTACTCTCACTGAAAATAAAACATTTTCATATAGTTCTTATTTTCTCTTTATTAAAAATAAAAAATTATCACATAATCTCCATTAATATTAATTTTGATAAATTTTTTTTTATACTTTTATTATTATGTCCCTACTAAAAAAATCATCACATAAACTCACTAAAATACAAAATTCTCACATAGTTCCTACTAAAATTTGTTTTATCTTAAAAAAAAAATTTAGTGCACGCCCCCACTGAAAAAAATTCATGGATATGCACCTGTGCACTTCCATTAATTTTGTGTAACAAACTCGTTGAAGTTGTGAGTAATCCTCAATCCCTTATTATACTACGTTATCTATTTATATTCTGAATTCACCGAAATTTTTTTTTCTTTGATAATTCAAACTCTGCAACTTTTAATTAAGTCATATTTAAAATTATTGTTAATTAGGCTATGACGGCAACCACAATTCCTTTTTTCTTTTTTTCTTTTTTGACAAATACCACAATTCCTTGTCATACCATGTTATCTACTTATATTCGAAATACAATTGGTCATAACTTACTTGTTAATATCTAACTAATAGATTATTAATTATATACTTATCTTATTAATATATAATTTTTTTCTTAATGATATACTTTTTTAATTCATAACTAATCATATCCTGGTTGGTAATTTTTAAAAAAATATATATTTTTGTTGAATCCAAAATTCGATAAGTGATTTTATGCCGATAATATGATTCTAAGAATGACTAAATTGTATGATAATCGCGTAGTCTTAGTGTGTATTTAGTTTATTGGTTGAAGACGAAATTTTTAAGTTGAAGTTGATTAATTTTTTAAAAATTAATTATGGATTTTATTAATTTTTTATAAAAAAAATAAAAATTGAGATAAAAAATATAATATAATTTGAGTTAAAATGAAAGACAAATAAGAGCCTTAATGATTAATTTGAGTATTATTTTGTTTTTTGTTTTAATATTTTGTTTCCAAGCAAAAAATAATAATAATAATGTTGTGTGGTCTGCCCGTAGATATTTTTCCGTTTTGTTACGATGAGACATGTATAAATTATTAGTCTCTTCGATGACGGTCCTCGAAATATAATTGTGGAGGGGCCCACTGAAAGGGACAATCAGATGACAGTCACATCGCATCAGAAAATATCAGCCGTTCGTTTAAATGGCCTTCGTCATCAACCCACCACCGTACCGCCACGTGGCGTCTACAATCATCTTCGTCCATCTGCTCCATTGGATTCGTTCGTACTTGATTTCATAGATCCACATGGGGCCCAACTTAACCAGTTTTTATTTTTTTTTTCCCCCGATTTTAATTTTGTCGAGGAATAACAAAAGCATTAAAAACTTTAAAAGGAGACAAATAACAATAATTACAATAATAATTAAAAAAAGAAAAAATCCCTGTCCCGCAACATGGGATGTCAACATGGGACGTCACTCGTGTCTGTTTTATATTCAGTTGAACGGGGCGTATTTTAATTAGGAAACTATAATTCGCAAAAAAAAAAGAAAAAAGAAAACATCATTAAAAAAAAAATCATAAATTTACTGATTCATGATGGATGTGAAATTTCATTATATTTTTTGAGGAAAATAAAATATTAGTTTTTAATAATATTTAAAATTTTGTGTTGACTAGTTTTTTCTATTAAGAAAGAAAGTATCGTATTGACTAGGGGAACCTGAAGTTTAGGAGTTTTAGTTTAGTAATCTACAAGAAATAAACAATTAAATAAGTCCAAAGGCCATCAAAACATAGAAGTTAGAGTAACCTACTCGAGTGTGGACTCTTTCAAGTTTGAAAAAATAAAAATAAATAAAATACAAATACAAATAGCTTTGAACGCAGACTCAGAGGAAGTCGGCGTCTAATCGCAGTGTCATTACGGGATTACTATTTTGAAAGCAAAAGAAACAGGTATAGAATCCTCATATAATAATATTAATAAAGTTCTCAGATTTTTTCCGTGACACCAACCGAAATTTCATCACTACTACCTAGGCCTGCTTTCATGGTTCATTCGTTCTACCTCTCTTTCTCTCTCTAGATCGTAAAAAAATCACCTTTGATCACGTTCAATCACAAAAAGTAAGAGACAGAAAAAAAAAAAAAAAACTTGGTAAAAAGCTTTTTTCTTTTTGATCCTTATTTTTCAGTACTACTTTCTTTTTTTTTTTTAATTGATCCAGTGGAATCCCAGTTCTGTTCTGATCCGAGCATTTCTTGTAATTCTTGTTCTTTGTACTTTTTTTTTTTTTTTTTTGCCCGTTCTGTTGAAAAGTCGTGTGTTTGAGATTTTCTGATAAATTCCATTCCATTATTTTGAATTCCGGTCCTTTCAGCCATGGATTCTAACAGTGCGACATTGAAGGCTAATGCCAACCCCATTAGACTCCGCAGAGAAAGTCTCCGGAATCGAGCTTCATCTGTATTCTGGGGTGAGAGTCTCAAGGGCAAAGGCAGAGATTTGAAAAGTAAAAATCTGCAGAAGAGTTTAAAGACTATTAAGAAGCCTGGTTTGGCCTACTCAATTCTCACACCCGATGTGGAAAAAGAGGCCCTGGTAAGTGAATCCAAAATCATTATTCGGAATATTTTAATGTCGGATTAAATTAAATTAATTTTTTTTTTAAATTTCTTATAATCTGTTTTAATCTAATTCCAGAAGTTTGATTCACCAACTTTTGAGACCCCAAGAGCAGAACCCAAGAATGTGGTTTCTATTATTTTGGGAGGAGGTGCTGGGACTCGCTTGTTTCCTCTTACCAGTAGGAGAGCAAAGCCAGCAGTAAGATTCTGAATTTGATATTAATTGATCATAATTATTTTATTTTTAATTTGTATGAATTTTTATGATACAAAAATATTGATAAATGATTAAATTAAGTGCAGGTTCCTATTGGAGGATGTTACAGACTGATTGATATCCCCATGAGTAATTGCATCAACAGTGGGATTAAAAAGATATTTATAATGACACAGTTTAATTCCTTTTCCCTTAACCGTCACCTTGCTCGGACGTACAATTTTGGCAACGGAGTTAATTTTGGAGATGGGTTTGTGGAGGTAAGATGGATTTGATAAGCAGATCATAAAGTTTTAATCTAGTGAAAAATAAGTTTAATAATTTTGGAAATTGATTTAATTGTGCAATAGGTACTGGCTGCCACTCAAACACCGGGCGAAGCAGGGAAGAGATGGTTCCAAGGAACGGCCGATGCTGTGAGACAGTTCATATGGGTGTTTGAGGTGGGTTGTGATGTTTTAATTATGGTCTATATGGATGAATACTGGTTTGAAATACGACTAATTGACAATTTGATATCGGTGTAGGATGCGAAGAACAAAAATGTCGAGAACATTCTAATTTTGTCTGGCGATCATCTTTACCGCATGGACTACATGGATTTTGTGCAGGTATTATTTGAGTCGAATAAATTTACTTCGATAAGGATTTAGAAATTAAAAATAATAATAATAATTTAACATGTGTCCCATTGTTCTTACAGAAGCATGTTGACACAAATGCTGATATCTCAGTTTCATGCCTGCCCATGGATGACCGGTATATATATTATTTAACATCTCTTTCGCATATAGTTCAGTAGAAACCTTATATTAGTTGATGTGTCTGGAGATCGAAATCGACCATCGGTTTCAATTCTTCAATTCCGGTTAATGAAAGTGTATTACACTTCTATCTACTGACTTTTTTTTTTTTGGTTCTGCATTGCAATACTCTTGCAGTCGAGCGTCAGATTTTGGACTGATGAAAATTGACGGCACTGGACGTGTTATTCAATTCGCCGAGAAACCAAAGGGCTCTGAACTAAAGGCAATGGTTGTTCAACTTATCCTTCTTCCTCGATTTGTTATTCCAAAATCTTCAAAAGATTCATTGTTACAAGTTTCTGTAAATTTTATATCAGTTGGTGCATTGCATCCTTTCACCTAATATTGGTTTTGTTCTTCACTGCAGCAAGTTGATACGTCCATTCTCGGGCTTTCTCAGAGTGATGCTAAGAAATTCCCTTATATTGCGTCAATGGGTGTTTACGTGTTTAAAACAGATGTCCTGTTGAAGCTACTTAGATGGAGCTACCCCAACTGCAATGACTTTGGTTCTGAAATTATTCCACCAGCTGTGAGAGACCACAATGTCCAAGTAAGATGGTGTTTCGGTTGAAAATTTATGTTCATTCTTCTTAATGCAATGCGGAGATGAATCCAACACACTAGTCACTATGTTGGTGATCTTTTTACCAAGTTTCTGATTACTTTTACAATTTCAGGCATATTTGTTCAATGATTATTGGGAAGACATTGGAACCATCAAGTCGTTTTTTGATGCCAACTTGGCCTTGACCGAACAGGTTAGTAACATCACTGATCCAAACTCCTCTATCACTTTTCTGTCAAACACGCTTCAGGAAGCATTTGCAATAGAAACTAGGAACTCTGTTGGTGGATTATTCTGCGATACATGTTATGGACGGACTCACCTCAATTACGTTTAGTAAAATGCTCATAGTTGAATGAAAAGTGGTGCAAAAGTTTTCATTGTGATCAAACTGCAAACTGATTGCGAATAATTTATTTGCAGCCGCCGAAGTTTGAATTCTACGATCCAAAGACACCTTTCTACACATCTCCCAGATTCTTACCACCTACTAAAGTCGAAAAATGCAGGGTAAGATGGTCAGCTTAAGTCAGTTTGCGATTGATTCATCCATGAATTTTTCGTCTCATGGCCTATTGATTCTTGCAGATTGTTGATGCAATAATATCCCATGGTTGCTTCTTGCGGGAGTGTAGCGTTCAGCACTCAATCGTGGGTGTGCGGTCCCGTTTAGAGTATGGTGTAGAACTTCTGGTGAGCCAACGAGTTTCCAACAACCCCATCTTGTAAATAGTCGCTTAATATATAGGCTTTACATCATTAATCTCCTATAATTTGCTGTCAATTATTAAACTCGTATTCGATTTGCGGAAAATTATGTTGCAGGATACAATGATGATGGGTGCAGACTACTACCAAACTGAATCTGAGATTGCGTCGCTACTTGCAGAAGGAAAGGTTCCAATTGGCGTTGGTCAAAATACCAAAATCAGGTAAATTCACAAACTTTTCATTGTGCTCTATTTTTCGTTGATGACAATCTATGGCGTATAAGTTTAACATAATCCCTCGAAAGCATTACTGATTTCTTTTTCTGCCTTCTCGAAGGAATTGCATAATCGACAAGAATGCAAAGATAGGAAAAGACGTGGTAATCACTAATACAGATGTAAGTACTGTTTTAGTCACTCATGAAACCATAAATTCTTCCAGATTCTTTTTCGTAACATTTTGTCGTTACATGTTTATAGGGCGTTGACGAGGCGGACAGGTCAAGTGAAGGATTTTATATAAGGTCCGGTATCACAGTCATACTGAAGAATGCAACCATCAAAGATGGAACAGTTATTTAAATCTTAGAAATCTTCTGAGGCCTTACTTTTCGGATGGATCAAAGCTTCAGGAAGTTAGACCATGAAAGTAGCTTTTATCCCACTGTGACGAGTGATATATGAAAAGTTCATATTCCGAAGAATTTAAACCCTGTGCAGATGTTTTTTTTCTTTCCCCTTCAGATTCATGTGAGTACAGCACTCTTTATTTTTATAACTATAATTTTACCAAAAACAAAAAAACAAAAAACAAAACTCAAAATTCTCCGTAACACAAAAATACATAGTATAGATGCATCATATCTACAAACTGATATGCGTATAATGAGTCAACACAAGCAAAGTATATATATATTATTCATTAATTTTTTTTAAGGAATATTTTACTTAATTTTAAGCATACGAGAGCATCCTCTCTCTCTCTCCCTCCCTCTGTCTCTTTTTTTTTGGATATTGGCTCTCCTTCTATTTTTAATAATTAGTAACGTGACATGCAATTTAAAATTTGCGGGAAACATATACCCTAGATAGTAGACACGTGGCATCTCTCCTTAAACAAAAAGGGTTTAAGAAGGGTTTATACTTCTTTCAATTTAAAACCAAAACATAGATTTAAATCTGCTATCTTTCTCTCTCCATAACATACTATTGTTGATCCTAAAACCCAACTTTAATTAATTATATTAACTTCCCGTTTCATTGACCTTGTTCACATCCTTGGATTGAGCATTTCGAATATCCTTGGCTCTCTTCAACTTGTCAAGGTTTTTAAGCCTGGCATACATCTTCCTAATGTGGTTGAGCTTTTGAGACTCCTGAGAAATCAAAGCGACCGTAGAGGTGCTGTCGCTCAAAACGACCTCGTATCCATCGCGGAAAGAGTCCATGCCTTGAGACAATAGTTGCCAAAACAGCCCGCCAACCGCCGAGCCTCCAGCACTGGCGGACGAGTATATGGCTGAGTAGACTGTGTTGAAAAGCTCGTCTCTTTGGGCGCCAGACTTGCCAAACTCGGCGAAGAGGACTGGCTTTTTAAGGATGTTTTGCGCGTCTTGGATATGGTCGTTGAGCCATGACCTCAGAAATGCGAGTTGGCTCTCAGAACTTGAACCGGATAACCTGCATTACATCATTGGATTAAAACCAATTCCATAAGTAGTCAGTACTTTCCAATACAGATCCATAAAATTGAATCCAAACTTAAGAGGCCGTATGAATGAATATGAAATCTAGTAGTCATATTTTTGTTTCTTTCGTTTCCGAAATCTAAATAAGTTTGGTGTCAAGTGTTCCTACCATTGATCTGGGTAGGAATGAACAGTGGCAAAGTCGATGCCGGGGATCTGATTGTTCGAAATGAAATCGGTCCCAACTAGAAAGTTCGAATTAGTTTGTGGCTTTGATGGACCATAGAAGCCTTCTAGCCCAGCTTCTAGCAAGTGATTTCCATCAATAGACTTCACGTAAGATGCCATCTCTGTAATCCATGCCTGTCACACCATAAAAATAATTTAAAAAAAAATCTATTTTAGTACATAGAGAAAAAATAAAAAGACGTTGGCCTTCACATCCCCGCCTAGCGTTATGAGAGGAATTTATTGGGACCACAGATGAAATGGAGAGGATCCTTTTTATTTTTTGGACCTTTAACAGCTATCGATCCACGTTTGAAAGGTCCATCGACAAATAGTCTATGCCGAGAGGCAAATTCTCAAGTACAGCAAGACTCAGAGCCTTGAACAGATAAAAATGAAAGCTCTAAATAAGACATACTCACCACCATGTTTGTCGTCACGGGTAGTAAAAAGGCATTGGACTTTACACGCACAAACCACGTGAATTGTGAACCTAATTCTTTTTTTCTCATTATTATGCCAGTGACTTGTGATGTGTCCTAAACTAAGCCTAACTTTAACATCAATGCTTGGCATCATAATTTGTCTGTCCATCCAACAAGAGTCAATATAGTTATTACGTGCAAGAATTCAGTTGAACCAAAAGACAATGCCGAATACAATTAATAATAATAAATTAAGAGTGCTACATTTTTTTTAGCCTAATTTAATAGGTTAGGTATTTAATCAAACCTACCCTTTGAAAACTACAACATGAAGAATTAGGCATTTGTAGCAGGGGGGAAAAAAAGTTTAGTAAATAAATGAAATCAATAGGACATAGCACATCTCTTGAAAAAACAGAGGAAGAGAGAGAAGAAGGCCAATGGAGAAGACTTTTTAGCTTTTCCAAACCTGAATGGTGTTTCCTGATGGATCTGAAGGGCATCTTGGCTCATTCATAAGCTCCCAAGCCATTATGGCTGGCTCATCCTTGTAAGCAACTCCAGTCAGTGTGTTTGTTCTTGTAAGTATGGTCTATATATATCACACCACATGAGAAAAAATAATTGTAAAAATTGATACACCCTTGAGAAAGAAGCAATAACCATAACAAATGATTCAGTTCCAATGGAGAAACTATGAAACATTTATGTACATTTTAAAGGAGAAAAAAGAGAGAGAGAGAGAGTAGTACTTTGATATGATTTTTGTAGAATTGCTTTGCAACAGGGTTGGAGAAAAAATCATCATCGGATGATATGGATTGCCCTTGATTTCTTGCCCATTCCACATACTGTTTCTTGCCTCCAAAGTTGTTGTAGTTGTTCACAAAGCTCAACACCAGCTTAATCCCATACTTTCTTGCTTCAGACACCACAAAATCCATCCCCTTTCACCACAACACAAAAATTTCAACACGCAAACACAAAAAACACAATATATATATATATATATATATGTACACACACACACACACACACACACACACACACACATATATATATAAATATTGAAGGCTGACCTGAAATACTTGCTCATTGTAAGAGCCAGGGGAGTACTGAAGAGGCATGTATGAGCCTCCATCGCTGAAAGCCCAAGTTCTAGCAATGGAAAGGCCATGGCTTTTGGCTTCTTGAAAAGCAGATGAGACTTTGTCTCTCTGTGAAGGATCAGAGGCCATGTACATTAACCAATATGCATTGAACCCATTGGCGTAAAATGGGTATCCATTTAGCACAAGTTGTACTCCTCTGGTCTTCACAAACCCATCTTCTGCAATTACTTGGTGGAAGAAGAAACCAGTTACCAGACCTATTAAAACCACACCCCATTTCCCCATTTTTCTTCTTTCTTTCTTGATCTCTTCGTTTTCCTCAACCCCTATTTTCTCTGTCCAAAATGGAGAATATATACATACATATATATATATATATATATATATTTAGAGAAAAAAGATGAAAGGAATAAAAACGTAACCATATGTACAGTGGCGATATAATTACCTTTAATGACTTACCATACCAGCATTTAGACCAAATTAAGTTGTAGCAAAATGAGTTGAAACCCCAAAAATGCCCTTGGTAAAGGTAATCTAGTTACGAAAGTTGGAGGGTAATAATGTATATTTAACTGAGGCATTACAGTAACTTCTCTGACGTTGTAAAAACGTTAAATGGAATTAGTACAATTATTCTAGGGAGAATATGGGAAGGAAGAAAAAAGAGAAAGGGCCAAATTCTTGGTGGAGAAATTTCTCACCATTTTTCACGTAAATGGTAATTTGCTTTGCAGTGGAATGAAGTATAATTAAGCTTGTAGGTCAGAAAGCATGCCTACCACTAGTTTGTTTTTTTTGTTCTTTCAAGTCCTGAGAATCCTTCTCCGTTGTCAGATATGAGAGAGAGAGAGAGAGAGAGAGAGAGAGAGAGGAAGGAGACATACCATATGAAATTGAGCATAGACACAATAACTATTTCCTCTTTAGTTGGATTTCCAACCTTACACGTATCAGCTTTGCGTGACATGGCCAAACTTTGGCCCTCCTTTTTTTATTTTTTTATTTTTGTAGTGATAGATAATTTCACGTGACATTGCCCAACCTTTTTTTTGATAAGATATTGTTTCCTTGCATGAATTAGAAAAGCAAAAAAAAAAAAAAAAACTAAATAAAAATGAGATCCATAACTCACGTTTGTTAGAGAGAATGGAAGACATTTTTAGAGTTGAAATTTGGGAGTTCTTACTTAAACTTCCTCGCTTCTCATCATTTAGCGATTGAGTGCTTAAAACATTAATTCCTTTGCAAAAAACAAAACGGCATTCCTCAACAGCATTTGAGTAGGAGTGTTCACAATCAAATGAAAAATTACAATAGATTCAAACTTGTTTAAACTAAACCATCAAATCGATGACCTATCAACACAGCATGTTAATGATTTGAAATTAAACGTGAAATTATCGTCAGACTATACATGTAAACACATATAAATTTGAATTTATAAAGTTTTTTAAGAGTTAACGGAGCTGCAAGTTTTGGGAGAAAAACTTATTCAAAGAAATTAGCGTATATCACGGCACCGTTTTGGAAGCCATGCTTTTTGAGTGAAGTACCTAAGACGCATATTTACCAGGTGAAGTGTTTAATGCCAAATGGATCAGAGAACGACACGTGGCATGAATCCGGTTGTGTGTGTGGTTTGACTGAACACGCTTTATATTTTGGACATGGGAATATCGTACGGATGATTAAATGAAGGAAAACGACGACGTTAGGAGTGAAGACAAATCCGAGATTCAAAGCCACCATCAATTTTCCAACACAAATGAAAACGAAGAAAAGAAAAAAGTGGAAAAGAAAGTCACAAAGCCAATGAAATTAGAAGTTAGAATGCGTGATTTCTGGTCGCATGCCCGACTTTTTCTTTACTTTTGTCACCACTTTAAAGTTCGTTTTTCTTCCTTTGCAATTTAAACATAATTCTTTTTCTTTCTTTGAAGTAAATTTCTTTATACATAAATTTAGTACTTTCTATGATTAAGAATCTCTACCAATAATACTACTTTCTTTTATAACCTTGATAGATTCCAATACAGATCCAACAATAGAATATGTTTTCGCACCCTATCTTAAAATTTTTCTTGATAACTTAACCCTTAATTAGGTTACTATCTCAATTTGAATTTTTTGCACTTAAATATAATGTGTTTTTAGTTAGTGGTAAAATACTCAAGTAGTTTCACAATTCAGAATAATTCAACTTAAATCCAAATATAAAATTTTACATTTTAAAAATAATTTATACCAAATTCTATTTTTTAAAACACTATTTATATATTGTATGTAACAAATCTATCCAAACACAGGTTTAATTTGAGTACACAACTCAAATTCTACGTTTAGATTCATGCATTCAATTTAATAGCAACATTCTAAATAATCCAAATATTATCTATAATCCAAACAGACACATATTTATGTTTATGTTTGATATTAATTTAATTAATTTTAGTTTTGATCTTAAGCTACCACCAAAAGCTACATGAACACTTCTAGACGCGGAAAAGTATCCTTCTTGGTGTCCACTCATGCCCTCTTACTTAACAGGTCCATCTCAGCAGTCGCAAACGAAATATCCAAATATCATTAAAAGTCCTTTAGGTGAGTTGGTAAGCACTCGCTTTCCTCTCTAAATGCTCAAGTTCGAGTCGCCCTCACAGCGTTGGTCAGGGTATTGAACAATCTATTTCATGAGGGATTCGTATATCTCACGGTAAGACATCCACATCCTGGAGTTATATGCTCTTATAATCCTCTTTTTTCAGCAAAATAATAATAATAATAATAAATTAAATAAAACAAGTCATCAAAACTCGAAGCCTGTTAGGTTTCGGAATGGTGATAAAATGTAATCAGAAGTTGCCTCACCTAGGACTAAAAAAACAGGGATTAAAAGTGTCGTGTGTGCATATGTGAGAAGCAAGCTGTCCTTGTTGGAAGGTGTCATAAATTTTGTAAGCAATGCACGTGAATCCTATAATCTTCTTCTACAGTTCCATCTGTTTTTGGCTCCCTCTTCAGCAATCTCGTAACCTGAGAACCAAAACAAATACATGTTCGTTGTTTCTTTACATTTTTTTTTAATTATTATTTTGTTTTTAGTTATATGACTCACCGACGCGCTTTATGTGGCTCCAATTGTGGAGCAAGAACTGGGCCTTCCCTTGATGTCTGGTCCAGGTAGATCTAGACTAATAACCAAGATCATAATTTTTTTTTAAAATATTTTTGCGGATTATAAGGAAAAATATTGTTATATCGTAAGAAAAATATATGAATATTATGCAAATATCGCTTATAAGATGTGGTTGGAAATATATTATGTCAATAATTTTATATCTAACTCCATCGGTAGATGTAGAGTTTGAATTCACTATCCCTAAATTCAAAAAACAAAAAAAGCTTGTAATAGAATTTTGAGCTATTAAATCATATCAAAATTACATAAATAAAATTTAACAAATATCTAACGATACATATACTTTTCTTTCTTCTTCTGCTTCCTCTTTTTTTTTTATTTTTTTTTATTTTTATTTTTTTTTACCCTTCTCTTATCCTACGTAAGAATTCTTGATCAATTATAAAAGCATGCATATGTAGGATATGTAGTTGGAATTCCCTAATCAATGAAATAGGATTTTGTTTTGTACATCTGAATATTGGGTTTTGAGTTTTGTTGATATTGGGCAAGAGGACCTATTCTGGAGAGATGACTACACAAGAAAGGGTGAAAAAGGATGACCCGTTACTGGATTTGGCCACTCAGACTTTCAGATGTCAGTTGAGAGAGATTATCTTGCAATATCATGTAACCTAACGACCCAAAATTGTATATTAATAGAGAGAGATTTTTTTTTAGAGCTTTGTCCTCCAAGTTCATGAACATTTGTTTTCATCGCAAAACGTCTAGTAGAAATATATATATATATATATATATATATGGTATTGAAAATCTGACTCATCCTATCCCACACTGGTTTGCATATCGCAATTTGATCGTACGTGATCATATTTCTACGTCATTTCCGGTTTCCAAAAATAATATTTATAAAAGAGAATTTTTACAATAGTAATTGCAGGAATTTTTGTGAATCGCTAGATTAATTTTGTTTAATGATCGAGCATATAATGACTTTCAGTTATTAATTAGACTGTTGAAAAAATAATAATTTCTATCAATGGTGTAAGATAAGGTTCCTTTAGGAACCAAAGCTCGCACCCCATAATGATAATAATGGAGTCATGAGAGGTTGCTCGAAAGTGGTGACCGCATCAGAGCATTTGTCCGCGATCTGGGTTTTGCTGTTTTTCAACTCTTTAGCTATGAGAACTTTCTAAAATTAATATATATATATATATATATATATATATATTTGTATATGCAGAGAACTTGAAGAAAATGAACATCTCAATTTCAATTGCCAAAAGTGGAATCACACGTCTCGAAACCAAGTAAAATAATAATGCACGCATCTCCACACCGTCATTTGATGAAACTTGCTTTTCTTTTCTTTTCTTTTCTTTTATTTTTATTTTTATTTTTATTTTTTGTGGATAAAAATGAGACTTTCTAGAATTAATTTTTGAGTGAAATAGGCACTATAATGTTCAACTTTATGGTTACAATATTATAGGGAAGGAAGTTGGGTGTTTAATCCTGTTTTACATGTAAGAGTACAATTTCTTGCATATTATAAAGGGTTAATTTCATTAATAGCACCTGTAGAAATTTTATTATTAAAAATAATATTACTTTTTTTTCCTTTCATTACTAGCACTTAATGTGGGACCCAGTAGCATTTAATGTATATCAAATTACAGGTTTACTCTCATCTCTAACCAGCTCAAATATCCCTCTCCCTCGCATGGCCCAAAAAAAATTTTCAAACCAACATCTACAGTGTTTTAGAGAGAGAAAACTGAAATCTAGAGAGAGAAAGAGTTACCACCCATCGGAATCTTATTTTTTTTCACTTTTTCGCCTAGCCCCCCACCCATTTTGAAACCCAAATCTTCATATAATAGAGAGAAACTTCCATCGAAAGTTTTTTTTTTTTAATCTAACATTTTTGGTCATTTTTAGTAAATGTCATTCATGTTATGACCATCCGGTCATAATAGTTATGACTTATGTTAAAAAAATATATAAAAAATATATATAACATTTTTGATCATTTTTTAATACAGGTCATAACTGTTCAGTCATAACAGTGTGGTCATAACGGTTATGACCGGGTAGTTATAACAGTGTGGTCATAATGGTTATGACTAGGTGGTCATAACTGTTAACTGGGTAGTCATAACAGTGGATCATAACAGTTATGACAAGGTGGTCATAACGGTTATGACCACCCGGTCATTATAGTGTGGTCATAATGGTTATGACTAGGTGGTCATAACTATTATGACCGGGTAGTCATAACAGTGGGTCATAACTGTTATGACCGGGTAGTCATAATAGTGTGGTCATAACTGTTATGACCGGGTGGTCATAACTGTTATGACCGATAGTGTAACACAGAGATCATATCGTTGTGACCAAAATTATATGTGAAAATTTAACAGTTACAGGGGGTTACAACGAAAATTACCAGGCGGTCATTATGAAAATGACCGATCCTGTAAGAAGACTAACTGTTAAACAAATTCATTTTCATAATGAAATTTTTTTCCCCTTTGCAAACAAAGCGTTAAACGAAAACTTTTTAAACATTGAAACGAAAAAGCAATTTTTTTAACTTTGGACTTCTTTGATTCCTTAACTTCGATTTCCCCTCAACCCTTCATCGGCCACCATTCTCTCGATCTCTGGCGCCGGTTTTTTAAACTATTCTAAGTTGTTTATAGATGCCTTTCGTGGTGGTTTCGGACGGTTTCCGAGCGATTCCGGCCGATTGCAACTATTTCTCTCTTTAGATTTCATTTTCTCTCTCTAAAATACTGTAGATGCTGGTTTTCTGGAACATGCGAGGGAGATGAGGATAAACCTGTAATTTGACATACATTTAATGCAGCTGGGCCCCACATATCAAGGGTTTTGATGACGTGGCGGTGTCAAAAGTGAAGGGATGAAAAAGTGGTGCTGATTTTAATATTATTTTCCCACAGATGCTAAAAGTGAAATTAACCCTATTATAAATTATTGGATTTAGAAGAAACAATATTCCTGACTACACACAAGTGATTAACCTATAAAATTTTGGGACATCAGTGATACAGATGTTAAATACTATAATTAAGAAAGAGTGTGACATATTTGTGTTATTTATATTTCATTAATATGTGGTGTTAAACACAATTGAGAATTCGTTTGGCATTGTTAATAAAATAATAAAAATAAATAAAAGAAGTAGCAGAAGGGGGAGGTTGTTGTTGTTTCTATAAATGGTCAAAGGGGCGACATGTTTTGGTCTAGTTGCAAACTTCATACAGGGAGTTTTAATTTTGCAGCCCACAATCCAGTCAAATGGGTAACAATGTAACACTTTTGGGTCCTTTATTTTGCTCCTCCTAATTTGTTGGATCTGCCCCGATGGCCTTTTATGAAGTGATTGCCGGCCTTAGACATCAGTCGTCTTCTTATAAAACACAAGGAACAAGGGAAAAGAAAAATGAAAATAATATGATTGCATGAATAATCTAACTGTAATATCATATCTTATTCCACTTAAATATATAGATTTCAAATTTCTTGACCCGAAATTCAAAACAGAAAACAAGAAACAAAAAATGGAAATATTAAAATACAAAATTTAGTCTTAATTTGGATGAACATTGTAAAAAAATTGCTCGAACACAAAGACAGTCAAAAGATGACTTAAGCCGACATTTAACTTCTCGTAAACTACTAAATTTAAGGTACGGCACATATGTCAGTGTCACTGAATTCGGAATGCACTTTTTTCACCTATAATTTCATGACATTTCAAACAAACCAAACCATGCAGTTAGTACTTTTGTTTTCTTTTTGGGACTGGATCGCATTTGATGGCTGCTGATGATACAACCCCATGCATGTTTTATAGCCTAAATCAGGAAATCCTGCATAAACAATTACCAACAGTAGACAACCAAATTAAGATTTTTCCTCAGACATCTAACGGATCCAATAAGAAGGAGATTTTTACGTTAGGAATTGACATTTTTTTTTTCTAACTTTCGATTTAGGAACTAAGTCCTTAGCCATTGAACTAATTTTTCAAGTCTTATATATGCATATTAAATACGAGTACTTGTACGTTGTGCAATGTAAATTTTTAACATAGTTACACAATCATTAAACAGTTAAAAAATTAATATAATGTTGATTAAAACTACAGTTTCTATCAATAATAAAAAGGGCAATTAGTGATAAAAGAATAGTTCCTACTATTGAAACTCTGTAAGAAGAAGCCAAAACAAAAGATAACAATAGTGATCCAGAACCATTTTTAAAGGGGAGTTCATTGCACAACGTTTTTTTATTGTATAAAGTAGGATCGGATCCGCAATCTCCTCTTCAAAGCCGTACTCAAAATCCTTAATACCATCAGACAAGATCAAAATGATTTTTGGCATTACAACCCCTATATTAAGACACAAATAAAACTAACTTAAAAAAAAAAATGAACTCTATATTTTGAAATAAAAGTTGGAATGAAGGAAACTATTCTTCCAATCCAATCACTGATAAGGATAGTCATATTATCGTACGCGTATTGAACTTGTCTTACGTTGTCGAATTGGATACGTGGTTTGATTTTTCTATTTATTTTGTTTTATTATTATTATTATTATTATTTTCAGAAAAGGGTTTATTAGAGATGGGGAAGGAAACTTGCCACTTGCCAATAGAACACAAGTTTATTCATTAAAAAAAAATAGAGCACGAGTTTAGACCTCAAAAGTCGCCATCAAAAATCTGCCCTACCATATCATCTTTGAGTTGATAATTATTACCTACAACCGGCTGCTCTTTCCTCGCCATACTAAGTTGAAGATTCAGTGACTCATACAATGTCAAGGAAAAACAAAAAAAATAAACTAAAAGAAGGCACTTAAGTATATCCATGTTTCAGTTTTGTTAGTAGGAAAAAAAAAAAAATCATTAGTATTTTCACACCTCCTTCCAACGTCATATTTGAGTCTTCTAAGATCACATGTGAAGCAGCTACACATAGACTTTTTTTCAAAGGTTATACAAAACATGCGTGTCAAGACTCAAATATGAGAGTTAATAAAAGCGAAAATTTTAAATAAAACTTTATTGTCACCCTTCCATGTCAATCAGTGGTTATATTCCCTGTCTAATCATCCCCCTAGGTAGCTAGGAGCGAGTTATGATGTTTATTATGTCACGTAATTTAAGTACCAGTCAAAAGTATTTCAGTCTCTCACCTAACATCCTTAGTGTAGTTGTTAATTAATTTGCAACTCTACAACACTAATCAACGAAACTATATGAATCTTAAATTGATTAATATACTTAATATCATAGGATGTAGAGTTAATTAGCTAGCACTTATATAAAGTCGAGTACTTTTTCCCCTTCAAAAAATTGTTATAAATAATATTTTTACGAAATTAAAAAAATAAATAAATAACAAAGTTTAAAAGTATTTAAAAACAAAAACTTGAGGTAAATAATTTATTTGCTTCTAATAAATAAAATATATATTATTAATAGATCAATTATTTATTTAATAAGTTTGTTAATTTTAAGTAATTTTAAAACATACTATTTGTACTAATTAGTTAATATAAAAATGTTATTCACTTCCTTCTCTTTTTTTTTACTTCCTTCTAATATGTTTTAGGACATGATTAACAATATTCTATTATAAGACACAATTTGCGAATATATATATATATACATATATACACACACACAAATATAATTGCACAAAATGAAAGGACTAACATGTTCCTTTTCTGAACTGACGTTCATCCAACGCGCACTTTACTTTTATTTGAGGAGATAAATTTTTTTATATAAACTAATTCGAATTTGATGAAATAACTTAACTGTATGATTCCATAAAGTTTGTTCATTATCCTTTTAGCTAATGATGTGATTACAGAAAAATTAAAACATACATAAAGTAGCCTATAAAATATATCAACTACGTGCTTCGACCGTTAGGAGAAAAGATATCAATCAAGTCCGCGTGCTTGTGACCGGACAAGTTAGGTACATGAATCGTCCGCCGCCGGATATTGTAACTCATAGGTAGAGTGTGTGTGTATATATAGCCACTACTTCTAATTGTATTTAAGGCAAACAAAAAGCAACTCCTACAATTATAATTTTCTATCCAAAAAATATAACAATTGTATTCCGTCTTTGAGAAAACATGGCTGGATTTGAGGGTGAAACTGTCTGTGTGACGGGTGCGTCCGGCTTTATCGGATCATGGCTCATCATGAGGCTCCTAGAGCGCGGTTACACGGTCCGAGCCACCGTGCGCGACCCTGGTCCGGTTTTTAATTAATTAGTAGTTGATTTATTAATGACTGTCTTTATTACTATATATAATTTGTTATATTCATTAATAACGATCCAAGAGTGTTCCGATTTTTTTAAGTATTTGTTTGCGTGCATGCATGGGTTATCAATTAATTAACTATATATGTATATGTATATATATATATATATATATATTTAACAGCGAACTTAAAGAAGGTGAAGCATTTGCTGGAATTGCCTAAAGCCGAGACTCATCTCACGCTGTGGAAGGCCGACCTTGCTGTGGAGGGAAGCTTTAGTGAAGCTATCAAAGGGTGCACAGGAGTGTTCCACGTGGCCACTCCCATGGATTTTGAGTCCAAAGACCCCGAGGTTTGTTTGCACATATTTATATCAGACATTGCTATGGAAGACTGTACTTTCATCGCAACATATAAAAATAAAAAATAAAACATATGACAATTATGTAACCCGTATGTTAGAAATTAACAGTTACATGTTGATGACAGTTAAATGCTTTTCATCTTACGCCTTTTTTAAGTTCATATACATTAAATAACTGTCATGTTATATTTTTTATTTCGATCTTACATGTGTTCGATAAACATGTATATATACATATATTTAACAAGATGTATATTTTTTTTTGTCGGCAGAATGAAGTAATAAAGCCAACAGTAGCTGGGATGTTGGACATCATGAAATCATGTGTTGACGCAAAGACAGTGAAGAGACTAGTTTTCACTTCATCGGCAGGAACTGTTATTGGTGAGCAGCACAGAAAGCCAGTCTACGACGAAACCTGCTGGACCGACGTTCAATTTTGTCGGACTCAAAAGATGACTGGATGGGTATATATAAACTACTATATAATAACTTATAAAAAAAAACAAACAAAAAAAAAAAACTACTATATAATAATTAGTTTTCACTTCATTTCCTCGTACCTAAGACATTTATAAATTAAGCTGAATTGTTAATTAATCTCGTTTTTTTTTTTAATAGATGTATTTTGTCTCCAAGACTCTGGCTGAGCAAGCTGCGTGGAAATTCGCCAAAGAACATAACATGGATTTCATTACAATTATTCCGGTGCTCGTGGTTGGCGAATTTCTCATGCCAACTATGCCTCCCAGCCTCATTACCGGACTTTCACTTATCACGGGTAGAATTCGAACTCTATATTAATAGATCAGTCACCTTTTAAAATTAACGTTAGATTATATATAAAATCATATAAATACACAATTTTTTTTTTTACATACCCTTTGGAGCTACCATTTAAAATTGCTATTTATTTCTTTGAAACAATTTAATAAAATTTTCCTTTAATTTGAAAAAATTATGAATGTAGGAAACGAAGCTCATTATTCAATCATAAAGCAAGGACAGTTCGTACACTTGGATGATCTCTGCAATGCTCACATCTTCCTATACGAGAACCCTAAATCTGAAGGTCGCTACATTGTTTCTTCACACGATGCTACCATTTATGATATTGCAAAGCTGCTCAAAGAAAACTACCCCGAGTATAATATTCCCACAAAGTAAGCCTTTTTTTATTTTTTTATTGAGGATATTGAATTTTCGTTCCGCAAATGAAAAGAAAAATTAATAATCATCTCTCTATAAATTCCTTGGGCAAAAAAAAGAGAAAAAGGGTGAAACATTCATGCAAACCCTTCTATGCTTATATATACGAGAGTATACACAAGAGACAGAGCTACAATTCTAGTTCAATGGGATCGTATACTATTTCTATGTTTGATTGGTCCACTGCAACCAAATTTCTTATTTTAAGTCAAAATGGGATGATTTTTTTTTTTTTAAGATTTGATAGAATGACGAAATGAACGAAACAATAATTATTTTTTTTACGAACATATTTCAAAATATCAACTCAACTCCAATCAAAATATCTTCAAAATTCCAATTCGAGTGTACATACCAGACGGGGGCGAAGATTTTTCTTTTCCCTTCTTCCTTTATGGTTAGTTGTCCTTTTTATATGACTAATAAGCTTTTAGGAGGACTAAAATTTCCTACAAGAGCTTACATGAAATAATTGATTTTGAGTATGGGCAAAATGAAAAGATTATAAATATTCAAAAGTACTATTTTAAAAGAAAAAAGAAAACTGCCCTCACTCATTTGCGTGTCCCTCCGCCGGCATTGAGTACACATGTAACTTCAATGTGTCGATTATCACTGTTTTATAAACAGCATCTTGACCTAATAAGTTAATTGGATTATAAGGTCCAATTCTTTCCAATGACCTTTTAATTATTAGATGAAAAATAAAACACAAAGCTCTTTAGTAACAATTTTGTAATGAGCAGGTTTAGAGACATAGAGGAGAACATATCAATTGTCCATTTCTCTTCCAAGAAGCTGCTGGATTTGGGCTTCCAATACAAATACGGACTGGAGGACATGTTCAAGGGTGCTATTGATACATGCCGTGCAAAGGGGTTGATTCCACTTACACATTTACAGAAACCTGAAAACAAGCTCGTAGACAAACCCGAAATCGAAGTCTCTCTGGCCGAGCTGAACTAAATTGGAAAAATACAGAATCTACGTTTCTAATAACGAAACTTAGGGTACGGGGATTTGAAATTGATACCCTTTGTAATGAAAGTGAATATGGTATTATCGTTGATTATGTTTGCAATCATGTGGGAGACTAATTTATAAAGCTTTTCTAATATCCGTAATAGTTCCTTCACGACTTCATCAAGTGTTAATTTTGTTGGAGTTTTATCGCTTTGAGTCCTGATTATTAAAAATAAAGTTGCCTATCAGGTTACAAGATTGTGTTGGAACTTGGGATTTTTTTCTTTTTCTTTTTTCGAACTACTAACTTCGGATTATTTTTGCTTTTGATGAAATATTAGAAGAAGAAAAACAAAAAAACTTAACTTTTAACTATGTTACCGTTTGGACGTTTTATTTCAAAGAGCTTACGAGGCAAAATTAAAATTTCATATTGGTCAATGGTCATTATAGAAGGGAAACATCTATTAAAAATCCTAAAGATAACTTCTCATATTTTTATAGAGACTCTTTTTTATTTTTTTCCACAAAACAAAACTATATGAAGTCTAATTTCTCCTTTCTTTCTTTTTTTCCCTTGGTTATAGGCAAAATTCGCTTATACTTATTTTATCCAAACTTTTACAAGTGTTTTGTCTAAAAATAAATAAATAAATAACTTATAATTTTTTATTGAAAATAAAAATAATAAATAAATAACATCTAAAACTATGCAATTGCCAATGGTCCTAAGAAAATAAGAACTTCCAACCTAATTAATGGCACACCGACAGCCGACGCCCGGCAGTACCTCTACTGATTTTTATTTTTTTCAAATTTATTCAACATTCCTATTTGTTATTATTATTTCACTTATGTCCCACTAGCTTTTTTTTTTTTGGGTAGAAAAGGATTGAATGTCCCACTAGCTGTTGCTTTTTATATAGTTGTTTTGCTTCAATTTATTTCAATCATTGTCAATGTTATTGGTATACCATACTTATCATACATCTTACCTTATATTATCTTTCCCACCCCAAATCTTCTCCTTTGCCGGCGACCCACCCCCAGCCCCAACCCTGGCCTCCCCCCACCCAGCCCCAGCCCCCCCCACCACAGGCCCCAGCCCCACTCCCCGGCCCCCAACACCCCCCCCAGCCCTCCCCCGCCGTTTCCTCGGCCCCAGCCCCCCCACTATAGGTCCCCCCTCCTCCGGCACCCCCACCCCAGGCCCCCTTCCCCCGACCCCCCTGACAGGGCCCCCCCACCGCTTATCTCTTCTCCTCTCTCTCTTCCCGGCCCGCGGCCCCGCCCACTTCTGACGCGAGAAGAGAGAGAGGGGGGGGATGGGGGGTCCCCGTCGGGGGTATGGGTGGGCCAGGGGCCGGGAGAGAGGGGAAGAGAGATAAAGATAAGAGAGAGAGGGGGTGGGGGGGTCCCGTCGGGGGGGGGGGGTTAAGGGGAGGCCGGGGGAGGGGGCCTGGGGTGGGGGGGCGCTGGGGTGGCTCGGACCGGGGGGCCGTTGGGGGTGTGCTGGGGGCCTGGGAGTGGGGGACCGAGGCTGGGTGGGGGGCGACAGTGGCTGAGGCTGGTGGTAAGGGGGCCGGGGGTGGGTCGTCGGTGTCAGGGCGGTGACGAAGAAAACTCGGGGTGAGAAGGGTAATATGAGATAAGGTGTATGATAAATATGGTATACCAATAACATTTCAATCGTTTGATTAAATCTCAACGGTCCAAAAAAGACTCTACCGGTAGTTACTCTGAGAAAGGTTCTACCACAACCTCTCCCCTTTTTATATATCACCCCTGGATTTCCGCTATTTTTTTTTCCCTTCTTACATCCTATTACTTTGTTTCTCTTCATTTATTTCTCTATATTTGAAGCTACTGTCGCTATTTTGCATGTTCTTTTTTGGCTTCAAAATAACGGTACCGCACGGCTTGAAATGTGTAAATATATGTTTATTAATCAAGTGTTTTGCGACAGTAGTATACAATTTAAGAAGAAAGCGCTTAAAATTATCGGTATAATTATAAGAAAACGTTGAACATAGTTTGTTACGAAGATGTGTCAGAATTAAAAACAAGCTTTTTTTTTTTTTGTTTGTTTTGTTTTGTTGCTAATGTATAATAAGCTAATTTAATTGTTCGATATGATTAAAAAATTTTGATGCGTTTATTGGTGTCTTTATTAAGTAAGTCAAAAGTCTAGAAACTGCAAAGAGTAGCGAAGCAACCCCACTCAATTTTTTTTAATTATTATTTATATTAGTTTTTTGTTCTTAGAAGTTCTCGAAAATTCTAGTTCTTTGCCTGCTTTATATGAAAATTATGTCTATTTCCTACTTAAAATTTAAAATGTTTTGTTGTGTCTCCGTTTTACATGAAAAATTCGGATTGTGTTCCCTTTTAATAATCAAAATTCATAAATATCATCTTCTATTGAATAGCTCTTTTTTTTTTTTTTTTTCCCATAATACCTCAAACCACAATCATATTAATTAATCAATGTTTATTTGATAAATGTTTTATTTTTGTTTTTAATCAGTAAAATAAGATAAGCAAGAGCTGTGGTTTTCAATATATTGCGTTGGGAAGCACATTTTTAAAAGAGTTTTCGAAACCAAAATGATTTTGAATTTTTTTTAAATAAGTATTAATAATATTGATGAATTTTTATTAAAAATGGTAAAACAAATTTCATAATGCCTATATTTTAAACTGTAATCCAAGTTTTAAAATCTATTCAAAAGAGCATTTTTTAGATTATATATTTTCTATTTTTGACATGAAGTTTTTCTAATAAATTATTCAAATACTTTCATAAGTAATTTTTAAATTTAAAAAGTAAAAAAAAAAAAAAAAAAAATCTAAAGAACAGACTTGTCTTTGAGCCATGACCATGAGTACTTATAACTCTTTCTAGATTCAAATATGGATGAATACTTGGAGAAGTAGAAACTTGTCAAAATCCATATTCCAAGTACAAGGAGAAAAGCTTACGAATATTTTACAATATTGGCTTATCTATATTTTGTCGTTGTTAAATAAAATGCGGTTTGAATTATTTCTCGGGAATGATAAAACTTGGCACCGGCCGCGGTAAGAATAATAATTACAAAGTCTTCGTGTATATATAATTAATTATAATTAGACTTTCAGCAAAATTTAAAAATTATTATAAATAAGACTGACTTAGGTTTAGGCAGACGGGCAGATACTGTTTTAATTCATAATCCCTTTTTTAATTTCTTGTCTCCAAATAATCCTAATCGATGAAATTAATTATATGTGTATTATGTAACATCAATTAATGAATTCATTAAATAATAAGTTTAAAATATCATTTCATATTTTTCAATGACATAACAAAATATTATTAATAGATAGCATTTATGATATTAAAATTAAACATAAGAATTAATTAATTGAGTCGTATATATATATATATATATATATATATTTTCATATCAAGACTACCATGTGACGTACGTTTAGTCCTTAGATCATCTTCATATCATCTCCAATGTATTTGATTATATTAATGTTATATTTGCTATAAAAGAAAGTAAAAAATAGCATTTTCATACTATATGCTCTAACGTTATAATCTTATTTCAAATGTCATTCTACTTTTGTCATCTTTATTATACATTAAAATTCAATTAAGTAAAATTTTTAGCATTTAAATAATTTAAAAATAAAAATATTAATGATTATTTACTTGTAAAGATATTATTAAATTTAATATTGATTATATCTTGTGATAAATTTATCACAAAATTTAAAATATAATAAATTTAACATAAAAAATAATAATTTATTAAAAAATATATTTTTCATTTAAATATCAAAATTTATCATTAATACACCGTTTTGAATTTCAAGGAATAAAGCTCCAAGCGAATTGATTGGAATATCTTGAAACTCGTATCACATGCTCAAAGAAAGCTATTCTGACAATTTCGATTAATTTCTTTATTAATTGAGTTTTTTTGCCACGGTGTTACTACTTACATGTCTATTCTGACAAGTTCTAAGCTAATTTCTGACAACATTAGACCAAATTTTTTTATCTTTTATTTTTTATTTTTATGGTGAGTGGACCGCAAAAGTTGGATAGTGGAGTAGGGATTGGGGTTTTTTTTTTTTTTTTTGGTAGGAAAAGGCCAAAAAAAAAGTTAGTAGCAGCTCCCACCGATCGAGCTAGTAACCGGAATCAAAGGATTAAGTTAATTAAGCAATGGTTTACACACCAGAGCCAAAAAAAAAAAAAAAAAAAACAGACACGATACATGCAGGGCGGAATAGGCGGTATAGGCACTTGAGCGCTTTATCAAAATGATTTAATTTAGGTCAGAGTTAAATACTACCACAACAAAGTGTCATGAATCAACCAGCGAATGCCATCCTCTCTCCGCCACAAGCTTTTCTCGTTACAGCATAAAATGGAAGATCAAAAAGGCTAATTAAGCAATATTTAATTTTACCAAGTTAAAAGACATAGATAGAACTAGATAAGGGTGCTTAGTGCATTTCACTCCCAAAAAAAAAAAAAAAAAAAAAAAAAAAAAAAAAAGAAATACCAAAAAATCTAAATCTAAGTACGATAATCATTCAAACCCCGTCCATAATTTCTTCAAGTTATTGGACATACATAAATTCAAGAAAGGAGAACTCGTTCCAACAAATAAAAAATATATATAGAACTTGTTAAATTTTATATTCAAAGTGAAATCTGTACCAAACTCAAGAAAATTAGAGAACAATAACATAGAAAAGCCTTTTTTAGAAGACATCTTTCTTACAAATGATAAAGAGAACTTAATTAGAAAGTGACATTGCTCTTTTACCACCTACATATATCTATATTATATATCTATATATAAATAAATAAAAAGTAAAAGGAGCATATAATATTAATCACAAAATATTAAAGAAAAGCGTCTGTTTAGTGATGCATTAGTTGGCATGAATTAGGTTCAACCACATAGTCAAACTACTCATTCAAGCTCACCTGACAAATCTCATCGCCATTTATATAATCACTATACAGAATCGACACCATGAACTATAATAACTATGTAGTCATTTTAATCCCATAAATATATATATATATGTATATATATGTAAATATACAAAGAATATATATAAAAATTGTCGATCAATGTGTTCTTGCGCGTGTAAGGCTGCTTTGTTATATGATTTCTCTAATTTTCGGATTACAATGTGATCAACTATATAATTAATTTACTATCTGACAACAAATCTGTGTTTTTTTTTTTTTTTTTTATGACTAAAACTTCCAATTAACTTCCACGAAAGGAATTCTAATTAATGTAACAAAAAATCTCAATATGTTATAATTAAATAAATTAATAAATATTCAAAGCTTCCTTCAAAACTTCAAAGAAATATCACCAATTTCATATTTGAGTCTTAAGGCCATTTTGTTAGGAAGTAGTGCGTTTGATAAAATTATTCAAATAATACAGCCATCCCATAATCAGCAATCATAGAGAGTTTAAGTATAAAGGCAGAATGTCACCGAGGCTTGAGAGGTTACCAATTCAAATCAATACATATATATATATATATATATTTATATATGTATGTATGCATGTATGTATATATACACATATAAGTCAAGCTGGAACAGTAGTAGCTAAGTAGCTTATTCAAAAGACGACCAAAAAAGAAAAGATTTTAGAAGCTAACTTTCAACTCCAACCACGTGGTTTGACCGTCAGAGCCACACGTTAGTGGAAGGTTAAGCCTTGCACGGTTAAAAGAAATTCGCGCGTGCGAGCATACATATAGTTGTACACCATGAAAATCTACAGGGTATATAAATACATGCATATTGCAAAACGCTCCTAATAATTAAGGCCAACATCAAAGTGCTGTATAGTTCTTTTCAACCATTTGTAACGAGCTCCTCCTTTTAAAAACATAAGCAACAACATGGTATCGGAGGGCGAGACTGTTTGCGTGACTGGCGCGTCGGGTTTCGTCGGATCATGGCTCGTCATGAGGCTCCTAGAGCGCGGTTATACCGTCCGAGCCACAGTGCGCGACCCTGGTATGGTTCTTTATTATGGTTTAATTACAGGGATGACAGAACCAATTCATGACAATATTTGATAATATGATTAGTACTTGTTGATTTGTGAGTGTGTTAATTTGACAGAGAACCCGAAGAAGGTGAAGCATTTGCTGGAATTGCCCAAGGCCGAGACTCACCTCACACTGTGGAAGGCTGACCTGGCTTATGAGGGAAGCTTCAATGAAGCCATTAAGGGTTGTACCGGAGTGTTCCACGTGGCCACACCCATGGATTTTGAAACCAAGGACCCTGAGGTATTTGCCCTTTTCAATTGCATTAATCATATGTTTGAATATTGAGTATAAGCATCGCTATTCAATCTGACGGAATTAAATCGACGTCTCTCGTTATGATAGGGTCCACTCGTATGAGTGAGCCCGAGTCAACCCTATCGGGCACTTCACTAGGTTTTTTTTTTTTTTTTTTTTTTTTTTTTTTTTTTTTCTGATGAATACCCGTGTATGAGAAATTACCGACTTGTTTAGTTACAATTTGTTTGGTGGTGTTCTTACCGGTGAGACGGGCTGCCGGCCGGAGATATGTTTGGTGCTTATTTAGATACATATTTTATCGTTATTCTTATCTTGTGTTATCAGAAGAGATTAATTAAAGGTTAGGTGTCATTATTTGTTTCTTTCCCATGACCTGTTCTTGTCTTATCTAACAAATATGTACTGCCTAGGTTCTTATTAGACCCATGTGTTTTTTTCCCTCATGGGACCCATAGTTATCTTTCGTGGATCACATTTTATACATAATAAGGGTTAATTTAATATTTAATCCTTGAATTATAAGCCAACTCCATTGTAGTCCTTGAACTTTAAAACAGTTAAAAATATTACTTGAACTATTAATTTGTCTCACAATAGCTCTTTACTCAAAAAATCATTAAAGACTATACAGTAATTACCACGAAAATATCAAGTGTGTTAAATTTAATCAAAGTTAATCTTGGCATTATAACATTAGAAAACAAATGTTTTTGAGAATTTATAATTTATAAATTCTGTTTTAATTTTGGAACCTCACAATAATGTCAGTTATATCAGAAATTAAATTTGTTCTATGTCATTGAGTTATTGAGCTGTTATAATGTTTATTAAGTTAGGAAACAAAATAAGAACCCACAAATTTAAGATGACATTAAGAAACATATAAGGGAAAAAAGAAGAAGTTATTTATCGTTAATGAGAATGAAATCACCACACCCACATGATTGATGTTTAGTTAAATATGAATAATGCTAGAGTAACCTCCGTTTATTTTCTCCCTAAAAAAAATCTTATATCAAATATAAATTCGACTGATGTGACTAATTACTTGTTATAAAGTGTCAATATAAAATCTAATTAGATTGATTTTTTTGTTTGTTTGGCTAATGACAGAATGAAGTAATTAAGCCAACACTAGCTGGGATGTTAGACATAATGAAAGCATGCCTTGAAGCAAAGGTTAAGAGACTGGTTTTCACTTCATCAGCAGGAACTGTTAACGTTGAGCCTCAAACTAAGTTCTTCTACGACGAGTCCTGCTGGAGCGACATTCAATTTTGCCGCACTGTACAGATGACTGGATGGGTACGTAATTCTATATATATATATATATATATATACACACTTGAACTATATATATATATATATATATTATCAAACAGTTTAGATTACATCTTACAATTTAATGTTATTATTAATTTTGTAGATGTATTTTGTCTCAAAAACTCTTGCTGAGCAAGCGGCATGGAAATTCGCAAAAGAACACAACATGGACTTCATTACTGTTATTCCAACCCTTGTGATTGGCCCATTTATCAGTCCCTTTATGCCTCCAAGCCTCATCACCGGACTTTCACCAGTCACCGGTAAATGATATGTACATATAGTGTGTGTATATAATGCCCAATGTAATTACTTTTTTTTTTTTTTTAATCTGAACTACTCCTCATGTTTTTTATTGAAATTAATTAAACCAGGAAATGAAGGTCACTACAGGATCATAGCGCAAGGACAGTTTGTTCACTTGGATGACCTCTGCGAAGCTCACATATTCTTGTACGAGAACCCTAAAGCCGAGGGCCGTTACATCGCCAGTTCACACAGTGCTACAATCTACGAACTTGCTAAAATACTTAGGGAAAAATATCCCGAGTATAGTATTCCTATAAAGTAAGCCCATTTTTAACATTTATAAAGACTTATCGTTAGATTATACCTGTAATCATGTATGTTTATTATATCTATTTTATAATGACCAAATTTGGGAGGCATTTTTATCTTAGTTTTAGTGGTAAGCTAATTGAGCAGTATTGTCATTATCAGGTTTGAAGGCTATGATGAGAACTTACAAAACGTGGTTTTCTCTTCGGAGAAGCTGAAGGACTTGGGGTTCCAGTACAAATATAGCTTGGAGGATATGTTCGTTGAAGCCGTTGAGACATGCCGTGAGAAGGGGCTCATTCCACTTTCTCATGAAAGCAAGCCCAATGATAGGCCCAATAAGAAGCTTAAAGACAAGCCCACTGAGAAGCCCGAAGACAAGCCCAATGGCGTAGAGGCTTAGAATGAGGAACGAAAGAAGGATGAATATCTGCTTTTTAATCACGATCATTGAAAATAAAGATGCCAGGAGCGCTCGGGGATTTCTTGTTTGTTTTCCTTTTTAAGATTTTGGTCGAGGTCGGGGTCGGGGTCGGGGTCGGGGTCGGGGTCGGTGTCGGTGTCGGAATCGGGGTGTCAGTTTAGTTAATAACCATGTGTTTTTATGAATTCTTGTTTATAATTAAAATCCTAATTTATCTTGAGACGATTATTCTTCCTTTTTTTTCTTTTCTTTTTTTGCTTGATATGTGACAATATAACGTAAAAATCGGCCTACGCTGTTGAAAAACTGGAGACATAATACAACGGTTCAACAAAATTTGGCTTGCTTAATAATTTAAGAAAACATTTTATTAAGTAAAAAAATATATTTATATATATATATATATATATAGTATATGAAAAGTGATTACTATATTTATGTTAATGTAGCATCTATGTGAATTATGATAACTAGTACCGTATTTATGTTATTGTAGCACTCGTGTAAATTGGATGAGTATAGTGTAGTTTTTTTGAAGTTTTGACATCTTGGAGGTGTGTTGAATAGAACTCAACTACTACTAGAATAATGTATATCATGTGGTAGTGTCTTGAAACAATATGGTATTGTTCTTTTTGGGGTTATTGGTACTTTCCGTTTGCAGGAGTTACAACTGATAGTTCCACATTATCCTTGTAACACAATAAGGGAATTTGCTCACAAGTTTGAGCCAAGGTTTGTATGAACTTTTGAACACCGACTATTTATGTGTGATTGGTTTGATTCTCATCATTTTTTTCAGTCAAATATTCTTAATTTTCAACATTTCAAATAGACGTTTGGAAAGTAACATTTAAAAGATATAAAATGTTCCAAGATATTGTCATCTACAACTTTTAGGTAAAATTCTAAATGTTAAGGGGTAATATTTTGACTATATGGAAATTTGAATTGAGAAAATCCAATTCTAATTGAAAATCTAAATAAGATGTGTGTTTGGGCAAGAAAAAAAAAAAAAGTGAAGCAAATTTCCAAAAAAAAAAAAAAAAGATAAAAGAAAAATCAAATTAAACCTATATGCCATACAATACTTTAGTTTTAAAATTGGGCTAATTTCAATTTTAGCTATTTAAAAAAATAATTGCATTATCTCACTTTGTCTCTTAACATTATTTAGGAAATATTTGTCAAAATGACAACCTAAAAAATTGAAATTAGCAGACTAACCTTATTTTATTTTAATATAGGAACAACCATGATCGTTTCTAGTCGTTCGAGGTCATTTTGTTAATAAAATTTTTTGAAAGACTATTTAATAAAATAAAATAAAAATTTAAGTCATTTTGTTACTTGACTTGAAATTTAGAATGTCACATTATTGATATCCAAGCTTATTAAATGTTTCACTATTACAAACATTAGAAAAATAACTAAATATATCATGTGAGGCTTGCGTGATCGGTAGGTATAGAGTAATTTGGTAAAGTATTTTGAATGTTAGGTGATTGATTAAGAAGATAAATTGAACTAGATTCATATAATTTAAACTAATTTAAAATTGTGGTTTTCACAAATTTGATTAGTTTTTATTTATTTATTTTTATTTTTATTTCACATGTTAGATTAGTTGGATAATATTAATATAGTCTAATTCATCCATCAAATTAACTACCTAATATCTATTTTATCAAATTATTATTCATTGTGATTCATTCCGTTACTCTTTTAAAAACTTTTTATATCACATAAGACCTAACAGGAAACATTTGAGAAGTCCAAGTGTGTGACATTTTAAATCTCAATCTTCGTTTGATAAGTTAGTTGGAGATGAAAATTTTAAATTAGAATTAATTAATTTTTTAAAAATTAATTATAAATTTTATTAATTAAAAAATAAAAAATAAAAAAAATAAAAAATATATAATTTAATTAGAGTCAAACTTATATACTAAACAAGATAGATATATATGCAGCGAGGGAGCCAAAGTGAAATTAAAATTCAAAATTCGCTAGGATGGAGCATAATTTTGTAATTTTATCCATATTCCATTTGGATTTCGGATAGCAATGAACAGTCCACTTCCAGGGGTACTCTCGTAAACTAAGATCCGCCACGCGTAAGCAAATCTACAATCAGTATATAAGCCGAGCAAGGCGTGAAAATCCGAAGCAACTCTTTTTGCAGCCCGTGTAAGTGTTCCTACCAGAAGCAAAAATGGCGGCGATTTCTTCCCACTGTTCAATCCGAGCCGACAACCCTTCTCTCTCCTCTCCGTTTTCCTCTTTCTCTGGCCGAACTCTCCTCCGATCGCCGTTATCTTCCAGAAAATTGTCCAGCATTTCCTTCTCTTCTTCGGCGACCTCTCCGGCTCTCCGGCGACGAATCTCGTGCCAGACCTCCTCTGCTACCTCACCTTCATCGTCCGTTAATGGACCAGGTTAATGCTCTTCTTTAATCTTTAATATCTCGTCTTCCAACCTTAAATGCTCTTCTCAGATGAAATATATATGCCCATTTCAAGGTTTTCCTTGCTGTTTGGATAAGTTCGCTTGAAATTAGGGTTTATGTTGTTTGCATTTCCATCTTGGAAATCATGTTAGGATACTCGTGTTTCCTGCAATTTTCACTCTTGGTATGAATGTAATAGTTGAATTAGGGTTTAATCGGCAATGTAGCTGTCTAGGCGTGTTTGTAAGTGTGTTAGATTGGTTTGAAGATGGTAAATTTTGGGTTTGTGACTGGAAATGGCGGCTGATTGAGTGTTATTTTAGTAGATAACTTAACATGATTAGGTTTTTTTTTTTTTTTCACCTCTCTGTACCTATGCTACATTTGCAGCTTATAAGAACAGAATGCATGTTTTCTGAAATTGGAGATGATTAACGATTTCGATTCTTGTTCTCAGCTGTGGAAGAAAAATTATTACACGTTCACCAGATATTTATTTTTATTTTTATTTTTTATTTTTTGAGTTGATGGATTGTTTTCATTATTGTGTTTGATTTTGGAAGTCAGTGAGCTCGCAGAAGAAACTATTTGTGCTAGATATGGTGATGAGCTAGTCCTAGATGTTTGGCTGATTAAAATATTATAGCACATGCAACTCTGGGAGAAAAATGAAAAACAAGAAGAAGATGCAATTGTTTCTTGCCAAGCACAGATTGGGTAGTGTGCAATTACTTATGTGTCGTTGTGTTTTGCTTCTTTCAATTACAGCTAACTCTGAGCTGAAGGATTTTATCCACATTAACGATTTTGATAAAGCTACAATTTTGAAGATGTTAGACCGAGCTGCTGAGGTTAAGGCACTGCTAAAATCAGGAGAGAGGACATATCTTCCATTTAAGGCCAAGACAATGGCTATGATCTTTGCGAAGCCCTCCATGAGAACACGTGTTTCATTTGAGACTGGGTTTTACTTGCTAGGAGGTCATGCTTTATATTTAGGACCAGATGATATCCAGATGGGCAAGCGGGAGGAAACTCGTGACGTCGCCCGTGTCCTGTCTCGTTATAATGATATTATAATGGCCCGTGTCTTTGCCCATCAGGTACGCTGGTGAGTTTCTGATGTTTGGAATTAGTTCCACGTAGCCATAAATTTTGGGCAACAATTGTTTGTGCAAGGAAATTTACTCCTCTCTCGCTCTCTCTCTGTCTCTCTCTCTCTTTCTCTTGATTTCATTTTGTTGCTGAGTGTGAAACATATCAAGATTGCATGCAATTATGAAGAAGGTGGCTTCCATAACAAGTTGACATGCACTGGTAATTGTTACAACTAATTCCTAAACGCTTGAAATGAAAAGGAGTTGAGATATTGGTGGTGATGGTAGAACATTATAGTTGTTTCGTGTATTTGAAACTCAATTTAAATTCTCACATATTTTTTTAGCTTGTTGGAGAATGTGCCATGGATCCGTGTGTAATTACCAAATGAGATTTTTTGTGTCTGTTTTGCTGCAGGACATTCTTGATTTGGCCAAAAATGCAACTGTACCGGTTGTCAATGGCCTGACAGACTATAACCACCCCTGCCAAATCATGGCTGATGCCCTCACTATAATTGAACATGTCGGTCAGTTAGAAGGAATCAAGGTCAGCTTTATATTCCGCAATTTTGATACTGTCTTCTATTCTGTGTGTATATTGTGCTGACATATTTGTATTTTAATTACTTAATGATCTTTTGTAACTTAGGTTGTCTATGTTGGAGATGGTAACAACATTGTGCACTCGTGGCTGCTACTGGCGTCCATTATACCTTTCCACTTTGTTTGTGCTTGCCCTAAAGGTTTTGAACCTGATAAGAAGACAGTTGAGAAGGCACAACAGGCTGGCGTAGGCAAAATTGAGATTACAAATGATCCAAAGGAGGCTGTTAAAGGAGCTGATGTTGTGTATTCGGATGTATGGGCCAGCATGGGGCAAAAGGAAGAGGCTGCATATCGCCGTCAAGTTTTCCGAGGATTTCAGGTATGTACTTGAATAAATTATGTTTGCGGCATTGTTTGGTTGCTGTGCTTCCAATGTGAGAAATTGGTATGTTCGTAACTTTTTTTGTGGATTTTTGGGTGGCAGTTTACAAATTTTTTTTACCAAGAAGCATTCTCACTTCCAAATTCTAAGAAGTTGATACATGTTATGATGGTTAAGAGGACAGGGATAATAGAAATAAATAATATCTCTTACATAATCATGTTCATCTTAGGTATGTGTGCACGCGTGCTATGACTCTATAGATTATTTGACGTCTCTTAGAAATAAAGTACCATGAAATGCACTTTTTTCCACTTTTTGGATGAATGACAATTATATGTTTTGGTTCTTGTTGTTTCAGGTGGATGAAAATCTTATGAAGATAGCGGGCCCAAAAGCATATTTCATGCATTGTTTACCTGCGGAAAGAGGAGTTGAAGTAACTGATGGAGTGATTGAGGCTCCAAATTCCATTGTCTTCCCACAAGCTGAGAATCGCATGCATGCACAGAATGCGATAATGCTTCATCTGCTTGGCAAGTAATTCTGTATCCGTTTCTATGGTAGAACCTTCTATCCAAGGCCCTGAATAACTATTTTAAAATTTTGAACTCCAGTTCTGTTTTCGGGTTCGATAGTTCGTAGAATTGTGTATCTTCAACTGTGTTGCTCTAGCTACTTGTTTTGAACTGTTAGTTTTGAGTTCTCTTGAATTAAACAAAGGAATAGGTCTTTTTATCGGACAAGGAATTTTAACTTATTCTCACCTGTTTACATTTTTGAAAACTTTCTTGGAAATTTCTGTCCGATAATACTAAATTATACTTCAATTTTTTGGTTCAACTAAATTATATTTTACTCAACCTTGTACAAGCACAAATCTTTTATTAGATCAGTAACATCTACCAAACTGATTCAACCGAACAAGCCGATGACGGTTTGATCATTTTTGAACTAGTGTTTTTGTAAAATTTAATTCAGAAGTGTGTTTATTACTAATAAAGTCGGATGTGGAAGGTAGGACTAATGATTGGAATGAAGCTATAACAAGGTAGCCGGACTAGAAAGTGCAGCTAGATCACCTACTTCGCACTAAGCATCTCTTAGTGCGACTTATAAGTGTGCTTTTTACTATTACATATAGATTCAAGCTGCATGAATTCAAGGGTAAATCATAAAATCAATTATTTGAATTGGGTTTTAAAATCCGGATTGATTTCCTTTTTTACTGTGCGGTTTGGATTGAGTTTCTCCTCCAAATTGCCTCGGTTCAACTCATGAAACAAAGAGGAAAAACGACCGTGGACTAAAAACAACAAGATCATAAAAAAAAAAAAAAAGCAAGAACCAAAAAAAAAAAAAAAACGACAAAACCTAAAAATGACCAAAATTTATAAAACGAGAATAACCTATACAAACTAAAAACGACATTAACATACGAACGGCAGTAAACAAAAATATTTTTATTTTAACTAAAAACAATCCGGCAAATTGATTTTTGTTTGGGGGATAAACGGAGTACCAGCGGTCTCTTTTGATAGGGAGACCAACAATCCTTTTTGACAGAAAAAAAATAATAATAATAAAGGGTGCCCAGTTAGCGAAATAGAAACGCCGAAACTGCGTTTTATACGACAAAAAAAGAAAAAAAAGAAAAAAAAGAAAAAAAAAGAAAAAAAAGGCGCATCTTCGCTAGTTCTTCTCAGGCCTTCTACACATATATAGTGCATACTGCACAGTACCAGTTTCAAGTTTCCCACTCTATTTTGCTAGTTCCCCGTTCCCACTTTCTCGGACAGTTATGGCGGCTAGTTCTTCTCGGTTCAAGGTATGTCCCAGCCTGCCGCTTTCATTTTTTTCCAGTTGATAGCTAGGGTTTCTAATTCTTCACCTCTTCTCTCCCTGATTATTATTTTTATCAAACGACGACCTATTCCATTTAGTGCTTAATAAAGCTTTAACGTTAGAATGAAACAAAAATAAAGGTTGTTTCTTGAAAATTTAGGGCTCTTCTTTTATTGGATTTGACGACATTTTTTATGTTTGTTTGGGCCATTTCTCAGATAATCTTGGGATCGTCTTCGAAAGCTCGTCGGAAAATATTGGCTGAAATGGGATACGATTTCACAATCATGGTACTCGTTGATTTTCCTGAGGAAAACGTTTGGTTTTGAGCTCTTTTTTTTTTTTTAATGGTTTTTAGAGGTGAAACTTTTGGTTTTTCTACTGCTGATAAGACTGCAGACATTGATGAGAAAGGCATCCGAAAGGAAAAACCAGAAGAGTTGGTTATGGCTCTTGCCGAGGCCAAGGTCAGGTCTCAATTTTCAATAGCTTATAGTTGTTAATTACAGTGATAATTCTGGATTTACTCAGTCTGTTTCCCGTATTTGTGTTTTGATCTTCAAAGCTTGCCTTTTTTCGCCTTCCGTGGTTTCTAGTGTATTGTTTTTGGTTTAAGTTTTTTGCGTTGATTGCATATGTTAATCTCAGGCTGACGCTATCCTATCAAAATTACGAACCTTCGATGATCAAAAGAAGGATGATGAACCCACAATATTAATTGCAGCTGATACAGTATGTTTTTTATTTGATACAACAAGATTTTTTTGTGCATGTTTTTACATGTGCAAATGTTGTTTCCCTGTTTAGCAACAGGGATATCAAAATATGGTATCACCTAGGGCCGCTTATGAATAGAGGATGCTTTTTTTTTTTTTTTTTTGCAAGATTCTGTTTTTTTGTTTAGAATTTAATTTAAATTTGGACAATTAAGTGGGAGCTGAGAATTTATACGTTTCTCTATGTCAATGGTTTGTGTATGCTTAATCCTGTTAATCTAAGTCTTTCATAAGTTTCATATTAGTTGTACTGACTGTTATCAGAATCCTTGCTACGTGGTCATGTTTAATTTGGGTGGAAATTATACTATTAGTCTCTTGATTATCTCTACTAGTTTCTGGTTGTAGTGAAACTGTGACTGGGTACTTACCTGACAGAAACTTCTTCTCAGGCAGAAGCCATCCTTCAAAGGCTCCCCATTGGTGACTATGTAAAGGATGCTGAGCCGACTCTATTAATTACATCGGATCAAGTAATAAATCAAAGCTCTCAAGATATTTGTTCTCACAATCTGTAGTTGGTTGTGTATGTTTATCTAGCGAAGAAAACTCAAAAACGACATTATTAGTCACATTTGTTTTTCCACTCGTAGGTATAACTCTTCCGTCACATTAGGTTAACTTGAAATGATGTGAACAAGCAAATGGTAAACACTTAAAAAAGCTTCAAATCACATCATTGCAATACTTATCCTAGTGTTTTTCCTAATTATGTAGGTAGTAATATAAATGAAAGAAACTAGTTCACTCACGGCATTCTGTACAGATTGCATCTCTGCCCCTAGTTTGTTTTTCCACCTCTGTGCTCCTTGTCGAGTGAAAGTGTAAGCTGTATAGTAATCTTCTTGAAATTTTTGGTTGACATGAATAAACATATGTTTTCTGAGAGCCGATGAGTTGTCTCATTG
This sequence comes from Ficus carica, assembly GCA_009761775.1. Taxonomy (NCBI): domain Eukaryota; kingdom Viridiplantae; phylum Streptophyta; class Magnoliopsida; order Rosales; family Moraceae; genus Ficus; species Ficus carica. The sequence goes on along the minus strand of CM019745.1, from coordinate 5,585,474 downwards.
TCTTATGATAAAGTTGGTACTCCCACATTACTCCTTTACACAAGTATCTGTTTTTTCTCTTATACCATAGTCATTGGATTTGCTACACAATGATAATCTTTTTAACCAAAGCTGTTGTACTGCACGAATCCTCCAACATAAGTGGCCATTTGGTGTGACCATATTTGTGATATATGTTCAATTTGTTTCTCTATGAGTCTTATTTGTGCAATTTCTTACTCTTAATGTAAAATGATCTGGAGGTGGTGGTCTATGAAGGTGTAATCAGGGAAAAACCCTCCAGCAAGGAAGAAGCACGACAATTTATGAAAGGTTTGCTTTTTTTTTTTTTTTTTTTTTTATAATTTACTCCGGTTCAATGCTATCTATTGCTTATTTTAGCTCTTCTTTTGTGACATCCAATGCAGATTACTCTGGGGGGCAAGCTGCAACAGTTGGATCTGTGCTTGTTACGAACCTTAAAACTGGATTCAGAAAAGGAGACTGGGATCGTGTGGAGGTGATGTTTGCTTCTGCTCTCTTCCATCAGAAATTTTTCCATTTTTGCAATTATCTTCAGTGTTTCTATGACTATAAATATGAATTCCAGTAGAAGATAATAGAGCCATCTTATCTATGACCATCCGTGCGTTGTTTAAGAGTTTTATAATCCAAAGGGAAAGAGGTTAAGAGATGACCATAATGTTCTTGTTTTGACTGAAGTAAATACTTCTCTTCCATTTATATAAGTTCGTCGTTGATATTTTATAAACAAGTTTATTGCTGGAGTTGGGAAACTGCTATCTTCGTTCCACCTATATCTTATCTTCCTATTTCCCTGTAAAATATTATGTGTCTAACCTCTTGGTGACAGTGAATACTCCAACTTAAAAAGTTGTAATCGTTGAACAGAAAATTGAAGCTTTTTTACTGACTTCATTTTTATGATGCTATACTAAACGATATATATATTATAATCTGTTGCAGATCCATTTCCATGAAATACCTGATGAAGTCATTGAGAGTCTGGTAAAGAAGCAGCCTTCCGTTCAACTTTTCAGTTATTTTGAAGGGGAAAAAACCATACAATTTCTTTAATTCCACCTCTTATTTTTATCAGGTTGAGGAGGGAATTGTGCTTAATGTTGCGGGGGGATTGATAATCGAGCATCCTTTGATTCTGCCGTTAGTAAAGCAAGTGGTTAGTTTGTTAATCTCTATCTATACTATGATGATTTTACGAATTATTTGGAGGCTTATTATTTGGAAGTGAAGGAAGTGACAAGCAAGCATCCTGGCCCAGGGTGTGGTACATTGCATCTATTTTAACCAAGCTAAATTAACCGAACCTTTTTCATTCGCATCAGTACCTATTGTATAATGCATTACTGCCTGCAAACTTGTTATTTCTGTGGTGTTACGTTGCGCAGGTAGGGACAACCGATAGCGTGATGGGACTCCCAAAGGCGCTTACTGAGAGGCTTTTAAAAGAGGCGAGCTCTAGTTTTGAATCTTAAGAGTCTTGACAACCCTTTTGCATCATTCAAATTTCCTTTTACTTGGTATCTATCTAGTGTTAACTGCACTCTCTTCTCCATTATCTCGTCATTGAGCGTCTCTGAACTTGATAACAATCTGCTACATTCTAGGGCAGGTCTATTTGGCAATGCCGAAGATAAGTTGCTCTTGCTTGTACCGTTGAGCCTTTGTTTCGTATTGTTTTTCGTAACGTCGTCTAATTCTAAACGGATTCGAACATGCAAGTCCTGTAAAACTCAAAATGTAACCGACGCTGGAGTTTTCTGTGGCACATGGATCACCATGGCCCATGGGGAAACGACAATTACAGACAGATTATTGCAATTAAGGGTTCGTTTGGTTCGTTAGTTTGAGTTGTGTTTTTGAAGATGAAATAGTAAATTTTATTGACTTTTCAGAAAAGACAAAAAACTTTTTGGGAAAAAGACAAAAACTTTTGAGGAAAAAGATAAAATTTGAGTTGAAAAGTTGAGTTTAAACTGGTGTTCCAAACGCACCCTAAGAATTCAATGGATTTCAGTTGCTCTATCTGTCCTGTGTTTAATATATATATATATATATATATATATACAGATAAAAACTTTCCCACACGAGCATGGTGTCAGATGTTGGATTAATATAACATTTCAACGGCACAAGATAGATGAGATGCCCGGCCCTGGATCTTCTGGATAATTGAATTAACATATTTTTAGAGAAATTTTGTGTCTGTCGGGCGGTACTTGTGGGTTGGAACCAGCTGTAATGAACAACTATGTCTAATGGGAAATTGTACAGAATGTATCCAACTGGCAAGCCTTACCTTTTTTTCTTTTTTAATCTCTCTCTCTCTCTCTCTTTTTTTTTTTTTTTTTTTTTTTGACCTTTTTATAAAATTTTGAGCGAAAATACATCTTACGACGTTAAAAACCAAGCAGTATACATAAAGCAATGTTAGGGGCATTAGTGTCAGCACGCTTATAAGAAGCAAGTCCCACAGTATATGACGTGAATATTGGATTATTTTTTTTTTTTTTATGTTAATTGTTGTGGTATTTAATATCCTCCACTCTAAGCATTTTTCTGTTGTTTGTTTGGTTTGGTAAGTTATTTGTGTTAATCATGGACACATCAATGTTTTTTTATAGAGATTCTGATTCTGGTTCACGCAAATTCGCAGACCCATACAAACTAAATAAAACAACATCATGAAAGTTCTCAAGAAGCTTCCCTCAATGGGCTTTTTTCCAGTGTCCGAGTCCGACTCAAGCAATCCACAGTCCAACGTTGGCCCGCACATTAATCACTTTATTATTTTTTTTTTTTTGAGAAGGGAAATTTCTTTTTACAGAAAACAAAATACATAAAATACAAGTGGCCTCACATACAAAGCAACTCGATCCCAGATCAAATATTGGATTCATCAGTAAAGATCAAAATAACACAGGAGTGAATACAAGTACCGAGACTCAAATGGGAGAAGACATGCTCGCATAAACTTCGAGCTTGACAATTGCTTATTAAACAACATCAAAACAATTGATAGACTAGCCTAGTCAACCGAGATCAATCCCACGTAACGGGAGCACTCACACCACGGTATCTAATAACAAACGAATGGAAGACACAAGCAGATGACATCATTTCCATTATTATTAAAGCAAAAACACCAAAGTAAATAAAAAAAACACACCCTAGGAGTGGAAAACATCAACGCCCTTACTACAACAAAACAAAAGAAAAATCCACCTGTAGCAAGCCATCGCTCTTGAACGGAAGCCAGATATGAGCGAAGCTACCCCGGAAGGACAACCCACCTCCAAAATAGGTTAGATCCGCCCCAATAGAAACACTACTTCACACACAGGCACCATCACAAGAAAACTGACATAGAGACGAGTCCGGAGACTGAACTTCAGGATCGAAAACAGGACGACGCGCTCGAAGGTGACCCCAAAGCTCTAACCAAAAACAGTAATTTCTTTTCGTATTGAGAGAGAGAGAGAGAGAGAGAGAGAGAGAGAGAGAGAGAGAGAGAGAGAGGGACATTACCATCTCATTTCCTACCAAAGCTAATTGCTTATTTTTTTTCGTCCTTACATTAATCACATTTTTATTTAATTAAAAACTCTTTAAACTACTCTCGGCCACGGCACTCAAGTCCTTCGTACAATGTACTTGTCTATATGTCTGTACCCTCTAGACATTTCTCAATAGCCCACTCGCTTCGGCCTCCCCAAATAACTTCAAACTTCAGAGCCAAAGATCTGTCCGGTCAAACCCTCTGAAATCTCAATAGCCCACTCGCTTCGGCCTCCCCTAATAACTTCAAACTTCAGAGCCAAAAATCTGTCCGGTCAAACCCTCTGAAAACTGCATTAATTTCAGTCTCCCACAGTTTTAAAATAAATATAAAAAAAAAAAAATCAATTTCACTATCATAGAAAAAGCCATCAGCATCTACATCAGCATCCGCTCCTGTACGCAGACGTGTATTCCTCACCTCTTCTTCAACCTCCCTCACGTAAACTCTTCCATTCCTCCATTAGCCGTCAAAATCCGCCACTTCCTTTTCTGTCCCACCCACGCAAGAAATCTGAAAAAATAAATTCAAAAAAAAAAAATTATATATATATATATGTTTTTTTTCAATTATAATATAATAATTCCTCCTTTTCAAGAAATAATAAGAAATCCATTTCTCAAATCTCCTACTTTCACGGTCCCAAACAATAAAAAAAAAGCAACACGCTCTTTGTATTCCTCTTTCCATACTTGCATACATTTGACATTAAAGAGAGAGAGAGAGAGAGAGAGAGAGAGAGAGAGAGTCAGTTTGATTAGTCGTCGTTTCGTTCGGCCGCGGCCATGGATCGAGGCGGCGAAACCGATGTTGCCGGCGGCGGCGGAGGTGCCGGCGCGGTTCGGATCCAGCAGAGCAGGAGGCTACCGGATTTCCTCCAGAGCGTGAATCTCAAGTACGTTAAATTGGGGTACCATTACCTAATCACGAATCTGTTGACCCTCTGCTTCGTCCCTCTCATCATCGTAACCCTAATCGAGGTCTCGCAGATGGATCTCGGAGATCTGCGACAGCTATGGCTTCACCTCCAATACAATCTCGTCAGCGTCATCATCTGCTCTGCTTTCCTCGTCGTCGGTCTCACCGTCTACATCATGACCAGACCTCGACCCGTCTTCCTCGTCGATTACTCCTGTTACCGAGCCCCCGACAACCTCAAAGCCCCGTTCGGCCGGTTCATGAAGCACTCCAGGCTCACCGGCGACTTCGACGACTCGTCTCTCGAGTTCCAGCGCAAGATTCTGGAGCGCTCGGGTCTCGGAGAGGAAACCTACGTCCCCGAGGCGATGCACTTCATTCCTCCCCAGCCGTCCATGGCGGCGGCGAGACAGGAGGCTGAGCAGGTGATGTTTGGGGCTTTGGATAATCTTTTCGCTAATACGAATGTTAAGCCTAAGGATATTGGCATTCTGGTTGTGAATTGTAGCCTGTTTAACCCGACGCCGTCGCTTTCCGCCATGGTTGTGAATAAGTACAAGTTGAGGGGCAATATTAGGAGTTTCAACTTGGGAGGGATGGGGTGTAGTGCTGGGGTTATAGCTATTGATCTAGCCAAGGACTTGTTGCAAGTTCATAGGAATACTTATGCCGTTGTTGTGAGCACTGAGAACATCACTCAAAATTGGTACTTTGGGAATAGGAAGTCCATGTTGATACCCAATTGCTTGTTTCGAGTCGGGGGTTCGGCGGTTTTGCTTTCGAATAAGTACGTGGATCGGAGGAGAGCCAAATACAGGCTTGTTCATGTGGTGAGGACTCATAAAGGAGCGGATGACAAGGCCTTCCGTTGTGTTTACCAAGAACAGGACGATGCCGGGAAGACCGGGGTTTCTCTTTCCAAAGATTTGATGGCAATAGCCGGTGGGGCTCTTAAGACTAATATCACCACTTTAGGCCCTCTTGTGCTGCCAATTAGCGAGCAGCTCCTTTTCTTCGCGACTCTCATCGTTAAGAAGTTTTTCAACGCGAATGTGAAGCCTTATATTCCTGATTTCAAGCTGGCGTTTGATCATTTCTGCATACACGCCGGTGGAAGGGCTGTGATCGATGAGCTAGAGAAGAATTTGCAGCTCGCGCAGGTGCACGTCGAGGCTTCTCGGATGACGCTGCACCGGTTCGGGAACACTTCGTCGAGCTCCATTTGGTATGAGCTGGCCTATACAGAAGCCCAGGGCAGGATGCGCAGGGGAAATCGTGTGTGGCAGATTGCGTTCGGAAGCGGTTTCAAGTGTAATAGCGCTGTTTGGGAAGCGCTTCGGAACGTGAAGCCATCGCCGAATGGTCCCTGGGAAGACTGCATTGACAAGTATCCTGTGGAGATTGTTTCATAGCTGAATTTAGTAACATGGTTTTGGTTTCCATTTCCACTTCAGGTTTTTGATCATCACCTAGTCTGACCGCTCTTTCTTATCTCTGCCTTATGCTTAGTCTTCACTTTCATACTCTTACCGGATGCTGAATTATGCTTTTTGGTTGCTTCATTTGTCGTTACTATTAAGTGTTGGTGTCGTTTCTATGATTATATGGCAGAGTTCTCGTCGTTTTCTTTTTCCGTTTGTAATATTGTGTCAGTGATAATAGTTACGAATTTTGTTACTCGTCAAAACTTGTACCAAAAGTCTTTTTATGTACAATTAGATCTTCTTCAATGTGATGATCATAACTTGATTAATGTTATAAAATCGGATTCCTTCGTTAATCCAACGCTAAATCGACATCCTTTTTTCATGGAATCTTTGGTTAGATCGTAATTACTGCTAATATTTATTATGAGAGCACGATTTTTCGTGTTTTTATCTGCAAAAATTTGATTAGCTCAGCAGCCTAAAGAGTAGTCCTGCAAATGGTCCCAGTCTAGCTTTAGCACCACACGGCACTTCAAAACGGTTAATGCCTCTTTGTTACTTTTGGGGTCCTAAGAGAGGGAAATCTGTTACGTTGCTTTACGTGAATATGGTTGAGAAAATGAGACCTAGGTAGGCCTTTTACCAAAATGCTTTAACCAGGCTTTTTCAACCAAACATGTACCATTTTTTGTTCATCCAAAGAAAGAAAAAAAGACTAATGAAGAGATTTATCAGTTACTGAGTCAGCATCAAGAAGTTGAGCGACATCATTTACTACAGCAAAATGTGGTTGTTGTCCCCTAGGCATTGTGCCCTTTTGTTTTGTTTTTTTGTTTTTTTGTTTTTTTTTTTTTTTCTGCTTTTACGTGTTGCAATTTGGTCATGAGTGAGTAAAAAACATTTTTGCTTGGGAATGAGTAACTAAGGAACTTGGGTTTGTGTGGTCCTTTGTTTTTGTTAAATCTCTTTTTTTTTTTTTTTTTGACAGTTGATGATTGCTTTTACACTTTTTGAGAAAATAGAATAGATTCTTATTCAGGAGTCAGTACGCGTTCACTGTCCTCTTGGTATTGTGACCAAGGTAGTGCGTGCTTCCATGGATGATTCCTTCTTCAAGAATTTGTCAATCACATAACTGATTTAAGATCGTTGGAAGAGAAATTTCAACATTTATTCTATTTTTTCAAAACTATTTATGATTAAAAAGCATAATTTAAATTTTTTAAGCTTAATAGTATATTTATGATAAATAATTTATTTACAAAAAATAATTATAATCTATACTATTTAGTGTATATATGTTCATAAATATATTAATATAATATCGTTTAAAATATTTTTAATCTTCTATTTTCATTATAAGTTTCAAAGTAAAAAAAGGAAGAAGTAAATAGTAATTTTCAGAAAATATTTATGTGAATAATAGGTTTTTAAAAGATTTAAAGTACTTAATATTAAATAAAATTTATAAAATAAATGATTTATTTACGTCTTGTAAATATAGTATATACTTAGTAACTTTACTATTTTTCATCAACCTAATAAATTTTTTGTTTATTTTAAATGTTCTAAAATCTTATTATTCACTTTAATTGTTTTCATAAAATTATTATTTATTATAATTTCTCAACGACAAAAAAAAAGTTATTTACCTCTTTCTTCTTTGTTAGTATATTCTGTGCTTCCCTTAAAATATATATATATATATGTGTGTGTGTGTGTGTGTGTGTGTGTGTGTGTAAGCTGTGCACTAATCATGGACCTGGCTTTGGGCTTTATCTCCTCAAGTTCACTGGAAAAATACTGGGCTGGCTCTTGGTGGACTGTGTGAAGTCCAAACTCAAACGGCTCTCCGCAGTTCGTTCTCCCATCTCGGCAAAGGGCAAAGCACAAAGTTATTAAAAATCATTGTACTAATATGACATAAAAATTTAGCACTAAACTAATATAATATCAAATGAAACTAAAATTTATATCATATTAGTTAAAAATAAGGAGTTTGTGTTACATTGATAAATTTATGAAAAAAAGTAGCTATTTGAGTAATTTTCTCCTTTTGTTTAAAACCCCAATACAATAGTTTTTGGTTGTATCTAAAAAGCTTTCTTGTTATATATAACTTGATAGAATCGGAAATAAGGGATCGTAATTTTTTCTTATTTAGACCAAAAAAAAAAAAAAATTATACACATTGGCAAGTCAGACCTACGAGTCAATTTAGGGAGTTTCCTTTCCCATCGTCAATGCATACTAGATTGATGGATTGCATGAAATTTGGATGGTATTCGAAGAAATCATTTAGATATGGATAGTGACGAGATTCAAGCCAGCAAGAAAGTGTGGGGTGAACTTTTTTACCCAAACAAATAATAATAATAAAAAATGAGAGAAAGAAAGAAAGTGTGGGGTAAACGGTGTAGTCATATCTATAATTATAACACTTTTGCAGCATATCCAAAAGCAATCATTCCATTTATACACACACACACACTGTATGTATAGGCAATAATTGTGTGGGAGATTTCTTGATGAGAAAGTCCCGTTGAGGCCAAATATCCATACGTGATATGAAAGTGATGGAATTTATCAGATTGGTCTTAAGGTTCAAACCAAACAGCTGTCTTTAATATATGCATTGTGGTAGTTCTTGGACAGAAACTTAAAAGAGTAGGTACAGTTTCGTGGATATATATATATATATATATATATATAGCAACAGATAACACCAACCTTTCCGTATATGAAACGACCCCCACATAGTTTGGCGTTTGTTTGTGAGACACTCTTGCACAAAAGTGTATTCCATTGCAGGTGCTCTCTCTCTACCACTGTAGCTAATCGAATCAGATAGCTACTCAAGCAAGCAAACAAACACAGGAAGTACCCTCCTGCTAACTCTTGTGTGTGGATCACAAGCTGCTCTCTTATTTTTTTCCTCTTTTTCTTTTTCTTTTTTCTTTTTTAAAGGGTCACAAACAACTTATCTCACTTGTGTGTGTGAGATAAATTGGAGGAAAGAAAAGAGTGGAGGGATTTTTGAAGATAAATTGGAATTTTAGGTTGGATAAAAGCGAAGACGAGAAATATGGAGAGAAAAGAAGACTAATGGGTTCCACCGTCAAGAGATTTTTGGAAAGAAAACTCAATACAACTTGTATAATCGTCGAATTACATTTTGTCCTCATTTTCAAACTAAAATATTAATAATTGATTGGCAAAATATTCATTTAATTGATCACTCATTTTCTTTCCTTCATATTATACTGAACAAAATAGAGGAAACACATTTTCTTTTCTTCCATTCACATTTTTTCCCCTCACATATTTTGCCTCCCTCCCTTTTTCCTTCCCTCTCACCAAAAGGAGTGTAGGGGTATATTTACTTAACATGAAAGAAAAAGAAAATAAAAAGTTTTACTTCCCGAGTTAATCACGTGTTTACTTACAAAATCATGAATAATAATTTAGTGAGGTCTACACAATATACTAAATTCTTTTACCTACTATGTTGTAAGCAAATGATTGTTTAGTAATGTTAATAAAATTCATCTTTGAGTTTTAGTAAACAGTAATAAGTACAAACATGCATTTAGTGTAGAACGTTTTTAACATAAATTTTGACCATTGATAAGAGAAATTCGTCTCTCAATTTTCATGGCTGTTTGGAAAGTGGAAATCTTAAATATATGTTAGTGAAAACCTATTTACAAACAGAAGACATGCATTTAACTCGATAATGATAGAATAATTGTTTAATTACATATTACAGATGTGCGTAAAGGAGATTCAGTGGAGCAATGTAGCAAATAGACCACTAGTGCTGGCTGAAGAAGACGCCTGCTTTTATGCCCGGGAAAAAAAATAAATTACAAATTCTCAATGCAAATGGAAACTACAGAATAGGCTTCTTCTGGCAAAAAGAAGGAATAAGAATGAAATAAAAGGGAAAGGAAACCTCATCTGAAGGATGATTGGATTTCTTCCAAAGCTCGTCCTTTTGTCTCCGGGACCCAAATTGTAACAAATACCACGGTCAAAGCGCTCACAATCGCGTAAATGGTGAAGGTTCCTGATGAAGCAACACATTCACGTATTAAATGTTGATCATACTACTTTATTCATTTCCAAGAAATCTAAGTAGCCGAAACCTGATGACAGAAATTTGAAGTTATACAGTCGAGAGAGAGAGAGAGAGAGAGGCACACCTCCGGTACTCCAATCCAAGAGCAAATTTGCCGTCATCGTGACCACCCAGGCAGTGAACCAGTTGGCAAGTGTTGCTACACTTCCAGCCAGGCCTTTAATATTGACTGGAAGAATCTGCATTACCCAGTCATAATATTACTCTCAAAGGATCATAACGGTTCTGGTCAACTAGAAACTTCAATGTACGATTTGGAAGCATTTAAGTACACCTATCAAGGGAATGCCGATTTATTCTAAAGCGCAAAGCAATTAATCACTCCCAAGTTTTCCAATCACAGAAAGGATAAAGAGGGAAAGAAGGCAATAATTAATCCATACCTCAGACATTATAATCCATGGAATAGCTCCAATACCCAACGAGAAGGTGACTACCATGGCCTAAAAAACAGAAGAGTGGATGTGGGAGACGGTCAGAAATTTTTAGCTAGGTAAGAAAACCAAAAATGCTACATGTATTCTAAAAACATGAAATAAATACATACCACCACTCCAACCACCGATATGATGCTCAGTGTGCTATATAAACTAGTATCACTCGATATAGAACCCTGTGAATTAATTATATCATGGAAAAGATTTAGAGAAGGAAAAGACATCAAGCAGAAAATTTTCATATATACGACAGTCATAAGAGAAAGGGAAACAAATTGACTTCATTAACATCTAGTACCTTCAGAAAAAATGCTACTGCAACGACAAGGAGGCTAACTGTCATTCCAACAGATGAAACCTGCAAAATGATGTGAAAAACTTCTCATTTGCTACTCTTAAAACAGACAATTATCTAATGAATAAATCATGGAAAACAGGTCAAACTCACAATAAGAAGAAGCCTGCGGCCCGCTTTGTCCACCAACCAAGTAGTCACCGCAGTAGCAACAACCTAATTGCACAAAAATCCTTGTCATAATCATAACTATTGGGTGGATTAAAACTTAAGTTGCAAGTAATCTTCTGGCTCTACCTGAATAGCCCCAAGACCAAATGTTGCTGCATTACTTGATGTCACCCCTGTTTAAATAAAGGCACTGATAAGATCCAAATGATATCTAGGCAGATAAACTAATTTTTTCTGCAAACACGGGATATGCGTAACAGAAGCAAAATAGAGAGTCCCTTTTTCATATTTAACCAACATACTAATTTAAGGATTTTGTTTCGCACAAAATCCCTACTTGGTTCTTGGGTTCTTCCAGATGGGATGTAAAATGACGCGCTTACCAGCAGCTTCAAAAATGGTGCTCGAATAGAACAACACGCCGTTAATTCCACTAATCTGTTGAAGTACAAGTAGTCCAATTCCAATCTGAAGGATGCACAAAAAGCAGTTAGGTTCTCAACATCAAAAATTTGGGCCACAGAATGGGCAAATGGATAGCCAAATATTCCAGAAAACAATTGATACCATTAAAGGCAGCCAGTATCTTCTTTGTTTGAGTTGTGCAAATCGGATTGTCGTCCTTTTGCCTGCTGATGATGCTACAGCCCTCTACGCAATTTACACAACAAATGCAATCTCAAAAAAATGATTCGAGATTAGATATAATATAAGGTATGTAATGCAGAGTTTCCCAAATGGAGTTGCAAACGGTGGAAGATTACCTTGATTTCATTCACTTCAACTGTAATGTCAGTATCAAAACCCCGGAGAACTTGCAAAGAGGCTTCGAAATCCTCTGTCATGCCCATTTTTGCCTGGATTGGGTCCAAATACATGCATACTAAGCTGATACGACTAGTTAATAAAGAAAGAGAGGAAAATATAATAACCTATTTCATGCAACTTACAAGCCACCGAGGAGATTCTGGAATGAAGAACAGTCCAGGTATTAGTATTGTACATGGCAGTACTCCTGAGAAAGAAAACATTTCAGAGTTCAATCAACTTTGAAACACTTATGCCATGGGATACTTCCCATTCAATTACATCTTCTCTTTTTCCTTCCAAAAGATGAACATAAGTACTTATTTAAGATCCAAATTATGGAACAAATAAACTTTATGAAGAAGCCTAAATCAATGAAAAATATCCCCCATAGTCCCAATAATAGAGACCTCACAATCTGAAGACAAAAGAGAAGAAAAATACAAGAACAATATTTCAACAAGAGATCTAGTAAGTCGTTTAAGGATTACCCAAAACTGCTAGTAATCTCCACGGCACAAAAAGTCCCAGCAGATAAGCCAACATTATCCCAATGGTCACAGAGAGCTAGAATAAGAGTAAATAAAGTAAACTAATTAACTGATTGATTATAATACCAAAAATATAATTGAAATAAGCTATTAAGCATAACAAACCTGATTCACTGAACCCAGACTGCCTCTCAGGTTTTGAGGTGCTATCTCAGCTATATATACAGGCACCTGCAGATAAACATCATAGTTCATACTCAGAAATCTCTCCACTTAAAATTCCAAGTTCTTACAAAATAAAAATAAAACACACTCAAACATACGGTGTACGAGATAATCCCCACACCAAATCCTTCCAACAACCTTCCCATGTAGAGAAAAGAAGAATCCTGGGGAAAAAAAAAAATTTGAACGTTAACACAAACAATTTTGAATATGTCTGCTTTTGAAACAACCGGAAATGGATAGCTCTTAAAAAAAAAAAAAACAAAAAAAAAAAAAAAAAAAAAAAAAAAGACTCACTCTGGCAAATGATATGGCAAGCCATCCAATAATGTTTGGAATTGCAGCTATCATTAAAGACTGGGATCCAAACAAGAAAGTGAAAAATTTTAGTCATCAAAATTGGGAAAAGAAGAGATAAATATGGTTCTTAAAAGGAAAACAGTAAGAGATTTATTTATTATTACCCCTTTTCGACCAATATATTCAGCTATTTGACCGCTGGCAATTGCCCCAACCATGGCACCTACGTTTGATAAAGAACCAAACAGAGAGTACTGACCCGAGGATCTATTAGAGACTGAAATCACAACTCCATTTTACCACTTTCATGAACATGATTCTAAACAAATGAGCTTCAATTCAAACCTCGGAAACTGTAAGTTTAAGATCCTTGGTGATCGCTGACTGTGTTGGGGAAGAATAACCAGACTGGGACATCGAAATCGAAATCAAAATCAAATTACAACACCAAAAAAAGAGCAGCATAGAAAAGATCGAAACTTGCAAAAGAATCACGTACGGTGAATCCAAATTGGATTGGACCCAGAGCGACGATGAGAACGCAGGCTACGACGGAGATGGAGCTATCGCGAATGGCCTGGGACGAGCCCAGCATACTGGATTGCCTCGAACCCATTCGATACCAGCTTCCGGTGTGGAGAAACGGCTTTCTGAGATCCCTTGATTCTTCATTCTCGTCTCTGAAACTCATCCTCGGTCTCCCGCAGATGCCCAAGAAATCTCACCTACCTTTCCTTCGCGATCAAATTCGAGAAACCCAGGTGCCAAAATGGTGTCTGTGAAAAGTCCCCAGAGAAAAAGCGCCACGAAAAAAAAAATATATCTATATCTCTTGTTTGTGTGTCGTCCGTCGTCGGCCTTATGGTGTGATGTTCTTCGCTGTAAAAAAAAAAACTGTTAATGTCTCCGACAAGAGCCAGCCGTTAGCTGTTTAATTACTCCTAGTCACGACGTTACCTTGGTTGGCGTGCTATTCTTTTGAGGACCATTTGGCCTTGACACGTGTACAACTTTTTTTTTTTTTTTGGAGGGAGAAGGGGAACAAAGCACAAACTTTATGGGTCCGTTTGATAAAACGATTTGAGTTGATTGACTTTTTAAAAATTATAACTAATTTTTATTGACTTTTTGAAAAAAGATAAAAATTAAGATGAAAAAAATACAGTTAAATTTTAGTTAAACCGTTTCACCAAACAAACCTTATAATTTGGCCTTGACACTTGTACAACTTTTTTTTTTTTTTTTTTTTGGAGGAAGAGGGGGGACAAAGCACAAACTTTATGGGTCCGTTTGATAAAACGATTTGAGTTGGTTGACTTTTTAAAATTATAACTAATTTTTGTTGACTTTTTAGAAAAAGATGAAAATTAAAATGAAAAAATACAGTTCAATTTGAGTTAAACCATTTCACCAAACAAACCTTATAATTTACCAAAACCAAATAAATAAATAAATAAATAAAAAGACGTTGAGAATGGGTTGTGTAACGTGACTTTTAAACGGAGTGACTTGGTGTTTTTAATGGATAAGCATAATTGGGTTTGTTGTAAGACATTTGATGGGATTACTGTTCAGGATTAGATGTAAGGTGAGATTAGATTAAATTAAGATAGATTGGATTTGCCTTGATATTCTATGATATTGATTATGTTCTAACAGTTAAAAAATAAATGTTAGTTGATTTAATCCAACATTTAAAATGTTGGATTAAACTCTAAAACTATCAGATTTATGAGTGGAAACAATTGTCAAAGATGCATATGTATGACCATTCAACAGCGATGAGACCATAAATTTTGATAAAGGGTTAATAATTACAGTTTTCATATTTTTAGAAGAAGGAAATTAAGTTTTTAAGATTTTAGGAGCTTATTTATAGATTTATGGCACGCACACATATATATAAACCTAAATTTAAAAATAAATAAAAAATAGTTGAGTGAGCTTAAGCCTCATGAGGCCTTAATGCTTTCGTTCTTATCGTTAAACATGAATCTGACGATTAAACAAACTTGTCCTCTCAATAACGTAAAACTATAATTCTTATTATAAATTTTTTCAGAAAACAAAAAAAGTATATGGACATGGATAATATTAACATGCAACGAGTTTGACATTAAAGAAAATAATGTGACTAATGCCTATTGACATGATATACTTTAATGCTTTATTTGGATCACCCACTTAATTCCAATACAATAATGTTTATTTAGTTACATAAATTATTATATTTAAACACACCTCCATTTGAATATTACACTCACTCATCTTACTATTAATTTATTTTCTTTTCTATTAATTTTTATTAATCAGGTTACGGACTCTCTTTATCTCACCAATACCCATTACAATGATTATTTAAATATAAACAATCCAGATTCTATTTAAATACAATTATCAAAAAAGATGTCAAAACACATATGAAAATACATTAATTTCATTGAAATATGAAACCAAATGCAATAAGACATCACTTTTTAAAAAGTTTACAATAAGACATCCAAACACATAAGTTATTACTCAGGACAATCAATGACAAAAGATCTATCTGTACGTTTGACTCACATGCATAACGTGGCTTTATTATTAATTTTTTTTTCCTAGTTTGTTGGTAAATCAAAATGAGGATCTGAGATTTCAACCCCAAAAATATATATATATATATATATATATGTGAGGATCTGAGATGATATTAATATTCGGAGGTGACTGACAGATTTTAGTTTTTTTATTTTTTTTTTAAATCTCGATATGTGAATTCCATGGTATAGGTAGTTGGTAATTCAAAATCTCTCGCGGACCAAAAAATAAAACAATTATTTTTTTTAAAAAAATTTCTTTAGACAAAAAATAAGTTGTAAATTAAAAAAATTAATTAATTAAAGCTATCAACTTTCTTGTGTTTATAAATTCCCTGGTGTAGCCAATCCAATCGATAAGTTATTTGGGATATGGTCCACATCTGGCTTGACATGACAGCCAATAAACATATGGTGTTGCTAGGGGCTTGTTATTAATTCCTTTTTAAAAAGTAGTTGCTATCATTTTCACGTACTTGTTTATTATGCACACAAATTATATACATATACTAAAGAAAATGGGTGTTTTACTGTTTTTTGAACAGTAATTCACAGTGCTTTTTCCTCTTTTCCTTTTGTTTTCACAGTTTAATCTACAGTACTGCACAGTATTACACAGTGCAATTACGCTTTCGTCCTTCTGTTGCTTTGCATGCCGGGTGGGAGCTCACAGTGAATGGGCGATTTTGCCCTCCAATTGCTGTGAGGACAGCTTTGCCCTTAATTCCGTGCCTGCCTGATATTATTTGTACAGTGATTGGACGAAAATGCCCTCCAACCCCTATTTGCCCACTGGCCTTTTCGCCTTCTCTCTTCTGCCGCCCATTCTCTTTTTTATTTTCTGTCTCTACTGTTTCGTTCTCTTGGAGTCCCTTCTTTTTGGCTCCTTTCTCTCCTTTATCTTTGTCTTCCTCTTCCTTTTGCCGCAACCCCTCTCTTCGTTTGGTGTTTGTTTGTTGAATGTTCATCTGTGTTTGGTTTTTTTTCCTTTCGGCTGCTCTCTCTTGCTCTCTAGAATGGATGTATTTGGGTGTTGAAATTTAGGTTTTGGTTTTTGTTGATTTGTTTACCTATTATTCCTGTTTTTTTCCCCTCATTTTTTTCTTGATTCGGTGGGTTTGTTTTCTACTATTTTCAGTCATTTTTTCCATTGTTGGTTTTTTTTTTTTTTTTTTTTGGATTTGCAGATCCTACCTTTTGGTTTTTCTGGTTGTCTTAACGGATTATGTGGTCATTTTTCTTTTGCCCCTGCTGAATTTGTTTTCTTTTATTTTTAGGCTTTCATTTTGGGGTTTTTTTTTTCGGTCTGTATTATTATTTTGTATTTGTTGGTTTTTGGTGGTCTGTTTGTTGATTTTCGGCTGCTGTGTTTGTCTCTTTAGATTTTGTATATTTTGGGTTTTGAAACCCTAGGTTTTAGTTTTGCTCATTGTGTTGACTGATTCTTTGTGGGTAATTTTTTTTTTTCATTCTGTTTATTGTTTCAGATTTCTAAGGTTTGATTTTAGGATTTTTTTTTCATTTTTTTGGGTTTTGTTATTATCTTTACCGATTGTGTCTCTTCAATTTTTTTTTTCCGGTCAGTTTGTTTTATTGGATATTTATGATTTTATTTAAAGATTATTTTGTTTTTTCCTTTTCTCCTTTGGTTTTTTGTTATTTTGTTGTTGTATGATTTTGTTTTAGAGTTTCAGCTATTGTTATTTGTGTTGTTGCAAAAAAAAATCCCCTTTTTTTCCTTTTACAATTTTTCCAACTTTTTCGGATCTTTTTGTTTGTTTTTTTTTTGAGTCTCCGGAAATTTTTTTTCCCTTCATTGTCTGTATGTCTTAGTGGAACAAAAATATTTTTTATTAAAAAAAGGTATAATTTTGTTTTGCTTTCATTAATTTCAGTCAGTTTTTGCCGTGTATAATTTTTTTCCCTTTTTGATGTAATATAAATTATTTTTGATCTTTGTTATTGCTTGATTTGTGTTTGTAGATTGGAGATAAAATGCTGCTAAAATGGCTAATTGGGAATGTCACCGAGGACCTTCAAGCTTTTTTGTTTCTGATGTTTGTAAATTTTTGTTTGGCTGTTTGTATCCCCCCGGTAATTTTGTTTGATTTTATGGCCGAAATTTGCATGCTTATTTTTTGCTTCTATAATTTCTTATTATATTTCATAAGTTTATTTGATGTTTTAGTTAGATTTTAATGGATTGTTAGGCTTCCTCATTAGTTAATAAATATATTTGATTTTTTAGTTAGATTTTAATGGATTGTTAGCTTTTCCCATTAGTTAATCTTCTAGATTATTCACATTGTTTCTTTCTGTCCTTATAGATTTTCATACTGATCTGTATTGGACATTTAATGTTTCCAGATTAGTTTTTCTTATACCTGTAATTTTCTTATTGACTATAAATTTATTATTTATACTATAATGATTGCTTTGACTGAGATAGATAACTTAGTCATTAATGCTTCTACGTTGTTTTTGTTGTGTTATCTGTTTTGTGTGTGAATGTGTATTGGTTTCGATTATGTCTCTGTGTTGTTCACCGACTTTGTTTTTCCAAATTTTTATTAATTTTTTCCCTTCCAATTTATTGTCCATATACCTTTTTCTCTCATTTATGATAGTATTCTCACAGCTTATCACTTTCTTCTTACCACTCTCTTAATTGCTCTAGCTTGAACTTCCTTTATTTCTTTCCTGCAAAGTTTTTATTGTCATCTTTCTCACCTTCTAAGGATCAATCATTTCCGGTTATTCATTTTGTGGAAACTTCCTGTTTTTTTCCAGGTATTCCTCATATTTATGTATCTTAATTACACTTCATTGATGTTTTATTGTATTATGATAGATTGCTCTTTTAAATCTTAACTTTCTGTTTTAATAAACATAAGTGGTTTGTTTGCTTATTTTGATATTTGTTCTTTTTCTTCTTCCTGTTTGTTTAATAATTTTAAACTTCTAATTTTTTCAATTATAGTTATTGTTATCAGTATTATGATAATATTGTATAGTTGATACTTTTCCTATTGCCGTCAATTTTTTTGCCCCTGTTTTATATATTAAATGTATTTTTCTTTATATATAGTTCATAAAAGTTTAGTCTTTATAGTTGTATGATGTTATTTGATGAGTATTATTGTGATGACTGGTGTTTATCTTTTCCATTTCTGTTTGTGGGTTTGTGTTTTTCTCTGTGGTTTTTCTGTTTCTCCTTCTTCTCCTCCTCCCCGACAGTGTAAATGTTTTTTAAAGGGATTTTTGTAAAAAATATGTACTTTGCTATGATGATCTCAGTTTAGACATGTAATAATGCATATACCAGATGCTTTAGTTAATTTGGTATATGATGCTGATAATGATATCATTGATATAATGTCATGAATAACTAATATATATTATTTAACACTCTTGATAGTTGCTATGGATGTTTGGGAGTTAAGGATGTTTTTATTCTTTGGACAACAAAATAGTATTAAATATGTTAGTATTTTGTTTACTTCACTTAATATTTATTCTCCTCTAATTTTTTCCCCTCTGCCGGTCTCTTTCTCCCATATGATTTTTTCAGCTTATACTCTCTTAATCTGACTTTTTGGTTTGTATGTATCTATACCAATTGCCTCTTATTTTTGATAACTTCCTTTAGTATTTACTCTTCTGTCTTTGTTTTCTGCTCTCTCTGTCTACCATTCTGTCTTTCTGCCTATTAAATATTTGCCCCACTGCAAATTCCCAAACATTTCATCCTGTAGCTAGAAAAGACGCTGTTGAATTATAATTCAGTTATTCTTACTAGATATTCTTATCACATATGAAATCTGAGCGTAATCTAATAATAATTTTAAAAAAAAAAATTTCTACAAGCTGTTTGTTTAAAATTTTTAGAACGTTTGTTAGGTTATGTGTATGTTAAAATGTTTATTTAGATTGCTAAATGAGATTGATTATGTTATACGTTTTTTTTTCCCTTTTTTTTCCTGCCAGTTATGAGTTTAACTGTTATATTATTATTTTCTGTTATCTTTTTTTTGTAAGTTTATATATATTTTTTTCCTTTTTTTTTTAATTACCCGGGGGCTTTTCTTATTATTTATGAAGTTTTTTAGATGTTTGTATTTATTATCAGCATTTTTGTATACAACTGTTTTTACAGTTGCAAATTTTATTGCAATTTTTATTTTCCTGTATTATGTAATTTAATAATGTAATATTTATGTAATCTGATAATGTAATATTAGAGACTTTCTTTCATATATATTTTTAGTTACTTTGAATTTGTATGGCAGAAAATGGATACTTTATAAAGAACATAAATTAGTTAGGTTTTTTATGTATAATCTCATGAATATAATTTTTTATATGAAACAAACATTTGGACAATTAGAATATACCCATAATATTTCTTAAATTTCCCCTGTTAATAATATGAGATGTATTTAATAATATAACATGTGTTGTAAAATGAAATTAACAACAAAATTTAAAAAAATTGACAAAAATATATAAGTCCAAATTGAAACATTTATTGTATACAAATATAATTACTAATTAAACAAATCATATAATTCATATCCAATGATTTTGAATAATGAAAATTAAAGAAACAGCATAATACTAATCAAAAATAAATACAAACAAAAAAAAACATATAAATCCTATATTTATAAATAATTTACATAAAAAAACACGTTTTTATATAAATAAAAAATCAATTAACATAATTCAATTATAATATGAAGCATAAAAATTAATTTAAAGTACTTAATCCAAAAAAATAAATTATAAAAATTCCTGAATATAAAAGCTGTATTAATTACAAAAAAATTTAATAATAAAGAGAGAAAGAAAAATTTACTTAGATAAAAAAATAATATTACATTAATAATTGTTAATTACTTAATATACTAAAGGGATGTGGAATCTTACTATTCAGTAAATAGTGTCATGTATAATAAATTAACTCTTTTATCCTTCAAATTTGTGTCTACTGGTCATGTAATGTATAGTGTTTTTCCTTTTTTGCCCGTGAAACCCTATTTGTGGGTTTGTCTTCTTCTTGCTGCTACCCCTCTCATTTGTGTTATGCATCTTTATTGTTTTGTTCTTTCCTTTCTTCTTCTTCGGTCCTCTCTCTCTCTCTCCATCTTAATATTTTATTTTAATATTGATATTATTATTTTTTTCTTCTTTTTTTTAAACAAAAGGTTCAATAAGTTTCTTTTATATTTATATCTATAATATTTAGAAATAAATTTTTTAAAATTTCTATTCTTTTTTACGTTTATTTATTAATTTAATTGGTTTTTATTTATTAATAAATTTCCCTGCAACTTTTTTATCTTTTTGATTTTTCAAATTTTTTTAATTTTATTTATTATTTGAATTTTTTATTTCAAGAAAATTACGCTTATAAATATGAATATATGTATTTTAATATTATAATAGTAAATACTAAAAAAATATACATATTGTAATGATAATATATCGTAATTAACTGCTTTTATTATATAATTTTCATTTATTTTATTTTTATTTTTTCTTCCTTCTCCGTATAATTTATATCTTAATTAACTGTTTTTATTATATAATACTCAATTTTTTTCATTTTTGTTTTTTCTTTCTTCCCCATGTAACGCACGGGTATTAAACTCGTCTCTACTAAAAAAAGAAAGAAAAAGTTTAAAATAATAGAAAAATTAGAAATAATATCGTCATGTGACTAGTTCTAAACATTTTCACCTGATTTGTCATCTTTTTTTCCCATGATTAAGATCCAAATCAAATAAATTTTTCAATAACACAAACAATTAGGCCCGATTGGTTGTTCCATTTAAATTAGAGTTCTGAAGAGATTTTGACTATAGTTGAGTCGAATTTTGAAAAGGGATGTTGATTGAAGTGTGTTCGAAACAAATAACAATATAGATTTTATTTTGTTCATCTCGTAATTCTAAGCTAATAAAAAAAAATTAATCTCATTGTGATTTGAAATAAGAAAGTTATAGACTTTTAAAGTTTGAGTTTTTAAGGAATATTAGAAACATTAACGGTGAAATTGTATTTATTAAAAAAAAAAAACATTTAGCTCTTGTTTGATGCTCTAGTTTGGATCACAATTTACAATTCAATTTTTTATCTTTTTCTGAAAAGTTAACATTAGTTTAACTATTCAAACAGTTTTGTAATTCAAAATTTAAAAATCCATAATTTTGCATATACAGATCTAAATGAGATGATTTTTTTTATATAAATTACATTTAATTTCGAGACGGATGAAACAAGCACCATATTGGTATTTTTCTCTGAATACATTTCAAGTTTTTTCACTTTTTAACTCCAGCAATTCAAATATCTCACCAAACACATAATTTAATTCAAATGCCTAAATTTTAATACCAAACGCATACTTAGACATGTAAAAACGATGCAAATTATTCAACTTATTCATACGACTATTTCCAATACATAGTAGTCGTCTCACGTGTTCCGCCTTTGCTACAATTTTTATTAGAACAAGACAAACGGGAAAATGGAATAAGTAGGCTGTATTTTGTTTTTATATAAGTTGTATAATATTGCTGAGTTATCAAGCTCTAAAGATGCTTTCTTACTAAACCCAATTCAAGTAAAATAATTGCAAGTACATTTAAAGTTTATGGTACATAAATGAAAGCAAGGGATTCATAAACAAATAACAAACCAAGATTGCAATACATTTCTGGTGAGACAAGGATCGTTGTACGGACAACAAAAGCGTTAAAGTAGATTCAAAACATCTATGTACATAACATATATAAGGTCACAAAAGTAGCGTGATCAAAGCTTAGAAAGGAAGAAAAAAAAAAAAATGTAATTTAACCACATGGCTTGTCTATGATCCTTTTGAACGAACCATTGATCCAATTCATATTAAAATAAGAAGTGTAACATAATTTTTATAAATTATTTCATCGTAATAATTACACTGAAAGAACGTAATAAATTTATCAATATTTCATCATTTTAACGTCAATACAAAATTGAAAGAGTGTATCAATAGTCTGATATAATATTTTAATGCTATGCCATTTCAAAATGAAAAATCCTAGATATGCTAGTTATAATCCCAATTTATGTGACATATAAGTTGTCTCTCTTATTCGTAGTGTTTAAAGTACTGTCATATAATTTGATTATATTTACAAATAAAAATATGACACGTAAGTTTGACATTCAAAAAATTAGGATTAAAATTGGTGTTTTTAACACTACTTTTTAAATATCATATTAAATAAATATCACGATACACTTTTTATTTCTCTGTGTTACATTAAAAGTAAAGTATAGTCCTTTGAAAATATAATAACATATAAGGGACTGTAATTTGGTATAATTTAAATGTTGTTAATTAAATATGAATTGTTGAACTACTTTTTATTATCACAAACACATATGAAATATTGATAGTGGTTATCTTGTTATATTTGTATAACATGTCACTAAAGGGGCTGTAGTTTCGTATGTAAAAATGTCCTTTTCGTAAATGTGCATATATAATTTACCAAATATATATATATATACACACACACACGTGTGTATATACAAATGGCTAGTAGGGAGAGCCCACGACATTAGAGGAACTATTTGTCACATTTTTTTAATATTTGCCGGACCACGAATATATATATATATATTTGCACCACGTGAAAAAGAATTTTCAGCAAATAATTATCTGCACACGACAAATTCCACGTGCACACCAAACATTTCTCAACTACTAGTCAGCCTATAATTCATCTTCTCATTGATTTTAAGCTTTTTGACGAGACAATCTCCATAAGCGTAATTATTTGGATAAAGATTATTTGGTAGAGCACGAAAAATAAAGCAATTCTATTACTTTACACTGTTATATTTTGATAAGATTCAATCAAATCTATTTACAGATTTGCATTTTTTTTTTTCTTTTTTGTTTTAATTTTGATTCGATGATTATGTAAGTTAATCTTCAGAAACATACTTTGTCATTAGATTATCCTAACATTTCAGAACATATTTTATTTTTCTTAAGAGCATTTAATTTCATGTTGCCAAAGAAGGTTGGAAATTATAGTCTACAAGTACATTTTTTAGTCTTTTTTAAGGTCTGTTTGTTTCACCAACTCAAACCATTTAACTCAAATTTTTTTTAATCTTTTTCCTAAAATATTTTTTGTCTTTTCTGAAATTCAAAAAAATTTACTATTAAAACTTAAAAATCTCAACTCAAATTACTCCACCAAACAAACCCTTAATCTGTGCTGGAATAAATACATTTCAACCTCACTATTAGAATTGTATTACACGTATGTCTATTTATTTTTGGATGATTTATAAAATTGCCTTTTAAAAAAGCAAATCTATGAACTATCATCCTATTTATATTTATAATAGTTTTGAAGGGCATTTAGTTGGTTCGCTGCAATTAAATAACTCTCATTATTTTTTATATTTTTATTTAAAAGTTAACCAAATTTTATTATTCACATCTTCAACTTTTAACTTAAAACTCAAACTTTAAAAGTTAATAACTTTATTATTTCAAATCGAAATGAGATGTTTTATTTTTTAAATTGCATAGAGTTTTCGAGAGAAATAAAACACGATCCATATTGATATATATATATATATATAAATTATTTGAATACATTTCAAGTTTTTATGCTTTGTAACTCTAAACAGTTATTTTTAAACTAAATCCACAGTTTTAAAACTCAACTCAATGTCAATCAAAATAATTAAAATTTTCTAACTCAAGCGAATCAATCAAACTGCCTCTTAGTTTTTTAACCTCAAATAAGATAAGTATAAAGTATTAAAAGCATAACATGTCTATTTAAGAGGCTTTCTCCACTAAACCGCTCTTTTGTAACCTTTTGGGCTAGAATTTGTCGAGCAAAGTGGCGGTATTAAGTCTGGGCTTTGTTTACGCTCTCTCACGGAGAACCATGTTCAACTTGAAATGGGCTTAAGAAGATTGAAGAACTGTTGTCTGGATTGGGCCTTTTGGGCCTGAAACTACTGAACAAGAGAAAGAAGGAGACCAAGTAAGATTCATGCGGCACACGCGCTAAGTAGGAGCGTAAGACAAGTTCTTAAAAGCTTTCCTTCTCGGAGGAGAAACCGAACGCCACCTTCGCTTATTTATTTATTTATTTTTTAATATATGGGGTGTTTGGTCTGTAAGTTTGAGTTGAAATATTTTAGTTACAATAGTAATTTTGTTGACTTTTTAGAAAAGATAAAAAACTTTTTTAGAAAAAATAAATTTTTTTTTTCAGAAAAAAATAAAAAAAAGTACAATTTCACTTGAGTGAAACGAACCAACCAAACATGCCGTACTTTTTTGTTTACCGGTTACAGTGGCACGTCGACTTGGTCATATTAGTAAAGGGCTTAGAAGTGAGGAGATTTGGTGCTCCAGTTAGACATATTCAATATTTTTCAGGTACTCGATTCTTATTAACTATAATAGACTCCAAATTATATATGAAAATCGCCTATAAGTTTAATTAAAAAAGAAAAAAAAAAAAAGAAGAAAAGGAAAACTAATCCAACACAAAACTAGATTATTATAAAACTAAAAGAATAATAGAGTAGAACACTGAACAAAAAAAATAAAATTATCGTTAGAGATTATGGTGTCTTAGAAAGAAGAGATTTATCTCCCTAAAAAAGTGATGATATTATTTATCTATTTATTTTTGTATTTTTAATCTTGACCTCATATAATAATATTTGATTTTTTAAATGCTAAACTTCATTAAACTTGTATTGAAATGAAAATGGTGAATTGCTCATTTGGTCTCCAACATTTTTGCATAGTTGCGCTTTGGTTCCAATATTTTTTTTAATAGTTAAAATATTTCTAAACTCTTCAAAAATTATACAATTTAATCATTTTGATCATAAAATGTTAAAATTTTAACAAAAAATGTTATGTTAATTATATATGATTTTATTATTAGATGATAATAAAAAAAAATTACAAGTCATAAGTGGTTCATTTAATCAAATTTTAATCTTTTTTTTTTGGTAAAAATGCCAAGTTACACTTTTTTTTACAGAATTAGAAATCTTTAGTCAAGAAGAAAAATATTGGAGATCAAATCACAATTTTATAAAATGTTAGAGACTAAATAAATAATTAATTTAAGTGAAAAAAATAATCTAATTGCGTTTTTCCGTATGATGTCATAAAAATCTTTTTTTTTTTTCTTTTCTTAGTAAAGCATTTGAATAGTGTTTTTTCCATGTGATTGCTTTGCCGTTTTGCACTTGCACCGTTGCTCCTGGCGACGCGTGCTGGTACTGACTGAAGAACATACCACAACAAGAAGCTACTTCATGAATTCAACCAAAAGACAAAGGGCAAAGAAGGACAAAAAGATTGACAAACCTTGACAAGAGACTTAGTAATATATAATAGATTTATTTGTTATTTATTTATTTATTTATTTTTCATTCAAGTTTGACTATAAGAAAACTGCATTTTTTATTTCAATTTAAAAAAAAAATTTATAATTAATTTTTAAAAAATTAATTTATTTTAATTTAAAAATTTTATTTTAATTGACAAATTAAACACATACTTATTTATTATTTTGAGTTTTTATTATTTTTTTAGCACCTTACTTTTTTTTTATTGAGGTGGGGGATTTAAAATTTCGAACTCTACAAGTTCAAGTGGAGTCAGTTATGATATTAATATTAAACTCTGCCTGCAACCATTTAATATAATACATTTTAAGGTTCTCATGTAATCATCTTTTATATTCTAGCACATGTTTGATGTAGTTATACAACTCAATTTGAATAAAGATTTTTGTCTTTTCTCTCTCTCTCTTTTTTTTTTTTTTAAAGTTAACTTCGGTTTTATTATTCACAGTTACTATTATAATTTTGTAATTCAATTTTAAAAAAAGTCCATAATTTTTCATATACAAGTCTAAATGTGATATTTTTTTAATTTAATATAATTTCGAGATGAATAAAATTAGTTTAATGTTGATTTTTTCTAAATATATTTCAAGTTTTTACACATTTTAACTTCAATAATTTAAATGTCTTACTAAACACACAACTCAATTCAATTCAAATCGAACGCAAAAAACTCACTTTCAATTCATGCACCAAAATTATGCTAAAATAAGTCAATTTTATATTTGACATTTTTTTGAAATTGATATTTTACATCATTCCAAGCATGCATTTAGCACACAAATGCAAATTATCCAACGCAATTATTATTATTTTTTTATCTTTGTTCTAAAAAATCAATTCAATTTAGTATTTACAATTTCAACTCATTTTAAAAGTTCACAATTTTACTTACAAATGAGATGTTTTAAAAAAATATATATATAAAATTTTGAGAGAAACAAATAAAATATATATTATATCTCTTCTTAATTCCAACCAACCAAGCATATAATCTTAAAACTCAACTTAACTCCGATCAAAATAATTTTAATTCTCAAAATAAGTTTTATTTATTTCAAAATTAACAGTAAAATAGAAAATTGAGCAAACATTTAGAATTTAAAAATAAAAATATTTGTATGAGAATAGAGATTGAGAAGGAAGATTGCAATTTGCAACCCAAAAGAGAAGAAAAAGAAAAAAAACAAAAAAACAAAAACAATAGAGTCACTTATGTGTCCCTTTATAACTAATTTCCACAATCCACAGTCAATTCCTAATTCCTAATTCTTAATTATCCTAAACTGCTTCGTTGCTCTGCAAAACTCTCTTTCTAATTCCATGGCTTCACTGCAATCCCTTTCATAAAAACCCCCTCCCTTCGCCTTCGCCGCCACAAGAGCCACCGCGTCTGTGCTCCGGCACCGCCGCGTTACCGGCATTAGCTGCAGTCACCGCCGATAGAGTCAATCAGTGAGTCGGTCTCTCTTTTCTTCAACACATATGGGTGAGCAAACCCAAGTCCAGACGCAAACCCAAACCCAAAGCCAGACTCAGACTCATAACCAGACCCAACAGCCCCCAACAATCTCATGGCCAGACACAGGAATTGTCGTCTTCCACGGTGACCTCCATATCAACCACCACATTGCTCCGACGAGCACCTCGCCGACCGAACTCAGCAATGCTCCGAGCCGGACCTCTTCTCCGCCTTCCAAAATCCCCCTTCGTCCCCGTAAGATCCGAAGCTTTCTCCCGAAGATTCCGACTCCAAATCTTCCCAAATCGTTGCAGTTCCGGAAAACCCTAAGCCCTCCGCCGTCACTACCGCCACCACCACCGCCGCGGCTAAGCCGGCGAAGTCGAAGATCGTACAGCAACGGGCCTTGGCGGTGGCGGCGCCGAGGATCATCGCGCGATCGCTGTCCTTCGAGGGCGAGGTAGAAATCGCGCTCCGGCATCTCCGGAACGCCGATCCGCTTCTCGCTCCGTTGATCGACATCCACCAGGCTCCGACCTTCGACAACTTCCACACGCCGTCCTTGCCCTCACGCGTAGCATTCTCTACCAGCAGCTTGCCTACAAGGCCGGCACGTCGATCTACACGCCGCTTCATCTCCCTTTGCGGCGGCGAGACCGGTGTCGTCCCCGAAACAGTTCTTACCCTAAACCCTCAGCAGCTCCGGCAGATTGGAGTCTCGGGGCGTAAGGCTAGTTACCTCCATGACCTTGCGAGGAAGTACCAGAACGGGATTCTCTCCGACTCGGCGATTGTAATATGGATGACAAGTCGCTCTTCACAATGCTCACAATGGTGAATGGAATTGGGTCTTGGTCCGTTCACATGTTCATGACTTCTCGCTCCACAGACCCTATTGCTCCCCAATCAACGACCTCGGCGTTCGGAAAGGCGTCCCAATTGCTTACAATCTGGAGAGTTGCCCTCGGCCGTCGCAGATGGACCAATTGTGCGAGAAGTGGCGGCCGTATCGGTCCGTCGCTGCGTGGTATATGTGAGGTTTGTTGAGCAAAAAGGAGCTCCTTCGAGTGCCGCCGCAGTGGCAGCCGGGCTAGTCTTCAGCAGCAGCAGCAGCAGCAGCAACAACAACAGCAAGGAGAGCCACAGCAACCACAGCTTATGGATCCTCTCAACATACTCATGTCGGGTATGTTACCTTTCACTTTCAGCTTAAATTTGTGTGTTGCAAACAAAATAATATAAATGGTCAGTTGTAGTGTTTCAATTTCTTTCAATTATGTTGTACTTGCTTTCAACTCCTTTCTTTAATTAGAACACCTTTCGTTACCGTTTAAGTTTAGTAAGTGAAGTACGGTGAGAAGTGTGGTTTTGTTGGTTTTTCATATGAACACAACTGACATAGTGGATGCGAGGAGTTGGATAAACTATGGTTTGGAAGAAGTGTCGATGTTTTTTGTGGAAGTGTGTTCTGTTTGCTATGTGTTGTCAGCGTTCAAATTTCACATGTTTGACATTGCAGGGTAGAATAGAAAAGTTAGAACCTTTGGCTCTATTTCCTTGCGAAATAGAGAAAAGTCTTCAATTGGAAAACAAGGAATAGGTGTATAAGTTTATGACCTTAAAAACAACCAGGGAGTGAACACTCTTTCTGCTTAGACTTCAAATGTAGGCGTGCAATCGGACTGTTGTTTCTGCATTTTGCTTTTAAAGAGTAGTGTAAACGTGTATCTCTACATTTTTGCCCTTTGAAGAGAAGAACTTGCTGGATATTTCTTGTGCATAGATATTACCCTTTATTGTCATTTCACTTTTCACCTTTATCATGGAGAAGCTGTAATCACTCGTGGTGACTAGGGAAAACGTTTAGAGAAGAAGCATATGAGCTGGTGGTAGATGCAGGGTCATATTTCCACATTCATACATAAGATAGATAGAAGAAACAACAGATCCCTAACTAGCGGGGTTCCAAAGAGATCGAGAGGAAACGTGTTGTAATACGTGTTGTAATATTGTACTAAACTTTGCATTCATCTATTCCTTTTGCGTTTCGGAAAGATATATCATGGTTTCCTGTGACCTTTAACTGTTCACAGGAAAAGCATAAAGAGGTAAATTTTTGCAGAGCTTAGCTTATCTGCTGGAGATTTTTCTCCCAAGGGACAGTGATCTTTTTATCATATTGCTTCAACTTAAGCAGTGTCAAGGAAGCATGAAGCAGGGTCATTTAATTGTCTTAGGCATCATGTAAATGTCACGAGGATTAAGATTTTGATTGGTTAGTTGTGTAGAAGATCTATAGAAATGGCACTGGCTAATGGAGAAGTTAGATGACAGTCCCCTTGGCATAGTGGTAGGCCCAGATTCTTTTTATAATTAAATGGTTGATTCTTGTCTTAATAACATTCATTTTGCTCTGAACGTATTGTCCCTTTAATTCATTCCTTGGTTGTTAGACTGTAAGAAAAACCACTGGATTGATGTATCTGATGGGGTCTTATATTCGGAAGTTTATCGTAGTCAGCATCAAAACTAATATTTGATTTTTTATGGATATCTATCTGTGTAGATTATGATACAGTTTCTTAGTTATTTTGAGGGAATAATCGTGCAAAATTTTTTCATCACGTTAACTTTTAGTTGATTCTCTTTGAATTGCCCGCTCTTTTGGAAGTTTTGGTCATTTGTTAAATTTGCTGATTTAACCTACTGTTCATATAACATTCCACTTTCCTAGGAAATTACAATATTTATCACCATAATTTTGCAAGGTGTTCGACTTTCTTCTTTTTCATTGAGTATAATGGGGACCATGTTTTATTCGATGTGCAGCTCAGGGCCAGCCATGGACAACCAATTTAGGGCATGTGCCTGGGGCCAATGATTGGAACCAGAAGGAAAAGTTTGTGCAGCATTTATTCCCTATCGATCTCATCTTCTAGGTAAAAATGATTCCGGCGGTGCAAGAATGGTACCCCTTTGGAAATTTTGGTGCTGAAAGATCCATCTTCAGAGATGAGTGTACTACAAGTCTTCTTCTTGGAGTAAATAAACATTGTCTATGCTGTAGTCTGATGTTTAAGTTGAAAAACACCAATCATAAGTGTTGACGGGTCTCTCGTAGAATTTGATAGAAGCAGCAGTGGTTTATTGCCTTTTACTTTGAACATGGTTTGGCAAGCCTACACCATTCCCTCCTATTTTCTTCTTAGCACCAGACACGTCCTTTGTGAATTTGTCATCTTTTCTTGCATTAGCAAATGGATTAAAAGTTTCATAAACTACGAGTTTAAGATTGTGCTACTGTCTCTTTTTAATTTTTTCGATGCCAATCTGTGATAAGCAGTCTTCCTTTTCTGAATCCTCTCTTTGTGATCTCCTCAGTTTAGCCAGGGTTGTTAAAATTGTGCAGCCTCATAGCTTTTAAGAGCGTGTTTGGTAGGAGAGAAAAATGGAAGGAAGGAGATGTGTGAAAGGATTTTGATATTCATGGTTGTTGATAGCATGAACTCCAAATGCTATAAAATACTCCAATTTTGATCTCCCTTAAATTGAAGAGAATTATTAGACGGATTTTATACTAAACATCATAAGAGAAAATATCTCTCATTCTTATTTTGTTTTTATTATCCTAGTGACTTCCTATCCCTCCGTTCTATTTTCTCTCATTCCTACCAAAGCACACCCTTAATTCCATAATTACTGCAATGTTGAAGCTAAAACTCAACACCAAGTATGGAGTCCCTGGGGCTTGCCACTCCACCGGTTTACCAGCAAGAGAAGGAAGAGCACCTCAGAGTAAGAGGACATCAGTGTAGTGTCTGTTAATAACTATGTGATGCTTAAGTTGATGCTTAAGCTGACTCAACACCAAGTATGAAGTCCCTGGGGCTTGCCACTCTACCGGTTTACCTACAAGACAAAGAAGAGCACCTCGGAGTAAGAGGATACCAGTGCAGTGTCTGTTAATAACTACATGATGTTTAAGTTAGCAAAAGGTATTGGTCAGCAAGTAGAGTGTCTGTTAATAACTACATGATGTTTAAGTTAGCAAAAGGTATTGGTCAGCAAGTAGAGAGGCAGAGTGTTTACAAGGAAAAAGTATACACACGTATACGACTGAAATCCTCCACCATTTATAGATGCTCTGTAGTTACGGGTACCTAGATTAGACTTGGTGGGTTGGTGTGATCCGAGTATGCTATTACAAGACATCCAATGAGATGATGCCACGTTCCCCACTACTCAAGGAGTAGGGAGTATAGTCCATAGATGAGTGCCATGCAAAGGTTGGAATATCTTCGTCTGTTTGGCTGTCCAACCTTGTTTTGCTCTCCGCAAGCATGTTCCCGATAATGGTGTGATCGGTTGCCCTGGTTGGCAAGCCGAACGAGTTGACACTTGCGTGAATTTCTCCACAACATCCAATGCTCTTCAATCACACTGATAGGAACCAAGAACACTCAAGAGACTATTTGGATTCTAACAAGCTAATGAGGAGAATAGTGGAGGATTTTCCTATTGAACAAGAACAATACAAGATAGATTTTGCAGACATTCGAGAGGTCTGCTAGCTCTCCAAATCACAAACCCTGTCCCAAATTGTGCCTAGTCTCTATCTAGCTAATCAATCTTTTAGTTATACTAACAACCCTACTAACAACTCAATCCCTTACTAGAATATCTCAATTAACTAACTAACCGTCTAACCTTGATCCTTCAGCTGACAGCACCCCCACGCCATCAACATGCATGATAGTGACTTGCAAACCTACATGATCTCGAAATGGAAAGGCGCTGCGAAGAAAATGACATCTAAAAAATCCACCAATCTTTAAAAAATCGACCCTCCAATGAAAAGTGAAAAAAAAATGAAAAAGAAAAAATGATCCTACACGTCCGTATTTGTTTAATTAATAATATAAATTCCAACCAATCATTACTAAACATGATAGTAGAAACGTTGTAACGGCTAGAGTACATCAAAAATCTTGCAATCATCGGAACGTACTTATTCTACAATTTTCTTAATTTACATAAATTCCCATAAAACAAACCATTCGTATATGTTTCGTGTCCCCTCACAGTTCCCTTCACCACAATCTTCCAAGAACATAATCCGAGAGCATTAACGTTCAAAAATGTTAAATTTAATCCCCAAAATGTTGAATCCATTTATATGCGGCCGGTATATACCAGGGTGGCAGAAGATACATGAACCAGCTTGGTAGTTCACGAAACATGAATACGATTCCCAACCTAAGCCAAAATCGAAGTGGGATATTCTACTCGAATATCTCTTCATTCCTTAATTATAGTAATCTTAATCTTCGCTTAAAATAATGTTAAATCTCTTCTTCTACTACATTAATCCTTTAACTATAAAATGGCTTGTAAACGAGTAATCGCATACCCACATACTAACAAATATACAACAATGAACTACGAGAATTATGACCCTTCTTTTCCCGACCAGCCATGGGTCGATCTCTACCTCCCTTTATGGGCTAACCTCCCTGCCTTCAAGTCCAAACCAGCCTTCATTTGGCTCCGAGATGACTCGACCAATGGCTCGACCACGTCGCTTACTTATTCTCAACTCAACGACTCTGTCGACTCGATTTCTTCCCACTTGCTCATCCCGTTACAAAGAGGCGACACCGTCGTTGTTTTGTGCACTCCTGGGCTTGAACTCGTTGAGATCATCTTTGCTTGCCAAAGAGCTGGCCTGTTGTGCGTGCCAATTTCCCCCGCCTGACCCTTCCTTCTCTAAGAAAACCATCACCATCTCGTGAGAGTCCTGGCACAAACAAAGCCTAAAGCCGCTATAGCTACCCGTGGCTACATCGCGAAAGTTCACCGCTATGTCACCTCATCGAACGACACAAAGCTCGCGCACTTGTTACAAAATCTGACATGGATCGCCACAGTAGATGTCAAAAACGGCGAAGTGGTCAACTCGAATGTTGACCATTCGTCCTACAATGGATGCGGAGCGGACGAGGTGTACTTAATTCAGTACACCTCGGGTGCAACTGGGATACCGAAACCTGTTCTTGTCACCGCAGGATCAGCCGCTCATAATGTCAGGACAGCGAGAAGAGCCTACGATCTTCACCCGAACAGCGTGATTGTCTCGTGGCTGCCTCAGTACCACGATTGTGGCCTCATGTTCTTGCTGCTAACCATCGTCTCCGCGCTCAACCTGTGTTCTAACCTCGCCTCTTGCGTTTGTCAAAAGGCCGAGGCTATGGCTTGAGATGATCTCCAACTTCAACGCCACTTTGCACTCCGGTCCCGTCCTTCGCATTGCCACTAGTCGTCAAGCGCGGTGGGGTCGAGAAAGGAACATCAGCCATAAATTTACACACCTTGAGAAACCTTATCATCATCAACGAACCAATTTACAAGTTCAGAGTAGAGGAGTTTCTCAATGTGTTTAGGCCTTTTGGTCTAAATCCCTCTGCTATTTCCCCTTCTTATGGCTTGGCCGAGAATAGCACGTTCGTTTCAACTTCATGGAGATCATTAGGAAACTACAAAAAAGGTACTTCATTTCCTGACTTCCCATGCCACAACAAGCTCTTGCCAAGTGCGAGGCTCGATGATGAGGATGAGGACATCGAGATTGTGATCGTAAATGAAGAGACACTCGAGCCCGTTAAGGACGGAATCGAAGGTGAAATTTTGGTCTCTTCACCGAGCAACGCCACTGGTTACCTCGGGCACCCTTCTCTAACTCATGAGGTGTTTCATGGGAGACTAAGCGACAAGGCGAACCGGTGCTTTGTCCGAACCGGCGATAGAGGTGTCATCAAGGGAGAAGAGAGGTTTCTCTTTGTGACTGGCCGATGTGTTGACGTTATTAAGCTGGAAAACAACGAGGAAATCCATGCACATTACATCGAAACCGCTGCTTTCAAGAGCTGTCCACGGTTTCTCCGAGGAGGCTGTTTAGCGGCGTTTAAGGTTGGGGACAAAATAGTGGTTGTGGCTGAGATACAGGGGAATTATGAGAAAGAGGTTGGTGTTTTGAGGAGAATTTGTGAAGGTGTCTGGAAGGATGAGAGAGTTGAAATTGGAATGGTAGTGCTAGTTGAAAGTGGGTGTGTTCCAAGACTACTTCTGGTAAAGTGCAGAGATGGGCAGCTCAAGAGAATCTAGTTGGAGGGAAAATGAGAGTTGTAATGGAGGTTTCATTTGGTGATGAAATGAGGACAAAGATGGTGAAGAAAAAGAAGGATTGGGGAGGAAGGAAAAGGCAGTGGAAAAGTGCGGGGAAAGTTTTCTCTTCGTTTCAAATGTTCCAAATCGTCCTTCGTTGCTCTCTTTACTCTGACACAGCTTTGGAGGTTATCAACTTTCATCATACTCGTTAGCAAAAACATACATATGCATATACATATATATATATTTATATATATAACATGTATATCCCTGGTGGTCTCTTTTATGTCAATAACTTATAAAGATGAATAACACTTGTGCGGTTGTACAACTTTTGGTTGAATTTAAATGCCTTTTTACTTGGTTTTTATCAACATGGCCTTTCTTTATATAGGTATTCATATTTGTGAAGCTAATCAAACAATATACAGGTTTCTTATGATTGAATCAACTTCAGCTACTACAATTATTATTGAAATTAATTATTTTGAACTGAAAAGCAAGTTTCTGATGCCACTAATCAAACTCTGCAGCGAACACAAGGACCACAAACTCTGAATTCAAGTTTTCAACTTAAGGCACCGGATACTGGGGTACTACTTCATGTTTCCTTTTCTGATTTTTTTGGGTACAGACCAAAAGTATCCATTTATTAGCTCATGACTATAGATGCAAAATACTTTTCTTTCTCAATTATGAAAAAAAAAAAAAAAAAAACTAGAATTGCTTTTGAATCACAGACCAGACACAAATGAGCTACAATTCATATTTTTCTATTAACATTTTAAATAAACTACATCCACTCTTTTCTTGTAAAGTTCTTTTAGATTTCTTCTCTTTCTTTTTTTATTTTTATTTTTATTTATTTTTTTTTCATTTAAAATAATAAAAAGATTATCCTCTTTTCAAAAAAAGTAAAAAAAAAAAAAAAAAAAATTCGTAAAGCATAGTCAAATCATACCACTAGCAATGTCCTAAATATATACATATATTTAGAGTGTTGTGACACAGTTTTGATTTAGAAAGTTAAGCATGTCCGGAATCACTTAAAAAAAAAGAAAAAAGAAAAAAGAAAAAAGAAAAAAGAAAGAAAGAGAAAGAAAATGTCAAACATGTAGGAAAATTTATGGGGTTGGGGATTCAAAATCTTTATGTGAGTCAGATATAAAATTATCCACAAATTATATAAGCAACCACCATTGGCGAGTTAATGCTAGAATTTCATAAAATGAAGAATGCAAATGTCTTTGACAAAAGATGACATGAATCAAAGGTGCTTTGGGCTTTTGTGAGCAATGAGCTTGGGGCACCGGAGAAAGCGAAACTAAATATGGGGCCTCCTTCAGCCCAACTACATGTTAGAGAAACCCACTGTATTGGGTTTTTGAAGTATGTGGGGTCCCAACAGTTTAGCTTTTCAGATCCCCATTGGATAACGTATTAAAAAACACGTAATACAATGTTTTAACCAATTTTAATTATGGCAAATGATTGGAGGATTTGTTTGCTTTTCATTTAAATACTATATATTTTTGTGTTCTATTCCGTTCAAAAGCACGCTACTCGATATAGTCGACTGTTATAATTTTTACTTAAGAATTTATAATAATTAATTTATATTGATTGATTTACTTTTAATTTTTTTATTTAAAATCTTTTTTATCTAATATTATTTAGATATATAATAACAAATCACTTAAAATATCATTATGAAATCACTTAGTTAATACAATATTCCACCAAAAAAATTATAAGCCGCATTTAGTAGAGATGCGAATAGCACAACATCCTTATTTATATATTCGATTGTATTCTTTTTTTTTCTCTTTAGAATTAAGAAATAAGAATCAGTAAGGGACCGCTTGTTTCGTATGTTAAGTCAATCTCATTTTAGAAATAAAATAAAAATAGTGTTTGTTTGGATCTAAAACTCATCTCATTTTTGAATTGAAATGAAAAAAAAAAAAATCTTATTTTTCAGAATCAACCCTTAAACTTATTCTATTTCAAACCTATTATGTACAGTAACATTTTCATATTCAAAAATTTATCTCCTCTACTTCATAGCTTTTTCATTTCTATCTCTGATTAGAATGATTCTTTTTTTGATGTGTTCATGATTAATAGAGGAACAAATTTATACCAACACACTATTATAATATAAGATGTTATTAGATTTGTTAAAAAAATAATTTTCAAATGAACTTTTCTAATATCTATCCCAATGCCATTTCATAATTTTTATCTTTTCAAAATTACAATAAATTGCATATTCAAACACTTTTTTCTTTAAAAAAAAAAATGTTTTTTCATTTCAAAGTAAGAAAAATTCTCATTTCAAAAGCAAAGAAACAAATCATATGGACTGTTATGCCCCATTAAGAATTCATTAGGATTACAAAACTATTATGTAAACAATAAGCTTGCGTTTGGTTCGTTAGTTGGAGATGAAATTTTTAAATTGGAGTTAATCTTTCGAATAACTAGTTCTAATTTTTATTACATTTTCAAAAAGACCAAAAAACTGATATGAAAAAGTACAATTTAATTGGAGTTAAGTTAGCAAACCAAACAAACCAAGTCTATCAACATCTAAATTTTACTTAATTACTCTATTGATGCATATGATTTTAAACTTCAATTAGATTTAGCATTTTGTTATCCAATTAGAATCCCTATCATCAAAAAGAGTTTGTATAAAGATTTAATTGATGAATACTAAGCATATAAATCTCTCACAAAATAGATTGTTTATATATATTTGTCATCCTACATTGAAATTTACTGAACCCAATGCCTTGTCAAGGAGCTATCTTACCATCCTTTTTTTTTTTTTTTTTTGATTTTAAAGCTTATTTCTTTTTTTTTTTTTAATTTACAAAAACAAAAAGAAATAATGGGACTCTTTCACAATATATAATATAATAAAAAAAGTCCGAAAAGGGAGGCAATTTGCATTAATATTCTCCCATGAGCGTTCCTAAAAAGGACTCTCCAGCGGGTCTTATCTCTCGACAAGCAACTTATCATCCGAACCTTATTGAACCTGTTAACGGTAGAATATATGAGGCATGGTAAGGGTAGTCTAAATCGAGTACTAGAACCGATAAAAAACAAAGACTTAACATTTAAGGACCCAACATATTCCATGTCCAACACTTAAACACTCGAACACAATTAATCCACCCAATAATCCTTTATATGCTAGATCATCACATGCAGTTAGTTTTTTTTTTTTTTTTTTCTTTTTTAATTGGGAATAAACGGCTTAGGAGCTTCAATGGGTTGAGGCTGTTCTGCACCACCACCCTAACACCACCACCCCTAACCACCACCACCACAACAACCAACAAGCAGCAGGCAACAAACAGGAGAAGAGTAGAGAGGCAAGCAAGTACCAAGGCAAAGAAAGAGAGAGACAAAAAATAAAGCATCGATTGAATCACGGAAAGGTAAAGACGTTGCTTGGGGGTAAGCGCGCGTGGTGTCGCAGAGGGGTGCAGAAGCCGCCCATTAGCCATTTCATGTATTTATGCGTATGCACCAGCTCTCTCTCTCTCTCTCTCTCTCTAAAAAACTGGAGAGAGAAAGAGAAGAGAAAGCAACACGACAAGTGCTCTACTGTGGACCATTCGGAAAGCACTTTTCACTTTTACCCTTCTTTGCCACTGCATGGATATTCATATATTTCAAATTTTCAATATTTCATCACCAGTTAATATTATAATGGAGGAGGAGGAGTCACCAAAGCCAAATTAGACGTGTCCCAAAATGTGTTTAATTAAGGAAACATTGGGTTTGTGACGTCTGCTTTGGAGGGATTATGAGGAAAAGGCAATCAAGTAAGGGATATATATGAGTAATATATTTAGTAGTACTGGCAAAATTATTATTTTTTTAATTTTTATTTAGAATATTTGGGTCACCTTGAGTGGTCAAGTGTGTTGAGATAAGAAATGGAAAGGGGCAATAATGAAGGGGGTGGGTATGGGACCCATCTTGGCAGGGCGTGGGAGAGGGCTGAACATGACGTTGTCGGTTGTTTTTGTAATTCTGCAAAGAGAGAAAAAATAGACAGAAGGAAAGAGAGAAAGATAGTAAAGGCAAAATAAAAAAAATAAAAAAAAAATAATAAGAAAAAGAAAGGGCAGATAGTACCCCCAAATTTCCCTTAATCTCATCAGGATCTCTTTTGGCACTTGGGTCTCTCTCTCTCTCTTATCTTTCCCTCTGGCTACACCACAAGCAACCAAGCTGTCTCTTGTTGGAAGCACAGAAGCACAATCCCAAACACCCCATCTCTCTCTCTCTCTCTCTCTCTCTCTCTCTCTCTCTCTGCTTACTCGTTTAGTTAACCTAAATGAAGACCATTAGAGATGGCCAAGGCATGATTCTTAAAGGTGCTAGCTAGCTTGTTTGCGGCTGCTTCTTCTCTTTCACTTTCTTAGAAACTGTGAGTTTGGTCCCATTGATTTTTTCTTTTATTTTTGTTTTCCCCCTATCTTCTTCTCCTTTTTTTTTTTGTTTTTATTTTCAGAACCATGCATTTTTTTTTTTAATATCTTCTTACGGGTACAAAACTCTCCTTTTCTCTTTCTCTCTCTCTCCTGAGTTTAAGAAGAGAGAGAGAGAGAGAGAGAACTGTTGAATAACGGCTAGAGGTTGGTGGGTTTTAGCTTTTAGCATCGTAATGCTGGATATTTCTTGGAACAACCATATACACTCTAAGCATGTTTTAGTTAATCTACTTTGGTCATCATATGTTTTGATTTCTCTCTAATTATTATTATTTTTTTTACTTTTTTTTTGCCCTTATCTTTTTGATTAGATAGAAGAAAAAAAGGGCAAGACTTAAAATCCCAAGAGAAGATCAGACAAAGACTC
The DNA here is from genome assembly GCA_009761775.1 of Ficus carica. Taxonomy (NCBI): domain Eukaryota; kingdom Viridiplantae; phylum Streptophyta; class Magnoliopsida; order Rosales; family Moraceae; genus Ficus; species Ficus carica. Next base: position 5,546,132 of record CM019745.1, on the reverse strand, counting down.
AGAAGAGAAGACCAGTTGTATTACTTATCTCTTTTTTAATTAATCCCTAGTTACCTAGCTAGACCTCAGTTTGGAGATTTTAAACAAGGATTTCTAGCACGAAACCATGGAATTTAGAGCACAGCAAGAAAGTGACCAAATGAGGACTACGTCAGCGGGCCACACCCATCTAACTAAAGATCAGTCCTCAGGAGGAGGAGCTGCTGCATCAGAGAGAAAAAAATTACTTAATGCCAACACAAATACTACTTCTTCAAACAATGGCAATTCCACTACAGGCCTGAACAGTAATTGCACTACTCAAACCCTAGATAATGTCTACCCTCGTTCTTTTCAGCACCAACCAGTGCAGCTTCATATTCCTGACCACACCAACAACCCAGATCCGACGCCGTTTTCGCCTGTCTCGGCCTTGACAAAGTCCAAAACGGCGTTGTCGACGGCCGTTGTCAAGTACCGGGAATGCCTCAAGAACCACGCGGCGAGCATCGGGGGAAACGTGTTCGACGGGTGCGGAGAGTTCATGCCAAGTGGCCAGGAGGGTTCCTTGGAGGCGCTAAAATGCGCCGCTTGTCAGTGCCACCGGAATTTCCACCGGAAGGAGGTCGACGGCGAGACTCAGCTCTACAGCCCCGGCACGAGAAGGTCGAGTAACACTGCCACCGCGGCTTTGATGCTCAATCCTCTACAGCTCACCCCACCGTTACCGTCTCCTTCAGTTCATCACCACCATCCGAATCACCACCACCATCATCACATCCACCACAAGTACCCGATTGTCCAGCCCATGAACGTGGCGTACGGTGGATCGGCGGCGGCGGCGGGCACCGAGTCGTCCAGCGAGGATCTCAACGTGTACGGGCAGTCGACGGCTGATGCGATCCCTCCGCCGCCTTTCGCGCTGTCGAAGAAGCGGTTCCGGACCAAGTTCACGCAGGAGCAGAAGGAGAGGATGCTGGAGTTTGCGGAGAAGGTCGGGTGGAGGATCCAGAAGCAGGATGAGGAGGAGGTCGAGAGGTTTTGCGCCGAGCTTGGGGTGAAACGGCAGGTGCTCAAGGTCTGGATGCACAACAACAAGAGCGCCGTCAAGAAGCAGCAAGAGACGATGATCATGAACAACGATGCCTCGGCCAGTGATATTCCCAACATTCAGTCTCTTGAGGTCAGTGGAGCCGTGGAAGATGGAGGGTTAGATACATAGATATATATATATATATATTGACCAATTTGTACTGATATTGTTATGTTATGAATTATGATCATGTTATATCCTGTTGTTATATGTAGAAGCTATTTGGTTTTGGATCGTAGGTGATTAAGGTTTTTTATGGGGAGGATTAGATACGTACGTACGATTAGGAGCTTGGGGTGTAAGAGGAGCATTGATGATGGGTGGATAATTTGTGGACATTATTGTTAATTCTTATGCTTAGAAAAACCATGTTTTTGTTGTTGTCTTTCATCAGCAGCATTATTTCCTTAGTTTTTAGGCCAATTGGTTTGTGTTCCAGAGTCATATTATTAATCTCCTCTCTCTCTTTTTATTTTTCCTCCACTTTGTGCCTGCAATATTTTGAGTGAAGGAATTGATTGAAAGCAGCGTCTAGTAGATATATATATATATATACACACACACACCTGGATCATGATTTGTAAGTGTGTTTAATTATGCTACATATTTATTGTAATTCAGGACAGTGTATAAAATAGTCTCGTTTTTTATGGCAGAAAAATTAGTTGGCGTGGCCTGAATGAGGCAAGTTTGTTGGGGGAGATCTGAGTTTGTTGAGCCAAATGACCTTTGCGCTCACAATTCTAGTCCTGAATATGTCTTTGTCTCTCATTTTGCATGAAAAAGAAAACAGAACAAAAAACAAAACACAAAAAACAAAAAAGATAATGATGGAGATTAGACATTTAATTAATTAATTAATGAGCTACACTGATTATTGAGTCCTCAAACGGACAAACAGTCATCAATCGTCCTTGATTAAAGAATCTTAATTTTTTGGGCTTCGTACAGCATGTTGTATCTGACAAGTCTGACGTATGCAGTCAGACTCAGCCTGGACACTTCAGACAAGACGCATGTAGCCCAAGACTCCATGTAAGAAAAATTGGGCCGAAATATGGTTTTCAACGAAGCCCAATCTGCACCCCCCTAGTTTTCTTGCCCACCAAGACATGGCAATCAATAAAAGCGCATTGCTTCGACAACCTAAATTTGCCTGATTCCCAACAGGCATTTCTGTCTTCCCATCTGGCACATATCACTCCAATCGTTGTCTCACGTTACTCACGAGGCAACCATTTTTTTCTTTTCTTTTCTTTCTTTTTTTTTTTTTTTTAACAATTTCAAATTTAGATGATTCTAGATAACCTTAAATCCCTATAAACCCCTTGTAAGCACCCCCAGGCCTCAGTCCCTCTCTCTCTCTCAGTCAGTACTCCCATGGCTTCCTCTGTAAACAACATTGCAGCTACATTTTCAACTCTCCCCAAAACGACGTCGTCGTCGTCGTCATCTTCTTCTTCAAATCAGAATTTTTCTTTCTCGGTCTCTGTACCGAAGCCGGCAGTCTCCACCACCTCTTGGAACCCACACGCCGCCCTTCCAAAATCTCAAAGATCATCGCTTGTCAACTTCTATGGTCCACCGGGCCCACCGCCGAGTCTCCAACCGATCTCCACCGTCCGTCCCAGCCGTCGGATGATGACGACGACGCTGATCGATGACCATAATAAACGACAGCCGAAATCGAATCCCGTCCACGTCGGCAAGAAAGTTCCCAACGTGAGCCTGTCGTTCCTCAACCGGAACGGCGTCGTTCAGAATGTCAGTCTGTCGAGCCTCTGCAAAGGGAAGAGAGTCGCCGTGGTTGGCGTCTCTGCCGCTTTCTCTCCCGGCTGCGCTCGGTTCGTGAGAGACGTCGTCGAGTTGGCCAAAACGAAGGGCTCGGATTTGATCGCCTGCGTCGCGGTCAACGATGTTTTCGTGATGAAAGCGTGGGGAGAGAATCTTGCCGTTGGTGAGAGTAGTAAGGTCATGATGTTATCGGACGGTCATGGAGAGCTGGCAGGGGCATTCGGTGTGGCGCTGGACACGAGCGACAAAGGCTGTGTGGGATTAGGTGTACGGTCCATGAGGTTTTGCGTGAATACGTTGAACGGTGTGATTACCAGCGTTGACTTGGATGAAGAAAAATGACATGTTTCACTTCTATCAAAATCAACTGTCGTATGAGACTTGAGTTGTTTACTTGTTTTGGACTTTTTTGCTAAGGCTTGGAGGCCAAGTTCGTAGTTGTTCTTTCTCAAAAAAACAAAAAACAAAAAACAAAAAACTTTTCGAGTTATTTTCCGTCATGTGTGTATGTTGTTGCATCATTAAAAAAAAAAGAGAGAAAAACAAAATGAAATGCTTTGTTTGTAACATTGTTTCATTTTAAATCAAAATATAATTTTTTATTTTAATTTTTATCTTTTTCTAAATTTTTTTTTATCTTTTCTGAAAATTTAACAAAAATTTTCAACTCAAACTTATTTATCAAATGGACCCAAAGTGTTTGACAAGCCTTGATTGTCAACGTTTTACGAAAGCCTGAGTAGTGTGGCTATTTTGGTAATTTTTTTTTGTTTTTAAGCGTAATTACATTAAGTACAGTTTGTTAAAAAATCCAATTGGTAGGAAATAGAAAAAGTTAACCTTTATACGTTAACCCTTTTCCCCTTAAGATTACAGTTTTTTTTATTCATAATAGTTGTGATTTGTATATATTTTTTTATCAATTTAATTTTTCATTATTTTTTGTGATTTCCGTCTTGTTATTCTTTTCAGCGTAATTGTACTTTTTTTTTTTTCCTTTTTTGAATAAACACTCTTTAGTTTAGTTTAGTTTTTTTTTTTCTTTCTAGATGTTTGATTTTATTGTCATATTATACTAATTAAGGACACAAATTCTAATCCAATTAATATTCATGAGAATGAGTTATCATTTTTTTTATCAATACAGATGCAATCTTTTAATTTTAAATTTATGTGGCAATTATTTATGGACTCACCAATTTAAAAATATAACTTTCAATTCTATGCTAAATAATTAAAAGTTGAGATATGTCGTTCTGGATTTTATGTCTCAGTTGTTATCTCTCGATAATGTTATGTTATATCATCTAAATTTAAAAATTTAGCCACGTAAAAAAATGTAAGTGTTAAAAATTTATAAATAAATTGGTGAGTTGTAAACAATTATTGAGGAAAAAAAAGGAACAACGTATCCAGATTCCATAGTCCAAAGTCAAAAATATGGACTAAAATTAGTGTCTATAGTATTATTGGCTGTGATTTTCGTTTTTAATATATAAATAAAAGATATTGTATTTATGGTTTAGTCTTAATAATGCAATTAATGAAATTTTAATTACAATATCTTTATTATCATGATTTCGCATTATCTATGGCTATAATAGTGCAGGCCTTTTAATAAAAAAACAAAAAAACAAGTGAAGGCTTTTGAAATTGTGATTACAAGTTCTTTATTTCGTTTTCTTTTTCTTTTCTTTTCCTTTTCCTTTTCCTTTTCCTTTTTTTTTTATTTTTATTTTAATGAAAGGATCTCGGTTTTTACATTTTATTTATGGTTCATAATAATAACACGATCTTATTAATGATATCACTACAATTATAACTTCTCAATATTGGCTGTTTTTCCAACCATGGTTTTTAAATTCATGAGTAATTGCTAATGCAAACTTTTGATATTCTACTGATGGAAACAGTACAAACATTTATAGGCTTTATTTTTAAGTTATCATTCCCTCTATTTAAGGTACATTGTTGGCTCTCCCAAAATAAAAACGTTGATTGTTCGCTGGTTTCAGTTTACATGTTATCGTTATGAGGATGCAATTCGAGATAATAGTGTCACTATGACACTACATGATGTTAGATAATTTAATTTACAGGTGAGTTTGTATGATTTAAATCATTCTTATTTATTATCGATAAGAATTACAGTTTTTTAACTATTTGATTAATTTTTTTAATAGTATTATTTTTTTTTGGTACTCATGTTGAATAGTTTTAGGTTTATAGTATGTGGTACAAAGCTGTTTTAAATTATAAATCAAATTGTTAAAAATTTAGTCTAATAGTGAAATTTTTTTATAGATAGTAATATAAGATAGTTCCTATTATGAATGATATTTATTAAATTAATCTTATACACAAATTTAAAATGAGCTATAGTAATTGAACAATTCTTTCGTTGACCCAATTATATGCTGGTTTAGACCATATTTGATTATATTCCATTACTCATAATTTAGTTATCCTTCGTTTGGTTCGCTACTTGGAGATGAAATTTTTAAGTTAGAGTTGGTTAACTTTTAAAAAATTAGTTACAATTTTTGTGACTTTTTAAAAAAAACAAAAAACTAGTCAAAAATGTACAATTTAGTTGGAGTTAAAATGGAGCACCAAACATAGCCTTGATTTTCTTTTGTTTTATATTTTTTAACTTGTAATAAGATAAATCTAACTTTATAATTTATGGTTGAGTCAAATATTACTATTAAATCATGTCTACAGTCACATTATTTAGTTTAAGTTGTCTTCGAGATGATTTGGAATTGCAATAATCTTATGTTTGAGACAAAAGTAGCTAGTAGTTTAGGAATATATTATACATAAAATTGTTTAATGAAATACTCAATTTCCTTTTCCTTATTTTTCATTTTTCTGGGGGGGTCCTTTTTCTTTTTGTTGAACATTGAAAAATTTCCTTGTTGTCGGGATAATGATATCCATTCCTAATTTTCCATTATGTACTAGTAGACGTGTCTTTGATAAATTGATGAACCATTTTGTTTTAATTCAATAAAAAGAAGATTTCTCCTTTTTTTTTTTTTTTTTGCTGTATAAATCCCCGGTTTTCTTTTAAAACAACAGATTGCTCTTTGTTGTAGCATATCAATGTAATTTTTTCATATATATATATATATCAAGAAGATTTTCTAACGTCTGAAAACCGTGCGGGGATGTAGCTCAGATGGTAGAGCGCTCGCTTAGCATGCGAGAGGTACGGGGATCGATACCCCGCATCTCCAATTTTTACTTTTTTAATGTTAAAAAATTTCTGACTCGATGACTAAAATTGGACGGCCACGATCTCTTCCTACCACGAATTATCACGATTCTTGATTTCCCCCGAAAATAGAACTCGTTTTTCCCGCCATTTCCAATTTTTCTTAATTTTATTTTCTTGTAAAATATAATAGCTCGAATCGCTATTGCAATACTTGCAGATGACTTTACTTCTCTTGTTTACGTTTTCTCTCATTACTTTGACGGTTCTCTTTCTTTCTCTCTCTTTGAGATTTCATTAATTATTGCAGTTTCATTCTCAGAATCGACGATGATCTCTCTGACTAGAGCTATTCCGTCGGAACGATTCGGTTTTCTTGATTTTGGCTAGCATTTGTGAGGTCATTAAACAATTTGCTTCATGATTTCATGAATTTGGATGTGATAATCGGTGAAATCAAATTATTTAATCTTTCGTTTTTATTTTATTTTTGTAGATTCTAAATCCTTCTCTGTACGTTGTATTATGCCGTTGGAATGATTCGATTTATTTGACTCTGATTAGCCTTAACGAGGTCAGTATAAACGAATTGCTTTGTGTTTATGGCTTAGGGATTTGAATCTGATAATCTGTGCTCTGGGAACCTTTGATTTTCTGCTTAATTTTGTAGTTGCTGCATTGATAAAAACACATTCAAAGTTGCCATTTTGGCCCCCCAAAAAAAAAAAAAATATATATCAGTGCGCAAAGTCTAATTCTGTGGTTGCTCAACTTTTTTGATCCCGTGGATTCTTGGTCGCTTTCTGTATGCGAGTTCGTGTATGTGTTTGTGCCGGATCTGTTAATTTTGACTACGGTGAGTCGATGAGACGCCTTTTTTTTTTTTTTTTTTTATTTTATAGTAATTTTTGGATTTATACCTGACATCTGGTTTTATGGTTTCTCAGCAATTAAATGATAAATCCGCAGTTTGAGACTACCTTAACAATCTGGCATTAATTTGCTGATCATTGATCTATATATCTCTTGGATCCGTTTAACTTTGCTAGCTTTAATTATTGATTCTCTTATTAAATTGCTGTTTTAGAACAAGGAATTAGGAAAGCAATTACAGAAAGCACGGTAGAAACAGGCAGGATTTAGATTTGTTGCAGAAAATCGGCTATAACAATAGTCACGGAGCTGTTAATCGGTAGGCAGACAGAAACTCAGAGGGTTAGCTTTTAAAGATCATGATCATACATTCATACTGATAGATATTAACACATTAACACTTTCTTAGGAAGGAGCAGAACAACAGGAAACATAGGGCATCATACTTCTCTTACAACGATGCATTTACTTTTTACAGGTGATCTCACATAGTTAAATCCCCATCAGAGCTTAAGATTCTTCATAAGCCTGTTTAGTAAATAAATAATAAATAAATAAATAAGGAAAAAGATGGTGATATATCAGATAGAAAAGCATCAGGAATTACGGCATTTGACATGCGAAATTTTGTACGGTGTAAGAAACGAACATCGACATTCCTAGATGGAGAGTTAGAGCTATAGAGATATTAAAATATCTCACAGTTGGGAGTCCCATCTAAGGAATTAAAAAAAGAAAAAAAAAAAAAAAAAAAAAAAAAGAAAGAGCACCCCCTCTTTTTAGATATATTAGCCGACTAACGCACGTTGGTCCGGCTTAAAGTATTTTCTTGTATTGCTAATGCTGCCAAAAAAGTTTTAGCTGGATCAAGGTTTAAAATTGTGCAATCGGGTATTAAGGCGTTTTCTATTTGCGAGTTAAGGCATAAGCCTCAAAATGAAACTATAAAATAAGTCGAAAAAAATATGAAAAATCATATAGTAGATAGAAATCATAACATAACATCAAAATTTTTTTCTTCAAATGTCTATCTTTCAGCTTCTTGTTGAACATTATGTAAATCAATGCGTTCATCTTTATGGTAGCCAAGTGATTTCTTTGGACCGGAAAAAACTTCAGAAAAATTGAGGCTACAGCCTTAATATTATGCAATTGCGTGCATTTCTGAGTACGTCTCAATTCATAGAGGCATATGCAATTTAGAGGGTGATTGAGACTTAGGCCTCATTACTATTTTTTTTTTTCTGCAATTCACCGAGGCGCGCCTCAAATTAGGCAATTTTAAACAATGAGCTGGATCCAAGAATCACTGTCGCTAGAAAGTCCGTGGATTAGAGAAAGAATGTGGAAATATAATTTAAAAGAACTGGATAACGTCAAAGAGTGATCCTCATCAATACTAGTTGCACCGGCTAATGATAATATAATAATTTCTTATGTACCTTTGTGGTCTGAGCTCCAAACTATGGAAGCATGTGCATGTGATCTAGAACAAGTAGGGATTAGATTTCATGTGGGCTTTCTTTTCTTAGAAAGTTGGGTAGAACATGGACGGATTATTTAAAATAGCAAAAAGATACAAAAAACTCTTTTTGTGGAACTGATGTCGGTGTCCCTTTGTTTAACTGTCACTGCCAGTAGGGGAAAAGAGGGTGGATAACATCTTGGTACAGGCTACGTGGACTAGTTAAGAACTCTTGAAATCTTTAGCTTTTTCTGGGTTAAAAAATTAAAAAAAATTAAAAAAAATGTGGCTTAGTAATCCTCAATGTGAGGGAAGTTCTGGTATTAAGGTACAGGGAACAGAGTTATTAGCTACCGATTTTCATGACGACCGCCTATCCAGTATCTTCTATTCACATTACAATGTCAGTGCTGGCTTATGTTTCATTTGCTTTTCGCATGTTTGTAGGCATTGTTGTTGATAACTTGATACTCAGATGCAGACGACAAATTTAGGACCTTTATAGACGTTATTTTTGTGCATAACAGATATGACAGTGTGCTTAACGGCCATAGATGCGATTATAAGACCCATATAACCTGGCTATTATGCTTTGGTCTGCCTTATAGTAAGACTAGTTTCTAAAACGTATACAAGATAATTCAGACATCTCAACTTATAGGCCCCTTAGCTACATAGTACATACCCCTGCGCCCTTGACATGACAAATAAGTTTGTGGGAGTAATGAATTTGTTTTAAGCATTCTCAACTAAGAACTCCTTAGAAGAGAATGGCTAGTTTTGTATAGAAAAGGCCTTATTTTTTTAATATGGAATAAAGACGTTGGAGACAATATATGATCGCGGTAAGTGTAAATTACCTGTGCTCGTCACCAAATCCGCCAAGGCTGCTTCCAGTGCCTCTGTAATTGGGTATAGGGAATTGGCCAGATTCTATGTTTATGAGATCCTGCACAAGGATCTCATAGTGCCTCTTTACTTCCTCTGCAGTCTTCCCGCCCACTGCCTTGGCCACATTTTGCCAGCGGTCTGGGGTGTCCTTGTCATACACAGCCAGAGCCTTCTCGAATAGCTTGTTTTGCTTAGGCGTCCAAGAGGAATTTGAGCTACGTGCGTAAGAGAACGATCCTGATGCCATTAGTACTTTTTAAAGCAGAGTTGGGTTGAAGATGAAAGAGATAGAGTGATAATGGTAAAGGGAAATCGTATTCAGTCGGTATAGACTGGTCTAGAGTGCGAAAGCAAAAGAGTTCAGAGAACGCAAAAGGGAAAACAAAAAGTTTTTTAAGACTTTAGACAAGTTGCCTCAGTTAGGAAGAGGACTCAAGTCAAGGGATGGTTGGCAAGAGATAAGCTATGCTCCTTATAAACTGGAGGAGAGGGCGGTGCGATGCGCAAGTTGGCGAATATTTTTATCACGTATACCACGAGACGTGATTCGCTTCAGTCGAACACTGGCTAGGGGGGAAAAAATTAGCATCTAGCGAGAGTCTCATTTTAATTTCACTTTTGAAATAAAGTCGCTTTCTCGTCATTTTATAATATCACATTAGAAAGGGGAATTTCTAAGGAATTACAACTTGATAAGGATTAGATCCAAGTTCTCAGTCTACCATTAACGTTGATAGATTCGCTAACAACATGAACGTCCACTCCACCCCACCTTTGAGACCACAAAAAGATAGCCAAGATATTCTCTCTGTTCTTTAGTTGGACCCTGGGATTTTCTTCCTTTCTTATTGCGGCAACTTGCCAGATTCTACCCTATTTAAGGGGAATAATATTTTTCTTTTGGGACTTATAGCTAAATAACATTTTTTTTTAAAGTTTTTTTAATAAATAGACGAAGTTTTTAAAAATTAGTTAAAAATGTTATTTTTTTTCTAAAATGGTTAATTAATTTTTTTAAATAATCAATCAGTAATTGATCATGTAATAGTCAATCAATGATTGATTTACGATCAATCACTGATTAATCATAACGTAAATTACTAAATTTCATAGTCAATTATCAATTTTTATAGTCAATCACTGATTGACTGAATCTGAAAAATGACAAACGGTCATTTTCCTAAATTAAAAAATATTGGATCATTTATTATATTAGGTGATTAAAAAAAATCATCTAACCTAATTTACCGTTTCAATAATATTGTACTACTTTCAGACAAAAAAAATTGTAGTACTACCATCAACAATAACCAAATACCAAATGCATAACCTACTAAAAAAGTATGGCAAAGTAGAATGCAAGAAGTGAGTTAATTTCACATGTAGATAAAGTGACACAAGTTTGGGTTTTATTAAACATATATATATATATATATCAATCATGTAAATTATATATATTATATATATAGATATATATAAAATAACAAATGATCGATTTCATCCCCATTTTATTTATTACGTGATAGTTGGTTGCGTCAATATCACCGATCCTAAATTTTCATGTGATTTTTTTTTTTTGTCTATTTCGTACTTACTTGTCAATTCGTATAACTGAAAAGTAAGAAATAGTGGAAACTGCTTATATGGACGACAGAGGTTTATTGGATTTACTCCATTCCTTACTCTGTTCATTTTTTTTTTTCCAATAATGACTCTGCTCTATTTACTTAATCTTCAGCCCGTCATTCTTTTTTTGTCTTTTTTTAATTTTTTTGGTTGGTTTGGGGGGGGGGGGGGGGGGGGGGGGGGGGGGGGAGATGGTGGTTGCCGTGGGCCTGTTAGAATTGAAACTGTAAAAGTTTCTAAAAGACTTTTTTTTTTTTTTTTTCTCTTACTTAAAAGAGAGGGGCCTCTCGCAAATAAATAATAATAAAAGTAGGGAGCCTTCTGGGATTAATAATTTTTTGGCGAAGAAGGGATTTGTTTATGTATTTTTATTTATGTGTGCATGTGGGGACTGTGGAGGGGAGAGTTCATTGAAGTTGGAAAAAACATTTGATTTATTTTTTTGCTAAATAAAAGTGTTTTTTGTAACTCATGCAGCCAACACCCACAAGCTCTTGTGGTGTGGTCAGCTTTCCGTGGGGATAATCTTTTTGTTCTGTGGTTGAATCACCTGGCTCGACCACGTGTTGCAAGAGATCCTTTGATTTTTTGTGCATCTTAAATTATATTCCCTTTTTCTTTTCAATAATACTAATTAAAAAAAAAACATATTAGATATAGTTAAAAAAATTATTTAAATAAAAAAATATAAATAAAAGTAGATTAAAAAACCAAGAAAAAACCTAAAAAAAAAAAAAAAAAGCAGAAAAAGATCAAAAGACTAAAATATTAAAATAGATTAAAACAAAAAAAAAAAGAGATTAAAATAAAAAAATAAAAAATTTATTTTGAAGATAATATTTTAATATTTAATGAAAAAATATTTTCTTAAATCAGCGTGATTTATTTACAACAAAATGTCTTCAAGAAATTAAAAAAATTTACAAATATGAAATATATCTTTTTAAAATAAATAATATAAAATAAATATTTATACTAAGAATAAATCTTAAAAAAATGTAAGATATAGAATTGTATTTAAATTTTAGATAGTAAAAGCATTGGGTTAATTAAAATAAATGTTATAAATTTTAGATATATAACGATTTCTTTTTTTTTACTTTTTAATAAATAGATCCTATTAATACTACATGATATATATTATTTAATAATAATACAAGAACAAGAAAGAAAAGAAAGAGAGATCTTTTTATAAAAAAATTAAAATAAATAAATAAGTAGGAAACATCTATTCATTCTCTTTCTCATTATATCAGTTTCATTTTCTCCTTGCATTCCAAACCCCATACCCACCCTTTCCTTTTCTTTTTCTTTTTATTTTTTCCCTTCTCTATCTCACTTCATGACACTCTCATTTTCTTCTCTCTCCCCTCTTTTCTCGTGTGTCAGTCGAACAAAAAAAAAAAAAAAACTCTAAAAAAGTACTCCACCCCACTCTCAGTCTCACTCTCCCCTTCCATTCCTGGTGTCAGTGAAGAAAAAAAAAAAAAAAAAAAAAAAACCTCGAACAAAAGCAAAAAGAACCCCAAAAAAGTACAAAATGCAAGTTTCATCCAAAACGCAAGTTTTGGACTTTTGGACGAAAGCAATGAAATTTTTTCTCCTTTTTATATACTGTTAGATTATAACATACTACTTGAAATTGCATTTCAATTGAAATATCCTACAATATTAATTAAAATATTATGATGTATAATAATATTATTGGAAGAATATAAAAATGACATTAATTGAATCAAAGATCATATGTCAGTTTATAACGGGATTATAGGAGTCGAAGTTTTCTTTTTGTAATATTCAAGATTTGAATTACTGAATCACCAAGATTCACTTTCATAAGCATTGAAGAATTATCCCCTCAAATGATTAGAAAGAAATCCTGTATTTATCATTTTAGAGACGGCGCTTATAATTTTTTTTGGTGGCTCTATGCAAGTGAAAATTCTTTTTTCTATTTTTTATTTTTGGAAAAATGTTGACACGATGAAATCCGTCAACTTCGGAAGAACTGGTTTTTAGATTGAACTATGATTAAAATGGATCAAACAGTAACAAACACGTAAAATTGAAATCAAAATAAAGAAAAAGACAAAAGGATTAGAGTGGTTCGACTTAGATAGTTTATGTGCATTATGATTATTGTATTTTTGTTGAATACTCGAAACTAACAATCAAATCAAATAGCTATAATTTTTAGCCGTTAAATTGAACAAAAATAATATGATTTTAAAATATATAAAAATTTAACAGAGTTTGAGAAGATCTGAAATATCCTATTAAAGAATTGTCAATATATTATCCTCTAATGTAATGTAGCATGTGGGAAATTAGTAACTTCACTTGCAATAAAATAAGAAAAAAACAAGAATCAAGGCCAAAGTAATCCTTTTCTGAGCAAAAAGATCAAAGTATTTATTTTAATAATTTGTTTGAAAACTACATTTATTATGTATTATATTTAAATATAATATAATAAAATACAATATGTCTTTGGATATTTTCTTTTTACATTGTATTTAAATATAGTGCGTGTTTGGATTATTGGTGAAAGTGAAAATATGTGATGTGATTAGTAAAAATAGATAGAATAAATGAATGATAAATAATGATTATATTATATTTAAATTTTAAAAGTATTTATATCATATATAATATTAAGATATTCAAACACACATTATATTGTATTCAAAAATAAAATAAGATGAGTAGTGTTTTCAAATAAACCATAATAAATAACGAGTCCCGTAGATTTACTATTTCCTTCCTCAGTTTCTTTATAGCAAACAACCTATAATTCCCCCCTTTTTTTTTTTTTCTCCTTTCTCCACTCTACCAACAGAGACCAGGTGCTGGTCGTTGCCTCTTCTCAGTTTGACTGATCTATCATTTTTTGCGTTCACATGGTCAGTTCTTTTATCTCTTCCTTGTTGAATGGAATGGGGTTTTATTTGTTTATATTATTAATTAATTCATCTTTTTTTTTTTGGTAAATATTAATTAATTCATCTTCAATATATACAACTTGTGCCTTTTGATTGAGGCTGGTGCCTTTACTTGGTCATACTTAAACTTATTGGCGGCTACAAGTATTATCCACAGTACGTCATAATTATACACGTATATATGTGTATATTGTAGGAAGGACAATGTCTCAACTTTGAAGTTGCATCAGGTCAAGACGTTGAGGTTTTTTTTGCTGGAACAGAAAAAAGTTATAGGGATATAGATTAGAATACCTAGATAATACTGGAAAGGTAGATACCTCCTACGTAATATATGGATCCCTCACGAAATTAATTGTCCATATACTCCGGTCAATAACATATTGACGACTCGAACCCAAGCATTTAACAAGGAAAATGAACGCCTTATCAACCCACCTAAGGAACGTGGTATCACGTGAAGATGTTGAGGTTGGTTGCTCTCTCTCTTGGTTCCATTTTGAGCAAGTTGATTTGGATTCTTGGCTTAAAATGTACGTGCATGGAGGGGTCGACTAGGGGAGGAAGCATTTATTTAAGTTAAATGCAGTGGGCACATCTCATTGGAATATCTGATCTTTTAGAATGCCTACCTCGTGGAAAGTTTGCTCTTTCTTGAGGAAATTTATTCTTTTGGTCCCTCCCACCACTAATTTCTTTACGTTAATTTTATTAAACAACCCATGAATTACACACCGTATCTCTTATTAACCATGACTTTTGATTTTACACATCACATTTTTCTGAATTTTTTCTACTGCAACGCCAAATTGAACACATTTTGATTACGTAAACTCTAGTTAAAGATAAAGTCGTAATTAAATATTTTTAAAAAGAAATTGTATCTCAATTAGAGATATTTTAGGAGTAAATCATAATTTAATCAAAGATATATAGTGCATGCTGAATTTTAAAAATATATATAGTATTATAGAGTTATTTTGGAGATATAATTTTTCTTAGAAAAATATTTAATTATAATTTTAGCTTCAATTAAACTCAACTATCTGAATGTATTCAATTTCCAACTGAAAATATAATTCAAAGACCATCTATGAAAATAACTCATTTGTTTATTCGTGTTTCGTGTGGAAGCGGTAAGAAATATTACTGGAAAGAAGTCATTTTCTCACCCTTTAATTTTTTTTTTTTTTGTTGACTGGTTGAGTTAGGGGCTGTTCTTTTCCCATCCTGTGGCATGACAGTTTGATTGGCACCGCTGTTTTGAGTAGGGCCATATTGAAAGCGAGATGTTCCCGTCAAAGCCTTGACTCTTGAGGTTTTAGCTTAATTTTTATCCAGGTTGTTTTGTTAAAATAGACTAGCACGACAGGTACACACGCGCCTTCTAGGAATTTGAAAGAGTCTTGCTTTCTTACAACGTCCAATCATCTGCCACCAAAGTGTCTGACCTCCGAGGACCACACAATGAGGGAATTTTTGAATAAAGAGGATGATGTATGCGAGAGATAGATAATTGGATTGCCTGAATCTTCTTAGAGCAAGATTTATTCCATGATATAATTTAATTCCAAAAGATAAAAGGAGTAGACGCGTGAGGTTCCTCCCCCCCAATCAAATGAAATTTAAAAACGTTTTTTGTTGGAAGAAAGTGGTATATGCTTTTTTTATCATGGTGGAAATGGATTTTATTAGGATTCTTCTCAAGGTAATTTTGGCAGGAAGATGACAAATGAAACAGGATGGACAACTTATCCATGATTTTATTTGCAGAGTATAAATATTGATGCTTTCTTTGGTAAGAGGATGGAAAATAAAAAATGAAGAAAAAGTAAAATCTCTAGGTGATGGAAAGAAATGACGTTTTCCATCATGTTG
The DNA here is from genome assembly GCA_009761775.1 of Ficus carica. Taxonomy (NCBI): domain Eukaryota; kingdom Viridiplantae; phylum Streptophyta; class Magnoliopsida; order Rosales; family Moraceae; genus Ficus; species Ficus carica. The sequence continues at coordinate 5,530,371 of CM019745.1, read as the reverse complement.
TTTAATAGAAGAGAAATAAAAAAGAAAAAAGAAATATCTAATCAAATATATTTTATAATGACAACCTCGTATAAATTAGGAGATGGTGATTGATTAATTTAAAATAAATATTTTACTCATATTTGCTTTGTCAAAAATTTTTCATATATTTTTTTTTATCAAAGTTGGAAGGATTAAAAAGTAGTGGGGCCTATGAATTTTTAAAATTCCATTTTCTTCTCCAAAATCCATATTCTAATTTCCTTCCTCTCCTTTTATCACTCTACCAAACAAAGGCTAAGGGAGGGCAAAAAAATAATGGGATTTAGAGGTAAATAGTCTTTTTTTATGAGTTTTTTTAACAAATGATTGAAGTTTTTAAAAACTAGAATAAACGCCTGTTAAAAAAAGATCAATCAATTTTTTTAAATAGTCAATCAATAATTGACTACATAATATTATTAATTTGATAAATCAATGATTGTCCAGCATAACAAAAATTATCAATTTTTAAGTTAATCACTGATTGACCATAATTGACTAAATCTCGAAAAATGGTAAACAACCATTTTGCTTTAAAAAAAAAAGTTTGCTCATCTATTAGATTTTACCCAGTCTAATTTTTCAAAAATAAACATGTTTATTTGAAGGTTGTTTATATAATAACCTTCTTTTAGGTCTTCAAATATGGAACTATGTCTTGGCTTTTGGTTCGTTGGCTTCATTGGTTTAGTGGAATCTTTGTATCTGGGTGGCGTAATTGTTTTCACCTTCCAATCTTGGTGTAGATTTTTCAAAATGATAATATAATTTTATGTAATTTGAAAATGGCTGGTGTGCCGTCCATGAATTGTGAGGTATAGAGCTAAAGATTCGTCCGAACGATTATGTTGTGGAATTTAATAACTGGTCGTCCAAACCATGACTGGTCGTCGTCATGGTCAGTCCACTAATTGAGTCTTCGGGTTCAGCGTTGTATGCCTTTTTTTATTTTCAATGAGAATCTCTCTATCTATAATATATATGTATGTGTACATATATTTTATGTTTTCTTTTAATTTTTTTAATACTCTTTCAATGTTTGCTCTTGCATTGGCTTCACTAGACAAAGTCATTATCAAGTGACCTTTTCAAAGCATGAGCCTGGAATAGATTTTTCTTTCCTTTTCTTTTGCTTATATGGAAGTATGTGATTTGAAAAGTAAAACTAACAAAACAAAAAAAATTACTGGCCTAGAATGGGACTTTAGTGGGAAAATTATTATTATAAGACTAGGACCCTTGTGGAAATTATAGTATCAATGAATTTTCCTTCTTTTTTTTTTTTTTTTTTTTTTTCATCTTTAATGCTTTTAAGCATCTTAAAGAAAATTCTTCGCTTGTTAAATTGAATTCTCTTAGCTTTTTTCCTTTTTGGCTTTCCAGGGGTAAATATCACATCCCAATAATTTTACACAATTCAGAAAAAGAAAAAATTTATATTCTGACTTTTTTTTTTTTTTTTGGGTGGGACTAATAGCTAATGTTATTTACGGGGCAACGGAAATAACTATTTTCCTCCAGTTCTGGGTATTTTTTGTGTATGATATTTCCTTCTACAGGCTTTATCTAAACTTCAAACACAACACTTTGTATTTATTGTTGTCGCTAAATCTTGAACTCTTTGTATAGCAGATTATGTCGATTTCTTGTTTGGCAAACCGGGTTCGGTATTTTCCACTCGGCAAACCGGGTAATCCTCTTCTCTTCTCTTAGCATGTTATCATGGAATCCAACTTGTTTTGATTACAGAGGTGGAACTTTGTTTTGCTTAGTATGTGAAGAGTTTTGTCTGGTTTTCTCTTGGTGTTATTTTGCAAATACCATATGGAATTAGGGCGCTTGCTTGTGTGTATCTGATCAATAAAACTGAGACAGTAGTAATACACCTAACTTCAATTCGAAGTATTAGCTAATTTAGTTGTATTTTCCAAGTTATTTTTGGTTTTATCTCGCTTAGTTAACATCCTCCATTAATGAGCTAGTTGACAAACGTTTATGTTTCGAGCTAGGTGGTTTCAATGGAGAAACTAAATTGTCCTTTTCGGTCAACTAAAAAAGTAAAGACATAATCAACCAAAAAAAAAAAAAACAAGGAAGATAATATATTTATTAGGTTGATGTTATAAAAAGTTAATGAAGAAAGATTAATTGATCTCTAAGTCTCAATTAGTACGGACAACCGAAATGGAATAATTCATGCTTTATTGTTAGTCCCGATCATGCAGTTTTTCTGATTCTGTTTCCTATTCTGGTTTTCATTTGTGCATGTAGATTTGCTAATATAAGTTCAAAGGTTGTCTCAAACTGCTTTGGAAATTACGCAGATTGAAGTTAAATCGGATGAAATGGAAAATGATGGTGCAGGTGTTCAGGAATTTCCTTATTATTGCAGCGTTAAGGTAATGATAATTGCCGTATCCTCGTCTACTGAATCTAGCAGAAGAGTATTGACGTATAAAGTTGGCTTTCCCCTCTTCTATTTGAATAAATGGCGTTTGAAATTTGGAAGAATTAGTCAACCATAAAGTTATAACTACTTTGCTGGTGTTAAGTTTTTATCTTTGTTTTGTTTTGTTTTTTTGTTTTTTTGTTTTTTTTGGAATTTTAGTAGAGCATAAAAGAACTAATTGCTGCAGTATCTTATAAATGATATGTTTTTTGTGCTACAATTTTTTTCATCATTGATGATAAGTCAATAACATAGAAGATAACTTCAATGCTGCCAATAGCGGTTCAGATATCGCCAGAAGATAGAGAAATGATAATGGAAGAACAAGTTGTGGGAATGTTTTTCATGTTTCTTTATTTAGCCTCTTGTAAGTGAACAGCTGATGTTTCACTTGCAGAAACATTGTTGGTAAATTGTTGGCCCAATTTTGAGGTGACCGAGCAGGAAAATGATCAGGTTCTTTAAGGATAGAAAATTAACTAAAACAACCTACTAGTTACGGAACAAGGCTTGCTTGCAATGATTACTACTTGCTATCTAGATCTTTCTATTCCGATCCTTTTTTTGAGAAATCATGCACCCCGTTCTTGCAGGTGCATCGTTTGATATGCATAGTGCTTATTAGATTCCTTAACAGAATAGCACAAATATCTTCAGCCATTGAGTCTGCTCGACCACAATGTACATCTGGAATACCGGCATTGTGCTCATTACAAGTTTCGATGGATAAGGCAAAGTCAATCATTAAGTATTGCTCTGAGTCCAGCAAACTTTATTTGGTACTATTTCTTTCACTGAAGAATTACTTTTAGAGGACTACAAACAAAGTCATCGCGATGCATAAAATGGTTGTCCTTTTTCGGGAACTCTAGATCTGATCTTGCTAGTAAGCTGTGTTCTAAAATTTTTTTTACCAATTTTTCTCATGGTTTGGCGATAAAGGAGGAAAAAAAAGGGGAGATCATGGGAACGTTCTGAACATTTGTACTAGCACGTTCTTGATAAACTTCAAATTTTCCTACGTTTCATGCATCTATAATTTTCTGTTGTTGGATGTATCTCCATGTTATGTCACACTTAGCAGAAAATGTGTTCATTGTGAGTCCAGGCAATCACGGGAGAAAAGATACTGTCGAGATGCAAACAGCTACGTGACACTTTGGACTCAAGTTTGAGCCAAATCCAAAATATGGTTCCACTACTGTTGGCTGCAAAGGTATGTGTTGCTTCATATCATTGGGGTCGTTATACATGAATATCCAAAGTCATTGATTATTTGAAACCATTTTTATGATTTGCTCGGTTGTTCGTACTTTAAAATTTATGATAAAAATGTTCTGGCACATCAGTCCAAACTGAAATTGAAAAAATGTCATGTCTGCAGATATCTGGAATCATTCATGACCTTAGGAATGCAAACTTTCTTCTTGATCCGGCGGACAAAGAGGCTGGGAAGGTTGTTCTAGCACTGATTCAGCAGGACATAAGTGCAACAAGTACAGAGAACAATAAAGAACTCGAGGCTCTTCAACTTGCAGCTTTAAAGCTTGGCATAACCTCCCCTTTGGCCGTCTTGATGGAGAAAAGATCTATCAAAAGGCTGCTTGATAATATCAAGGATACTGCTCCAAGAAAGGAAAAAATAGTAAAGTATCTCTATTATCTTTTGAGGAAACATGGAAATTCGATTTGGCAATGCCAAAACACTAGCGCCTTTGTTGAGCAGGAAGGGCCGAGTCGTGAGTTTTATGATTGTGGTTCACCTGAACCTCCTGATGAATTTAAATGTCCCATCTCTATGAGGTTGATGTATGATCCTGTAATTATTGACTCTGGGAGGACATTTGAACGAATTTGGATAGAGAGGTGGTTTAATGAGGGTAACAAGACATGCCCGGTAACTCACAAGAAGCTGGACCATTTGTTTCCGACTCCAAATTCTGCAATGAAGAGCCTCATTGCAAAGTGGTGTGTTAAGTATGAAACCACGATCTCTGATCCGTGTTTGCAGCCATTTCCTGCTTCCCTTTCCAGGTCAACAACTTCATGTTCTAGTTCTATTACCAGCTTCCACAGTTACATGGACGACTTGCGCCTTCAAGTTAGCAATGTGTCAATTTGCTCATCTAATACCAGTTCTGGGCCAGATTTACTGGAAAACAATGATGACAAGTTTAGGAATGTTCAGACAAATGCGGAGTCTCAAAGTTCTCACAATACTGCATGTAGCCATGACAAGAAGTTCGATTTTCTCAGGCTCGCAGAACTTCCCTGGGAATCTCAGTGCAAGGCTGTGGATGATATGAAAAACCAATTGGACGGCAGAGGCCAAGCAAACCTTTGGGTGAATTCTGATAATTTCATCAATCAATTGATCAAGTTTATGAAAGAGGCAAGTCAATTGAGTGATGTAAAAGCACAGAGACAAGGAGCTGACGTGCTTTTGGCTATTTTGAGTAAAGACAGGTAATCATCTCTATCCGGTAAATTCTCAGTTTTGTTTAATTAGAATAACCAAAGAATCATGAAAAAATAAAATCGGAGATTAGGCAAGTTTGAGCAAAAGAAATAGAATTTTCGCATCACCAAAGTACTAAGATCACATTATTGTTCATTTTTTAATTTTGAGATTACTTGTTTGTTATCTTATTCCAGTCAACTTCATGGTATTCCTTGCAGAAATGAAATGCCACCCTTTCAAGCAGACGCTATTTATGTCCTGACATCCTTTTTGGATTCAGAGATCACTGGTAAAGCCCTCGAAATCTTAAAGATTTTGTCTTATGAGCAATACTGTATGTCTATGATGTTGGCTTCGGGTGTTCTCCCTTGTTTCTTAAAAGTCCTCGAAACTCAGATCAGACAGTTCCACACTCTTGCGCTGAAAATACTATGCAATCTGTCCATCAACAGTGATATGTGCTACCATATGGTATATTTGAACTTCATCCCAAAGCTGGTTCAGTTTTGGATGACAGCGTTCTTGCACGGTATTCCATTGAAATTGTAAAGAACTTATGCAACATTGAGGAGGCCAGGATTGCAGTGGCTGAAGACAGTGAATGCGTTGATGCTATTGGAAAACTTCTAGAAGTTGCAGATGAACAGGAACATGTGCTGGACGTCTTACTTTCCCTATGCCATGGCGGTGCCGAGTATTGTCAACTGGTTATGACCGAAAGCATTGTCGAGTCTTTAGTCCACTTATCTGTGAATGGAAATCCCAGGGGGAAATTGATTGCCATAGAATTGCTTCAGCTCCTGGGGCATAATACACGTGGTAATGCTTCAAAATCCTCAATTCCTAATGCTCGTTTGGACTTTGACACCCCATGCCAGTCTAAGGGAAAGAAACCGTCTTCCAAAGCAGTTTGGTTTCTAGGAAGGAAAGTACCAATTTTTTCCAAAAGAAGAAAACGTTCTTTTGACCCTCTGAGGGTTAAATTAGATGACAACGGAAAGATCACCGGTTTCTCTAACACAAGCCATTGAGCTCATAATGTGAATTGACAAGGTTAGATTTGCTATTCCTAATACGCCTCCTGTCAGAATTGTTCGGGCATCATTCTGTATGTGGTGAATCAAAACCTCAAGTTCACGAGGCGACAGCTAAAAGTTGGCTGCAAAAAGCTTAGTAGGTTTAGTATTAATGGCTTAGAGGAATTCATCGTGTGTTTGTAGTAAATGGTTGCAGCTGGTTTACGTGTAGAAAGTACGGAAAATTACTTGTTTTCTATATTAGAAAGTAGAAAGTAGAAAGTAGGGAAAATTACATTCTATATTGCAGCTAGTTTACGTGTAGAAAGTAGAAATGTAGCTTCTTCTGGTGCTCTTGTAGAAGCAGCAGCGCATACTTTGACTTTAGTTTCGTAGTTTTTTGCTATTTTTTAAATTTTGTATTTTGAATTTTCCGGTGCTCTAGCAGAAGCAGCAGAGTTTTGATCAGTTTAGTTTTTACCAAATATTTTCCAGTTTCTTTGATAAACACGGGAAGTTTACCTTTCGACTTCGGGACCATAATGGATTGGAGATGGATTTAAAATTGTACACCTGAGTATAATGTCATGGATTGTGGTATGATGTGAATTGAGTATGGCAATGCTTATTAGACTTACATAGTCTCTTTTTTATTATTTTTTTTATTTTTTTCCCCGTGTTACGGCATACATTATCTGCATAATCCACTGTTTATATTAGATTAATCTGAATCAAGGTTCAAATAAACTAGAATCTAATAATATTCGCCTCGAATGAACTCGTTCAGTCGCTTCAACTCCCCACTTTGTTGTTCCACCACTGCTCGGACGACATCCTTGATCGAAATCATGCCAACCAGCTTCCCATCTACAACTGGAACATGCCTAATCTGATTTTCTACAGACGACGTTAACAAATGGTGTCATTTTACCTTCCATTTTTTAGGGGTAAAAAAAAAGAAAAGCATGAGGAATTTTGAATTCATTTTCAACAGGAAGAAGGGATTAGGGATTTCTAACATGAATATTTACCCGTCATTATCTGCATTGCTTGAAGAATGTTCGTGTCAGATGTCACCGTTATTAATTTGCTCTGTTAAAGGTAAAAATGCTTGAGGAAGAGTTAGGATTAAAAAATAGTTTTTTATAGTTTTAAATTTTCTATTAGATTAATAATTTTAAAAGTAAAGCAAGAAGTAAACCTCATCAGTCATAATTTCTCCAACTCTTGTTAAGACAGGAGATCTTCCCTCTAAGACTATTTTCCTCAGATAGTCTGCTTTGGTCATTCACAGCACCAGAAAAAGGAGTTGGAAATTATTGTACTCAGGAGAATGTCAAAGAATGTAACTTAGATGCTAGCTATAAACTGCATATACACACAAAAATCATATCTACTACATATATATTTTTAGATGTGCCTAACTAGAAATTTTTTTTCTTGTATAACATATTGAAATGAATTTTCTCAAATGTGTCTCTAGTTAACATTTTTACTTAAATGTCTTTTTTTCTAATTTGCAATATTTTTGGAATTTTGGTTTTTAATTTTTAACTTTTTAGGTTTGGCGAAATTAGGATTTTTAAAATTTTTGTTCTGTTGAATTTTTTTAGTAAATTAATTTTAAGGAAATTAATTTGAGTATATCTATGCAGTCAATCAATAAAAAAAAACAAGGTTCTAAAATAAACACGAAACCATTATTAGCTACTCTGACTAATATTACTATTATTTTTTTTGTTAAAGTTTTGTTAATTTATTTTGTTGTTATTTCTTTATTTTAGTGTCGTTTTGGTTATTGTTAATAAGATTATATAAGCCTACGACAAGAAGTATAATAGACGGTTATTAAATATTGAATATTGAATATTAAAATTAGAGTATTGATTTTTCCTCTGTATTTTGAGGTTTCTCCTTTGATCATGGATTTGGCTTGAGTTCTTCCCAATTCCGCTGCATCATTTACCTCATTCAGGGCCAAGTACGAATAGGCTGTTTTCCTTCACGTCGCCGATTAACTTGTAGTTGTTCCCACCACACAGAAGCACCCCCTTTGAGTTTATAAGCAACTAGTCGAACCTGTACATTCTCAGGCACACTCATGCGTTCAAAGTAATTCTCTACTTGGTAAATCCAGTCAAGGAAAGATTCAATGTCTAAGTGTCCATCAAAAGAGGGCAAATCAAATTTCAACTTATAATTTTGCTCATATGGTCGTGTAGCGTTACCGAAATTTGGTGGAGGTGGGTCAGCCATCCACTGTTCAACTTCTCCCTCTGAATCTGAGTTCTCCAATGGTTCGGTTAAGATGGGAGAGTCTTCATCGCCGTCGTCGTGCCCACCAAATGACGCGGCGTACTTGGCCACCGCCGTCAACTCGCGGTGGAAGAAATGATGAGGTGCCAATTTGTGGTCGCAGTTGCTCTGCCTGTCGTGAATCCACCAACGTCGTCAGCACTTTCTGAAAGTTGGCGGAGAGACTCCACCTTCCGCTCCAGAAAAGACATAGACGTCCAAAGTGACTTCAAATCACAGCCATCGCCGCCGAAACTGGATTTCCCGTCACCAGCCATTGCACCCAAGGAGAGACCTTAGGCTCTTATACCAATAATGATGCGGAATTGGGAAGAACTCTGGCCAAGTCGATGGCCAATAGGAAAACCCTCAAGAAAACTAAGGGCCTGTTTGGTGCACAAATTCAGTTTGAATTGAGTTAAAATTTTTAAGTTTAAATAGTAATTTTTGTTAACTTTTTCAGAAAAGACAAAAAACTTTTTCAAAAAAGACAAAACATGATGAAAAAAGTATAATTTAATTTAAGTTGAGTTAACGAACCAAACGGGTCCTAATACTCTGATTTTAATATTTAATATTCAATAATCGTTCGTTATATTTCTTGTCTTAGATTTATATAATCTTATTAATAATAATTAAAATGATCCTAAAATTTAAAAAAAGAAAACACTTAAATAAAATAATAAAACTTTAATAAAAATAATAAAAGAAGTTAATAGTAATATTCTTTCAATATCTATCTCTATAATAATACTTGTTTTTAATAACATAGAGATATAGAGTACGTTAAAAAAAAAAAAAAAAATTGTGGTAAAGTCTTGTTTATAATAATTATGGATAGGACTTCGTTTAATGGTTGTAAATGGCTGTCCATTTAAAATGATTGGTGAGATGGATTTTTTAATTTGAACTGGGAAGCAGCAAATAACTTCCAGCAGAAAAGGAAAGCAAGGGCATTAATGTAAATCAATAGGAATGGTCTAAGGTCAAAGGAAAAAAAAAAAAAAATTTTGAAAAGAGATCCAAGGCCCTCCCTTGGTTTCGTCATCTGTTTCTTCCCATTTGATTTGCTCCTGATCTTTCTTCTTCTTCTTCTTCGTCTCGTTGCTTGGCTGTTGCCTTTAATGAAATCCATTTTTTTAGCCAAAAACAAAAAAACGAAAAAAGAAATAGATTCTAAGAGAAGGTGACGATTGACACAGGGAAGGTGCCTTATTTCAAAACATTCCACGTGACAGAGCCAAAAATTTAAATAATCTGCTCCACCATTCTCTGTCCACCACCGTCTAAAGCATGCTCCATCCCCTTTTTCGAATTACTATGTTGCCTTCTCCCATTTTTTTCTTTTTAAATTACTCTATAATACTATGTGATTGTACATACTGTAACTCATATATACACTCAATTTTTCTGTCATCCGAGCATATATGAACGGTCCAAAAATAATACCTACCGATAGTTATTCTAAAAGTGTCTCTACCACAATCTTTTCCTAAAAAAATTAATAATAAAAGAGGACGGGGAAAGGGAAAATTAGGTGGAGGGCCGACCACCCCTTTGAGGGGGAAAAAAAAACGCTGAACTTCTGCTTTTTAGTTTTATTGTTTCTTTTTGCTTAGTTTTATGATATTCTATTATTGATGTCTGTTATTGATAAATTTAACGGTTGTTTAATAATTAACAATAAGTTTATTAGTGATGTATTATCGAGTCGTCTGTCATTGATGACCCATTTATAAAAAAATATTTTTTTTTTTTTATAAATTAAGAAAGTTTGAGACATTAATTAAAAACTGACTTAAAAATATCATTTTCCTATAAATCCTTAAAAAAAAAAAATCAACCAATTAACTAGTGCATCTATAATAGAGACAAGAGAGAGAGAGCTGCCAACCTCTTTCAGTGATGATTCCTGCAACATGTTGTGGCTGTCCTGGCTTTAGTACCACTAACGATCCGATGTTGTTTTGAGCCATCTGCACAAAATTAAATTCTGTATTTGAGCTTTGACAACTTCCTTAATAAAAACTTACAAAATTAATTGTGATCTAAAGGTTGTTTTAACATTAAAACTACTAGAAGAGGGGTCCATAATATGGGTCCACATACGAGACTCGCACAGTATTAATCGTAATAATGTCTAACATCACTCGTGCTAAAAGCATTTTTGTATTAACAATTACATTCTTGACGGCATCACTAACGATGTCGTTTGAATGGCACCATAGCCAAGAGCCAGTGCTTTCTTCTTCTTCTCCCTTTGCCATGAGTACATCTGCAACTGTTACATTCTCCAGTCCTTTCTCTTGTACGGACGGTGATGATGAGCTCATCCATCCTAAACGCGAAAAAATCTTCTTCATTTTCGTCGTTTCCCTCCCATGTGATTTCTCTAAGATTGCAGCTTTCACTACTTCCTGGCAAGATCGTACTGCCTGAACAATTCTCTGCATCCTTTTTTTATTTTTTTATTTTTTTTCTGATTTTTGATTTTCAAAGTGAAATTTACAAAAACTTTTGCTGACCCAGAAAATTTCTTGTCCTGGAAAGAGTGGAGAAAGTAAAATGTGAATGAAAGGATAGAAAGTGATTGACAAGAGATGGAACCTAATAGAACAATAAAACGACAGGAAAAAATAAAACGAAAGGAAAGTGACTGATAAACAGACCTCTGTTGGAAGAAGGAATTTGGAACTGGTTGGAAGCTACAGGGGAAAAGGACAAAGCTATAAAATGTGGCTATGAGATGAATTCGTCAATGGATGAGCGACAGAATCTCTTCGCTTCATCTCTTTACTTGTGAATGTCGTTTTGTTTGATTCTTTTCTTGAATTGATGAATGAAGAAAGCTTGCATTTTTTTTTTTTTCAAAAACAGTTAAATAATTATTCTTATGTTGTCTAGAAACTTCTTCCTTACTTTATGCATAATGTGCAAAAACTAACTTCTTTTGATGTCCTTAGCACTACTCTACTCTATTCTAACAGGTGTTATCGTTAGGTATGGATACAAATAGTTTTCAAATAACTGAAATTCGTCGTGGGAATCGAGCTCCTGAGTTCCAATCACAATTCACAAGTTAACAAAAATAAAAGGCAAAAAGGAGAATGGTTAGCACCAAGAGTATTTGCTTAGCGGTAAAGAATTACTGTGACAGAATCTGTGATCTAAAATTTGAGTGCAAATTGTCCTTTTAAGCATATTAAATGTAAAGATTTAATCTTTTCAATTTATACTAGTACTCGATTTAACATGTATCGGATAATATCATTACATATCCTAGCAGTTAGCATATCTTTGTCATATCTTTGTCGAGACATAGGACTTAAGGACCTTCAACAACAAGCATTCTACATTAATCATCCCTTCCACAAAAAAATAAAAAATAAAAAAATAAAAATAAAAAGCCATCGTGAGAGGGAAATGGATTTTTGAGATCAAGCATGTAACTTGGAAGTAGGGCGTCACTTCGTCGCATAACTAAATGAAAGGGACAACAATGGAATGCTAGTCGCACAAACGAAGGAAAACTGCCTAAAACGAATCCAATCTCTCTTTCGTCCTCTAAAAAAAAGCAAAGAAGCAAAGTATATGGTGAAAGCTCCAAGCCAAAAGCCCAACTGAAAATGATATCCTAAAAAGTTTCCAAGGTATCAATTGCATTATCACATATGTACACACCCAAATTGATAATAAAAATTTGACAAAAACATCGACTTCCGGATTCAATCATATCCTTCAAGGATTGTATGTCATAATAAATCATCAACCTTTTGGAGCGAAAAAAAAAAAAAAAAAACATAATCATCCATGGCTCAAGAGAGACAATGCGATACCCACCATTTCTTGTAAGTTAGTAATCACAAATAATTATTTCACACTATTTATATTTATTTTCTCTTGAGTTTTTTTTTTTTATTTTTTTATTTAGATTTGCATTGCGGAGTTTAATTTCACGGTTATATATATTTATGTAATAAGTCGTTATGATAAGAATTCATAACTAATTTGGTTGTCGTTTAAACTATTACTAATAATAAATTTAAGTGTTTTGTGTAGTGAAGGGTTGCATACCAAAAGGTGATAGATATGTTAAGGTCAAATTGAGAGTTGTATTAGCTAAAATTTTTCGAGTTGATGAATCATCTCAAATCTTCATTTGTTTTTTATTACTTTTCAATTAAAGTTTATGACAGGGTTATAACTATTTTGGCATATGAATAAAAATAGAATGTGAAACTTATATTATTAATTTTAATGCTTCATGGGCACAATTTTCGTTTTCCTCTGGAGGCACAAAAACTCTCTTTCTTCCCCTCTAAACCTAAGATTTATGAAGTCTTGGTTTTGGTGTTGGATCGGATTCCAAACAAACACCCTCGTTAATTTGACATCTTTACATCGAAAACCCATTGCTTTAGCATATAATCATCCCCTCATAAATTTATTAACAAGATAAAATGTTTTTTCACGTGCTTTCCTCTCTTTAATTTTACATAGTAACATGAAATGGATCCGTTTTCACTGAAAAATAAAAAATTTTAAAAAATAATAATAATAATTCCAACATGAAATGGATCAGTTTTCATTGAAAAATAAAAATAAAAATTCCATTTCATTGTGGTTTATGTTTTCAAACCCGCGGATTAATTAACCTATTGTAAGACGACGATGTCACATGGGGCTCTTCATGGATGGAACCAAATGACTAGACTCAGATGACCATACGAGCCTCGTCGCCATCACTGCCACTATAATTATGGGGAGAGAAGCAAAAATAAAGAAACCATCCAATCCTCCTATATTAAATACTTCGTTAGTTCAACCATTTTCACGAGGCTATAGCTCTGAAAAGGCGGATTGTTCATATTTTCTTTAATCTCGAGCGAGACACGATCGGGAGGATTTAGAATTGTTCAATAAGAATGGATGGAGCACAGCCAAAACGACATATGTCATACAAAGTAATCTTTTGATTCTCATCTTGCTTGTGCTTCTTGTATTGTAAAGAAAGCATGCCAACTATAGAATTGCGTTGAACATCAGGATAGAACAAGTAATTTTCCCTACTTTTGGGGGATACATGGAATAGATCAGAGTTTTTCAGAGGCCATGTAAGTTAAACCTTTGAATTCCTGGAAATAATGTTAATTACATAATCGGATCGAAAAAGACGCTGAGCTTTTTTAGTAGAAATAAATAAATTTAAAAACTTACACCACGCTTTATTGGATACAGCCATACAAACTAGTGCCGGACCAACGAAGACCACTTTTGCTCAAGAACATGGGCAAAAGCCTACAGTGCTGAGTTTCAAAAGTATATTTACAGTTCAACTTCTAAGGACGACCAAGTATGAAATGGTCATTCGCAGGCTGGTTTCGTGTCAAAGCTACTTAGACAGATTGCAAAGGCTTGGAAAGCAGATAGAGGGTAGCGATAATCCATTGTGAAAATGTCTTTCCCGATCTTCCCGAATTGTAGTATAACTTTTTCTTGCTCGGCTGCTGAAATATTCTGGTAAGGCTCCGCAGCTGCCACTAATTGGAAATTCTTCACAGAAGCCACTGTAACTCGTCCCTTAAAATTTAAGCACCAGCATTGCAGCTGCTCGTGCCATCTTGGAGCTTTATTTTTCAAAACAAGTGGATCCCTCGTGCAGTTGACCAATTCCATGGAGTCAGCAAGGTTAGTGGAGCTGAACTCAACAAGCGGCTTCTTTCCATTAGAAACCGACGATGGCGAAGAACACTGCTCATCGATGCGATTTGTGAACTCAGTTGGAGTTGGGGCAACTCCCCCCTCTTGAATTGACGAGATTGGAATCGAGTGCATGGTGCACTGCATTCTCCTTGGGCCCCTTGTACGCAGGACGTTGAGCTCATATGAGATAGTTGCAATACTGTAATTACCAGCAGGAAACCTTGGAGACACCTGCTTCATTCTTCTCCGTGACCTACAATTTGTTTGGATCACAGGGTCACCTGGAGGCTGACTGTCGTAAATGGTAAACTTCGTGCCCAAAAAATTAGATCTGTTAAACAATTGACAATACATGTCATGATAAGACGAAGAAGAAAACCCTTTGGTATGGTAATTATTCTACTCAGCTAAAGCCCACCTTAGTTTTCCAATGAAACTATTGCTCGCTCGAGAGAAGTCATCTGCAGACAAGGATATCAAAAATTCTGTACTTGTTGCCCTTCTGGTTTTTTTTGCAGCCAACAACAATTTACTCATATCCCCGGCCAGAGCTGTACCATTTGAAGGTAATTTAAAAAAAAAAAAAGAAGAAGAAGAAGAAGTTATTTGTGTTCATGTACTCGACCAGAGTGGTTCTTTGGAGATCAAATAATATAAATAAATTAATAAATAATGGAAACAAAAGCTATTCAATCCCAAATCATGCCAGTGCCTCCAGCCCCACCACACGTTTCTGGTGGATTCAAGAATATTACGCAAAAAAATAATCTATAAAATAATCCAACACAAAAGACCCAGGCACTAGAAGCCAGTCCCTCATCTCCTCGGATAGATTTCACAACTACCACATGAGGTCCAGGCTAAAGCAATTATCTCACCATTTTATTTAATACTATTGTTTTAATTTTCTTTCCAAAATTTCACCAGGGAAGAAAGAAAAGAATAAAAGAAAATCGAATTGCAGAGATTCCAAACTGCAATTTCACCCCCACAGAATTACTATAGTAATGAAATATCAACAAAAAATATAGAGTGGATTCGAATGCCCTTACCTGGGGTCAGACCAAGATACAGTCTATATGTTGAAGTCGCTCTCTCCCTTTTAATAAAACACTGAATTGGAGTATCTCTCGGCCCCGGCTGTTAAATTTGTAAGATCAAAAAAAAAAAAAAAAAAAAAAAAACCCCAAAAAATTCAGTGCATGCGTTAGAAGATTAAACAATTCTAAAAAAACCAAGAACGCATAGATTTAAAAAAGTTCACCTGCTTCAGTGAGATAGGGAAGGTAAGCCAGCCACATTGCTCGGGAGTCTTGACAACCTCCTTTGTGATTTCCCTCCAAGACCTGCAAACAGAGGCACAAGCAACCACATCTCTCCGAGCAGGCCACGAGGTTTCGCTCGCTTCCACACGTTGTATTATGTCAATGAGCAACTCCGGAGGCAAGTTCGCCCACCGGCTCTGCTGAAACAGAACGGAAGAAGCCTGCCAAGACGACGCAGATGGAGCAGATGACGATGAAGCCTCGGGGGCAATATGGGATTTAGTCCGGCGATGACTGCCATGCTTGGGCAACATCCCTCTTCTCGATATGTTCCCAATGCTTTCCCTCACCTCCCTGACTATGTTTTTGAATGGCATCCTTACTTTGACTATCACTAACCAACACGGTTTCTTTCGTGTTTCACTAGAAAACAGAAATCAAAGCAAAAGAGAAATGTCGATTACTACAAGTACCAATAAATTTTTCACGAGGTTGAATCTTAGATCTAGTTATAGAAACTGAATCCTAAAACGAGTTCGATTTTCAATTCACCTGGTGGATCAGGGATTGTCGTCGCTCCGAAGAGTTGGATTCATACAACCTTATTGTCCCCAAACGATCGCAATCTGCGAAAAATTTAAAAACTTTCTCTGATCAGCAACGAAAGAGACTACCTTTAACCAACCAATTATCTTCTAATACCAGCAATGTACATCTAATGCGAAACTAATACATAACAGAAAGGACGACAAAGAAAAAAAACGAAACTTTCTTTTTCCTTTCTTAATCCGGAAGAACACCGAAATCCACCTGAAATTACAGGAAGGGAAGAGAGAAACAAAAATGCATTCCAGATAGCAAATAAAAACATCTGGGAAATTGAAAATCTGGAGATCCTATAGGCAAAAACAAATATTTAACATTCCAACGCCTTCTCACGAATCAAAAATCTCAGATCGCACCAAACCGAAAACTACAAATTAAAAAAGAGAGAGGGATTTAGAAAGATTCGTGTACCGAGTGAGGAAGCAAATGCGTGGGATTTCTGAACGAAACACCACCTCCAAGAGCAGAAAAGTTTGAGAGAGAGAGAGAGAGAGAGAGAGAGAGAGCTTCGAACAAATCGTGAAGATAAATAAGGGAATATAGGGGAGAGAATCTTATCAAGGCCACCAATGTCTCGAACGAAGCAAAAAAAACTTTATGAGAGAGAGAGAGAGAGAGAGAGGATAATGGAGGAAAGTGTGGCGACCAGACCAAGGGACAAGAAGACGAAGAAATGAAAAAAAATTAAAGGTAGGAAAAAATGGCGACCATGACTTCCTTCCTTCCGTTATATAAATGGAAATGGAGGAAAGAGAAACCCTAGATCTCCCATATCCATGAACATGATCCAGAGGCAAAAGCAACCGCCATTGGGGTAACCTGAGGCTCCCACTGGAACAGCCACAACCCCTCCTTCCTTCGTTCCTTCCTTTCCTTTCCTTCCACAACCGCACACAAACCCACCACCAACCCCACGTTCTTTTCTTTCTTTCTTTCTCGGATCCCAAATCCCTCCCTTTGCCATTTACCCATTATTATAATTCCTCATTATTAATTTATAATTAATTTGAAAAACTAAAAAATTAAAAAAAAAAAAGTTTTTTTTTTGCCTGGTTTCATTTTTTTAATTATATTTAATGGAGAAATGCGTGCGTGTGTCATGCTCGGAGTGAAATTTGGTGAAGTTCGAGATCTTTCAATTTTTCGTCGGGCCCGGCCAGAAAGGAGGCGGGCCTTTGTCGTTTCGCCTTTGTTTCAGCGTAATTGTCTGTCCGTTTCATCACAAGTTCAAATCGCACGGTCAAATCTGTCCGAATCCGATCAACGATTTAATTCTGAATTAAGAGGGTATTTGGTGTTTGGATTTGAGTTAAGATTTTTAAGTTGAGTTGAAGATAAGTTAAGTTGAGTTTTAGAGTTGCGTGTCTGGTAAAAAGTTTAAGATAAAAAGTTTAACTTGAGTTGAGTGTTTGGTAAAAAAGTTTGAGTTGAAAAGCTTAAATTGAGTTAGGCCCTGTTTAGATATAAAAAATTTTAAATCAAATTTAACATTCCATTGTATATTTCTTATCAAAAAAATGAAAAATATAAAATAAACTAAATTAAAAAAAATTTTAACAACATACATCAAAACCTTTTATAATATTTTTTAAATAAGTGAACAAAATACAACAACAAGAATTACATAGTTGGTCACTAAAAGTTAATAAAAAAAATATAATAATTACAATCCTAATCTGGTTTAACAAGATAAAACTGAGCTTGATTTCAAGCGAATTTATACCATGGAGATAATTGATATTTGTCCCACATATCATCAGCCATCATATCTCTCATCTGATTCATTGCACCCCTCCTTGATTCATGTTGATGTGATCCTGTATTTGGGCCAGTACCATCGACCCCGTCGGCCAACACGTAATTTGCGTTAACATCGACAAGTCCACCTACAGGCACACAATCTGCCGCATACTCTTCAAGAAAGGGATCCCCAACCTACACCATCCTTATGAAATTATGCAGAATCGCACACACCACTGAGATCATTACTTGTTTGTCTATTGGATAATTGTTGATGCCTTTAAGTATTATAAATCTTGCCTTCTAGACACCAAAAGTTCGCTCAATACAATTCTGCAGCGATGAGTGCGTGTAGTTAAAAACTTCTCTATTGTTGCCTAGCCCAACGCAACGTCTTCGATATTTCGGCAAATGATACGTCTCTAGTCGAAATGGACTCAGGAAACAATCTTTATTGGCGTAGCCCGAATCGGCTACGTAAAATTTTCCTAAAAAATAAACATCGCATTATGAAAACAAATCCAATATTTTTTAACTAATTTATTATTTATAAATACCTCTATAATTTGACAGATCAGCTTACCTGGTGGAGGTATTGGGAAGCCATGGAATGCTATTGTCTCTTCCAACATTCTGGCATCATGACAAGATCCCTCGTAGCCAGTCAACATATATGTGAATTTCATATCAAACGAATATACCGCTTATATATTCTGCGAGTGATGCCCTTTTTGATTAATTCAAGCATCCGCATTTTCCCGCCGTGGCACACATAGGACGTGTGTGCCATCTATAGCGCCAATAAAACCCTGCATGAAAATTACACTGTTTAATATGGGCACCATCATTAATACTTGCCATTTTTTAATAATTCTTTCATACAATCATATGATGCGATTACATCGATAACGTACATCAAACCATGGCCAATATTTGTAAAAATGCTTCAGAATCAAAGGTTGAATCATTGTGTAGTTGGGTGGTCTGATGAATTCGTCATTTAGCGAACAAATAACTTTCAACACTTTAAAGAACCAACGTGAAGTTGTCTCTCTAGAATGCTGGAACAAATATGAAATGTGTCGGTTCGTAGCGCCTTATGCACAAATGGATAAAAAAAAATGAACTGCTTGTTCACATTCATGTTAGAAGTTGGCCTCAATAATTCCCGACTACCTAATAGGTTACTTAGTGATCTGAATGTTTCTGATTTCATACTGATCAATCCTTGAATTATTTCTTCATGGCCATTTAATATCTTATCCACACGCATGCTGCCAGTTAGTCTTGAATTATGCACTGGTTGTGGATCTCTTCGCCTGTTACGCCTACTGGAAGTCACGGCTACAACTGCCTTCGCAAGATAACTGTCATCGTCGCCATACTCGTTTTCTGAGTATAAGGCATCTTCTTCCTGCTCGGATGCAAAACTATACTCGTTCATTTTGAGAATAGATTAATATCTGCTCTAAATTTTGATGTTTACTTGCTATAAATTAATTGGTAGCAAAATAGAAAAAATGTATTCCCAATACCATCATACGCCGATCAACTATTCGTTTCAAAGTGAATATTAACTAAATTTTTTCCCCATAATCGGTACAAAACATGGTTAACGTAATTGAAAATATCAGATATAAAAAAACATAAAATAGCGTAACCAACATGCTCGACGTAATTTAAAAACATGAATGAAATAAATAAATAAACACAATCCAATAAGAAGATTAATGTCAAATCTATCCCTAAAAATTAAACTACATAAAGAAGGAGTCGAACAAGAAAATCAATCAGCCGGGGGCCGGTGGGACTGAACAACGGATGCAATAGTTTCTCGCCTATCGATATCGGGTAGCTGATGGAAGGTACGTTGGAGCCGTGGATGAGCATCGAAGTAGTGCCACATTATCGTCCACTGATTGAATGGAATACCCATCTATGATATAATACTCATACACATCAGCATGTGATCCGTGCGACTTGATTGGTCGTTACTTATGCCCGATTGCGATCGGCTACGGAAATGACTGACTATTTCCTGCATTGCATTAATGTCATCTCATTCGTTTCCTCTCTTTGCTTCCTCTTACCCGAATTGCCCCTAGACAGCGACAGACCTGCATCGGTGCCCGAACTTATGTTGTTCCAATGGCGCGCACCGGTGGTTGGCGTTAGATCCTCTTCTAAAACCGGCCGGTTTCCAGAGTTGTCCATTGAACCTTCATGGTTGACGTACGTAGTACTATCATCTCGCATCGTAACTGACCCAAACCCTGAGGCACCTACAGTATGATTTTTCTCGAAAACGTTATAGTAAAGCTCCTTGTTGCGAAGCCCCTCGTGGCGGAGATGGTTGCACTCCTTTAAAACCTGCAAATGAAATTTTATCAACTAACAAGTCTAATCATCGCGTGATCAAACAATATAACGTAGGGTCATATATTAGACAATGTAATTACTTGAATAAAGCTCTGCCACGCATCGTCCGAGCATACGACTCAATCCATCGACGAATCGTATCCTAGCCCGGTCCGACATTGCAACGCCTTCCAGCCCCTATATATTTTCTTCATCCTCTCCTTCTTTTGATATAATGTTATTCCGTAGGCAGGTACTCCTCCATACTTAGCATTAAACTGCTCGGCCCATAGATCGAGGATTGCTAGGGGGGATGTTTACTGCCACTGTAGGCCAGGTACTCATCAATTTTTTCAAGGAAATATTTTTCCTTTGCGGGATCCCAAATGTACGTTTCACCCGATGCTTTGCGAGGCATCTCCTTAAGAAAGTGATAACCAAAACATAGAAACAGACTTAAAAAAAAAAAGAAACGAAGGCAGAGGAGTTGGCTCAGTATAAATTGATTGACATATTTCATCTGAGGCATGTCAATGACCCGATACATATACAGCTACCATGGCATAGAAACCATGGGTTCGGGGTTAAATAAGTTCATGACAAGCATAACCTACAATTAAGCCCCTTAACAACAAACATGTGCTTATATATTCATGCGCAAACCAAGTTATGCCCATCACATTACAAAAAAATTGACAGAAAAATCGGCTATGAGCATGCAAATAGGACAAAATGATGAATAAACCCCACGGTCAAAATCAACACTAACATAAACACAATGAAAAACCGGTTTCATCATAAAAAAAAAAAAATTCTTCAACATAAACCCGGTTTCGGGATCGACCCCGAATTAACCAAAAAATCACGAGGTTTACATCGGTAGGAATTACAATCGACAAAAATGAGAATGAAACTAGTTTGTTTGAGAATTAGGGGAAAAAATTATACTAGGGTTACCGAGTTCGAGCCGGAGAATGAGTATACAGTGGAAGACGTCAAATTAGGGCAGGAATTAATGGGTCGGTGAGATGATTTCGGTGTTCGGAATAGTAGGTAATCAGCCCAAGGGTTCGCCTTCGGTTCGCATACCCCAACCGGCGCCGCATCTGCTTCACAGGAAATGGGCGAAGCCTAAAGATCAACGATATAAGCAAATGGGAGAGAGGAAGGATGTCGGGTAAACGAACCTTCTGCTAAGCAGCAGATGGTCGAGGGGTTGGGGGGCACAGGCAACAGAGCCACTGACAGCATAGATTAATGATTAAATTTTAACAACAGAGATAATATTAGTTGTGGATACTCATGTATCATAGATTAATGATTAAAGTATTTCAATAACGGTTTATGTGTGCACTGTAAAAATTTTAACGGTAACACTTATAAATCATAAAAAATAATTCCTATTAAAATTAGGGAAAAAAAAAAAAGAAACAAAAGTTTTCTAATTAATGTAAAAGTTTCCCATTATATATATATCAGTTCTTTCAACAATTAAAAAATATTTTTCACTAGTAAGAATGCTAAACATGCTATTTAATGCTTTTGGAGTCAACTATGGAAATCTTAAAAAAAAAAAAAAAAAAAAAAAAAAAAACAGCTGAAAAAGGCTTATATAATTAATAAAGCACATAATTGAGTGCTGCTTATAATGGGTGCTTTTTTTTTTTTTTTTTTTTTTTTTTTTTTTTTGGGGGATTGCTAAGGGATAATAAGTAGTGAGAAGTGTAAAGGAAATACGTATCGTAAAGGGAGTTTTAATGGGGCATCATTTTCCTAGCCGATGAAGGAAACTACTATCAACGGATATAATTAAGGGAATTAGAAAAAAAAAATTATGAGCTAAGATAAATGAATTAATAACATTTCAAAATTCCTTCCAAAAAAAAATAACATTTCAAAATAATTCTTTTTCCTAGCAAAAAGAAATTATGAGAATTTGTTCAGTCAGAGAATAAGTTAAGTTTTTTTTATTTAAAAAAAAAAACACTTATGATAGGAATCATATTTTTGTATTATCAATAAGTATTATTGTTTTAGTTATTTAATCAATCTTATAATATTCTGATCTATCCTTAGAAACAATTTGAATCAAGTCATTAAAAAATTAATATAATAGTTCAAATAACAATATCTATTAATAAAATAAAAAATATAATTTCCTTAATAAGTTTAATCTCTTATTTTTCTTCTTCTCTTGATAGGCAAAATTTTGTAGTATTTTTGCCACAGTGGCCGACCGAATGAAAACTGCCATATGTAAAAACTCATGGTCATCATGTTTGTTTTATTTTTTTATTTATTTTTTTTTTAAAGAAAAATCCTACCATCATCACTTTTGATGCGTCTTCGAGAGCTTTGGCACATGGTGGAGTATGTAAGACCACACAGCACTATAATATTTTCCATTGATGGTCCAACTTTTGATTAATCAACCAAAATTATTTATTCTATCAAAAAAAAAAAAAAAAAAAACCAAAATTAATTAAGATGAAGTAATCTCGTGGGGAACATCATTTAGAAAAATAAAATATGGTCGGATCTATTGTTTCCGCCTTTTTAATTTTAGAAAGGCATGGCTTTTAGCGAGGGTATAGATTCTGTGCCCTAACTTTTTCGATATTATTAATAATAATTATTATTATTAATTTGCTGTTGTGTTCTTTAAAAAAAAAAAAAAAAAAAAAAGAAGTAGGTGTTGCTAAGCTTCGAAGCAAGCAAAGTATGTCAAATAATAACCTCAACAACCTAGTGCAGTAGAATAATAATAACATAGCAATGTTAGATATATCAATTAAAAAAAATTAAACAAAATTTTCTATTACCAATTTGTACTGGAGGGTGAATTATCACTCAAATTTTTTTAATTTTAAATTGATATTAAAAATTATTTAAATGTTTACTAATAAAAAACTAACAACTTACGTATTATACAAGGGGATGAAAGCTGTAATTAATTAATGTCAAATGTTAATCTAAATGATATCTCAAGAGTCATTTTTGATGCTGCATTGCATACGACCTCAGCTTTTTCTCAAAGTAATTTACTGGCCAACTTAGAATGAAAGATAGTCAAAAATTAATAGTCACCGATGGGAAATAATTTTTTCCCATTAAGTTGAACTACTTCGATGTAGACATGTTCCCAAAAAGTGAAAAGAAAAAGAAAAGAAAAGTAAAACTTAAATGTTGAAATTAATTATTGGTCATACTTCAATAGGTCCTCAAATATTCTCTAACCATAGTGCATGTTATATGTTTTTTTTTTGTTATTGAATGAATCAAAATAAAAAGTAAAATTATCCAAAAACAAGCAATATTTTATGTGTGAAACGGTTTAAAATATAATCGCCAGCTATTTTTTTTAGTACTTAAGTTGAAATCTCCACTTTTAGGCGGGATTTCCCTTTTTCAAGTTATTGTTGATATTGATTATTGATATTCTCCCGTCAAAAGACCAAATTAACAAATAAATAAATAAATAAACTTTCTTAAAACTGGATTTATTATTGGAAAGTAGGTCCGAGCAGCATATTATTAATATTGATAGATATTACTGTTTTAGTCTTTCGATAAACTTTTTAACTGTCTGATTTATGACTAAAGACAGTTATACATGTTGTGTAATTAATATGTAATGTCAACATTCACATATCATATCATTAAAAAATTAATATAATTACTAAAAGTATAATTCTTACCATAAATTTTATCTATGTATATATACTCATCATAATCTTGTCAAAAAAAAAAAAAAAGATGATATTTTTTTTGTGAAACAAGGAACACAGGTAGCAATGTAATTGAATATCAATATAACAACTAATATTGCCCATCATATAGATCTACAAAATTAAATAATATTTGACTTTTAAAAGGGAAATAAAAGAAGATGAAAATTGGAGAATCATAGAAAATAAAATTAAAAAATATATAAGAGGCTAGGAGTCAAACCCAAAGGAACGGATGAAAAATAGAAGACAGCATGGAACAAGTAAAGGTCTCTGTCAAAGAAGATCTAAAGACATCGATGGGACCATAACCCACGTCTGCAAAGCAACCCATAAGAGCTGACTGCCTTCCCTTCCGAGTACAAACGGTACCTCCCTCACTGCTAAAAGCCTCCCCGTTGACAATACCATTCATGCCTTACAACTTTCAAGTCTAAAAACTTAGCCACAACTTTCAACTACCCACCAAAAATAAAAATAAAATAAAAAAATAGAAGAAGAAGAAGTTACGTTCTATTATTGACATAAAATCCTTAATACATTATACATTAGTAACACGATCGAGCTGTCACATGTTAATAGGAGATCTTTTTGTCTAACCTTTTTTTCATATGAATTAAAATAAATCTTTAAAGAAAAAAAAAAATCAATGGTCCATCTGTATTGTCACATATCCGTATAAGATCTAATTATCTAAATTTGTATGATATAGCAAGTACATTTATAGCAAATGATGATGTATAAAAAACACACACATGAATGAATGACTTACGGCAATCACAACGATGTACTAATAGGATGATTTATTTTGTATAGAAATAAAAATAAAAAAAAGGAAAAAACATTTTATAAAATGGACCACACCTTACTTAATCATGGCACCGTGGCACAACATATGTAATGTTAGCTTAATGGAACTGAACATAATGGGAGCATATTGTTATAATTAAGAGGCCCCAATGTTAGGCGAGGAGGTAAAGACAAATGACCAAAGGCTGAGCCAACATTAAAAATTATATATGGACCAACGGTTTCTCTTTCCTTTTATGTGCTTCTCTGCTGCACGTGGGGGTCGCCCTTCTAGTTATCCATGGTATCCAAATCCTGTTTTCGAAGCTCTTAAGTCTACTTACCCAAATCCTTAACACGTGGGAGCAGTGGATTTTTCTTTTATTGAACAGAATATTTAAGGACGTCACCATATAAATACTAAGCATACAAATTCTAATCTTATATTTTAATTTCTAATTTACATAATACGTAAGTTGTCTCTTTTTTTATTATTTATTAATAAGTCTTTAAAATTAAAAGATTATATCTATTAATAAAAATATAATAACTCACCACTATATATGAATTGGTATTAAAAATTCAAATTATAATTTATATCTCTGACATTATTCATTGATTAAAGGTTGATGTCACTACACGAAACTCATAAACATGACCTAATTGTCCAAAAAAAAAAAAACTCATAGATATGATCTGACTTAATTCTAATAACAATAGTGTTTTAGTATAGTAATGCTCTCCAAGTATTTTTCTTTTTTTTTTTCACTCATGAATAATATAAGGTATGTATGTGGTGGAATAGTGAAGAGCCACGTGGATGGTGAAGTATCAGTAAATTAATACTAGATATAAACAAAACAAAGATATCCGAATCTGGCATCTTTTCTGTCTTCATAATTTTTAACCCATTGCGCGTTATTTGTTCAAATCTTCATTGTTCTTTGAAAAAAAAATGGAGGGAAATAGGGAATGGTATAATAAATTAAAAGGAGACAAAAACAAAGATACCCATGAGCGAACAAAATTTTATATGCTTCTATATATATACTAGAAATTATTTGGCAAAGAAAGAAATCGCTCTTTATTTGAACTAGAAAAAAAAAAAAAAAAAAAATCCATACACCAAGGCACGTTACGACAGTGTGAAATGGTTCCTATAAAACTACGGAGTTGGTTTGTTTGGAGATTGGACAATATTATTGGGCATGTTTTTCTAAATCCTATATTTTGGAGACCATGATCCACAATGTATCATATTAAAGCCATATTAATCACTGATTAAGAAAAATCATAATAGGTCACATATTAATCACTTATTAAGAAAAATACGTCCATTCAACTGAGGGGGGGGTGTGGAATACAACTAATTACATGTACCGCGACTCTCCTAACAAAAAAAAAATTTCAAAAATTTTTAACGATTGTAAGGCTTATGAATCTTATTTCTCATGTAGAAATGATATCACTCTTAAGTTTTAAATTTGAGATATCTTACTCAAATTCCTCCCTTCTCATTTGTTGGCTAGTATCAATAGAAATATTTTTTGATCAAAATTAAAACAATTGAATTTGATTTTGGTGAAAACTTCAAACAATTAAGTCAAATCATATTGAACTAGTCTATTAAAAAAATTTCGTTTGTCGGAGTATACAGGGATAAATGGACGATATATATATATATATATATATATATATACGTTATTGCATGGGGTCATAAAATATATATGGTTAAGTACGTGGATACTATTCTTGGGTATAGTACGACTAAGCAGTACATGTCGAGGTGAAATTTTTGGCAGGATTCGAACGTGATCATTCAAACCGACATGAATTCCAAATAACAACCCGAATTGACTGTTTTTCTTCAGTGACGATAGTGTTAAGCTGTGTAGTTTAATTATATATGACTGTTACATCTAATGAGTATTTTATATTTATAACTTTGGTTTTCATAGTTTTTCTTAGTATATAGAATTATTATTGGTAAAAAATAGAGAGAGTGAGAAGTACAATATTTTTTTCATTATGATAAATTACTGTAACAACTGATAAATAAATATAGCTCTTATATTTAGAATGAACCAGTACTATATATCTTATCTGTCTTTAAAACTTCTTTTTTTTTTTTTTTTTTTGGTATAATTTTATTGGTATTGGTGATATAAAATAGGACGTCAACTACTTCTTAACAGATAAGTGTCTTTAACATATAGGTATCTTATAAGTTCTTAAAGCACAACGCTAATTTGGATCAATATTAAGTTTGAATGATAATGAAGAGATCAGCAATTAATAAACAAATCGATATATTATCTTGATCTACCAACAAAATCTTTTTTTACCTATACAATCTACAGTACAATATTAAAGATTTAAAAGGATAAGAAAGGAACCCAAAAAAAAAAAAGAAAAAAAGAAAAGAGAAAAGTAAAACATGCAAAGCGAAGAACACTGAATTTATGTTGAGCATGTGAAACGAAGAAACCAAGCAAATTCTTGAGACAGACTTTATATCAATTAAGGAGACAGCAAAACAGCAAATTCACACTCACGTGCCGAGTCCTTGTTCAGCTGTTCCCATTAATTATCTATTTATTTTTATTTTTTATTTTTGCTAAATAATTGTTTATTTATTTCTTTCTTTCTTTCTTTGATATAATTAGTTGTTCTCATTATTATTACTTTATATGCGTATGGATATGGTCAAACCTATCATAGTTTATAAAATCTAAATTCTAAGATTTTCTAACGCGTGTGAGATAAGGATGTGCTGTCAACTCTCTCTCTCTCTCTCTCTCTCTCTCTTTTTATTTTTTATTTTTTATTTTTTAAACATTTTTCCTTATTTGGGGTTTTGATAAGATTGTCAGTCCAAACGCTGAAGCCTTCAATATTGAGTTAATAATACAGAAGTCTAATCAACGTTTATTCACTATAATACAAGTAATTGTTATATTCATGCATTTTTCTAGTTGGTCGGATCTTTGCCAAGTTTTATTATTATAATTATTATTATTATTTTGAATTACTGTGTTATATATGTGTGTGTGTTAAATTCTTCACCTACCGAAGATGGGCATGAGCAGTTATCAACTTCTCTAAGTGGCTTCCAATATATATCGGTTGAAAAATGACACTCCTCCTTTTGCCCGATTCTTATTTGTATGATCTTCCACAACAAAATCGGCCAAATACTATATGGTCCACTCACCCACTGGCTCACCAAACAATATATTCATGTATATCACAACACACACACACACACATATATATATATATATATATATGTACTTGGTATAAGTCTATCTTTTGGTCTTGTTTAAGTGGAGAAGTAACTTGAAACATCCAGAAATTATATGCCCATTTGGAACCGCATATGACATCTAATTTTCAAATTTTTTTTGTCTTGTTCTTCAAATCAAAATTATTTTTCACTATTTAATCTCTAAATGCCTACAATAAGCTTAAATTTTAAAAGTATATATAACTTTGTTATTTTAAGTCTAAATGAAATGATTTTTTTTTTCAAAACAGTTTTTTCCCCAAACACATATTTCCAAAACTATGTTTCATTTCTAATCCAAAACTTATTTCCAAAACCTTCCCAAACATGTGTATTATATTTTCGTGGCATGAGGTATAATGGTGGATCTATCGTTTAGAATAATGGAGACTTGACTATATATATTTGGGACTCGATTGAAATTACCATAATCTTAACAGTGACTTAATATATAGCTTTAATAAGGGAATGAACTATTTGTGTGTGTGTGTGTGTAACAAATAGCTATAAAAGTTGTCTGCAAAAGGCCACGCATTCTTAACCACTCGATCAGTTCAGTTGCAATTGCAATTAGTATAGCATAAAACCATATGTAAAATAGTTAGTTAAATATCTAGCGAGTTCAAATCTCAAACTACAAAAGCCTATAGCTATAGCTAGTTCTACTCATTTCAATTTTGGATGGTGACTATCAGACATTTTCATAGACTAAAAAAAAAAAAAAAAATCTAATTATATGTATGAAAGAAAGCTACGCACAGGTGCAAAGTTAGCTACCTGTCCACATGCAAGTTTTTTTGTTGTTGTTTTTTTTTTTTACTGAATTAAAAAAAAAAAAAAAAAAAGAGAAAATTACCCAAATAACCATCTATAATTTTTTATCTATTGACCAATATGACATAAATTTTTCCTTTTTAAACCAACATGACACATACTTTGATTTACTTTAGTTTAATTTTATGTCATATTGGTCTAATTTTAATTTTTTGTGTTATATTGGTGTAATAGTTTTTAAATTTATGTCGTTCATGTGCTTTTCTCATTGAAATTCCACAAAAAAAAAATAATAATAATAAAGTGACTCACATTAGCAAATCTTCATATGCATGATTAAAGGACCTCCTCCGACACTAACAAGAGTGTTAAATGAATGCTCCATTGTTAGGTCTTTATCTCTCAAATGAATGCATTATCCGAATATCACCGAATGTATAAATAACAAGGATATTCTGAAGTGTGATCTCAGATACTCTAATTAAATTGAGTATTAGGTTTGACATGGACAATTCTTCACATCTAAAATCCTCAACGAGGATCATTTATCACTCAATTAATATTTGATCACAAGCCTACTAACTATTAGAGTAGTCAATCACCGTTGTCCACCCGGCCATTGGTGTCCACATATGCAAGTTGTACCATACAATGTTCCACAATGAAAAAAAAAAAAAAAACAATATAGTAGTGGGATTTTCTTGTTATGGGCAATACATAGGCATAGCTAGCTTGAGCATTTGAAAACAAAACAGGCAGTTCCAAGCTTAAGACGGAAACAAAGAGAAGGAAAAACCAGTGTATAATATTGAGGGAGACAGATGTGAAATGTATAATTAGGTGGGGCCCTTACTCCCATGCATGCCCCGATGGGATGTGTAAGAATGTTTGGAGGTCCTGCCAACTGGAATGGAACTGATTGGCATCTTCATCTTCTTTATTATAAATATAAATTTATTTATGTATCCATCACAAAATAGATAAATAAATAGGTAGAAAAATATAATAGTGATCACAAAAATGAAAAAGAATTCTTAGTCTATATTTGATTTGATGAATGAGTTTAACTCAAACTCAACTCAAAATTTTCATTTTAATTTTTATCTTTTTTTTAAAAGTCAACAAAATTTATAACTACTTTTTAAAAATCAATTCAACTTAAATTTAAAAATTTTATCTCATCTCAAACACCAAACAAACCCTTAGAATTTCAACGAGAATAAGGCTTTGGGTCATGCAACACCTATGCGCCCATGCCCCCGCTCCTCCTCCTCACAATTTAAAAATGGTTTTTTGCATGTAACGTTTAGAGAGCCAGTACCAGCTAGTTTGTTTTTTCTTTTTGGAACAAAATCTTAAATTATTATTAGTTTTGATTATCAAAGTTATAATACAATATACTATTACGAAAAATGAACAAGAATACGTCTCATGAGAAAATAAAAAGGAGGAGAAATATTTGTGCTCCTTTTATCTCGTCTATGTGTTTGGGTGCAAAATTTGATCGGTTGTCCCCACTTAATGGCAAATCAACGATGCGGCATGAGTTTATGATAACCCATTTTGGTAGCTAGGTTACCCTTCTCCTTGGTTGCACCCATTTCAGATGTTGTTTGAATTATAATTTGATTTTTCTGTTTTTTTTTTTTTTTTCCTTTTATTTACGATATATGAGATAAAAGGTTCTCATTTGTTAAAAGAAAATGAAAACTCTATTGGTTTTCGAATCTGAAAGCTCTTGTTTGCGTGACAGCGTGACTATTTTATTGACGATGGTCCCCAAATGGGATATAGCCTGTGGCTTGTGCTTGGTCAGATCCGGACTTCTCTGACGTCATGAACCCCAACTAAGAGCGGGGAAGGAAGGGAAAAAAAAAAAGAAAAAGATCTTTGCATATTAAACCAAAGTTCATAAAGATGGTAAGTGGGTCCCAATCAGAGGGTAGTATTGCTGTAGCCATTAAAAATACTGAAAAATAGCTTGCACCAACTATATATTCACGTATATTTTAACCAATATTGTGCACTGTACAGATAGCATTGATATTTATTTTGTAAATTAGTATATAGGTTGAAGTTTTACTTATTTATTAATATCTTTTTTTTTTGTTTTTTTTTTTCAATCTCTATATGAATCAATCATAACTGGTGGTCAACTTTGGGTTGGCTGCTGTGTAGCCCAAGATTACAGATGGGTTTTAGCTATCTGTGCGCAATTATATAGGCTGAAGCCCAGTGTGATCAGCTCAGTTGACTGTTTTACCATGCAAAGAATTTTCAGGGAGATTGAAACTCTACCTGTTATATATTGAAATCATATATAAAAAGTACCGTTAAATTAGCTAGATCTTCAATTTATCCAAGCTTATGACTCCATCAAGAGACCATCATGTTCTAGGTTCGACCAATGATAATCTCGAATCATCCCTGATGTCAAACATTTTTTTATTTTTTTTAGGAATCTAGTGAAATCATAAGTGAAAAGGTACTATGACCTGACTTATGATCTCTCTTCAGACTCAACCTAGAGCTATGTAATCTACCACCAAGCTCATGGTTCTCACAAAGAAGATTGGATCTTAAAATGAAGATATGGGGAATTTCAACTTTAGTATTGAGACTGCATTTAATAAAGACATTCACCTATAATCATAACGAGTGATAAACACCTTATTAATATTATCATTATTATTTGTTTAACTATAACAGACACCATAAATAGCCTTCAAAAAACCGTCACTAAGCAGCAACGTCTGTGCATATTTGTTTCTAGCTCTCCCATGTCCGACTAAGAAAGTGCGAATTTTTCAACGATCTAGAAGGATCTATTCTCCTGATCATATCTCTTAAATATTTAGCACAAGGAAAAAAGACAAGAAGAAGTATGAAAAGCCAACTCCAAACAAGATTCGGTTGTCTGACTTTGTCATCCACAACAATAAACAAAGCGTTAACGTTCTTTTATCATCAATCAAAAGAAAGGAAAAGGAAATCTAATTCGAAAGAAAAGTACTAGAGAAGAGATATCGAAAGCAGCCAGAGTATAAGTTTGATCTTATTTTCAGGCACTAAATCGTATCGAGTAATGTTGGACTTTTAGATTTAACGTAAACTTCTTTTACTATATCTTAGCTAAAAATCCAAAAATAAAATAAAATCCAAGTAATAATAACAAAAAAAAAATCGAAAATCCTTTAATTTAGTACAGTTGGCATAATATGATTAGTAGGCCAAGCTACAACATGAACATGATTTCTCCAACTGACGCAACATGGCGCTGGCCGCACAATAACGTAATAACACAGACACAATATTAAAATTACTCCTGAGGTATTAATTGATAAAATCTTGTGGTTCACTCATAATTATATTGGATTGTTATTACTTTTTATTATTATTATTATTAATGTTATTAATCTATTGACATGTTTGGATCATTAAGTTTGAACAGAAAATTATAATAATTTGTGAGAGCTAGAAAACTTTGTAAGAAAAAGTTTGAATTGTAAGTACCAACTATAGATGCAAACGGGGGCCATGTGACAGTTGAAATTTTGAATCTCTCCCATCTTTTAAACATTTCTTTCGTCTGTCTTAAGTAGATACATGAATGTCATGGCATATATATATATATATATATTTTATGTATATGTATATATGTATTTGGACCAGCTATAGCCGGCTAATATACTTATAATTATGGCAACCTGTAAACAATATATGATTTCTGTAATGACTGCTAATTAATCTTGTTGTCCACACGTTTTCGTGAAATTGATCATCAAGAAAACGGCTACTTCTTTCAGTGGCAATCATTAAGATTGGCCTTATAAAAAGCGACAAACACCTCGGCCATTGGAACAAACCAAACAAACATTCCTTTCATATTTATTTTTGCATATAATCACTCATTAACAACCAATATTTTCATATACCAATAAGCTACCTCAATATTGCACTTAATTTCCCTCTTGTGTTCTTTGCCAACAATACTAAGATGGCGTTTGGTGGTAATTATCTAATATTATTTGGTTTAGCTTTGTCTGCCTTTGGTGCTGTATCTCGATCGGTAACCGACCAGTTGACCAATTCGTCGGCGGTTCTGTTGAGGGTTGACCAGTCGGGAAATGGCGATTACAAGACGATACAGGAGGCCATCGACGCGGTACCTTCAAACAACAAGGAGCTTGTGTTTATATTGGTGAAGCCGGGAATTTACAAAGAGAAGGTTACTGTGCCTGCTGATAAGCCTTTCATAACCCTAAGTGGCAGAAAAGCTTCTGAGACTTTCATAACATGGAGCGAAAGTGGGGGGATTTTTGACTCTCCTACCGTAAGTGTTTTGGCTTCTGACTTTGTTGCGCGGCATCTCACCATTCAGGTACATTTTTCACTCTTCATATACGTAAGCTTATAAAACTTTAGTTACTACAATCTATGTAAAATTTCATCTATAAAACTAAAAACATTGAGCAGTACCTCATGTATATATAACACGGTGACAGGAAAAAAAAAAAAAATTGTATAAGTTATTTAGCTCTGTTTGGCACTCTTTTTTAAACCGATCACTTTTTTTTTTTTAATTACTATATTCTCTTTTACAAAAAAGTTGAAATCCGAATAGATCGTAGTGTGGTATGTAACAAAATATTAAATATATACGAGACTTTAGTTGTTATTGTTATGTGACAGTACTGATTCGTGAATATATCGCTATATATATAGTATTGGCCAATATCAGTGATGTTTATAAGTATTTTTCTAAAACATTTGCAGGTTGCTATTCCAACCTTATTCGTGATCTTAATCAAATAATTTAGCATCACTTTAAACAGTTATGACTTTAATATTAACAAATATAATAAGAAATGACCTTTTGTTTAAAATCTGTTAATTGAATAAAACGAATATATGATGGGTGTAAAATTAGTATTTTTGAAAAAAAAAAAAATACCTAAGATGAGGTGGAATTAATTAGTTTTTGCATTACTTGAGTACGATATAAGACTGGCATTGACTTTTGCCATATGTGTGTTAAAGAATACATAGGTACGTATCTCTTCTAATATTCTTTTGCCCCAAGAATATTTAATATCCTAATAAACAGTTTATATTTGCAATATAATTTACAGAACACACACGGGTCTAGTGGGAAAGCAGTGGCATTGAGGGTATCGGCGGATAGAGCGGCGTTCTACGGCTGCAGAATCCTATCTTATCAAGACACCCTTCTGGACGATACCGGCAGGCATTACTACCAAAACTGCTACATCGAAGGCGCTACCGACTTCATTTGCGGCAACGCAGCTTCTCTCTTTGAGGTACGTACGTAGAAGAAGAAGACATGCATGAAAATAATATTACACATGATAATGAGAGATAAATAAAATTATTAAAAAAAAAAAACGTGTTTTACATTTTTTTAAAATTTTTTTTAACAGAAATGCCATATTCATTCGCTTGCCGAAGGAACAGGAGCTATCACGGCGCAGCGAAGGGAATCTCCTTCGGAGGACACTGGCTTCACCTTCTTGGGCTGCACCATCACCGGTACCAGGACGGCTATGCTAGGAAGGCCGTGGGGAGACTACTCTAGGGTCGTGTTTGCCTTGAGTTACATGTCCAATGTCATACTTCCCCAAGGCTGGGAAGACTGGGGAGACCAATCCAAACAAAGGTATATATTTTGCTAGTACTTTAATAAATTATATATATCTGTTTTATGATCAATTGGATTTCTTGATTGAAAAAACTAGTGACTCGCAATCATGTTTTACAATATTTTCTTATAGTAGTGAGGGTTTTTTTATTTTATTTTAATTTTCAAACATTTCATAGGTTAAAATCCATTAAATGAAAAAGTACGCAGTTAAAATCGACAAAATTCTCATATTTTCGGTGTTATTCACCAATACTTTTGCTAACCACGCAACCGTTTTGATAGGTACAAAGACTAAGCAAGAAATCTCCAGCTAGCTAGCTTGAATTTTGATATCTAGCTTATATATGAAGCATATATATATATATATATATGTATTTATGTAGAAGCTGATAATATTTTCTTGGTCTTTTTTTTTTTTTTTTTTTTGATTTTGTAGTACGGTGTTTTATGGGCAATACAAGTGTTATGGACCTGGAGCAGTTACTTCAAAAAGAGTGAAATGGGCAAGAAACCTTACAAGCGTAGAAGCTGAACCATTCATGACCAAGGACTCGATCGATGGCAAAACTTGGATCAGGCCCGTGCCAACCAGTTTCAGGAAGGCTTTCAATGCCGGAAATCACTAGGGAGATATGATCTACATATATATATATATATATATACATATAATTATTTAATTATTTAATTATTTAATCGATTAATTGATACGTTCACTTTTACATTTGTTAACAGAGAAAATAGTTCTTTACAGAAATGTGTTTAAATAAATAAGATATATTATTCTTTGTTGCGATATGTAAAAGTGATTCTTTACGTTTGTTGATTAATACAAAATTGATTCTATATGTTAAGTGACATTTACATTTTTTTTCTCTCTCTGTAAAAATTGTTCCGTTATATATATCAATA
The DNA here is from genome assembly GCA_009761775.1 of Ficus carica. Classification (NCBI taxonomy): domain Eukaryota; kingdom Viridiplantae; phylum Streptophyta; class Magnoliopsida; order Rosales; family Moraceae; genus Ficus; species Ficus carica. The sequence goes on along the minus strand of CM019745.1, from coordinate 5,495,309 downwards.
AAGTAATATCTGGTTTTTTTTTTTTTTTACTTAATCTTTCACTTGAAGGGAGAAATAATTAAAGTTGTTTTGTTTTATTTTTTATTATTTTTTAATTGAAAGCTTATTATATGAAGTGCAAAAGGATTAGCGGCCGTGAACTCGCAAAAGTTGGTTTGTTAATTGATAAAAATTCAACGAGTGGATAGCTTTTTTTTCTTAATCTTTGGGAGGATATGAACGTAATAAACTGAAGGATAAAAATAATGTATCTTTAGATTTTATCTACAATCACATAGTAGATAGTATTTTTTTCCCCCCTACTTAAATACCAATTGCCCCAAAATACAATAGTAAGTCGGTCGTCACACCAAATGATCTTCAAAGATCTTGACCAGTCATAAAACTTACGTGTAGCATGTATTTGCCACGTATGATGCTAGTAATCTTTTTCTTTTGTTATATTCTGAGTAATCTAGGCTTAACATAGTATACATACAACTATATAGACATCACCTTTTTCCTCTGAAAATACATCACCAAATATAAGTTCATAAATAATGTCTCTCTCTCCTCCAGAAATGGTGAATGGCAAGCAGACATCTAGCTATAGATACACCCACATTTATAAAAGAACTAGGTCCCACATTTAAAGAAAATATCTCACGACTTTGGGGCTTTGCCGCCATGCGGGTAAACCTGTGGGCTGGTATGGCAGTGGCAGCGGCAGTGGATCAGCTTTAGGACAAAATAATTTGGATAAGAACAAAGTTATAAAAAAAAAAAAATGAGATAACATTTCAAAAAAATTATAAAAAAAAAAAAAAGAAGGAAAAAGATAAGGACCCACTATCTAACGTTGAAGCAGCATATATACATATATAAATATAAAATGTGTCTCAACGAATTTAGAGGAATATTCAACTTTCGTCTTTTGTTAAACTGAAACTGAAACCAACAATTTGAGCAAATTATAATGGGTTCTCTAATGTCAGGATGGGACTCCCCAGTCCTCGGTTCCAAATCAGGTAAATCATACTTTGCTAGCTTCACTGCAATTAATATGTTTTTTTTTTTTTTTTTTTTTTGGGGGGGTGGAAATTTACTGAATATAGAGATCGTGATTATTCATCAGGTGTGTACAAGCGAAATCGGTCACTCACCAAAGACGAAATTGAAGCTTTTTGGAGATCAAAGCAGAAAACAGTAGAAGAACATCTTAAAGAAATTACTAGCCCCTCAGACGCCAAAAATCATGAGGTAAATTATATATTAATTACTTTAGTATTTAGTTATTCAATTACAAGTTTACAACTACATATAGACGAAAGCTGATCTCTTTTTTACACTTTTTTTCCTTTTTTCTTTATGAGTACAAATTATGCACCAGAATATAGAAGTTCTCCAACTTGATATATATATTGGTAAAATATATGACAGGAAATTAGCACTGTTGATCAGGAGGACTCTGGAAGGAAGCTTCAGAAATCAAGCTCCTTTCCTCTTCAAAATAGAAAGGAGACCGGTAATCTGACGAACGTGGATACTACTGAGACAAGCATCGACAAGCTCGTCAAGAAAAATGGCTGGTAATTAGTTAATTAGTCTGATTTTTTTTTTTCTTTTATACCCATTTGCATCCTCTATATTAATTAATTTGTTACTAATTTTTTTATGTCGGTTGATGATCGAATTTGAGATTTATGACTCCTAAAGCCTCAAGTCTCTCTTTTCTCATCAACTGGATCTAGCTCCAATGGCTTAATTAGTCTGATAAATTGTTTCATGATACGTACGTATATATATATATATACATACACATGTACATAGATATATATATATGTACATATTTTTCTATATTGATGCCTTTAATGTTGCAGGTGGACTAGGAGCAACTCGGCGTTTCTAAACGAGCCACCGGTGATTGAAGGCGCTCCAAACAAGTACGTTTCACAGTTCCGCGTAGCCAGTTTGGCCTCTTCCAAACCACATGCCCATGACGTAATTGCTACTAACTGATCTTCCACTACTCGGCCCTCTGTGATCATGATTTCCGTCAAATATATATATATATATATACCTACAAATTAATATGTAATGTAACTATAAAGTATGATCAACCACTGTGCTTTGTGGTGGTAAAGCCTAGAGTTAATTAAGCTACCTCGTATAATAAGAGGTGTCTGTTTTTATAGGTATCTGATCACTTGTAGTCAAAGTTAATGTGGTTTTGATTTGTAAATATGCATTCTCTGGGTACTCTGATTCACAATTGCTCCCGTCTTTTTCTTTTTCTTTTTCTTTTTCTTTTATGGGGTGAATTGCTGTAGCATTGTGTTTTGATCATCAGTTAATATATATGGTTTGATTTTGATTGAAAATTTGATGAGTTGTGGTTATTTTTTGGATCGCTAGGTTTAAACTTGAAATTCTTATAATAAATTTAAATTTTTGTATATAAGAGAAAATACTGTGAAAAAATGTTTAAAAATGGATTGAAAATGGAATGGAAACTTCAGGCCCATGGGGTATTATCCATTGTGACCAAAGTTGGAGGACTGTCGTTAGTGGGTTACGGTGGGTTGTTGACGAGGACAGGGATTTATGGTGACTTCAAATGGATGAGCTTGTCATTTTCAAAGCCTAAGGGATAGGATTTGTGTCCCACGGAGCGTGATTAAAGCGATATATATATATATATATATATATTTTTTTTTTTTTTTTGTTTTTTCAACTCTATGTGATCATTTAGAATGAAAAGTTAATCTAAATGTATGCAAGCAATTGAAGTAATAACTTACCTATAAAGCATATTAAAGGACAAACAATGATATATGGACAGATTAAATAAAGGATCAAATTATCAATCATCCCCTTCTTAATGGGCAAGAAATAATTAATTGAGCTTTAACAGGAAACTAAAGGCCTGTTTGGGTGGTGAGTTAACTCACCACCGTCAACTCAATTTTTGTCTTTTTCCCCAAAAGTTTTTTATCTTTTCTGAAAAAGTCAATCAAAATCACTATTTAAACTTACAAATCTTAACTCAAACTCAAACACCAAACAGGCTCTAAAACTTAAGTAACTAAAATTTAACATATACATATATTTGTGCGTGTGTAAGAAATTTATCTATTGGTATAATTATATATGTTTATATGAGTTTAAACATCATGTCAATCGGTCTTTACCCACACACACACACACACACACACACACACCAACACCGCCATAAGTTTGTCTTAAAAAAAAAAAAAAAAAAAAAAAAAAAACAACAACAACAACAACAACAACAACAGCAACAGCAACTACAACATCATTAGTTAGCAATTTTCCGAGGGCCTTCTTATATATAACACTTTTACATCTATATGTATTCGTACTTTTAAAGAGAAAAAACAAAAAAGCTCGTAGAGGTATTTTTGGAGAGTTTTACTACATTCCAAATTTCGAGAATAATTTTTGATCGGTACAAAATATTAGGTAATCAATATTTGAGCTTGAAAAAGTATTCAAGTTTAAAATCTAAAGGCGTGCCCATGACTCAATAATTTCTTATTATAATGTCTCCATAGCTTTTGATCTTTTTACTAAAGATAATGATATAGTATTATAATGTTCATGTTATGCCATATGCGCTGGATCCATTATAAGCATGGTACATAAATGTAATCATGCTCTTTATAATGTATTTTTTTTCTTGGCTAGCAATATTCTTGACAAAAAAAAAAAAAAAAAAAAAAAAACCTAGTGGATCCTCCTAAATATTTTTTACTTGGGAAAAAATATTCCTCTCCACTTTTTGATTAATTATAAAGTCTAAATTCCTTTTAATAAAAATCATATTGTCTAAACTAATAGATACAAATAACCACAGAAGGTTGTGGTATAATGGTTAGTAATCTTGCCTAAGGTCTCCTCATTCTTTTCACCAAGATTCAAAATCCCATAGCCTCAAGTTAAGACCCTGCTCCAGCATTGGTTAGTGACAAGCGGTAGTGACCCTCGATTGAAAGCTTGGTGAGACAAGACATAGACCTTAGTTACTTCTCGGTGGTGTCCAAAATTCCTATCTATATGAGAGAGCATGAGAATATGATGAGCACCACTTGATTCCCCTTTTTTCGAAACAAAAACAAAAACGGTACAAATTGTATAATATTGTAACGTTTTTTTTTTATTTTCTGTCCCGCACTTTATACACCATCCTGTGACTTGTTATGGTGGAAAATGTCCTCTCATGACAAATTAGGGAGAATGTGGTAAATACCATTGGAAGGTAACTATCTGTAAAGCCCATTTTTTGGATGATGAAATCAAAGAGCTGATGATACGAAAATACACAATAGTTACAGTAGACCTTTATGTATCCTATATTATTTTAACATTAAAGAAGGAGGATAAAAATAAAAAGATTTGAAAATATATGAAGGTCAAAACAGTAAACGGATGAAATTGGGAATGAGTTTTTGGGGGGGTTTTTTTTTTATTTTTATTTTTTTAAATAAGGAGAACTGTTGATTCTCTCATCTTCTGAGCTCGCTTGCTCTCCTCCATGGAGAAGCTGGGGCCAACCATGTGCGGGAAGATGGGCGTAGCGAACTGGATTGGAGTGTACGTGCTTCTTCGTATCGCTTGAGCACTGCTCTTGCATTAATCTCTCCACCATTGACGAGTGATGACCACGCCGCCGCCGTCGCTGCTGCCGTCGCCAAGAGCCACGGCCACTCTCTTATGCTTTCCTCAACGCCTCCAGATACGTCAACCTCTCCGACCACCTCTATGCCTCTTGGAACAACGTCTTCAACCTCTCCATTTGAGATCTCGAGATCTTTTTATTTTTATTCTTTTCAGTTTCTCAATGTTACTCTAATCTCTATGTGTTTGCTAAATTTGTAGCAAACAATTATAGAAATTGTTTGTTTGATTATAATTTTCTATTTTCTCTTATTCTTTCTTGGCGGTATCCGATTGTTTTTTTTTTTTTTTTAACATAAAACTTGGAAAAGATTTTCTTGCTGTTGTTTTTTTCAAACCTTGTATTTACAATCTTATTGAAACAATGGGTAGCACTCAAAACTAAGTACCAAAAAAAAAAAAAAAAAAAAAAGTTTTGTATTCGGCCCTTTGATAATGGTTTGGAGTTAGCATTATGCTGGGCTGTTTGGCTGAAAAAAAAAAAAAACAATAAAGGGTGAGAATGGAGGAAGATAAGAGTCAGCAATCCCAATTTAAAGTAAACCATTACCATGAAATTACAGATATACCATCATTAAAGTCCCTTTATTTCATACTTGTTCTGCAAGATCTGGTACATCAATGACTATGTTGTCAATGTATTCCAACCGTCCTTTTGAAATTCTATTAATTATTGTCTGATGGGATACTTTCCTTGGTTATTCTTAAGTGGTATCTACTACGACCTTTCCTAACAAATTATTAGGTGGTTTTGTTTTGTTTTTTTTTTTTTTTTAAGGACTAAAATTAGGTCTTGTTTGATTATGAAATGCCACCAAGATTTTACTGTGCACAACTTGGGTTGAACCTGTTACAGGAGTACGTACTGGGTGGTTGAGGTGGTAACATCAAAACCTAACTTGGTAGGAGCTAATTTCATTGCTGATTTATCTATCTATCTTCTTCATCTTTTTCTTTTTTATTTTTCCTTTTTTTTTTTTTTAACTGAAACTCTGTCATAATTGAAAAAAAAAAAAAAAAAAAAAAAAAAACCCAACCAAACTAATCGTCAGAGGTTAAAAGGGTATAAGTGTGAATCGGGGTGGGGTTGACTTGACTGTTACTCTGTTGAAAAGGAGGAGCTGTCGTTTCTAACGGTTGACTGTCGTATGTTGAGCAATAAACAGCGGGTCATTCTGGTCTAATGCCCTTTCATGGATCAAGCCCCACATTTTGGAAGGCCCTAATCTGGCTATCTTCGTTACTAGAATGATCTATCTAAAATTATATAAAAGCAAATCTTTAAATCTTAGATGTAAAACTCGAATCATCACATCTAACCTTAAAAAAAAAAAAAAAAAAAAAAAACACTTTTATTTGTTTTTTCTTTGGTTCGTTATGGAGAGTCATATCTTATTAATGTATGTTCTCATCTTAATCTTAAAAAGGAAAAAAAACGAAAAAATTCATATAAACAAATACTTTAGTCCATCGGCAAATTTACTTTTACTTTAAATATGCATACATATGCAGGTTAAGTCACTTGCCTTTGGTTTTAATATATGAAAAATCTAATTTAAATAAGGAAGAAAAAAAAAAGGTCGTATGATGAGTAGCCGAGGACAAAATTCTCTTCCAGGTATACCCTTCACCTAACCCAATGATGAGTTAGATACCAAGGGGTGATTTCGACTTTCCGTAATAGGCTTCTCAAGTTCAACCAACACTTTGCTGAGAAGTTAAGCGACCCATTTGTATTGCCATTATTAGCTACAATTTATTTTCAACCAAAAAAATAAAATTATTGACTACCAAAATAAAAAATACAAATAAAAAATAGGGCTTGGAACAATATTATCCATCCAATGATGTTTATCACAGTAACCAATGAACATTCTAGAAAGTCAACAGTCACAAGGATGAGCACTGACCATTGCCTCCCTTCATGCTATATATAAGCAATTAATTTTGAAAAATACTTCAAAACATCAGTATTTAAACATTATATTATAATAAAAATATATATCCTATTAATGAGTTTTATATTATGGGATCTACTTTTTATTTATAAGAAAACCACTAATATTGTTAGTTAGTTTCATCATTAAAAAAAAAAAAAGAGAAATTAAACAAGAATAAAAATTGGATTTGGACACCAACTAAATCAACGACAAGGTTATAAAGGTAATCTAGCTGCTTCTTCTCGGCAATAAAACGAGCTCTAAACTTGGCTATACTGGGAAAACACTTCCACATAACTTCTCCTAATTTCCCTGTTCCCTCACAAGCACTTGTTGGAAACTCTTTGCTTCTTTTGGGCGAAGAAAATTAATCCAATGGCGGAGAAAAGCAAGATTTTGATCATCGGAGGCACCGGCTACATCGGAAAGTTCATAGTGGAAGCGAGCGCCAAGGCCGGCCACCCCACATTTGCTCTGGTCAGGGACAGCACGGTCAACGACCCTGTTAAGGGAAAACTAATCGACAACTTCAAAGGCTTGGGTGTCACTTTGCTCTACGTGAGTATATATATTTTTATAACTTATATAAGATAGATAAAATATCCCTTTCTCTCTTAATTTGTTGACATCAAAATAGTTATATACATATACATATATATATGTATATGATTTTTGTTGTTGTATAAATGTATATGTATTTTTGCAGGGCGATCTTTATGATCACGAGAGTTTGGTGAAGGCGATCAAGCAAGTTGACGTGGTGATATCGACTGTGGGTCACTTGCAGATCGGGGATCAGGTCAAAATCATCGCTGCCATTAAAGAAGCTGGTAACGTTAAGGTTGGTACACATGTATACATATATATATATATATATATATATATACACTAGTTGAAACACGTGTTAAGCGTATACATATTGAAATTGTTAAATATTTAATTTACATATACAAATATTAAAATTTTCAATGATATATTATTTTTTGACACTTGTATGTTAGGCTATTACAAAAAAAAAAAAAAAGTAAAAACGTATTTAAAAATATATTTTTATAGAACAAATTTGATTAAGAAGGTAAACCTATTAAAAAAAATTTTCAAAAGTTGAAGGAAAAAAGAAAAAGAATAGAAGAAAGTAACAAATAAAAAGTTAAAAAAAAAAAAAAAAAGAGAGAAAGAAAAACATCATCATAAAAAGACAAAATAATTTAACTAAATTTTTAAATATTATTTTTATGATACTTCACTCTTTTAATATAGTTATGGATATACTTGCACACTAATACATTGAAACAAACTCTTCTTAATTTTTACTGTGTTTCACCTTGACTAATATAGTTTAATTAGTTCTATTTGGCTGAACAATAGTTGGTACTATAGATTATGATTACTAAATAAACAAAACAAAAAAAACAAAAAAACAAAAAAGAAGAAGAAGAAGAGGAAAAAACCTGTTATATAGATATAACGAATTATGTACCATATATATGTTGTTGATAGATATTTTACTGTACCTAGAGCTCAAAATTAGGGTCATTGATCATGATTATAGGACTGAAGAAAACCATCCATACTACTGAATATTCACTACTACAAAAATTAGAATAAACAACGGTAATTAGACGACAGTTTTTTAAAAGAATTTAAATGTTATGATTCACATATAACATTATATAATGTTTATTGTATGGTGCGAGACCAGGAAGCGATAGATTTAAAATCCGGAAGCCAATCTCTTCCTTGGCCACTTTTTTTTTTGGCTAGAATCTTCGTTGTCCAATTGGGTCTATATATTTCTTACATAGGAGTCTAGGACCGAACAAAATGTTGTACAACAGATTAATCCAAATTACAAACTTTTCTGGGGGCAATAAGGAATAAATGAGAATTGATCCTGGTAAAATGACTCCAAATCGGCTTATATATTGGTTGAAAGAAAAAGGCCAAAAAGAAAGCTCACCAAACTTTGTTTGGTACTAGCAAGAATATACTTGTCTTGTGGTTTTTCTTATTATATTTTTTTATTTTGGGTCAAACAACATTTTTTAAAAAAAAGAAAAAGACAAAAAAAAAAATAATAATAATAATAATAATAAAAGAAGAAGGGGAAAAATCTCTAGTTTGTACAACTACGTTATATAGTAGATTATGACGTATTTTTCTTTTGAAAAGAGGTTAAAATGTGGCAATCTAAAATAGTTTAATTTAAGATCAGTGAAAGACTAATATGAAATCTAAAAAGACTTAAGTGTAATAATTTACTAAACTAGAAATTTTGACATTAAAAAATAGACAAATCTCCTAACATTTACAATTTTACTTGAAAAGTTGTAAATGTCAATATTTTGTAATATATTATACAATTTCAAATATTGTTGTCCAAACGCTCGTTTGAAACGTTAAAAAATGAAAACATTCCAAACGTTTAGAAATGGTTCTCAAAACAGAAGGTGACTGATCATATGCCCTTTGCCAATATATATATATATATATATATATATATAAACACATATTTCAGAGATTCTTGCCATCAGAATTTGGCACCGACGTAGATCATGTGAATGCGGTGGAGCCAGCAAAATCAGCATTCGCCAGCAAGGCCCAAATCCGACGTAAGATAGAGGCTGAAGGGATTCCATACACTTACGTGGCATCCAACTACTTCGCTGGCTATTTCCTGCCCACTTTGGCTCAGCCAGGCCTCTTTGCTCCTCCTCCTCCCAAGGACAAAGTCATCATCTTAGGCGATGGAATTCCCAAAGGTACAATATAATCTTCTAAATATTTATTAGCAATCTAATCTTTATGCTTGTTCTTAAATCATTTGGATTTTCAGCACCATTGCCTCATGTTTTGGTTAATTGCCTTGCGAATTTTTAATTTTAACACCCTCTAAACTTGTTATATGCTATCGTAATGTATGATCCAAGAGTTTAATAACGTCATTTATATTAGTGCTTGAAATACGCATGTGCGCCTTATATTGTTTTATACTTTATTCATTGAACTTTGTGTGCTTTGTCAAATTGACTATCAATTTGGATTACAATATGAGTTAAACGTCAAATTTTGAAGTTTAGAAAGAAATTTGTCACAACACGGAAAATTATAAGCGATAAAGTATCGATAATCCTCATCATCTACTACTAATTCTTAACAAATACATGACCCTTATCAGATAATTAAAAGAGAGTAACAATCATCACTATTCATAATTTTTGTTTACTTAATTTCTCTCCAAATAAGTTCATTTTGTTGTACATCAATTTTGTAAATTTGTAATTGTTTTTCGTTCTGATTTTGGGACTGCAGCGGTTTTCAACAAGGAAGAAGACATTGGAACATTCACCATCAGAGCTGTGGACGACCCAAGAACCTTGAACAAGATCCTCTACATTAAGCCTCCAAAGAATACTCTTTCCTTCAATGAGCTCGTTGCCATGTGGGAGAAGAAGATTGGCAAAACTCTTGAGAAAGTCTACGTTCCAGAGGAGCAACTTCTCAAAAATATTCAAGGTGAGACATCCGAGTCATTACTAAAGACAGTTTTTATTTTATTTTATTTTTATCATACAAGATATATGACTCTCACTTATAAAAAATGTTTTTGGGATTTGAATGCGCAGAGTCTCCAATTCCAATCAATGTGGTGTTGGCGATCAACCACTCGGCCTTTGTGAAGGGAGATCATACCAACTTCGAGATTGAACCGTCGTTTGGAGTTGAGGCTTCTGAGCTTTATCCAGACGTCACATATACTACTGTTGAAGATTATCTCGATCAATTTGTTTGACTACATTAAATATGGAAAAAAAAAAAAAAAAAGGCTCTTGTTATATTATGTCACGTTAATAAGAGTACTGAATTTCGTTGCTATTTGAGCGGAGTGCTTGTTTGAAATGTTTTTTTTTTTTTTTTTAATTGCCAAGTATGAATAAACATTATAAACTAGAAAAAAAAATTATCTAATTTAAGCATGTTATAGAATTGTTCTTCCTCATGCGGTGTTGCGTATTACGTTTTGTGGTTTCAGTTCTTAAAGAGTTTTCAAGAATGGCAGGTACAATTGACATATGACATATTTCACGAAAGAAATGATTTCTACTATACGAAATGAAGAAATACATTATTGATAAAATTATTGTTATTATTATTATTTTCAATTAACGTTGTTTCTATACGCTACTGTCGTTTTGGGTAGTTGGTGTGGCGTATTTATGGAATCATCATTTTCAAGATATTGGTCGTTGAGCATATTTACCGTATCAGTATTTCTATTTATAATCCTGGTAATGACAAACTCACGAAAAAAAGACGTTTAAAAACTACAACCTATTAAACGACAACAATTAAAAACGACAACAAAAACTAAAATTGACTGGGTATGAAGAGCGACGAAAAAGGCGAGTCCCACTCAAGTGGCGTACAGGCAGGCTTCAACGACAAATAGCTGAAAAACGAAATAAACAAACGACGACAACAAAACAAACACTAGCAAAAACGACAACTAATAATATTAGAATCGACAGCATATGAAGAACGACAATAACAGAACTGAGCCAAGCGGCCACGTATGCAAACCTCAACGACATGGACCTCAAAAACGATACAAAACACTAGAAACGACAACTCATGAAACAACAACAACAACAACAATAAAATGAGAATAAAATCAATAAATGACACAAACAACTTAAGCCAAGGTTATATCATCTCATTCATTTCAACTTAAAATCTATTATTCTTAAATTTATATTTCTTTTTTTTTTTTGTTAAATTAATATTTATCCGCGGGTCTTTTTCATTTAAAAAAAAAGTTAAAAATCTTTTTTGGAGGCTTAAATTTAATTTTAAAAAGGTGAATTTAAACGGCTACCTACACTCGATCCTTGATAGTAACCCCTCATTTTAAATTTTAATTTTAAATTCTATCAATTATTTCCCTATGGGACTAATTTTCCTAGCTTAACATTGACAATCCATCTTATAATATCCAAAGAAGGTTTGACCAAAAGATGGGCGTTGGAAAGTAGAGATACTTTTAAAAAGTTCAAGTATGCAACATAATATGATTAAGGATGAATAAGCGTACTAATTCAAAAATTAGACTGGCAAGAATGTGAATAAGGAAGCTCATTTAAGCTCATTTGCACAAATGTTCTTGAATGGTTGAAACAAACGGGGTAGCAAGTTCAACTCTTTGAACCCCACTATCTAGCATTATTTTTAATTAGTTATTACGCTTTTTTAATTTCTGTTCGAAAAATGATGACGCTTATTGCATCATTAAAGGTCATAAACCAATAATAAAATGATTTCTTTTGTCCCCTTAGTTTTTTCCTTATAAAAAAAAAAGAAAAAAAGGAAAACGTTTTAACAAAAAAACAATCAAAGAAATAAACCTGCATTGAATTTGTATACTTATGTATTTTCAACCATGATCGTTTCTCACCTGTTTTACATTATTCTTCTGATGATAATTGTTATATTCGGCTCCAATAGTGCCTAACATAGAGAAACACTTTTTTTTTTTTTTTAAAGTATCATTTTTTATGTATTTTTCAAGCTCAGACCACATCGAGTCTTGTCCTAATGATCATCAATCTCATTGATTCAGACAGACCTTCCCAATATAAGCTTCCCTCTTCGTCTGAGTTTCTACAGCCGGCGCCGGAGCTGGTGCCGGTGCCGGGGTTTGTATATTATTTTCCTGAACTTTCAGTTTTCTTATCGAATATTTCTCCGCGAAACCCATCATTAATCTTCTTGCCCTCTCTTCGGTACTTCTCTCACCTGCAAAATTTGAAGTGAATTAAATGAGTTTAATCTTCATGTTAGCAACAAGTTTAAATCAAAATAATTAAGATGCAAAAAAGACAAAGCAAGTGAAACTTTAGTTCTTGTTTTTCTTACCATTCAGATGCTGGGACTTGGCAGTCTCGGACAAGTGAACAAGTGTTGGGGTGATGATAGTGAGGAAAGCCCAGAAGAAGAATATCAAAACAAAAGTTCTCCCACTCATTTGTTGTGGTGGGCTTTTGGGGAGAGGAACTTTGCGGCTTTTGGAGGGGAATATGAGAGAGTTTTAAATGCTAAAAGTTTAGGACAAAAAGTTGTTTGTTTTTGGGTTGGGGAGGTTAAGAAGGGAGAGAAGAGAAACCTTGAAACCTTAGCTGGCCGTGTTTCATGACCATTGCTTAGTATAAAGTTCGAATCATCCGTTTTTATTCGAATATTTTTATATGATTTTTGCTGAGAATTTGAATTATTTTATATGATTATGTGTGCAAAGTCAAGTATATAACATAAATTTATTTTTCTTTTTTTATTTTTTTGTTAAATTGATATTTATCCGCGCGTTTTTTCATTAAAAAAAAAAGGTTAAAATTTTTTTTGAAGGCTTAAATTTAATTTTAAAAAGATGAATATAAACGGCTACCTTCACTCGATCCTTTATGGTAACCTCTCATTTTAAATTCTATCAATTATTTCCCTTTGGGACTAATTTTCCTAGCTTAACATTGACAATCCATCTTATAATATCCAAAGAAGCTTCGACCAAAAGATGGGCGTTGGAAAGTAGGGACACTTTTAAAAAGTTCAAATATGCTTCATAAGATGATTAAGGATAAATAAGCGAACTAATTCAAAAATTAGACTGGCAAGGATGTGAATAAGGAAGCTCATTGGCACAAATGTTCTTGAATGGTTGAAACAAACGGAGTAGTAAGTTCAACTCTTTGAACCCCACTATCTAGCATTATTTTTTATTAGTTATTACGCTTTTTATTTTCTGTTCGAAAAATGATGACACTTATTGCATCATTAAAGGTCATAAACCAATAATAAAATGATTTCTTTTGTCCCCTTATTTATTCCCCAAAAAAAAAAAAAAAAAAAAAGGAAGAGGAAAACTACTAGGTACCAACAAGACATAACAGGATTGTTGCCAAAGAACTTTCCAACGAGCAGGGCAACATATACAAAAAAAAATTATTTTATTATAACAAATTTAATTAATAAACATTAATGAGACATGCTTACAAAGTTTGGCATTAGGGACTGAACACGCCGCGCATAAGAAGTAAGAAATTTTCTACACGATCAAATACTTGAGAATCTTAACAAAAACAGCCCTGTGACTTTACAATAATAATAATACTAATAATAATAATTATTATTATTATAATTAGTGATTAATATTATGATATTATTTTAATGCTAAGTAAGACGACCTTTCAAACAACTCTGTTTTGGCCGTTCAACTACTTGCCCATAAACAAACAGAACCAGTTTAAACTTGAATAGTTAGAGAAAATATTTTTCTCAATTTTCTTTTAGAAAAACCACAACGATTAAGAAAATACAATACCTTTTTTATTTTATTTTTAAGATACAGCTAGAAAACATCCCTTGTAAAGCAAAATGAGAACATGGAAAAGAAAGACAAAAACGTTTTAACGAAAACAATCAAATAAATAAACCTGCATTGCATTTGTGTACTTATGTATTTACAACCATGATCGTTTCTCTCCTGTTTTACATTATTCTTCTGATGATAATTGTTATATTCGTCTCCAATAGTACCTAACATAGAGAAACACTTAAAAAAAAAAAAAAAGTATCATTTTAATGTATTTTTCAAGCTCAGACCACAAAGAGTTCTGTCCTATTGATCACCAATCTCATTGATTCAGACAAGACCTTCCCAATATAAGCTTCCCTCTTCGTCTGAGTTTCTACAGCCGGCGCCGGAGCTGGTGCTGGTGCCGGTGCCGGTGCCGGGGTTTGTGTATTATTTTCCTGAACTTTCAGTTTTCTTATCGAATATTTCTCCGCGAAACCCATCATTAATCTTCTTGCCCTCTCTTCAGTACTTCTCTCACCTACAAAATTTGAAGTGAATAAATGAGTTCAATCTTCATGTTAGCAACAAGTTTAAATCAAAATAAGTAAGATGCAAAAAATACAAAGCAAGTGAAACTTTAGTTCTTGTTTTTCTTACCATTCAGATGCTGGGACTTGGCAGTCTCGGACAAGTGAACAAGTGTTGGGGTGATAATAGTGAGGAAAGCCCAGAAGAAGAATATCACAACAAAAGTTCTCCCACTCATTTGTTGTGGTGGGCTTTTCGGGAGAGGAACTTTGCGGCTTTTGGAGGGGAATATGAGAGAGTTTTAAATGCTAAAAGTTTAGGTCAAAAAGTTGTTTGTTTTTGGGTTGGGGAGGTTAAGAAGGGAGAGAAGAGAAACCTTGAAACCTTAGCTGGCCATGTTTCATTATCATTGCTTAGTATAAAATTCGAATCCTCTGTTTTTATTCGAATTTTTTATATGATTTATGCTGAGAATTTGAATTATTTTATATGATTATGTGTGCAAAGTCAAGTATTTAAACAACTAAACTAGAGATTTTCAATGTATTCAGTTGTTGGAGGGTTGTTATACCAATTGGGTGTTTGATTGGACATCTACCTGGCATCTCAATGCCCAGGTCAGAGCCTGCCTGATCACCTCGCCTCTTGGAGAGTGCTTTCCCACGTAGTCCCACGGCCACAACATTCTTTTCTCAAGCTTGACTTCGTCACAAGAGGGTGTTCTCTTGCTGCTTAGTATTTAGGATCTGTTCGACGTAACTTTCTAGAAATTATTTTTAGTTTCATGAATATAAAAACTACTTCTAAAAATATTTAGATAATATATCAGAATAGTTTTCAGTCTTTAAAAGAGGCTCCCAACCAAATCAAAAAATATGCCTACAGAAAAATAAATAAAAAAACTATTCTGGATAGACTTTAAAACTTATATCTGCGTTAAAATTAACATTGTAACCTTCAGTTCAACAAATTAGTTACTTATTATTTGAATCATTTTGACTTTATAAACTCTTTTAAAAATTTGATTATAAACAATTGCCGAAAAACCACGATTTTTGCTTCTCTCCGTCTACTGACTAAAAACAAAAGTAAAAAATGTCCCAAACAGACCTTTAATCAATAACTATGTTAGCTTGTTACGAGTACTGAATGAGTTATTTGACTTTCATTTTCTTTTCGCCTGCGGATACAGAACTACCAAGCAAGTTAGATATCAAACATCACTCTTTTTGCATCATTCAGCAAATTGTGTGGCAACAAAACCAACCTATGAAAGGAGATCTCCGTACCACACTGTTTTTCCATCAGAAAAGAGAGAAGGAAAAAAGGGAGATCAAGTGAATCTAGACATGAGAAAGCAACAGTTAAAGAGTAAATACTTGAAACTGTACAGAGGCTGAGAAGATATGCTTAGTGTTGCATAGTAACAGGATATCTATAATAAAATAGAACTTCCATAAGAACAAAAACATACAATTCCTAGCACATTTTAGCCCGTGAAATTGAAAATCACGTAGAGAGGATTTCACATTTTGTTCACACGAACCAACAGATCCAAGTTCTAACACGTTTACCAACCACAACCTCCATGGCGTGGGAAATGAAGAAGCGAGATAATCACGATCCAACAGTATTCAACACCAGGCACAACAGAAGAATTACAGTACATAAAAGGATCGTCCCAGCTTATCCGAGTTAGAATGTCTTATGGATCTCGAACACATATGATCAAGAAACATGAGTTTTGTAGTTAGAAATACGACAGTTTGCACAATGCACTCTCTCCTGTCCTCTTCTTCCTCGAGGTCAGACCGAACAACTTCAGTCCTTAGTGCCACTGCTACTGGCAACCGAGTGCTTCCCTGTATACCTCTGCCAACAACCAAGAAGACGAGCATTTAAATTACAGATGATCAACAGGCACGATGGAAAGCAATCTCACCGAGTGTGAGACCCCCCAGTCCCACGAAAGAAAACATAGCTTAAAATTCATTGTCTGGGAGCAGACTACGACAGTGACCAGAGGGTGTTATGAATCACTAACCTGCTTCCCAAAGCTGAATGGAACATATTTATACTTAATCATGTGCATGATTTGGCGCTTCATGGTGAGGAAAAATAGAACAATCCAATAGCAAAGAAGTATGGGCCAGAAAACAGGGACGTCAAACACAGAAAAGAAGGTCATAAAAAAGGCCACACAAAAAGCCTTTGTTATGGCATACCTGAAACCACAAATATTAAAAACCCAAATTCCATCTCGTTATACAACAAACAAATAAAAACCTAAGAAGTGTTGGCACAACCACTCTAAATTACCAAATAACATTCTTAAACTGTTTGAACAATTTCTACGCTGGATCGTGGCAACACAACCACTTCAAATTAATCCCACATGATTGAATGCAGCAGGGGATGCAAAACAGCATATATAACTAACTTTAGCAAGAGGAGTTCTGAGTTACCAAAACTTAAACTCAGGAAGGCGCCGAATGAAGGGCTTAAACTCGTCGGAGCCTTTGGTCGGCAATGAAGCCCCGTCCAAAGCCTCAACCTCTGGATCAACCTTTGGAGACAAAAACCCAATCAACAAATTCAAGATATAGATTCCAAGGCCGTAGGACACAATATAAAACCCTTGAGCATGGTAAACTCGCAGCATATAAATGGCTGCTGCAGCAAGCGTCCCGAGCCACCTCTGCACCGGGTGAGGGGTAGACCGATCCAAGTAGTACTGAAATGCCCTTGAAAAATCGCTTCTCCACTTGGCAAGAGGCACTGCATCAGAGGCAGCGTCGCCCCCAACTCCTGCCATCAAGTATGTTATACTCTAATAGACCTCTGCAGAACAGAAAAACAAAGGAACGTGGCTTAATTATACTTTTTACGCACTGTTTAGTTGGTAAGAAAATAAGAGAAAATCTGGAAAAGCATTCCAGACCAGTAAAAATTCCTCATTTTATCTTCTTGTCTTACCATGCACCAACAATCCCGAGAAAACCAACAGGTTTTATCGAGTAAGAGATTCTTCTTTTTAATTTCAATTAGCCATACAAATTAGATGTTCTTTTAGAATCAAACATTCAGAAGTCAGGAATTTTTCTTAGGTTTCGCTTTTTTATTTCAAAACCAGAAATTTCATCTTCAATCTTCATTAAGGCATAGATTTTCAAGAAATAAAAACAAATAGATAACTTAAATGAAAAATAGTTTAATCAACAACAAGAACTAGGGTTTCAATAATACAAAATAGAGATGATCAGTGCAAGTCACCGAAGAAAAAATATAGGAACAATGAAAAGAAAATTGAAGAAACAGAGAGCTTGCCTTTCAGAAAATTAGGGCTAAAGAACAAATCGAATCCAATGATGAAAATTTACTAACTCTGTATCTGTTCTGATTTTGAAGGTCGAAGGAAGTTTCTTTTGTAGGTTTTTTACTGATGCGAAATTTTCTATTCGTTTCTGTTCTTTGTTTTATTATTATTATTTTTTTTTTCCCAGTTCCCAAACAACGTCCCAGGAAAAGACCAGCCTTTGCTGTCAGGTGAAACTTGCAGTTAGACTCGCTCGCGAGGCATTAGCCCTTCCCGAGGCATCAAAACGCACCGCTTCGACCCTCTCGACGCCGTTTTGTTGAAAGCAAAATTACTACCTTACCCTCCAAGGGGCTTTATTGTAATTTACTACTTCTATTTATATAATGAAAACCCCAAATTGCCCTTCCAAGTGCTCGGTATCTTCTACCCTACCACTGCAGCCGTTTGTTTCTCTCTCGATCGCTGTCTCTCTGCCCAGCCTGCTAAAAAGCTCAAAGAAAAGCCCCAAATTGAGTCCTCCGTCTTTCGAATTTTAGAAGAAGAAGAGGAAGAGGAAGAAGGAGATGGGAACCCTAGGGAAAGCAATCTACACCGTTGGATTTTGGATCCGCGAGACCGGCCAGGCCATTGATCGCCTCGGTTGCCGCCTCCAAGGAAACTACTACTTCCAAGAGCAGCGTAAGCTTCGTCTCCTTTTTTTCCCTTTGCCCTAGATCCCGCTTCAATCCCTAATCTGCTTCTTCTTCTGTTTCCGAATCTTTGAATTATCGCTGGCTTTTGCTCAGTTCATTCGCTTATTGGATCAAGGTTTTTGTCCAAATGCTGTTTTGTTGTATTCGTCGCTCGCATTTTCTAATTTTTTTTTTCTCTGGTTTTTTTCCGATGCAATTTTGGAATTGAAGTTTGGGCTGAAGAAATTTCTCGATAAATGTGGCTATATTTATCGTCTGATGTGATTACCGTTTTCAAGTTCATTTCTTTGAAAGTACCTTGCTTTTGATGTCGAGATGAAAACTACACGAGCGATTCTGTGTGGTGGAGTTTAGATGAGACTACTTATCTCCTTTTGGGGTCTCTCGATATGGGATTTTTTTTTCCTTATTTGTTTCAGTTCACTCGGAAAGCAATTTTTTTTAATTTAAAAAAAAGAAAAGTTCAGTCGGAAAGCAAAGGAGAGATTGTTGGTGTTAATAAAGTGATTCTCTTCGACGAAAGAATATCCTCCAGTAACTTTTTTATTTGAATATCTTAACGAGTTTAATCATTCGAACAATCTGGATATAATGAAATTTTTTCGTCTTTTTGAGGTTTAACAATTCCATTAGAATTCATAAGCATTTCAATGTCTTCTTACCGCTGTATCACGATCTTCGTATCTTGTTTATTCTGAATTGTCAACAGCTTGTTCTTGCTTATTTTGTGAAACATTGCCATGATATGTGCTTGAGTCGTCTCACCCTGATTGTTTATTTGAAAAGTTTTTTACTTTTATTTTAGTTTCCTGCTAGAGTTGCTCTTTTGTTGTGTTGAATAGTTAGGCTTTGGGTTGCTGTAAGTGTAGTTTTACTTTTTTTTTTGCTGAATACACCGCTGCTAAAGTTTTTGTTTTCTCTACCTGTAGTGTCTAGGCATCGGACTCTGATGAACATATTTGATAAAGGTCCAGTGGTTGATAAGGATGCATTCGTCGCCCCAAGTGCCTCCGTCATTGGGGATGTTCAAGTGGGACGAGGGTCATCTATTTGGTATGGGTGTGTTCTGAGAGGTTAGAATTTCTTAAGATGATGTTCTTGGCTTGAGAAATGCCTTTTCGATTTTCTTTTTTATGTTAATTTTTTTAAACATCAATTGCCAGCTATCAGAATCTACAATCAAATTACAGAACTTTTTTTTTCGAAGGATATGATGGTCCTTTTGTGCTTTAGTGCTTTATGTTATAATATGCTTACTTTTGCCAAAATCAGCAGTCTCCATTTCAATTCCTCAAACACAACGCATCTGAGAGTTATAAATTTCTTAAATTTCATTATCATTATGCTCGGCTACAGATGAACTTCAGTTTAATTCCTGAAGTTTTTCAGAAAGTATGTGCAGTTTATCTGTTATGAATCTTATCAACTCGTTGTGCATAGGTGATGTGAACAGCATAAGTATTGGGGCTGGAACTAACATCCAGGATAATTCCCTTGTGCACGTGGCAAAATCTAATTTAAGTGGCAAAGTGTTACCAACTATTATTGGTGACAACGTTACCGTAGGTAAGTAATATGATGTTATCATACCTCTTTCAATGGACCTACTGCTGGTTTTTCCACCCTTTTTTTTTTTTTTTTTTAAAGATTTTTAATGGCATGTCGAAATTGGGCAGGTCATAGTGCTGTTTTGCACGGCTGCACCGTTGAAGACGAGGCCTTTGTTGGCATGGGAGCAACACTTCTTGATGGTGTTGTTGTTGAGAAGAATGCCATGGTTGCTGCTGGAGCTCTTGTGCGACAGAACACCAGGATCCCCTTTGGAGAGGTATGTTTCTCTGTATCTTACAACCTCCGCACTTAACCTTATAAGGGGGTCTACTAATATCAATAGTATTTGTTTCCAAGCCCAAAAAAAAAGGTGGGGCCAGGAGCAGTTTTTAGAATGCTGATTTGATAAGAGTTAAGAGATTTTAAGTGTGATTAATATCGATGGACATATTTGGAACTATGTATGGCAGGTATGGGGAGGTAACCCAGCAAAATTCCTGAGGAATCTAACTGAGGAGGAGATAGCTTTCATTTCCCAGTCGGCCACCAATTATGTCAACCTTGCGCAAGTCCACGCAGCTGAGAATGCAAAACCTTTTGATGAGATTGAGTTTGAGAAGGTTTTGCGCAAGAAGTTTGCTCGTCGAGATGAGGATTACGACTCCTTGTTGGGCGTTGTTCGTGAAACTCCCCCTGAGCTTGTTCTTCCGGACAATATTCTACCAGACAAAGCACCAAAGGCTTCTTAAAAGATGAGAGTTTTATCTGTTACTCGCTCTTCTTTTTGTTAGATTTAATTTTTTATCTTAAATTCAAATCTTGACAATTTCACACCAAGTGGATATTGCTTCTCACGTGCAAATACCTGGAAAGGGGGATCACTTTCTTTTCCAATAATAATAGACATGCTTGATCAGGGCAGAATTATGGCTCTTTTTGCTATCAGTTGGCGCTCCCCATCTGTTTCCTGTGGTTTTCATAAACTCGTTCCTGCTTTGATGGAAACTAATGACATTAAGCAGCATCTATGTATGTTGATTTGCGTTTGTTGTATCTAATATATATCTGTAAGATATATATATACACATACATACATACATACATATATATATATATATATATATATATATTCTAACATGTACTCGGTGTAGCAAGGATAATGTCTTAAACCACCCTGTTGGGGATTAGTGAATAGGAGATGGGTTTGGGTAGGCGCTCTATGGGTCCTAAACCTAAAAGGTTAAAAAGGGTTAATGTCTTAATGCTCAAAAGTAGAGTTATGGTTAGGCAGCCTCTTAATCCTTATCTCTGCATAAGAATCAAGACCTTTAGCAGGTGCAAATTACCCGGATATATAAATAAAAGCTAATGTGAATAAAATCAGGGATTGTTCTGATGAATTGGCAATTGGCTATGAGCAAAAGAGGAAATCTTCTCTATGGAACTAGCTAGGAAGTGTAAAAATAGAACTAGCTAGGTAAGTGTAAAAATAAGAACCAGCTAGGAAGTGTAGTCAGTTGAGATGTGCCGAGCCAACTTGCCAACGGAAATGTAATAGTATGTCAATTGATTATTTACTAGTAAGTATGTTATTTATTTAAACAGTTATATTTATAAATATGTTATTTACTTCTTTTAGCTTCAATAAATATGTTATTTTCCTCTTTCTCCCTTTGCCAACCGGGTTACTCTTGTCTCCGACTCTCCGTAATGCATAGCAGACGAAAAACGGGTTGCGGTAATTTTTCTGGGCTTTCTTCGGCCGGTAACTGGCCGAGTATTAGAGGGGGCCAGTTTAATTTGTTGGGCTTCGTCAGCCGATTACAAAGCCCAGTTTGTGATCATGGAATTTTGGGCTTGTTTTTCTTGGGCCTTGTATTAGTTTAGTTCAGTTAAATTTTGGCCTTTCTGTGGGCAGTTTACTGGGCCTCCAACGAGATCAGTTTCCCATCCACTCAAGCAACAACCAAAAAAAAATATATATATATATATATATTTAGGTGGAGAGTCATGTCTTCAGTATTTCCTCATAATTTTACTCACTTTAATATTAAAGTTATTAATTTTTTAGGAGAAAATTAGGTGGAGTCATGTTTTGAGTACCTACTTATAATGTTACCTATTTTAACATTAAAGTTAATAATTTTATCATTTTCTATTTATAATATAAATATAAGAGTGGGTTAAATTTATGATATTCTTATATATAACCCTAATTTTTGTGTTATAAAATGATAAAATTATTAATTTTAATATTACGATGGATATAAATATTAGGAGATGTTAAATTTATGATATAATCCAAAAAAATGTAGAGAGGGAAGGAGGGTAAATAGTAAAGGGGAAGAGTAAGCAACCATGAAGTATGGCAAAAGGGAAGAGGGGGAAAAGAGCATTTCTTATCGGACGTGAAAGAAGAGCTCTCATTCACAATCTGCCTCAAAAGCCATTTTTGACAAGTGCCAGATCTTCTCAACTTCATTGAAAGATCCCCCAATCACTGGAATTATGGCCATAAATCCTAAAAATGCAAAGCTGATTTAACTACTCCGTACTCTACATGATCGCATCAGATCTTCTTAAGATATTAATATTCATTGGGGCAATCGGAATCTTAGAAAGCTGAAAAATACAAAAATCTCCGTGATTTAAGCTGCCTTCTGATTGGATCACTCTTCAAAGCTGCACCCCACCAATCATCCATAATCTATTAACCACATATATCCACTCCCACCTTTTGCTTTTTCCTTTTTTTTTTTTTTTTCCCCCCTGGTTCTTATTCTGTCCATTAGAATAAATTTTCAAAAAATTACTTAAATAATCATATTTTTTTTCATTTATTAATTAATATAACATAAATTTATTATTTTTGATCAACATAACATAAATTTTAATTAATTTTAGTTTAATTTTATGTGATGTTAGTTTATTGTTAATTTTTTATATCATAATAGTGTAATGGTCTTTAAATTTATATCGTTTATGTGCTTTTCTCATAAATTTTTTAACAATCTAAAATGTGAATATTCACTTTAAAAATTTACAATACAATACACATAATTATTTCCAATCATAGATCAAAGCAATAGATAAGTTCTACATCAAATCATAAAAAAAAAAAAAATATTCATAAGTTTTTCTTTTTGTTTCCTTTAATCTTTTATCCTTTAGGTTTAATCCTCTTATCTCACTCTAAATATTACGGACGTGCGGCTTGTTTCTTTCGTTGTTGGTAACCTTCCTTTTTTATTTCGGCACTTTAATTAATTTTATAGTTCCAATGATTCTCCATTAATTAGTTAGTGCCATTCATGATTACTACCTTGGCAAATGTTGCCGCAATGTGTGTGTGTGTGTTTTTTTTTTTTTGTCCACTCACTTGTCTTTCTTGGTGGATTCTAAATACCAAAACTTTGGACACAGATATAATTACATGGAGTGCATGTTACTCCTAGCATTAAAATATATATAAAAAAAAATACAAGATACTCCTTTAGGCTTGTAGCTCCCCACACTGACTGCTTCTAGGAGCCTATCCTTGTTAATATATTTGATGTGTTCCAAATATAATGTTTTGTAATATATATATATATATATATATATTAATTTTATCATATGCATGAATAATGGCCATCAAAGAGATGGCGGTGGAGTGAACTTTAATCGTTGTAGGAAAATGGTTCATACGGCTTTGGAAAGAGATGAAATTACCTCATTATCCTTGCTCCGTGCCAAGTCGCCGAAAGGGAACTGCTCAAAAAGCACTGAAGCATTTTGCGGAAAATAAAGGAGCAAACATGGGAATCAGTGGTACAAACTAACGGTGTGTTTGAAAAATAATATAACAGATGTTTGGTTTATTTTTCGTTAAAATATTTTACTATTTAACAACAAAATTCAAATTCAAATTAGAGTAATTGGTCTCAATGATCCTTTAATTATTTAAGAGGTGACACTTTGATTCCTGTTTTTCTTTTTTATCATACTGACCCTAAATTCTTTAAAAATGTGATGGTTTGGTCCTTTCCGTTTGATTCCGTTAAAAACTTACAGAATGGTCACGTGAGAAGCACGTTTTGTGTTTTGTTGAAGAAAAATACCCCTAAAAAGATAAAAATACCCTTATTTGTATTTAAAAAAACAAAAACGAGAGACCTCTCTTTCTCTCCCCTCCCCTCCCTCCCTCCCTCCCCCCAGATCGGATGTCGGAGCCAGAGGTCATCTCCCTCCCTCCTTCTCTCCCTCCTTCCCCCTCTCCCCACCGCACGATCCCCTTCGCCCTAGCACGATTTGGCTTTTGCCCCTACCCCTTCCGGCGCTTCGATTTCGGGCCCCCCAGTCGCCGCGATCTGGGTTTTGGATCCCCCGACGCGACGAAGAAGAAGGTGGAGGGAGGGAGGGAGACGACAGGCAAAACTAATATCGCGTCGTCTCCCTCCCTCCCTCCCTCCACCTTTTTTTTCTTCGTGCCGGGGGGTTCGAAATCCAAATCGCGGCGGCCGGGGGGGGGGGGCATCGACTCCGGTGTCGGTGTCTGATTTGGGAGGGTGGGGGTGGGGGTGGGGTGGGGTGGGTGGGAGGGAGGGAGGGAGGGGAGAGAGAGAGAGGTCTTTCCTTTTTCTTTTTTCTTTTTTCTTTTTTAAATACAAATAAGAGTATTTTCATCTTTTTAGAGGTATTTTCCTTTAAAAATCATAAAACGCGATTCTCACATGACCATTCAGTGAGTTTTTTAACAGAATCAGACTAAACTGTCACATTTTTAGAGAGTTTAGGGTCAACACGGCTAAAAAAAGAAAAAAGAACACGGACCAAAATGTCACTCTTAAAGAGTTCAAGGATCATTGAGGCAAATGTCACTCTTAAAGAGTTTAAGGATCATTGAGGCCAATTACTCTTCAAATTAATGTTTATTTTTTAAGAATTTACATTACACTAATTTTTCTACTTTTAACTGTTTAAAATTATTGTAAACAAATATGATCAAAACATGTATTAATTTAAATGCATAATCTAAAATTTATATTTAAATATAAAAATTCCGTTTAAGTTAATATTTAATTGTAATTATGATCCGTCTCGGGTTAAAAAATAAGGACATAATGTTTTTGAGGATTTGCTCGTGGGCCGTACGTGTTTGGATTGGAGGCTTGGAGCCTTAAGCATCCAAATTAATTGATTGTGCCAAAGATGGTGGTCCCAAAAGGAAAAAGGCAAAATCAAGTCCCAAGGAATAATTTATTGTTTGATTTTGGTCTTCGATATATTTGAAAGAAATATAAGAAAAGCGTGTGGAAAGTAGAAATCTTGGTCAGCAGGAGATTTAATAAAACATTTTGATTATCACAAAATACTCGAGTTGCCTAAGACAAACATACACCAATTAATTATCACAAGTGTCCAATTAGAAAGCGCAATGAAATTCTCCCAAACTTTATGAGATCAGGTCGGCCAAACCCCACTCCTACTCCCACTACAATCCAAACGGACAATTAACACGTTAATTGATAAAAAGAGAAAAGAGTAAAAAATAATTCTATAGAAGGGTTTTTTTTTTTTTTTTTTTTTTTAAGATATATAATACGACCTATGACTTCTATTTAAAAAAGAGGGGGGAAAAACACTTACTATAAGTTGTTTAACGAAATTTTATTAAGTTGTCTCCTAGTCGTAAGTGTTTTTTTAATAAATTTTATTACAGAAATAATAATTTTTTATCATCGATAGAAACTGTTGTTTAATTGTTGAATTAAGTAGTTACTGATCAATTTTATCAGTGTTTGAGTTATAAAATTTTAATGTTTAAACAACGGTCCTCAATCATAAATTAGACTGATGAAGAATTGATTTAAAAATTAAAATAGTAATTTCCCTCAATAGTTAAAAATAATTCCTTTATTAATGAGAATGCATTTTTGACATTTATTATATAATTTTTTAATAAGTAAAAATAAATTGAAATTTGTTGTTTTTCAAAAAGTACATCTTTAGATTATTATCGCAATTATAATTGTTTTATTTTTTCAATCACTAATTAGATAAACATAAAGGGTTAAAAATCTAAATAAATAATAAGAAAAGGTCAAAAGATATAAAACTTTTATTTAAAGGTGAGTCTATGGTCTCTACCGGTAGAGTCCTTTTTTAGACCGTTGAGATTCAATCGAACGGTTAAAATGTTGATGGTGTACGATACTTCGCCGGTGATCTTTTCGCCGCCAGCGACGGACGCCGACGACCCACCTCCGGCCCCTAGCCCCGGCCTCCGGTCGCCGACGCCGGTGACCCATTTTCTCTCTCATCCCCTTTCTCTCTCTTCTCTTCTCTCTCTTCCCCTCTCTCTTCCCCTTTCTCTCTCTTCTCCTCTCCCCCGACGCCGGCGACCCACCTCCGGCCCCCCCACCACCGGTCCCAGCCCTGGCCGCCCGGCCGCTGGCGACCTCCCTCTCTCTCTTCCCCTCTCTCCCGCCGCCCCCAGCCCCCCCTCCCCCGTGCGCCCCCCCAGCCCCCTGCCCCCCTGGCACCCCCTTCCGTCAGCCCGCGAAGAGAGAGAAGAGGGAAGAGAGAGAAAAGAGAGGAAAAGAGAGAAAAGGGGAAGAGAAAGAGGGGGGGGTCGTCGGGGGGGGGGGGGTGCCGGGGGGGCAGGGGGGTGGGGGGAGGCCGGGGGAGGGGGGGCGCACCGGGGGGTCGGGGGGCCGGGGGTGGGGGGCGGCGGGAGAGAGGGGGAAGAGAGAGAAAAGGGGAAGAGAGAGAGAGAAGAAAAGAGAGAGAAAGGGGAAGAGAGAGAGGGAGGTCACCGGCGGCCGGCCGGCCGGGGCTGGGACCGGTGGTGGGAGGGCCGGAGGTGGGTCGGCGGCGTCGGGGGAGAGGAGAAGAGAGAGAAAGAGGAAGAGAGAGAAAATGGGTCGCCGGCGCCGGAGGCCGGGACTAGGGGACCGGAGGTGGGTCGCCGGCGTCGAGGGTGAGTCGCCGGCGGCGAAAAGATCACCGGCGACGAAGAAGAGTTTGAGTGGGAAGGATTATGTGAGGTAAGGTGTATGATAAGTATCGTACACCATCAACGTTTTAACCGTTCGATTGAATCTCAACGGTCTAAAAAAGGGCTCTACCGGTAGAGATCATAGAAAGGTCTCTACCACAGACTCACCATTTATTTAAATGATTGTTTTCAACTTTTCATAACTAATTCCTAGAACCAAAATTCCTCCATTGTTGTAGACCAAAATTGGGCCATTGGAATAATTGAGCCCAGCTCTAAGTTCATTTCAAAATGGAAAAAACATCAAAATAACACAAAGTTTAAAATTATTAGATCAATATGATATAAAAATTTAATATTAAATTAATATAATATAAAATTAAATTAAAATTTATGTCATTTTAATTAAGAAAAGATAATTTATATCATGTTAGTTCGTTGATAAAAAAAAAAGAAGTGGTTATTTGGGTAATTTTATTTTCTTTCAAAATAGAGATTTTATTTTCTTAAAATATGTGACTTGGCTTGAGGGCAAATTTGGAACCACATAAAAAAGAAAGCAGAAAAAGACTGTACTGCCCACTGTGCGCGTGGGTGAGTCAGTGCCGGTGCTTAACTTTTAACTCCAAAACAAGTGAAGAACATGTGAAGCCCACGTGATGACATACTCAATTATATTTTAAGATTGATTTTTTATTTTCTTCTGAAAAAATTAATAAAGATTATAATTAATTTTTAAAAAATTAATTAATTTTAACTTAAAATTTTATTTTATTTTATTTTATCTTAAACTCAATTGATGTCTTTATTTAATTTATTAATTAAAGATAAATTTTTTAAATTAAAATTAATTAATTTTTATTGATTTAAAAAAATTAAAATTAAATTAAAAATTTGAGTGAGAATTAAAACACCAATAAAACCATATATGATTCTTGCTTCAGCCCTTTGGCCGTGTAATTTTGCCCTATAAATACCAAAGGCCGTGACAGAAGCGGTCACCTAAATCCCACAGGCCAAACTCCAAAGGAAATTTCCTCAGCGGGTGAGGCACAGCCGGAGATGGGAGCAGAACCTTTGCCCGCCACCAACCACCACCACCACCACGACCACAACCACACCAACGGCGGCGAGGCTCCTCTGGTGCTCGGGCTACAGCCGTCGGCGCTCGTCGACCACGTGGCGCGCGTCGATTGGTCCTTGCTCGATCAAATCCCCGGCGAGCGCGGCGGCTCTATTCCTGTACTCAATTCTCTCTTTAAACACCGTATAAAGTTTTCTTCTTACTTATAATTTGCCTTGAATTTCCCAAATTCCGTTCTGGGTTCATCTTAATTTGCCTTTTCACACATGGGTTTCTGGCAACAATCACATTAGTGGATGAATTTGGTGCTAAAATATGAAATGGTCGAACTGTAGTTATGGGGTGTGTATATATGTATATAAATAATTTTGCGTGCAAAAATTTTTATAGGTTGCTTTTGAAGAGCTTGAGCATATACTGGGTGAGGTGAAAACCCATGTTCTGTCATCTGGGGAGGAGGCCTGTTCTCCGGTTAAAACCATGGCCGGAGGAAGCGTTGCCAACACCATTAGAGGGCTGAGTTCAGGATTTGGAGTGTCCTGTGGGATTATTGGTGCCTGTGGTGATGATGAACAAGGCGAACTTTTTGTCACTAACATGACCTGTCGCGGTGTCAACCTCTCTAGAATGAGGATGAAAAAGGGTCCCACAGCTCAGGTGAGCTTCATTAACCAAGAAGATCACTTGGAACTTTTATAACTTTATCATTCGTTTCTATTAAGTGTCCGTTTGGACTCACAAATTCTGGTACATGACAGTTTTTTATTGGTTGAGAAACTAGCGTTGTAACCACCAATAAAATTTGGCATCTTTCTTGGAAAATGATTTGGCTTCTTTTTTTCAAATTATTATATTTATTTTAATTGGTGTGAAACAGTGTGTTTGCCTAGTTGATGAGTTGGGAAATCGCACAATGCGTCCCTGTCTCTCAAGTGCTGTGAAACTTCAGGTGTGTGCTAATTTATGCTTATTATTCTTTAAGATAAGTTTTTATTTTTTATTTTTTATTTTTTTGATTAACTTATAACGACGGTTTATTGTTATTTTGTGACCCTTGAGGCTGATGAACTGACCAGAGAAGATTTTAAGGGTTGCAAGGTTAGACTTCATTATCATTTTGTTTGAGAGTTAGGTTTACAATGAAATCAGGATAGCAAAATGCGCTTAAACAGTTTCAAAGTCGATTTTTTTTTTTTTTTTTTTCCATATATACTGAAATTTTGGAACCATTGGAATTACTACATCTCGTGTGCTACATATAAAGTATCGGTTTGGTCATCTGTCTAAGCCTAAAGTATCTACAAATTTGGTGTAATTGACAACTTTTAGTTGGTGTCTGCTTACCTTACTTCTTCAAATTTGTCTTTTCTTACAGTGGCTGTTACTGAGGTATGGTATATTCAATTTGGAAGTGATTCAAGCGGCTATACGGATAGCCAAACAAGAGGGCCTTCTTGTGTCCTTGGATTTGGCCAGTTTTGAGGTATCCTTTTCTTTCTCTACAGTTTAGACAAAGAAGTTGCTCTCTCTTGTTTCTAAATGAAAGGAACACTGAAAGTGTCATTTTTCCCCTCTACCAGTCGTTTTATAAGAGAGGGGGGGGGGGAGAAGTCGTCCCTTAAATAAATAATGCAAACATCCTAAAATGAAATACGCCTGTTGCTACGGTTCTATTCATTGAGTCCAGATTTGCTGTCTCCAAATTACTGTCCCCATGGCTGCCCCACACTTAAATCTTGACATTTCATTCAAGTTTCCCACGTCAACTATATTCAGACTCCAGTATCAACGGTGTAAACTAAAAAACTCTTCTCGCTAGTATTATTATTATTATTATTATTCTTTATTTATTTTTTTTATTTTTATCATTAATATCAGCAACATTAAAAAATTAAAATTAAAAAAAAAAGATGGATTGATTGAGAGATTGTTAAGCCTCCGTTGAAGAAGAATAGTCAAAAGGAAAAGATCTGTGTTTTGTTTGGGTCTGCGAAATAAATCAAAGCAAAGCCTCTGCCCTCCTCTCTCAGGGACGTCTTATTCTCTAAGTGATTTGTCGTCGGTGGTGGTGACAACAATCTTTAACTCCTTATCAATCTCTATACCTGCTTTTTGGTTCATCAAACACGCTTTATTGCTTTGACGTTCTTATTACTGAAAATGAAAAAGAATTCCTCCCTATCCTTCATATCCTCTAATTTTACCATGGAAAGATTTTTTCTTATTACAGGTTTTTTATTTTCAAATAGACCATTTTTAATATATTTCCAATTGATTTTGGCAATTTGCCGTAGAAGATATGAAGTCCAGAACTCGAGGGAGGAGGACGAGAGAGAAAGAAAGAAAGAATTCAATGACATCGTTGAGAACCGATTGAAAAAAAAAAAAAAAAAAACCAACGAGAAGAGTTTTAACACTGTTTGTATTGGAGTATAAAAATAGCCGACGTGGGAGATTTGAATGAAGTGTCAAGATATAAGTGGGAGGACAGCCATTTGGGGATGGCAAAATCTGAACTCCTATTCATATTGTTCCTATTCCTGTAATTTTACTATCGTGAGTCATGACGTATTTCTTAATACTAAATTCTTTTCAGGTCTAATATATAATCTTATATACAATCTTTAACATTGCCCAGATGGTTCGGAACTTTAGAGAACCTCTTCTACAGCTACTGGACTCGGGGAATATAGACCTTTGCTTTGCTAATGAGGACGAAGCTACAGAGCTATTGAGGTGAACATCAATCAGATTATGAACTAACATTAAACGCAGTTTGGTGTTCTGTGAAACAAAAGTTATATTCATCTCCAAAAGTTGAACTCCCTTTCGGGGGGAAGGAGAGCCGACATAAGATGACTTTTCCTAGTGATTGCAGGGGTGAACAAACCGTCAATCCAGAGGTCGCACTAGAATTCTTGGCCAAGCACTGCAAGTGGGCTGTCGTTACATTAGCTGCAAATGGATGCATCGCAAAGCACGGAAAGGAGGTTAGTGAAAGTGGCAGGTCATTGTTACATTAAGGATGTGACTAGTCAACGAGAAGAAATTACCATTACATGTGAACCTCTCTTCTTTTGTAATAGATTGTTCGAGTTCCAGCCATAGGGGAATCAAAAGCAGTTGATGCCACGGGAGCTGGAGACCTGTTCGCAGGCGGGTTTTTGTATGGCCTTGTGAAGGGGTTATCGCTTGAGGCATGCTGCAAAGTTGGCTCATGCAGTGGCGGGTCTGTTATTCGATCTCTTGGGGGTGAAGTGACCCCGGAAAATTTGCACTGGATGCACAAGCAGATGCAGATCAATGGCCTTCCTACTCCTGGCATTCACAGCTCTTAGTTTTTTCATAAGTTGATTGTTTTTGTCCATTGCTTATTATATTTATCTTTCTAAAGCAAGGGGCAGCTATTGTTGCATTTTGGGGCTGACTTGACTAATGCTTAAAGTCTGCCTTTTTTTTTTTTCTTCCACGGGAAGTTCGAATGCAGGAAAAAAAATATATATATATATATATATGAATGTTGAGTCGCAAAATTTATTCAGTAGAAACTTTTCTTTACCTATGTGAAAGTCCGTGCATGTATTGATATTTCATTGCATAGATGATGACTTGATGATGTAAAAGAGAAGCTCTTTCCATGAAGTATTCATCCAGATACACTTATACTTGTGATTATAAAGTTTTTGATACTTTCCTAAATCTTGGCGTCCATTGATAATTAAAAGGATAACTATCTGACTTATTGATCAATCATTTCAACGGGATGCAAAAAAAGAATGAAGAAGAAGAAAAAGATTAAACGAACTTCGTATGAGATAAGCTCTTCAGAGTTTCACTCATCACGCCCCTCATTCCTGTTTATAGAAAAAATTTCGGGATTCACCAGAAAAATGTAAAAGGTTTTACTCCGTGATAGACCTACGCACCTCATTCCTGTTCATAGAAAAATCTCGGGATCCGTGGAAAAATTGAAAAGGGTTTAACTCGTTTTACTCGAATGTTTCCAGCAAACCACGTAAGTCCAATGTCACAGACCTAGTTTCCAACAAACCATAGAAGTCCAATGTGGCACTAATTTATTGACTGAACGAGACCTTTTTATGGAACCGTGGAAACTAGGCATGTGGCAGTAAGTCGTTTTAAACAACCTAATTCAATATAGAATGCTACTGGCTTTGAGCTTACTAATTTCTTAAAGGTCAATAATCTGAAAAACTTCCCAATTAATCAATACCTGCCTTGATGCTTATTTTCGTAGTTGAAATTAATTACTTCTGTGCAGCTTCATACTGTTAAGGGGGGGAAATCCTCACCATCTGTTTGAAATTTGATGTAAAACACTTTTTAACAGTCGTGGAACAGCAAACTTACGAGATTGCCTATCACAGATTCACCATAATTTTCAGCAATTGTATCTCGAGTATAAAAGACAATTTAATTCAAGTTCACTAACTGCAACCATTTTCAAATGTTCGCACCGATGAGGCAAAGATAAATAACAACCCCCAACAAAGAACAAGGTAAGACAGAAGGGTAATCCGACAAGAAAATGTCATCTTTAAATGTGCCATCAGCATTCTGACAAATACATGCTAGAAAACCTCGTTGCATGTTGCATCAAGAGATATACTGCTTCTAGCATCCTCAAATATCCATTGGAGCTGCACCCTCCTCGGCTGCAGGACCCTGGTCGGGTGCAGCACCCTCTTCTGAAGCAGCACCCTGCTCAGCCTCAGCTGCTGCAGGTTCAGCAACAGGTTCAGCAGCAGGAGGCTCTTCCTCCGCCACAATCTCAAAGGCATCAATCAACTGTTGCACGGTGTCCTGATCTAAAGTGTGGAATGGCTCTCCAACTCCTACCACAGCGATCGTGCATATGGAGCTCCTCAGTTTTTCCCCCTGCAAGGTTTCCCTGGTTGCTATGAGTGCATCCTTAATAAGATCCTCCCTTGATGATTCATTGAAGTTCGCAAACCTGCGTTCCAAGTACGTCTTTGCAGCTTGTGAGCGAGAGCCTATGGCAAAAGCCTGATATTCAAAGTAATTACCACTTGGGCAATTGTAATAGAGGTGAGCTCCAGACTCATCCAACCCACCGACTAGCAATCCAACACCATATGGTCGTTTCCATGAGCGTTGGGTGCAGACCTGCCACGCACAATAGTTGGTGAGCACTGAGCAAGATAAGCAAAATCATATTGTAGAATTCACGACTAACCAATTGTAAATGAAGGAAACTGAAGATTGAACGACAGTGAGAATAGTTAGTTTCCTCTACCATGAAGTTTTGGAAATACATTCATTTTTTTCCCCTTCCGCTGGATAATGTATCAAGTGCCCAAGTCTTGGCAAGGGGATGGGGGTTGTTTGGGCAGTTGTGGATTTGATCCCACTTGTTGATATATATTTCTAAGAGGACACTTACCATTCTTTTAAAAATATATTCAGCATTTGGTATCATCCTAGAGTGTAATAGGATTTTCAAAAGAAACCGTAAGAACAAAAATATCTAGGTTGTTACAAGTTCACTTTAGTTGAAGGATGTACTTAACACTAGTACTCCAATGTATTTGGGAGCAAGAAACCTTTGAGCACAACCTCCCAGCACCAATTAAAAAACCAGTTAGAAGAAGAAGAACAAAACATTTTAGACCAAGTAAAATACTAAATTTTGCCAACTACTTCAAGTTTACTGTCATAAATTAAATCCATCCACACCCTTCATTAGAAGAACCAAGAGGCTAAAATGGAAAGCTTTAGCAATGTAGAATTTCGAATAAAGTCAGTCCTAGGATCAAGGGATTGCTGTTTAGTTAGTTTCCTTATTTAGTGTATTTTATAATAATGAGAATCCAGTAATTAATCTCGGATTTCTCTCCTTTTTCTATTTTTCATTTAATCTCGGTAATCAGTTAATAATTACCGAGATTTGAGGCTGCCTACTAGCAGGCCTAGTGTGTATTTATTCTCAGCCTTTCCGCTTGATGAAATAAGAAGAAAATACAGTCCTTTTTCTTCCATCTTTCTACATGGTATCAGAGCCCTGTTCTGAGAATCTGGAATTTCTCCCATGACTAAGTACGGCATGGCAACAGAGAGGGAAACCTCCAATTCTTCCGGAATCAACACTACTACAGAGGCTACCAGTTCACACCATAATGGAGGAACCGAAGGCATTTTTTCCACAGTCACAGGACACAAACTGAATGGGCATAATTACCTCCAATGGTCCCAATCAGTGATGATGTTTATCTGTGGACGAGGCAAAGATGAGTACCTCACAAGTGCAGCTGTTCAACCGAAGAAGGAAGACCCCAAATACAAGATCTGGAAGACGGAGAACAACATGGTGATGTCGTGGTTGATCAATTCCATGACCAACGACATAGGAGAAAACTTCCTGTTGTATGGAACCGCCCAGGAGATTTGGGAAGCAGCCAGGGAAACCTATTCAAACAACGAGAATACAGCCGAGTTGTTTGGAATAGAGACCATTCTTCACGACCTACGTCAAGGTGATCTTTCGGTTACTCAATACTTTAATGTTCTCACTCGCCATTGGCAACAATTAGACATGTTTGAAGAAATAAAATGGTCATGCTCAGAAGATGAGATCCGGTACAAGAAAATTGTGGAGACAAAACGAATTTTTAAATTTCTTTTGGGACTTAACAAAAATCTCGATGAAGTCAGGGGCCGTGTACTAGGTACAAAACCTCTTCCTAGCCTCCGAGCTGCATTCTCAGAGGTTCGACGAGAAGAAAGCCGAAAAAAGGTGATGATGGGCAGCGAAGAATCTGCCCCCCTCGAGACTACTGCACTTGCTGCACGTGGACCACAACCTGCCAATCAGAAGAAAGGACGACCCTGGTGTGATCACTGCCGACGACCAGGACACACAAAAGAAAATTGCTGGAAGATTCATGGAAAACCAGCTGATTGGAAACCATCCCGTAGCAGAGAAGGCCGTGGGAACACTGCAGCAGCCGAGGACAATCCAACACCGCAGGAACCAAGTCCATTCAGCCAAGAACAGTTGGAGGTGCTTCAGAAATTGTTCAATCAGTCCACGCAACAAACAATAATCCCTTCAATCATTGGAACAGGTTCGGTGGCACAAAAAGGTAAATTTCTGGATGCTCTAACAGTAAATACACGGAAACCATGCACATGGATCGTTGACTCAGGAGCTTCAGACCACATGACAGGAGACTCAACTATTTTTCATAAATATAGCCCATGTTATGAAAACTATAATGTTCGTATTGCTGATGGATCACTCTCAAAGGTGATGGGAATCGGTTCAGTGGTGCTCTCCAAGGACCTAACTCTCAACTCAGTGCTTCTTGTTCCGAACCTTGACTGCAATTTACTATCAATTAGTAAACTTACCCGTGACCTGAATTGCATTGCTGAATTCTCTTCTAATATGTGTGAATTTCAGGTATTGGGCTCGGGGAGGACGATTGGCAGTGCTGAGGCGTGTTCGGGGCTCTATCTTCTACACGGCAATTCTTCTCTTGGAAAACAAGCCAAAACAGCAAGTTGTGCACCATTGTCGAGTCAGTCCAATAAAAATTCAAGTCAGTCTAGTAATTTCAATAACGATAGTGAGGTGATGCTATGGCACTATCGACTAGGTCATCCAAACTTTGTGTACCTAGAAAAATTGTTTCCCAATTTATTCATCAATAAAAATCCAAAGTTTTTTCATTGTGAGATATGTCAACTTGCCAAACATTCCCGTAGTTCTTACCCTAATCATTCTTACAAACCATCACAACCATTTGCATTAGTACATAGTGATGTTTGGGGCCCATCAAAAGTAAAAAACCTAACAGGTACTAGATGGTTTATCTCCTTTATCGATGATCACACACGACTTACGTGGGTCTTCCTGATGAAAACAAAGTCAGAGGCTGGCCAAATATTTCAAAATTTTAACACCATGATTCACACTCAATTTCAGTCAAAAATCCAAGTGTTAAAAACCGATAATGCCAAAGAATATTTTGAGTCCACCTTAGGAACTTACCTCTTGAGTCAGGGAATAATCCATCAAAGTTCCTGTGTCGATACCCCACAACAGAATGGGATTGCCGAAAGGAAAAATAGACACATTCTTGAAGTAGCCCGATCACTGATGTTCTCCACAAATGTCCCGAAACATTTTTGGGGCGAGGCTGTCCTCACTACCACCTACCTTATCAATAGGATGCCATCAAGAATACTCAAATTTCACACTCCATGTCAAGTCCTTCTTCGGTCCTTTCCAAACACTAGAGTCATTTCCTCTCTTCCCACAAAAATCTTTGGTTGTT
This sequence comes from Ficus carica, assembly GCA_009761775.1. NCBI lineage: Eukaryota > Viridiplantae > Streptophyta > Magnoliopsida > Rosales > Moraceae > Ficus > Ficus carica. The sequence continues at coordinate 5,458,870 of CM019745.1, read as the reverse complement.
CAACTTTCGTACATATCCATCCCCATCAACGTAGCAAGTTAGAGCCCAAAGCCATCAAGTGCATCTTCATTGGATATTCTCCAAATCAAAAGGGGTATAAGTACTATTCACCTATCACAAAAAAGGTTTACAACTCCATGGATGTCACCTTTTTTGAGCATAATGCATATTACCCCAAACCTGCAATTCAGGGGGAGAATATACAAGAATTCCAGCTTTGGGACACTACCACCGATCATCATTCTCCACACCAAGAGTCGGCCACAACCACCGATCATCATTTTCCACACCAAGAGTCGGCCTCCCAAATAATACCATATCTAAATCATCCGGTTACCTCTAAAAATCCTGGTTTGGACTCTAATCCATCACTACCAGACCTCAATCCATCTCCACTACCCACTCCTTTACATCATCCAGGTTCGAGTCCTCAGCCTTCACAACTTGTGCAAGATGAGCTTCGTGTTTTCTCAAGGGAAGAAAGAAACAATCAAGAAATAGAGCAACCAAATCCGCCAGAGCAACTCCAAGAATCTAATCCGAACCCTATGCCAATTGAAAATCACTCAGGTGAGAATACTTAGGAGAATTTTGATGTAACAAGTAATGATCTGCAGTGGCCTATTGCACTACGAAAAGGAGTGCGATCTTGTACTACTAAGCACCCAATTTATAATTTCATTTCATACAAGGGACTGTCTCCTACTTTTCGAGCATTTGTTACTTGTCTTGATAAGGCACAGGTTCCAAACAACATACAAGAAGCACTCAAAGTCCCGGAATGGAAGAAAGCCGTGTTAGAAGAAATCCAAGCATTGGAGAAAAATGAAACATGGGAACTTTCTGAACTTCCTTCAGGAAAGAGGGCAGTCGGCTGCAAATGGATCTTCACTATCAAATACAAAGCAAATGGGAGCATAGACCGGTTCAAGGCTAGACTTGTTGCAAAAGGATACACACAATCCTATGGGATTGACTATCAGGAGACTTTTGCTCCAGTTGCTAAACTCAACACTATTCGAGTTCTTCTGTCCTTAGCAGTCAATCTAAATTGGCCACTTCACCAACTCGACATCAAGAATGCTTTCCTCAACGGAGATTTGGAGGAGGAAGTATACATGGAGGTCCCACCTGGCTTCGAGAATCAAAATAATACAAACAAGGTTTGTAGACTCAAGAAGTCACTCTATGGTCTAAAACAATCCCCTCGAGCTTGGTTTGGCAGGTTCTCAAAATCAGTGACCAAGCACGGGTACGTCCAGTGCCAAGCAGATCACACTCTGTTTATCAAACAATCACCTAAAGGAAAGAGGGCAATCTTGATTGTGTATGTAGACGACATCATACTAACAGGTGATTTCGAGGAGGAATTAACGAGCTTGAAAAAATTCCTAGCCAAGGAATTCGAAGTAAAGGATTTGGGAAATTTGCGGTATTTTTTGGGAATGGAGGTAGCACGATCACGACAAGGTATATTTATTTCCCAACGCAAATATATCCTTGATTTACTACAGGAAACAGGGATGCTTGGGTGTAAACCTGCAGATACTCCAATGGATCCAGTGAAGAAGATTGGAGTTTCCAAAGACAGCGCACCAGTTGAGAGGGGGAGATACCAACGACTTGTGGGAAAACTAATTTAACTCTCACACACTCGACCAGATATCAGTTTCTCTGTAAGTGTTGTGAGTCAGTACATGAATAATCCAACTGAAGAACACATGGAAGCAGTCACTCGAATTCTAAGGTACCTAAAGATGACACCTGGAAGAGGCTTGCTCTACAAGAAAACCTCAAGAAACGACATTGAAGTTTACTCGGATGCTGATTGGGCTGGAGATATATCAGATCGAAGATCTACGTCCGGTTATTGCACTTATGTGTGGGGAAATCTTGTGACATGGAGAAGCAAGAAGCAATCAGTGGTTTCAAGAAGTAGTGCGGAGGCAGAATTTAGAGCATTGGCACTCGGAATTTGTGAAGGGATGTGGTTGAGAAGGTTACTAAGCGAATTGAAGTTTACAGTTGATAACTCAATCAAGATGTGTTGTGATAACCAAGCTGCAATAAGCATCGCCAAGAACCCAGTTCACCATGACAGGACGAAACACATTGAAATAGATCGCCACTTGATCTCAGAGAAGATAGAGAAGGAGATAGTACAGCTGATCTATGTTCCAACTGGTTCACAAACGGCGGATATACTCACTAAGGCTCTGCCTAGGACTAACTTTGAGCATCTGTCCAACTAGTTGGGTATGTTGAACATCTACAACCCAACTTGAGGGGGAGTGTAGAATTTCGAATAAAGTCAGTCCTAGGATCAAGGGATTGCTGTTTAGTTAGTTTCCTTATTTAGTGTATTTTATAATAATGAGAATCCAGTAATTAATCTCGGATTTCTCTCCTTTTTCTATTTTTCATTTAATCTCGGTAATCAGTTAATAATTACCGAGATTTGAGGCTGCCTACTAGCAGGCCTAGTGTGTATTTATTCTCAGCCTTTCCGCTTGATGAAATAAGAAGAAAATACAGTCCTTTTTCTTCCATCTTTCTACAAGCAAACTATGACAACATGTTTTGTTAAATGTGCGGTGAAGGATAGTATTTCTTTCAGGAAATAGGAAAATAGAGGAAATGTACTTATTGGACACCGTCAAATAGACTAATAAAGAACTAGAAATTAACATATCCACCAATAGACTGCACACATATAAAATGCACATAAATCACCACAACCATAGAAAATAACAAAGAAGCATCAAGCAATCAACAAAAACACAAAATTCTGCTGCACTGCATGTGCACACATCAAAAGAATATTTATTCATGTTCAACATGATAAGGCAACACACAAGCTAGATTTATCAACTAATGGTTGTTGACTAAAAACATGTGAAGAAATCATTCTTCAAACGAAAACCCTACATCAGACAGAAAAATCCTACCATGAAGTAAATCGCTACGGGGCATAACACGTGTCTGAATTAATAGATAATTAAACTCCCAGTTTACACAAAGCCATCATGTAGAAATAAGAAATTTAATCCGAACATCATAGAATTGAAAGAAAAAAAGAAACATTTCCACTACACCATCAATGACTAATTAGCTTCATTATCAAATTCCGAAAGACGGGATATGGAAACAAACGGCAGAGTTCATCTACCTCAAATATATTCTTCGTTTACTTCCATAAATTAATTTCACAAGATGCTAACAAGACTAGTGCTATGGTAGGCCGCTTAATGAAACAGAAGGAGACCATAAAACCTTTAATAACCAAGATAGCAGAAAGCACACAAGAACCCTAACCCAAAAGCCAAAACCATGATCACTCTAACTCCCATGATCAGACCAGTATCATAAAATGCACAACTTGTGGTTATTAATCTTCGAATTTCCCATTACATCTGTTGGTCCAGAAATGAAAGTAAATCTTCTAACGCCAAACAGAATGGTTTTTCTAGGGCAAAACGCCATATTTTCAGCTGAATTTTCCAATAAAACCCCAAAGGAAGATAGTAATGCCGCCATTACTAATGCGAACCAAAACCTAGCCCCAATTCCCAATCTAACAATCACCTCTTATCGCTTTCAAACCAAGATAAACTAACCCTAGAGGAACAAAATAACAGAAGAACCACAGAATAAAAACAACAGAGATCAAAACCTAGGGTTCCGAAAAATCGCGCACCTGAGCCTTATCAGCGAGTTGAACAACGAGGCGGCCGACGGGAAGAGGCGATTCGTAGGTGTAGTTGTAGTTGATGCATTCGGATCGCATGTAGCGGGAGAGAACACGGCCGTCGGCGGTGAGACCGGCAATGGCGACACCGATGTGGTCGTCGACCTTGAAGATCTTCTTCTGGTGGGAGGAGAGCTCGGAATTGGCCTTGTTGACGCAGGCCAACACGACGTGGGTCTTGGATCGGAGCCCAATCGCCGCCGAGCCTTGCTTGACGGCTTCCATGGCGTACTCCACCTGGAACAGCCTCCCGGCGGGGCTCCATGTCGTCACATCCGTGTCGTACTGGTTCCTGAACATCTTCGATACGTCGTCGTTTTGAAAAGAACCTCTCTGCGATTTCTGTTTGGGAAAGTTTCAGGGGAAGAGAGAGGAGGAGAAGAAATAGTGGGGGATTTTCAGGCCTTTTCTTTTTGTTCAAGCAAGTAGCGGAAAAAGAAGAGAGAGGGGTTTTGGACTGCAGTTCACTGCTGGAGAAGTTATGATCACATGCATCCGGTACTATCTTTACTCTTCTGTTTTTTATCTTTGGACCGTGGGGAATGGGCTGGCCCAACACAATGTTCAACATAGGCCCAAAAAATGCAGAATTGGGCTCCCCAAGCAAGCCTCTTGGATCGGGCTAACTTCATTGGGCTGGCTTTATTGGCAACCCACTTCTCTCTCGCGCCGGCGCTTTTTTTTTTTTTTTTTTTTTTTTTATTTAAAAGATATGTAGCAAAATCTTACATGTTGAAATGTAGCTTAAAAATTTAAGTCTTTTTGTGAACAGAAAAATTACACAAATACAATAGTGTGTAAATTTATAGTGTAAAAATTTGAAAATCCTTATAATAATTATTACGTGATTCTAAAAATCATTTTAATAATTACTATTTTGTTAGTCTTAAAACTTTTCAGAAAAATTACTATATTTCAATATCACTCTTAAAAAATGCTACATATGTTTTTTCTAATAAATATGAATACAAAATGGGATTAGAAAACCATATTGATTCACTTGCGTAAAAAAAGGTCATATTTATAAATGGCTTACTCGTAAATTGATAGATTTTCACAATCTATTATGTCAACATTTATAACCAATCCGTTTGAACGTAAAATCCAGAGATACTAACAAACAATATTAGTTTTAAATATATTTAAAAAACTGCTGCAAATACTTTTCTTTTTGTATAAGTTTTTTTTTTTTTTTTTTTTTGCTGAACTCTGCATTAATTTTCATTCCCTGAAACATGCGAATATTGATATGAAGAAACTCAGCTTTATACAGATCCGAAGTGATAAGGAACTTTTGATTTTCCTTGCTTTTGTGGTTTTTGTTTAAATGAAATTCAAGTCTGCAACTTTCCAAGTCGGTATGCACTAAGTTGAGAAAAAGGAAAGGTAGAAAAAAATCAAAAAATTAGAAGGAAAAAAAAAAAAAAAAAAAAGGACAGAAAAGTTGGAATCACCATTCACCGGCAAGTAAGCCTTTTATGCTTTTTGCAATATTTTGTTGTATTCTTTCATTTCATCATTTGATTTGATCCCTTTATAAAAAGAAGGTTTTCCTTCCCTCGATCCTACTAAACTATATTATATTTAACATCCATTAATTTTTTTTTTAAACAAAGGACTTAAAAGGAAAAAGGGAAAAATAAAGTGCAAGGCATTAATAGTCAATAATTGTTATTGCAGCATTTTTGAAATCCATGTTTGTTCAATTTATAGAGAGAGACATTATCAATATCGCTAGTTTACTAGGTTATAACTAAAATAAACATGGAAATTTGGTGTATCCTCGTCAACAATAAGGTCATCTCGATGTAGTTCCAAAAAAAATTGTTTCAATGATCAATGTTGAACCTAATTAGTATCCAATTGAGAAGCTTAGCGTTAGGCGTGAACCAAATTTTAATACAATACCAAGATAAATAATAAGATAATGAGAAAATACATGCGAGTCGGAATAACCTTTAAAATCACGTGATTGAAATCCTAAAACATCATTATAAATGTAACCTTCTCATTAAAAAAATATACAAAATTATTGTGTTTAATTTTTATTTACTTTTTGCACTTTTTTTTTTTTTTACTTTTCGCACATTTATTTACTGTTAAATGCACGCAATCAAATTTGAGTTTGTTAACTAAATTCGAATCATCAACAAAAAATCACATTATGATACCATGGCGATTTGCTTTAAAATATATATATATGTAACGCTTAATTTTATTTGTTTTTGAAAAGTAATCCTTAATATTATGATTTCAGTTCATTTGGGAAATGAATTAAATAAACAAATAAAAAGCTAAAAATTACTCTCGTTATATACTTCTCGTCGAATAAATTCCTTTTTGTCAACTCTCTCTCTCTCTCTCTCTCATCTGAAATAATTTAAATACTAAAAAAAAAAAATCCCTTGTTTAACCTTGATAAATAAACTAGCAAAAACAAAACAAAAAAAAAAATTATCGTTTTGATAAAATGATAATGTCTATGATGAGTACGAGGTACATCGACATATACATGCCATAAAGGAAAGAGACTGCATCACTTTGTGTGGGGCCAGGTGGCACAAACAAAATATCCTCTTAATTATTGAAGCAATGAATGTATTTATTTATCCGTTGCTGGAAAGATGCATTAATGATAACAGAGAAAAGTTAATCATAATTCTTATTGTTAGAGGGTGTTTGATGTTTGAGTTTAGTTTGAGTTGAGTTGAAATTTTTAAGTTTAAATAATAATTTTTGTTAATTTTTTAAAAAAGATAAAAAAAAAATTTCAGAAAAGATAAAATTTTTTTTTAAAAAAGATAAAAATTTAAGTTTAAACCTTAAGTTTAAACTTGAGATTCAAACGGAACTACTTTGTCCTGTCAAAATTCAAACTGCAAGGTAAGAGCCCATTCTGGTACAATACTTGACTTCAAAATATCCACTACGTGATTTACCCAAAATATTATTCTTTAAATAATTTTCAATAGATATTATTGTTTTAATTATTTTGTAACTTTTAAATATTTTGATCTATGATTAGAAATGATTATGTGTGTCATATTATTTTAACATAAACGTTAACAATCATGTCCTTAATAAGTTAATATAATGACTAAAATAACATTATATATTGATAATTAAGAATTAGACAATGTAATTTTATATTACCAAAAGCAATGAAAAAAACACAAAATAAAATAAGCAATTACAAATTAGTAAGATTTAATAAGTTTGCCTTAAGAAAAGATACTATGTTATGTTTCATACGCTATAATAATTTATAATGAATATCAAAAAGTTTATAAGAAAAGCTCGTACATCTCAACCTCTATGTCCTTTTTTTTTCTATCCACTTGAATTATAAAACCTTAATGAAGGAATCTCTTAATTATAAAGAAAAATGAGAAAAAATGAATTATAAGTGTGAAATTTTGAAATTAATCTTAAAATAGTTCAACTTATAATTTTTCACAACACATTAATTAGATTTCATAATTTAATTATTTTTTATTATAAGTTCTGTCAGTTGACAAGTTGCTTCATATTAATAGCATTAATTATTGTGGAGTGTCTCTTAAAGAGTTCGTTTGTTAGATAACAGTGTGAGTTGTTAAAAATGGAACTCATAAGAAAGCTATTTCTATAGTAATCACTTGGGCGCAAAATGTTATATATTCGCATTAATTCACTTTGGTTAAATCTGGAAATCTCACGAATTTATTCAATTAGAAAGCTATTTCTATAGTAATCAGTAGTTAAAATAATAATAATAATAATACTAGTGGAGACAGCTGTCATGGGAGTAATGCATGAATCATGTCTATGCAAATTCCCGAACTCCAGCTAGTTTGTGTTCCGTACACGTGGCTGCATAGAATTGTGGGTCCGTCGTGTGATTTTATTTTTCCTTTCATGAAAAAAAAAAAAAAAAACGATTAGCGTCGTTGATAAATTTTTAAGAGCATTTGGGATTTAAAAAAAAACAATAATAAAACCGAATTTATTTTTTTAAAATGACTAAATGTGTTTAGCTATTAAATATTTTTTTTATTTAATAATAACATATAGGATGGTTCTGTTTATATACTTTATTTGGCTATATACACACTCTTCTTTCTTTTTTTTTTTCTTTTTTTCTTTTTTTGTAAATTTATATGCACACTCTTTTTAATCAAAAGTATTTAGTTAGAAAACAAATTCTCAAATAAAATGATATAAAAGGAAAATTAATAAATTAATAATATAAAAGTATAAACTCCTTAAAAAATGAATGATGTACAAGGATAATTAATTCGTAATTACATTTTATTACAAAAAAAGAAATTTAATGATACACTATTTTCCTTTTCCATATTTACCCACCCGTAATATTCTAATTAACAACTCATAACTCGTATTATTATGAAATATGTAACAAATCTTAATTTCACTTTTTAGTGACTATTAAAAAAAATTATATGGAGGTATCTTAATTTTTTAATAACTTTGTTGTTTGTGTTTTGTTCCTAACTATTTTTCTTTTCGTTACACAATTTTATTTGTCGTTTGTAATTCATATACTTGACAAATATATACACTATTATCTTTTGATTGTATGTTCCATTTGCATAAACTATTATAATAATTATTATGGAATGATACAATTGATGTTATGATTAGTCAATTATTAAAATTAATTTATTAATATATTTAATATTTTATAATAATTCAACTTATATTTAGATTCAAATTTTTACTTTTAAAAAAATATGTAACATCATTTTTTTTTTACGTTTACACTATTAAAATATTACTTTTAATAAAAACAATTTATATACACATTTAATTTGAATATACAATCTAAATTCTACACATAATACTAACATTCAATTTGAATAAACTCTTAAATGCAATATATAATTCAAACGGATTATTAATTTATTAACTTTTTTGGATTTTGTGACCAAATCTCGTAATACCCAAACATACAAAATGATCATATATATATATATATATTCCCTTCGTGCTTCGTCGAACACAGAAAATTATCCTACTACCAATACATAAAATTTAAAATTGTCCACTAGCCTTTTTTTTATTCGATAATTCCATAGTTATTAACTTATTATTCTTTTATGTTCCATATCCTTTAGCAATTTGAGAACCTAAGGTTTTATTTATTAACAATTGTATATTGCTGCAGTCCAGTACCTCGATGAGGTAAAATGCGAATGAATGTGTCGCATTATGATCGTTAAACAAATAGGGAGGCGGATCTAATAATCTAATCTAATAACAAAAAGAAAAAGAATTACTCTTGGCTAAACACATAGAAATAACCAAATAATTTTAAAAAAAAATTTATCTAAAAATATTTTTAAAATATACAAATTACGGAAATCCAAAAGCATATTTTTGTCCACTCGCATAGTAGAACTATTATGTTTCTTTTCTTTTTTTTTTCCCCTAATAAATGAAGAGTTTATGTTAACAAAGATTAACAACTAGCAATTCTATAAATCCAAACTAATTAATGATTAAGCCTCCTTTGATGTTTCAACTTCAACCTAAATATTTCATTTCAATTTTTATATTTTTTTAAAAATTAATCAACTTAACTTAAAAATTTCAATTTCAACCAACAAACTAAATTCATCATAAGTAACACAACACAATTGTTAAAAAAAAGGAATATACACTAATTTTCTTCCCAAAAAAAAAAAAAAAAAAAAAAAAACTTTACACTAATATACCCAAATAAATAAATAGATAAACATTTGGGCGGGGTGCTCAGAACGAAATACCGAAACTACCCCTCCCTGCGCCTTGTCAGTTTCCTCAACGCGCGACACATTTGCTCTCGAAATTGTTATCCGCCACCGCTATACGACACCAGAAGCGCAAGTTCTACTTTTGTTTTCCTGGGTTTTGGTGAAACACACAATTATACGGTCAAGTTCATCTCTCTGACTTCACCTGCTCCTCCGGTACCCGGTCCTCAGTCATCGCTGATGTTTTTCTCTACGCGCTTTACAAACTCGTCAACCCAGCCGAGTACTGTCCTCTGACTGTCAGACACCATATTTTTTTCTCATTTTCTCAGGAGCTTCCCTCTCTCTCTCTCCCCCCTCTTCTCCAAAGGACTGACCACAGACCGAACAAGAGGAGAAGAGAAACCGCGTAAACCAGTGATTTCACGCGGGTCATGGAATACGGAACGGCTTCCTCCGTGGCTCTCTCCTCCAAGAAGCTCTCCAATGGCCACGGCTTCGCCGGAGGCTCCGTATACGACGGCGTTTTCTCTGCTCCGTCGAAGTTCGGTGTTTCGACCTTTTCGTCCCGCGTGGAGGACTACCGCGAGATTTTTGGAGGCTCCGAAGCTTCGCGAGGCTCGTCGATTCCGTTCCTCGACGTTCCGGAGCTCAACGAGCGGAAGACTTTGGTCGACGTTCGGAGCTCGGAGCTGGACTACTCCGCGATTTTCAGTGGCTTCGGAGAGTCAGGTTTCGCTGTGCGTTATGAGGAACTTTCTGTGGAGCCAAACAAGACGAAGAAATCTGAGGAAGCACGGTATGCTTTTTATGCTCGTGGTTGAACAATCACAGAATACTGCATTTTTCTTATTTTTCAGTTGGATATGGATATAAATCTCTTTAATCTCTGTGTTGCAATAAGATCAGTATTTTCCATTTTTTTTCTGTGCTCATATTTTTGAGTGATTAGAGGTGTTTGAGGTACGATTAGCAGCTACAGATTCATGTTTTGAATTCTCTTTTTCACATACAGTTTTAGGGAAAATCCACTTCCAGAAAGCTATTTTTGTTTAATGTTTTCTAAAGATAACTTTTTGCTTGTTATAGAAGGAAAATAAGGCTTAAACTAAAGATTTTTCGGTATTAAAGATTTGCACTAGGTGTATTAGCCTACTCCCTTCTGTTTTGTTAACTGTTTACTTTTCTTCTTTTTGTCATTATGTTGCTAGATTTTCCTTACTTGTCTATTAAGTCATCATTTGTTGATAATTCGGTTCTTTTCGAAGTAGACACAAACTTGTGCTGGTAGAACTAGATAGTGATTGAAAAGGTGTTTCTTATGTTTCTCTCTCTTTTTTGTTTGGTTTTAAAAATAATACAGGACACAAGCTGAGAAGTCATCGCCTTCGGAAGCTTCAGAAAGTTCTACTTGGACAGCGGGGGACCGTGCATCATCACAGGAAGCATCTCAGCAAGCTCTTAATGGTGTCAAGAAGTTCAACATGTCATATAATAAAGTTGGCAACGGGAATGCTAATGGGACAACGGGCACAAATGGAACCACTTATATAGCTCAGCTGAATGCTGCTCGAGGTTATGCGTGTCTAATTGATGAAGTCACTCCCTTGCGCAGAGCTGAGAGTGGTACGCCAGTATTCTCGGTGGTAAATGATGAATGCTCCGAAAATAGCATCCGTGAGAGGATGATGCAAGGCAATCAATTCACAAGAACCACGACAGATGTCCGAGCTGGTAAGATTGGCAAACAGACTTCTGGAGGGGATGCCATATTTCAAGATAATTCTAATTGGTTTAAGTCCAATTCCATGGGTAATTCATTTGACAAATATGAAGTTGGTCATGGAACCCGTCCTTCAAAGTTACCACCTTCTTCAAGCCTTCCAAGTAAGTTTAACTTAGGTAACAATGGTGACAAGACTTGTACCGATGAAGATTCTACCAATGTTGATTCACCTCCATACTTTGGTGAGGAAATAGACACCAATTCAGTTGCTGCCACCTCTGCGGCTGCTTTGAGAAAGGCGATAGAGGAGGCTCAAGCAAGGATAAAAATGGCAAAGGAGTTGATGGAAAGAAAGAAGGCCGGTCTTAAAAATGGAGTTAAATTGAATTTTAGTGATGGAGTCAAACCTGAGGAGAGAAAGGAATTTAAAGTTGCATATGCAGTAAACAGATCTAAAAAGAAGACAACTCCAGAACCATGTAAAGAGGAAGACGTTCCATTACCTGTGTATTCTGCGACAAGACAGCAAGATACAGCTGGACTGTGCCAAGGAACTACAGGTTTTGAAGTTCGGGAAAAAGTTCCAAGTGCCAAAGAATTTGATGGGAAGACACCTTGGAAGAAGATATCAAGTCAAGCTGATCAAAGGTGGGAGGAAGCTGAAATATCCGAGGTAGAACAGTTTTATGAAGTTGAGAACACAAGTGAAAACTGGTCTCCAACCACAGAAGTGGATATTCCATTGCCTGTTTCTGCTGTGACAAGAAAACAAAATGTGGTGGATTTAGGCAATGTAACTGAAGACTGTAAAGTTCACGAGTTTGCTTCCAGCATGAAAGAAGGTGACAGGGAGACACCTTGGAAGGAACGTAGATCAATTCAAGTGGATCATGAGGAGGAAAAGGCTGAACTAATGGAAACAACAGAACAATTTTATGAAGTTGATAACACGGATAAAAACTGGGCTACAGTATTGGAGTTTGAGGAGATGAAAACAATGCAATCTGTGGATGAGAATGAATGGAAGGAGAGAAAAAGAGCTGAGGAAGTGTATGAGAAACCACAACATTGTGGTGTTTCACCCAAACCAGCCAAGGAAGTGTATGAGAAGCCACAACATTGTGGCATTTCACCCAGGCCGGCCGAAGAGGACGATAACTCAGAGAAAATAAAAAAGAGTGTTAAGATACCAAATGGAAATAAGGGAGAATCCGACCGTGGAAAGGGTGGTGTTAAATCGGTGGGAGATGAAGAGGTTCCTGATCACGAGGAGAACGAGAGGAAACATCAAGTTGCTGTTGAGCTGGGAGAAAGTGAAGAAATAGTTCAAGCATCGTATGACAATGATACATATGAAGAGAATCCAATAGAGTTTCAGGAGCCTGTAAAAGATGATAAAAGACTAGAAATTTGGGGGCTGGAGGACATCAAACAAATGGAGAGACAATCAAATAGTTGGGCATTTTTCGAAAGTGAGAAGAGAGGAGAGGAGGCTTGCAAGCAGGAAAAACTTGAGAAGGTACAAAGTGATGCCCATGATGAGGAGGACAATGAGGAGACGTTCACTGTCAACAGAGCTAGCAAGAAGGAAATGGTCAAGGCAAAACTTGATGAACTTCATCTTGGGAAAAAAATTGCAGATATACTTTCACATAATGATGAGTCAGAAGCAAATGGGGAGTTTGAAGAGGCAGGAGGAAATGAGAAGTTGGTTATGGGGGATGGTTCTCAGAAGGAAGAATATGAGAATATAGAAGAGGAGACTTGTCAATGGGTAGAGGCTGGAAGGACGGAAACAAAAATTGATCTCAGTGAAGGGGATGAAGAGGACATGACAGCAGCTCTAGGGGAACCTCGGAACCATGGCAACAAGCGTGGGGAAGCTGACAAAATATGCCTGCAGGATGAAAGTGACAACCTGAGTAGACATCAGAAACCCATTCTATATGCAGAAAATGAAGAAAATGTGGAAGTATCTCAAGAATTACCAGCATGTAAAGAGGGTGGGAGCATAAGTGAAGAATGTGAAGCTTTCTTGGAAACCAGTGAAAATAGGAATGAGCGAGAATCAGTGAAAGAAAAGTATGACATGGTGGAGAGAGGTTTACTGGAAACAGATGGCTTCCCTCAAGGTCTGGAGCTCACCAAGATAATGAAGGCAACGGAAGGTACAACAGAGGACTTTTCGGACAAACATGATGTAAATAATGTAGGAAGAATTGAGATGAATTTTGTCCAACATCCAAATGATGAACCTGCCAGACAGTTGGAAATAGTTCATGATTCAAGAGAGCATATTGAAGAATTGGCTTCTGAAACGGAAAAAGTTAAAGAGAATGTCAACGAGTCTGAAGTTGCTGTTAATCAGGAAGATGATAAGAATACTACCGAGTGCCTTGACGAACAAGGATGTGTTGACAGTGGTAACAATATGAAAAGACCTCAGTCATCTGATAGTTGCGAGGGGGAAAATTTGGAACTCGATCAGGAGGCAAAAATGAGCCCAGGTGCAGAAAATGATCACCAGCATCATGAAGAAACCCCCGTAAGTCGAAGTGCAGAGGAGAATGAGGAGAGTTGTCGAGAAAGCCCGCCAAGGCAAAATGCAGGAACAGAGGAGAATGATCAAGCAACTGTGAATGTGGAAGAGAGCACAAGCGATAATAGTTTGCAAAAGGAAGTGGAGCTGGAGAAAGAACACCTGAGAATAATAGATGAAGCAAAAGAAAGGGAAAGGGAAAAAGAGAAGGAGAGAATAGCTGTTGAAAGAGCAATTCGTGAAGCTCGTGAGAGGGCATTTGCTGAAGCCCGAGAAAGAGCTGCTGCAGGGAGAGCAGCTGCTGAAGCTCGTCAAAGGGTACCGGCTGAGGCCCGGGATAGGATTGGAAAGACTTCTGCAGAGGTTAATGATAAGTCCGTAGCTGAGAAGGCTTCTAAGGAAGCCAAACTCAAGGCAGAACGTGCTGCTGTGGAGAGAGCAACAGCAGAGGCTCGTGAGCGTGCCCTTGAAAAAGCCATGTCTGGCAAGGCTGCCTCTGATGCGAGAAAGCAGAATCCCCAATACAAAGGTCCATATTCGTCAAGCACTTCAAGATACCCAAATTCTTCAAATCATGCTGGTATGTAACATTCTGAAGTGAGCTCTTTGAATTTCCATACTGTCCATACATCACTACCAAGGAGATTGTAATTTACAACTTACGCTATGCTCCTGAATATTTTATTTTGCTTAATTCAGTTTCTAGCTCTACTGAGAGATCTGATAGAGCTAATGGCGAATCAGCTCAGAGGTGTAAAGCTAGATCGGAGAGGCATGAGAGGATAACGGAACGAGCGGTATGCTTCTCAATCTAGTCTAATATAGCTACAGTATGGAAACAAAACAAGCATTCTTCATTTTTTTCTTTCCCTTCAGGAAAAAGCTCTTTCAGAAAAGAATAGGCGTGATCTACTTGCACAGAAGGAGCAAGCAGAGAGAAATGTAATATTTTGTTTTTTATAGAACTTTTGGTAGTTAAGTGTTGACACTTGACGTTTGTCTTACTATCTTGAACCAATTTCTGTGGCAGAGATTAGCAGAAACTCTTGATATTGAGGTCAAAAGGTGGTCAAGTGGCAAGGAGGGGAATTTACGTGCATTGCTTTCAACACTTCATTATGTAAGTTCTAGACTTGCGTGTATTGCCTTCTGCTTCTATTTCATAAAAATATTGTAGGATAACATATAGCATAGATTTAAAACGTATCATATTTGAAACCTATCTTCTGCTGATTGCTTCTTCATTATCTATTCATTTTGCTCAGTTTTCACGTATGCATAATGCATATTTCTTTTTACCGGCTCAGACATGTTATTAAGGTGGTGGAGGCTACAAAGAGAAAACATAAAAGTTGTAAAGAGAAGACAGCGAAGAGGAGAAAAGAAATAATTATCAATGATTTTCAATTTGATGATGTTTATTTTGAATCTCTCCTGATGGGGTTGATTCAAAGCACTATATTAATTGGAAGTTTTTATTTTGCAGATCCTTGGACCTGATAGTGGTTGGCAGCCCATCCCTTTGACGGACATCATTACAGCTACTGCTGTAAAGAAATCTTATCGTAAAGCTACACTTTTCGTTCATCCCGACAAGTTGCAGCAACGGGGTGCAAACATTCAGCAGAAGTACACTTGTGAAAAGGTTTTCGATCTTCTAAAGGTGCGTTTCTGAACTCTTATATTCTTCTATTGTACCATTACCTAAGTTGAAGGAACATATAAAATTGGCGAAAACACTAAAATTCCAGCTCAGCTAAAAATTCAAGCATAGGATAGTGCATTCAGATTGTCGGGATTATGATGATTCTTGGACATCAATTTTGAAATAGAATGAAAATCCTAACTTGCCTCCATATGTGCATCCTACTAAAACGTTTTCCCCCTTACCATGCCTTGCTCACATAATAGTTACCGGCGAGTACAATGTTTAGATGTTTTAAGAAGCTGAATACCATTTCATTTTTCGTTTTCCTACTTACCCGACTTCGTAAACCTTGCTCGTGTCTTGGATTCTGAAGAACAAAAACACTTGAAGAATCTGAATATTTATGGATTCTGCATCAGTTGCTCATAATATGAGTGCCTTGCGTGTGTGCAGGACGGTTGGAACAAATTCAACGTGGAAGAACGGTAGAGAAATTGGTGGAGTTTCTACCGCTATCGGGGAGAACTGTACCAAACTTTTGAGTTCCGAAAGCGCGTTGAACAAATTTAAGTTAAAACAAAATTCTTGGCATTTTTTCACCCACTAGTGCAGCTTCTAGAATCCAGGTTGTAATTCCATGAAACACGGGCGTCAACAGAAGCTCCTCCCCCCCCCCCCCCCCAAAACAAAAAAAAAACAAAAAAAAAAAAAGAAAAAGAAGAAAGAGGCTTCATGTAATTGTCATTGACTTGTTGTACCATGTGAAATGAAGGAAAGAAGTTGCTGGGTGTAGATACGAACTGAATTTCTTCCCCAATTTGCGGTTATTTATATATTTTTCTCTATTTTGAAGTCCTGTATTTAGAAATCAAATATTTACTAAATACATCAATTCATGATATTGTCTAGTGAGAGCTCACAGTGGTTGGAAGATCATAGTGAATTGCAGAACAAAGCGCAAAAAATTATGATATAACATCCGAGTCTACAATAAAATATAGAGTTCAAATTCTTTTATATTCAAATAAACATAGGAGCGGAGAGATGTTCCAACCATTTCTGACCAAATGCCTTACAAAACGGTGGCTTAATCTCACATTTTCCATCTTGGAGAGGATTTACTTGACTGATTTTAGCTTAATTATTAATGCCTCTGCTCGTTTTAGCTTAATTGTAAAGGCATCCATTCCTAATAATAAGCGATTTCTATTTGAGGGACCTTTTATTACCCAAAAAAAAAAAGAAAAAAGAAAAAAGAAAATAGACCGTTGGGAAGCCTGATTAGTAATTTCAGCTAATATTTTCCAATTAGCAAAAAAAAAATTTGTTATTAAAACTAAGTAATGAGTTTAATTTTTCTCAGTAAAAAAAAATGAATAAGTTTGTTTTAAATAAATAATATGTTAATTGGAATCATTTTAATGACAACCATCACATGCGCCGTGGTTTTAGCAAAACCATTTGGAAAGGGCACCTAAGCTTTATTCTATTTGTATTTTAAGTTTAAAAAAAAAATTCCAATTTATCCTTAGTCAGAAAGAAAATGATAAAGTATTAAATCTTTAAAGGAAAAAAAATATTACTTTTACTTCATGTAATTTTTTAGTATATTGGCGTGTCCTATTTCATATTGTTTTTAGTTAATGTCATTTCATTGTGGTTATTGTGGTTTCTAAATTTTGTTGTCGTTTGTAGTTCTCGTTTTACCGTTGATGTCATGTTTTTACCAATTATTTTCTTTTTTACATGTTAACTAAAAAAAAAAACCTAACAAACAAACAAACCTGAAACTACTCCTAACTCATGGTAGCATACTTAATTTAATAGTAATTTCACATTTGATTTCACCAAAAGATATAAAGTTTTAATCTCCCATCTTCAAGTTAAAAAAAAAAAAAAAAAACTCACTCTCTTTACACGTTTGTGTATCTTCATCTAAGCTCAATTTTTCAACCAAAAAAAAAAAATCTCGCTCAAATTTTGTTTTGATCGGTCCTTGATTATAACTTTTGAAAGAAAGAGAAGCTTTAATCTAATCCGATTATTTAAGTACTAAGAAACATAAATATATACACACATATACATATACACAGCACAGTGTTGATATATGTAAATGGCACGGTGTTGATTGAAAGTTGCAATTAATAATTATGACATGGCACTTAAATCGAACTTTATACATTCGCCTAGTGATATGTCGAACTGTATGACTGGTACCGCTTAATATCGAACCTATATTTATCTTTCAATACGCATATATGTGTAGCTTTCAGCAAAGAAAAACGAATGTAGATATATATATATATATATATATATATATAAAATATGACGGGATAGATAGATATATATGACGAGCTAGAGACATTCCGACCGTCTCTGACCTTTTTATGCCTAACAACTTTAGATCAGAACTGCTTTATTGGTTGCTAGCTTAGCGACAGGAACTCATTAGGGAATATCTTATCTTTTTCAATTAAGTCAATTTCAAAGATATAATTTTGTCTCCAAAACTAAAGGGTTTCTTTGATTCTTTATTTATCTCAACCTTTTAATCATCATCGCCTCCCTCTCTCTTCTTTCCAACAATTTCATCCAAAAAGCTTATAGCTTAATCTCACATTTTCCACTTTGGACGGTTCCAAATCCACCCCCGTGACAGGTTGCAATGATTCCAGCGGATAAATTAAGGCCAGTAATTACAATATTTAATTATTAATAATTAGCACGTTTTTGGTCTCTGTAACGCATATATATATATATATATGTATGTATATCTCAAAAGTAACTTCTCTATTTTTACTCTCTCTTTTTGTTTCTTTAAATTTTTATGTGAGACTCCTACTCATTAAAAAATATATATTCAATCACATATAGAAAGGAGAGAACTATAATATGCAGTTTATCCAATTAAAACAAAATAACCACAAAATAAAATACAAATTACATTTACTTTGCATGCGACTGAAGTACTAAAGCAAGAATGACAACTTTTTTTTTCCCCCTTTTTTGGGGGCATAACGGAAAGGAGATATTGAACATTGATTCTAAAGAAAGCAAAAGACAACAAAAAAGAGAATTAATCAATTAACCACATTTTGACCACTGTTATCTAAGTAGTAGAACTGCGCATTATAATCTCATAAACTCTAATTAGTTGAAACGCTTTCTCTCTTATTATCCATCCAGCCAACTGGCCAGTAACTGGTTTTTGATGCTTCACTGCAGTTTCAGATTCCTCATCCTGCATATATAGAAATATCACTAATTTCAGCCAAATATATATACATATAAACACACACTCCAATAGAAGAATTAAGAGAGAGAGAGAGAGAGAGGAAAAAAAGGGTCATTCTCGTGGCCGTACATATTGTGATAAGAATATTAATAGATTATTGTTGAAAGACTTAGATTCTGTTTGAATGGAGTGTTCATTTTTTTTAAAGGAAAATTTTGTTATTTTAAATGAAAAGTTTTTTCATTTTGAGAATAAGATAATATTTGGATGTGTAAAAAAATTTCTTTTAAAAACAAAAAATTGTTTAGAATGAGAAGAAATAGTATTGGGAATAATGTATTGTAAGAAGATTTTGAAAAGATTTCCTTTCTTTTTCTGAATAGGATACTATACAAAATAAATTTAAAAATGAGATAGTTTTTCTTTTCAAAATGAAACAATGATAAAAAAAGATGAAATAAACACTTTTTGTAAAAAAATTTCCAATTTCAGAAATTGGATATGTCATGGGTAAAAAAAAAGGGTCATGTGCCCAAAATCAGACTCACACGAAAATTATCATAGGAATATATATATATATACATATGTATAGAAGCTAGGTGTGTTCTCCAGGGCCGGACGTTCGGCAAGAGAGGGATAGTTCAACATAAGAAGTTGTATCTCAGCCAACTTTCTCTCTCATCAGCACCATTCATTTTCACATCCAATGACCTCCAAACGAGTTGCCGTTTGTGTCTGGAAAAAAGGGGCTGCCGAGAGTTGAACGTGTGTGTGTGTGTATAGATATATGTACCTTTGTTCTTCATCCATGAAGCTGTTGTAAGCTTTGTTGTTGGCACCAATCTTTCTGTAATTGGGAAGAGGCACTTCACCAGACTCAATCTTGTTGACATCTTCAACAAGCATCTCATAATGCCTCTTGACTTCCTCGACGGTTTTGCCACCGACCGCTCTGGCCAGGTTGTGCCAGCGGTCGGGGGCGTCCTTGTCGTAGATCGCCAGAGCATTCTCGAATAGCTTGTTCTGCTTTGCTGTCCATGAACTCGAGGCCATGTTGCTAATTGAAGAGAAAATGTTTATTTTGAAATCTATATATATATAGCAAAATGTTTATTTCGAAATCTATATATATATATATATATATGACAGAAATGAAAGTATGAAAAGTATTTTTCTAAAGAAAGACAATAGTATATATATATGACAGAAATGAAAGTATGAAAAGTATTTTTCTAAAGAAAGACAATAGAAGAAGTGAGATGGGTGCGAGAGATAGAGAGAACCATGCTGCTCTTTATATAGTGAGAGGGGAGAAAGTGAGAGAAAGAGAAAGGTGGGCTGAGGAGTGTGATTATATGGGTTTGAGTTTTTTCTTGCAAAACAGAGGATTTGCAAAATTATTCCTTTTTATTTGACTCTTTTATGGTTATTTAAGTGGGTTAATTGGGAATTTGGCTCAATTCTTAATTCCAAGTTAATTATGATATAGGATTTCACGCTCGTTACCGACTTTGTCTCTTCATATTTATAATAGATAAGTTGTTCTCTTTTATATTTTTTTTCATTTTTTTGACCTTTAAGATATGGTTAATTAACCTTTTACGATGAGTAGTGAGAATTTTTCATCCTAGAACCAAAATAAATAAGAAGAAAAATCGTGTAATATTACCACCCCCAGAATCAAGATAAACTTGTTTGAGAAAGTTATACACGAGAAATTAGCAGGGAGAATCTGACACATAGTACAAAAGTTATTGGCACATGATTGGATGAGAAGTAGTTAAATCTGACCCATTGTTTTGTTCAGATACGCGGTGTGATAAATCTGGATATTGTAATTAGGTTCATAGCTTATAAAGGTGATTCTTGTGAGTTACTTTCTTGGCATACAAAGTTTTATGCTACGATTCTTAACAGTAAACACGACTATTTAAAATCAAACCCACTGTTTTGTTTAGGCTGTGTGATAGATCCAGAGATTGTAATTATGTTCATAGCTTACAAAGGTAATTCTCGTGAGTTACTTTGTTGACATACAAAGTTTTACGCTACGATTCGTAACAGTAAGCACGACTGTTTAAAATTTGACCCACTATTTTGTTCAGGCAGCGTAATAGATCCAGAGATTGTTATTATAGACATAACTAATAAAAGGTGATTCTCAAGAGTTACTTTATTGGTATACAAAGTTTTGCATTACGATTCATAACAGTAAACACGACTGTTTATAATCTGATCCACTATTTTGTTTAGGTGGTGTGATAAATCCATAGATTTTTATTATATTCATAGCTTATAAAGGTGATTCTCATGAGTTACTTTGTTGGCATACAAAGTTTTACGTTACCATTCGTAACAATAAACATAATTGTTTAAAATCTGACCATTTGTTTTATTCAAGCGGCGTGATAGATCCATAATTGTAATTATGTTCATAGTTTATAAAGATGATTCTCGTGAGTTACTTTGTTAGCATATATAGATCTACGTTATGATTCATAATAGTAAACACGACTGTTTATTATCTATCATTGATTACTGTGGGCAATCAAAGGTGAGGAAAAAAAGATTGTTGCATGCGTGTAACACGCTTCTTAAACCGGTAGCGGACCGTACTAAATGAGAAGACTGCTAGAAAATCGTTGTCAATCTAAAAAAGATTTAATTGTTGTGCTTGCCACACTTGGTAGCAAGGCAAAAGATCCCTAAAAGTACAAATGTAAGAGAGTTTTATGGTAGAATATGAAAATAATACCATATCAATAGGACATTGAATTTTCAGATATTTTTATTAAGTTTTATCAAATAATCATTTTTTTTAGTTTTTAAATTTAGTATGATCTGACGATTTAAAATTATATCTTATGATCAATTATCTTACGGTATATATATCTCGTAATATTTAATAGCGAGAGATAATTAAGAGTCACACACGTTCCATCGGAGTGGGTCCAGATTAATCCAGTGGCTGTACAACTTAAAAAGATCATTCACGGGTGCACCATATTCGCTGCCTCAGTAAAATCTAACCCCTCATGCTAATAGTGCTGTCAAGCTGTTTGAAGCAACACATTATACACACACATACATATATGTAAGTACATATATATATATATATATAAATATATAAATCGTTTTCTTTACTTTCAAGTTAATCATCTTTAATGTTTATAGAACTTTCAGGCGTTTTATGGGGTTTGGGGACATCTCATTTTCTAGTGGTTACTCTTCTTTCTCAAGCAACGTTCCAAAAGATTTTTTAGCTGGGTTTTTACTAGCCTTCTCAGTTCCGTACCGTTACTGTAGACCACCCACCAAATGTCAACCTCCAAATGCTTACTTTAGGTGTTTACACTTTGTCTTATAATCTGACACTTCATTTTATTTTATTTTATTTTCATGTACTCTCCCTTATTTGGGCCTTCTCTGCCTCTTTTTAACCATTTCAAGCCATACAAACGGACAATACGTTTTGCTTTGTTTCATTCAGACTCTCAGAGTCTGTCACTCTGCCTCGTAAAGATTTTCACTCTGGTAAAACAGCATGGCAAAGATTTTGCTTTCCTCTGCTGATTTCATATATTCATGAAACAAGATTTTCATTGACATGATTTTGTAATTTATCACCTTAGTATACTAAACGCTAAGCTATGCAAGAGAAGTAGAGAGCCTATAGTGCACGTGGGTCAAAAACACGTCAAAATAAAAAAGTATGAACGAAATTTGATTCAGATATGACTGATCAAAATAGATGATGATTATCGAAGGAAGTTTTTCAAGCCTATTGGATGAGTATCCGTATTAAATAAAATTACATGATAAAAAGTTATATTCATTCATGGATCAGATTATTGAGAAGGTAATCGGAAGATTAAAACTACGGTCACTGAGTCTTTTTTGTTGAATTACTATGGACATGATTTGTTCCTAGCTGTATATGAGATAGTATTTAGGTAATTAAGTGCAATTGCCTAATCAAAGCCAGCATTGCAAAGTGTACTTGTTTTTGTTTTTGTTTTTGTTTTTTTTTTTTTTTTTTGAGGTCTGAACTTTCATCACTGCTTGATAAATGATAAAGGTGGGCCATAACCATTCATCTGTTGGAAATCCAACTTGCCATGGAATTTCTACTTGCAATGTGTGGACAACAGAAAGTGTATAAATACACTTTTGTATTTAAATGCAATTAATTTAAACAAGATGAATGAGAGCGCGACAAGTGAAATCATTGGCCCAGTTGTCAAATCTTTTGGCTCTTTGACTGGGATCTCCTTTCTCCCTCTAACTCCAACCCAATCAAAGAGAATATATAACATGCAATTAAATTTATATTTGGTTTTGAGACATTACTGATTTTTCTTCTTGATAATTTGATCAAAAAATATCCATGAAGTTGAATATTTTTGTGTTTTTATGGCACTCTTTAGTCATTATCAGATTCCTAGTATTCATTTTTTAAGAAATTATTGGTGCTTCCCTTGCAAAATGAAAGTTGAAAGATATCCTTGATCATGTTTGGGATTAGATTTCATAATGTAATAATTTTAAGTATGGCATTCTAGAAAACAATATTCTTTTAAAAGTCATTCGCTTTCCGCAAATTAATTCGGAGAAAAATCGAGCCACCTCTCTCAAGTTAGAAAAGAAACGTTGAAAATGAATCAAAGGTCATGAATGTGAATGGTATGAATATCATAAGATTCAAATAAAAAAAATATATACATATATATATATAATTATCACATTACTACTTTGGGGTGACCAAATTTGGTATCGTGCTTGGCCTGAAGAAAAACGTCTTAGTCATCACCTTTGGATATGCGATGATGAAGAGCATATATATATACATACATATATCATATTTGTAGTTGTCGTCGTTGAAGAGAAAAAAAAAAAAAAAAAAAAAAAAAGAAAACACAGCAACTTTTTGAGGAGAATCCCAGTGTGCACATGA
This sequence comes from Ficus carica, assembly GCA_009761775.1. Classification (NCBI taxonomy): domain Eukaryota; kingdom Viridiplantae; phylum Streptophyta; class Magnoliopsida; order Rosales; family Moraceae; genus Ficus; species Ficus carica. Next base: position 5,435,285 of record CM019745.1, on the reverse strand, counting down.
CCACAAAAACTGACCTTTCAGCTAGTTCATAACTTTGATGATAAAATGTTTAGAATCCTTATCATCCACGTCTGATGCAATGAGAATTTATCTATCTGGATTCCTTTTCTTTCTTTCTCAAAACCCCATCAAACTTTTTTTTTTTTTTTTCATTTTAGCTTTTTTGTTTTTTTTTTTTTTTCATTTTTTCTCTGGTGATCCTGATTGGCAAGTTGGAGAAGGGTCGTGACTCGTGATCACCTTTGATGATCCTGTGGTCATAACAAAATAAGGTATATGCGATATTGGCTTGGATTCTTTTCAGACCAAGACTTAAATACTTGATAGCTTCACTCAGACAATGCGACTGGTTATCAGTATCCATATATATACTTTCTACTTCAGGAGAGAAATTAAAATAAATAAATAAATAAGGGCAAAATAACAACAAGAAAAAATACTTTTTATAAGTCGCCTTTTATGATCAGTCATATTAAGAATATGAATCTTATGTGTGCTTACATGTTCATTCTATTACAAATCTCCGTTGCTATCAATCAGAATTTTTTTACAAATCAGGAACATATATATCTTTCCTTCTTTTTTTTTTTTTTTTTTGTCATAATATATGTTAAGTAATTAAGTAATTTTACACACATGTTCGTTTTATTACAAATATCTGAATTGTTATAAAATCACACCACATGCATCACATGTTAATAAATAGATTAAAAAAATGTTTCTTTTAAAGTACATTTAGTAAGAGAGAAAAGTGAATTGAGGAAGAATGATAAAAGGATTAGTGAAACGATTTTGATATTAAAAAAGTAAGAAAGTGATTAAAGAAAGGACTTCAAAGATATATTTCAAAACACTCCAATATTGATCTTTCGCAAGTTGGAGAGATTATTAAAAGGATTTCACATTAAATATCATAAGAGGAGAGAAATCTTTTTCCTTCTTTATGTCTCTTATCTAATAAGTGGTCTACCGCTCTATCGGTTCTTTTTTTCTCTATTTCCTACTAAACATATTACTACCCATGAAAAATGGATCATTAGCTAGTACTGTATCTCATCTCTTATCCCCCTTGTTGCATGTTATAATATAATAGAATGGACCTAATTTAAATTTAATTTAAAAAATGGACTCGGTTTCACTCCTATTAGATGACAAGTCTAATATCACACAATTTATTAACCGAACTTAAAAAAATAGACTTTAGACATTCGTATTTTAAACTTATTATTCTAATAAAATAAGAAGAAGAGGAAGGAAAAAAAAAAAGGCATGATAACCGCTGCACCACTAATGGTGTGTAGGGGTACTTTGGGCGTATTGAATTATTCCGTACAACAAGTAACCTTTTTATTTCGTCTATATAAGATGGGATAAAATGATGCGCATGCATATACATACATACATATATACATACATTCATATATATATACATACATATATATACCATATGCAAATGGTAATGAAGTGATCATTGGTTGGTAGCGACAAGCCCTCCAACTTTTAGAGGGGTCTTATTCCAAAAGACGATAAATATTTGTATGGTCGTCCCGATACATCAAAGCCAACAATACATGTACTTGGAATCCATATGTATATCTATTGATCCTTATTATACATTTCCGGTATAAAGTGATACTATATTTATATATGCGTGGGACTAATATACCCTTTGGTGTTTGTCTATCAATAACTTTAAGTACTACTACTACTACTACACCGCATTAAGCACATTTTATTTTCTTTCTCGGCGCGGTCCCTCCCCACAACTTGGGGTTGGCCCTGATTGGCCACAGCCACAAGAAATGTTCTGAAGCAAATGAGAAATGTGATTGATTTGATAAGTGATTCTATTGTATGAGTAGTCAAATATTTATGCTTATAATTTACTTTGCTCATCACCAGGAAACCATGAACCCCACTTTACTTTCCAAACATATAATTATTTTACTTTTTCTTTTTTTTTTCTTTCTTTCTTTATTATTATTTTTTTTTTTTCAATCATCAATGTGATAGCTATTTGTTATCTACCTTGTAATTTTCAATTGGAAAATGCTAGGGATACCAACTCTAATCTCAAGTTTTGAATACCAATTTATGTGGCATATGAGTTGTCAGTTTTTTATTGACAAGTATTTAAAGCATTGCTACATCAATTAATTATATTTACTAATAGAAATATGATACATGAATTGGTACTCAAAAAGTTGAGATTGGAGTTGGTGTTTGATGAGTGAGTTTTATACTCACGAATTGAGTACTTTTGAATCCATTTTTTGTTGGTTTTTCGAGTATTTTTGTTAGTTTAATATGTTTTCTTTCTTAATTTGTAGGATAGGTTGAAAAGTTATGTTTTTGGTACAATTGGAATGCTTTGAAGATGAACTTGGCACGAAAATGAAGTTTTGAGAGGAAAATGATTGAAGTAGCGGCGCTAGTAGCTGAAGCCGCCGCTCAAGAAGGAAAGAAAAGGGTGTTTTGGCAAAGAGTCTGGAGCCGCGGCACAAGAAAATGAAGCTATTGCGCCAAAAGTACGAGGAAAAGCCCAGATTAACAGATTGCTCAAAGCCGCGGTGCTGCGATTTCGAAATTCTGAAGAACTCCATTGGAGCCACACCGCGAGAAACTGAGGCTGCGACACTAATGCATAAGGTCTTAGGGCAGAACCTTTAGTGCCGCGTTGCCAACTGTGAATCTCACAAGTTCAAAATTTAATTTTTTGAGAAAATTCTAGGTTTGCCCCCTTCGAATTAAAGCCCATAAATAGCCTTTTTAGGGTTCAATAAAGGGGTCTTTTGCCAGAGAGAAAGAGAAGAAAAATAACGTATAGAGGAGACGGATACATTGCATCCGAAAACTGATTTGTGGCTTCGAATTCGACTTCAAAATCAATTTTTCTTCTTTCTTCTTTTTCTTGATGTTTAAGACAAGTGTTAGGATGTTTATTTTCTCAAGCATGAACTAGTTTTCTTTTCTAGGGCTACGATATAGCCGGATAATGATTGTCAATTTCTTTTCCTAGTTAAATTAAATCAATGTTTATTCTAGTATATGTTTAGCATTTTAATTTGTGCTTGATGCTTGTGATTGTGTGGCCAACTATTGCATGATTTAGAGATTCAATTTGATTCTGAGAGAGGATAATTGAGTTCTTCATAATTAGGATGCCATAAGATTATCATAGAATAGAGATATATCTGTGGGGCTTGTGCAGTAATATGAATTTCTTCTTAATGAATTTTGATGGGTTGAAATTGTCACATAGATATAGGGAATTTGCTTATCAGAATGTATTGTTAAGTCTTGAGAAAGATTGATGATTATTTTAGGGAAATTCACTAGCAGCATCAGAATAAACATTGATTGATTAAATTTGGGATATTTGGCATGATTTATCTTGGTGAAATCGGAAACCCTAAGTTTTACTTTTATTGATTCATCCTCATTTAATCTGCGCGCTGTTAAATTTATGCTTTCTTTTAGTTTTTAAATAATTGTTTTTCATTTATATTTGTTCAAATAAAATTTAAGTTAATATAATTTTGATAATTAGTAACAATCAGTCTTCGTGGGACGATACTCGAATATTCTTCACTTTATTATTTGTTTTGACAACGTGCACTTGCGTTCGCAAAATTCACAACAGTATCCCTAGCATTACTCTTTTCAATTTATTTAAGTTATGTATTCAAATGAGAAATGCTAGCAAGTCTTCATGAAAACTTATAACTCAAAATTCACAAATTAGTCGAAATTTATTAAATGTCACGTGCAAGTAAACGAATAGATATTTATAATGCATTTTTGTATTATTATTCATAAACTAGTTTCGTGAAGCGTAGAGTGACTCATTAAAAATGGTCAAAGTGATCACTTACATCTTAGTGACAAAAAGTTAGGGCCTATTTGGGAGGATATCTGGATATGGTGTTTTAAATATTGGGTAATTGGGTTGGAAATGTGTGTTTGGGATGAAAACTTTTTGAAAAAAATCTATGATATAGAAAATAGTACAAAAATTTGAAATGTATTCGGAAAAAAATACAAAATAGATCTAGTCTTTTTCGTCTCGTCATTTTGAGCATTTTGACATAAAAATCATCTCATTTCGATTTGAAATGAAAAAGTTATAGACTTTTAAAGTTTGAGTTTTTTAAAAATTGAAAAAAGAGAAAGTTTAATTTAGAGTTGAGATTGTGAAATCTATATGGTATATAAAATACTATCTGAACATCTGATCCTAAACGACCTTTAAACGAATATGTGCTTATTGTTTTACTCCTGCTTTTTATTTATTTATTTTAAGTTGAGAAGAACATTAGACCACTCTAGGGACTGACCTATATTATGTACTCATCGCGCATGCATGAAAAGTAGAAGAGAATTTTTTTTTTTTTCAAAAAGAAAAATTCAGAGGCTTATTTTACAAAGAAAAATATTTAAAATATCAACTTTAATTTTAATTTTTGAGTATTAATTAACATAATATATGAATTGTCATTTTTTTATTAATATAAGTATCATATCAACTAACAACATCTTCAATCTAATTGGAATTAAAACTAAAGTTGATATCATCGTATATTCACAAATGTATAATGTTTTAATAGCGCTTTCTGTCAATTTTAAGGTAAATGGACGCACCCCAACTTTTATGGAGCGAATGAAGCTCACTAGTCACTAGTCCTATCTTCAAAGGATCAATATTATATCGTGTCCAGGCTGTACAACAGATATGACCAGAGACTTTGCTTACATAAAATATCGTCGAAAACGTTGGACATGGATTCTTTGAGCCCTTTATGCTCTTTTTGTCGATGTCAGACAACAAACAAAAAAAAAACAAAAAAAAAAAAAAAAAATTCTGCCTACTTCTTATAAGTACACTTAGTATACATTTCAACGCACGATCTAAATTTTATAATCATAATTTAATTTTCGTCTCAACTTTATTATTTATATAATTTTATAATTCAAATTTTAAAAATTTATAACTTTTTATAATTATAAGTTCTAATATGATTATTTTTTTAAAAAAATTATATAAAATTTTGAGACGAACGAAATAAGCTCCATTTGATTTTTTTTTTCTTTCTAAACACATTTCAAGTTTTTACACTTTTTAACTCTAGTAATTTAAACACCTCGATAAATACACAATCAATCTAAACTCAAATTTTACAATCCAAATCTTAACACCAAATGCATGCTTAAATTCATATTGTGTTTTGTCAGTTTGGGTTGTTCATTTCATTACTCCACTAATTAATTTATACTTCGAGATTCTGTAAGAGTAGTTTTTTTTCTTTTAAAAAATTAATAATAAGGACTATAAGATAGATGATAGGGTAAAAATTTGAATCATAAAGTAAAAATTTTAAACATGTTTCCCCACCTCAAGTTAAAAATAAAAAAATAAAAAATAAAAAATAAAAAAATAAAAAAATAAAAAAACTTAAACTTGTGTACACTAAATGGGCTATTCTCACAATTTCTTTTAATTAATTCTATATGAAGGTAAGACATTTTCTTGACACATATGGTCAAATCTTATCCCTTGACGGTGGGATTAATTTAAACTCAAGATTCAGAAAAAACTAATAATCTTATCATCTTATTAAATGACCAGTGGAGTACCAGTGGAAACGGATTTATGTGGTTAGAAAACTATCTATATATATCGAAAGAGACCCCCAAATATTCGTTGCTTTATTGTCTTGCATGTGTTTTGTTGTAAGGTTTGGACGCAAGTCACGCATGCAAGTATGCAACTTATTAATCCTTTGCACGTACATTCAAGTGCAGATCAACGTCACTGCGTCAGCAGCGTTGTGGATCGACCTGGGCTTTTGAAACGGCGACATTCGGCCTTTGTGGGCTCGGCCTAACATTTATAACCCAGAAGGCCTTAATATAGATCATAGCATCGACCCAAGTTACATGGCATCCGTCATCCGACTTTCTTCGAGAAATTTACAAAAAAAATTTCGGAGAGAGAAATAAATAATATGTGCTACGTAAATAATTAAAAGTTTTAAAAATATTTTAAATAAGTAACAGTAAATAACATATTTTAGATAATTTATTTACTTTTTATATATATGTTATTACTGTTTATCTAATAAATTTTCTAGTTATCTACTAAATTTATTATTCATTTTGAATTTTTTAAAGTCTTGCTATCAATTTTAATTATTTTCGTAAAAATACTATTTACTTATAACACAATTTAGTTGTACTTCAAATTTTTTTTCGTCTAAATCAAGTCCATTTAGAGGGTTGAAATCTATAAATTTCAAAATCAATGACAGAAATGTAAAAGGTCTTTTGGTGGACTTCTAAAAATTTCTCAAAATATTTTAGTAAAATTGTAACATATAACATATTTTATTAATACTTTTGAAATTTATAATATATTTTTTTTAATATGATACAATTATTCCATATTTTTACAAGTAAATACTTGGATTTTCTGATTACTAATATATTTATAATTAATTTTAATAATAGATTTATGGTCACAATTTCATGTTATGTTAGGGAGAGAAAGAGATAGGAGGACAAGGAGGGAGAGAGGAGGACTGAGAATTGATACTTTTAGTATTGTGTATGGTCATAAATCTGATTATGTTATTTATTGTTATATTTTAATTTTTGTGCTCTAAGTTACTATTAATTTTTTCATAAATACTATTTTGGTTCTTTCCCTATGAAAACAATTAGGCCCTTTTCTTATTAGCAAATATAGGGTTTTTTTTTTTTTGGGAATAATCTAATCATTATTTTACTTTTTTATTAATTGTAGTAAATAAAATTTTTTGAAGACTTAAAAAAAATAACAAGATTTTAAAACCATTAAAGTATATAATTTATTTACTACAATTTACCTCTTTACGTTTCCTTAAATATAATATTTACTGTGATTGTAGATATAATCTAACGGTAATATCACACCTGACTTACCTAAAAATACATAGTTCGAATCCCTCAATCTCCAAGTTCAAAAAAAATATATATGATTATTTACTTCTTTTTCCCTTGATTAAAAGGGCAACAAGTGGTAAGGCCGCACCCCCCACCATGGTTTTAGCGAATCCAAATAGGAAGAGCTCAAAAAATTTACCTTTTTATTTTTTTATTTTTTATTTTTTATTTTTTATCAATCCTATTAATAAACCGAAAAATAAAAAATCGTCAAAAAGAGAATAAAAAAGCTGTTTTTATTTCATGTCGTTCTTTAGATTACTGTCGTTTCATATTTGGTGTCGTTTTTCAGTTAGCTGTCATTTTGTGTTAAAGTCGTTTTTAAATGATGTATTTTTAAAAGCAATATAGTTTGTCAGTGCATGTCGTTTTTCAGTTGAAATTGTTTCCCATGATGCTGTCATTTTCAGATGGTCGTCGTGCGCCGTATGCGTGGCTGCTTGACGGAGTCTTCTAGATAAAAAAAATGAAATCAACCTAAAATTCCTGATTTACCCAAAATTCTAAAATTGAGGGTAGCTTTTCTCTCAATTCCTCAAATTTTCATCTTTGAATCTCATCTTCTCCATGATTACAAAAACTACTTTTTATTCTGTAATCTTTCCAGAAGGCTAGAAACTAGGGGAAAAAAAAAAAGGTACATTTTTATATGGACATTAAGCCTCTATTTAATAAGTTAGTTGGAGATGAAATTTTTAAATTGAAATTGGTTGATTTTTCAAAAATTAATTATAATTTTTGTTGACTTTTCAGAAAAAGACAAAACTGAAATGAAAACTTTGAGTTGAAACCTGAGTTCCAAACACACCATAAAACAACGGTGCCAATACATTAGATTGAAGTGTTTTTTTGAAAAACGTTTTAAGGCGTTTTTCTTACAGTCTAATATACAAGTATTCATTTTGTTCATAAAAAGCAATAATTAAAAAACGACGATCTCTTATTTGACCAGAACTAGGTTGAAGCCAAATTGAGTTTGAAGTCTGTTCAACTTGAATCTACAGCTACTCATGATATTCAAATCTCGAACTTTAGGACAAACATGTCAACCGGATCTTTTGCGTGAGATAAATAGATAATCAGTTTGAACTTTGAACATTTCTTTTTCTGGGTATAAACGTGAATGACAATATATATTTAGGTGAGTCTATTAACATCTCCCATTTTATTTTTTTCATTCAATTTTTAAAATCACTAACTATTTTAATTTTAAAATTAAATAACTACTTATTCTGCTCTTTAATTTTTCCAAAAAAACCCTTATAAATAATTTTTTTTTTTCCTTTCTCCTCCCATTACATCCTATGCATTTTTCCTTACTTTTTTTTTTTAAGTTCTATTTTTTTTTTGTTATTTTTTAATTCATTTCTATGATAATTTTTTTTAAGAGAAGATTCTTTTATTTTGTTTGTTATTATTCATATTTTTAATAGTTTTAGTAGTTCCATGTTATAACTAGTTTTTGGTTTTCTAAGAAATAACAAGTAAATGGAAAACATGTATACATGATATGGATATATAAGCAAATATTTTGCTTTATTGGTTATTCATTTTATAAATAATTGAGAAAAATGGTTAGGAATTCATGCAAACTCTAAATTGTGAGTTTTTTCTAATTATCTAATTAATGAAAGTATTAATCAAATTCATAACATTTTCAACTATGCTTGTGGAATACTCAGCTTCATCAGTTTATTACCATCAAGTTTTTATCGTCTGAAGAAGAAGTATATCAAATAATAAGTTTATAGATTTTTATCTCAACATATAAATTGATGAATTTTTTTTAAAAAGAAATCTCATGAGAAAAAAAATTGAAAATAAATAAAACAAAACGTATTTAAAAAAAAAAACAGTACAGTGGTTTATATTTAGTATGTGGAGAACAAATAAATTAAGAAAAAAGACAAATAATTTAGTTATAAGGGCTTTTTAAAAAAATTAATGGGTGGAACAAGTTAACTTTTTAATTCTAAAATTAATTTATTGATGATTTTAAAAGTGGATTAAAAAAAAATAAAAGATGTCAATAGACCCACCCTATATATTTTACTCTAGAGCAAAAAGGGAAAATTCCTAAAATCGGCAAAACAGCACTAGACAAGTTTGAATATGATAATAAATATTTTATACTAAAAATATTTAAACGTTTAAATAAGTTGTTAAAATATTATTCATACATATGTGTGTGTATATAAATATATATATATGTCTTGGACGGTAAAATCTGCATTTATTTAATTGGTTTCAGATAATGATAGAGATTGGAAATTCTCTCGTCATTTTCCTTTTTTTTTTTTTTTTTTTTTTTTTTTGGGACGGTCTAAAGTGACATTTATTTATTTAATTTTTGTTGAGACGATAAAGAGAAAATAGGATTCAAATGAATTCCCAGTACTATTCACATCAAGTGCACACTTGTATGAAACCTATCAAGTGGATCTACCAGTGGGACTCATTATTTTGACAGTGAACAAAGATTTAACCGACGACAAAACTACGAAGCGTTATCAATAATGCATGAATTGCATTGGCGCAAGAGAACAAACTGACCAAGTCAAACTGCCTCTTTTTTTTTTTTTTGGTCTCTTGGACAGTGGCTATTAAAGCTAAATATTTGAACCAATCACCGACGGCCACGTAACAAAATCAGCCAACCTTTTTTTTAAACTCTATTTTTTTTCATTTCCAATCCCCGTCAAAGGCAGCCGCCAACATGTACATTTCAAAGTAGGACACGCTTTCTTTTTCTTTCCTCCATTTAGCCTTTGGACAATTGTCCACTAGAGTTACGTCCAACTTTATTAACTTTTTTTTTTTCCTGTCCTATTTAATGTCATGTCATCCATCAATAATGGCATAAAAAAAATATCAAGAACCAAGAAAGATGTTTAGTTGCATTTATTTTTATTTTTATGACATATAAATAAAGTGTCAACTCTAATCAATTATTTCATATTAATAGTCTATGATTATTAATTTTCCTCTCGTTTGTGGTTTTCTTTGAAGAGAAAAAAAAAAAAAAAAAAAAAAGAAGATATGGGAATCAAACATCTGAATCGCAAACGATATGGCACAAATTTTCATGCAATATGCGATCTAAAGTTGCTCTTGTATTGATATGATTGGGGTGAGAAAAGAAAAGGTGCAATTATTCATAGGGAGAGTCTACGTCAGAGAAAAAGAAAATATAAGTAAATTAATTAATAAAAATGCTGAGTCAGATAAACGCGTTTGGAAAAGTTGGCACGTCAGTCGCAATTCACAAATCGCAATCTTGTTGTCGGTCTCAGGCACTATAAAGGTATCAAAATTTATTTTTAGGGAAAGAATTTTTTTTTTAATTAATCATATATTTACGTTTAAAATTAGAAACGCAAATTTATTGGGGGCTCACACAATATAGAAAGTAAAAAAAGAGAATGCCTTTTTTTACATCCCTCTCATATGATTCCTTATCAAATGAATAAATATCAAGTTTATTGTATACCCTTAATAAGCTTTTTTATGTTTAATTTTTTTTTTTTTTTTTTTTGTATAAAGGATAGTTCAGTAATTATATTAATAAAAATAACATTAATAAATTAGTAAATATTATAAAATAGAAATGAGATTTTTTTTTACACTATCAAATAAGTAAGTAAACACTCAATTTAATCAATGAATAGTTATATTAAAAATTCATAATATAATATGTCAAATTATTTCTGATCATATTTAATAGCCAAATAACAACACCTTAGCATAGTTACTGTATTGTGTGACGTCTTTTACTTGATTCAGACGTTAAAACAGATAAAAATCATGTCTTTTAACTTTTTACAGAACATGATATAAAGTAATTGTTTGAGATGTTGAAATTGGACAGATACTATTCGGTTACTTTTATAAATTATTGCTGAGATTTTTTTGTTCTTAGTTATGGAAATTATCATGCCATTGGGATTGGAGTTTGTGTTTTTGGAGTGACATTTGGCATTTTGTTGACAAGAAAAACATAAATGTTTTGGCTCCCAAGTCCCAACAATCTTTGTTTGGTGTGTGCCACTTTTCCATGCCCCCCTATTCTTGCCCACGTATAACTTATTTTAGTTTTTTACCAGGGCAATGAATTTTCTTTGAAGTTGCTTGATTTTTTTTTCTTTCTTTCATTCATTCTTTTTTCTTTTTTTTTTTTTTTGGCTAGAAAAGAGATTTTATTAAAAAAAAAAACCCCTAAAAGGTTAGAAATACACACAATGGACTAAATTCATAGAAAACAAGAGACTAAGCCCAGAGAAACAATAACTAGAAAGGCAAACACCTGAAAGCTATTGAACGACTAGGGAACCTTTTAATGTGTATTGAACGGAAAGCCATTGAAAGACTCGGCATGCATTTGGATTACAAGTTCACACCTAAGTTTTTTTATCTTAGTTTTTATTTTTTTCTAAAAATTCAGTAAAAATTATAATTAGTTTTTAAAAAGTCAAACAACTTCAACCTAAAAATTTCATCTCAAATCCGTATTTCTAACGAAGCCTTTGATGTGTTTGTATGTTCTGTTGTAATTTTATTTTTATTTTTGTTTTGTTTTGTTTTTTTATTTTTTTAGAAATATATTTTTGGTTATGGATGAGAAAAAGGCAATTTGTATGGTTGAATAGTGACATGATCAATCAAAGAAGATATGGGATCAAGCATTGGGAATCTGTCAGGCATTGGAACGGTTTTCTCAATATTCTATTATTTTTGTATGGTAAACAACCACTAATTTAAACTTCATGACCAATGACATTACTTGAGATTAAAATAAATGTTCATGAAAATCACCAAGTATAGGGACCATATTACTATTATATATAGATTAGATAAACCACTTAAAGAATTATTTAAAAAAAATTCATTTTTTAAAGGCTTGGATCTATCAAATTCTATTTGCATTCTTTATAGGTTTTTTTTATTTTTTATTTTTAAGGATAATTAATTTGCATTCTTTATAGTTCCTTCTCGAGTTCTTTTCCCCCTGTTTTTCTGCGTTTACTTGGTTTCTTTCTTTTGTTGGGTTCCTCATTGTCTTGTGGTGTTCTCGCAAAGAAATAGAGTAGGAAACAGTAAGACCAACTTGCTATGAACTATACCCGAAAGGAAAATTATATATATATATATATATATAGTTAAATAACCATTTAATACCTATTAAAAATTTATTTTACCTTATCTGAATGAGAAATAAGTTAAGAGAGAGAGAGAGTGCCAACGCTAACCTTCAAGTTAAATATTATTAATTCAAAAAGAGTTTAATATTTTTCGAGTTGAAGGAGATTTTTTATGGTAGTGCATGAAAAATTAGATTATTGATTGAGTTTTTTTTTTTTTTTTTTTTTTTTTTCAATTGTCCTACATATCTATATACTCATATATATTATTTTTAATGTGATTTTAATCATACATCTAACACTTTTAAACATATAAAATGGATTGAGGCACTATCTAAAAAGATCCTAAACAAAAAATGAAGAAGAAATTAAATATCGAGTAATGATGGAAGAAAACGAAATCATCTCCAGCCATATGTTCTCATATCCACTCGGAATCTTATGAATGCAAGTGAGGAATGGTTAGAACTCTCCCAAACAGTAGCCATCAACCAATGTACACTATTAATATAATTCTCACTTAGGAAAAGAAAATTCAAACCCTAGATAGTGCACCCTTTGAATTGTCTAAGTAACAATGACATGAAATTTTGCGTAGTTATTCGTGAGAGTGACCTTTCTCCAATGACTCGCAAACAAATGGAAAACAGGCAGTAGCCTACCTTCACAGTATTCCTTCCCAGCATGACATTAAATTTTGGATAGTTTCTCGTGAAGTTCCTCTATGTTTTGCTACTCCCTCTAACCTGGAAATTTCCGACCCAGCCTAAAGGCATTACAAACAAAATTGCGATACTTTTCACTTTTAAATTGTTAATTGCCATCCCCACTAATTCAAGCAAATTAAAATTAAATTATGCACCTATTTAATTTAATCGAGATTGCTTTTACATGTCCGCTTTTAGATTATGAAATTAATAAAATTTTACAGCAGGGGCACCCTTTTTAAAGTTTTTTTTTTTTTTTTCCCCACAAATAAATGATGATTTAAACTTAACAATTTATGGTAGAGTTGAGCATGAATTACCTCCCTATTCTGTCTAATCAATACAGAAGCTATAGAACTATATATCTTGACTTTTCTATAAACCACATGTAACTCTCAAAGTTAATATTCGCTTCTATCCGTCCACGATTCTAGTCATATCGTAAGTAAAATCAATCACTTGACATAAATTATGTGCTAATAAATTCTTTTTTTTTTTTTTTCCCTCTAAGTCTTTGTTTGATTCTTCATCTCCAGCATAAAAATTCCAACTCAAATTTTTATTTTTTTATTTTTTTTAAATCAACAAAAATTTTAAATAAATTTTAAAAAGATAACTGAATTAAACCTAAAAATTTTAATTTCAACTGATCACTTAAATGGGTGTAATGTGCTAGGGGACTTTATTAAACCTTGTAATACCCTTATTATCTTTTTAAACTATAAATCTATGATTCTAATAAAGAGTGGTAGACACAAAGATTCAAAGACATTATTGATAGCTTTTTTTTTTTCTCAATTTAAAAAAAAAAAAAAAAAAAGAGCCTCATAGAGACGTTGTACGAACAATCTTCTATCGATAGACATAACCGGTCATGACATGGCATCAGCCTTCCACACAACATGGCTTCTTGGAAAGAAGGCTCATTAAAGGCCAAAAGCTAAGATAGACATCGCCTAACCACAGATTGATATACAGAGAGAGAGAGAGGCAGATAGATAGATTTAGAGACAGAGAGAGAGCAAGTGGAGGTCAGCATCAGGTCATACAAGAGAAAAAAAGAAAAAAAAAAAAAAAAGGATTAATAATAAGCCATTGTTAAACCTCCAGTTCACCGCACCAACAAACTGCGCCATAACTGTGGGCACTGCAAAAGATAGATTCCCAATTCCATGTTCATTTAATACCTCCCCGGTGACTCCGAAAGCGACCTCCCACTGCCTAAAGCTCAGGCATTTGGCCATGGTTGTTGTTGTCCCTCATTAATGCCTCCTCCTCCTCCTCCTTCTTCAAACACCGTGCCATTTCGTCCAACCCACTCTCTCTCTCCTCTATTTAGTCTTTTAAACATTATCATTATCAAATAGAGACAAAATCTGTATTGTTATTCTTTTTTTTTTTTTTTTAATTTTCCGACAAGTACGTCACATGCAGGCGGCGACGGAGAAGAGGGAATGAGCTTCTTCCATAGACCTTAACCATGGAAGCTCAAGTCGGTGCTTTTTTCACCATATCTCTTCTTTTCCTGATTTTGATTCAGTGCGGTGAAGCCCAGCGGCGGAATTCGAGTTCAGCCAATGAGCGGAAGGCGCTACTGGACCTCCGGTCGTCGCTGGGCCTGAGGGGAAAGGACTGGCCCATAAAAACAGACACGTGTCAGTGGGCCGGGGTCAACTGCGACCAGAACGGACGAGTCGTCGGGCTCACAATCTCTGGTCTCCGGCGGACACGTGCCGGTCGGAGTCAACCCCAGTTCGTCGTCGATTCCTTAGCCAACTTGACCCGCCTGACCCGCTTCAACGCTTCCGGGTTTTATCTTCCTGGGTTCATACCCGACTGGTTCGGACTACGATTTGATGCACTCCAAGTGCTCGACCTTAGTTTCGCCTCGATTGTCGGTCCAATTCCTTCGTCGTTCGGCGGTTTGACCGGACTTCGGCATCTGAATCTCTCCGGTAATGATCTTTCCGGTAGTGTACCTTCGTCCTTGGGACAACTATCAGAGCTTCATGTTCTCGATCTTTCGAAGAATTATCTTACTGGGTCGATTCCTTCTGAGTTTTCATCTCTCCAGAATCTCGAAACTCTCGACCTTTCTTCCAACTTCTTCTCTGGGCAAATTCCGAATAGCTTAGGCAATCTTTCAAAACTTCAAAGTCTGAATCTTTCTGATAATAGCCTTACTGGGTCTGTTCCCGTTCTGCTGAGTGAGCTTTCTCAGCTGGTTTGGCTTAATCTTAGTAAGAACTTTTTGTCTGGGTCGTTGCCTTTGGAACTGAGGGGTTTGAGGAGTTTGAGAAGTGTTGATCTTGGTAGTAATGGTCTAGAAGGTCCATTGCCAGAGGGTTTGTTTTCGAACCTCTCTGAGTTGAGAATTGTTGTTCTGAGTAGGAATAAACTTGATGGCGCTCTTCCTGGTGTTTTTTGGTCAATTCCCAGTTTGAAGTTTCTTGATGTTTCAAGCAATAACTTTACTGGAGCTTTGTCAAGTTTGTCTAATGTTAGTGTCTCGAATGTTGTTTTCAATCTCTCAAACAACTTGTTGTATGGAAACTTGAGTTCTTCAATAGGGAAGTTTGGTTTCATTGATTTGTCCGGTAACTATTTCCAAGGAGTAGTTTCTAATAGTGGAGGCAATGTTAGTCTTGCTAAAAATTGCCTGCAGTTGCAGGAGAATCAGAGAAAGTTGGAGGATTGTTCATCGTTCTACACCGAAAGAGGCTTAAGTTTTGATTATTTTGGAGCCCCAGAACGACTGAATCCCCCGGGGCTTGAATCTGAGTCGGGAAGCAAAAATCGATTGACGTTCATACTGGTTGGATTATTTGGTGGAATTGGGTTCATTGTGTTTTTAGTATTGGTTCTTGTAGTGTTCCTAAGATGGCGAAACAAGGGCGCTGCCAACCAAAGTGGCAGTTCAAACGCGGATCCTGTCCAGGAAGAAGTTAGTCCTTCACTTCCTAAAGACACTATTTACCTGACTGGTCTAGGAGAGTCATTTACCTACGAGCAGATTGTCCAATTTACTAGTGACTTTAGTGAAGCAAATCTCATCAAGCACGGACACTCCGGAGACCTGTTCCAAGGCTTTTTAGAAGGTGGGAAACGTGTAGTTATCAAAAGGGTGGATTTACAATCCCAAACGAGCGAATCGTTCATGATGGAATTGGATTTCTTCCGCAAGGTTTCGCATACGAGATTGGTCCCATTGTTGGGACACTGCTTGGAGCATGAGAATGAAAGGTTTTTGGTTTACAAGTACATGCCGAATGGAGATTTGGCTAATTCGTTGCACAGAGTTGTCAGCTTGGAAAACGACGGCTTACAATCTCTAGATTGGATTACGAGGTTAAAGATCGCAATTGGAGCTGCGGAATTCCTTGCTCACTTACACCACGATTGCACTCCTCCCCTTGTTCATCGGTATGGTTAAACTTTGTTGATTTCATGATCTTTTATTTAGAGCTTAGTAACTTTTGGTCTTAGCATTCTAGAATATGAGTTCTTGTCAAGTAGAAAATTTTAGCAGGTTATTTTTTTTCTTATTGTTCTTTACTAGAATCTTCTTCTTCTTCTTCTTCTTCTTTTTTGTAGCCTAATGCAACATTTGTCAAGTAGGTTCTGTTGATATTTCAATATCATTATTTTTTGCTGCAATTGTTGAGAATTTTCAATCTTGCATCTCAGAATCCTAATTTCTGCTTACTAGCATTTTTTACGAAAATAATTGAAAATAATTGAAGTAAATAGTAAGGTTTTAAGATATTTGAAGTAAATAACAAATCAGGTAAACGGAGTATAATTGAAGCAAATTAGGTTTTAAGATATTTGAAGTAAATTTACTAGTTAAATAGCAAATGTTCTAGGTAAATAATCTATTTACAAGATGAAAATAAATCATTTACATGATAAATTTGTTATTTAGTGATTTATTCCAAATATTTTAAAAACCTACTATTTACTCTACTCTAATTATTTTATAAAAACTGATATTTACTTCTTTCTCCATATGTATGTATATATTTATGTTTTATTTGTGGGGTGCAAATGGTAATTGCATAATTTGACTTGTTGTTTTTAGGGATGTACAAGCAAGTAGCATTCTACTTGATGATAAATTTGAGGTACGACTTGGAAGCTTGAGTGAGGCCCATGCCCAAGAAGGGGATGGTAACCAAAATGTCATCACGAGGTTTTTGAGGAAACCACAGTAAGTCTTTTATTGCTTCCCTTTCTAAATCTATGAGTTTTAAGGAATATTGTAAAACTTGCTCATTGAAGTACTTCTGAGTTTTCTCTAAGCTTTCACATCAATATCTTCAATATTATGTTAGACTTACAATTACTTTTCATCCGTATTTTGCAGAAGCTCTGAACAAGGCCCTTCTGGTGCGTATCTCCACTTAACTTGTTTATTTATTTTTTTTTTTTCGGGTTTTTGTTATTCATCTATTCTAGGCCTAGACAATAAGACAAACCAATTTTTTTTATTTTTTATTTTTAATGAAACTCCCTTCTGTACAGCCCCGCCGTTGGCAACTTGCACTCACGACGTCTACTGTTTCGGAAAGGTTTTACTCGAGCTGGTGACGGGCAAGCTCGGTATCAGCAAAATGGAGGATGCTACTACTAGAGAATGGTTGGAGCACACACTGCGTTACATCACGATATATGATAAAGAACTCATCAACAAGATTGTTGATCCATCTCTCATTGTAGACGAAGATCTATTGGAAGAGGTATGGGCCATGGCGATTGTTGCCAGGTCATGCCTCAACCCGAAACCTTCGAAACGACCCCACATGAGACACATCCTCCGAGCATTGGAAAACCCCCTGAAGGTGGTAAGAGTGGAGAATTCGAGCTCCAAAAGGCTGCGGACGATGTCGTCTAGACTTTCTTGGAGCACAGCCTTCTTCGAAAGCTGGCGACACAGCTCATCGGAGAATATCAGGGAGAACATGAACAGCTTCAAACAGTCGGGGAGAGTGGGATCTCAAAGTAGCGGAGGTAATAACGATCACTCCTCTTCGAATAAAAGGTTGTCCAGTGAGATTTTCCCTGAACCAGTTGAAGGGCAAGACTTGGAAAGACAAAGTGAGCATTAGAAATAGGAGTGCTTCTAGTGAATGCCACGGCTTTACACAATCAGTTGGCACTTTCTCCAGCGACGCTGCGATTTTTTGGGGACTTAGTCGGATTCTTGGCAAGTAAGTTGGTCTGGTAAAGTTAAAAAGACACTTCTTGTAGGTTCAAAAAGAATATCTTGTTTCGAGTCCCCCGCCAAAAAAACAAAAAAAACAAAAAAATGCCAATTTTCTGTGTGATTGTTTGGAAGTTTTGAATAGCAATAGAACGGTGTGAATTTTTTTGTGAACAGTTGAGATCTTTCAAAAGAAAAAAATAAAAATAAAGGGGCGGCACGCGGTAGCAGAGAGATATTTGAGCCGTCTACGACGATGGACCAATGGGGACCGTAGATTGGCCACATTGAAGAAATTTCACTGTACAGCAATTAAGAAGATATATATAATATATATATTATATAGACTAGATCTTGAAGCAGGAAATGACATTTGCAAAAACAGGAGCTGCTGGGAAAGAGAACATGTTAACATCATAAATGTGATAAATAAAGATATTAAAAGCTCTACCAACCACCCTCTCTTTATGCATTGTTTGATATCATGCAAAGCACAATATTATTCATAATGAGATGACATTCACCGTCACATCTAAGATGGTTAAAAGAAGAGTTATTTACATAAATATCTAAATTAAAAATGTTGATTTGAAATATATCCGTTTTTTTTTTAATTTATATAAACGTTTAAAAGAGTAATTATATAGGTAAAATTACTTTTCATAAAGAATGGAGAATAGTAAATAAAAAAATTACAAAAAAAAAAAAAAAAGGAATACAAGATGTTTATCAAAGAGGGCTAAAGTTGATTTAATAAAATTGCTAAAGGAAATGATATAAAATGAAAATATGAATTTTTTTTCTTTAATTGTAAAGAAGGTGTAAATCTTAGAAATGAACCAAAAGAAAATGTTTTCTCAAAAATTAGATTGATGAGAATGAGCTAAATAAAATAAAAAAAGGAACATCTCAAAATATATATATATATATATATATATTTTGCACAATGAATCAGTCTTAATCATAAAGATAGGTTTGATTTCATTTCTTATTAGTTTATATAAATAATAATGTTTTTTCATAAAAAATTTGATACCATTGATTGTGTTATTTTTCAATTTGTTTGGTTGAGACATAAATGATAACTATTTATTTGCAGTGGATTACATAAATAAATAGATTTTTTCATAATAAATTTATTGTGGTATGTTTATTATTTAGTTTGAACTATCATCTTTATTATAAATATTTTATATTAATGATAATTGATGTTTACAACTAATTTGGGTTTATTAAAGGTAATTTACATCTATCAACAAAAAATATTCATCATTAAAGTTAAAAAAGGAAAATAAAAGAATTTATATGAAAATTAAATGATGTCAATTATAGTAAAAGGACAAAATATGTATACAAACATTTATTTTTTAAAAAATAAACATATACGTAATATTGTTAAAAAAACGGATATATTTCAAAATGGTAATCTAAAAATGAACTTTTTTGTGTAATTATTTCTTAAAAGGAAACACTGGGCTTTCCAATTTCAGCCTTAAAAGAACTACTACCAACTAAAAAGACGTTTCTTTTTCATGACCGATTCACTTACACACTTGAAAGTGTAAGGGAATAATTTCACTGAAGAAGACAAGGTTAAAAGAAAGCTATATGATTTTATTTAATTTTCTTTCTGGTTCCGCCCTCCTATCGTTACATGGGGATGATGTCGAATTCGTGTGGCATGAAGTCTTCACTAGGCCTGTAGTACTTGTCTGGGGAGTACAAGCTTAAGTTGGATACTTGGCTGGTATACAAACAGGCAAATCTCTCAACCTACATAAGTACAATTGAAATAAATAACCCACAAAAAAGAAATCCACCAAGAAAGAGACCCATTTGTCAACTCAAAGAACTGGAGAAGAAAACGGTAAGAATAACGAAAAAGACCTACAGGCATGCATAACATTAATGTCATCTTAGCCCGTAGATTTTGTAAGAGTGAACCTAGCGGTGCCGGTGAGGGATCGCTCTTAGACAAGGCATTAACTGGACATTCTGAATTTGAGTTTCGCTAAAAGGATTTCCACACGTTTCAACTAATGAGGATTATGGATTGTCTCATCGACATCTTACCTGATGTGCAAAGCGGGAGTTCTGATAACCAGTCTTCATGAGTTGCCCCCAGACCTTATGGAACTGCAATTTTTGGCCAACATAACAAGTTAAATACCTGAAATGATTAAAATATACACGGTAAAAATATTTTTATGGCTTGTGTATAATCTCTACCTTCTGGTGATTCTCACGTTGAGCCTCTTGATGACTTAAACGCACTTGCTCCCTTCGAGCCTGCAAAAACAAAAGGAATCAGAAGGGGAAGAAAAGTGGTTTTTTTTTTTTTTCAAGCTGGCTAGGGAGTTTTGAATTATTGGATGATGGCCCAACCTCAAGATCATCTAGTTCAGAAGATACTTTCTGCTTCTCCGGTCCGCTGATCTCATCAAATCTGAACATCAGAACGGCACTTGCAAGTTTATTCCCAATTCTGATGAATGTAAATAATCGAGCAATGTGGTAGAATATAGATAGACGCTTACTTGAGAGACCATTTCAAATGATGAATTTTGTCTTCAATGAGATCGCGTTGATTCCTCAATAAGCGAAGTTGCTATACATGAAATAACTCAATGTAAGTTCATTTTGAATCTAAGCGATGTTTATAGGTTATTAAATTTCTATTAGAACACTGAAATAAAAAGGAAGCTCTGTAGACCGTAAACACCTTGCGGGTGTCCCTCAATTTCCAAAGGAGTTCAACCTCTCTCTCTAGCTCTGGAACAACAAGCATTGTTCTCCACCCTGCTCATAAGGGTATAAAAGAAAATTTTGAAGTTTAGCAATCACGAAAAGAGAAAGTGAGTAAGGAAAATAACATCAGAAAAAAAAGGCTGAAAAGCAATATAATCACTGTTGCAACTGATGCATTTCTACATCAGGCGCATTAATGAACATACAGGAATGGGGAAAATTTTAGAATAACACGAGAAAGCAAAAAAATAAAAAAGGGCCAAAGAAAAGAGAATCTACCGAGAACTTTTTTACTGCGTAGAATGTCTCCGTAGATATGGTCCCCAACATAGAGAACCTATGAAATAGTCAAAAATTTTGAAATAAGAACTTAAAAGTAAAATATTAAAAACTATACGAAACTCACTGCAAACTGAGAGGCATATATGAAAGAATGTTTCACCTGTGAGCTTGACTCAATTGAAAGTAATCTATGCAGATGACCAACATTGCCTCCCTGAATATACAGCTCCACAGAAACTCATGTAAGAAAACTTCGAAACAGCAAGTTCGCATCAACAATTTGAAGATACTATCTATGATTCAACTAATTTAGGATGTGCAAAGAAAAAAGATTTACCTGGAAAACTCTACACGATTCATTGCCTGCCTTCAGTGATAAGCTAGGCGAAATTTCTCCCACCTTGTTGTACAAAATGAAGAAATTATTAGTAAAAGCAACTAAAAGGACATTATAATGGCAGGAGGACAAGTGAGTCAATAATTAACATTTGACAACAACTTTATACCGACCTGAGGCATAGGAGAGCCATTATCAGTATTTAGTAGCATCCCAGACTTGGGCTCAACCTCAAACAGATTGGCACGGCTATCATCGTGAAAGAAGCTGGGCTTTGCACTGTAATATAACTTCTTACTATCAGAAAAAGTACAGGCAAATAAATATATAAAGTAGATCTTAGAAGCAACAGCTTCCTAAAAGGAAGGAAATAAAGATACAGAAGCCATTTAGAGTCAAGGAGTTGATATTTTTGCACTCTAGTCAGAATGTCGAATAGAACATGATTTGAGGAAGTTTTGAGGCCAAATCAACAACTTAAAAAACTATGTAGCAGTGTTACAGTCAAGAAGTTAAAGGAAAGAAAATGACCTGCCAGTGATGACAACATCAAAGTGTTGAAGCCAGTCAAAATTGCACTTTCTAGTACCTTCTACCGTTCGGGATGAACATAGAAAATTCATCACGATGTTTGTGTAGTCCCATAAACTGTAGATACAATCCCAAAAGAATATTAATATCCAGTTCTATCGTGTTCATTGAACAATTAGTATTACAAAAATGGTCAATACCTGTTTGTCACCAAGAACGTAGAACGACCGGAATCTCTAAGCATTTTAAGCATGGGTACTAGAGAGATATCTTCATTGATATACCTAGTAACGATCAGTAGATAAGCTGTGAGCCTTGGTTTTCTTAAGAGATGCGTATTTTCAGTCTCAAACCAATGATTTTGGAGCATTAACCGTTCGGCAAAAAGTATGTGTAATCCAAAACGAACTAAACAAAATTTTCAGAAACTGTCTCAAGTCATAATTGAAGAAATAGGCTTTTTTGTTCCCTTTTTTTTTCCAACTGATTGGTTGAAGTTGTTGTGCCTTTTTGCATGATGGTTTCTTTTTCTTTTACAATATATGATGTTTTCTTACCATTCATCAAAGTAGAAAAGAAAATACCAGAAATCAATCAATTTCCTTTTACAAACAAGCTGGTACCTAGAAAGTATTCTTCAATGAGTAGTGCTAGGGACACCAACTCTAATCCCAATTTTTTGAGTACCAACTAATGTGTCATATTTTCATTGCTAGATACATTCAATTGATGTGGCAATACTTTAAACACTTACCAATAAAAGAACAACAACTCATATGCTACATAAATTGGTACTTAAAAGTTGGGATTATAGTTGGTGTCCCTAGCATTTTTCTTTTTCAATTATTGATAAATTTATATTTCTGTAAAGTTGAAATATTAAGGTTGGTAAGTTCCTACCTTTTGGGATCTTTGGCAACCATTTGCTTTAAAGTTCCATCACGATGACACAAATCGACTGCTGCTCTAACATCTTTGTACATACGAGCATAGCTGGAGAATATTTAAGAAATTAATATTAATTAGTAAACAATGTCTAGACCAAAATCATGAATCACAGAAAGAAAAAAAAAAAAAATAACGAGCACCTAAAACTTAAAGTAGCAAGTCATGTTCTTACTCTGTACTGTCTGGAAATTTTCCAGGATTATTGTCCCGAAAGTCAACCAGTTGGGCAAACAAGTAGGCTTCAGCAAGTGAAAAGAGGGTATCAATAAGAGCATAGTCAGGCTCATCAAATGCGTCCCGTATCAAAGTACTTCCATAAGTGCAAACTTTATCTTCCTTAGACAATTCTTTAAACCCGTGATAAGCTACTTTCACATACTTATGCCGATCCATCTGCACAACCACGTAACCACAGCTTATAACAATAAAAAAAGAACGTGAAAACCAATTAAGCTAGATTAATGATAAAACAAAATCACGTAGGACAAAAGAGAGGGTTAACCTTCAAAATGTTGCCTCTTTTTTTGTCAAGAACCAAGCCTCTGACCATGTACTTCCAATCGAATGACCAATTTAGCAACTGCACAAGCCATTATACTAAATCAATCTATAATTTATATAGCTCAAATTCGAAAATCCAAAAAATATAACTAATAAACAACAATTAATATCATTGAAAATCAGTGGTCATAGAATGATGAGAACACTAAAATTTTCAGGAAATAAAAAAAACAAAAACCAGATGAGAAAGCAGACTAACCTCACGAGGGTAACCCAATATCATTGAAAATCAGTGGTCATAGAATGATGAGAACACTAAAATTTTCTGGAAATAAAAAAAACAAAAACCAGATGAGAAAGCAGACTAACCTCACGAGGGTAACCCAAATCATAGACCAATTTTCTTATAGTGCCTTCATATGCAAGAGACTCGAAGGTTTCCGGCTTGTATTGAGCCAAAGTGTAATCCATGTCGAATCCTACAGCCACAATGTTCTTCATATTCAGCGACCGGTTGCAGAAGATATGCTTCCCAATATCGATCACACGCCCCCCTTCGGGAGACGACCATATACACGGCTCTTGACCGCCCCCATCGCCGAAATCCATCTGCACATGGCGAGATGAGTTGTTGCCACTCAAAGCAGTCCCACGAGTCCCGTCCATTGAATAACAACTCGCATGCAATTGTCTAACTCCTGATAGATAGAAGGTTTCAGAAATGGGACGAACTGGAACAGCTCCAATGGTGCAAAACAATTATTTAATCAAAATCAAAGAGTTTATACTAAAAGGTTTAACCAAATCAATACACAACAAACATTCCAAATCCATACGAAAAGCCATTGAATTCATATTACGTCACGTAATAGTGACCACAGGAAAAACAGTTCGCCATGGTTTCATCTAGAAGTGGAGTTTTAAAATGAAACTTAAACTTAAAGGAGTCCCAAATCCTTGTTTTTCCCGGACTTTTCTTCTGACCAATTTTAAAGAATTCCCAAGACACTACTTCTTTTCTAATGAATAATTTAAAAAAATAAAAAATAAAAAAAATAAAAGTAGAAAACAGAAAAACCGTTTTTGACTTATCTTTCTTACCTGTGGTATCAAAGTGTCAAGGAAAAAAGAGCAAACGGCTAAGTTCCAAGACTAACAATCCTCCAAGCTACGCTCCAAGAAACACCTAAAAATTTCCAATTTCTCAAATTACTACAGCCATTCCAAATCTTTACCATCAGAATCAAAATCCCATTCCCGAATCCAAATTCTAAACCCAGCGATTCCTAAACAAACTCGCGCAAATTTTTTCGTTTTAATGTGCATCAAAATTACTTGTTTAACGATGGAAAAATCAAGACACGAACCTGTGAAGCGAATCGGTCTTCTTTTTCCGAAAAAACGATCTGAATTGCTGAAGTTCCCGGAGAAGAGGCGAATCCGAGAAGAAAAGGAAGAGGAAGAAGAAGAAAAGTTTGGAGGGAAAAACTCGGGCGAGAACAAGGAGAGGAAAAAGGAAACTGGCTTCTTGGGAATTCGCATGTTGGAATTAAATAGACATTTGGGAATCGGAGAAGGTGGTCGTGGTGGTGATGGTGTTGAGAGTAGTAGTACAGAGAGAGAATCCGATTCCGGAATCAGGATAAAGGAATTGCCAATGGGATTACAACAACTTGGCAATGCAAATGCCGCTGGAGCCGAGAACATTTAAAAAAATTTCCTCTTTTTTTTTTTTTTTTTTCTGGTTTCAGTACAGATTCCGATTATTCCTTCTAAAAAATAGAATTTTCCATTGTTGGAAAGATAAGGGAATTCAATTCCCCTCCCCAAGTCCCCAAACAACCTGGTGCGATTTCCTAATTGCGATTCTCTCTCTCTCTTTTTTTTTTTTTTTTTGGGGAAAGAAATTTGAGTAGTTCGTGAGTTTGGTTTGTTGGTTGAGTTCCGTTTATTTGGTGAGGAACACACGAAACGTCGTCGTGGAGGCGAGTTGTGGAGGGGATTAAGATGCTGTGCCACGTGGAGAGAGAACATGACAGCAAGAGAAAAAAACAAAAAAACAAAAAGAGTTTTTTATTTTTAT
This sequence comes from Ficus carica, assembly GCA_009761775.1. Classification (NCBI taxonomy): domain Eukaryota; kingdom Viridiplantae; phylum Streptophyta; class Magnoliopsida; order Rosales; family Moraceae; genus Ficus; species Ficus carica. Next base: position 5,409,826 of record CM019745.1, on the reverse strand, counting down.
TTTATAAGATTCCTCCTGTTGGGTGGGGGATTGACTGCTGGCATGAAATCGATTCCGCTACACGGTCAATTAGTGAAATTTCTAGTGGACTCGTCGCTGTTATTTGATCTTGTCTGGTGAGTTAATTTAACTTAAATTAAATTATATTTTTTTATTTCAGTTTTTATTTTTTTTTTAAAATTAATAAAAATTATAACTAGTTTTTAAAAAGTCAATCAATTCAAATTTAAAAATTTCAATTCAAACCGTTTCACCCAACGGAACCTTTATTTCTATTTGTTGTGCCGTTACAAAACAGGTGCTTTTTATCAGGACTATGAACATTTCTAAATAGTTTTTTTTTTTTTTTTTTGAGAAAACATTTCTAAATAGTTAACTTCATAAAAAAAATTCATTAAAAATACCTAAAAATATTTGAATAATTTTAATTAAAAATCATATTGTAATTGTAACAAACTTCATATCTATATATAGCCACTCGATAGAGTTCTTTATTAGTAAAAATCTTCCTTATTTTCTGAATTCATTTATATTAATCAGATCAACTTTTTTTTTTCTTTTTTTTTTTTTTTTGTATTATTATCTTCTTATCTAGCTTCTTCTTTCAATTTTTAATAATATTCTTCTATTTTTAGGTATTTTTTGTACGGGAGTCTTTTGAAATGTGCGTCTCTAGTGCACTAGTGATAGCATCTAATGACATGGCTATATGGCTATACAAAAATTTCAAGATGTGTTTGGTTTCACCTAATTAAATCCATGACATAAATGCATATTGTCATCTTTATCTATTTTTTCACTCATTTTAAATTATTTTATTAATATTAAACTATCCATAAATATTCTCCACTAGTGACCGTGAAATTTTAACTATGGATTTTCTCTTAACCACAACAGAAATGGACAACTGTGTAGCTTATTTCTCTACTATTCTGGATGTGTCACACTCGATGCCTAAGTCAAACTCCTTGAGGATCTTATTGGTGATATGATCAACTCTACAAGGACTTTGTTCTCTCCATTAGTGACGGCGAAGCTTTAAGTATGGGTTTTCTTTTAACGACAATAAAAATGAACAATTGTGTAGCTTCTCTCTCTCTCTCTATATTTTGGGTACAAGTTGTTTGGGATTTTGATAGTGTCGTCGCCATGACCACATGACTCTTTCTCGTCATGGTCTAATAACGGAGCATTGCCTGGTGAAAATCAATTTTACAGATCAATTTTAGGATAAGAAATCAAATCTGTCCCAAAAAAAAAAACAAAAAAACAAAAAAACTTCAAGGAGTAATCTATCAAAATTAAAAATTCAAGTGATCAAAGTGAAACAATACTCGTAATTCATAAACTAACAATATTTAACCCTTTTCTTTTGGTTTATGAAGCTGCAAGAAAATATAGGCTGGGACTAGAGAGCAAGAAAATTGGTTATCGTTTTCTTTTCGTCAAATTATACATTTACCGAAAAGTTATATTTAAGAGGAAAAAATTGAATTAAGAAGGTTGCACAAAGACTCTGCTTTAAAATTGCAGTGCATCATCATCATTGGATAAAACTAGTTATGTACTTTTATAAAGTCAGATGTAGTATTATCATTGGACTATGCCTGCTAACCACAACTAAAAACTTTTTAAAAATTATTATAGCAATGATCCATTTAACTCTTATATTTAGACCTAAGTTTTCCTCTCAGTTTTTGTCTTTATCTGAAAAGTCAACAAAAAATATAACTGATTTTTAAAAAGTAAAATAATTTCAAACTAAAGTTCATTTTAAATATGTGTTCCAAATATAAGATAAAGATTACATTTACTAAATCATAAAGGAATTTAATAAAAATATAATATGATTGGATCATTGGAAAGAAAAGGTAAAAGAATAAGAATGAGATTCTCTATTAGTATTTACTTCCATTTTTGATTGTGTAATGAAGAATAATTTAATTCCCTTTCCGGTGTCTATATTAAATTTAGGAATGGTAATCTTATCTATGTACTTACTTGAATATCCTTTTATACAATCAAAAAATCATTCACACATGAAACTTGTTAAGGGCTCCTTAAAAAATAAAAAGAAAAAAAGAAAGAAACTTACTAAGAGTGTGCAAGTAAATTTTAAGATTATTATATTTGCAACAAATCAATTCCAAATGGAAATTTCAATAGAGATGTGAGGATATAGTTACATTTGTTTTCCTCATTCTTGTGTTGCGGGGCCCACTAAAGTACTATTGGTAACACATAATTAGGGTGTTTGGCCCATTAGTTTTAACTCATCACCATCAATTTAATTTTTGTCTTTTTCCCCAAAAGTTTTTTGTCTTTTCTGAAAAAATCAACCAAAATCACTATTTAAATTTATAAATCTTAACTCAAACTCATACACCAAACAAACTAAATGAAAGAAAATGGGTAGTGATTCCTTTTCCTTCCATGCCAAGTAAACACACCTACGTGCAAAATGTTCAAGTTTTCAGGATTTTTTAACAACAATAAAGAAGTCAATTCACACTGAGTGTAATTATTTTCGTAAAATTTCAAGTTATCTCAGAATTGACACATTACCTCTATTAAATTTCAAAATTTAATTTCGTAAACTTTAATATCGTGGATCAAAATTATCAAACATGGACTAATTTGTTAAAATAAAAATTTAGAAATCAAAATAATAAAATATTGATATGTACTTTAGAGACAAAACGGGTTAATTATCTGACTGAAAGAGAAGACGATAACGGTCTCTAACTTACCTTCCTTCTCCAATTAGCTATATTATGGTTAACAAAAGCTTTTGGAAGTGGAACGCAGAGATGAAGCCTAGAAACACAAACAAACAGTTTTATTAGGAGAAAAAAAAAATGGTAGATTGCAAATATATATATATATATATATATTTTAGGCGTAAAGTCTAACTGAGACTGTAGAATTATACAGCACCTAATCATATTCTCTCCGACATGAGCTTATTGCCCAACAACTCGATCCATGTCAAATTTAGGCATTCCGTATATTTTATATTTTTACATTTTGGTTTTGAATTTTTTTTTTTCTTTTAACTCGTTAGATATTATGATCCCGTTAGATTAAATCTACTTTTCAAACAATAAATTTAATTTTTTAATGAGGGAAAATACTATGAAAAGGTTGAAATTTTTTTTGAAAAATATGTTCAGACCTAGATGCCAAACTTATACCCAAAATAAAATAATTTGAAATAATAAATAGACATTCATAAATGTCTTGGGGGGAAGTACGCTTTGTAATTAAGAACCAATTGATAAACCTAAGATTTATCTTTTTAGATATTTGTTTTTTATTTAATTATTTTAGTAGTAATAATAGTGGGAGAACACAACTAAATACGTGTTTTGGAGCTGCCATCAATCATGGTCACATAAGCATATAGGCGCAGGCTTTATAGGTCATTTCAGACCGTCCTCCACTTAGGGGGACTTGCTTTTTGGACGTTATTTTGCATATCTGTATCTGCTGTATGGATGGTGTTCAATTCATAACTAGCTCCAATTTATAAAAAAAAAAAAAAAAACATAACAAAAAAAAAAAAAAAAAAAAAAAAAGGGGTCATAACTAGCTGTTTCCAGATTTAAAAATATGTTATTTAAATGAAAACAATAAATGTTCAACTATTACGATATTGTTACTATGTATTGTGATATGGAACTGCCTCCCAAAATTATAAATAAAGAATAAAAAAAAGCTAGGAAAATAAAAGAAAAATCGGAAGAAACTCTATGGTAGTGGTTTTGTATGACATTATGATCAAAACCTTATAACAAAGTTAGATGTACGTACATATATAATTACTTTTAAGATAAATTTAATTTTTTCTTCTTGAATTTAGGCATTGTCATAAAATATCTCGTAAACTTTAATTTGTAACATCTGTTCCCTTTAAACTTTGAATCGTTTGTAAATTTACCCTCTCAGTTAAATTTTTAACGGAAAATGACTCGTGGCACTTACTCACAATGAGAGTTGGGATGTTGAATATGCAATTACTAAATTATCCCTGAAATTAAAATTAATCCCAGTAGTTCGTCTCTCATCTCCCCCCCTGTCTTTCCACTTTTTTCAACATCCGTTCTGGTTTGCTTCTTCCTCCCTCCATCTCTATATTTAATCTCCTTTTGGGTATTTTAATGAAAAGATGTACATTTTCTTTTCCTGGTTTTGCTAACAAATGAAGAAATATATTAGCAAAGTTCCAGATTAAATGAGAGCAAGCATTGAATCCAAAAAAAAAAAACAGAAACAGAAACAAAAAACAAAAAAAAAAAAAAAAACACACAAGGGGAAATATGATAGGGGCCCATTAAAACAACTTCTCTGGCGTCTTGCTCCCCGATGAGCATTTAGATCTCTCAATCTGAGACCATGCCAACAATTTTCAGCGGCCGCCGCCGCCGCCTGCGAAGCAAGCAGCCCCGTCATCTACAAAGCCAGTGCCGCCGCCGTCTGCTAAGCCACCGGCGAGATCAAAGGGGCACGCTTGTTGATGGGGGCGCCGGATAAGGGGGACGTTTGTCGTCCCCACGGCAGTATTTTACATAAATATATATATATATATATAGTTGTATATATTCAAACCATTAAAAAACATAAAATTTATAAAATGCCCTTCAATACATATGTCATTTTCCTTTAAAAATTTAACTGAGTGGAAACATTTGCAAACAATTCAAAGTTGGAGGGAAATGGATGTTACAAATTGAAATTTGGGAGGCATTTTGTGATAACGCCTAAAGTTCAAGTAAAAATGAAATTTGTCTTTACTTTTACAATAAATTGTTAGGTTGGTCCCTAAATTTTTAATTTTGTGCAACTTTGACTCCTGAATTTTTTTTAGGAATTGGAATGCCCCTAAATTATTAAAACGTTGTTACAATAGTCTTTTACGTTAATTTTTGACATAATCTATTAGTTATCATCACTTTTTTTAACCAAATTACTAACGGATCCCGTCTAAAAATTAGCAGAAACGATTATTATATTATAGCAACGTTTTAATAGTTTAGAGATATTCTCTGTTCTTTTTTTTTTTTTTTGTAGTTTGAATGACCATAAATTATTAAAAAGATTATTACAGTGGTAATTTCCGTTAATTTCTTGACATAATCCATAATTAGTACCACTTTTTTTTCTAAATTATTAACAGATTTCGTCTAAAGGAAAGAACTATTATAACAACATTTTAATAATTTAGGGGCATTCCAACTACAAAAAAAAAAGTTCAAAGACTAAGGGACTAAATTTGCACAATATTAAAAAATTTAAAGACTAAATTAACAATTTACCCTTACTTTGAAGTTATGTTAGTTACTTTTTTTGTTTTTTTTTTTCTTCCAAGATCGATACACATTTCAATGAAAACTTTATAAGAACTTAATGATATTTATTTTTAATCTTATTATTACATATATGAAGAAATATCTTAGGAGGTAAATAATAACAAGAAAACGAAGATTGGTAATAATAGTGGATTTAAAAATAAAATAATTTTAATGCAAAAATAAAATAAAATAAAATAATTTTGCTGAAATAGTTATAATTGAACAATCCCTTGTGGAATTGCCTCATTTGGCTAGTTGATAATATAGTAGATAAATCACTATCTATGTATAAATAAATGAAAAGAGATAAATTGATCAATAATTTTGCAATTGATTTTCTTTTAAGGGTTGGAGGAAGGAAGGCCAAAACGGCCATTGTAGTTGATTTAATTTCTTGGTATCTTTTACTCCCCCCCCCCCCCCCCTTCCCCTCTCTCTCTCTCTCGGTGTAAGAAATTATTTGCTTCCTTTTTTTTAACTAATCATTCCCACTATATTCATAAGTGAATAAAACCAACAAAATGGGAGGTTAATGGCAATTATTGTTTATTACCTTTTGCTCCATTGCAGATCACTCGGTGCCAAAGTAGTCCTGTAAATTCGGATGGCCCGGCCCGACACTAATGGGCAAAAAGGCCAAAAAGGGACCAGGCTAAGCCCGCCCAAATTGAAAAAATATAAGCCCGACGGTCATAAAATCGGACCTGACAAACGGGCTTTTGAGGGAGGGAAAAAAAAGAGAGAGAGAGATAGATAGATATGGAACTAGGAAATTAGAAGCAGAGTAGAGTGAAATATAATTAACAAAAAGAAAGAAAACTAAAGGACAGATTATATTTTTTCTTCTCGAACTTTAGACATTGTCACAAAATACCCCATGCACTTTAATTTTAACATTTTTCCTCTTGAACTTTGGAAAACTTTACGAATTTTCCCCCTCAATTAATTTTTTGACGAAAAAATATACATAACACTCATTTGAAGTATAAATTATGGATATTAAAAGTGAAACACTTATAATTAAGTGAAAAAAATAAATATTTAGGGTTGATTGTCATTTTTCTCTCATATTTCTCTCTTATAGACAACTTCGTTATTTCACATTTACTAAGAGTAATGGGTGCCAGAAGTGCTGCCAATGATTGTTATTTCATAATTCTATACTTAATACCCCAAACTAATGGTTCCAATGAGTGTTAGATGCATTTTTTTTTTGTCAAAAATATAATTGAGGAAGAAAATTCTCAAATTTTTCCAAAGTACAGGGAGAAAAAATGTCGTTTCAAATTAAAGTTCGGAGGATATTTTGTGACAAGGTCTAAAGTTCCAGGGAAAAAGTGTAATTTGTCTAATAATAAATTATATTAACTTAAAAATAACAATTTAAAAAAAAAAGTTTAATGAACTGTTTGAAAAAAAAAAAAAGAAAATAATATATTAACAATATGTAATATGATTTATATAGTCATTGCACAACCATATTAAAAAAAAAACATTATCATATATTATAATAATATTAAATCTTAATATCTACATTACATATAATTTTGTCATCGCATTGTTCTTAAATAAATAAATAAATAATAAAATTTGGACAGATAGAGCTTAGGACGGCCCGTCGGGTTGAAAGGTAAGGCCTAGCCTGGCCTTTATGCTTGCACCGGGCTGGGCCTAGGCCCGACATTTGATGGGTCGGATCGAGCCCACCCTCGGGCAAAAATGCTAGTAACAGATTAGCCTGTTTAGCTCGGTCCATATTTACAGCTTTAGTACTAAGGCTTTCTCTCTCTTTCAATACTCTCACACACACAAACACACACTGTTTCTCACTTTCACTCTCTCTCTTAGCAAAAGGATCATTCTCACTATATATTTGATTCGGGAGAATGGAGATCCCATAATTTCTCTATACATTCAGAAATCAAGGAGGAGGAGATTTAAAGTTGGTTCTTTGCTTGAGCTGGAGATTGCTTGCTCAATAAGGTACTTAGCACTAATTTTATTTCGTTTTCTCGTTAATTTTCTTTTGTTTTCTATAAACTAGTTCTATGTGTTTATCTATTGTTGATTTATACAACTTGTCTCTCAAAGATCTTGTTTTTTTTTTGGAAATTTGTCGATGTCATTTTGGAAAGTTGTCTTGGAACAATTTATTTTTAATTTGTTTCAATTATATTACTGTTGTCGTTTGTTTAATATTTTAATAGATATCGATTAAACTATCATATGTATATAGGGATATTATTATTGTTTACTTTTTCAAATTATAACTGCAATCCATCTCGCACGTGTGAAATTTCACTACAGAATTGAATAGCTAACAAATTTTTAGAAAGAATCATAGACTTCTATAAAAGCCAATAACAGCTTTCCGTTTTTTATTTTTTATTTTTTATTTTGCTTAAAATTTTTAAGTCTTATTTTTTGTCAATTTGGGGAACAAATAGGTACAAAAAGAGACATGTAAAGCATAAGAGAGGATTCAAGGAAAAAAAAAGAAAGAAAGATTAATATTAAAATTAAACTAAGAAACTTAGCGAATAATGTTAATTGATAATTTGAAGTCCTAAAAACTGAAAAAGAAATTGTTGAGTAATTTGTGAGTAGTTTTAAAATATATATGTTAATATTTGAACTTTTAGAAAATTAGGAAGAATAATATAGAATTCCTTTGAAAGGGATTAATAACATTTTTCAATATTAAAATTATTGATCAACTTGCTTCGTATGTAAATTGAACCTTCTTAGTTAAAAAAAGAAAAAGAAGAACGGTCTTTGAATGGTACTGGTTTAGTAATTGTGTAATAAAATGAGATATATATATATATATATATATATAAAAGGATGATAATACACGATTCAAAATCATAAATTATACTGTACGATGCAAAAAATTAAGTGGAGAATTAGGGAGCAAAGTATACAAATGTCAAATATAGGTTATGCACTAAATTTTTTTGAAAATGTAGTTAAGATAATTAAAAGGTGACAATAGAAATTTAAGTTAAAAATTAATTCTGATCCCCTAAAGAGAGAGATGAAAATTGACGATAATGAAGATTGCTATCCCAAGAGAAGAGAGGTCAAGCAAGGTCGATGATGAAGGTGAAAAATGAGAGGTTAATAGTGGAAATGACAAGAAAACGTGACACTAAAGGCAATTATTATTTATTACCTTGCTCCATTGCAGATCACTATAGGAGGCCGTGCTAATGCTAGGCTTAGGCCCCGAATCACTATATGATATTCCCCACTCACTCCCTCTCTCCGCAAAAGAATTATTATATATATATATATATATATATATAACGGGCATGTTTGGTATATGAGTTTGAGTTAAAATTTGTAAGTTTAAATAGTGATTTTGATTGACTTTTTCAGAAAAGACAAAAAAATTTTGGAAAAAAAGACAAAAACTGAATTGATGGTGATGAGTTTAAACTCATACGCCAAACGTGCCCGATATATGTGATCCCATAATTTCTCTCTCTGTACATTTATATATCACAGAATGAGAGATTTGAGCTGACTATCACAATTTTACCTGCTTGAGGTTCCTTTCCTCTTCTCTCACGGATTTTCTTTGAACAAATACTCATCCAATTTTCTATTCTTTCTTCATTGATTTTTTTATTGTTATTATTAATAATAAATAAATCATGTTTATTTAGTAATATAAAACATTATCCCCATTAAAAATTAAAAAACTAAAATATAATTGTATCGTAAGAACAAAATCATAATAGTTCCTAAAGAAAAGGTTATTATAAATTTATTTTTTTTTTAACAATTATCTCACTTTTGGAGATATATAATCCACATTATCTCATTTTTTTTTTGCAATATTCAACGTCTAGAGCAATTTTAAAAGAAATGTTTTGATATTTGGAACATAAATAAATGCATTAATAAACCATTACTATTTATGTCGTCCAATTTATTGCCGTTTATAATAGAGTAATGCTAGGGATATCAACTTCAATCTCAATTTTTTGAGTACCAATTCAGGTGTCATATTTTTATTGATAAATACAATCAATTAATGTGATAATACTTTAATCACTTACTAATAAAAATATGACAACTTATATGTTACATATGTTGGTACTAAAAAATTGAGATTAGAGTTGGTGTTCTTAGTATTTTTCATGTAGAAATAGTAATGCACAATAAAAGAAAGCACAAAGTTTGCATATTTAAAAGAAAAATTCGAATGTGTGACATTTTTTAACAACCTAATTTAATAAAGAACCCAATTTTTTTTTTATTTAAAAAAATGATTATTTATCATTTTTCGGATATAATCAATCAATGATTAATTAATGATCAATTAATAATTGACATTTACATTATAGTTATTTAAAAAAATTGATTAAAAAAAAGTCTTTTAATTTATTTTTAAAAACTTCTTTAAAAAAAAAAAAAAATCAGGCTACAAATCCTTTTAAAGTTTGCATTCCAAACCGCAATCGGAGTGCTCTTGCGTGAAAAGAAAGCATCAAGGATGGTGCCGTCACCTGTACACGGCCTTTTTTCAAGACCCGCCTCCACTGTCCCCGCCCTCTCTTCCTTCCCTCCAAATTCAAATCCACCGCCTCTCTTTCCCAGAAAACTCCATCATCCTATTCAACCTTCGACCGCCGTCTCTCGCAGAGACCTCGTTTCTCTCTCCTCCCTCTCCCTTCTCCCTCCTCTCTTACGACCATCTCCGGCGACCGCTTTCTCCATCGGAATCTGTTAGCGACGAAATTTCCCAAAATTTCGATTTTTTTTTCGTCTTCTCTCTCTGTTCTCCGCTTGAAACCCTAATTTCTTGATCCGTTCGCAGCAGGACCGAAGGATTGGCTTAAGGAGCAGAAGAAGAAGACTTCCAAGTTCCTCTTCGCCCCAGTCGATGCCTCGCGACAGAGTCTTCGCACCGCTTATCTCTTACTTAGTACTTTCATATCTTTTCTGTCTGTATTGTGCTCTTCCTTTTTTTTTTTTTTTTTTTTGGGTTTTTGGCTTATAAGAATTCGTTTGGTTTTTGTACAGCGACCAAGGATTCCGATTATTCAGACAAGGATATGGAGGAAATCCAAAGTCTGTTGAGATCTGCCGCCAGAGATTGCGTTCCGGGAGAGAGGAATTCGTTCGTTTCATTCCAAGCAAAAACTGGAGTCGAGGTTTGTCTTTTGGTCTTTTTCGTCGTTTCTACAATCCGGATTTTCACGATTATGGTGTTTTCATACATCTCAAACACACATATTATGCATTTCTACTCGATTAAGGGTATGGAGGTGTCGGATTCATGGAACATTTTGCTTTTCAAATTTGATCAAGCAAACTATGCTTAGTTTAACGAGAAACAACAATGGAGGGTGACGAATTGCATGTTGTTTGACTTGTTAAAAGTTTTAGTTAAGGTATGCTCTAATTTTCTTTTGGTTCACAGGTTTGCACATTTCGGCTTATCGTGAACAATGCGTCCTCATTGCTCCGTAACAAGGATCCTGTTAAGTTGCAGGCTGAAGCTATATTAAATTATCTTATAAGGTAACAATTGTTTTTTGTTGGCATTTCACATCTGGTGAACCTTTGGCTGCTCAAAATATATTGGTAGATGGTTTACCATATTTTGTTGCTTTGAATGTTACAGATCTTTCGCTTCTTTACAAGATGTGGCAAATGAAGCTGATATTAAACTTCCGTCTGAAAGGTACCTATGCAAAGATTGTTTCTGCGTGAGTGTGAGTGTATGTGAATTTACATTCAATCATCGGCATTCTGTAATACTTTGTTAATAGTATTGTGTGCATTGATCATGGTTGTTTATGTGTGAGTGTATGTAAATACATGTACAATTAAAACTCAATCAAGTCCATTTCTTTTTTTGATGATTATTGTTTGTTTGATTGTTTGTTTTGTTTAAATATTTTATCCAAGCTCAGAAACACATATAGGAAATCATGGGAAATAGAAGGATTTCCTTTGAAGTTTGAATTTTCTTGGGATTTGAAGTTTTACAACAAGGGAAATTGACAGATGTTTTTATAGTTAGACTGATGCTTTATGGCCAATTTCTGATTTAGTAAATAGCAAGTCTCTAGATTTTGTACTTTTTTGAATGCTGATGGATGCTTCTCGCTTTCAATCAACTCTCCAAACTTCAAGGTGGGCCAGGCGAGCACTTCTGTCTGGTTCAATTTGCTGCTAAATTCATTTGAACAAGTTCTCGAGGGATAAAGTTGTGTAGTTTGATAGCATTATTCACTGTCAAATTTCTTATTGCAATATTGAGTGGCAAATATGACGATCAGTGATAGAACCAATATGGAAAGGAAATTAACTCTTGTTCGCCATTGTTCAACTTGAAGCCGGAGTCTGCTTATTTTCTTTATTTTATTTATTTTATTTTTAATCTGTTTTCTTCAGGAACTTGTCACAATCTGCTTGACCGGTGTTCGTTTGTTGTCTTCTATCCACATTTTTCAAGGCTTGCAATGCATATATATTTCTGTTCAATATTATTTTGCCTCTCAGCTCAAGTTGAATTCTAGGCGCACAAGCCCAGTCCAAGTTATTGGATAGAAACAAGCCCTATCAAAGATCAAAGTTATGCATAACATAATAACCTTTTTTTTTTTTTTTTTTGCAGGCAGAGGATGGCTGATTCACTAATGGCTACCATCTCTTCCCTTGATAAATTTGAGCAGGGAGTTAAGGACTGTCTCGAAGTTTGATCTATGTATTTTTTTTTAATGCAAACGTGTCTATCATGCTTGAAATTCAGTTGATGCTCTATTTTCCTTGACCTCATAATTCATCATCTTGATAAGTAATATTTCTACTCTATTCTGTGTTCTTTGCCCTTGATTTCATTGTTTTTTACTTCAATCTCTTGGATTCTGTTCACACTTAAAAAAAAAAATTTCAAAAAGTTTTATCAACTACATGATCTAAAATTCATAATATCGACATACATTCCGTTGTGTCAATGTTAGACTTGACAGCAGTGGATAAAGAAACTATGATTAATTTTCTACTCTGCTATGAGAATTTCAAAACTAGGTAAAAAAGGAAAAAGGTAAGAGAAAAAGTTTTATCAATTACATCATATCATGTTCCGTGTCTGACATTGACTTGCTAGGGAAGTTAAAACTTAAAGTTGGGCGTTGTTAACTCTCGGGGATCTAGTTTTCTTTTGAGTGACATTAGTAATTAGCTTGGTCATGTAGTTTCTTTGTTCCTCCCAGGTAGTTGTTTCTCATTCTAGAATACTGGTGTTGAATTCTGTTGTCCTTTTATGTTAAAACTATTGTTGTTAATTTTATCTCTCTCTCAAAGAAAATATACTGCCATTGTTAAGTCTGCGCCACTTTAGTAGTAGCTGTTCTTCTTTTGATATTTGTTAGATCGAAGTCGAGAAGGCTAAAATATGTCCACATGTTTCACATGGAAACCAAGGAAGTGGCCTTAGAGATTGTGCATGGATGTCTTTCAGTGGCCTCTATTGTGATTTGGGCAGCCGATAAGCTATACCAGAATTGATTTTGTTTTGTTTTTTTTTTTTTTTTTTTTTTGAACTTGGGGGTGGGGGGATATTCGAACTCTACACCTTGTGATGGAGTTAGGAATAAATAAATTATGTTTTTATTTTAAATGCAATAATATTGGATGGCAGTGTTTTTTTTTTTTTTTTTTTTTTAATTTTTAATTTTTTAATAACTAAATGCTTGTCACAAAGTGCCATTGCCGAGTAATATAAAATGTGTATCTAGACCAGGCTAACTTCTTTTGTAGCAGAATGGAGGTGGCCCTGTCACTGCTAATCTTGTGGAGTTGCTTTTTAATGAAAGTAGGGTTCATATAAGTGATTAATAAGCACATACTGCAAATATTGAACTTCTTGCGACAATTTTAGAGACGTTGAGATTAGTTTATTGCTTATGTACCTAACATATATGTTACCAATGACTGGTTGGGCGTGCTTGAAAATTTAACCTTTGAATGAACTGAATAATTTTGATATATACACATGATCTCTGAGGCAAATATTGAACATATGTTTCTCTATTTTTCAAAGGGGAATTATATTCCTTAAGCCAAGACTACAAATGATGATGCATTGATGCCCACGCCTTAATCAGGAGTTCACACATACTGTATTTAATAATCAAATTATGACTGATGGTTGGTCCTTTCTGGTGTGGTTTTAGCGGGTGAACAAAAGACGTCCTCCTGATGATTCATATACCAACCTTTGCTGGCCATGAAGTTACGTGGAGATATTTAACGATAAATCTACTGGCTCCAGAGTTTGATTTGGGGAACCAGAAGCTGTTACTAGATACAAACGACAACATGGTGTTCCATCTGGGTTGGTGTGTATGGACCTAGGCAAGCTGCGGAGCCTGTTGAATAAATTTGATGGGTCATGAAGGAGTCCAAAATGAGCATCTGGATCACCAATTTGCGAAAGTTTGACATGAGAAAAGCCAAGAGATGGAAGGAGATGATCGGGCCAATCACTGTAGAAATGGAAGAGAGAATTGGAAAGTGTAGTTGACGGTTTGTTCATAAAATCTGCCAGAAGGGTTGTCCGGGTAATTTTGCATTTATCAGCAATGATCTTCAGTACCTGCATTGCTTGGGGATGAGTGAGGTAGTAGAGGATGCCTTCTAGAATCCACACCGTATTCTTCTCTGGTTCATACCCTGATACTTTAAGTTTTTCCAACCAGTCGTTACCTTTGATGTCAGCGTCCACTCTGGTTAAGGATTTTGCTATTATCCTTTGATTCTGGTGATCACTTGTATATTCCATTGCTGCTTGCAGAAGAGAGGCTTTCATTTGCAAGACTTCAGGTAAATCAACTTCAAACACGTCACATTCCTTCAAGCAGCCTAACCGGTATGCTCTCGTGTCCATCCCTGTAGAGGATCAAACACATCACAATTTCCTTGCTTTTGTATTTAAAATTGCACATAAACACCACACACAAATAGTGACAAAAGATACTTGTTTGTTGAGGTTTTTCCTGATTTATAGTACATATGACGCGTAGTTTCCGTTTTTAGAAACGGCATATGGGGATAAATTTGATACAAAGTAGGGATAACTTCGGTGTTCACGGGGCCAATTTTTCTGTGCGTAGATATCCTATAGTAAGCTTACTTCAATGTTCAAATGGCGCTAATTACACTACAGGGGAGCATGAACTCAGAACTTAACATCTAGATCAATGTCAAGTATGATTTTGAAGTCACTGATACGTAAATGCATGCATACATATATACTTTTTAATTTGGGCCCTATGTAAAGTCAAATGGTTAATGGTTAAACTTAACCAAATGCAAGAATTAGGATGATAACTGTTACCCACCTGCACCAAGGAGTACCACCTGTGTATCTTTGCCGTGTGAGGGATGAAGAGCCTCTTCCAGTTTTGAATCAACCCAGAGGGTTCGAACGGCGAGAATCACTCCAGAAATCTCACTTGCATTGTTGATGCAGTCTTTTTTTATCTTCTCATGAAGGCTTCTTAGGTATTTCTCTCCCGCTAACAAGTCTGCAAGAGGGTCATGGATCACATGCCTCCAGAGTGCCCGTCCGGCTGCTGTTTGACACGCCGACTGTTGGAGGGCATCCCATTCTTTTCCAATTGTAGCATGAAGTTGCCGGACGGCGTCGGTAAACAACAGGTCCGGAAGTTTGTAGTCGGTCCATTTGGGGGCTTGAGGCAAGCTGTTTTCTTGTTCGGACATGGCTAAATTGCTGGGAGATTCGAAGAGATATTAGATGGCTGCAAAGAAGATAATGCATGGTGTATAAAGCAGGAGGGGGCTTAGGAAAAAGATCACTCACTGTGTGTGGGTTTGTTTTGGGGATAAGAAAAGAGAGCCACACACAAAACTAATGCTCAAGAAAACAGCTCTACCGTATCCGGCTTTCTTTGTGCCTTGGTGAAAGGGAAGGCAACAATCTAGTCCACGACTACCTAAATTCATATGCCGTTTCTGTCACTCTCTAAGTTCCTTTTAAAGTGATAAAAGCGACGAGAATGGGGCTCCACAGGAAAAGACCTATTTATCTGGATGTGAGTGGCTCCCATGTAAAGAACCATTATTTTGGCCGGTCCCTCCTACTCGTGCAACTATTCCTTTAATTTGCCAGACTTGCTACTTGTCAATTTAACAAGTTAGATACTTTCCTAGTTTGCTTGCTTTAAAACCTTGGCGTTTGTCAATACTCGATTTTCCTCGAGGCGGCAATCGCACTAAACCCAGGATTCTACCCAAAAAAAAATTAAAATAATAAAAATAAAATGGCGCGAGGGATTTGTTTAAATCAATTGGGCAATCGGTGTTCGTGAGTGGACTAAGCCCTCTGGACGTTGTTTTCCATTGTGTTTGTGTGACGTGGAGCATTCAAACAGTGGTCTAATTAAATCGTCATATAATAACATCGTTTTCATCGCCATATTTGGGTTTTATTTATTAAGTCATTTTAAAGTTTAAAATGTTCTTCAATATTTATCTTTAAAGTCGCATATTTTGATGCCTTTCCCTTTGTACTACTGAAATTTTTCGCACTTGCAACTTTTAGGTATTGTTTTTCAAAACTTGGCCACTCTTTCTGCTAAAAGTCGTGCCAAAACAGCCGTTTCACCTGTCTTATTACTTGTTTTGAGGAGAGTTTCATCCGTCTTTCAGGCCATATAAAAAATTCGCTGCCCGTTTCTTCTTCTTTTTTTTTTTTTTTTCCTCCCGAAAAAATGTCGTTTCTGGATAAGCTTTTATTTTTTCCACTGATATTATTGCAAGGTTGATAGTGGGCTCCAGTCACAGTGGAGACAGCCTTGTGTCCGTTTGGTATATGTTAGGCGCAAGGACTGTGACCGTCAAACAAAACTGGTGAAATCCAAAACACACGTGGTTCTCGATTTGTGTACCCTGACATTGCCCCAATAAAAAAATGAAAAAAGAAAAAAAAAAAAATCCCTGACCTTGATTTCTTTTCATTTAAGTTAAAAATAATTAGTCAAAATGATTCCTAAACTAATTAAACAGTGATGATTTGATTTTTTTTTAATTTTAATTAAGATAATCTTAGATTTTTATTTTCTTGATAATTTCAATTATTTCTATTTGATTCTGTCAAAAAAATCAGGGATTGATATGTAAGAAGCATGCTTCGTGCAATTTGAATGTCAAATAGGTAATTTCATTTCCCAGGATTTTATGGGAATTTGAACATTCATCCACACCCCAATCAAAAACATTCATCCTTTGAACATCATCATCATCATACCCAGATCACTTGTTCATCCCCCAACCAAAATTAACAGCTAATATGCCAAAAAAAAAAAAAAGAAAGGAAAAAAACTCTAAGTCTAGCATCCTCTACTATAAAAACCCAGAAATTGAAACTTCGTCTTACATCAAAGTTTTGACACCCAATGAACCAACACCCAAATTTGTCATTCATCCATGACATAAAAAATTTTGAACCACCACTCAGTAGAAAACAATGTTTTCTAGCCGCGAAATTGCGCTCCAAAACCCACCAATTTCTCCCAAAACTTTTTCACCCAATTTCTTCCCACAAAACCCTGACTCCATATCTTCCCACTTATTATTTTCCTTCCATTTTACTCATTTACCTTTTCAATACAACACATGGATTGGTCGTCGACGAGCGGGTCTCCTCAAGCTCCGACAAATGCTGTCGCCATCGTCGGAGGAGGAGGACAAAAGCTCGAGGAGGCCGCCATCACGAGATCTGGTGTGGCCGTCGTCGGAGGCCGTCGCAAGTTCGTCGTTGGCTTCCTTCGCCGGAGATGGACGCCGTCGTCGAAGTTTGCAAAGGAGAGAGAGAGAGGCCTCCATCACGAGATCTGGTGTGGCCGTCGTCGGAGGCCGTCGCGAGTTCGTCGTTTGCTTATGGACGCCGTCGTCGAAGTTTGCAAAGGAGAGAGAGAGAGAGAGAGAGAGAGAGAGAGCTGAGGGAGAGTTTTTTTTTTTTTTTTGGTAATCTGAGGGAGTGTTTAAGGAAATTAAGGGAAGGAGAACTTAGAGGATATTTTAATCTTTTTATTATAAAAATATCATCTGATGATTAAAATTTAACAGATTTAAACAAAATAAATTATATTTATTAATATTTAAAAAATTTAAGGTTTTTTAATTAAAATTAAAAAAAAAATCATATCATTATCTTTTAAAAAATACTGGACTATTTTAGACTGAGCTAAAAATTGTGGCCCGAACCCAACTGGAGCGGTGCGTCGGGGTATATGTCTTTATTCCCGGACATGTATCTTTCGTACGGTTGCGAAAGTTATTCGCGAATTAAAAATTACTAGTATATGCCGATGTCAGCATATGCCGGTAATACCAGAAAATTGTAGTGGGTGACTAGACAGTCATTTCCTCGTGGGACTTGTACACGCGAGTGTTTGGAACGTATTAAAAAATAAAATAAAATAAAAATTATTTTAGTATAACGTTTTGGCGACACCCTAGTGGCCAAATCGTCTGTGTGAGCAGATCAAACGAGGTTGGTCTTCGGGCTCGGCCAAAAAAAAAAAAAATATTAATAAAAAAAAAAAAAGGTGAAAAGAAAGATAGAACAGAGACGGAACCAAAAGCCATATAGATATATATATATATATATATATATCTGCCCCTACAGTAAGAGAGAGACCGTGAGAGTGAGAGATGGCGTCGGACGTGCCTTGCTGTGGGACGAAATTCTTACTGTATGTGTTGGTGATTATAGGGCTGGTGGCCTTCGCGGGGCTGATGGCTGGCCTCACCCTCGGTCTGATGTCTCTTGGCCTTGTCGACCTTGAGGTTCTCATGAAGTCAGGCCGTCCCCAGGATCGGAAACACGCCGGTTAGCCTTCCTTCCGTTTCTTCTCTGCAACAATTTTTTAATCGAGAGCATTGATTTAGCTAAATTAACTTTTTGGGGCTATTGGAATACTTGCCTGTGACTTTGATTGGTTGTTACTGAATTGGGAAACTTTTGGAGTAAGAGAATGTTAGCTAAAAAGCCTTGAGAATTGTTGAATTTGAAGTGTTGTGATTTGTTGGCAGCTAAAATTTATCCGGTGGTAAAGAACCAGCATCTTCTGCTTTGCACACTTTTGATGGGCAACGCCTTGGCCATGGAGGTACCTACGTGGTTGTTGCTGATTTAATCAGAAAATTGTGACTCTTTCTTAGTAATTCTGTGTTCCGGTTATGTTCTTTGTAGGCTCTTCCTATATTCTTGGATAAACTTGTGCCTCCTTGGGCGGCGATTCTAACATCGGTCACCCTTATCCTTATGTTTGGAGAGGTGAGTTATACCCTCCCACAAGATCGATAATTTCGTGGTCTGTTCTATTAGGTATTTGCTTGCACCAAATATTCGATCATATTTACGCGTATGTTTTGCTTTAGATATTGCCTCAAGCCGTCTGTACACGCTATGGCTTGGCTATAGGAGCAACATTGGCACCGCTTGTCCGCGCTCTTCTAATGATATTTTTCCCGGTTACTTATCCAATCAGTAAGGTGATCACTTTTATCACGAAGTCGTTTATATCTAGAGTTCTTTTGTGTTGTTTTCATTAATCTTGATCGAATCAATATGAAATGTAGGTTCTTGATTTGATGTTGGGTAAGGGACATGCAGTCCTCTTAAGGAGAGCAGAACTCAAGACGTTTGTCAATTTTCATGGCAATGAGGTATATAACTCAACGAAGTCCAAAGTTTTGAATTAGTACAAGGTGTATCTGTTTGTATTTGTACTAGTTTTTGATGTCACTGGGCATTTATCTTAGTGCTTCTGATTGTAATTTCGAAAATCAGAATGTCTTATTTTGTCCGCCTCGGATGGTATACGTAAGTTTATTTGTTGCTGTGATTTAGGCCGGGAAAGGAGGGGATCTAACGCATGATGAGACTACCATCATCACAGGGGCACTTGAATTGACTGAAAAGACTGCAAAAGATGCCATGACTGCAATATCCAATGCATTTTCCCTCGATTTGGATGCAAAACTTAATTTGTATGTTTGTCAATCCTGTTTCCATCTCTATGTTTTTCTTTTTCTTTTTCCCGACTCCCTTTTTTTCTCTGTGTATCACAGGGAGACGTTGAATTCAATAATGACAATGGGCCATAGTAGAGTTCCAGTTTATTCTGGAAATCCAAAAAACATAATCGGACTTATTCTGGTAATTCTTTTTCCTTAGTAAGTAAGATTATGGTTTCTGGATCTTGATATTTTAGGTCACTGCATATTGTGTTTCTCCATATACATTTGTTTTCTCCTCTTTTGAAAGTTCACAAATAGGTGAACTGAAATTTTGTTTTTATCTACGTTGCGTGGTAGGTGAGCTTATTTTCTGTACTTGTGCAGGTTAAAAATCTCTTGGCAGTTGATCCAGATGATGCAGTTCCAGTGAGAAAAATGATCATAAGAAATATTCCTCGGTATAGTTAAGACCTCAAAATTCGTTTATGTTCTTACTTTAATTTATATGATTAGAGAAATCGTGACCTATTGTTGGCATGGCTGGCCTGTCATCATAGATAATACATGGTAGCAAGATGTAGTAACATCAATGAATTGAACTTTGTGATTTTCATTCTTTCTGCTTGCGTTTCGTTATTCTTGATTTTATCATCCATCGTACAGGGTTTCAGAAAACATGCCTCTATATGATATTCTAAATGAATTTCAGAAGGGTCACAGCCACATTGCTGTTGTCTATAAGGATCTAAATGAGAAAAAGGAAACACCAAAAAGAGGCCAATCTGAGCCATCGTCGAAGAAAGGTAAGGATATTCATAGGTGTTTTCTCACATAATTGAACTGGCAATTACATTGCTGAAATTTTATTTTGCTTGGGTTCGGTGACTTTAATTTTAAGCTGTCATATAATTACATAAAATTTTTAGAAATTGTAATTGTGCTTCTACTTTTTTTTTTTAAGTTGTCTTTCTTAACTTTTTCCCCCTTTTTTTAAGGACTTTTGTTTCTATATTATTTGTGATATTTTTTCTTCTACACACCAAATATTGACTTGATTCTCATGGATTTCATCTCAACTACAGCTGGTTTCGTTATCAATGTAATTTATCATGCATTGGGTTACTTTTGTCTTTTGCTTAAATAATGTGAATTGAAGCACTTGTCGGATTATCAGGTGATAGTGCTACTGAAAATTTGGGGGCTAAATTGGATTCACACCCTCAGACAAGTCTGAATAAAAACAGTGGAGGTCAACAGATGAAGAAAAGTCCCCCATCTACTCCGGCCTTCAAGAAGCGGCACAGAGGTTGTTCCTTTTGCATTCTGGACATGGAGAATGTTCCCATTCCGGAATTTCCACCCAACGAAGAAGTTGTTGGAGTAATCACCATGGAGGATGTCATTGAAGAACTTCTTCAGGTTAGGTTTATTGCTCAACACATTCCAAATGATGGCTTTGACTGGTAAAAGTTTATGCATGAGTTTTGCTTGCCATTTTTCTGGTCCTTGGTATATGGTGATACCTTTCCCACTATGATACCTATTGCGGTCATTTGGAATACCTATTATGGTAAAGACTAGCTCCTACCGCCTTTGATGGGTGTTACCGTCATCTCGTCCCGATACATGTAAAGGTGCACTAACATAAATTTTGGGAGCCACTAATTAGAATGGCTGAAGCAGATCACAATCCCGCTTTTGCAGATTATTACTGTTGTTTCGATTGTATTTGGAAGTATTAGCATGGTGCTTGTATATAGTCTTGTAAATAATCTGATCCCATTTTTGATTTTGTGTTGTCAGGAGGAGATATTGGATGAAACAGATGAGTATGTCAACATTCATAATAGGTAAACTTCAACCGTTGTTTCTCCTTATTTTGTTGTTTACATATAGTTTCATGGGGTTCTACTAGTCAAATGACTTTATCTACCACACAAAGTGCATCTAACCGTATCCAACTTTGTCCCATGTATTAAGATTTTGATTAGAAGTGGGATCATCTTCGTTCCCTTTTGATATATGGTGTAATATTAGGCGGTGGATTTGGACCTGTTCATCTTGTGAACGTTCTAAATGACAGTATTTTTGGACATACAGGATTAAAGTCAACATGCACGCGTCTCAGGAAAAGCCTCCCCAGAATGGTTCATCCATCACCAGCACACCGGCTCCAACTACACCAGTGCTTACTCCGGACTCTAAATCATAGGATGGCTGGTCCAGGTCCCATGATCTCGTTTTCAAACTCCAATGCTACCGGAACAACGGGGTCATTTGACGACCAATTAAACTTTTTAAAACGTTTTGTAGTAGATCGGTGAGATTTAGTAATTGTCTTTGTTCCTTTCATATGGAAATTAAATCCAAAAATGATAGGAGGCAGATAGTAATATCTCAAAATTAAATGACCGTGACAAGTTAGAATTAAGCCCAAATGTACTGTAATTATGTGGAAGGAGTTGCTCTATATTACAATTGGTTTTTTGCAAAGAACTTTTTCTATTTTTTGTTGCTGGAAACACTTGTCAAGGTTGCTAGTTTCTATTGCGACAAAAAAGAAGGTTGCAAGTTTTTCGAGTCTAATCGGGTACAACTGTAAAAGAGAAGGAAACAAGGCAGGGACTAATAGATTATCAATACCTTCGTTAAAGAAACTACTTTGTGTTAAATGGGAACTTGACAAGAATGTATAAGCGAATCCTTGAACTTGTAACAGTGCTCTCTGGAGTTCTCTAATTGAAACCGTGAAAGTTGCTTTTTGCGATTTAGTGGAAGCATTGTTCAACAAAAGAATTAGTTAAAGTGTTTTACAAAACTCTTGTAGTGACTTTTTCTTTAAGTAGGGTCTGTTAGAGAATATTTAGGATGAGAAAGTTAGGATGTATTAGAAATTTAATTAGATTATAGAGCTGTTAGAGAATATCAGAAGTACTTGAGAAAGTTAGGATGAGTTTAGGAAGGTTACAATTTAAAAAATCCATTAGCATTATATATATATATATATACATTTTTTTTTTTGGGTAAGCAGTATTATATGGTCTTTATACCATATCGCATTTACATTATAGCAAACTAAATAAATAAATAAGAAAATCGGGGATCAGACAAAAATGATTCACATGCAAGTTCAAATCCAAATCAAAATTTAACCAATTTGGTGGAATTGTGCCATTTATTTGCTAAAGTAAACCATTTTTCATATATCTGTAATTAATAAATAATAATTAAATGTTAAGGTTCAAAATGATCAATTAGTACTTTATTAGGTTCCTTTTAAAAAAAAAAAGTACTTTATTAGGTTATTATCCAACTCGGTACCTCGTCGATCTTCGGTGGATTCTAATTACTGATTAGTTAGATTGCAAAACTATCCTAATGATGCAACAATAGGAAAAGGCATCTGCATATTTTTTAAGTCTATTACCAAAAAAAAGAGAGAGAGAGAGAGACTAGGGAAAGACGCATTTTGATTTTCTTTTTCTGATATAAGACCATCTAGGACATTTTAACTAGGCACGAAACATTAGCAACTAGTTTTAATAGTTAGAGAACCCACGTGCTTCCTTGGTTGCTGTTTTGTTCCAACTCCTCCCTGGTTTCCCTCATTCTGTTTAAATCCCGACGGTTCCTCGACCATTTTCAAATCCTTGAGGGGGTTTTTTTTTTTTTTTTTTTTTTTTTTTCACTTCCTTGTTTTCCACTCCTTTTTTATTACTGAAAATGAATCTTCACCAACCTTGAGGTTTTATGTAATATAGCAAGTCATATTTGGTTAGAAAAGAAGTTGAATGTTGTCCCACAACAAACGAAGAGTCAATTGAAGCTCATGTTTATCGAATCTGGCAATCTGGGCACTTCAGAATCACACTGCTCTTTCATGGGTTTTGATTACTTACTTTGTTGTATAAGTTGTCAACTCTCTGAATTCTCTTACTTTTCTCTGAAATACGTATAGATCTGATCCGATCACTTTTAGCCTCATTTTTTTTTCCACAGATCCAAGTCTTTGCGGTCTGACTTTTTGTTTGAGCTTAGATTTCCATTTCCTTATTTTACGCGTTGCTGTCCTGAAGAGCATTTATTTTGGAGAGAGAGAGAGAGAGAGAGAGAGAGATGGCTATTGCTCGGTTAAACCGCCAAGCAAAACGGCCGTACGGGTTATGCGCGAAGATGACGGTGGTGACTATAATGGGTCTCTGCTTTATATTCGTCTGGTCTTTCTTTTCTTCTTCTTCTTCCACTTCAGTCACCGCCCGGAGAGAGAGCTTCGACGACGTAGCAGAACCCATTTCAGGAAACACGAGGGTAAGCAATTCCAGAACTAAATCCGACAACAAAGAAGTTAGAAGAAGCCATGAAAAGGAGAAGAAGAAATCTGGGTCTGATTTGAAGAAGGATGAGAAACGGGTTAAGGGGTCTGTTTCGAAGCCTGTCAATGAGCATAAATCTGAGAAGAAGAAGACCACAAGATTAGTGACGAGTAAGAGAGAAGAGAAAGAGAAAGAAAATAAGAAGTTACCTGAGAAGCCTAAGAAGGGAAATGAATCTGAAGATTCAGAGAAGGAAAAGGAGGAAGAAAACGACGAGGAAGGACTGGTCGTAGATGGTAAGGAAGAAGCTATGGATGGTGAAGGTGAACAAAGTGAAGAGGCAGAAGGAGAAAATGCATTGGCTGAGGCAGTGGATCAGGAGAAAAGGGAAGAGAAGTTGGAAAGTGATAATGATGAATCGAACAGAGGAAAGAAGAGAAAGAAGATAAAAGGTCCGGTTTTTTATCCAAAAATGAAGTATAGTTGGAAACTGTGTAGCACAAAGAGCAAACATAATTACATCCCTTGTATTGACTATGAAACCAGCTCTTGGAGGCTCCAAAGCTATCGGCATACGGAGCGGAGTTGCCCGAAAACGCCGGTGATGTGTCTTGTGCCTCTTCCACACGATGGTTATGAGATTCCAATTCGCTGGCCCCAGAGCAACGTGAAGGTAAAATGCTCCCTTTTTCGGTCTTTCTTGTGAATTTTAGTAAATGGTAAGGTTTAATGGTGTTGTGTTTTGACACTTTGTTGCTTTCTACAGATATTCTATAAGAATGTTGCACATCCTAAACTTGCAGCGTTTGTTAAGAAACATAGCTGGGTGATGGAGACTGGAGAGTATCTTACTTTCCCCCAAAATCAATCCGAATTCAAGGGTGGAGTTCTTCACTATCTTGAGTCCATTGAAGAGGTAATTCTCCTTATTGCCTGTTTTTTTATTTTATTTTATTTTTTTTTAATTTTAAAAAGTCAACTTTTAGTTTGTAGTTCTTCAACTGAAGTCTGAAATATTGATATTTGCAACTACTTATTGATGAAAACTTACGTTTAAGGCCGGTTGCTCAACTCAAACCATCAAGTTTGTACTGCATTTCATATACAAATGCAACTTATGTAATAGTGAACTTGAAGTCGTAATCTTGTTATGTTCAGCATATTAAGTTTTACTTACATGTGATAGACGGTACCAGACATTGAATGGGGAAAGAATATTCGCATGGTACTGGACATTGGATGTACAGATTCAAGTTTTGGAGCATCATTATTAGAAAAGGAGGTATTGACACTGTCATTGGGCTTGAAAGATGACCTAGTTGACTTGGCTCAAGTCTCCCTCGAGCGTGGTTTCCCTACTATAGTTAGCCCTTTTGGAAGTAGAAGGCTTCCTTTTCCTAGTGGGGTTTTTGATACTATTCATTGCGGCGAGTGCACCATAAACTGGCATGCAAATGGTGGGTCATCAACTTAACTTTGTGTTTTCGTTTTTCCTAAGAAATATACTCTATTTTACATCTTATTTACTCTTTCAGATCCTCTCTTTTTCAGGGGGAAAACATCTTCTAGAGATTAACAGGATTCTAAGGCCCGGGGGATACTTTATCCTCTCAACTAAACATGAAAACATCGAAGATGAAGAAGGTTTTGCCTATATGTTCCTTGAATATCATAAACTTATTAGCGAAGCTTGTTCGTCTCCTAGGAATGTTTCTCTGCTGCACCTACATCTGTTAATAAATATTTACTCCCAAAAGGGAGTATTTGCCAAAAAGACAACCTCAAAAATTGAAATTAGCAAAATAACCTTCTTTCATTTTTAACATAGGAACAACGGTCTAAAAAAACGATCGTTCCTGGTCATTTTGCTAATAAAAATTTTTGGAAGATTATTTAACAAAAAAAAAAAAGTGTTTGAGTCATTTTGCTAATTGACTCTTCCTTAAGTTGGACCTATATCTGTGGGTCGACTGAATTCTTTGGTTTCTCATAGTCAGGTCATTGTATAGCTTCCTAAGCATTGCGAACTTCTTCTTTTTTTTTTTTTTTCCTCCCCCATTTAGGAGGATTCCTGAACAATGAGATGAATAACAGACCATTTCAGCCATGACATGTTATATAGTCATTCTAAGTAGTCTTTGGTTTCTCATAGTCAGGTCATTGTATAGCTTCCTAAGCATTGTGAACTTCCTTTTTTTTTTTACCCCCCATTTATCAAGGTTCCTAAACCATGAGATGAATAATAGACCCATTTCAGCCCTGACATGTTATTTAGTCATTCTAAGTAGGATCTCTTCTCCATTTTTAAATATCATACAATTGTACTTCATAATGAATTTATTGACGGTAGTATTCCATTCTTTCCAGCCATGAGTAAATTGACTGCAACAATCTGTTGGAATATTCTGGCTCATAAAACTGATGACGTTAGTGAAGTGGGTGTTAAAATTTACCAAAAGCCCGAGTCCAATGATATATACGGATTGAGGAGGAGGAGAAATCCACCTATGTGCAACGAAAATGAAAATCCAGATGCGGCCTGGTAAGTCTTCACAGAACTTACTTCATGGAACTCATGTAAGTTATTCTCATCATTAGCAGAGGGCAAAAGAGAATCATTTTATTGATTTAGAAAATAAAAAATGCATTAGAATCTTTCACCTTCAATTGGGACTGCCTATGGTATAAGTGAAGAAAAAACATCATCTCGTGTAGGAAAAAAATAGCTTGAACTCCTGCTGGTCTAGATGAAAATCCCTTATTAACTGTTTTTCAGATTCTTTAAGATCTGGCCATTTCTTGTTTAACTAATACTGGATCCAATAGGCAATTCTTTTGTAAACCTATATCACATGTTTTTGTGTTGTACAGCTCCTTATTTGGTGATTGCAACATTCACTGAACCAGGTATGTTCCTATGAAGACTTGCTTGCACCCGATTCCATCTTCTATTGAGCAGCATGGAACGGAGTGGCCAGAGGAATGGCCGAAGAGGCTCAACACTGTCCCGGAGTGGTTTGATAATAAAGAGAAACTGGTTGCAGACTCCAACCATTGGTCCTCAATTGTTGAGAAGTCATATCTCACCGGATTGGGTATTGATTGGTCGAACATCAGAAATGTAATGGACATGAAAGCCATCTATGGAGGGTATGTCATGTTGCCTTTGAAATGCACAATAATTGCTTAAAATCATGATTTAGTCAGTCAGTATATGGAACTGGGTACAGAAAATGTGCACATTTTCTCCCTTTCTTTCATTTCGTGCCTTTTCACTTCAAAAAATTGAAATACAGTAGTGATACTCCTTGTACAGATTTGCAGCAGCCCTTGCAAAACAGAATGTATGGGTGATGAATGTGGTCCCTGTCCACGCACCGGACACACTTCCCATCATTTTCGAACGTGGGCTTGTTGGCACATACCACGACTGGTGCGAACCTTTCAGCACTTATCCGAGATCGTATGACCTTCTACATGCTGATCATCTATTTTCACGGCTAAAGAACAGGTGCAGATTGGCCACCTTTTTTCCTTCTGTCGCTCAAATCAAATCCATGTGGTCACACTTCTGAATCACCAGCTGTCCCCGGCATTACTTTGTAGTTTGGGCTTGGAAAATTTTAACATGTTATTTGACAACACTTTCCTTTTGAATGGTGTGTCTTGGAGTTACTTGGAAATGTGATCTTAAACACATTGAAAACTACCTTTTGCAGGTGCAAGCAGCCGGTTGTCCATCATCGTGGAGATGGATCGCATACTAAGGCCTGGAGGTTGGGCGATAATACGTGACAAGGTTGAGATATTGGATCCTTTGGAAGGGATTTTGAAAAGTTTGAACTGGGACATCAGATTGACTTATGCCCAGGATAAGGAAGGCATCCTTTGTGCTCAAAAAACCATGTGGCGGCCTTAGCCTTGCTCATAGCTTGCTCCAAGTGTTTTGTGTTCTGACGGTGTGACTACTAATTTTACAAAGATTCATGTCCCCGATTTTACTTGAAGCTCAAAGCCAAAGACACGTTTCTTAACTAATAAGGAAAGATATGTGGCCCCCATTGTTGACAAGGGAGTTGAGTTGAGTTTTCTTTTTTGATAAAAACAGAGGGCTCATTGAATAGATTTTTTTTTTTTTTTTTTTTTTTTTGTGATTTATTCTTTTAGGAACTGGTGGATGTAAAGGGAGAGATAGGAGGTTTACAAGTCCTGAAATCTTCACACCCCCCTCTCCCCCTCTTCTTTTAATTAATTTTCGTATTGATAAAAGTTTGTTCAACTTATTCAGTAATTACGGGGAAAAAAAAAAAAGAGGTGTCTAATTCTAAACATTTTTCTGAATTAGAGTCAAGGATGAAATTACTATGTTGATTTTATAATCACAATCATAAAGGACATATTTTATCCGGAATGGACATTTTTTTAAATAAAAAATAAACACTTTTAGACATAAAACTATGTAAATTGTTTGTTTAGTCCTTAAATTTTTAAACTTGTTATTGTAAAAAAAATTAGGTTAAAATTATTTCATGTTCTTTTTTTGGTAACTTGAGTGACTCTAATTATTAAAATATTACCACAATAGTTTTTTTTTGTTAATTTTTGAAAGTAATTCATCATCAATTTGGTCAAAAGTGATAGTAATTAATGGATTGCATCCAAAAATTAACAGAAGACTATTATATTTACGGGTTTAATAGATTAGGATAACTCAAAAATAACAGGGATCAAAGTTAATAGGGACCAACCTAGGAATTTTAAAAAACCTTGACCGAGAAACGACATGTCGTCTTTCCAGATATACGAGCTACAAGTCGTTTCTTACTGTCGATCAACGTCCGTCAAACCCGAATCTAACTTGAAGGCTGCCTTTTGGGCTTTGAAGCAGCCCAAATTCACAACTTCCGGGCTCAAATCTCGGCCTTTCAATGAACAGAGCCCAAAACCATAAACAGCCACATTGGGCCCATCAAGCCCAACCATCTTTTCGCTCCAATTCCAAAAGAACCGCCGTCTTCTCCTTCACCCGTCCTTCTCTTGTGATCAGGCTATTCAGAATTCCCGGCAGTCTCTCCTTTCGCGGGCATGAATTTCCTTCGTCTTCTTCCTCTTCCTTTCACTCACAGTCACAGAACTCTCTCCCCCTAAATGGAGAAACCAGAGAAATTATTGCCCGCCATGTCCCTTTCCTCTGTCCCTGCTCGTCTCACTCTTCTTGCCCTCCTCTCCGCCCACCACTTTCTACTGCCTCTACAAGTCTCGCCGCCTCAGAAGCCTCAGAATTTCCCCAAACCCTAACCCTAACCCTAAATCTCGCAGAGGCAAGCTTCTCTTCATCTCCGAAACCGGCACCTCCAAAGCCCTAGCCCGCCGGCTACTCGATCTTCTCAACTCCAACGACCTCGCGTTTGACCTCGTCGACGCCAAGGACTACGAGCCCGAGGACCTTCCCAAGGAAACCCTGGTCCTGATCGTCGCTTCGACGTGGGAGGACGGAAAGGCCCCTCCGACCGGGAGGTTCTTCGCCAATTGGCTTTCGGAGAGCGCCGAGGACTTTAGGGTGGGATCTCTACTGTTGTCGGAATGCAAGTTCGCGGTTTTCGGCGTCGGGAGCGGAGCTTACGGCGCGTCGTTCAATGCGGTCGCGAGGACGTGTCGAAGCGGATGAGAGGACTGGGCGCGGAGGAGATGGTACCGGTTTGGGAAGGGGACGTCGATGGCGGCAATGTGGATGAGCTGTTCGACGCTTGGAGCGCGAAAATGTTGAAAATTTTGAAGGGAGGTGTGGTGGAAAATGGTGAAGCTTTGGGTATTGGAGTTGGTTTTGAGAGTGATGCGGAGAGTGAGTATGAAACGGATGAGGAGCACAGCGTAGAGTTGGAAATTGTTGATCTTGAGGACATTGCTGGTAAAGGACCTTCGAGGAGATCAAAAAACTGTGCTCAACCTC
Organism: Ficus carica; assembly: GCA_009761775.1. Taxonomy (NCBI): domain Eukaryota; kingdom Viridiplantae; phylum Streptophyta; class Magnoliopsida; order Rosales; family Moraceae; genus Ficus; species Ficus carica. The sequence goes on along the minus strand of CM019745.1, from coordinate 5,380,199 downwards.
AAACTAATGGGACTTCGAATGGGAAAAAAGATATGGTCACTCCAGTAATTAGGGCGAGTCTGGAGAAACAGGTGATTTTTTTTGGTCACTCCTTATCAAATTCTAAATAGTATAGTATTTGATAATACTGATTGGCTATTTTGGTCACTCCATATAGAATAGTATAGTATTTGATATCAAATACTGATTGGCTATTTTGCAATGTCCAGGGATATAAAATTATTGGTTCACATAGCGGTGTCAAAATCTGTAGATGGACAAAATCGCAGCTAAGAGGGAGAGGAGGTTGCTACAAGCATTCATTTTATGGTATAGAGAGTCATAGGTAAATTATCATCAGAAGCTAGTGATAAGATTTTTAGTTAGTGAATTCTAAGTCTTTTAACTATTTGTGGGCATGTTATCCACTATTTTTTTTTTCTCTGATTGATTTGTTGAACTTGGATTGATGCGTGCAATGCGATGAAACAGGTGCATGGAAGCGACTCCTAGCTTAGCGTGTGCCAACAAATGTGTCTTCTGTTGGAGACATCACACAAACCCTGTAGGAAAGAGTTGGCAATGGAAGATGGATGACCATTAGAAATTGTGAATTCTGCTATTGACCAGCACACAAAGATGATCAAGCAAATGAAAGGAGTTCCGGGTACTTTAAAAACTTAATATAAGTTATGCTATATGGACAGGCGTGTGTAGAGTAAGGATAAATTAAATAAAACACATTGCAATGTTTGGGTTTGATAGTGATCCAGAATATGTGTAACCTAGCAAGCTATCAGAAGTTTTTGTGGGTTTTTTCCCCTTTTGAAATTAAGAAATCTTCATGGTTTACAACTGACATTTTACGCATGGATCTACTTCAGCTTAGGACTAACAATAATTCTCAAATTGAATGTCTGCTGATATTTAAGTGATGACAATGGATATCTTCCTCTGCAGGCGTTACACTGGAACGATTAACAGAAGGTCTTTCTCCCAGGCATTGTGCCTTATCACTTGTGGGTGAACCTATTATGTACCCCGAGATTAATACACTTGTTGATGAGCTGCATCGGAGGCGGATTTCAACTTTTCTAGTAACAAATGCGCAGTTTCCTGAAAAAATTAAGATGCTAAAGCCCATAACTCAGGTTCAGATGATTCTGCTGTTCTTTTTTATTTCTTATGTTAACTATCCTTATGTTCTAATTTTCGAATTTCAAACTTGGGTGGACCATGCAGTTATATGTAAGTGTTGATGCTGCAACAAAGGATAGTTTGAAGGCAATTGATAGACCACTTTTTGGGACTTCTGGGAGAGATTCCTTGTAAGCACCTTTTTTCCCTCCCTTCTTCATGCTATTGAGCTAGGTTTTTCATCCTAGTCTTTAAAAAATCAAATGTGCAAAAAGACGAGGACAACTATCTCCTGGATAAATAAGATCTGGGAGATTGATAGATAGATGAAATTCTTACATCTTGCTACTATATTGTTCCTTGAGGTTACTTATCCATTATTTGAAGCTAAAAATATCAAGGCTTAGGTTCCTGAATTTCATGGAAGAATTGCTACTCAGAGCACTAATTGTCTGAGATGCTAAGCCATACCGCCTAATTGCATGGTCTAAATGATCTATATTGAGCGTTTTTCCTATCCGAATAATAACATCCATTTCATGGCTGACTGGGAAAAATGATAGCATAAGCTGCTTGCTATTCGTAAAAGCCATCTAATCAGCAAAAGCGTCGAACCTGCTTCACATGAAAAAGTTACAGAATAAGCGACAATATTGCCAAAGAAAAAAATCCCAAGTAGTGAATATGATATATGCACGTTTTAGTTTCCTTATTTTTCATGTTCGGAATTTGTATATAATTTAGCATCTCAGTTGTTACTTTTTGTGCTTGGTATTTTACACTAGGATTCTCTGAAAGCTCTTAGAGATAAACAACAGCGAACCGTTTACCGCTTGACTCTAGTGAAAGGGTGGAATACAGAGGATGTAGATGCTTATTTTAACCTCTTTAGCATCGGCAAACCTGATTTCGTTGAAATCAAAGGTGTTACATACTGTGGATCGTAAGTTTCTTCACTTTCTGTGTTGTGCAAGATATGCTGTTGGGTCTCTTTATCTTTTTTTTTTTTTTTTTTAAATCATCTCCAAATGTATTGCTTGCATGATAAAAATGGTATTACCCTGCAGATCTGCTACATCGAAATTGACAATGGAGAATGTGCCATGGCATTCTGATGTTAAAGTTTTCTCAGAGGCCTTGGCCTTAAGAAGCCAAGGGGAGTATGAGGTTGCATGTGAACACGTGCACTCATGTTGCGTCCTCTTGGCAAAAACTGACAAGTTTAAGATCAATGGTCAATGGTTCACGTGGATAGACTATGAAAAGTTTCATGACCTGGTTAGTTACAGCAATGATTTTATTTTCTCAGATCCTTTATGCTTTTATATTGTTTAACGATATCATACATATGGAAAATGGTTAATGCAGGTAGCATCTAGAAAACCTTTCGACGGTAAGGATTACATGGCTGCCACACCATCCTGGGCTGTCTATGGAGCGGAGGAAGGTGGATTTGATCCTGATCAGTCAAGGTATAAGAAAGAACGGCATCACAACAGATCAGGCCAAGCCACTGCCAGACCAGGTTAGAAACCTTACTGGCATTGGACTCGGACAATTTCCTTATCTTTTTGTCGCTTATAAGTTCATCCTTCTTATGATATACAAGGGTCTTGAATCCCGATTGAAATCGTTGGACATGCACGGCAGTTATTAATTTCCCCTATTTTTAGTACATTGTCTCTTGCCCAAGAGCTCAGTTTTGTCTAGATTACGAGAAACTCTAAATGGTTCTTTTGCTTCTTTTTCTCTTCTTTATCTTTTTTTTTTTTTTTTTTCAAGTACTTTGTAATTGTGATTAGTTACTCACTTGTGCAAGGATTCTGAATAAAAGTTTTGGTTCCGTGGAAGGAAATTTTTTAACATCTGGGAAAATATTGTTGGGTGGCTGACCAATTACAGGCTTCTTTTGCTTGATGGGACACTATCAGCATTCAAAGTCAATAACTGGGGACCTTTCTGTCAAGGAATGACTGTTTCTTCTTTTTAAGTTTTGCACAACCTTTATGGCCTTAGAAATTAGGGAATGTGTATCGTTAGCCGTGTTTTATGACTAGGAGAATTTTGTGTTTTGCACTCTAAGTTTTTAACTTGAACTCTAGTAAATCAAACTGTTAAAAATTTAATACGACGATTAAAAGATTGATTCTAATGAGTAATGCAAAATAATATATCCTATCAGGAGACCCAATAAATTATTCCATTCACCTTGTTTCGCAGTAGGAAATTCGTCTTCCCTTGGTCCAGTGTAGGAAAGTTTATACACGCGCGAGCTCTTTCGCTTATAATGGATTTGCTAATTTGCTATCACTGCTAAATATGATAGTAGCATTAGTCTCAAATCATCTTAATTGGTATCAACATACAAGACACGTTGTGCGATTAGGGTGTTCGGTAAAAATATATAATAGCAAATTTGTAGAAGTATTTAAAAAGAAAAAAGGAAAAAAAAAAAAAACTTGGTGGTAAGAAGAATGTCAAATCTTTAGTAGGTTTTTGTATGTGAAAAAAAAAAAAATTTTGATGTGACTTTCTACATACAGAAACGCTATATGGTGATAATATCCTAATGGTAAAAAGTGTTTTTTTTTTAATCATTTTGAGAAATTAAATTCTTTGGTTTTTAATTTCTATTTTTGCCTCAATTTTTTTTCTTTTTTGCCCCCCCTTTTTGTTTGTAATTTTGCTGTAACCGAAGTAATGATTCTTTCAAAAGCACAATAGTTTAAGTTGGCCCTTTGGCCAAGTTCTATTCATTATAATTCGCGGTTATCAGCTTTGGATGGTAGGAGTTCATTCTCGTTATTAACTTTTTTTTTTTTTTTTTTCTTTGAACCTGAGGGTGGGGGCTCAAACCCTGCATCTTTAGATGAAGTTAGGTCTGATATTATCATTACGCTATATCTGTAATTACATTATTAATTTCTTTTTTCAATGCTTCTTTTTGTCTCTCTCTTTTTTTTTAAGAAAAAAGGTAAATAAAAAAAGATTTCTCTGAAAGTGTAAGGGAAAAAAAAATTTTGATTGACATAGTAGTTCTGAATTGTCACTTTTTTTTTTTTTTAGTTATTCTAAAATTTGCACATCAAAATGGAGGCTGATGTACCCAAGTATCTTTTTTCCGTCCTCAATTATATGTCTCATTCTATATTTGGAAAACGTTACCGTCTTTTAGTTTTAGTATTTGCCTTAATATGTTCCTACACGATAAACGCATCACCCACTAGGCCACTACTCTCGGGCCATTATTATTTTGAGTTGGACATCTCGTCTAAACACGCTATCTGGAAGTGCTTTTTAGTTGAACAAAACTTTTATGTCATGCTGAAGAAGACACGTCATATTCCATCATTAGCGCTGTCCTAATTCTAATTCCTCATTTTCACAATCCATGATTTGCGATTTTGAATCCCCGCTTTTCCCATTCCTCAAAATTTTCCCACTAATTCTAATTTTTGCTTTTTGACGGAAAATGCATATTATATTCTTGGAAAATAATTATAGTTATAATTATAATAAAACTCGGAGGAAAATGGTCCTTGATGAAGTTATTGGTAGTTGAACACAAACTGAGTAGAAGAGAGGCTTTTTGTCTTGAAATAAAGGCGTACTGAGCTGGGGAGGATCCGTCCCTACTGAGTTCTCTTACGGGGATTTGTCACGAGTCATTTTCTAGTGTGAGTTTTGGGGGTCAGAGAATCTGGGTGTTAATATCACAATTAACTATTTCTGTTGAGTTTCGTAAGCCGTACAGCCCCCACCCAAGTTGTCGAGCTATTATCTGAAATTCTGCACCAAATTAAATTGTATCAAAGTGCTGACCGATGAAGCAATTTTATTAAGTATAATTAACAAATAAAATATGACTTTTTTTTAACCTGAATATAAATAAGACGGCCTCTAAATCAACAAGTAGCTGGTTCGATATTTCCGGGTACGACAAATTGCCACCCAATTGCATTCGTTTAACTTATCCACCCCAAAAAAAGGTTTAGCTTTGGACTTGTAATTTAATAATTTGATTTCATGGAAACTTTTCGCAAAAATTCAGTTTGACTCGAATCATTTCAAATTTTTTATAATTTGTAAAGTAAAATATACGCATATGAATTTGGTATTATCCATCGTTCATGAAAGATATAGTATTCATAAGAATGAGAGATCAAGATCTTAGATCTCATGTTTAAATTTCTAAATTTTCTTTCCAATTAAATTTAAATGTCCATGCAAAAAGGATTAAGTAGGAAGGAAAAAATAACTTTTGAATTATAATACCTTTTTCTAATTTAAATTTCGCATATGTTTATAATACAGGTTCAAACTATTTTTCATCTCAATTTTGGGCCTGTTTGGTGCACAAGTTCAGTTTGATTGAAGTTTGAAATTTATAAAATTTGAATAGTAATTTTGTGACTTTTTCAAAAAGACAAAAAATATGATGAAAAAAGTACAGTTTAGTTTAAGGGTTCGTTGGTTCGTTAGTTTGAGTTGTGTTTTTGAAGTTGAAATAGTAAATTTTATTGACTTTTCAGAAAAGACAAAAAACTTTTTGGAAAAAAGACAAAGACTTTTGAGGAAAAAGACAAAATTTGAGTTGAAAAATTGAGTTTGAACTGGTGTTCCAAACGCACCCTAAACCAAACTAGTAAACCAAACATGCCCTTTATCTTTTTTCTTAAAACTCAACAAAAATTATAATTAACTTTTAAAAAAATCAATTAACTTCAACATAAAAATTACATTTTAAATACATGTTACAAACAGAAGCTTAATATGATTCTCAATTGATATGAGAAGTTCAGAATTGTTCTTTATAGGTGAGGGAGATTATCCGGGAGAAACAGAAATATAGGGTAGAGGAAGAGAAAGAACAGAGAGATGGATTTTGGTTACTTTTGCCCCAATTAAGCGAAGCTAAATCATTTCATTATATAGAGCCGGCTTTACATCAGGTAGGGAAAAGAAAGAATACACGTGGATGTTAATTACGATACAATAAATAAATAAATAAATAAAAGAAACCCTACGAGCTAAAGCAATTTACACAATGACCCTGAGCAATATATGCTTTGATAGGGAGAGACGGTAAACTAGAGGAAAATGAGAAAGAATGAGAGATATCATCGTCTTTAAGGGTATACTTGGTTGGAGGGAGAGATGGAAGGAAGGAGTGGGGTGGAGGGAGAGTGGAAGAGGGAGAGATATAATCCATTGTTTGGTTAGGAGGAAGATGGGAGGGAGAGGAGTGGTGGAGAAATTTAAAGGATTCATCAAATCCACCGAACATAGCCTAAGGTTCATTGTTCACCAATTGACTATTTTATAAAAAATATTATTAAAAAATTATACCAATTAATAATATAATAATTAAATAATTAACTATCATCTATTATTTTAATTCTTCCTCCTATTTATTAAACAATATAAAATATTTTTATAATCCTCTATATTTACCATTCCTTCCATCTCTCCATTCTTTCAAACAAACATAGCCTACGATTCATTGTTGACCTTGGCCAAAAAATAAAAATAAAATAAAAAAAAGTTTTGAAATTTGTATCAAAACCTTCCTCCTTTAGTTTCCTGCAGTGGTACAAGACGTTTGTGCACACTGTCGTTCTCCTTTTTGACTCTATCCATTTATTACTTCTAGACGCAAATGCTAAAGTTTACTTCACGCGCCAACCGAAACTCCGTCCACCTCAACCCACCCCCCCTCTCCAAAATTCTGATTGGCTTGCCTCGGCGGCTAGTTGAACTACTAAAGCGGAAATTCCTTCCCCAGAACTGGAGCGTCACATTCACGCACCAACCCCCTGGTCTGTTGGGCACCTGATACTGCCCTCTTCGAAACCGTGGCCGCAAAACTCTCAGACTTACACAAAACCAAAATAATGCTGACATCAGAGCTTCGTTTTTCTTACCTGTAGATTTGTAAAGCTTCAAAAGCATCCTCCCTCAATTCTCACCATGACCCCCTTGTCTCTTTATCTTTTTTCTTCTATTTTTTATTTTTTTTAGAAAAGAAAAAGATTTTTATAGTGGAAAATACCTTATAAATGATGTAATTTTCAGAATATTAAATCAAATGAAAATCACATTAAAATGTAAACATACATATGTAAAATATAAATCTCTATACATAGTTTCAAAATGAACCTTCTTAGATTTCTTTGGTTTTTCTTTCTTCTCTCTTTTTTTTTTTTTCTGCTAGAAGTTGTTTGGAGTCTAAGCATTCCTCTTAGTATTACAATTCCGAATTAAATACGTTTAAGACTGTGGTTTGATACTTAAATTAGGAGCTTTATCTGTCTAGCATATAAAATTTTTTGTACTATTTATGTCCAGTCTTAAAAACTAAAATTTGCTTCTACCCTATTTTTCAGTTAAGTACACGTACAATTTTATTTAAATAAAAGTTTTTTTCTTTTTCGTTTAACTTTATGCTCCGAAAATCCGTCGACACAAAATTATTCTCCCGCACATTTAATGGCTATAAACAGCAATATAGCAACTATCCAGCAAAATAATAATAATAATAATTAATAAATAAATAAAGCATTATAGCAAGTAGCAAAATATATAATAATATTCTTCCTCCCCCCTTTTTTTTTGTTCCCTTGAAGAACAACCAATATACTTTCCTTTTTACGTGATACTAATCCGAAAAACAAATTAATCAACATCGGTCTGAAGTAGCTTCATTCTTTTTTTGCATACAGAATTGTCTTAGAAGATCAAACAAATACAATAAGCAGCCACTTAATCACTGCCAAAAAAAAAAAAAAAAAAAAAAAAATTAAAGCCTTTCTTTCTCACTTTCATGTTTATACTATTCTATGTTCCTTTTTTGGCGGAGAAAAAAAGAAACAAATAATGAAAACCCCAGCACCACCAGAATCTAACAAGTCTACAACATGAAAAAACAACAAAAGCAAAAACGAAAGAAAGAATCATTTTGATCTTTCTTTCTTTTTTTTTTTTTTTTGAAATATAAATCACATCCTTTTCCCCTAAAAATTACCCCTAAAAAATTAGAAGAAGAAGAAGGGTTCTAAATGTACAAAAAATGAGAATTTCAAGTACTACTCTTTATAGGTTTGCTTTTTCTCCTACCTCTTCTTCTAGGAAGCTCCTTATTTTCTTCTTTCTTATCACCTGAAGATCCTTCTTCCTTAATCTTTTGCTGTTCTTCTTCTTCTTTCTCCTCCTAATTTTCTTGGATAAAATTTGAGTACTTATCTGCTTTAACATATTCTGATTTCGACGACACAGCAGCTTGTTCCATATGATGATCCGTCGTCGTTTCAGTATTACTTTTCTCGACGATACTGACCCTTCCGAGGCCTGCCTCTCTTCCTGGGTGTCTGCGTCTGCGAAACTTGCTGCTGCTGCTGCTGCTGCTGGTTTTGGTCATGGTGAGTTGATGAAGCTTCTGCTATGGCTACCGAAATCTCCTTCGTTTTCTGTGGCTTCTTCTTACCCATATATATCATCTAAACCCACCAATATTAATCTCCTTTTGCTTTTCTGTGAACTATATATATATATGCGTTTCTTTTTCTGCTATTATAGCATAAGCAAAACCAATTTTATTCTTCTTTTTCTCTCTGGAGATAATCTTTGACCGGCTCGATAATTAATAACCAGCTGATATATTCTAGAAGAAAAAAGATCCCAGCTTTTTTCTCTCAAAGCCAGGACCCCCCGTTAGCTATTGGATTTATTAAGAAAAGGATTCATTTATATAATATTTCATTTTCATCCAAATAGCTTAAGAAAGCCACTGAAATCGTCTTACCCTTTTCTGTAGACGATAATATTTATTTCCACGGGTCCTCTTTGATCTTCGTCAAAAGAAAAAGACAAGAGAGAGTGAAATAACAAGAGGCTCTTTTTCTTACGCGAGAGAGAGAATAGAGGGGACGGGGTAAGGGTGTTTATTAATTCCAAGTCGGAATTAAAAAGGAGTTAATTAAGGGGACATAATATGTGGTTTTTTTTTTGTTGGGGGGTTTACGATTACGTGGGGTAAGATGCTGAGTGGGAAGAGAGAACCCGTACGAGTCAGAGTCAGACTCAGTGTAACAGTCTGACTCTGACCACTTGTGTCGCTTCCCCTGGGGGTTGGGTTTCGTGTCTTGAGCCCCTCTTTAGTCTTGATGGGGTAGTCATGACCTGTACTACTCTCTTCCTAATTATCCCTAATCCTTTCCTTTATTATTATTATATTATTTTTTTTTTTGGGTTGGGTTTGATAGAACATTTTGATGGGTGTCTCGCATCTGCACTTTCATCTTCATCCTATCATTTTTCCCATTTTTTTCTTAGGTTTAATAATTTGATTTTCCCATGAAAATTTTAATAATGCATGAATTTTAAGGTGATGTAGGGTTTTGACTTTTTAGGGTCAGGTCATTGTTTCCTTTTTAGAGGAAAATCAGTATTAGAATCAAATAGTGTGCAAAATTGAAATATTTTTACAGTGTACAACTTTCCCTAAAAAAAATAAATAAAAAAAAAAACTTCATGAGCTTGTTACTAATAAAACTATGGAAATTTTTATGGTATTTATAAGTATAAATATATATTTTTGGCCCTATATAGTTTGTTTTTTAACGGTTTGTTTGATTTTGTGTTTGTGAATTTTGACATATTCATTTTTACGGATCAATTTGTGAATTTCTATATTAAAAATTTTATAACGCATAATGCATAATTATTTTATATCGTATATAGACCGTTAAAAAGTTCTTATCATAAGTTTGGCTAAACGCATTTTTAATATTGTATCGTTTAATTCCCATATATATTATCCGAGATTTTGTTCTAATCTAATTAATTGCAATTGATTTGCATTACATGAGATACTACTATAATTATTTTATGAAAAATGTTCTACATCCCGAAGTTGTTGAGTTTGGATGTGAGAGATGGACAAGTCCCACACCTAATTGAATCTGAACCTAGTGTATAATATATAACGTTGTTTAATTTTTAAGGCTTTTTTTTCCCTAATGTATGAAAAGATTAGGCCGCGATCGATCGATGTACTTTCACGATCAAGATCGTCTAAAATGGCCAATTAGATAAAATCAATTTTTTTTGGAAAATAAAATAAGATTGGAACTTGCAGGAAACAAATAAATACGAAGAGGAGATACCAACCAAGAGCTAGCTTGAATAGAATGACAAACATGACTAAATTATCTCTAATTCCTATCGTGAGATTTTTGGATTTGAGTCTATGCCAATGACTGGACGTTTTAATTTATAGCTTTAGCAAATTTAGGGGGTGTTTGGTGTGTAAGTTTGAGTTAAGATTTATAAGTTTAAATAGTGATTTTGATTGACTTTTTCAGAAAAGACAAAAAAATTTGGGAAAAAAGATAAAAATTAAGTTAAAATTCTTAGGTTTAAACTTTAACTCCAAACTAACCCTACTAAAACGGTTTTCATCTATGGTATGTTTATTGAGATTTGTAATTTTCATTTATAATAAAGCTTAACCTTATCAGGACATCCATTTTATTTTATACTTGTATTCACATAAGAAAACGAGAAAGTCCAAATGGTCAATTCGTGTTAGTGGAAGACCAATTATGCACGTTTACTTTCTCTTTTCTTTTCTTTTCTTTTTTTTTTCCCCATTTATTTACCGTTTATATCTTTCTAAAACATAGTAGCTACGAAATAAACAAAACAAGCTCGTTCATAATAGCTTTACTGTAACTAGAAGTAGATTTATAAAAGCAATTTGACAATGACGTGGAACTAGTTTTTCGGCATGGCATTACTTTGTAGGAATTTATTTTGTATTATATAGATTATTTTTATGTTTTAATATAAGAATATGTTAACGTTAAAACTTATAATTTATCGCCTCTATATGCCTCAATTATATCAAAAATTAAAAAAATAATATAATATTACAAAATAGGAAGTCCCATTATTGAATCAGAGATTATAAAAATTCTCATTTAACTACTCTACTCAAAAATCGTTATTCTCAAAATCTCAAAATCCAATTGAAATTTTAAATCAATAATTAGAGTGAAGTCAAAATGGTACTTCACTTGTATAACGACATTGATCACAAAAAGATCACATAGAATTTTGGATGCTCTCTTCAATAATATAGGAACAAATAGCTATTCAATCTTCTATCCATGCACTTTAGATTCGGCTCTAACGAGTGCTGGCTGGAAAAATCAAAACCCCCCTCTCTGTTTTTGCTGTAAATTTCTTTTTCCTTGATATTGAAAAATATTCGTTGCTACTTGAAAATGAGTGTCGACAAATTATTTTGTGTCTTTTTTTTTAAATGATATTTTGTGCATGTTTGGTTTTCAGCTTTCTATTTAAAAAATACAAAATCAAAGAAAAAATCATAAACTCTTTCTAATTGTAAATATACTAAGATGATTAGTGATTTCTTTTGTTAAACTAAATTCTCAATAACATTTTCAATTGGCTCTAGGATTCGAAGAATCTCCCAAAAGCGCTCTCTACCTAAAAGACAGCATTATATTTTGTTTAGAGTATACTTGCCGAAAGTCTACCCTTTGTTTATTTTCATTGACCAACTTTAGAAAATTTTTAATGTTACTAATTTTTATTGTGGAAAACAAATATTAAAAATAAAAGATAATGCGCGTAGAGCCGTGGGAAGCTAGTAGTAGGGAATGTGTTAAAATGTCATAAAAATCATCGGCGTTTATGAGTGATGTTTAGTGGACCAGAGAATAGTTGTGGGCCGAGGCGCTGAGTCCGTTCCAATTCAGAGACAAGGGCCTTTCAGTGTTGCGGCATGCAGAAGCTGCCACGTGTACTCTATCTACGAGCGTGGGCCCCTTGTTAAGCATAAGCTGTTCCTTGGGCCACTGCCTGCCTGTTCAATATGGTCAATGTGAGACCTTAAACTTTAAGTTGCTTGAAAATATGATTTTATGAATTATGAGCTTCCTTTTTATACGTAAAAAATGCCCGTCATATGTTATGACGAATGATAATTAGCATGTGTCTTAGTCTCTGTTTAGTTCAGTGATTTGATATGAAATTTTTAAATTGAAGTTGGTTAACTTTTTCAAAATTAATTATAATTCTGTTAACTACTTAGAAAAAGACAAAAACTGATACGATAAGTTAAAGATAGTGATTTAAACGGACCCTTAATATCTACTACATTAAATGTCTCGTGAGCCAAAAAAGACCTTACTTTTAGGTAGGGACTTTGCTTCTCTCTCTCTGTTTTATTTTTTTTATTCTTTTTATTTTAAGTACTTCACTGACTGTCAATAGTCTACCATTTTTTTGCTAGTTTTTCTTTTTTTTTTTGCTGTAGTGACCTTTTGTTTTCAATTTGTTTCTTTGTTTTGTTATTACAACCATTAAGGACAAAGACTCTGATATTTGATGATTAGTATTACGAAAAGTTAATTTTGTATTTAATTATATCATTTTCAATAAGATAAATCTCTTAATATAGATTATTTATTAGCATTTGGTAATTAATCCGATTTTATGTATTATAGTTTACATCTATATGGTGCTAAAAACAAATTACATTTATATAGAGCTCATTCTTGTTATCTTATCAATGAATTCTTCTATTTTTTTAGATGAAGGCACATTATCAAATCACATTAAACCTTTATGGTATCTTCTTCTTTTTATTTTCTTTTATAATTTTAATAATCAATAAAGGAGTTAGAAAGAGTGGTCCTTCAAGTTCATCACTAGCATTAGCCATTAGGGGTATCCTTATAGGGTGCCGTCCCATTTTTTGTTGCTTTTATTAGAGTTCTGTAGAAAAAGATTAAAACAAAAAAACAAAAAACAAAAAACAAAACAAAAAGCTTTGTGTATAGTTATTACCTAGATTCTAATTTTTTTCCCCCCTAGAAAATTCTAACTTTTTTTTCTTCACTAGCGCACACCACATCACTGATGTCTCTCCTTATTATTCCAAAAACGACATGACTGTCACTTTTCTTACCCTCAAACGCAAACAAAAGAAATCATGTCATTTTCTGCCAATGGGCACTGTTCTTAGGAAATGCTAATTATGCACATGAAACCCGTTTAAACTTTTCATCAAGACAAAACTTGAGATGAAATTCTCAAGTAAATACATTCTAGCAACTAAAAACCAGTTTTTATTATATATATATATATATATATTTTATTTTGCTTTCTGGAAATTGCTTTTAGTGCTGTTTTGCATTCTTTCTTCTTTTTATTATTCCTTTGTTAGGCAGCTAATTTATTTGAATCATTTTTATCAATTCGAAAGTTTCCAATCTATCTTATTGTATCGTAAAACTTTAGTTTTTTATTTTTCTTTTTATTTTTTTCCTCCTTACTAAAAGGGTAAAGAAAAAGGAGGCATTTTCACGTGAACATTGCTCAAATCAAAGGCCTTTTTCTTGTTCCTGCACATCCTCACTTCTCAGCATAAACATGAAACACCCTGAAAGTAGAAACATATAGTTGGTCATAATGGCAGCATTTGGCAATCTTGAACGTGTTCAAATGAGTAGGTTTGAATTATTTTAGTTCTACAAAATAAAATAAAAAATAAAAAATTTTAAGTTTTAGGCTACTAGGTACTCCAATTATTGGTGTCTATTGGGAATGAAAACAGTCTAAATTTTTACCCATAACTTGTCAATCCTTAAACTAACTAGTTAGAGTTTGGATATTGTCCTACACCGTAAACAAATTATGTGCTACAACACTAAGGTGATAAGAATATTGAAGTATATAACTGAAGAACACTAGAGGTTTTGTCTAATCACATTGTGAGATGGAATCTATATAAGCGAGTCACGGATGCTAGTTAAGTTAAAAGATTTATGCAATATGTGAGTTTATTAACTATATTTTAGTCCATCTTTAATTTGAGCTTAGTTAAGCTTTTATCATATGTAAGTAATTTGGAATAAACTTCTAAAGTGGGGTTTACTGATCAAGGAGACCCAGACCTTCACAATTTGGTAGTAGGGTATGAACCATCATATATGTTTGAGAAAAATTGTATTTTTTTGGAACACGTGGTAAAGAGATTTGAATTTTGCACCTTATAATAAAATTATGTATGAAATTATCATTAATTATACACGTAATTAACATAACAACTATTAATTTTGTATATAATTCTTTAAATTATTTTGTTATGTTTGCGAGGAAGCTCCCAAATTGATATGATTCTACTTTAATGTGTAACTAATCTACAATAATGTTTAGAGTAAATGATTTTCTAGTATTATTTGAAACGGAATAGTGTACCGTGTCACTCTTGAGTGTATAATAGAATTGCGTAGTTATTTTTAATTAGGAATTTCTGCGGAGCAGCTTAGTTTATTGGGCAATACAGAGTAGTTTCAGACAAATGGTGTACGAGAAAGGTGGTTTCTCTTACCTGCCCATAGTCTTGTAGGATATATATATATATATATATATTTTTAAATAGAAATATATGAAATTTTATTTGGATATAATAAATATGTTTGTATATACTTGTGTCACACCCACTCCAAATTTCAGACTTTTCTTGATTTGCCATAAAGGCCGTTTCCAATTAACCACTTTATGTTATTGCCATTTTGTAAGAAACCTTACATGTGAACATTTATTTGATAAAATTAATAAGCCTAAGCCAAAGCTTTCGCCACAAGGGAAATTCAGGAACACACAAAGACACACATACATACATACATGTATATATATTCCAGTGTTTTTGAACGATATCCCCAAATTTTCCTTTTTTCCTTGTGTCTTTCGCATTTTTGTTGCTTTGATTTGATATTGGCAAAAAGAAGTTATATGGACGTCTGATCATGTCGGCAAATTTTTTGGGTCCCATTTAAGCAAGTTGCTATGTGCCCTGCTTTAATGAATTATGGACCTTGAAACTTAGCACCTATATTTTGGATTGATCTATACGAACAGATAAATCTTAATTGTTCTTTTTTTTTTTTTTTGGGGGGGGGGGGGGTTATATTTTTCAAGTTTCAATTGGAAAACGTTATGTGCGTTATGGCAGTTTATCATCATGATTTTTGGTTCGTTTTCGTGGTTTTTTTTTTTTTTTTTTTTCTCGCCTATCTGTCTCTCTTTCCCTTGTTAGCTTCCTGACTTTTTGATCGTCTATTCAAGTTTATTTGTCGTTTCACCTATTCTTATGGTTGTCTTATGTTACGATCAGATACGTGTTCTTGTCGTTTCATTTCTTCTATGGTTTCATTTTTATCCGTCGTTTCTACTATTGTTGTCATTTGCCAATGTATTAATATTTGTCGTTTGACTTGTCTTCCGTCTGTGCTATTTCTTTCGATTTAATTATTAACGTCCAGTTGTTTGCCGTTGATGTTTTTATGTCGTTTACACGTGTGTCTGTCGTTTTAAACTTTTTTTATGCTGTCTTGTTGTTTCAATGACATTTGTTATGTAGTTTATAGTTGCAGTGTTGTTTTCCATGATATCAACTCTTTTCGTTTTAAGTTTTCTGTTGTTGTCGGTGTTTTACTCTCTTATTAATTTTGGTTAATTTGATGTTGTTTTGTACTTGTTTTGTCGATTTCATGCCCCCCACTTTTTTCCCTCTCGCTTTAAGTTTGTTGTGTCGTTCTTCCAAGTATTCTTTGACCTATTTATTGTCGTTTCATATTTGATTGTTGATTTCTTGCCCTTTGCATTTTTACAGTTTATTTATTGGGGGTTAGTTTTCTTGTTTCCTGTTCTAATGTCGGTTTTAATCTTTTGGCGTTTGGCCTTTTTTTGTCACCTGTGTTCATTTTCATTTTTGTGGTCGTCTGGAGGTTGTGCTATTTACTGTCGTTTAGAGTGTGTTTGGTAGGAGGAAAAATGAAAGAAGAGGAGGGGTGGAGGGGTGGTGGTGGAAGGATTTTGACAATTATAATTGTTGTTAGGAGAGAGAGAGGAAGGAAGGGATTAGGGGACTCCTAATCCTTCAAAAAACCTCAATTTCAATCCCTCCAAATTGGAGAGATTTTAGAGAGATTCAATCTATCTCATTAGTTAAAGATAATATAGTCATTTTACAAATAAAATCTATTTTTTATTTTCTTTGTATCTCTATACCAAACAAGAGAGATAATCTTTGCTTTCTTTTCTTATTGTCATATCAAATGTCATGAAAGAAAGAACATCTCCCTCCTTCCCCATCTCCATCACCTAGGTGATCTACCACTCCTCTTTCCACTCTTTTCCCTCCTACCAAACACAGCTTTAATGTTATTGTCGTTTCTAGCCTTTGAGATTTGAGTTATTGGGCTTTGCCAATCTCATGTAAAAGTCTCAGCCCATGTCATTTCTCAATTGTGGGCTCTTAAAAGCCCAATAACTTCAGATCCAATGTCGCCTTGACAAAGGGAGAAAGAAGTAAATAACATTTTAAAATTTTAATTTATATAAACAATCAAAATATAAATTTGTCGATTGCATGTATGTGGTGCACGGGTTGGAACTAATTTTTTAAGTTAGAATTGAGTTGAATTAAATGTGTATTTTGTGAGGTATTTGAATTGTCGAAACAAAAAAATGTTTAAATTTGAATGTGTTCCGAAAAAATATATCATAATGGAGCTTGTTTCGTTCGTCTCGAAATTTTATGTGATTTAAAAAAAATTCATCTTAGTTGGACTTGTATATGCAAAGTTATGTATTTTTAAAGTTTGAGTTATAAATTGTGAATAATAAAACTGAGGTTGACTTTTTAGAAAAAGACAAAAATGAGTTCTTTTTGGGTTTGAATTGAATTGAAACATAGGTCCAAACAATAACAAGTTATACAAATTTTTAGACTTATTTGCATGAATACTCCCTGACCTTTCGAATTTTATAATTTAGTCCCTAAACTTTTTTTCCCTGACAATCAATCCCTTAAACTTTAATTTTTTACAATTCAGTCATTTTTATTTAAATTCATTAAAATTAAGATAACTTTTTACACAATACTTATACATTATAGCTTAAAAAGGACAATTGTTGATCATTTTTGCTTAATTTTAATACAAATTTCTTTTAAAGTTTATGTTTAAATTTATTATAATTGAATTAAGATTAATATTTTGAAAAGAAATTGTATTGATGTTAAGCAAAAATGATCAACAATGCTCTTCATAAACTATAATGTGCAAGTTAAGTGTAAAAAACTGTTCAAATTTTTACGAATTTGAACAAAAATGACTGAATTGTCAAAATTTATAAATTAAGGGGATTGATTGCTAAAAAAAATTTAGAGACTAAATTACAAAATTTAAAAAGTTAAGAAAATATATATACAAATAAGTCAAAATTTAATGAGAAGATAATAATTTATTAAATAAATATATTATTTATCGAATAAATTTTTATTTATTTTAAAAATTTTAAAACATAACAATTTATTTCAATTATTATTATTATTTTTTTTTTGTAAAAAATGTAACTCACTATAATTTCTCCTTGAAAAATCCGCCCTGTCTACAAAGGTGTTATTGGTGTAATTTTTTGTGGTTATATTTGTTTTTTTTTTGGTAATAAATAGTATCAGAGATATTAATTTTAATTTCAACTTTTTAAATATTAACTCATTTGTTATCTTTTTATTAATAAAAATAATTAATTGATATGTTTATATTTTAATCACTTATCAATAAAATAATGATAATTCATATACTATATAGATTGATATTAAAAAATTGATATTAGAATAATTGTCACCTATATTTTTAGTGTAATTTCTCAATTTTTCTTTGAAATGAAAATTTTCTTTATCAGATTCAGACCGTTTTTTTTTATAAACTTTATGTTTTGGCTCTGACCATTTACCCGATCATTTGGACACGAAGAAGTAAAATAATTAAAATATTAATTATAATAATCTGTCGTCGTTAAATCTTTCGTCCTAAGTTTGCCCATCCCTTTCAGGGACACCAGCCTCGTGAATGCAAATTCTATGCCTACTAATCGGATAAGATCATATCAAAGGTAGAGAGATAGCCCATTTCTCCCTCTAAATTATATATACATACATAGACACACATATACATATATATATATATATATCAATCACTAGCTATATCTGTCTCTCTACCCCCATCTCCTTCTTTCAGACCATTTTTTCGTTTGGAGACTTTCAGATTACCCCACCCTCTTTTTTTTTTCTCGTTCCCGAGAAAAATTGATTTGTTTTTTTATTTTTTGAATTTAGAGGGAGAGATTTTTGCGGACCACGAATTCTGGGCAAGTGAGCATCTAAATCTTCCTGAGCTTTAAGGGTCGAAAGCGACAAGAGAAGCCACTCCCTCTTAAGGATTTAATTTAGGATTCTCTAAAGCGACTGCGAAAAATTAAGATTTGTGGATGGAAGATTTCATTGGTATGTTTTTTTTTTTTTTTTCCCTCTCTCTTTGTGTATTATTTTTTGCGGCTCCAAATTGGTGGTATTTTGTTAGTGGCTCTGTATCGTTCTAGAGAGAGAGAGAGAGAGAGAGATTTGACCGGTCGTGTGACGTGTGCTTTATTTGTTAATCGTAGGCTTATTTTGTTCGGACGTGTGTGTTTTTGCCCTTTCTCTTCCATTTCTTTCCTTTTTTCACTTTTTTAAATTTTTGTTTCCTCTGAGATACTTTGGAGTTATAAATTTCTCTCTCTCTCTCTCTCTCTTGCTTTCTCTCTCTTTCTGGGGGGTTTCGCTTCAAGCTTGACGAAACGAAGATGGACTCGTGATTTCTTTATTGGATTATTTCTATATGTTGTGATGAGGTTAGTGGGTTTTTTTATTTTTTATTTATTTTGGATTCCTTGTTCTGTGATTTGATTAGCTTTGTTGTTAAATTCTCAACCTGTATGTATATATATATATATATATGTATGTTTTAATTTTAATTTCCGTCGACAATTTTTTCTTAATTATGATTCCGATTCGAAATAATTTTCCTCTCTGCGTGAAAATTAATGTAGTTTTCCACTTGGATTTGACATTCGAGAGTGTGGAAATAGCTGTTCTTTGAAATTCCGTTGCATTTTTTTCTGCTTCCGAAAAATTAGGGTTCCATTTTTAGATTTAATTTCCTGGCATCTGCTAATTTTAATCTTTGGAGTTTGTCAGTTAAGGTGTCTGGGTCTTTGTTATGTTTCAATCTTTGATTCTATGAATACCAAATTATCATTCATTTTGATTCAATAGCAGGTTTTCAATGGCGATCTGAGTTCAATCTGGTGAGAAAATCAAGGTGTTTCGGTGAAGAAGAATGAGCTCCTTAGCAATGGAAGTTCCGTATGAAGCACACAGCAATGGTGAAGTGGCTGATCCAAGCCTCCAGGTTATTAGATATACTCCTTACCAGCCCTGCAGTAAATTATCACCACCTTGGTTTGAGTTGAGAGTGTTCTATGTGAGGGTTAGTAATTTCAAGGTTGACGATTCGACCCCGGAGTTTCTAACTCTCAATCATATTCCCCTAAGCCCTGACACCCTTTTGGAAGTTAATGGCTCTAGAGCTAGTATTTATTCGGATGGAGTTCCGTCCCTTCTTAGAAGGGATCGCGCGGATAAGAAATCTGAGGAAGCTACGTTTGTGAGCACCGATAGTATAAGGTTAACGGGGAGTTTGAAATTCCAGGTGTATGACAAAGATGATCTCATTCTGTCTGGAGTTCTTGAGATGTCTAACAGTAATGGGTTTGTTGGGGAATTGAAAAACAGTGCCAAGAGATGGAGCATGAACTGTGAATCGGATATCACTGCTGCAGCCGGATTCTTGAAGTGGAAACACCTTGCTGGTGCCGAATTGCCTGCGCCGACAATCGAGGTTTATGTTGCTGGTTGCTTTTCTGGGACGCCTATTATCTTGACCAAGACTTTGCAGCTTTGTTTCCGAAAGAAGCACATCAGGAAGGGGATGTTGGATGCAATACCAGAGAACGAGACTACTGAATGCCAAAAAGATGCAGCTCCTGAACTGGATTTGCAGGTAACGATCCGAAGAACTTTTTGATATCGAGTGTTGGTTTTCTGTGCTGTGCTTTTTGGTTCTCCCATTTTGGATTTCTGATTCATCTTGCACCTAATGGCAATATAGCATTCTCATTAATTGCATTCATATAGATGTAGTGTCATAATGAAGATTATGGTTTATATCTGTTTGGTTGGGCTTTGCAGTTTGGTTTCCTAGTCCATGTAGTCATAACTCATGAATCAATGAAAGAACTGAACAACATTTCGGACGTAAGAGATGGGTGTATGAGTTTTTTTATTCATGCTTGATCTTATTATTACCTTGTCGTTGTGCTTCCTTTCTATGAACATGTTTCCCGTCACTATGAAATCCAGATTATGTCTTGGGCGAGGACTGCCAAAAAGAATCTTATCTTAAATATGTAGTGGAGGGTATGGTCAGGGCACGGTTTTCAAGTCACGGGATGGTACTCATTTGCCCCTTTCTTTTTGTTTGAGCTGTGTTGTTTTCAATGCCCTTGTTCTGCCAGAGACAGACGTGGCATGGGCTGACCAATGTCCCGGGCCCACATTACTTGGGTTTTTGGGCACTTTCATCATATAAGTTGGGTTCTCCATAAAATAAGCGACTCTGGCTTCATAAGGGGGAAAAAAATCATAGCCAGCTTGTTCATCTTGGTTTCTATTACTCTTGTCTCCAGCCAATTTAATTATTTGGCTTCTGTTAATCTTATCTCCAACCAATTAAATTATTTGGCTGTGTCCAAAAGCTTTGCTCATACAGGTGTCTGCTTTGACTCATACTTGTCCTGGAAACAAGGAGGGGAGATGATTGTGGACTACCTACGTGATTCCCGTCGCGTTTGCTGAAAGTTTTCAACTAAATACGGCACAAACCTATTGTTTATCAGTTTTAAATTGTGACACCACGTCAATAATTTGTTTCTCTTGAAGAAAACTTCACAGCAGAAGAACAAATTTCTAATTGCTGCCCCGTTCACATGCTTATCTTATATCTAGAGGTCTTTATATAAGTTAACATGTAACAATAATATGACTTCTGGGTTATATACTTGAGCTAGAAACTTTGCAAGTTTTATCAGTCTGTCATTTTTATGGTCTCGTCTTGGATTTTCCATTTGTTTCTTTTTAAGCTGTCGTAAAAGAACATCTAAAGAGAAGACAATTAGTAGGAGCCCTTTTTACCGTCTCCGTTATTGAACAATCTGGATGCAATTTCTCATTGTTCTTGTAGGGATTCTGACGATTTACCATTATGAATGTTGACTTTCCAGTTAGCGGAATACAGAAACTATAAACCAGAAAATGAGGAGGAATTAGCAACATGTATTGGAGGAGAACAGAATACATGGAAGTGAAGGTGGATGGTGAACTCTCCTGGTTCAATGCTGGAGTTAGAGTTGGGGTTGGGATTGGTCTCGGCATTTGCCTCGGAATCGGCATAGGCGTCGGCTTGTTGGTCCGTACCTACCAAACAACCACTCGGAACTTCAAAAGGAGGCTTCTGTGATTACACCACTTTGTTCACTCATACACATCGTATAAAGGCAGCTAACTTCGTCTGCGTCGTTGACATCGAAAGTGAAGATTTTGACTTTGTGTAGCTGACTGTTGGAGAAAATTTTTGTTTGCTGAGTGTATTTCGTTACTGTCATAATCGATAATGCTTGTTTAGAAAAAAGAAAAGAAAAGAAAAAAAAAGGTGCGACAGATTTGATTCCTACACAAATGGGTAAAATAATCTTGTGTTAGAATAACTAAAGCGTTGTATAAGTTGTACTGTAATGTAAATAAAACCCCTTTTTTGGAGAGTTTATGCAAGTGTTTGGTTTTCATTATGCATTTTCAGAACAATGTGAAGTTCCATTAGTATTTGATTTTTTTTTTTACCTATAATCAAAATAGAAGATTCAGAAACGAGTTTTAAAAAGTTTATCATTATAGAAACGTTATGAGAGACATTACAGAGCTTCTCATAAGTCAAGAAGTTCAATATTCTTAAAATCTGAGCCTGATCTTGCTTACAGACCATACAACAAGCTTTAGCTGATAATTAATATATGAATCAGCTAAACAAAGGCATTTAGAGAACATTCTGAAAGTTCTTGATAACAACAACAGGATGGTAAGCTGACTCAGGTGGCTGAGGGTGTGAGGGAAGCCGGTTCCGGTGCCACCTCGGCTCCAGAATAGCCATTGGTGGTGGGGTGACTGAGCTTCTCACTGGAAATGGAACCCCAAAAAGCAGCTGATTTAGCATCATCTTGAGCCATTTGTCTTGAAAACTCCTCATAGTCATAAGTCAATACTGCTTTTCCACCAAAGTCTGTGGGGAGATTTTCCTCATCGAAGTATTGCCTCATTAGCTCCACGCTTTCTTTGTTCTTAGGGTAAACAAACTTGACCTTGTGGAAAGTCTTGGTGTCCAAGAAATACTTCACAATCTACATCAACAGCAAATTATCGGGTTATATCGATCAGGTTTTATGTCAGCCTGGTTCAAGAATTTGAATTGTTCAATTATTGGAACAAAACCGAAATGATTTCACTTTGCAGTTCATTGAGCATTTTAATATCAGTGAAGCGTGTTTCAGAATATCAGTGAAGCAGAGAGATAAGATAGAAAGAGTCCGTAACTCGAAACCTTCCAAATGCTTCAAAAATCCGTGGGGGATTATAGAGAAAGCCACAGCCAGCCTTTCAGGGTAATGGTTCTGCAGAATATTGACAGTTTCTCGAGCTGTGATTTTAACCGGCCCCACTCGTACTCAAAGTCCATCCAGTAAAGTCTATCAACCATGCCATTTGTTCTTGACCTTCTGGAAGGTTTAGGATTGCATTCTCTATAGATAGACAGATTGTCTCATCTGATTATCTAACGATGCGGTGTTCTGCAATGTGTTAGCGCACCATTAGTCTGCAACACTAACGAAGAAGATCAACAAATTATCAATGTGATTTACCCGGACCCGGATACCAACCTGCCTCGCCGGTCTCAGTATACGAACACTCCGTCCATTGTCGGTCATGAAAATTTGCTCTATAGACTTTTTCCGGTCTCACCTTCAATTGCAAACTTGATCCTAACAAAAAAATTCCAACCATGCTCATTAGTTAGTAAAAGTTGACAGGCCAAACTTCAAAGTGGAGCTGTTCATGTTGTTCCTATACCCCATCGGATCTCCTCAGGCTTAAAAGTCGATCTCCATTTTAAGCGACTCTTCGAGCATCTTCTGTGACTTCTCTAAGTTCAATTCCGAGCCTCCAAGTACCTCCTGAAGCACGCATCAGTTGCAGTACTGCAAACTGCATCCCGTCACTGGTCCAATCGCGGCCTGAGCCTCATTGATCTGCATATAAGAAGAAGAAGAAGTAAACACATGTGCAAATTATCTCAACAGATGTATTTTTAAAGTCTATGAAGCTTCAATGCAGAGAATCGCGCTCAAACGAATCACAGCTAGCTATAACCTTTATCGGTGCTGTGATGGATCATTTTCCTGTTCCTGATGAGAATTGCTCCGCCGAACGAAAAATGCACTCTTTTGCAACCTATCAATAGAATTCAACTTCAGCTTATAAGATATGTCCCAATGTACTAAATTGTTTGTAACAAACGCTTAAAAATTCTGTTTAGGGCCAAGTAATAGACACGAGGAAAAACTAGATCACTGATATCAAACAAAGAAATGGTTAGTAGCATAAGCAAGACAGATTTATTGAACTGAATAGTCAAACAAGTAACCCAAGTCAACAATATTCATTCACAGAAGAAAAGCTAAGATTTGATTTGTGGACAAGATTCACAAAGATCCAACCCACTAAAGCGATTCAATCATCATAAATCTGGAGGCTTTCCATGAAAATCTAATGTCCCCAGAATGTTGAGAATTGGAATGAATAGTAACCAAATTAATTGATTGAAACATGACCCAACAACCTTAAGGGGGAAAATGAGGGACAAAGAAATAAGATCTGTTACATACCCAACATAAATACCAAATGGTTTAATAAGATTTATTAGAATGCATGGGCCCATGGACAGCAAATTTGCGCTTATGTCTGCCTAACATTTTTGTCTCTGCACCTGTCCAATTTTCAACTTCAATTTACTGATCTCTCTTTCTTTCTTTTTTTTTTTTTTTCTTTTTCTTTTTCATTTCTTGGGGTGTAACAGGAAAAGAATCAATAGTTAGAAAAATAAATAATTATAACAAAGAAAAATCTAAAATAAGCAGAAAAGTCGAAAAAAATTATCATGAAACTATAGCAAACGCAAATCGTAACGGAAAAAAAAAAAAAAAAAAAAAGCAGAGGAGAAGAGATCAAAAGATAGAAGCAGAAGCAGAGTGACAAACGGAAAGATTCAAGGAAAAAAAAAAAGCGTTACCTGAAGAGATAGTTCACAGGACCTCCTCCTTTCTTTTTTATTTGTATTTTTTTTCCTATTTTGCTTTTAGGAAAAGACCCCTTTTTTCTATTCACGAGAGTGCCATGATCTTCCAAGACCGGACCATCAAGGCCAAGTTTTAGAGAGAGAGAGTGCGTGCGTGTGAAAGACGACGCGACGACGGTCTAAATAAAACAGCAGAGATATAGAAAAAAGGCACTACCAAATTGTCCAATATTAAAAAGGTAAAAACAGAAGACTGGAAAAAAGGAAAGACAAAAAAAAAAAGATGGTGGGTTTGGAGATATATACTATTTGGTCAAGTGGCAGCTGCTGATTTTTTTCTCTCTCCTCTCTCTCCTAAGCAAGCAGCTTTTGCTTGTTTGGACTTTGGAGTTTTGTTGCCGTACGGTGTGCGGTGTCAAATGCTTAGGCCACGTACGGTTCTCGTTTCACGAAACGACAGCCGGCCAAGCTCACCCCACTTGTGCTGCCCAGAGGCGGGATTTACTCTTTTTTTTTTTTTTTTTTTTTTCACCGCACCCAGCATATTAATCAGAGTTTCACAGATCGATCAATGGTCTCGTTTCACTGTCGTTTATGGTTGACTGTCGTTTCTTTGAAATTTCGATCTATTGTCTTGCATATTAGACTGATTCTTAGCATTTGATGTAAAAGTTGGAGGGTAGAATTTGAGTTTGTATTGATTGTATGTTTATTAAGATGTTTGAATTATATGAGTTAAAAAGTGTAAATTTAAATATGTTCAGAAAAAATATATCAATATGAAACTTGTTTATTCGTTTCGAAATTCTATGCAATTTAAAAAACAAATCTTATTTGAACTTGTTTATGTAAAGTTTTGGACTTTTAAGTTCGAGTTATAAAACTATATAAATAGTAAAGTTGAGAGAAAATATAAAAATTAGATTATAATTTTAAGGTTTGGTTGTGCATCGAAACACCCCCTTAAATTTTTAAGTTTTTATAATTTGGGTCCCTGTTTGTTTTTATAACTGCAGTAATCTTTAATTATCAAGACTATTAATACAATAATCTTTTCTATTAATTTTTAATAGAATCTTTTAGTTAACATCATTTTTTAATCAAATTATTAACAGATTCTGTAAAAAAATCAATAAAAGAAATATCATAACAAATTTGATAGTTTAAGGTCATTTACGTTACAAAAAAAAAGGATCAAGGATCGAAATTATACAAATTTAAAAACTTATAATGCGTTTGGTGCTAATGTTTTAATTGTAGAATTTGAGTTTGAATTGATTGTGCGTTTATCCAGGCGTTTGAATTGTTGGAGTTAAAAAGTGTAAAAACTTGAACTGTGTTCAGAAAAAAAAATCAATATGTAGCTTGTTTTATTTATCTCGAAATTCTATACAATTTAAAAATAAATCATCTCATTTTGACTTGTTATGTAAAGTTATGAACTTTTAAAGTTTGAATTATAAAAACTGTATAAATAGTGAGCTGAGAGAAAAGATAAAATTTGGATTGCAATTTTAAGGTTTTGATTGTGCATTCAAACACCTTCTTAAAGTTTTAAGTTTACATAATTTGGTCTCTATTTGTTTTTATAACCAGAGTAATCTTTAATATTAAGATATTAAACAAGAATCTTTTCCATTAATTTTTAATGGAATCTTTTAATTAACATTATTTTTTGATCAAATTAATAACAGATTCCATTAAAAATCAACAGAAAGGAACATCTTAACAACATTTGATAGTTTAAGTTACGGAATTTAAGGATCAAGGATCGAAATTATACAAATTTAAAAACTTAGCATACGTTTGGTGCTAAGGTTTGGATTGTAGAATTTGGGTTTGAATTTATTTTACGTTTATCAAGGCGTTTGAATTGTTCGAGTTAAAAAGTGTAAAAATTTGAAATGTTTTTGGAAAAAAAATATCAATATGGAGCTTGTTTCGTTCGTCTTGAAATTTTATGCAGTTTTAAAAAAATCATCTCATTTAAAACTTGTCTATGCAAATGTATGGACTTTTAAAAATTGAATTACAAAACTATGTGAATAGTAAAACTGAAAGAAAAACTAAAAATTAAATCATAATTCTAAGTTTAGATTATGCGTCGAAACAATCCCTTAGAAACTAAATTAACAATTTACCCTAATAGCTTTACAAACTTAAGTGATTGTGAGTAGTCTACTTAAAAGTTTTTTATGTTCTGGATTTGGATGTTCATGGAAGTTTCCATCCCATGGAGACGGGTAACAAGATTATATTTCGATATCCAATTTATTCTTGTGGTGTTGTGAACAATGGATTAATAAGTTATGAACGTAATATGTGAAATTTTAAATTGGATCACATATCATTTTATTTGTTATTTCAATAAATTTTCAATGTCACGTCGAACGTGAAAAGTAAAAGTAACACCCGTATGATTTATCTAAACAAAAAAATACTGAACGATGTCATTGTTAAGATTTTTATTTTTATTTTATTTTTTTAACAGACAATAAGGGAGTTATTACTTTTAGAGTCATTGGAAACATAAATGGTTATATTCTAATAGAACATCGAGATTAAAATTATTAATCATTATGCATGAATTTTTTTTTTTTCAAAAGTAAACTCCTAGATCTGTCTCTAACAGGAGCATTAAAAAAAAGATTATCGGGAAATATTGTAGAAAATGGCACCGCAATTATGGAATAGTCTTAAAAGCTGTTGTTTACAGTCTTTTCAGTTGTTTTCTAGCGAGCTGCATACTTTTTATTATTTGTAAAGAAACAACAAAATAAAAGATTAGAATCAAATTCGTATGTCAGAACGAAATATGATATTCTAGTAAGAGAACCATTTTATATTTCACTGTCGTTTCCTCTCTTGTAATACAATATGGTATTTTCACGTTATTTGGATTGGACCTTGGAGATAGTACTATAATTGGACAAAAACTTTTTCTGAGTCTCCGTTTAGTATCCTGACTTGGATTGAATTGTATAATTAATAAACAAAACTATTTTCTAAATCTTCAAACTATCAATTTGATTTTTCATTTAATAAAGTACACAATACCTAAATGTCATGTAACCTAAGTTAATCTTAATCATGAACTTAAAGATCCACACTTAATTCCATCACAAATTGAAGAGTTTGGTCACCTGGATTTAAAATAATAATAGTCATAAAAATAGTTAACACTTTTCTATCGATTGGGACTAGTTCATCGGTTGGAGGATCAAAGTTCGAAACAAACTAATAAAAAAAGAATCTCAAAGCAAAAAGACCGAGGATAATAAGCATCCATTTGCATTTTGTTGTAGTGGCTGAATGGTGATACAAGTTTCACAGGGACGTCTGCTTTCTTCGTTCCATAGTGAATAAGCGTAAAATGTCGGCAAAAGAAAGAAATAATAAAAAGAAATCACTAACAAAAGGAAAACGACAAAACAATTTGATGTACCCCACTTTTATATCTGGTAGACGTGCTTGGCAAGGAGAAACGGTGATCCGGAAAGAGAGCCACCGAGGTCCGCCTATTACTTTAACGCGCAATCGCGGACCAAATGAAAAAGAGATGTTAGCAATCAGCTGAAATCTCAAGCAAGCAGCTCCCATTGAACTGTAGTCTGTGATGTGAGCAACCGAGCTAGATCGTCAGTCCGTGACCCGTCTCTTTGATGGGCTGCCTCGTCTCGAGCACCCGGGCTTAGATATGATTAGTTTAGGATTGCTATATTTTTATCATAATTTCTACTTTTATTTTTGAGAAGAAATTACCTAAATAATCACTTTTTTTTCCATCATATATTTACAATATAATATAAACTTTAATTAACTTAGTAAAAAAGATGTAGAAACTAAAAGCAAAAGTTAGAAATTCTAATTTTTTCAAATAACTATTAAAATGTATAATGTTTGTGCAAATGATTTTGAATACTATATACCAAACACAATATTTACATTGTAGGTTATGTAAAATCTTTGGAGAAGCCAAAAACATTACCAAGTAGACAGAGATTCTAGTCCTCCTTAACAGATTTTATAGTAAACCATTTTAGATAAATAATTGAAATACAACATAGCTTTTAAAATATTTAAAATATAAAACAACTTTACTAAAATACTAGATAAATACCAAATTAACTAAATAAATAATAAATTTACTATTTAGTGAGATTATTTTAATAATAATATTGTTATTTACAGTTATTTATTATAAATATTATACAAACTTGTTTTTTTACTTTTTTCTTCCTAATCTTTTTGAAAAATAATCGTGAATTTTTATGTAAAAAATAAAGTGAAGAACGTAATTTTAAAATACTTGAAATAAATAACAATAAATAACTAGTTTACTTGATAAATAATTTATTTAATAAGACTGGTTAATTAATCATTTATATAATAAATTTACTATTGCTTGAGTTTACCCAAAAAAAAAAAAAACTTAATAGTAATAAATTTGCTATTACTTGAATTTACCAAAAAAAAAAAAACACTAATAATTAAAATTAATGGTTAATTAAAATTACTAAACCCCCCAAAGTTCAAGTGATCAGAGTTTAGAACTTACTAATAAACTTATTAAACTTATTAAACTTTCCCCAACTTATAAATGATTAATTTAAACTTCTCAAA
Organism: Ficus carica; assembly: GCA_009761775.1. Taxonomy (NCBI): domain Eukaryota; kingdom Viridiplantae; phylum Streptophyta; class Magnoliopsida; order Rosales; family Moraceae; genus Ficus; species Ficus carica. The sequence goes on along the minus strand of CM019745.1, from coordinate 5,351,076 downwards.
ACTCAAGATTAGATAAATGATTAATTTAAACTTATTAAACCTCCAAAGTGATTGCTTGAATTTACCAAAAAAACTGATAACCTGACTTGGACCCTTTTTTTCCAAACAAACCCAAAGTTCTAAGCCCTTAAATCAATTATTTGTTCTGTACTTTTATTCAACAAAAAGATAAATCATCTATCTATTATTTGGTAAATACATGTGTACATTTTTTAGTACCATACCACAGAATTCTCAATTACAAATATTCAATCCAAATGCCAACCACAGACCCAAGTGGATTCGAACCACTAACCTCCCAAACTGAATTTGTTTGGGCGCTCTTTCCCTACTTGAGCTAATGGATCCATCATCACCACAATACTCTGAAACAGACCAAAATTATTTTTTAAGAAAACTTATTGATGTTTTAGCAAACACGTTTTAGGTTCAAAAAATTTTTTGGGTTCTAATTTTAAATGCATTAATTACTTAAAAAATATTTCGTTAGTTTTAGAACTTCTAACCCTATCATAATTCATATCACAAAAGACAGTTATGAAATCGAAATACATTTTCTTAAATTGAAGAATTTTTTTAATTTCCAAAAAATAGACATAATATTAAAACTAAAAGAAAAAAAGTAAATATTTTCAATGAACTTTACGTAAAAACAAAAAACAAAATCTCAAAATTTAACGAAAAAAAAAAGAAGTAAATAATATTTTTTAAAAGGAGTAATATTAAATTATAACAAAGAATTTAAAATACCAAAAAATCTCTTCCTCCTCTCACTCTTTAGAGTGAGACATTAAACTATGCACATAAATTTATTGTTAAATTAAACTATACACATAAATTTATTGTTAAAAGTTTACTGTAAATACAAATTTTTTAGAAAAACAAAGAAATCCAAGAATTTATAAAAAATATATATATGTTATACCTATACCTCATCATATTATGATACAAACTTAAAAGTACTAATAAAATATGTTAGTTGATATAATTACCCCAATATTAATAAAATTCTCTCTTTCCCAGAGATGTGAACCCCAATAAATGTCTAGTACACACCAAAATTATAAGGGATATTTACATAAATGTTTAAATTAAAGACTGATTTAAAAAATATCTATTTTTCTTTTTATTTACATAAATATACAAATATAATAAAAAGATAAAATGAATTCAATATGCAGTTAATTTTTTTAAAAACATTGATACTTACATAATATTATTAAGAAAAATAAATATATTTTAAAATGAGATTTTTGAATAATTATTTCAAATGTTTAAAGCAATCGACTAACAAACTAGGGCCCAATTGGACTCAAATCACCAACCGCCCAAACTACGGGGTGGTGGGCGTTGGAAATATAATTCAAAACCAAAATATTTTCACTCATTTTTTATCTTTGGTTAAAAAGTTTATATTTTTAATTAATTTTTAAAAAATCAAACTTCAACCTAAATATTCCAACTCAAATCTACCGAATTATTTCGCCGCTCTTTCAAAACTTGTAGTATGTATATTTATTTTATAATATAAAATTAAAGTTATAGTATGTAATATTTTTTGAAACTAAAAGCATAGATTATAAAACATTTAAAGCTAAATCATTCACCAAATAAATTGTTTACTTCAAATAATTTTAAGACCCATTATAAATCACTTCTTTTTCTTTTGGAAAAAAAAAAATACCCTCTGTTGCAGGGGTTCTAAAAATGTTTAAAATAATAAAAAATAAATTGGTAAGTGAATAGTATATATTTAAATTAATAAAAACTCTAGTAAGTAAATATTTGTTAGTAAAACTTTTTGGGTAACCTTTTTAATAGTAAATTAAAACTTACCAAAAAATAAACCCCTTTCTTTCTTGTTTTTTTATTTTTCAATCATTTTGACAAAGAATCTAAAACAGACGCTACATATTTAATATACCACACTTGAACGAAATTTCATGATCGAGTAAACTGGTTATTAAAGCAAAAAAAATTAAGAGAAAAACCTTTTCCAGATTAAAAATATGCAAAATTAGATAAATTATAGAAATTATTTATTATAAATTAAAATTACTTATTTTATAAACCAGAAAATTAAATCTATATGACTCCAGTTGCACCTTCTCTAAAATCCTGCAAAACTAAACATAATAATTAATGTAACAAGAAAATACGGGAGCCAATAAATGAACTCCACCCGAGAACAAATATAAGGGTGTCACATATTGGGCTCACATAGAATAAAAAATTCTTCTTTACGTCATATCCCCTAAAATATTAACAAAAGTCAACATAACACAACATTATATTGAAATTAAATTTCATCATTCAAACCAAATTAAAAAGCACCGTGTTTAGCTCAGGTATTACGAAAGAAAGCCGTCATATATTATTTGGTTGACCGGTTTGAGTTAAAAATATGACCGGTTTGAGTTAAAATTTTTAGGTGGAAATTGATTGACTTTTTCAAAGACTAATTGTGAATTTAGTTGACTTTTCAGAAAAAGACAAAAAATGAGTTAGAATTTAAATTGATGTTGGTGAACCAATATTTGGAACATCAACGTCAAACTTAAAAACTCATTTTTATCTCTTTCTAAAAAGTCAACAAAAAGTCAAAACAACTCCAACCTAAAATTTTTAAGTCCAAACCGCAAAGTTGAGTGGAAGACTCTCTCATAACATCAGAATAGTTAACAAAAAGACGATTTCCAAAAATTTTGATACTAGAAAAGAGTACAATCATGCAGGTGCAAAATTTACGACACAACCAAATAAATGATCAAAGTATCTGAACCAAGTGGCGATGGTGTTACGTTCTGAACATACCAGTCTCTAGTACAGATCACATGACCGAGATTAATTAAAACAAAAATGTAGTACCGTGCGGATGCAAAATAAAACATAATACCATCTCAAACTTGTAAACACAGAAATGCAGTTATCCAGAATAATAAAGTAACATAAAGAGCTGAACTGACAATGTTGAAAAACCACCATGCAACAGAACTTACAAAGATTACAGTAGAGCACAGAAATGCATAATACCATCTCAAAATAAAACATAATACCATCTCAAACTTGTAAACACAGAAATGCAGTTATCCAGAATAATAAAGTAACATAAAGAGCTGAACTGACAATGTTGAAAAACCACCATGCAACAGAACTTACAAAGATTACAGTAGAGCACAAGTTGAGACCTTTGACAGCAACTCATTACATTATGTAGCCCATCTCTTGCCTCGCATGTAATCTCTTGGAAATGATTTCCCCTCGAACCATATCCTCGCAAGGCAATTACAGTTTGCTGCACTCCATAAATGATAAATCCTCCGCAGTAGCAAGCATATAATCAGACTGCAAACTTATAATTGAACTTCCCAAAAATCCGAAGCCACGCCTCATACATAACCTCCACTCAGTCGATACAACCACTTAAAAGAGTCTAACAAATACCTCAACCATTCTAAATTCTAAAAGATTTTATTGAAAATAAAGATGATTACAAGTACAACCGTTTGAAAACCTTTCAACATAAAGAAAAATTTCCAAAACACATCCGCGAAATAAACAAAATCATTAACGGCCTCTTTTGCTGACAATTCGAATTTTTTCTGTCTATCTAATCAAGTATGCTTCGTATAAGATAAAAGAGCAGAATTATGCCAATGTAAAAGTAAAAGATGAACAGGAAATATGAATTTCAGACTCGATTAACTCTGAACTAATCCAATAAACGTCCGTCAAACATATATGATTTTTCATCTCACACATTACTAAGAAGTTATGTAAGCGGGCTTGGAGTCGCTCTTCTCGAATGAATCCTAACATGATAAGATTCGTATAAAATTATCATAATGAATTGAAATGGGGCGACAGTAACATCAAATTTCATCCTTTTTTGTTGGCTGAAAACATAAAGATAAAAAATAGGGAAGTGGTGTACGTTTATACTTATTAAAAAGTAATAATTAAATATAGTCTTAGTAAATAAAAATTTCTTGGATGCAGAGAATTAAATTGGTGTTAATATAACTGAAACGCAAGCTTTAGAAATTATAACTCTTAATTTGTCCACTGAAGCTCGCTGCTTAACCAATATACAATAGAACATAACAATTACCTTTTCCGTGCTTGTGTTGTGTTTGGTGGGAAAACTCAATGACCGAGAATCCCACACCAGGGGATAGAGATTGAGAGATAAAGATTGAGAGAGAGAGAGAGAGAGAGAGCAAGCACACACACACACACACACACACACATTGGGGGGAGAGCCGGGCAAATATTACTTTTATTTAAAAAAAGAAAAAAAAACCCGTACCATCTCCCCCCAACAAAACCAAAAACATAATTTTATTACTATATTTGACCTGCCAAGCAAGCGCACCCGTCATGGCAAAGGTCGATTTTAAACAACAGTATAGTAAGAGCATATATACCTCGGCATATATCGCTCTACTCTATCATAATCAATCTATATTAATCAAGATTGGGCATGATATAGCGAGCAGAACAATACAGAAAACCATCCAAGTAATCTACCAAAACCTTCACGACTCTTCATCCAAGATCAGATGTCAAGATATGCCCTTATTTAATTCCTCATCCTCAAAGCGATAGATTAAGAATCTGAAAAGTCGTAAAAGATTTGAAAACCAGATTAGCAAAAACCAATCCGACAATAATAATCATAAAAAATATAGATTTCAAAAGGCGATCGCTTAAATACCTTACGCAGCATGCGTAGATCTACAAATCTGTTGTTTCTCTACGACGATCTTCCATATGAGTCCTCCATAGATATGTGGATTCCGGATTCCGATCATCGACCGCCGTAACCTTATTACCTCCGAACATCGAAATCGAAAACAAGACGCATCGGTGCAGTATCTGGAGATCCAAACACCTCAGTCGTACGCCAAGAAAACATGATCAATCTGGAATGATTGAAAGATGAGGAAAAAAAAGTCAGATCAAAAAGAAAATTCTACAAATCATACGAATCTTGCAGAAACTTTAAACAGATTCAGAAAAGGGATCGAGAGCCGTACCTGGAACCATATGCCAAGAAAACAACAGATCTAATCTTCAAGAAGCAGAGAGGAAGGAACAGAGGAAAAGGAATAGGGATTTGGAGAGAAGCTTGAGAGGAAAGGCGGCAAGCTTAAGTAGATTTATTAGGGTTTCGAGGGATCAGATGCTTTTATAGTCAATTGGATATGATCCAACGGTTATCGTTGATGGTCTTATTATCAACGGTCAGATTCTCGTGACTAAAATAGAGTCCGTGCTTTTATTTTGTAATTATCTTGTTTTCTTTTTATTTAATATTTAATATTTATTAATTATAAAAGAGTCGGTGTTTTATTTTGTAATTATCTTGTTTCTAGTTTTATTAATTAAAAAAAGAGTCGGTGTTTATATCTGCGGCCGAAGATTACTCCGCGAAGGTTCTCGATTGGACAAGATTTAAAGAACTTAATCAAATTACTAAAAAAATACCCAATTAGTTAAATCAATAATAAATTTACTATTTAATAAATATATCATTTATATAATAAATTTATTATTATTTATTATTTACCTGCTATTTACTTCATTCTTCATAAATTTTTTAAAAAATAATTGTGAATTTTTACAAAAGTAAAAAAAAAAGAAGTGAATAACATTATTTTAAAATACTTGAAATAAATAACAATGAATAAAAAATTTGCTTAATAAAAATTTATTTAATAAGTTTAATTTAATAATTTATCTAATAAATGTGAATAGCATAATTTTAAAATACTAGAAATAAATAAAAATGAATAAATAATTTACTTAATAAATATATTATTTAATAAGTTTAAATTAATCATTTATCTAATAAATTTGCTATGACTTGAATTTACCAAAACACAACTAATAATTTAAATTAATGATTAATTTAAACTTATTAAAACCTCCCAAAGTTCAAGTGATCAGAGTTTAAAACTTATTAATTTAAACTCATTAAACCTCCCAACTTATAAATGATTAATTTAAACTTATCAAAACTAATGATTAGATAAACGGTTAATTTAAACTTATCAAACCTTCCAAAATTCAAGTGAACTCTCTGATAACCTGACTTGGACCCTTTTTTCCAAACAAACCCAAAGTTCTAAGCACTTAAATCAATTATTTATTCTGTACTTTTATTCAACAAAAGATAAATCATATACACTATCTATTATTTAGTAAATACATATGTACTTTTTATAGTACCATACCACAGAATTCTCAACTACAAAGATAAATCCAAATGCCATCCACGGACCCAAGTGGATTCGAACCACTAACCTCCCAAACTGAATTTGTTTGGGCGCTCTTTCCCTACTTGAGCTAATGGATCCATCATCCTCACAATACTCTGTAACAGACCAAAATTATTTTTTAAGGAAAACTTATTGAGGTTTTAGTAAACAATGTTTTAAGTTCTTTCTTTCTTTTTTTTTTTTTTTTAGGTTCTAATTTTAAATGTATAAATAAGTTAAACATCGTTGAAAGATATTTAGGTATTTTTTTTTTTTTCAAACTTTGAAGTGAGAAGATTCGAATTCTACACATTTATATAAAATCAAATGTAATATTACTACTAGAATATGCATACGACCATTTATTTAAACTCAAGAATTTTATAATTTCCAAAAATAGAAAGTCACTTCTTAAAAACTCAAACGTAAACACTAAAAAACTAAAAGGGTGTTTGGTGTGTAAGTTTGAGTTCAAATATTTTAATTTCAATAGTAAATTTTTTTACATTTTTTAGAAAAAGACAAAAAAATTTTGAAAAAAAGACAAAAACTGAATTGAAATATTTTAGTTTGAGTGAAAGTATCAAACAAACCCTAAATCTCAAAGCACAATTATTTTAAATAATATTTTTAAAGATAGTAAATTAATTATAACAAAAAAATTGTAAACATAATCAAATTTATAATTACATAATATCAAAAAAATCTCAACCTCTTCGCTCCCTCTAACATGAAAATATATACATAAATTTATTGTTAAAAATTAACTATAAATGTGAAATTTTTTAGAAAAATCAAGAAATCTAAAGGTATGCCTAAAAAATATTTACTATAAAAAGACTATATAAACTTCAAATATACTTATAAACATGCTATTCACTAAAACATCTCATATTTTTAACATTAAATTCCCTCTTTTCCAGAGAGGTGGAGATTGACCCCAATAAATTTCTACGAGTGCACACAAAAATTTTAACAGCTAACGCCTGACAAACTAGGGCCCAAGTAGTTTCGAACCACCAACCTTCCAAACTAATGGGTGACGGATGTTCGGTAAATAATTCCTAACCACAACAATACAACTTATTTTTTTATTATTATTTTATTTTAACATCAACAATAATTTTAACCAATTTCTGAAAAATCATAAATCCAACCTAAATATTCCAACTCAAACCTACCAATCAAACCTACCAACCAAACACATGCTTAATTATTTTACCTTAATTATTTTACCACTCTTTCCTACTTGAACTAATGGATCCATCAACAAAACAATTGTATTATTATTTTATAATATAGAATTAAAATTGTTGTATATAATATCTTTTGAAACTAAAAAGCTAAGACTATAATGATTCACCAAATAAATTGTTTACTTCAAATATTTTCAAGACCTATTGTAAATCACTTCTTTTTCTTTTTTGGAAAATAAAAACCCTTTTATAGCGGGTTACAAAAATGTTTAAATAACGCTAAAAATTTAGTTAGTGAATAATATATTTTATTTAAAATAATAAAATAAATCTATTAAGTGACTAATATTTGTAAGTAAATTTTTTTGGGTAAATTTTTTCAACCCCAATCCACCGCATAATTGAGTGGAAGTCTTTCTCATAACATCATAATAGTTAACAATAGGAGGATTTCCACAAATTTAGATAGTAGAACAGAGTGCATTCATGCAGGTGCAAAATTTACAACACAACCAAATAAATGATCAAAGTATCTGAACCAAGTGGCGATGGTGTTACGTGCTAAACATACCAATCTCTCGTACAGATAGATTGATTAAAACATAAATGTAGTACTGTGTGGATGCAAAAATTAAACATTGTAACCACCTCAAATTTGTAAAAACAGCAATGCATATGCTGAATAAAGTAATAGAATGAGCCGAACTGCAACATTATGTTAAAAAACCACCATGCAACAGAACTTACAAAGATTACAGTTGAGCACAAGTTGGGACCTTTGACAGCAACTCATTACATTACGTAGCCCATCTCTTGCCTCGCATGTTATCTCTTGGAAATGATTTCCCCTCGAACCAGACCCTCGGAAGTCGATCACAGATGCTGCACTCCATAAATGATAAATCCTCCGCAGTGGCGAGCATATGATCAGACTGCAAACTTATAATTGAACTTCCGAAAAAATCTAAAGCCTCGCCTAATACATAACCTCCACTCGGTCCATACAAAGTACACTTAAACGAGTAACAAATACCTTAACCGTTCTAAATTAAAAAATATTCTATTGAAAAGAAAGATGATTACACGTGCAAAAAAAAAATTCCAAAACTCCTCCTCGAAACATACAAAATCATTAACGGGCTCTTTGGCTAACAAAGCGATTTTTCCTGTCTATCTAATGCAAGTATGCTTCGTATATATAAAGGTAAAAGAGTAGAATTATGCCGACACAAAAGTGAAATATAATTTTCAGAAACCTCCAACTCTGAACTGTTCAGGTAAACGTCCGTCAAATCTATATGATTTTTCATCAGCACATTACTAAGAAGTTATATAGGCCGAACGAAGCGGGCTTGAAGTCGCTCTTCTTAAATGAACCATAACATGATAACATTCGTATATTAAAATTGTCACAATGAATTGGAATGGTTCGACATTAACATCAAATTTCATCCTTTTTGTTGACTGAAAATATCAAGGTATAAAATACGGAACTGGGGTATAAATATACTAATTAAAAAGTAATAATTAATTATAGAATTTGTAAATAAAAATTTCTTGAATGCAAACGTTGATAGACTATAAATTTAATTACCAAGTTTTAAAATACGTGCATGGAGAATTAAATTGGTGTTAGTATAACTGAAACGCAAGGTATTAGAAATTATACCTCTTAATTTGACCACTGAAGCTCGCTGGTAAACCAATTTGCAATAGAACCTGACTCTAGCTGAGTAACAATTGATGCCAAAATCTGATATAACAATTACCTTTTCTGTGCTTATGTTGATTGTTTGGTGGGAAAACTCATGACACAGAATCCCACACCAGGGGATAGAAATTGAGAAATAAAAACTGAGAGAGAGAGAGCGAGAGAAGCACGCACGCGCACACAGACGTTGGGATAGAGATTGAGAGATAAAAATTGAGAGATAGAGAGAGAGAAAGAGAGAGAGAGAGAGAGAGGGAAAGAGAGAGCACGCACGCACACACACGTTGGGGGGAGAGCCGGGCAAAAATTACTTTTATTAAAATTTTAAAAAATAAACCCCGTACCATCTCCCCCCAACAAAACCAAAAAAACATAATTTTATTACTATATTTGACCTGCCAAGCAAGCGCACCCGTCATGGCAAAGGTCGATTTTAAATAACAGAAGAGATATATACCTCGACATATATCGCTCTACTCTATCATAATCAATCTATATAAATCAAGATTGGACATGATATAACGAGCAGAACAATACACTACACCATCCAAGTAATCTACCAAAACCTTCACGACTCTTCATCCAAGATCACGTGTCATGATATGCCCATATTTAATTCCTCATCCTCAAAGCGATTAGATTAAGAATCTGAAAACTCGTAAAAGATTTGGAAACCAGATTATCAAAAACCAATCCGATAATAATAATCAAGAAAAATATCGATTTCAAAAGACGATCTAAGCGATACCTTACGCAGCATGCGTAGATCTACGAATCTGTTGTTTCTCCACAACGATCTGCCATATCTGTCCTCCATAGGACTGTGGATTCCAGATTCCGATCATCTACCGCCGTAATCTTATTATCTCCGAACATCGGAATCAAAAACATGACGCATCGATGTAGTATCTGGTGATCCAAAACCCTTAATCATACGCCAAGAAAACATGTCGGACACGCAGATCCGCCTAAAACACGATCGATCTGGAACAATTGAAACGGAAGGCAAAAAAAATTCAGATCTAAACGAAAATTCTACAGATCATCGAGAGATGACGAATATAAAAGAAAATTCTACAAATCATCGAGAGAGGACGAATATTTTCAAAAAAAAAAAAAAAAAAAAGAGAAGAGAGAAAGAGAGAGAAAAAAAAAAGATTACAAATCTTTGCAGAAACTCTCAACAGTTTCAGAAAAGGGATCGAGAGCCATACCTGGAACCAAATGCCAAAAAAACATCTCGGTTACGCAGATCTGCAAAGAACGCGATCGGAAAACACAGACATAATCTTCCAGAAGCAAAGAGACAGGAAGAGGAAAAGGAATAGAGCTACGGAGAGAAGCGTGAGGGTAAAAGCGGCGAGATCAAGATGACTCATTAGGGGTTCGAGGGATCAGATACTTTTATAGTGATTAAAATAGAGTCGGTGCTTTTATTTTGTATAATTATCTCTTCTTTTTTTTTTTTTTTGAATAAATTTTGTATAATTATCTTGTTTCTTGTTTTTAATTAATTATTAAAAAAATCGGTGTTTTTTATGCGACCTAGGATTACTCCGCGAAGGTTCTCGATAGAGCTTTGACGGACGAGATTTTTCTTTCTTTTTCTTTTTTTATAAATTGTGATTTTTTTTTAATTAAGTGATGATTCTAATTTTGAATTTGTTTTTTTTATTTGAAAATAATTTTGAATTTTTTATTTTTTTATTTTTTTATTTTTAGGAATTATTCGTGTTTGAGTTGGGCACCTTCGGGACCCAAAGGGATTAAGGTCTAGTCAATAGATTATTATGCCACGTTATTCGCCAGAAAGAAAATATATATATATATATATATATATATATACCCCGTTATTTAAAATTTTAAAACACTTTTAATTTAAAATCAATATTTCTCCTTGAAAAAAAAAATCATATTTTAACATCATAATATGATTCCCATCTTAAATCATGATATAATTTTTTTTTCTGAGAAAAAAATATTAAAATCCCCTTTGTTTTAAGAATTTGAAAACATAAAAGATATTTCATTTGAATTGGTCATTTAAATAACTATGTAGATTGGATTTTTTAACTGTACATTGAATTAGACAGATTAATAACAATTTAAGAAAATCTCAATTTAGATTGAACTATGAATTAAGACCTGATTCGTATAACTCAATATGTAAACACAGCTAGCAATAACTATTTCTTTCAAGGCAGCATTCTTTACATTTTATGGTGACGCAACATTTGCATCAACAGATAAATATCAAAATCTATCTATTCTTTTTACTTTTTTGAATAATAAAAACAATAATAGGTTTCTTAGGATAAAGTAATTTCGCCGTGGTATTTTAATTTATTAAAAATAACTCTGTCCAAGGTTTTTTTTTTTAGAATTTCATAAAGGAGTTTCTTTTTTTTTTTCTTTTTAATTTCGCGATAGAGGTTCTTATTTTTATTTTTTCCCTTGTTTTGTCATTTTGTGCACTTTTTTTATTCTTATGTTATTCATACATATACTATCGCGTGTTTGAACTAATTATCTTCAAAGTAGTAATACAAAAATGTTGCAATTCCATTCTTAAAGAGAGTACGAGTTGTGACACCTGCGCACCACCAAATATCTTTCTGAAAATAAGAATGATATTAGAAAAATAGTGTTTTTTTTTTATATAAAAAAAACTATTGTTAGATAGAAATAAATCGAGTTAGAATAAAGTACTGCTTTATAATTTATCTATAAAATTTAATTTAAAAATAATAAATTTTAGTTTTATCCTATTGTTATTGTGAGAATTCTTCCCTCATAATCTCCATTTGTGAGGAGATTAAACTTGCATTTGATTTGTTTGTTGTAGATAAAATTTTTAAATTATAGTTCGTTGATTTTTCAAAAACTCGTTATAAATTTTATTGGTTTTTTAGAAAAAGACGAAAACTGATATAAAAAAATACAGTTTAATTAAAATTAAACTTAAACGTCAAACGAAACATAAATATGGTGAATCACACTTATAGTATGTTTCCTTCTATTTTTTTTTTCCTGCCTATTTTCTATCCTAATAATCAAAATCAATTTTTTTCCTCTTTTTTTTCTTCCCAAATCTTTCTTCATTCTTTTCACTTTTCATCCCTACTAAACATAATGTAAGGGCTGCTTAGGCCACTAACCCTTTGTTTAGATGAGAGGTCTAATTTTGGAAATTGAAAACTTATATAAAAAAGTGTTTTTTTAATCTTTTTTCTAATCATTTTCTCATTTGCAATAAAAAAAAAATATATCTCATTTTCAAACTTGTACAATATCCTTTTGGGAAAAAAAATGCATCTTTTTAAAATCTTCTCACAATGTACTATTCTCAAAACCATTTCTTTTCATTCCAAATAATTTGTTATCTTCAAAAAGAATTTTTTTAAAAAATTTTAAATACTATCTTATTCTTAAAATGAAAAAACTTTCTCAATTAAAATAATAAAATTTTCCTTTTCAAAAATTGACATATGATTCAAACGGAGTCTAAGTCTCTTGGAAACACCATTATCTCTACCATTGCGAGATCTCCGCATGCAACTCATTGAACACCTCCATCTACCTTGGGCAAATGTAAATTTTTCTAGTAATTTGCCATGAAACATTTCTAGTAATGAACATTTATATACTTTCTCTCCATTTTTTTTTCCCTCCTCCTTCCTACCAAACGGAGTATGAGAAAAGAAAAGAGAGATAGAGCTTAGGCTATTTTTGGTTGGAAGGACGGAGACAAGGAAAGATGGAGAGTATAAGAGTGATGAGGAATATGAAGGATAGAGAGGATTATAAGAATCATTTATGTTATTTGATATAAATGATGGAGGGTTAAAAGGATAAATGATAATTAATTATTTAATTAATATATCACTTATTGGCATAATTTTTTAATAATTATTTTTTTATGATAAAATAGACTTTTGACGTAAAAAGTGAGGAATGTGCTGAGATTCAATTTTGTGGGTTTGGAGATAGACTTCTCCCTCCAACCTCTTCTCTCCCTCCCCTCTTCGTTCCAACCGAACAAAGGATGTCCACCCCCCTCCCTCCTTCTATCTCTCCCTCCGATCAAACATACTCTTAGAGAAACACCCTAATTAGGTACTTGATTTTGTGATATCCAATATGCAATAGGCATCTCAATTTTAATTTCTTTCCTTTCGTTTTTTTTTTTTTTCTTTTTTTCTTTTTTCCTTAACGAATCATTGCATTTGGTTAACAAGGTGGTTACTGGTTAACAAAAAGGTAGTTGAGGATGTGAAATATGGGCAACACTTAGTCCAATTAAATTAAATCAAAATCGAAAATGAGATTAATAATGCGTCATTTACTGTGTTTTCAGTATTGCGTCCATATTATGTGGTTAGCATATCTTAAAATATTGATACAAGAAACGGAGAAGACAAGGCAAGAGAATGATATATCACTTACAAATTTTTTTTTTTTAGAACTCCTAATTGTTTAGCCAATATGCCTTTAAACTTTTTTTTTTTTCAAGCAAGTCTCGTAATCAAGGCACAGTGCCAACAAATAATTATAGTCTTTCAGAAACATATTATATGAATCACTATTTTTGGTTTTACGCCTCTCATTACTACTTATATAACATAATTTTGAGCCCCCTTTAATGTCTCAAAGCCTAAAAGATTGGTCCACTCATTCACAATACAAAACCAATGCAAAAGTTCACAATAAGTAATGCGTGGAAAACAAACTTAAATGAATGTTTCTCAACGGGGTCTTGATTGGTAGTATGTTCTATTTTGTTGGTTGTTTTGTTTGTTTTAAGTTTTATTTAATCTTATGAAGCTCACCAATTCAAGACGATTGCTTTTTGATATATGCCAAGGAAATTACGTTCCACATGGTAGAGTAGAGAGATTGTCCACTTTATAAGTGATGCGTTTCTTGACGGCCAACAACCCGAAAGACACTTTTACCTACTAAATTTCGTAGATACTCAACTACATTTAACAGAAAATTTTAATATATAAAAAAAGTCAGAAATTGTCATCATTATGAAGTAAAATCTTAATATAGTAGGTCTTTTTACGGTAGAATAAAAAATATACAATACCGAAATAGATATGAAAATCATAGTGCATTTATTCAATCTTACCGTAGAAATCTCCTTAACAAAAAAAAAGAAAAAAAAGAAAAGAGAGAGATAGAGGGAGAAAATTAGGACCAAACTAACTGTCAATTTAAATAACCTAGGCAACAAATGCATCTATCACAACTCAATTTCATTCATCAGATATCTACCAAATCATCAGTGTCTTTGGATTGTTAGGGGACACAAATAAAGAAATTGCAAGAATGAAAGTGAAGAATCGGATGACTCATAAAAGAAAAGAGAAACAACAAGGGAAACTTGTAACAGAAGTCCCTTTGAAATCCTGCGATTGCTTAGATTAGAATCAAAGTCAGCTTAACATCTCAGATGTCATCAGAGAGAAGATACAGGAGTGAGAGAGCTAACGTTCACGTCAAACTAGCCACTATTCATGAAAAAACAAAAAGAGAAAAATAAAAAATAAAAAAGAGAAAAGAAAAGAAAAGAAAGAAAGAAAAAAAAAGAAAGAGAATTACTCCATTTATTACTTTGGAATGGACTTCCCACCACACCCAACTCCGAAAGAATCACTCCAACTGCAAAATAGAAAAACAAAACACAGAACATTTTCATCATCTTTTGTTTTCTTATCTGCAAAAGAACTAGCCGACACACAATAACGTAAAACCTTTTGCAGGCAAAGAAATTGTCGTCGAGCAGCTGACTGACTTAAGTTCAGCATGGCGAAGAGATCGGATTTCGCTCAGAAGCTGTTGGACGATCTCCGGCTCCGAAAAGAACGAATGGCTGCTTCATCGCAGAGCTCAAACCGTTCCAATTCAATGGCTATTATAGGTAAAACCATGTATTTAATTATGCACATATAATATGCGTTTTTATGGCACATATCACTGAACACATTTATAATGTTGTTTGATTAAATATTTGTTATTTGCAAATGTAGAGTTTGAATTTCTGTATCTGTGTGCCTGAGACAATTCTAGTAACTTCAGAATCAAGCTATCTCAACTTGGTTTATGGGGAACTTTTCTCTTTTTTTTTTTTTTTTTTTTTTTTTGGGATGATATTGTTTGTTAACAGCAGTAGGCACCACAAACTTCTGAGAGAAGGTTATATATGAATCATATTTGCGATATCAGAAACGACTGAAAATTAAAGAATTTTCATGTTAATGATTTTGTTATTGATTGTATTTTTTCTTTTAATTATTGATTGTTATTGGTTGTATTTTTTATTTTGATTATTGATTGTATTTCTTATTATTGAGACTACTGGACTACCGTACTGGACAAAGTATTAATGTGTTATAAATTAAAAACTATTAATTATTTTTGCTCATCAGGTTTCTTTCCTCTGATTTTCTTCTTAGAACATGAGAAAAAGAAATAGAAAGGAAATGTGAAAATTTGCTATACCTACCTCTCTCTTTTATTTTTGTTTTTTTGTTTTTTTTTATTCGTATTTGTCGTTGAATTTTTGGAAAAAGGGTACACTTTAATTTTTTTCCCCCCTTCATCATTGCTCATTTGTATAGATGCATATTCTTACGCCAAACAAAATTATAGAGGATCCAAAGACATGGTAAGTAATCATATCTTAATCACCATTATTATCTCTTTATCAGTTAAAACAGATAATATAAGATTCATTTACTGGGGAAAAAAAATTAAATAAAATCATCTCTTACAGATTGGTTCCAGAACTGGAAATGCCCGGACTAAGTCCGACATCAGTAGCAGATCATCCTTTAGTAGAGAAGCAGCACAACAGATTGTGCCTTATGGAAGAGGTCAAGGCTCGCAACAAATGGGAGATCTGTCCAGGGCCTTAGCTCTCGCGCTCGAAAACGGCGGAAAAGTTAAAAGAACAGACTCATCCACCAGAAATTCAATGCTGGGATTTCTACAACAAATTGGCATGAGACCAGTAGACATAAGCAAGATGGGAAGGAGAAGTAATGTGAGTACTCACCAGGCTTCGACTAGCCAATTGCCCACCTTTTCACCTCTCCAAATCGAAGAAATATCAAAAGGGGCGCAGAGGTTGAACCAGATCCTCAGAGCCTGCTCTAATGGCGTTAACTTCGACCGATATTCCATCGAAATTGGAAAGGAACTACTTAAAGGAGCCATAGATTTGGAGAATTCCTTGAAGATGCTGGTCAACCTGCAAGAAGCTTCAGAGTACATGGTTACCCCACAGAGGAAAAACCAAATCAAATTGCTCGAGGAAGGTGAAGAGGACGAGGAAGGCACGGAGAATATAGCGGAGGAATGGCGATTAGACCTCCCAAGATTCTCCTTTGACAAAAGCTCACGATACAACATTCGTGAACTTGAAAGAACTGGCCTCAATCAGAGACTTCCAGCACTGCCTGACTCTAGAGAACGTACCAACAGTAGCGTAAGATCAGTGTCTCACAGCCGATCGGCAAGTTATAGCTCCAATGTCAAAAGTGTTTCCATATTTTCAGAACAGAAGAATCAACCAAGTTCGTCGGAGTCTAAATCAGAAAAGGCTAGGATTCCGAATGTCATCGCGAAACTAATGGGGCTGGAGAAGCTTCCTGAAAGCGAGAAGGCAACCAACACTGCGCACAAAAACTCCCGTTCCAAGCCAAAAGATGAAGGGGAGAGATCAAGGAAAGCCACACAAGAGACGGCCAAGATTGTTGGACAAAAAGCTACAGGCGTCGAGAATCAAGCGTCACCGAAAAAGCAAAAACTAGTAGTAGAAGCCAACAAGAACCATATTGTCCAGAACACTTCATTTGTGTTTGTAAAGGAAAAAAGCCCGCCTTCTAACTTCAGCTTTGAGGTTGTTTTTGATGATGAGAAACTGCAGTGGGAAAATTCGCAAGGGAACAAGGCGGCGGCAAGATCAGAGAAGGCAATAATGAGAAAAGAAGAGCACCAAAGTGTTGTAATTCCGATTAAACAGAACACTGGAAATCGAATGGTTAATAAGGAAAAGGAGAGAAATCAAGAGATAAAGAAGAACACGGAAGTAGATACACGTACTAGTTTTGAAGCTTCACATTTAATGCAACAAAAGAGACAAGCTGAGAAACAATCCCCAAGCCGTCAGAAGAAGACACAGAACAATATTGAAATCCAACAGCCTCAAATGCACAGGAAATCGGTATCCGAAGAGAAAGACCTGAGTGCAAAACAGATTTCGCAGGCAAGGAAACAGAAAGGAAGCGAAATAATGTCAAAGAGTCTAAAGCAGAATAAGAAAAGTATGAAGAAATCTACGAATTTAATCCAATCTGAAGGGTTTCCAAACGGCAGGCACCAGGGTGATCTAGTGAGAGAGAGAAGTACAGCCGAACTGAATGTAAATACCGAATCTAAAAATTGGAACCCAGATCAAAACTTGTCGCCAAGGGTACAACCGGAGTCAGAAACAAGAAAAGAACGGGCTCGGGCTCGTGTTCCACCAGCTATGGATGAGAAAGCTGTTCATGTACCAATAGTGCACAAAGCGAAAACTGCTCCAAAGGTGCAAAAAATTGAGTCCCCTCGGAGGATTGAGGAGGTTGTGGCTAGAAGAAATGGAACACTAAGCAGCATGACAAGGCCATTGAGACATCAGAACTCTGTTCTGAAAGAAGTGAAGCCGAGAAGGCTTGAAAAAGTTAGCGGCATAAGGCTAGAAGAGGCAGAACCACAAATCAATGAGTCCAACATAGTAGCAGCAAATGATCAAGTCATAGATTTGGCCCAACAGATGAATAAAGAAGCTGAGAAGGCAACCACTTTGTGCATTTCAAAAGAAGATGGCTTTTCAAGCCTAAAAGAACCTCAAAAGCAGGCTTCAAATGATATTGTAAGTCCATTTTTTTTACCAAGCTCATTGAATGAGAAACCATACCTAGATATCTACTTAATATCGAAGAAAAATTATGGAGCCTTAAATAAATGTCCATAGTTTTGCTTGATTACAATGTTCCTTTTTCTTTCTCAAAAGAAAGTGACTTTCATAAGTTGTTGATTGATTTTAGTAAATTATTTATTGAACTTGATAAATCAATAGTTAATTAGTCATTGGTTACCAATGTTCGCCTAACTATTGATTCTTAAATTTTTTAAGAAATGGACATTTAAAAAAATAATTTAACAAAATTATAGACTTTTACTAAAATTGTACTTTTGAAAGAACCATTTTTGCACATAATATATTTCATAAAAAATACATGCTACTTAGGTGGTAAAAATGTTGTTAATTGTCATGCAGTCCCAAAACGCCACACTTACTGACCAGCGAGATCCTGCACCTGTTTGTAAAGATCAAGAACTCAAATGTCGCTTAGATGTTCCAAATGAGCTTAATGGTAAGTACAGTTTTTCGTTCGGTTTGTTTGTGTTTTCCACCTTTTAAACCCCCACTCTCAACGGCAAATAATCAACACAATTTTCAGTATCTAGTTAAACACGTTGTTTATGATACCAACGTTATTTTTGTAAAATTTCGAGTATTAAAGACTGATTTTCTTGAGTTACTATCGTTTTAGAATGACGTCGTCGTTTCAAGTTGTGTTGTCTATGAGATTGTCGTTTTCTTGATATTTTGTTGTTTTCCAAGAGTTGTCGATCCGGACTTCCGGTAATAGGTTGTTGTTTTTGAAATATTGTCGTTCAAACAGTTGGCGTTTGTTTTTAAGAAAATATTTCGTTATTTCACGGCTTCATCATTTATAGAGTTTTCGCCGTAAGCTTTGTCCTTTAATAGATCCGCTGCCGTTTTAAAGCATTATTGCAGCAGATGATGTCGTTTTTTGTATGAGTTGTCGTCACATATAGAGGAATGTGGTTTCTATTGCTTTTAAATATTGTCGTCAAGTAGAGATATTGTTGTTCGAATAGATGCTGTCGTTTGGAAAATTATGTCGTTTTATAGTTTGGTTTGTAAATTGTCGTCGTTTTCCTTTATTTTATTTTATTTTTTCAATTTCCATTCTTCTCACCTGAATACTTTCTTTCTCGTCATTCACATATAAAGAATCTTTGTTATTGACAGTTGCAGGAATTCATGGAGAAACCATAGACATCTCATCCACACCGGATACAAAGCACGAGATGATCATCGAAAGGATCGAACCAATTAGCAAACCAGATCCGGAGCCAGAGCCATTGACAGAAACTGAGAACCACCTCAAGCAGACAATCATCAAGAGCCAACTGTTCCTCAACACAGCAGAAGCTCTCTTCAAACTCGACACTCCGACCAACATTCTTCACGCCGACGGCCACGACCACCAAGACCATCATCATGAGGACAAAAAGCTCATACTAGACTGTGGCTATGAACTGATGAGAAGAAAAGGAAGAAGGCAAGAGCTGGCCGTTCATCCTTGCGTGAAGGTTTCCACAAGTCTCGTTAAGATAACAACCTTTGATGGACTGGTTAGAGAATTGAGCAAGGGCTTTGAGAGATTGAGATTGTACGGTAGAAATGGGAAAGAAGATTGCGAAGCTGATGAATATCTACCTAGAATGCTCGAAAGCGATGTCTACAACAAAGATCCGGACATGAATTGCATGTGGGACATTGGTTGGAATGAGAACATGTTTGCATTTATTGAAGTGGATGAGGTTGTTAGAGATGTTGAGAAGCATTTGCTCAATGGGTTGCTAGACGACATCACAAGAGAGCTTTTCTTTAGCTCAATGAGTGTTTACTAATCATTGAGCACAAAGATCAACCAAAACACCCGAAGAAGTTTGTCTTAGGAGGTTTTTTTAATCACAAAAAAAAAAAAAAGGGAGAAAAGAAAAAAGATAGATTGGTTTATTTTGGTTTACAAAATGAAAAAAAAAAAAATGGAAGAAAAATACCAAAGTCATGCTTAATTTCATATGTGTACTTTGAAACCATATGTACTATAATTCTCTTTTTTTTTTTTAATTAAAGAAAATCATCCAAGTATTTATTAACTTTTTGATTGGGGTGATTATGGTCATATGAATTCAGATATTCTGTTTAATTTTAATATATCAAACCAATACATTACACTACATCATCTATTTAAGTGAGGTATTAAATTTTGACAAATTAGTAACAAAAACATTTTAAATTTTTAGAATAATGTGGCAAAATATGATTAATTAGATCTTTATTCTAAGACAACAAAAAATATATAGGAAATATGGATTCATGGTGACACCACCGCGCCCTCTCTCCTGCCCGACCGCGTGACGTGCCGAAAAGGACACCTGTTTATAAAACTTATGGCCGAAGTTGTCGTTTTAAAAGATTATTTAATGGATGTTGTCGTTTTCTTGCAATCTTGTGCTCTGTTTAAGCAGATGTGATTTTTCGGGATGCTGTTTTTTTTTTTTTGAATTTTTTTTCAGGATGATGTTGCATTCTAAAGTTTGCATTCCAGATATTGTCGTTTTTAAGTTTTTTTTTAGGTGATGGTGTTTTTTGTTCTTTGTTTGTGTTCTAAATGTTGTCATTCATTAGGGATAAGTACTACCCTTTTTCTTAATGTTGCTCTTGATAGAAACTGTTATTTCTCGGACGTTGTCGTTTTCCGTATATGGTCTTATTCATGAAATAATAACGTTTGATGAGACTTGTGTCAAACCGTCTTATCATTTTTTGTCCCATTATATATTTAATTTTTCATATGATGTTTTTTAGAGATTCTGTCGTTTTTGTGAAGTTTTCATTTGTTCTTATTTTTCTTTATAAACGATATCGTTTACCAGGAACCTTGTCTTTTTTAATATGTCCCTGTCAAAAGTTTTCTTCTTCTGGATGTCGTCGTTTTCCAACAATATTGTCGTTTTTATTTTTATGTCCTTTTTCCAAATGTTTACACAGTGTTCTAATCTTACGTGTTGTTGTAACTATTGTCCTCGTTGGTAACATTGTCGTTTTTTCTCATCTTAATAAACGTTTCTTTTTTGCCATTCACCAAGCCAAGTATTATTAAGAAGCAGAAAAGCAAGCTCCAAATTCTAATTCTGCGTGGCAAACCAGAAACAGAGCCATGGAGAGCGGTAAAGGTCGTAAAGGAATTGTACTAAATAGCTTTTTAAAAGCTAAAATTAAAAAAGTGAATTTATGTAATAACTTTTCGTAAACTCTAATTATTTATTTCTCTCTTTTGTTACGTTTAGTATTTTATCTTAAACTTAAATTTTTCATCTTAATTTTTATCTTTTTCTAAAAAATCAATAAAAATTATAACTAATTTTTAAAAAACTAAACTAATACTAACTTAAAATTTTTATCTCTAATTAATTTATCAAATGAAAGCTTTTTTTATGGAGAAAATACTCTGCTAACTATGTGACACCACAACATCGTACGTGTTAGGGGGAAAATATCCCATGATGACGAATGATAAAGGACACCTGTTTCTCAAAGTTATGCCATTGACAAGACAAAATAGAGGCAACTCTCGTAAAAGAATTGAGGTTTGAGTCGACTTACAACATTAGTAAGCAATCTATTAAAGGTTCAGATTTCTTTGTTATGTTAATTAACCGTGCTTTTTCGTGTCCAAGTTGCCCATTATATTCGCAATGTGGAATAAAGTAGGGACATTCAAATGAAAACCTTTAAGGAATTGCGGATCTAATTAAAACTGGTCCCCATTCATAAAGATGAGTACTTTAAGTACTTTTTTGAGAGTAATGTAAGGAGATACAAATAAATAAAATTAAAATTTAGCAAAAAAAAAAACAAAGCATTAAGAACCTAAAGACAATAATTATCTTTGCTTAACCGGGTTTGGTCTAAAAGTTCGACATAGCAGTCTGATCGCAATAATGGTCCACTAGTTTCCCTGAGCTTTGTTTGGTCTAAAAGTGCGAGATGGTAAAGTTATGTGCCTGTACTTTGTAGTAGGTAGAATGATAGAATTATTCTGGTGCCTTTTTCTATAAATCAATAGCTAATCCCCTATAATGCTTAAATAATGATTGATTATAATTTATAGGGATAATGTTGGATTAATATAGCCCCGAAAAAATACTACGGTATTTTTTTTTTCCATTTCTTTTTTAAATGCCTTAATGATCCAATCCTACCAAATGGTATAACAATAAGTTTTGTTAGGCAGCTCCACAATAATATACCACTTTTGTTTTTGTTTTTATTCAATAAAAATAAATAAATAAAAACTGTGATTTTTGTGTAAGTAGTTTAGAATTCCATTTTCAAAATAGTTTTTGAAGTGAAAAATTATTTTAAACAATAAAGTTTATGATATCTATCTTAAATCCTGATCTTAGTTTCTAAGTCTATTTAAATTTTTTTTTTTTTTTTTTGAAAGTCATATTTTCTATCTTTGACATTAAACTCTTCTAGAAACTAGAGGTTCTTTCGATAAATTATCCAAATATTTAAAGAATTAATTTTTGTACTCAGTAAGTCAAAAGTAATTTTTAAAAAACTTTGTCGAAGAGGGTAATAGCGCGTGAGTCATACTCCTACATGCTATAAAAATTGATTGTGTTGGAGAAAAATTGAAGTGTAAAACTCTAAGGGGGTGTTTGGTGTTTGAGTTTGAGTTAAGATTTTTAAGTTTCAATAGACATTTTTATTGATTTTTTCCGAAAAGACAAAAAAAAAAAATTCAGAAAAAAATAAAAATTGAGTTGAAAATTTTGAGTTTAAGTGGATGAACAAAACATCTCCTGAATAGAAGCTATATAAATAATGTTAATATATATGACTACAACATTGTCAAACAAGCCGATTAGTACAGGACGAGGAAGTAGTTACAAGGGATTAAAATTTAAAGTTGGAAACGTGTTAGATCTCTTCTTCTTCAAATTGTCATTCTGATGATTGCTTGTGAACCAATTAATGAATGATGCCCACAATCTTAAAGTTTGGCCACCTTTATGCGCTCGTTTCTAAAAGCAACAAATATTCTATACAACTATGAGAGAGGCTTCTCTTTTTTTTTTTATTTTTTTTAACTGCCTGCTTTTCTTCAAAATGCTTTGCTTTTCTGTATAGCATACTGCTCTTTCCTTGAGCTGCGCCAAGTGTTTTCACGTTCTCCAATCAATGGGAATGCTATTTCTTAGTTAGTAAGTAAAACCTTCGTTTGGCCCTTTAGGCTATAGATTGGCTAGTTATATTCTTAAGTGGAGACCAAATCATATGAAGTTTTAAGCTCCACTTTTAATTTACCCTTAGGTGATGGTCTACGAAGAACTATAATTTATATCATTAGTTTTTTGTTTTCTTTTAATTAATTTATGGGATGGAGTTAATCACTCATATTTTATTAAAGAGAAATTAAAACACTGATAAATTTTAAACCTGAGAATCCCTATCTAACTACATTTTTTCTCACCCGTTTAACTAGTTCAACAGGTAATTTATATAATTAATTGATATTCTTTTAATCTTACCCTTAATTTACCTTGCAACTCATGATGTGTTTGGATCATACAAATACATTTTATATTACAACTTTATTTTCAACAATCATATCACATACTCTTTTTTTCTCTCTCACCAATATAAATTAAAATGACTATTGAAATATAAATAATTCGAACATATATTTTTTCAATACATTGTTTAAAAAAAATTCAAATATATACTATGATATATTCAATATATTGAAATATATAATATAAAATGAATATATGATCCAAATCCAAACGGCTAAAATGAAAAATAAAAGTGAGTTAAAAAGGAAAGAATATAAAACAAAATTCACCAAACGAGATGTGTATCTTTGTATTCAGTGACATGGAAGTTACAACTTACAAGTCCAAGCATTGGATCCAACAATTAAACACATTTCACTACAACCGGATCACGTGCCAAATCATACCTCAAAGTTCTAACGGACACAGCTCCATAATGGCTTCTAACGGTCACAATGAAGGGGTATTTACGTAATCACAAACAATTATTTTATTATTATTAAAAAGTCGCTTTCCCAAGTATATAACCACTCTCCACAAATTGACAAAACCCGTCCAAGAGTCTGTGCCTTTTTCCCAACACGAAGCAAGTAACACAAAACTCTCCATCTCTTGTCTGAATTCTGATTGGTTATTGCATTTAAAGCAACAAAACACCACGTGTCGCATCCACAGCAGGAACCTACAGCTTCCGGTTTCCACCCGGTGTAATTTTGGTTTGCTGCTTTCTACTTTTGTAAAGTAGAATGTGAGTGTAACAAACTGAAAGGTCACTTTACGGTTTTGCCCCTCCTTTTCCTCTTGCCTCTTTTTTTCCCTCTCTATTTCTTCCGGTCTCTCCCGACCAAACTCTTTCAGACACAACGGAACTCAGACAGAGAGAAGAAGCTCTGTTCATCTGCTATGGCGATCATACTTCCTTATAACTCGATTTTCTTCCTCGTTAGCCTCTTTTTCGCTCTTAATCTCGCAAGTAAGTTCTGAAATATGAATTTTGTGAAGAATTTTATGTTTTTTTAAATGAAATTTAACTGATGCGAACGGTTGTCTGTGCAGATTCTCAGTCGTTCATCGGCATAAACTACGGCCAAGTCGCCGACAACCTCCCGCCGCCGGCGGCCACCGCGAAGTTGCTCCAGTCGACGTCGATCGAGAAGGTTCGGTTGTACGGATCCGACCCGGCCATAATCAAAGCCCTGGCGAACACCGGGATCGGAATCGTTATCGGCGCGGCCAACGGCGACATCCCGGCGCTGGCCTCCGACCCCAATTTCGCTAAAAACTGGGTTAACACTAACGTCGTCCCCTTCTACCCGGCGAGCAAGATTATCCTGATCACCGTCGGCAACGAGGTCATGACCTCCGGCGACCAGGGCTTGATCAACCAGATGCTTCCGGCGATACAGAATGTCCAGAACGCGCTCAATTCCGCGTCACTGGGCGGGAAAATCAAGGTGTCGACGGTCCACTCCATGGCGGTGCTCAGGCAATCGGAGCCGCCGTCGGCCGGAAGCTTCCACCCGGACTTTATTCCGGTGCTTCGAGGGATGTTGGCCTTCAACAACGCCACCGGCTCGCCGTTCGCCATCAATCCCTACCCTTACTTCGCTTACCGGAGCGACCCCAGGCCTGAAACGCTGGCGTTTTGTCTCTTTCAACCCAACTCCGGTCGATTTGACTCCAACACCAAGATCAATTACATGAACATGTTTGACGCTCAGGTTCGTTAGAAAAAAAAAAAAAAAAGAAAAAGAAAAAAAAAGGGGTAAAATTAGCATTTTAATTTGATTGAGAGAAGCTAAAAAAACACTGAAATTTGGTGGGCCGTTGGGCCGGGTAACCTACAGGTTGACGGAATCCGATCTGCGCTGAACTCATTGGGCTTCAAAAGCGTGGAGATAGTGGTTGCGGAAACGGGCTGGCCATACAAAGGAGACAGTGACGAGGTGGGCCCAAGTTACGAGAATGCCAAAGCCTACAACGGCAACCTGATCGCACACCTCCGGTCGATGGTTGGAACCCCGTTGATGCCCGGCAAATCAGTGGATACTTACCTGTTCGCTCTCTATGACGAGGACTTGAAACCTGGCCCTGGTTCCGAAAGAGCCTTTGGCTTGTTCAAGCCTGACCTTTCCATGACTTACGACGTTGGCCTCTCCAAGACTAGCAGCAACAACCAGGTATACAAATATATGTATATGTACATGTACATATATTTACCGTTTTCTTTTCACACTAGTTTGGAAATATGGACATAATTATTATTATTTTTTTTTGGGGGGTTTTTTCAGAGGCCTACTCCTAGTCCTAGTACAGGAACAGCACCAAAGAGCCCGGTGAATCCAGCGCCAAAGCCGAATCAAACGGTGTGGTGTGTGCCAAAGGAAGGAGTGTCGGATGCCCAGTTGCAGGCCAACATAGATTATGCCTGCGGACATGGGGTTGATTGCAGTGCGATTCAACCAGGAGGTGCTTGTTTTGAACCAAACACAGTGGCTTCTCATGCTGCTTATGCCATGAATCTCCTTTACCAGACAGCTGGCAGGAATCCCTGGAATTGTGATTTCTCTCATACAGCCACTCTCTCCTCCAAAAATCCCAGTGAGTCTCTCTCTTTTGTTTTTTGGGTTCTTAAATCATTTCATTATTGGCTTATGAAGATTGATTCTGATGAGCATTACATGAAGTTTTCTTCTCTCTGTTTCTGCAGGCTATAATGGTTGCTCTTACCCTGGTGGGAGTACCTGATTTGTTGGGACCTGAGAGACTTTTAGCTAGCTATAGCTAGGAACTAGTGAGCAATTTCATAGAGGATAGAGATTTCAGTCCCCTTTTGAAATGTGCTCTGAACTTAATTCTACTGTGTGGTTTGTCATTTGTGTGGGGAAATGTTAATATATTCAACCTAATGTTTGTGTCTGTAAATTTACAAGGCAAAAAAAAAAAAAAAAAAAAAAAGTAAATCTACCAGGAAAGTGGAGAAAGAGATGTGTATGGTGGTTGGTTTTGTAATCTCTTTCCTACATTTATATGACAATTGTTTTTCAACAAAGCACGTTTTTCTTTTTCTTTCTAAATCACAGCTGTGGTCACTCATCATCGACCCCCTAAGGCGACCAACCAAATTAGTCCCTTCAAACAAAAAATAAAATAAAATTAAATTAAATTAAAAATTAAAAGTATTTTAATAATGATAATGTACCTTTAAAAAAGCCAAATTATCACACGGTGATGACGTCATACACTTGGAAACGACGTCGTTTTGAGTTGATAATGAGATTATTCACATAATAAGAGCTTATAGGAGCTTCTGACTTTCAGCGCTCCATAAAGTTCAAAAGACGTCCGATTTTGGCAACAAACTTGAATCACGTGGTTCGTTACGGAAAGAGAGACATAACCAAGGGGCCAAAAAGCGTACGAAATCTGAAAAAGCAAGAAGAGAAAAATGGCGACGAGAGAAAGGAACAGGGAAGGTGATATGGAGCTTCTAATTCCAGCTTCAGTAGTCTCTGCACATGGAGCCTCTAAATCCTCCTCCCCATCCGACTCTCCACCTCCTTCCGTTTCTCATAACTCTGGCCGCGAGGTCTTTCTCTCTCTCTCTCTCTCTCTCTAGAATCTTTTCTCATTTTCCGGTTCTTTAATTTCCGTTTTCCCGGAAAAAAAAATGTGGACGAATCGTGAATCGATGGCAAAGGATCGTGCTTCAATCTTATGTCAAAGAAACAATGTAAATTTTTCTTTGCGAATCCTGTTTTGATTGATTTCTATCTCTGATTTATGTCGTAAACTTGCAGTTTTGATTTCAATGACGTTTCTGAATTCCGCGGTGTTCATGTTGAGAAAAATGAGAACCGTTCGTCACAATGTTTATTGCAGGGGAAGAATTTTGCATGATTACAATACTGGGGATTTTGGACTTGTTTTTAGTCAGATTTATGCTGAATTTGTTTTGTTGAATTTGAATCTACTACTACTAGAATGTGTGAACAGAAACAATACTTTTGAAATTTTATGATCAGCTGAATCTTTTCTTGGTGGTCTAATTAAGATCAGCATTTTACAGTCCGTCTAATTAAATTTCTGAGAAAGTAGATATAAAGTTCTTCTTTATTATTATTATTATTATAATTTTGCTTTTCCTGCTTGTAGGCATTTTCTAAAGTCATTAGGAGCTGGGCTTCAAAGAAGTTTATGACTGGATGGTGAGTTCTTTTCCGTGCGATTGTTCTTAAGAGAAATGCTACTCATAACTGAACTCTCTTAACTCGGAAACCCATGAATTAAAAGAAATGAAAGCAAGCCAGATATCAACTTTCTCGCGTTATTATCATAGTAGCTCTCCTCTTTCCCATGTGATCGGTTTTCTTCGTGAAATTCTTGTTTAAAGTTTTTGAGAAATGTAAGATTTTTCCTGATTATGTTACCTTGAAATAAACATATAAGAGACTATTATTCAGGCATGTCTGCTGAAAAATCTGATGCTTCTTGCAGTGTCATTCTTCTGCCAATGGCCATCACATTTTACATCACATGGGGTTTCATTAGTTTTGTGGATGGTTTCTTCTCTCCAATCTATAATCAGCTCGGGATCAATATTTTTGGTAAGCAGATTTTCATCACTTTGTTTTTGTTCCAGAGAGACAAACTATTAGAGCTTTTGCATTTAGCAACTTAGTCATTCAAAATCTATGCAAGATGATCAGATCGAACTACATGAGACACTTTTTAACATAATGTTTTTCAATTTTCCCCTTTTGATGGACTTCATCCCAACGAATTTTAAGCAATCCGAACAATTGTCTAGTCGGTTGAAATTTTAACAGGATTTGATGAAGGCCTTTTAAACCTATTAATTTATGCAGGTCTTGGATTTGTTACCTCCATATCCTTCATCTTCTTGGTTGGTATCTTCATGTCATCTTGGTTGGGAGCTTCTGTTCTCACTCTTGGGGAGTGGTTCATTAAGAAAATGCCTTTTGTAAGCTACATATACGCGGCGTCAAAGCAAATAAGCGCAGCAATATCACCTGGTAATAATCAGTACATATACTTTTTAAGTCTTAGCTCCGGTTTGTTTTGGAAACTTACGAAGCTATTTAACTTATACTTAATAGATCAGAGCTCTAATGCCTTCAAGGAAGTGGCTATAATAAGGCATCCACGTATTGGAGAATATGCATTTGGATTCATCACTTCTTCTACAGTCATTCTTCGGCAGACCACAGGGGAAGAAGAACTCTGCTGCGTTTATGTGCCTTCAAACCATCTCTACATTGGCGACATATTTCTAATTAGTTCCAAAGATATTTTGAGACCAAATCTGTCCGTCCGCGAAGGGATTGGTACGACTTTCGTATAGAGATGCTTGATATAAGAAATATATTACCCATCCATGAATCTTAAGGTAGTTTGGTCCTTGTTTTTCGCTGGTGCAGAAATAGTTATCTCTGGGGGTCTGTCAATACCCCAGATATTGACTACAATGGACGTACAAGCAACCCCATCCGGAAGACTTGATAACATCGCAGCATAGTAGAGCAGTGAGAATGTAAGAGGCACCATTTTTTATTTTTCTGTCTTTTTTTATTATTATTATTTTTTTTTGGTTGTTGTTGTTGTTGGGAAAATGAATATTGGCCTACATGCTTCTTTAAGCCTAAATTGTTAATAAAGGTGATTACTTGACAAATTTCACGAACTTAATGTTTGAATTGAAACAGTTGTAGGTAAGAACGTTCGGCGAAGAAATTGAAGAGGTGGAAAATCGTCTTAGATTAGATGGAATGAGTTGAGTATGAAATCGAAGTATAGATGAAACTGTTGTAAAAACCTCTAGTGCGAGTGACAATAGAGTCGATGCACATGTACTGAAAGTTATATTTTGATGCTTTGCTTAGTCGGTGTTTACAATCAAGTTGAAATCTTTTTTTTTTTTTTTTTTTTTTTAATAATTAATTTAGACATGTAAAAAGTGCCTATGTTCAGCCCTGACTAGCGCTCCCAAAGCTTAGCCTCAGTCACGAACTCCACTCAAGTCAAGTTCGCCATCACACGTAAAGATAACGATTTAGCAAAAAAAAAAAAAAAAAAAAAGTGGCAGAAAAAGAATCCCAAAAGCCTGGCACACTTTACAACAACTGACCAAAAATGGGACCCGGTTAGACTTTGGAGATGAACCATGTTAGACTTCAAAGATTGACTTCTTTGAACTGTTTTCTTTTCGTCGGTTCTTGTTGAATATCTCAAATCCCCATAGCGTGGAGAGCTAAAATTACAATTGAAAATAAGTCGAGGGTAAAACATTTAAGAGCACAAAAGAAATGGTCGACATAAAATGATCTGATGGAACGATTGTATCCCGCTCAGGTTTTTCTGTAACCAGAAACTCTACCACCATAATAATAGTACACAAAATCGCTTAAGCAGATAAGATAATATCTGCTTTGCTGCCGCTCTATAGGGGAGAATAAATTATCCTTAAAAAAAAAAAAAACATTTACAACAGTTCCAAGACAAAATGTATTTACAGCTGCTCTAAAACTTCCTAATCTTCAGCCGTCTGAATCTCACCCATCATGATCCGGCTACTCACAACATTGAATCCCAGAACAGAGGAGTTCACCTTCTTCCCTTTCTTCCCCTTCTTCTTGCCTCCTTTTGCAGACCCCTCGGGACCAGCTGCAACATCTCGGTCAATGTCCCCAACACCAGTACCGTCAGAATTCACGTCTCCTGCACTGTATCCAGTTACATTTTGATCGTTCCGACTTTGAAATGCGATTTCGAGGACATCGGCTGGTAACATCTCTTTGTAGTCCAGAAATTTGTCGATGAACTCCCGATCAGGATCAAATGACCCAAGGTTCTCTATTAGGAACATCTCAGCCTCTGATCGTGATTGCTTCAAGCAAAATTCAAGGAAACTTGTATCTATCCAGAGGAAGAGAAGAGAAAAAAAAAAAGACATCGTTAAGTTTGACTTGAGGGCAATGATAACTTTTTTGCTTAATTTTATTAGTAACACTACCAACTATTATTTGTTGTCTTAACCAGCCTTGAGATAGCCATAGTTCAGTAAAAGACCAAATAAAGAGTCGATCTAATTCGTATGCACCTCTAATAAAGAAAGGGCATACCTAATTTTAGTAACGGTGCTTCTACTTTATGCCTATAATCAAGTTTTGATATGGAAAAATCTTCCTCAAGGCACTTTCTCAACTACCAGGAATAAAACCACAAAAGTAGACATCTTTTTGCATACATACCTTTCGTCCCAACAAGCCTAACGCACTCACTCTCGCACCAATCTCTAAAACCCATAGCCTCTGCCAAAAAAAAAAAAAAGAAAGAAAGAGAGAGAGAGAAAGACGAGGTTAAAATGAAATGTAAATTAACATCCATGAAAAACGAACAGCAACTATGCGTAAGCTTACCTGATCTTTTGGTCATAGCATCTCTTTTCCCTTTCAGGGACGAGTGCAGTGAGCCAGGTGAGGACGAAAGGGATTTCTCGGTAGGTCTGCTACTCATTGACTTTTGTCGGCTTAATGACCCTGCTGAAGTTCCTTTCACAGGATTGTTTTTCACTCCCCAACTGCCCTGGCCCGAGAGATGAGGAAAATCTCCCCTGCATACCCAAAAATAAAAATACATGAATATATAGGAACTCAACAAACATTTCCATTAAAATCATCCAAAAATTGCCTCCCATGAATAAATAACAGAACACTCGTAACCATCCAAGCATCATTTGAGTCAAAGCAAGGAGTGTCAATATAAGAAAGTCACCAAATTCCTATTACGAATCAAGTTCTGATAGTATGAACCAAGGAAGTGGATACTGCACGAACATTACAGTAATACGAAGAAGTGCACCCAAATAGGAATGGTTAGTACATACATTAATTTTCCCATGATTGATCAGTTGCAGTATCCACTCTGACCAAGTAGAAAATCAACCACCTAATCATTACTTTTAAGTCGGATGCATCCATATAAACACTAGGAAGGGCAAAATAAACAAAATTTCAACCACATGCAGCAAAAATAAACCAAGTAACAACATAAAAGTGCAAAAACGAGAGAAATCATACTGTTTAGTTTCTTGCTTTGTTTGTTCAGTTGGCCCCCAGAACAGGTCGTCGTCTCCTTTATATCTCAACTGAGAAGCACTGGAAGCAATCTGGATAGGAGATGCAGCCTTAGATGGAGATGAACCAGAAAGAGACCATGAAGGGCCACTACTGCGGGTAGTTTGAGATGGCTGGGATTTCTGTGGAGTTGGTGTTTGGTTCACGTGCTGGGCAACAGAACCTTTTCTCTCCTGCTCCTTAAGGATATCTCTCAAAGAAGTTGGTTTAGGAACCTTCCCAGAATCAGTAGACCACGCTGGAGAAGGAGAAGGAATTGCTGGCTCTCCTCCCTTCCAAAGAACAAAATCCCCCAAGGAAGGCCCTGATGGTATTGCAGGCAATACCTCCTTTTCCTGTTGTGCAGGTCGAGAGCTTTTGGCAGGGCTTGGACTAACGGGCACGTCAACCGAGGCACTCGGCACCGAGACCTTATTTCCTGCCCCCTTAGCTTTTGCAGACTTTTTCCGACTCTTTTTCGTATCTTTGGCCTCAATAAAGTTATCATCATCCAAAGATTCTGAAAGAGAAGTCGCGACCTGTGCCGAAGGCATGCTTGATATACTAGCAGAAACATCAAAATCCCTTTCACTAGACTTCGCCAAAACTTCTTCTGCCAATAGATCATGCAACTGGCTCTTCTTGCTCTTTGGATTCAGAGAACTTTCAAGCTTCCCAGCATTCAACTCAGCATTACCTCCATCTCTCTTAGTTTCTCTAGTTATTTTTGGTTCAGCATTGGCCACAACTCCAGCCCAAGGAGTTGACAAACTCAAGGAGCTGACAGACGTCGATATCTCAGACACCACTGTTTCTGTTTGTGCTTTCTTCTGTTCTTCCTGCTGAATTTCTAATAAAGATTTTGCCTTGAAACCAGGAGCTGGCTTCCATGCCCGCTGCATAGTACGTGCTTGTGTATTTTGAGCTGCAACAGACCCAGCTAACCCAGAATCACCTTCAAAAGGAGGTTCAGTATCATGAGCAGATATACTCACTGCTACCCGCTGAACCTGATGGGATTCTGCAACCTCCACACCTGCAATCTTGAATTTATTGTCTCCAGTGCCAAGTTCAGTCTCTAACTTAACGTCACCAACAATCTTCTCCGTTTCAGATGGCTTTGTTTGCGGTGCAGAGGAAGCCTTAGATACTCCCTTTGCCTGATCAGCGGCTTGAGATTTTAAAGATTTTTGCTTTTTCGACTTCTTCTCAGAAGGCTTCTTCGGCTCACGAACTTCTACATTTTTCGCTTCTGACATTGTAGAGAGCTCACTGTTAAGTTTTTCCTTGTCATTCTTCTCTTCTTCAACAGCACCATCAGATGGAAACTTCACATCATTCGCATCCTCCTGTTTAGGCACTTCACTCATGCAAGTTTTTGCTGGAGGAATGGGAACGAGGACTCCAGGAGGCTCCAAAGATGAATCAGCAGTAGCCTCAGAAGTGGCAACCATGACAGTCTCCGTGACAGTCTCCTTCACTCTCAAAACATTTGACGGCATCTCCAAAGTTTTAGCCACAGGGCTATCGGAAACAGAGAGGGATTTCTGAACAAGTGATTCCTCATTCAACCTGTTCAACATCCCAAGCAATGGTGAGCTCCCAACTGGTGTTGGCAACAATTCATTTTTTCGGACATCATCAACCTGTTCTGCATCAGTGGCACCCCAACTTTTTTGATGGGTTATATTGTCAAACATCTGATGTGGTAAATGTAAGGAAGCTTCAGAAGTTGCATTATAACGGTTATCCTGGCTAGCTTGGGAAGACAAATTCAACAAGTTTGCAGGGAGTTCATTTTGCACAACGGGAATTGCCACATTTGAGCCAATAGAAAACAGGTCTTGTGGCGGTTGAAGCCGAGGATCTACAGATGCATTCCCCTTTGGTAGCGCAGAGACCGGCAACTGTCCAAAAGATGGTTCACCAAAATGTTGGCGATTCTGTTGCTCAGAAAGAAGCTGAGAAAGCATCTGTTGCTGTTGCCTTAAAAGCATTTGCTGCTCCTCCTGCTTCTGTTGCTGAATTTGTTGCTGCTTCAGCAACAGGAGTTTATCCAACACTGATATTTGTTGCGCTGGAACGGGCGCCTGAGAATGTAACTGCATCAGGTACTGCTGATGCATGAAATTTAACAATTGCGGATCTTGGGACAAATTGGAAGACAATAATTTCTCTGGAGTTGAAATTCCTTGTGCATTATCTACAACTTGAGGAAACAGGTTAGGAAAAGATGGTTGATTCTGCAGTGGTAGCCTTAGCTGCTGGATCCCGAGAGGAGATTGCGGAGCAAAACTTTGATCATGATGCAAGTCCATCTTACTCTGTAGCAGATCTGGCGCACTTGGGACATTAAAATTTGGCCAACCAGCAACATTATTGTTTACGGCAGAAGACGACCGGTCCGACAAACCTTGGAGGACAGACATCAAGTCAGCGTTTTGGGGATGAGGATGAGTGTTATCCGTCATTGGAGGTACGAGTTTTGAATCAGGGACGATCTCTGTCTTAGAAATTAAGGATGCTGGATCTCTACCCGGCCAAAATGAATAAGGATTCGGTAATGAACACTGCCGTTCAAGAGCCATTCTCTTGGCTAATAAGTTATCTACTCCAGATTGCAGCAAGTTAGTAGTGTTGCTTCCAACATATCCTTGCAAACCTATAAATAAACAAAATGTCAGTCAATACTAATTTGCACACAATGGGAAAATTGAATATGCTTAAGCTATACCATGATCACACTTGTATACAAAAACCCACCTTCCGAAAAAGGAATTTTCTGAAGAGGTGTGGAGCTCAGATTATTACCAGACATAAGCGACTCCAAAAACCTATTCTCAGCTTCAGTTGTTGAGCCCAGTTTATGTCTAGATTCATTCCTTGCTATATCTACATCACTTAAACCAGCTTGAAGTTTATTAACACCACCAAAGTTTGGCCGACTTGCAGCATCTGGAAATTCATTTTGTTTGGAACCGGAAAATCCAGGGGGTGGTCTGGCTTTAGCTTGTAAATGGGGCATTACGTCACCGAGGGATGAAAATGGTGAATCATTGGGTGCACTTACCAGGCGGACCTGCAAATCTATCCCAAAGTATCCAGCCTCAAACCACCCAATAATATCAGCCCCCGCAAAAGGGCCTTGAATGATACCCTGAGGATCTACATAATAAAGTTGTAGCTCTTCTGGAGAGGGCTGCAGAGATTTAATTACTTCCTGCTCCCTGTCCAAAACTCCAGATGGCTGCCTTCTAAGGATAATATCTTCACTCTTCTCCCATTTTTCCCCCTCTTTGGTGAAGGATGGATCAGCCAAATTACTTTCCCATTCATTATTAAGATTCTTCTGAAGATGTGACCAGCCGCTCTCGGTTGTTCTTGACTTAATGTCAGTTGGAATCTCTTTCCAATCATGCAAGGGCAAATGTGAGGGTTCTCCAGGAGATTGAGCCCTCCACGTAGTGCCAGGATGAACAGAAGCATTTTCCTGCAAACTTGACATGCTTGATTCCCTACTTATTGGAATATCATCAGACTTTCTGAAAGATCCACCATCTTCTCTAAAAGCTGCATAGAGGAATCATAAACGAGAGTGTTTTAAATATGTGGGAAAATTATATCAGAACAGAGAACTGGAAGAAGAAAAAAGTAGGATCAGACTAAATGCTCATGAAAATTGACCCCGTGAATTATCTCTAGGTCATGCCATCGTTTCCAGACAGTTAAAAAAGAAGAGAGGAAAAAAGTGGGCATCTGAATGGTTTGCACTTTCTGGTTCAGCCCATTGTGGACAGTCAGCCTTATAAAAGGAGATCTACACATATTACGTAGTTCAAATAACCACCTTTAGAACTGGCGGCACTTTCATCCTTAGAATCTTCAACAGCATGTGGTAGATCCTCTCTACTACCTGCAAAAACAACATAGTACAATTACAGGTTAACCCATATGAAAGCAACTAACTTGCGCTTTTAGTGTACCAAATTAAGTGGTGAAATACCAAGCCTGTTCCGTCTTGACTGCATAAAATCCATCTGCCCCCGGCCTTCTTTAGAAATCTGAGGTGCACCGCTGCTTACAATATCCCCTTTATCAATTCCCTTTATCACAGCCTACTCAACCAGAAAAGCAATCATATCAGCTGGTGAAAAGCAGGAAGTTTTCACTAAAATAAAACACTACATACTCATTACCATTTCCTCGGGATTTGGTGAGTGAAGTGCCAGAGGCTCTACTGGTTCATCCACTGTAAGAGAAGGTACTTCAACAAACCCATCCACTAGCCGCTTGGATGATCTTGGATCAGTCAATCTGTACACGTCAAGTAATTTCATCCTACTATACCTCAACTGATGAGACTCTCCTTGACCAATTTCAACTTTGTCTGAGGAGATTCCAAGAGGCTGGGAATGGGAAGAAGTGTTGTTCACAGTGCTTCCACCGGAGCTACCTTTACCACGGCCAAGTGAAAAGGTATGAGATGAATTTTCCCCACGCCCCCGGTTAAATGAATAAGCAGGACTCTGTTTGTTCAATGTTTGAGGTTGATTATGAGAAGGTTCTCCCCTTCCTCGGCCTTGGGAAGAGCTGGATCTCCATGGACGAAAACTGTCGCCCTCTCTTTCATCTTTTCCATGATTAGCAGCATGGGATGACCGCTTATCCAGATGTGAGTTAGCATCTTTCCCAGAATCCATCCACTTCTCACGCAAACCTTCTGTCTCTTTATCATCAGGTCCCCAACGTGTGTTCCACTTGCTTTCACGACGCTGCTCGTAATTGGAATCCTTGTTACTCGAATCAGTCCAGCGGTCAGATGCACCACGACGGCCTTCACCATAATGTCTTGTGGAGGAAATCTCTGTCCACCGTTCTGGCCTGCGAGTGTCACCGTGCTCTTTTTCTCCACCATCCCTCCACCTATCTTTGCGCATAGAGGAATTGGTGTCTCTTTCCTCATCCCGCCAGCGGTCACGCCTACCACCTTCCATATCCAGCAAGGATGGCCTGAAAACATCCTTTTTCTTTTGGGAATCATGAACCTCCTCACCATTTCCCGATGACTTCGAGAAATCCAAGCGATTTCCATACGAATTTGAGCTGGGAGGATTCTCCTGTATTAACAGCAAGTATAAGCAGACATTACAAACTGGTAGGAAACATAATACATACACACATTTACTGGCAAATATAACCATGTGAATGGTATCTGAAATCATAGCACTTTAGAAGTTATTTTTCTGGGTATAACAGTAAGTTCTCCAAGTAAGTACGCTACAGAGATATATGCACAACTAAGTGATAAGTACAAACCCCGGCTCCTATTACCGACTTGCTCTCCCCTGGCTTTGACAGAAGCCATTGTGGTGAAAGAGGAATAGGATTGTCAAATCCCTGAACATCTGCACGTACTCAGAAAAAAGCACTGATTTAAAAATATTGAAAACAAGAATTAAAACAAGTAAAGCACGTCTACTCCTAGCAAACTAAACATGCAAAAACCATCAAGGAACAACTCCGACTTCTCTTCTACTGTATAAGCCACCCGAATAAGAGGCTGATAAAATTTATTCAACAAAATATCAATAGATGAAACATGATAGCAATACGGAAAAAATAAAAAGAAACAGTGAAAAAACAAAATGGATCCAAAATATCTTTTTTTTTTTTTTTTGGTTTCAGTAAAAATAATGACATCCAGAAGTTTGAATGAGCAGTCAGTTGTATGACGCCCAAAAAAAAAAAAAAAACCATTTCGAAATGGCCCCAAAAAAAATTTAAAATCTTCAAAGAACATATCTTTACAAAGATTAAACAAGAAAAACGTAGAAAAACCGGCAGATTGAAACTAAATAAAATAACAAAACCAACAGCGTCTGACCCACAACTAAGACCGGCATTTTCAACAAATTCAAAGCACCCTAGTCTTTCATCTCCTCGTGAAAAAGTTTAAACAAATAGCTAGAGTCCGAAATGAAAAAACAAAACGAAGGCGGCAAAAACCCTAAGTGCAACAGCTTTAATAAACCCTAAGCTCATCCACATCGAAAATCCCCCCCCCCCCAAAAATGGCGGCGACGGCAGCTGCGGCAACCACCGCGAGCGAGAGAGAAGAAATGGAGGCGTAACGCTGGCGTCTCCGAGATGAGCTAGGGTTTTGGAGGGAAACCAGAGGCGGAGGCCGAAAGCGAAGAATCGAGGAGTCGAAGAAGGGAATACCTTTGGGGATCTGGTTGGAGGTGGCGACGGAGAGGTTGGGGCGGGAATCGGAGTTGGAACGAGCGGCCATGGATGATCGGCTAGAGAGATAAACAAGAGAGAGAGAGAGAGAGAGCGACGGAGGCAAAGGCAAAGAAAACCCTTTTTGCTTTCGATGGCGCTTGAGAGAAGTGAGGGAGAAAAATAGAACGAGTATATGGGGGGAATATAGTCAATAGCAAAATCGGGGATTAATTGAGATTGGAGCCTAGGTTAAGTGAAGCAACCCCACGGCGCACGTTAGCGTAAGGGTTTGATTTTGTTGTCTGACCTTTTTAGATGAGTTTCTGATAGTTACTGTGGATGATCTCCCACGTGCTAAATTAGCCACGTGCAAACCACGCTGACGTAGCAAGCGGTAAATTTTGCGCGTGTTTGACACGCGAGCATGAGGTTAGGGTTTTATTGGGGAGAACAAAAATTTCCCTCCCATTTCTTCAGATTATAACTTAATGGGTGCGCATTGTTCCTACTAGCGGCGCACGTTAAGGGAAACCAAACGACTTCGAGTAATGGCGTTTTAAGTGCAAACGAACACGAATATAACTTGTTCAACTGTGGGGACTGATCGAACGGCCAGTATTAGCGATCCTAAACGGACGGTTGCAGGTGAATAGAAGGCGGGCGTGCAGCGGGTGTGATTGATGTATATATACCGCGTATCCTTTATCCCCACCACCAAGCGAATTCGGTGTCGCACCGTACGAAAATTATGATAGCTGACGAGAAAAAAATTTCCAGAGAAAGAGAAGAAAATAAATGGCCAGTTTACAGCATTTTAGAAATAAATTAGTTTTGTTTTTATGATATTTTTTTTAATATTAATAAAAATGATAAGGTTATAAAATGACGTTTAGATTTTTTTTTTTTTTTTTTTTTTTTTTTTTGTAATCTTATATGAGTCATCTACAAACATAATGGCATTTGGTAATTTTTATTTTTTTCAAAGCCGGAAAAATTACAACAAGAAAACAGATGAAAAAAATCTGTCATTTACCGTATTAACTAGGGAAATAATGGTTATTTTTTAAAGGAAGTAATTTGTAAGTTTTAAAAAATATTATAAATAATTTGTTTTTTTTTTTTTTTTGCTTTTTTTCAAATGAATTTGTTTATGTGTTATAAAATGGATAAATCGAAAATTGTGATTTATTATTTAGAACATTTTAGCAAATATGCACGATAACAACAAAAGTAGCTTTGTAAAAATAATCTCTTATATGTTTATCAATTTCAGTCGAAGGATAACAATTTTCATAACCTGCTAAGTAAACGCGTGGTTTTACCAAACACCTCCGTCCTATCTTATATTTTTTAAGAATCCAAAAACAGTTTCTTAAATGCAATATCGAATGAACACTGTGTATATTTGGTTTTCCATCTCAAATTTCAAAATTCTAATTCATTTTTTTATTTTTTATTTTTTAATAAAAAATAAATAAAAATTTTAACTAATTTTTAAAAAATCAATAAATTTCAACATAAAATTTTCAACTCCAACCGTCCAACCAACTTTGTCTAATCACAATATGCCACGAATCAATTTCCGTTGGCAATTTAACAAAAAGAAAAATTTTAGATAATATTTAAATTCGTCTGCTAACAAATTTGAAAAAAGTTTATGGGCCGTTTGAAGGGACATTTAGAGATGGTGTTTTAGAGATTGTGTTGGAAATGCGTGTTTGGGAGGAAAACTTTTGAAAAAAGTTATATGATATAGAAAATAGTACAAAAATTTGGAACGTGTTCGGGAAAATAAATACAAAACGGATTTTGTCTTATTCATCTCGTCGTTGCGAGCATTGTAACATTAAAATCATCTCAATTCAATTTAAAATGAGAAAGTTATGGACTTTTAAAGTTATAGTGAAAATGAAAAATATATAAAGTTTGATGTAGAGTTTAGAATTTTGAAATTTAGATGGTTAAATATCATATGGAGATGTTGCCCTGAATGGGCACTTAGTTGAGCGTTACAAAATCACTTAAAAAAATCTTATATCTTCCAGCTTTTTAAATTGTGCATTTAGTTAGTTGAAATTAAAAAGTGTAAAATTTTCTTTTTCTTAGAAGACAACTAACACAATTTAAAAACAAGTCGTATTTTGGTTTACACTTCATAGCATGTTTACTGGCTAGATCGTGTTTAGATTGGTATTTTATGACATGATCAATAAATATGTTGATATGAACATAACTTATCAACACAAATTGTGACCTCAACCAAAAAATGATGTGAAAAAATGAACGGTACGTACTTCTACCAAAACAAACAAAAAAGGGAGTATGCTATTTTTTATTTTATTTTTTTACAAAATGGATACATATGGTCGAATACGTAGATAATATTTTCCTTTTAAAAATGTAAAAGGTTTTACACTCCATCTTGGTAGGAAGAAATATAATTGGATTGAAAGAAAACTTATAAAAAATGGAAAATAGAAATCATGGAAAGAAAAATGGATTTCTTTTAGATTATTTAGTAGACAAAAATAAAATAAAATAATTGAACATTATATATTTATATTATTTTATTTTAAATACAATGATAAAAAAGTAATTATAACTCTTATCGGGGGATTTTGTTTTACTTTTGAAGAGATAAAAGTTAGTGAACTCCATAACAATTGTAATCATTCTTATTTTCCTTTTATTTCTCTTTTCCTCGTTACCAAATAATCACCTCCATCATTTTTCATTACGTTTTCCTTCATCTCCCTTTTCCACCCCACCAAACACAACATTAAAGAGAGAAAATAAAATAAAAGGTTTATCTTCTAAAATAAAAAGGAGGGGTCTACAACGAGACCTCCCCATTTTACCCCATCAATGGGGTAAAAATTTTTGATCGTCCAATCAAATTTGGATGGTTGAGATCGAAAAAATAATAAAACTTACTACACCTGATTTTTTTTTTTTTTTTACAAAACCTCCAACTGGCGACCCCACCTCCCACCGGTAACCCCATCCACGACCACCCGCCACCTTTCCTTTCCTTTGCCAATGGCATCCATCACCCACATCGGGCTCTCGCAAGCCACTCACTGTCAAATCGTGAGCTCGCCGATCGCGTGACTAGGTTCGACTGCCCTCTCGACTAGGTTGCTCCTTCCCCCCGGTCACGATTGGGTTCACTCCCCCATCCCCGATATGGGTCTCAGCCCTCCTCCCCTCCCCTCTCTTGCTGCGACTGGGTTTAGCCCCCCATCCCCGATCTGGGTCTCGGCCCCCCTCCCCTCCCCCCTCTTGTTGCGACTGGATTCAGCCCCCCATCCTCGATATAGGTCTCGTCCCCCTCCCCTCCTCCCCGTTGCAATTGGGTTCCTCGATCTGGGTTTCTCCCGGTGATCTAGTCGAAGGAGGGCGGACGACATAGGTTGGGTGACCGATGCCCACAGCCACGCTGTTCCCCGTTCGGCCGTTCTTCTATTTTATTTTATTTTTTATTTTTCAATTGTAATCTTGTAAGAGTGTTTTATTTTTTATTTAGTGTATATTTTTTAGCTACACTATCCAAATATGATCGAAAGGCTGAAAAAATTTTCCCCATTGATGGGGAAAAAAACAGGTCTCATGGTAGAAAGCTCTAAATATAAAATGATAATTTATTTGTTTAGTCCTTAAATTTTATACATTCTGTCACTCTAGTCCTTAAACTTTTGATTTTGATAAATTAGTCGTTGCATATTTGATTTTTAACAATTTGGGTCCCTAACATTGAAATTGATGGAATATTTTTTTTAATATAATGTATATAATCATGTTTCAACTCCATGTTAATATGAAATTTTACAAAATTTAATTACATTGTGTACAAATTTCTTATTAAAACCATTAAAAACTAAAATATTTTGAACTTAATGTCATAGCTTCTTTAAAATTTTTTAATTATTAGGCGATAAGGATACGATTATTTATGTTAAATTTCAAAAAATGTCCATCAATTATAGTGTGAGAGACTAAAACTGTTAAAAAATAAAAGTTTAGGATTAATTTACTAAAATAAAAATCCAAGAACTAAAAGGACGGAATAATCAGGGCTCGTTTAGGGTGCCATTTCCATATGGTATTTTACTATATGGATTTCAAAATCCCAACTCAAAATCAAACTTTCATCTCTTTAATTTTCAAAAAATTCAAATTTTAAAAGTTCATGATTTTTATGTCAAAATACTCGTATTGACGAGACAAACAAGATAAGATTTATTTTGTATATTTTTATCCAAAAATATTTTAAATTTTTATACTAATTTTTATATCATAGAACTTTTTAAAAAGTTTTTCCCACAATACATAATTTCAATTCAACTTTCAAAATACTATATTTAGGCCTCATTAGTTAAGGAATAAACGGTCAAATTATCAAAAGGTTTATATCCTAAAAAAAGAAAAAAAAAAAGAAAAAGAAAAAAGGGTTTTTATTTTTATTTTTTATCTAGGTTCGAGAGACTATACCTTGGTAAAGTGGCGGGAAAAGTTGGCGCCCAAACAGCGAAACACCCAAAAATCATGGATTTTGTTATAGGTGCAAATTCTAGATCTATAAATACGCGCTTCCACAACAGTCACAGAACCGCTCGCTGCCTTCATCCCTCCGTGTTCATCAGAAATCTTCAAGTACGTTACTCGCATCTGTTTTCTTTCTTTCTTTTACTCTTTTATTTTTTTCCTATTATACGATTAATGTTTCGATGAATACTGTGTTTGGGTAGTGAAATTTTCCGTATAGATATTTTTTTGTTACCTGCCCTAATTGGGAAATGTACGCTATTCCGATTCATCGAATGAGCAGAATCCTTGTTGATCTCAGGCTCCAACAATCGCACTTCGCAAAAACCCGTTTCACTGCAATTGTCTCCGTCGTCTCCTGATAATGGCCCACCAAGAAATCGAAAACAACAGCCCCGAAACCAAAGAGCCGGCGACCAAGATCCCCAAGCTTCACCAAAACGGCGACGCTGAAACCGTCTCGTTCTTCAAGGTGAAGAAGCTGTCCGAGAAGGCTGTTTTGCCATCCAGAGGCTCTCCTCTCTCTGCTGGTTATGATCTCTCAAGGTAAACCCATTTCCTTTCTTTCGCTTATTTTCCCCCAAATATTTCACTGTTTTAACTCTCTAAATTTACAGTGCGACTGAAACAAAAGTACCAGCCAGAGGAAAGGCTTTGGTTCCCACTGATCTGAGTATTGCGGTACCTGAAGGAACCTACGCACGAATTGGTAAAATCCATTATATTGTTTCTGTGTATATCTTAAACTTTTTTTTTTTTTTTTTGGGTATTTAACTGGGGATTTTGGTTTTGTGAAGCGCCTCGGTCAGGTTTGGCGTGGAAGCACTCGATCGATGTCGGAGCCGGTGTGATCGATGCTGATTATAGAGGTTCCGTTGGGGTCATTCTGTTCAACCATTCGGATGTGGACTTTGAAGTGAAAGAGGGCGATAGGATTGCTCAGCTGATAATCGAGAAGATAATCACACCAGATGTTGTGGAAGTTGAAGATTTGGATGCCACTATCAGAGGCAGTGGAGGCTTTGGGTCTACTGGCCTCTAGATCTCAAGCTGAGATCTTTGTTATTTTTTTTAATTTTTTCCCAGTTGTCTTGCTTGCCTGTTTGGTATGGCATTAAGGAGATCCTGGATCAGTAGTGTTAGTTTAGGAAAAGAAAGGCAAAAAGCAGCTTAGTTAGTAATTTTGTGGAACAGTTGGTGAACAATGGCTATGCTCATTTTCTGGTGGTCAATCTGTGATGTAGACCACACAGAAGAATACTTGTGATGGATGTTTAAAGCGGTATAATATTTCTATTATTATGACATGGATTATAATCTACATGTGTATATTTATAGAGTTTATTTGGTTTTAAGATTCAAACCTACAGTTTTCATCTCTTTTTCTTAGAAAGTGAACAAAAATTATAACTAATTTTTGAAAAATCAATAAATTTCATCCTAAAGATCTCATTTCAAACTTGAACACCAAACACAAGCATAAAATATATTGGAATTGGTTTAGCTACTAAGAATAATAACGCAACAGGTAAGAAAAAGTCATGTCAAAGAATAAACCAAGTGCGGAGATGTCAAAGGCACCGTTTATTTTGATTATTTAGTTATCGACACCTTGCGTTGTCTGCATTACAATTATGTTTCCAATACAAGACCTCCGTGTTAGGATTCCTTCCCAAAAGTTTTGATTCCTTCCCAAAAGTTTTATCCAAACAAAACAGCCCAAATTAAGTAGATGGGATATAAAACATATGCTTAACATCGAGAAAATCGCAAGCATAAAGACGATATATTAAAAGTAAAGCGGACTCTGGAAGCCAGAGTATTAAATACGGGCGGGCAGCTATATCCGGGGTAGAAGGGTTGGAAGATCGGAAGGGACATCTTGACTTGCCTGCAAGGACAAAAATAAGGTTAGTATCACAAATGTTCAAAGAGTTCTTGCAATACATGTAAAAAAAAAAAAAAAAAGCCTTGTTTCCTCTTTTGCACACCTCAAGGTATCTTGTTAGCAACGTTGTGGTGCTGTAGTTAAAGCCTTGAACAGGTTCTCCCTTGGTACGAGATGCGTGGAGTTGCTTTCTGACTTGAGTAGCAAGGGACTACATTCCCAAACACAAGAAACACGAGTCAGATCAGAAAAAAATAACTTTCCA
This sequence comes from Ficus carica, assembly GCA_009761775.1. Lineage (NCBI taxonomy): Eukaryota > Viridiplantae > Streptophyta > Magnoliopsida > Rosales > Moraceae > Ficus > Ficus carica. Next base: position 5,306,346 of record CM019745.1, on the reverse strand, counting down.
AAGTGGTGATGAAAAAGGAGTCACAGTAAAGTGGAAATAACCATAGTGTTCACTGAGTAATTACTAACCTTCCCCAGTTCAACTCCCCATTGGTCGAAAGAGTTGATGCCCCAGATGAAACCTTGTACGGCAACTCTGTGTTCATAGATTGCCAACAACTGGATACAGGCCAGTGACATCAAGAAACCAAGTTAAATATCATCAACAACTTCATCATGCAGATTAACCAATTTATTATGCAGTTTATCAGGAAAGACGGGCAATATTCACGGCCGTTAATTTGACCTCATATAAGTGATCAGTCTAGTAGCATTAGCTTTAAAAAAAAAAGTTAATTGCAAATGCATATATAGGCATCCAAAGTTCTTTGATAATTTAACAATTCAAAGAAGAAGGGGGAAGGGAGGGGAACCCCTTAAAACCACAAACCAAAGAAACAACAAACCTGTCCAATATTGTAAGCATTCAGTGAAAACAACAGAAGACTGAGAGAAGGTCGATTTCCAGAGAAGGTCTGTGAAACATAATGCAAAAGTTAGCACTACTAATTGACATGTACGGCAATAAAAAGCTCAAGGGAAATCACCTTATGAGGGATAAGATGCTGTGGAACATTCTCCTTTTGTAACTGCTCTATGGTCTAGCAGAAAAGGAAATTTGGTTAGAGACTTGGATCCTTGGCAGACACTTCGTCACAATATTTAATGTTGCGGCAATAAGTCCCAGCAACAGGAAAATTTTGAAAATCTTAGCATGTGAGATGTCCCAGAAGCAAGAGAACTTTCGAAATGTTCTTGCTATTGTAGTATATGCCAATTAATGTTAGGTAATTCTATTTTATTTTCTTTGTATAATCAATTTTCCTAAATAGCAAAACCATAATAGATTGCCAACTTAAGTTTGCAAGTATATCACTCTACACTGGTTGGTTTTGCAAGTATAATAATACTGCTATTATAACTATTACTTTTTTCTTTATATTGAGCAAAGAAATTTTTTTTTGTTCCCAAAGTACTATAATTATAATGGAAAATATTATTATGGAGGAGACAGCATCAAACTCACCTTCCCGTATGCAAGGGCATCTGGTTGCGCAAAGAAGTTGGACATAAGCTCATCATGGTTACTCACCAGTTCACCTGAAGAAAACAAAATAAACAAATAGAAACAGGATACGTAAGTATCATACTACCAATTTAAAGGAAAACAAAATGACAAATTTCGTCTAAAAGGCTAAGACAAGTAACCTTTCAGGTAAACTGGTTGCTGACTTTTCACAACACCAATAAAATCACAAGGAATAATACGACCCTGAAAGTTTATCATTGAACGATAAGTTGTGAAGTTAAGCTTGATAACAAAATCTACCATCCATAGCTCTTAGATTCAAAGATTGTTAATTACTTGTGTTGACGATAACAAATTATATTGATACCTGGTGAATGAGTTGGTAAAAGCTGTGCTGACCATTTGTTCCAGGTTCACCAAAGTCAATTTCACCAGTCTCAAAGGGAAGTGGAACTCCATCAATTGATACGCCCTTGCCATTACTTTCCATGCTAACCTAAATCAAGGAAAAGGAGAAAGAATATAATAGCATGTAAAGTACCATGCAGACTTCATTAACAAGAAATGGGAAGAATATTAAAGACATAAAAAGTTAAAAACAAAAGAAAGCAAACAAAGAAAGAGCTACGGCTGGCTTGCCTGTTGAATATGTGGGGCAAACTTCTCCAGAGCTTGGGAGTATGGCAAGATGGCCTACGAAATAAATGCTGTGTCAGTTTTACAGCTGAATGACTAGCATATAACATCGAAAGATGCTATATAATGGAAGCTCAAAAGAAACTCTGGAGCATGTGTTAACTGACCCTTGCAGGATATCCAAGAAATGAAACATTCCACACGCTCAACAAACCCAAAAGGACCTGAAAAACAGATGTCGTGGTATTGGACAGATTGTGAAATTATCAGACATGCATCATTATAGAACAGATTGGAAAATGATCTATGAACACCATGTAAAACACCTTTCTGGAGTACGATTCGATATACCCAAATGCTAATACTAATGCAACCCAGCTCTATGCTGAGCTAAATCCAACCAGGGGAGTTCTTTAATTATTATTATTATTATTTTTTTACTTGCTAAGAAAACAATCATGTGATGATGTTTAAATACTTACAGGTATATTTTTGTTATGAGGTGCCGTGTAGAAATGCTGATCAATGCTTGACGCTCCCTTTAAGAACCTTTGAGCGAAAAGATAAAACAAATTTTCAATGCAAACAACATCAATAATGTAGTATAAAAGAAAACTGTTTGATTATTTAAATTCAGGAACACAAAGAACCTCATCGATTATTTACAGAGGAAAAACAGACTCGCAGTTCTTACTTATTGATTGCAAGATGAAGTGCACTCAAATCTCTACATCACAAATTTTAGAAACAACTAAAATAGAGCTGTAGCAGTTATGAGTGACATACTTTTCAACAATTGAGAAACCGTACTGGAGAGATAAAGGCAACACCCCAACAGCACTGCAAACTGAAACCAGAAGTACCAATCAAATGTCAATCGGTGGAAACTTGGTACAAAAACAAGCAAATCACTTACCGCTATACCGTCCACCAACCCAGTCCCAGAATGCAAAAGCATTGTTGGGATCGATACCAAACTTTTCCACAAGCTGCATCAGAAGTAAACAAGAACAACAGGTGATGAGAACAACCTTCACATGTAACAAAGAATGGTCCGTGTACGTGAATTTCAGCAAAGTTTTTTCACTAACGCAGTAACACTAATGAATTTTTTTGCAGGAACGTTTTGGAATTAAATTCATTACATTGAAAGGAAGGAGAGAACTTATTAAATTTACATAAAAGGAGCATATCCCCTGATATGAAACAAAGTCAGCTATGAACTGGAGTTCAAAAATATTTAGATAAGCAGATTTTTATCCACAGCGCATCAGTTTTTTAAATAGAAACTAGATTAAAAAATGTGATAAAAGAACCGAGGTTTTGTGTTGACATAACCCGCGAACATGGTCTATAATGGGTGAATGGATGCCTGATTAGTGAGTATGCATCAGGAGTACTTTCATTAGAGAAAATAAAGCTGCCAAACTGAGATTAAGAACACATGATTTACTTCATAAACCGCTCACACCCCAAAAGAAAACTCAAAAGACCTAAAGAGAAATTAAAAAAGAAAAAAAGAAAAAGAAGACAACATAGAAGAAGAAGCAGATCAAATGTGATACAACTGATGCTTAATCACCAAATACAGGAAATGAAAGGAATAATACCGTAAGATTTGTACTGACTGCCACCATGTGCTTTGCAACGGCAGAAGGCCTAAAAATAATATACAATAATAAGAGAGAGACGTAAAGAAAAGGAATAGGGTTGAGCATTCATGTCGTAGTGCACTAACCCAAGAGCAGCAGAAATCCACTCCCTAAGGGTCCTAGCATTCAACATTGTTTCCGCTGTTGTGAAAGTCTTCGAGACCACCACCACTGAAAATGTAACAAAGCGATCCAAAGATAAAAAACCATGATGGAACTTACGTAAAATAATGGCAAGAATTAGCATCTAGGAATTAAAAGAAAGTAAAAACAAAGGGAAGTCATTTACCGAGGGTAGTTTCAGGGTTTAACCCAGTGATATTTCTAGCAACGTCAATAGGATCAACATTTGCAAGACTGCAGGCAGAAGTAAAAATAAGATCAAGTTGAACTCAACCTATGATAATACTACAGCGTTATGATATATTATTATTGTTTGCTGAAGCATTATATACCTTAAAGCCCTATTATATAATTTCGTTTGGAAAGGGCATCCTATGGTACAGTTTATAAATGTGCGATATAAAAGTTCTGCAAGTCATCGCCATTTAGGATCTGACGAAGTAAAAAATAGAAAGATAGGGCCAACTCTTCCAACCAAGTTGAAGGTTAACCCAAATTAAAAAATCTACTAGAAAGCTGAATTCACGAAACTAAGATCATCTTCAATGTAATGCCAAACTCATGTGCCAAAACCAAATTTTGGCATTTGGGTTTAAAAACCACTCTCCAATGGAATTCTATTTCGAATGCCAAATTTGGCAATTGCTTGCCACTAAGTATAGCAAATGCCAAAATTTGGCATTTGATTGCTATTGGTTGATGCCTTGACTTTTTCATTAATTCACTACTCTATTGTTGTTCCATTTTTTTTTTAAGACTAAAAGTAGTTTTAAAGCTTAATAATGACGACGAAAGATAGAAATAAGATTAGAAATAGCCTTGTGTATTTGATCACAAAGTAGGATAACATATCAAATGCTATTTTCAAACTTTTTTTTTTTTTTGGTTGACAAATATGGCATTGGCATTTTTCATGGGAGATGGTCTAATGACACTCAATGAAGCATAAAGTTACAATGCTGTTAGTACTCACAATCTAAGCTGGCGTCCTTTTGCTGATTCAATAGCCTCTGGATCTGCAAACACCACCAGAAATCCATAAACATCATGTAATGCACACTATCAACTTAATAAAAGAAACTTAACTATTTTCAAGTAAAAAAAACTAAGAACCCATTTTGTCTAAAAGATAATAAAGTCCGAAAAATGGAGCTCAATATCAACATATGTACAGCGTGATTGCAACCTGTTTGAAGAGCAGTATGCACAAATAAAGGACCTAAGAAGCTGCCACCGATACCAACAGCAACGACATCCTTCAGCGGCTTTCCTGTAGCTCCAACCTACCAATACTTGTCTATTACGAGGCAACCCAAGCATAACGTTTCCCCAAAAAAAAAAAAAAAGGCATCACCAAAAAGCTAAGGTACATTACCCAAGAGCCACTGCGGACACTGTCAGAGAACTCCTTGATCTTGTCAAGAACTTTCCAAACCTCTGGGACCACATTCTTCCCATCACTCTGAATAACTGCGTCTCTAGGAGCACGGAGAGCTACATGAAGTACTGATCTATTCTCCGTGCTGTTTATCTGAAGGCAATACCAAGAAAATAAGCAAAGAGAATCATAATATCAGAAGAAAATAAGTCTTAGCTCAACATTGAATAGTTATGAACAATCAAATGGTCTTTTATGAATTTTGCTAAGACTACAGCCCACATCGTGGACATTTTCAATGAAGTTCCTTAAACTGAAATTTCATGACTAAGAAGGCAATGTGCTCGAAAAGAAGCAAAATAATTTATCAAAAGTATTGAAAGCCCAATGCACAATTTATCCACAAATTTTACATGATTAAGATAAACCTGAACTTACATGCTCTCCATTGAACATGCGGTTAATCTTCTCTTTGAGATTTGCTGCCTGCATTGCCAAAAACACAATTAGACAAAGTACTCCACGAAGAAAGATAAAGAAAACAAACAGAATGCGTCAAGGAATTCACCTCCGCCAATTTCAAGAGCTTTTCAATAGTTTTGACAGTAGCATTCTGCCGTGAGTAGTCCAAGAGTAACCCATCAAACTCACTGCAGCATAATTAAATGTAGACACATCAAAATGATACTTGTAGCTTCTCAAAGGAAAATACGGCACCACCGGTACTAAACACTACTACAAACAGAAGGTGGGCCTCCTCTGGGACCCATCTTCTATTAGAGGTGATGCTTTACATTATTCAAATAGAACAACAGCAATCACAAACAAAACTCTCAAACTGTTTTACAATATTTCTAGACATGGAAATACCATATTTAAGGAAAAAAAAATATAAATATAAATATAAATAAAGATAAAAAAAAAAAAAAATTTCCAAAAGGATTATCATACACCAGCATTGATTGGCATCGTTGAGCATCACTCATCAAATCACGCAAATGGGTCGCCTTAATCTCCTGAACATGGGCCTGCAAACAACGCACATTTGAAATCATGTGTATATTCAACAGTTTTTCACGTTACCTTGCCGCTAAATAACGATTTAATTACCTTTAAGTCCTTCCAAGCCTCAGTACCAGATATCAGAGCAGAGGAAGCCATATCAACTGCGTGGAAAAACCAATTCTCTGTCAGAGAACAGCATCAAAGTGACTAAATAATATACCATTTTACCTTGAAAAGGAGAAAATTTACTTTTAAGCAGGCTGATTTAAACAATTCTTTTACTTCTCAATCTCAAATGAGAAAAAAAAAAAAAAACAGTATTTAACTATTTTCGTTCCTTTTCCCGCATTTTCTCAGCAATCGGTGAATTTTAAAGCATGACGCGGCTAATCGAAATCAATGTAAAAGTTTTTTCTTTAATCAAATTTTTACGAAATCATAAAAAAAAAATAATAATAATAACTGGTGCCAACAAAACAAGATAGAATCACATCGATACAGACAAAAGCAAAACGACGGTTGAACACCCAATGGAATAAAATCTGAACAGATTTTCCTTAAAAGCATAAACTTAATATTGGCGAGAATAATTCAAACACGAAAAATTCCAAAAGAAAAAAGATATCAGCTTCAAAACTCCTATTTAATTAAGATAGAGAATAGTGCACGGTAATTGAGGCATACCTGGGAAATCAAAAGCCTTTTTTTTAAATTTTTTTTTCCAGGAAAATGAGAAGAAAATGGAGAGAGAAGGAAAGGGGTAAAGTAATAATATATTCTATTTGATCGGACAGAAGGAGATAGGATTTGAGATGAAGAGTTGTTGGCAGCAATTGGAGAAGACAAGAAGAGAAGCTTCTTTCCGTTTGCACCCAAAAGAAAAGAGTGTCGTTTGGTTGACAAAACAGAAGGGTAAAGATGTCTTTGTCACGTGGCGACGGCGGGTGCTATCTGAGTGAGTACGGACATGTGTTGCTTTCCATGATGATGGATCGATGCTTAAGGCTTACGCTGAAGTGTACACGTGGCGCGTGCTAATACGCAGCACTCGTGATCTGTGCCACGTGGAGATGTGATTTTTAAACAATAGAATCCGAGCCTGGAATCCGGTGTTCTCCACGCAGCTGCCCGCTCTAATCGTAATTAAAGACATGTACTTCTTTCTTCCCTTTTTTTTTTTTTTTTTTTTTAATAAAATAGCGACACGCCGTTTTCAAGAAAACAAAACCTAAGGTGAAAGTGTGTGTGTATATATATATATATATATATATATAAATTTTTAATTTTTCGTTAAAAATTTAGGTTCATTCTCCTCTTTATTTTTTTAAGGAAAATTTAGGTTCATTCTTGTGTATTTTAAAATTTTTAACTTTTATCTCCTGAATTTTGAATTTAACTTCACTTTACACTTTTATTAGAATTTCTGAAAAAAAAAAAAAAAAATCCTATTAAGACCATTCCACTAAAATGTTTACTAAAAACAAATAAAAAAGACTACATTAATGCACTTCACTCTTTTTTTTTTCCATTTATTTTTAACTAAAATTTTGATACAAAAGGTAAGAAAATGGTAAATTTTTAAATCTAAGAAGTAAAGTGAAAATTTTAAAATCTAAATGAGAATAATCTTAAAAATTAAAAAGGTATGTCATTTTAAAAAACTTAAAAAATGTCCTCTGACCTCTCTCCTAATGATCGACACAAAATATAACGACAAAAAGACATGTCATTTTAGGAAAACACTTTAATCCGTTGAAAGGACAAAAAAAAACACAAAACGATATGTCAATTCACTGACATAAGCGAAAATCCAGGAAAGGACAATTACTCAGCTATAAAACGACAGAAACTCATCGCCGAAAAGGCGGTCGTTTAAGTTTTTGCTCAAACGACAGTCCTTAAGTTGACAGAAGACCTATCATATTGTCCATTAACGACCAAAAATAAATTCAAAAAGCGACGAGTTCTAAACGAGAAAAGAAAGAAACTACTTCAAACGACATGTCGTGATAATTAAACGACCAAGACCTGTCATGGGATATAATGGGGAATCTTTGAGGTGAAGGACGTATATATAATATATCATGAACCCATTAGTGGGCATATATGCGGTGAACTGCTCGAGAGTGGTTCTTCTCTAACAATTAGCAGAAGCAATTCCATCATTTCATATTACAGAGAGAGATTAAAAACCCACACCCTTTTTGGGTTTATTTGAAAGAAAACTTGTATAAACACTTCGATAACCGGCGGATAAGTAACTAATTCTACATGTACCCAGCTTAATTTATATCATTTATCAATCCTGTGACTCCTGATCCGCAGTTTTTGATATCGCTGTTTCCTCTTTTTTCTCTTTCTTCGGTGGTTTTACCTCCTTTTTCTTCTCTGTGTGCTTAGCCATCTTTCTTGATTCATTAGTCCCCTGTATAGGCATGATTCTTGTCGTTAGAATTTTGTCTTCTTTTCTACGGTACAAAAAACTTAGTCACGGGTTTTTTAAAAAACTTTAATGGGAACAAAATCTTTGATTAGATTCAATAAATGAAACTATAAGAAACTTCTCGATACAAAAGAAACACCAAGTGGAGACTATTTTATTGCTACCAGATATTGACTAAAACGCTCGAAATATTCTGCAGAAGCTCAATTATTTTAAGTATGCACAGAGACTTCCTTAAGAATAAATAAATAAATATATAAGCAAAAGGACAAACACATATCATAATGCCTTGTTAGTGTAGTCAACCAACCATCACGCTAAGTTGGACCTAATGATAGAACCCCACAAGACAAATGTCAACAATTTTTTTATTACTACATTTTCATCAGTACAATATAGTGGCCAAGCTTCATTAAAAACAAAAAAAAAAAAATAGTGGCCAAGCTAAAAGTTTTCAACTTATAATTATGTAAGAAATGAATTTCAGTTCACCATTTTCATGGTCAAAGTACATCAAAGTCGGCCATTCTTCAAGTATTATGCCGCTCTAGAATTGTTTGCACTACAACAAATTAGGCAAACAGATGAAATAAGATAAAGTTGAAGCTCGGAATAGTTCTTTAGTTGCAATATAATAAGATTCATAAAGTGATTACAGTTATAATATAATATAGTGATAATTTTATACCGGACTTTCACCTAATGATTTAGAGTTCGAAACCCACCCTCAATTATTAAATAAATAAATAAATAAATAAATAACCCAACATTGGATCTGCCGGAGATCTTCTCCTAAGAAGCAGATTCACAAATTATCATAAAAAAAAAAAGAACAGTGAAACAAATTCAGAGCATATCAAAGCTAATAGAGACGAACTTGAATCACTTAGCTACTAGATTTCAGGAAATAATTAAAGCCCACAAACAGAAGAATTAGAGCACTTAATTATCAAATAAACTTGAAATCCAGTGAAAGCCCCTGATCTAACAATTAGGGTTTTTTTTTTTGGTGGGAAATAGATTACTAACCTTGGATTTAACAGGAAGATGATCAAGAGCGGGGAAGAATAGAGACATCTTGGCAATCTCCGAGAAGGCAGAGTCTCTAACCCCAGGAACATCACTGACCAAATTCTCATAAGCAGCCTCAAAAGCCTCCTGCCAAAACCTCGGCACTCGTCCGCTTCTGCTCTGCGCGTACACATCCCACATGTGCTTCACCATCTTCTCTCTCTCCTCCACTTCCTTCTCTCACCCAAAAAGGAAAAAAAAAAAAAAAAAAACATTAATACTTAAAAAAAGAAGAGAAAAAAAAAAGAAGAGAAAATCAGCGACAGAGAAAGAGAAATTTGACCAACCAGAATGTCAAGATCGTCGTAATTGGGAGAACTGAAGTCGTCGGAGAATCGGGAAAGGTTACCGACGGACCATTTAAGAGTGACGGAGCCAGTGAACATGGACCAAAAGGCCAAGAGAAGAAGCGCAGCCAAGACCCAGAACTTGTACGACGAAGTCTTCCCCAACAGGCCACCTCGGGAGCTCTCTCGCCTCACCACCGGCGGGTCGTTTTCCTTCATGGCTCCGGCCGATCGGGCAGTGGTCTCCGAATTCAGAATTATTTGAGGATAGTGCTTATGAATGCTTTTAGAGAAAGAGGAAGAGACGGTGATGAAACACAAGAGGAGAGAGAAATGTAGTGGGTTGGGGTTCGTCGGCTAGTAATGGTATGGGAGTGCAGTGTCTGTAGTTAGTGTGTGAGTGGGGTAGGTTGGTGGGGTTTTCTTTCATAAATGTTGGTTTCCGAGCTGCTTAATGAAAAAGTTGAGTTGACAGTGGGCTCTTCTTAACAAGATTCCAATCTCCCCAGTCGATGGTTACCCAACTGTTGGCCTCTCTATGGTCCTCCTTCTACGCGGGATTTCAACGACCTAGTTTGACCTTAAGTGCGTTTAATCCGGTGCAACTACAAAATATGCAACCTATAGTCTTATTTCACACTCTTTTTTATTTTTATTATTTTAATCACCGGCGAACCTTTATTTTCTATTTTTTATTTGAGAATGGAAAGATACTTGTTTTTGTTTTTGGAATATAGTGATAACTTTCAATCAATCGGTTAGATCAATTTGAACTGCAGAAGTTACAAATAACGGGACAATTTTAATATTTTAAAATATCCCGTTTATTTTTCGTTATCCATGGAAAGATTTAAACCGCAAAGTTGGAAATTATTTTCGTATTGGATTGTAAGAAAAGGAAAAAAGTTGCAAACTCTGTTCATATACTCCACTTAATTCTAGTTTTCAAGTAACAACTTATCTTTAGAGCAAATAAAAAGTAATATGTGAGTTGTCTAAATGTTTCAAAAATTATCATATTAATTGAAATTGAAAGATTACTGTTTGATGGAGTAGTTTGAGTTGGGATTTTTAAGTTTCAATAGTAAATTTTTTTGAATTTCAGAAAAGATAAAAAACATTTAAAAAAAAGATAAAATAAAATTTGAGTTGAATGAAATTGGATGGGTAAACCAAACATGCCCTATCAATGAGTGAAAAAATGACAGCTTACTATTAATATTCAAAAATTAAGATGATCTTAGCATTGTTCAAGGATAATTTTGGTTTTCATGGGATTAGAGAATAATGGGAATAAAAAATGAACGGCAAGGTAACAACGTTGTTGACTTTTAGGAGGAAAAAAGAAAAACCAAATATATGTCACTACAGGACATGGTGATGGTGTCACCGACACATTAAAGGACAAAAAAGGTTTGCAACATGCATCCTGAGAGACGCAATTCATAAATGCAGTTCCGTCGTCTTTTAGGATGACCTTATCTCTTTTCCATTTTATTCCCTCATTTCACCTTATCCTATGTCATTTGGACACGTCCAACAATCTATTTAACTTTTTCTTTTGGCTCAAAATTTTTCTCACTAATTGATAAGTGGTAATCCTTCCACCGTCCCATTGATCACTTCTTTAGTTCTTTATCGCGTATTCGCGTTACATATTTTTCACCAATTAAGATTTTATTTTAACCTTAGTCGCGTACAGATTATTATTGGTTGCAGTAATTTCCAATTAAAGAAAAAAAAATTAAAAAAAAAAAAAAAAACAACACAACAACGAAGAATTAATGGCACGGTAGGTCATTTATTCCGTCATAATTTTATTGATGAATTAATTTTTTATACTTACAATGGCTAAAGCGTTAATTGTAGATGAAAAATGTCACCTGCAATGCACACTACTACTCTCTAAAATATGCAATTGCAAAATAACCTTGTAAAACCAAGAACAATCAAAATAAAAATATACTCAGACGATTCTAAAACAATCCAACCATCAATTAAAAGAAAATGCTTAAATCTTTGGCCGGTAGATATGCAGTTGTTTAACACTTCCAAGTTGAATCCTGACGAGGGTACCCAAACTCCACCCACTCAGGCCGGCCAAAAAATGCTCCGGTGGAACCCTCCTCGCTTACACAGTCATCAGCGCTTCACCCTCCAACATCACCAATACCACATCCGGCGACACCATCACCGTCCGCTCAGCAGGCCCTCCAAATTACCTTGACAATGCTACTAGTCCACAAGAACCCCCCTCCCCCGCGGCACTTTCACCACTTTCCTGCCAGCCTGCTGGCAAACACTTCTCACTCCACGTCTCTTTCTTTTCTAAAGGATTGCCTTCTATAGAGGCTGCTTCTGTTTATTTTCTTTATTAGAGTCTCGTTGATAGAACAATTTCAACTCCCCAAAAGTTGTGTTTTTCTCCATTAGAATTTATCCTTTTTTATTTTCAATCTTCTATTTTTCTTTTTTTTAGCTTGAGCTTGATTAAACCATCTTTAATCATTAATGTTTGTATCACATACTACTTTCAATCCATTTTACCAGATATCAAAAGTTATTCAAAGAGATTTTACCTCTAAAATTAGACCAAGATCCACACTGTCACAAACTTAAAGTTCAGGCCTTAGCAACGCACAGGCTACATCAACTATCACCAACTGAAGATACAAGAAAGTAGCAGTACTCCAACCAAACCATCAAGCCATGAATGGCAAACAAATAATTCTTAAAAAAAAAAAAAAAAAAAAAAAAAACACACACACACACACACTTAAGAAAGCGACCAAAACTCATGCCCAGATTCTCCCACTCTTTTCCTCACATCACCTATTTATTCTTGACCGATACAGGTAAGTTTCAGTTCTCTCTTTACTACGAATAAGCACATATTGCATGGCTTTAAGATATATACACAGAATTAACTAAATTGACTTCGACACAATCTTATAAAACTACAATTCCGTATACTAATTGAAAAGTAACAAGTTTTACTTATCTTTTCCTAACTAGAAGTATAAGCCAATGACATACAATTCAAGTTTTATTTTATTTTCGCCTTTTAAAAAAAAAAAATACAAGTCAAGATTGATGGCGATAATATGATTCAGCCAGCATTTGAAACAGGGCAAAGGAACAAAAACAGGACAAAAAGAAAACAAAAATTTGTGAATTAAGGTGTAAAACACTGTTATATGTCAAAATGAGAAATAACATAGTAAAAAATCCTCCGAATTTCAGATATTGATGGCATCAGATAATAAGCGGAGTTGTTTGTCAACACTGTTCATCAGTACTATAAATAAGTTTTTCATCACTTGCCATCTTCCAAAACACAATTTTTCGTAACATGCAAATAAAGTTTAAAATTGGTGAATAAGACATTACAAAAAAACATACAAGACACGAAAAAACTACCAGAAATCAAATCTACCAATGGATTTGGGAACAACGTTCAATTAAGCTCAGAAGTTGCATATCAGATCACAGATTAACTCATACGTCCAGACATATATAAAAGCAACATCATCATAGCAAAACAAACAAGATTTCAAAAACATAATCTTGAAACAATGGCTAATTTTTTTTTTTTCTCGATTTACAACTAAATTGATAGATTGAGACTCAGAGATAATTCCACAAGTGGATGATAGGCAGACAATCAACACGGCATCAGATTCAGACCGCCCGTCTGCTTTTTCTCATCATCGACTTCAAAAATAAAACTCCTAAACGCAAACAATAAAATTAAATGAACACGCTTAACAGGCATCAGAAAATGAGAGAGTTTGATGTCTACAGTTATTTCAGTGTGTAGTATAAGTGTGATTTTTTTTCATCACTTGCCTGCCCATTATTACATTAAATATAAAAGTGAATTCATCTAAAAATACTAAAATGATACGAGTTGGAATATAAATTGGCATCAGATAAAAAATAGTTATCAACACGGATTATCAGTATATCAATAAGCGGTTGAATAGTATTCATCACTTGCCATTTTTTTTTCCTCTAATTGACAAGATTCTTAATATATATATATATATATATATATATATATGTATTAACGACACAAAATATAGTTATAAATATATGAATAGATGTCCGAAGGTCCATTTGACGCCAAGGCAGAAAAATAAGAAATGCGATGGGCTGGTAAGCCATCCTTTTCAGTATATGCATCCGATATATCTCCTACAGCATTGGATTTTGCAAACACAGGAAAGGGTAAACCAGATGCAAAACATTATTTCACCCAAAAAAAAATGTTCTAAACTCCATAAACGATCGGATCTGTACATGATTCTCGAGAAACAAAATCAGAAGAAATTGGAATTGGATAATTACCCTAAATTGATCAAGCAGTGTGCGAAGAATTGTGGGATTTCAGAGGGGAACAGAGGAACGCAATAGTGTTACAGAAGAAATGGGAGAGCATCGAAACTTAAGCTGCGGCAAAAGAAAAAAAAATGTGGCGGCAATAATGCTGTGTGGAGGTCGAGTTTGGAGGTCTTAAATAGGGCTTTGCACAAATTAGGGTTTTTCTGGGGGCATGCCAAAATTACCATTTTGCCCTGTGTCCTCTGTAACGGTAAACACCCGTTGCATCTGGCTTTTTTTTTTTTGGGTCACCTCTGGAAAGAAAATTAAAATCCCTATTAAATACATGTAATCATGTATGTATAAACGCAAAAAAAAAAAAAAAAAAAAAAAAAAAATTGATTCCCTCAAATTTTATTTAAAAAAAAAAAAAGATTTTGTTTTGTAATGTCAACAAAATTAAAACTTTATTGTTGAAGATGGGTTTCAAGTTTGTTATTGTTCATCTCTTAAAAAAAAAAAAAAAAAACGGTGCGCTTTTGTTCAAAAAACGACACGAAGTGGACTAAAGTTTTATGCCGTTCATCCAATAAGGTCATTGTTACCGTTCATCCAATATGGTCATTTTATTGGGAACTAAACTAAAATTTGTCATCGTTCGTTGTTAAAACGACATGTTTTTAGATTGTAAAATTATGTTGTCGTTTATGGATAAAGACGAAATTTGGTAAGTAGTACAGTTTGCTGTCGTTTACTCTTTTGAAAATAAACGACATTGCGTTCTCAGTTCAACAGTCGGTTTTGTATTTTAAACTAAAGTTGTCGTTAAATTATAAAAACTTGATGTGCTCTATTTTTTTTAATGAAAGACGCGTTGCGTTCCCAGTTCAAGAAACGGTTTGTATCTTAAATTTTAACTCTAGTAGTCATTAAATAGTAAAATTTGATTTTTTTTTTTTTAATGAAAGCAAAATGTCATTCTACGTTGTAAAAACAAAAAGACATGTCGTTCATGTTCTAAAATTATGCTCACTTTTATTTGTAACAGGATGATAATCGTAGTATTTAGAAACATTTGTCCTAGATTACTTTGTACTGGTTATAATTAAAACTACATGTCGTTGTGTTTATCAAGATTCATGTTGTTAAGGAAATGGTTGTTTCTGTAGTGTGACACTTTGTTGTCGTTTATTTTCAAACGACCTGCAATTACTTGGAAAAGTTTTGTCCTTGTTTTATATTGAATAGCACGACATAATATAGTTTTTGGCTTATCAACTCATATTTTGAACTAAAGCGACACGTGGTTTACAAAATGTCTTATAACTTGTTTGGTGTTCCAATTAGATCTCAAATTTTTCATCTTAATTTTTGTCTTTTTCTCAAAAGTCAACAAAAATTATAAGTAATTTTTAAAAAGTTAACCAACTCCAACTTTAAAATTTCACCACCAACTAATTAACAAACCAAACGAAGGCTTAGTATCTTTAAAGTTTGTTGTCGTTTACGGGACTTTAAACGACATCCCAACAAAGAAAGAACAATCAAACTTGAATTCTTTAGCCAAAATATAAAATGAAACTAGAAATTCTCAAAGTACAAAAAGAATTATTTTCTAGCGTAAAGCACAAAAATCACTCCAACCAGATCCACTCATGAGTATACAATTCAAGACCTATACAAACATATTTACATCAAATATATATATAAACCATGTATACATATCCGCTAACTCTCTCCCGATCTTTGTGATCCACCTCATGAACATTATTATCCCTCTTAAGATCAGCCGGAGGCAGAAAACTCTCCATGGACAACCCACAAATATTGAAGTCAATCTCTTCAATCTTCCAAGTCTCCTCGATCTTTCTCTTGTGATTGTGAGCCTCTCCATACCTATAAAGCATGGCACTCGTTTTACCACTATGAGCTATGTTTATACCTTCGACGTATCTATAGTCTTCAATCACCGTCACGATGCTCGTCTCCCAAAACACGTTGTCGTTTCCTCTCGCCGGCTTCATCCTCACCAACTTCGTGTCCTCGAACTGGACGATGAGACCCGTGCGTTGGCTGAAGTATCCCCAGATCGTGTGGCGAGAGATCTCTGTTTGCGGCGTGCTTTGCGCTTTAAGGAGGTTTAGGGCTGTCTCAAGCCTTAGTACGAAGCAATCTTCATTGTTTATGGTTTGCTCTCCCACGCATACGGCTTCTAGGAACAAGTTTGCTATGCACCTAGGGTCCAATCCCTAATTAATTTGACATCATACAATGGAGTTAATTAATAGGGTAATTATAAAATGTTTTATTTGTTAGCTCAATAGATTACGGACAACCTAATATTTACATCTTCTCCCTAGCTAGATTCAAGATCAAGGGAGTTTACTAATACTCACTGTATATATATAACGTATATTTAGCAAAGGAAAAAAAAAGGGAGTAAAATCACTCGAAAAAAATAGAAGCATTAAAAGCAAAACAAAACAAAAGAAAGAATGTTTTCTATTTTCTTGACAAAATACGAAAAACTTTTTCTTTCATTTCTGTTTCCTGACCAAAACAGAAACAAGAAAAATGTTTCGGAGCAAAACGAGAAAAGTACTCAAAACCTTAAAAGTTCCACAAAGTACCATTTGGGAAATGAAGTGACATACTTGGAAGAAGCGACGGAGTGGTCTTGGGGGGCCTTTATTTGCGTGAGAAGGTTGAGAGGAAGACTGATTCCAAGCAACCTTGCCATCACTGCCTGCATTGACCTTGAAGCCCGAAACGACGAGTTCTAAGTACCACAAGTCGGGATTCTTTTGCCACAACACAAATCCACCAACCTCACTCTTGCCTTTGGTACGCACACTATCATCTCCCTCGTACATTTCCGATCCCGTCATCTTCACCTGCCCCACCGCGTACATGCTTTTAATCAAATTCAACGCCGCTAGTCCTCCCGTTGCCGCCAAATATTGTTGAACAATATATTTTGCCGTTGAAGCTTCCTGTAAAAATAACAAAACCAACAATTTTTTAATCAATTTTATTACCAACTCTTAAAACTGTACATGTATATTTGGGTCATTGGTACTTGGACACAAATAAAAGAGTACGATTACCATCTTTTTAGCTTAAATTGACACCTTCTATTTAGACCTTAAATACAGATATGTATGGGACTACAAATTCATCTTGTGTCTTTCCTTTTATGTGCTTTATCATTTGCTTTAGAGGGTAACATTTATACATTGGATTAGTTCGAAAAATAAAAATTAATCATGATAAAAGAACGACACTAAGGGATACCGGAGGTGTTAAATACTCAACATTAAGAAAATATAAGTCCCATAATATTTAGTCATTTGTTATTACTTGTGGAGATTAATTAACACCGGTAATACTTTCAAGATTTTTCTTATAAAAAGAGAAACGAAAAATGAAGTTCATGATCTTGCATATAGGATATAAAAGGAAAAGTGCTAAATATGGCGGTGGTATATTATTCAGTCAAAAACTGTTATCCGTACCTACGTTCGGGGTTTTTTGCATAAAATTATTATGTAATATTTTTTCGGGAGTCTCTTCGGGAATTTATTTAAATCGAGCAATAAGATATCACCTCTTATTTTTCAAACAAATAATTATAAGATTTTTTTTTCGAATGAACGTGATGATCTCCAATCGAACGCCATGCTGCCCCTATATTTGACGAAAGTTGTATATATATATATGTGTGTGTTTGAAAGCTATAGCAATGGTAAAGCAACAGGCAATTATGTAAAAAAGTACATATATATTTATATACACTTATGTTGCTTGCTTACGAGAGAACCATCTTTAATGGGACGGGAGAGTGCGTCAGGTTGAACTTGAAGAGGGATTAGAGGAGAGCCAACAAGCTTAAGCAAAGCCATAAATTCATTGCTTGATCCAGAAGAGAGATGCGAAGACTTGTCGGCGGCGGATTGAGCTTTCATCAAGGAACGGAGATTCTGCCACCGCAGCGAGGCATTGCTGCCCATGCTGGTGAACATTTCCTCCGGGATAGGCACCTCCAACACAGTTTCCAGCCCATTTTCTTTCTCAAAATTAGGACAAAGCTTCCTCATAGAAAAATTAAAAAAATAGGAAACCTCCCCTCTTTCCCTCCTAGCCCTAAAGTGTCATATTTGGGGTAATTGACATTATTGCCGGCTCTGTAAGGCCATTAAGGCAATTGCCTAAGGTCCCCCTTAAGACAAGGCTCCTTATTATTAGGATCATTAATTAATTACCTTTAAACCTCAAGCTTTCTTTGTTAACAATCCTTAACTAATTGGATTTGGATTCTCTATCCCTCCTGTAAGATTTAGACACATCATCAATTCAAATTTTGAGATTAACAGAAAGAATAGCCTTTAACAGACGCCAAATTATGTTCTCTCCTTTTCTTTTTCTTTTAAAAAAACAAAAAAAACAAAAAACAAAAAAACAAAACAAAAAAAAATTAAGGATTTACAATCTATATTTTTATATCTTTATCAAATTTAATGAAATTGTTATATTTTTCTAATTTGGTATAATTTACCAATAAGATATTATCCTTTAAAAAAATGATATGCCATATAATTAATTGACATTTTGGAATCGTACAATCACCATAAATAATTCCACGAAATGTGTCTTCGACATTATTCTTCACTTGGATTCAGTCGTCTAATGAAGATTCGGTCCTGCCAAATATGGCCGGCTTTGTCTCCACTATATATACCGAAGCTCAAAAAATATATTTCTTCACCAAATTCCACACAAAATCTCAGTGAGCACTTCAATTTTCTTTTCTTTTCTTTTCTTTGATTTTTGATTTTTATTTTTTAAAGATAAGATGTCATTGGCAAAACGCTTTAAGCTTAAGTTTCCTAGTGTGAACATACCTTCGTTCCGACTCTGTCGCCTGAAAAGCCCTTCCTCTCTCCCAAAAACCCAAGGCCGGTGAATTACCGGCTATCACCGGTTAACCCGAAGGCATTAGACATCACCTATCCCTGCCTCCCGGCTTCGCCACCAACAACACCGGACTACTCTTTCATCTTTTTATCGAAAACGAAGATCAAATCGGACGGCGGTGGATCGCTGTGCCGCTCTAGATCGTGCGGTCAGCACTCCCTCTCCGACTCCAGCGCAGAGTTCCCCTGCTGCAGCGTCGAAAACGTCGTCGTTTGAAGCGTCGGAGAAGTTCTACGTCAAACAGAAAGTTCACAACAAGAAGAAGACGAAGAAACCGAAAGAGAGCAACGAAGATGACGACGACGAAAACAGTTTAGTCCTTCTCGATTCTTCCAGAAGCTTCGCGAATCCTTCGAACGACACCGTACGCGAGAGATCGAGACGGAGAGAGAGAAAGGCGGCGAAGGCTGCGGCGGAGGAGAAGGCGGAGATTGAGAGGGATGTTCGGAGAGTTGGTGAAACGGCGACGTGGCTGAGGGAGAGGGAGACGGAGGGGAAGAAGAAGGTGAGGGAGAGCTTCGCGGTGGTGAAGAAGTCGGAGGATCCGTACGAGGATTTCAAGAGGTCAATGTTGGAGATGATAATGGGGAAGCAGATGTTCGAGGCCAGTGATTTGGAGGAGCTCTTGCACTGTTTCTTGACTCTGAATTCGAAGCAGTATCACGGAATCATCATCGAAGCCTTCTCGGAGATTTGGGAGATTTTGTTCTCTGATGATTCTCATGTCAAACATCGACTTTCCTTTTGATCATCACTAGCTTCGCTTCGAGCTTGAACTTTGAATTTATTGACAATGTTTAGTGTTTAAATTGTCCATCTCAAATAAATTACAATAAGGGGAAAATAAAAAATAAAAACCGGACTAAGAGTCGGAACATGAGATAATCTTTTCTCTTTTTCTTTCAATTTTTTATCTTACCATGATATTTTTTTCCTGGATAAATAACTAACCATTATGTTACTACTGCCAAAACACATTTTGTTTTAACTCTATATAAGATTGAAAAGGCACATTAAATAGTGGGAATTGTGATCCAAATAGCTAATTAAAATACAATGTTAAAGAAAATTGACTGTGCTTACCTTTTTTTTTTTTTTTTTTTGGGTAAATTAGAAGAATACAACTTTTAGAGGTTTAGATTTTATTTTATTCTTTTAAAGAGAAATGAAACACTATTAGATTTTTAATTTAGGAAACTCCTGCCCAAATCCCATGTGCATATATACTATAGTTACCAATAATTTTTCTTCTTTTGTTTTCTACTGATATCTGCTTCTACACGTGTAACACAGGTTCGACCTATTTGGCTTTACCTTATAAAAAGCCTTCTGATTCAACATGAGATTATCGTCTTGTGCATCTCTGGAGTCACGAGGCAGTACCGAAACGAAAGACATTTTTTTGTTGTTGTAATTTTATAGGAAGTAACGAACTATATTACTAAGAGCTGGGTAGAATAGAAATGGTCAGCATATAAGACTTATTTTGCCTGGATGCATCATTACTTGTTAGAAGTTTAGCTCTGGTGCATTTCAAAGGGCACCGGATATATTTCTCTCAAAAAGATTATTTCCTTTTTAAAAAAGAGTATAGGATTTGTTGAATATTGTAAAATATAATTAATATAAGTATCATATAATTTTTAGTTTCTGTATTTAATTTGCATAATGTGAAATTATCAAAATTTCAATATCATAGATTGTCAATATAACCGGAGATATTCTCTCGAAAAGATCATTTCCTTTTTAAAAAAAGAGTATAGGATCTGTTGAATATTGTAAAATATAATTAACACAAGTACCATATAATTTTTAGTTTCTGTATTTAATTTGCATAATGTGAAATTATCAAAATTTTAATATCATAGATGTCGATATATATATATATATACCGGAGATATTTCTCTCAAAAAGATCATTTCCTTTTTAAAAAAAAGAGTATATGATCTTTGAATATTGTAAAATATAATTAACATAAGTACTATATAATTTTTAGTTTCTGTATTTAATTTGCATAATGTGAAATTATCAAAATTTTAATATCATAGATGTCGATATATATATATATATATACCGGAGATATTTCTCTCAAAAAAGATCATTTCCTTTAAAAAAAAAAAAGAGTATATGATCTTTTGAATATTGTAAAATATAATAAACATAAGTACCATATAATTTTTAGTTTCTGTATTTAATTTGCATAATGTGAAATTATCAAAATTTCAATATCATAGATGTCAATATAACCGGAGATATTTCTCTTAAAAAGATCATTTCCTTTTAAAAAAAGAGTATAGGATCTTTTAAATATTGTAAAATATAATTAACACAAGTACCATATAAATTTTAATTTCTGTATTTAATATGCATAATGTGAAATTATCAAAATTTCAATATCATAGACGTCGATATATATATATATATCGGAGATATTTCTCTCAAAAATATCATTTTCTTTTTAAAAAAAGAGTATAGGATCTGTTGAATATTGTAAAATATAATTAACACAAGTACCATATAATTTTTAGTTTCTGTATTTAATTTGCATAATGTGAAATTATCAAAATTTCAATATCATAGACGTCGATATATATATATATATATTTACCGGTGATATTTCTCTCAAAAAGATTATTTCCTTTTTAAAAAAAGAGTATAGGATCTGTTGAATATTGTAAAATATAATTAACACAAGTACCATATAATTTTTAGTTTCGGTATTTAATTTGATAATGTGAAATTATCAAAATCTCAATATCATAGATGTCGATATATATATATATATATATATATAAATGGTCAGCATATATGACTATTTTGCCTGGATGCATCATTACTTGTTAGAAGCTTAGCTCTGGTGCATTTCAAAGGCGCCGGAGATACTTTCCTAAAAAAAGATTATTTCCTTTTTAAAAAAAAGTATAGGATCTGTTGAATATGTAGAATATAATTAACATAAATATCATATAATTTTTAGTTTCTGCATTAATTTGCATATTGTGAAATTATCAAAATTTCTATATCATAGATGTCGATATATATATATATATATATGTACGTAAATGTCTATTTTCATAATTCCCTTTCACGTAGTTTTCATTTTGGGAGGTGATTTTCTGTGGTAAACTTGGTCCTATAGTATTAGCTGATTTTTTTTTCCTATTGAATATGAAAAACTACTTCACGAGTAGTAAATTGATAGGCAAAATAGCACGTCCAGTAATATTATACCAGAGTACTATACATATAACTTGTATTGTAATTATTTAAACATGTTATTTGCACTATATAGTATCATGTTACATAAAAATAACATAATATTACATATAAATCAACTAGTAATTACATGTATCTTAACAAAAAGTTACATCTATTAAATCTATATGTATGTCAAATCTATATGTATGTCAGACACGAGACTATTTCTATATTTTATATCTTTATCAAATTTAATGAAATTGTTATATTTTTCTAATTTGATATAATTTACCAATAAGATATTATCCTTTAAAAAAATGATATGCCATATAATTAATTGACATTTTGAAAAGTACAATCAGTATAGATAATTCCACGAAATGTGCCTTTGGCATGATTCGGATCGATTCACTTAGATTCAGTCGTCTAATGAAGATTTGGTCCTACCAAATACGGCCGGCTTTGTCTCCACTATATATACCGAAGCTCAAAAATATATTTCTTTTGATTTGCAAAATGTGACTTATTTTAGTACCATATAATTTTTGATTTCTGTATTTAATTTGCATAATGTGAAATTATCAAATTTCAATATCATAGACGTCGATTTATATATATATATATATATATAAATGGTCAGCATATATGACTTATTTTGCCTGGATGCATCATTACTTGTTAGAAGCTTAGCTCTGGTGCATTCAAAGGGCGCCGGATATACTTTCCTAAAAAAGATATTTCCATTTTAAAAAAAGAATATATTGAATATTGTAAAATATAATTAACATAAATATCATATAAGTTTTTGTTTCTGCATTTAATTTGTATAATGTGAAATTATCAAAATTTCAATATCATAGACGTCGATATATATATATATATATATGTACGTAAATGTCTATTATCATAATTCCCTTTCACGTAGTTTTCATTTTGGGAGGTGATTTTCTGTGGTAAAACTTGGTCCTATAGTATTAGCTGATTTTTTTTTTCCTATTGAATATGAAAAACTACTTCACGGGTAGTAAATTGATAGGCAAAATAGCACGCCAGACTACTATACATATAACTTGTACTGTAATTATTTATACATGTTATTTGCACTATATAGTATCATGTTACATAAAAATAACATAATATTACATATAAATCAACTAGTAATTACATGTATCTTAACAAAAAGTTACATCTATTAAAGCTATATATATGTCACACACGAGGACTATTTCTATATTTTTATATCTTTATCAAATTTAATGAAATTGTTATATTTTTCTAATTTGATATAATTTACCAATAAGATATTATCCTTAAAAAAATGATATGCCATATAATTAATTGACATTTTAGAAACATACAATCAATATAGATAATTTCACGAAATATACCTTGACATGATTCTGATCGATTCACTTGGATTCAGTCATTTAATAAATATTCGGTCCTACCAAATATGGCCGGCTTTGTCTCCACTATATATACCGAAGCTCAAAAAATATATTTCTTCACCAAATTCCACACAAAATCTCAGTGAGCACTTCGATTTTCTTTTCTTTTCTTTTCTTTGATTTTTGATTTTTATTTTTTAAAGATAAGATGTCATTGGCAAAAACGCTTTAAGCTTAAGTTTCCTAGTGTGAACATACCTTCGTTCCGACTCTGTCGCCTGAAAAGCCCTTCCTCTCTCCCCAAAACCCAAGGCCGGTGAATTACCGGCCATCACCGGTTAACCCGAAGGCATTAGACATCACCTATCCCTGCCTCCCGGCTCCGCCACCATCAACACCGGACCACTCTTTCATCTTCTCATCGAAACGAAGATCAAATCGGACGGCGGTGGATCGCTGTGCCGCTCTAGATCGTGCGGTCAGCACTCCCTCTCCGACTCCAGCGCAGAGTTCCCCTGCTGCAGCGTCGAAACGTCGTCGTTTGAAGCGTCGGAGAAGTTCTACGTCAAACAGAAAGTTCACAACAAGAAGAAGACGAAGAAAACCGAAAGAGAGCAACGAAGATGACGACGACGAAAACAGTTTAGTCCTTCTCGATTCTTCTAGAAGCTTCGCGAATCCTTCGAACGACACCGTACGCGAGAGATCGAGACGGAGAGAGAGAAAGGCGGCGAAGGCTGCGGCGGCGGCGGAGGAGAAGGCGGAGATTGAGAGGGATGTTCGGAGAGTTGGTGAAACGGCGACGTGGCTGAGGGAGAGGGAGACGGAGGGGAAGAAGAAGGTGAGGGAGAGCTTCGCGGTGGTGAAGAAGTCGGAGGATCCGTACGAGGATTTCAAGAGGTCGATGTTGGAGATGATAATGGGGAAGCAGATGTTCGAGGCCAGTGATTTGGAGGAGCTCTTGCACTGTTTCTGACTCTGAATTCGAAGCAGTATCACGGAGTCATCATCGAAGCCTTCTCGGAGATTTGGGAGATTTTGTTCTCTGATGATTCTCATGTCAAACATCAACTTTCCTTTGATCATCACTAGCTTCGCTTCGAGCTTGAACTTTGAATTTATTGACAATGTTTAGTGTTTAAATTGTCCATCTCAAATAAATTACAATAAGGGGAAAAATAAAAAATAAAAAACCGGACTAAGAGTCGGAACATGAGATAATCTTTCTCTTTTTTCTTTCAATTTTTTATCTTACCATGATATTTTTTTCCTGGATAAATAACTAACCACTATGTTACTACTGCCAAAACACATTTTGTTTTAACTCTATATAAGATTGAAAAGGCACATTAAAATAGTGGGAATTGTGATCCAAATAGCTAATTAAAATACAATGTTAAAGAAAATTGACTGTGCTTACCTTTTTTTTTTTGGGTAAATTAGAAGAATACAACTTTTAGAGGTTTAGATTTTTATTTTATTCTTTTAAAGAGAAATGAAACACTATTAGATTTTGCCGTTGAAGCCTCCTGTAAAAATAACAAAACCAACAATTTTTTTAATCAATTTTATTACCAACTCTTAAAACTGTACATGTATATTTGGGTCATTGGTACTTGGACACAAATAAAAGAGTACGATTACCATCTTTTTGCTTAAATTGACCCCTTCTAGTTAGACCTTAAATACAGATATGTATGGGACTTCAAATTCATCTTGTGTCTTTCCTTTTATGTGCTTTATCATTTGCTTTAGAGGGTAACATTACTACATTGGATTAGTTCGAAAAATAAAAATTAATCATGATAAAAGAACGACACTAAAGGATACCGGAGGTGTTAAATACTCAACATTAAGAAAATCTAAGTAAAATAATATTTAGTCATTTGTTATTACTTGTGGAGATTATTTAACACCGGTAATACTTTCATGATTTTTTCTTATAAAAAGAGAAAACGAAAATGAAGTTCATGATCTTGCATATAGGATATAAAAGGAAAAGTGCTAAATATGGCGGTGGTATATTATTCAGTCAAAAACCGTTATCCGTGCCCACGTTCGGGGTTTTTGCATAAAATTATTATGTAATATTTTTTCGGGAGTCTCTTCGGGAATTTATTTAAATCGAGCAATAAGATATCACCTCTTATTTTTCAAACAAATAATTATAAGATTTTTTTTTCAAATGAACGTGATGATCTCCAATCGAACGCCATGCTTGCCCCTATATTGACGAAAGTTGTATATATATATATATATATATATATGTTTGAAAGCTATGGCAATGGTAAAAGCAACAGGCAATTACGTAAAAAGTACATATATATATTTATATGCACTTATGTTGCTTGCTTGCGTGAGAACCATCTTTAATGGGACGGGAGAGTGCGTCAGGTTGAACTTGAAGAGGGATTAGAGGAGAGCCAACAAGCTTAAGCAAAGCCATAAATTCATTGCTTGATCCAGAAGAGAGATGCGAAGACTTGTCGGCGGCGGATTGAGCTTTCATCAAGGAACGGAGATTCTGCCACCGCAGCTAGGCATTGCTGCCCATGCTGGTGAACATTTCCTCCGGGATAGGCACCTCCAACACAGTTTCCAGCCCATTTTCTTTCTCAAAATTAGGACAAAGCTTCCTCATAGAAAAATTAAAAAAATAGGAAACCTCCCCTCTTTCCCTCCTAGCCCTAAAGTGTCATATTTGGTGTAATTGACATTATTGCCGGCTCTGTAAGGCCATTAAGGCAATTGCCTAAGGTCCCCCTTAAGACAAGGCTCCTTATTATTAGGATCATTAATTAATTACCTTTAAACCTCAAGCTTTCTTTGTTAACAATCCTTAACTAATTGGATTTGGATTCTCTGTCCTCCTCCTGTAAGATTTAGACACATCATCAATTCAAATTTTAACATTAACAGAAAGAATAACCTTTAACAGACGCCAAATTATGTATCTCCTTTTCTTTTTCTTTTAAAAAAACAAAAACAAAAAAAAAATTAAGGATTTACAATCTATATCATTAACCAACAAGCCAAAATATGCATTAATATGGATGCTCCTTTCCTGTGCTGGTTTTTTACTAAGTACTTTTGTAAGGGGGAAAAAAGAGGGAAATTATACTATATGATATGTTTTTAAATGTGAAATTGATATAGGGGATGAGCCCATATGTGATTTATTCTTCTGGATTATTAGCAAAACAAGACTTGTTAACTAGTGGTTTATGTTAGGTTGTTTAATTTGTTTACTTTTATTTGTCGTTTAGTGTTTCATTTAACTCTAGTCACTATATTTTCCATTAATGTCGTTTTGAGTCTAGACTCCTTGTGGGATGTCGTTTCTTCAAGGCTTAAAAGCCCTTTTTGCAGTGTTTTCAGTAGACTTGATATTGATATTGCAGAGCTAGGTTTTTTTTTCAGAGGTGCGCCTCCTTCCTTAGTTTCAGCCATGGATTTGGCTTGAGATTTGGTTCGTTGAAACCATTTCTTGTTCCTTCCTTTCCGCTGCATAAGAAATTGAAACATAGCAAATTAGATTTCAATTGCACTAGCTAGATTTTGCTATATGTCTAAAAAACCAATATATATTTATGTGTGTGTATAAATGCATGGATCCTATGGTAAACAAGTACATACCTGATACTGAGATCAATGTGTCCCACGCAATTTAAACTATATAATTTGACGCCATAACTTTATCTAGAAAATCCATAATTACCTTGAAACGAGGAAATATTATAAAGTAGCATTTTCTTGTGGACTGTTCTGTTTGCTACTTGTCGTGTGTGTTTGTGTAATAATTGTCAAACGACAAGTCGTCATACTTTGGTTTAATATCGGTCATATTTATTTCATGATCTATCTGGGCCGTCTAAATGTATAAAACGACAGTGAATAAAGTAAAGTCGCGGACGACATGTCATCTGACAATCATTACACCAACACACTACGACAAGTAGCAAAACAGAACAGTCCAAAAGAAAAAACTAATTTATCCCCTGCATAATAGCATACTCGTAAAAAGGAAAATGGTAAACAAAAGGCATATATGAATATTTGATCTGCCTAGTGACACAAACATTTTCGACCGGAAAAAACAAAACAAAAAAAAAAAAAAACATTTTTGACCTGAATTAATTGTCTCCTTTGAACTGTACTCCAGAGGAACATCCAGCTCGATTTGTAGTGTAAGTCAAGAAGTAACAAAAACGCGTGTGCATATATACTATAGTTACCAATAATTTTTCTTCTTTTGTTTCTACTGATTATCTGCCTCTACACGTGTAACACAGCTTCGACCTATTTGGCTTTACCATATAAAAAGCCTTCTGATTCAACATGAGATTGTCGTCTTGTGCATCTCTGGAGTCACGAGGCAGTACCGAAAACGAAAGACATTTTTTTTGTTGTAATTTTATAGGAAGTAACGAACTATATTACTAAAGAGCTGGGTAGAATAGAAATGGTCAGCATATATGACTTATTTGCCTGGATGCATCATTACTAGTTAGAAGCTTAGCTCTGGTGCATTTCAAAGGGCGCCGGATATATTTCTCTTAAAAAGACTATTTTCTTTTTTTAAAAAAGTATGGGATCCGTTGAATATTGTAAAATATAATTAACACAAGTATCATATAATTTTTAATTTTTGTATTAATTTGCATAATGTGAAATTATCAAAATTTCAATATCATAGACGTTGATATATATATATACCGGAGATATTTCTCTTAAAAAGATCATTTCCTTTTTAAAAAAGAGTATAGGATCCTTTGAATATTGTAAAATATAATTAACACAAGTACCATATAATTTTTAGTTTCTGTATTTAATTTGCATAATGTGTGATTATCAAAATTTCAATATCATAGATGTCAATATAACCAGAGATATTTCTCTCGAAAAGATCATTTCCTTTTTAAAAAAGGAGTATAGGATCTGTTGAATATTGTAAAATATAATTAACACAAGTACCATATAATTTTAGTTTCTGTATTTAATTTGCATAATGTGAAATTATCAAAATTTTAATATCATAGATGTCGATATATATATATATATATACCGGAGATATTTCTCTCAAAAAAGATCATTTCCTTTTTAAAAAAAAGACTATATGATCTTTTGAATATTGTAAAATATAATTAACATAAGTATCATATAATTTTTAGTTTCTGTATTTAATTTGCATAATGTGAAATTATCAAAATTTCAATATCATAGATGTCAATATAACCGGAGATATTTCTCTCAAAAAGATCATTTCCTTTTAAAAAAAAGAGTATAGAATCTGTTGAATATTGTAAAATATAATTAACACAAGTACCATATAATTTTTAGTTTCTGTATTTAATTTGCATAATATGAAATTATCAAAATTTTAATATCATAGATGTCGATATATATATATATATATATATACCGGAGATATTTCTCTCAAAAGATCATTTCCTTTAAAAAAAAAGTATAGGATCATGTTGAATATTTTAAAATATAATTAACACAAGTACCATATAATTTTTCGTTTCTGTATTTAATTTGCATAATGTGAAATTATCAAAATTTTAATATCATAGACGTCGATATATTATATATATATATACCGGAGATATTTCCCTCAAAAAGATCATTTCCTTTTTAAAAAAAGAGTATATGATCTTTTGAATATTGTAAAATATAATTAACACAAGTACCATATAATTTTTAGTTTCTGTATTTAATTTGCATAATGTGAAATTATCAAAATTTCAATATCATAGATGTCGATATATATATATATACCGGAGATATTTCTCTCAAAAAGATCATTTTCTTTTAAAAAAGAGTATAGGATCCTTTGAATATTGTAAAATATAATTAACACAAGTACCATATAATTTTTAGTTTCTGTATTTAATTTGCATAATGTGAAATTATCAAAATTTCAATATCATGGATGTCAATATATATATATATATATCGGAGATATTTCTCTCAAAAGATCATTTCCTTTTTAAAAAAAAAAGTATAGGATCTTTTGAATATTGTAAAATATAATTAATATAAGTACCATATAATTTTTAGTTTCTGTATTTAATTTGCATAATGTGAAATTATCAAAATTTCAATATCATAGATGTCAATATAACCGGAGATATTTCTCTCAAAAAGATCATTTCCTTTTTAAAAAAGAGTATAGGATCTGTTGAATATTGTAAAATATAATTAACACAAGTACCATATAATTTTTAGTTTCTGTATTTAATTTGCATAATGTGAAATTATCAAAATTTTAATATCATAGATGTCGATATATATATATATATACCGGAGATATTTCTCTCAAAAAAGATCATTTCCTTTTTAAAAAAAAGAGTATATAATCTTTTGAATATTGTAAAATATAATTAACATAAGTACCATATAATTTTTAGTTTCTGTATTTAATTTGCATAATGTGAAATTATCAAAATTTCAATATCATAGATGTCAATATAACCGGAGATATTTCTCTCAAAAAGATCATTTCCTTTTTAAAAAAAGAGTATAGGATCTGTTGAATATTGTAAAATATAATTAACACAAATACCATATAATTTTTAGTTCTCTGTATTTAATTTGCATAATGTGAAATTATCAAAATTTTAATATTATAGATGTCGATATATATATATATATACCGGAGATATTTCTCTCAAAAAGATCATTTCCTTTTAAAAAAAGAGTATATAATCTGTTGAATATTTTAAAATATAATTAACACAAGTACCATATAATTTTAATTTATGTATTTAATTTGCATAATGTGAAATTATCAAAATTTCAATATCATAGACGTCGATATATATATATATATATATACCGGAGATATTTCTCTCAAAAGATCATTTCCTTTTTAAAAAAAGAGTATAGGATCTTGTAAAATATAATTAACACAAGTACCATATAATTTTTAGTTTATGTATTTAATTTGCATAATGTGAAATTATCAAAATTTAAATATCATAGATGTCGATATATATATATATATATCGGAGATATTTCTCTCAAAAAGATCGTTTCCTTATTAAAAAAAGAGTATAGAATCTTTTGAATATTGTAAAATAAAATTAACACAAGTACCATATAATTTTTAGTTTCTGTATTTAATTTGTATAATGAGAAATTATCAAAATTTCAATATCATAGACGTCGATATATATATATATATGTACGTAAATGTCTATTTTCATAATTCCCTTTCACGTAGTTTTCATTTTGGGAGGTGATTTTCTGTGGTAAACTTGGTCCTATAGTATTAGCTGATTTTTTTTTTCCTATTGAATATGAAAAACTACTTCACGGGTAGTAAATTGGATAGGCAAAATAGCACGCCAGACTACTATACATATAACTTGTACTGTAATTATTTATACATGTTATTTGCACTATATAGTATCATGTTACATAAAAATAACATAATATTACATATAAATCAACTAGTAATTACATGATCTTAATAAAAAAGTTACATCTATTAAATCTATATATATGTCACACACGAGACTATTTCTATATTTTTATATCTTTATCAAATTTAATGAAATTGTTATATTTTTCTAATTTGATATAATTTACCAATAAGATATTATCCTTTAAAAAATGATATGCCCATATAATTAATTGACATTTTAGAAACATACAATCAATATAGATAATTCACGAAATATACCTTTGACATGATTCTGATCGATTCACTTGGATTCAGTCATTTAATAAATATTCGGTCCTACCAAATATGGCCGGCTTTGTCTCCACTATATATACGAAGCTCAAAAAATATATTTCTTCACCAAATTCCACACAAAATCTCAGTGAGCACTTCGATTTCTTTTCTTTTCTTTCTTTGATTTTTGATTTTTATTTTTTAAAGATAAGATGTCATTGGCAAAACGCTTTAAGCTTAAGTTTCCTAGTGTGAACATACCTTCGTTCCGACTCTGTCGCCTGAAAAGCCCTTCCTCTCTCCCCAAAAACCCAAGGCCGGTGAATTACCGGCCATCACCGGTTAACCCGAAGGCATTAGACATCACCTATCCCTGCCTCCCGGCTCCGCCACCATCAACACCGGACCACTCTTTCATCTTCTCATCGAAAACGAAGATCAAATCGGAAGGCGGTGGATCGCTGTGCCGCTCTATATCGTGCGGTCAGCACTCCCTCTCCGACTCCAGCGCAGAGTTCCCCTGCTGCAGCGTCGAAACGTCGTCGTTTGAAGCGTCGGAGAAGTTCTACGTCAAACAGAAAGTTCACAACAAGAAGAAGACGAAGAAACCGAAAGAGAGCAACGAAGATGACGACGACGAAAACAGTTTAGTCCTTCTCGATTCTTCTAGAAGCTTCGCGAATCCTTCGAACGACACCGTGCGCGAGAGATCGAGACGGAGAGAGAGAAAGGCGGAGAAGGCTGCGGCGGCGGCGGAGGAGAAGGCGGAGATTGAGAGGGATGTTCGGAGAGTTGGTGAAACGGCGACGTGGCTGAGGGAGAGGGAGACGGAGGGGAAGAAGAAGGTGAGGGAGAGCTTCGCGGTGGTGAAGAAGTCGGAGGATCCGTACGAGGATTTCAAGAGGTCGATGTTGGAGATGATAATGGGGAAGCAGATGTTCGAGGCCAGTGATTTGGAGGAGCTCTTGCACTGTTTCTTGACTCTGAATTCGAAGCAGTATCACGGAATCATCATCGAAGCCTTCTCGGAGATTTGGGAGATTTTGTTCTCTGATGATTCTCATGTCAAACATCGACTTTCCTTTTGATCATCACTAGCTTCGCTTCGAGCTTGAACTTTGAATTTATTGACAATGTTTAGTGTTTAAATTGTCCATCTCAAATAAATTACAATAAGGGGAAAAATAAAAAATAAAAAACCGGACTAAGAGTCGGAATATGAGATAATCTTTTCTCTTTTTTCTTTCAATTTTTTATCTTACCATGATATTTTTTTCCTGGATAAATAACTAACCATTATGTTACTACTGCCAAAACACATTTTGTTTTAACTCTATATAAGATTGAAAAGGCACATTAAAATAGTGGGAATTGTGATCCAAATAGCTAATTAAAATACAATGTTAAAGAAAATTGACTGTGCTTACCTTTTTTTTTTTGGGTAAATTAGAAGAATACAACTTTTAGAGGTTTAGATTTTTATTTTTATTCTTTTAAAGAGAAATGAAACACTATTAGATTTTTAATTTAGGAACTCCTGCCCAAATCCCTACCCCTCCCCCTCCAACCCACCTGCTGAACTTGCCTCTAGCCTCTAGCCTCAGCAGTATAAGAGATTTTGGAATTTAAATATATCAATTTTGTAATAAATTTAAGGATTATTTTTATTTTTATTTTTATTTTTAACCATAATAGTACCGATGAACGGCAAGAATGATATACACTATAATAACATTTTTTTGCTTAGTTGTATTTTAGTTCTTGGATCTTGGCGATGGCCCGTAGGCCTAAAGAGTAAAATACGGCCGAGTTGAAGTTATACAAATTTAAGGCGAAAATGACATCGAAATTTCACAAATTGAAGTTCAAATATATATGAGTTATGTTTACATACAGCGTGATCATAGTACATCCTCAAGTGAAAGCAGATCCTACCATTGCCTCAACAAGAATGCTGAACTGGTCCTGCATCTGAAAAAATAAGCAGATAACAGATTTACTTATTTGCTCAAGACTGAGCATCAAGCAAGGCTGAAAACCACGTAAAAAGTCCTACCAAATATGGCCGGCTTGTCTCCACTATATATACCGAAGCTCAAAAAATATATTTCTTCACCAAATTCCACACAAAATCTCAGTGAGCACTTCGATTTTCTTTTCTTTGATTTTGATTTTTATTTTTTAAAGATAAGATGTCATTGGCAAAACGCTTTAAGCTTAAGCTTCCTAGTGTGAACATACCTTCGTTCCGACTCTGTCGCCTGAAAAGCCCTTCCTCTCTCCCCAAAAACCCAAGGCCGGTGAATTACCGGCCATCACCGGTTAACCCGAAGGCATTAGACATCACCTATCCCTGCCTCCCGGCTCCGCCACCATCAACACCGGACTACTCTTTCATCTTCTCATCGAAAACGAAGATCAAATCGGAAGGTGGTGGATCGCTGTGCCGCTCTATATCGTGCGGTCAGCACTCCCTCTCCGACTCCAGCGCAGAGTTCCCCTGCTGCAGCGTCGAAACGTCGTCGTTTGAAGCGTCGGAGAAGTTCTACGTCAAACAGAAAGTTCACAACAAGAAGAAGACGAAGAAACCGAAAGAGAGCAACGAAGATGACGACGACGAAAACAGTTTAGTCCTTCTCGATTCTTCTAGAAGCTTCGCGAATCCTTCGAACGACACCGTACGCGAGAGATCGAGACGGAGAGAGAGAAAGGCGGCGAAGGCTGCGGCGGCGGCGGAGGAGAAGGCGGAGATTGAGAGGGATGTTCGGAGAGTTGGTGAAACGGCGACGTGGCTGAGGGAGAGGGAGACGGAGGGGAAGAAGAAGGTGAGGGAGAGCTTCGCGGTGGTGAAGAAGTCGGAGGATCCGTACGAGGATTTCAAGAGGTCGATGTTGGAGATGATAATGGGGAAGCAGATGTTCGAGGCCAGTGATTTGGAGGAGCTCTTGCACTGTTTCTTGACTCTGAATTCGAAGCAGTATCACGGAATCATCATCGAAGCCTTCTCGGAGATTTGGGAGATTTTGTTCTCTGATGATTCTCATGTCAAACATCGAACTTTCCTTTTGATCATCACTAGCTTCGCTTCGAGCTTGAACTTTGAATTTATTGACAATGTTTAGTGTTTAAATTGTCCATCTCAAATAAATTACAATAAGGGGAAAAATAAAAAATAAAAAACCGGACTAAGAGTCGGAACATGAGATAATCTTCTCTCTTTTTTCTTTCAATTTTTTATCTTACCATGATATTTTTTTTCCTGGATAAATAACTAACCATTATGTTACTACTGCCAAAACACATTTTGTTTTAACTCTATATAAGATTGAAAAGGCACATTAAAATAGTGGGAATTGTGATCCAAATAGCTAATTAAAATACAATGTTAAAGAAAATTGACTGTGCTTACCTTTTTTTTTTTGGGTAAATTAGAAGAATACAACTTTTAGAGGTTTAGATTTTTATTTTTATTCTTTTAAAGAGAAATGAAACACTATTAGATTTTTAATTTAGGAACTCCTGCCCAAATCCCTACCCCTCCCCCTCCTACCCACCTGCTGAACTAGCCTCTAGCCTCTAGCCTCAGCAGTATAAGAGATTTTGGAATTTAAATATATCAATTTTGTAATAAATTTAAGGATTATTTTTATTTTTATTTTTATTTTTAACCATAATAGTACCGATGAACGGCAAGAATGATATACACTATAATAACATTTTTTTGCTTAGTTGTATTTTAGTTCTTGGATCTTGGCGATGGCCCGTAGGCCTAAAGAGTAAAATACGGCCGAGTTGAAGTTATACAAATTTAAGGCGAAAATGACATCGAAATTTCACAAATTGAAGTTCAAATATATATGAGTTATGTTTACATACAGCGTGATCATAGTACATCCTCAAGTGAAAGCAGATCCTACCATTGCCTCAACAAGAATGCTGAACTGGTCCTGCATCTGAAAAAATAAGCAGATAACAGATTTAACTTATTTGCTCAAGACTGAGCATCAAGCAAGGCTGAAAACCACGTAAAAAGAATGCTAATGTACAACTTTGGACTTCAGTTTAGCACTTCTGGCTTTTCGGTATCAGGCCCCAAAGATGTCGTTGATTTGTTCTCGAAAAACCTGACATGACAAAGCGCTTCTCCAGCTTCATCAGCGAAAGTAATTTTTTTCCTCTCCTTGTTTACGACACTTTCACTCTCAGGAGCATCAGAATCCTTCTCAGCCAATCTCTGCAGTAGATGAACTAGAGTAAGAAAAAAACTATGACAGAAACCACAGCAAGATTGGAAAGAGTCTGATGTGTAATAACCATGATTTTGCAAAAACGGTTGCAGTCCCTTGACATCATCATAAGCCACCTATTAGCTAGTTGTTCAACTTTTGTTGCATTCTTGATCGCCATTCTCACCTGCAAATATATATGATCTTTAGAAAAATAACCCCATAGAATCATGCGTTATACGCAGATAAGAAGAATCTTATGTGAACCGAAGAGTAGAAAAGCAACTAAGACACACATACATAGACTTGCAAATTTTCACAGTTCACAAAAGGAAGGCAAGCTGATATTAGGCAAGTTTATATAAAGGTAAGCATACCTCATTTGCCTTATATTTCAAGGAAGAAGCTGGACTGGCTTGAGAGTACAATCTATCTTCCGCAATTTCTTTCATGGTCTTTAACTCATTTGTGAGCTTTGTTGCAAGACACTCAATGTCTTGCATTTGGCGTTGTGAGAATGCAATGGCACTCTCTGAACAAATTTCTATGGAATTGCACCCCGTGCTAAAACGCGGTACAGGATGAGAAAGATTAGTATCCTTAGGTACACCTTCAGGTTGATCTCGTCCCTTCTCATTCTTTGATTTCACAATTTTTTGCTTCTGGTTCTCACAAAATCTGATTCTAGTGATCTTAGCAGGCCTTTCAGCTTTATAAATTTTAGTTTCCTTCACAGTCTGCTGTCGGAAGGATAGTTCCTTTTGAGGCCCTGAAATTATCAGGAAGTGTCAGAAGTCAATGAAGCAGGAGGAGGGAAAAACGAATCTGAAGAGAAAGAACCAAAGGTTTTTATTTAACAATAACTAAACCCCATATGGAGTTGTAAAAAATCAAATCCTGCATTGAAGTTAGTCTGAAGGATAAAAAACAATTTGCACCAAACCCCTTGAAATTTAAGACAAACTAAAGGAAAAACGGAAATCATTTCAAACGGTATTAAATGTTTAAAACAAGATAAGACTCCTTTCTTCCAAGACCCAAAATAACTCACAAGCAATTTCCGCATCAATAGTAATATGAATCAGAGATCTAAAAAGGAAGTCACTTGTCAATAGGGCTTAAAAGGAGTAAAAATCTGTACCATTAAACGTCTAATCCTTTTCCCTTTTTTTTTTTTAACATCTATTTAGCTGTAGCATATTGGGTGGTTCAACAGTACTATATAAACGTTTAATCCTTTTCCCTTTTTTTTCAGCACAACCATATAGTTGCAGCATATGCTTTTGAACCAACTATGGGTGGTTCAGTGGTTGACAAATAACAACTGAAAAGTAAAACCATAACTGAGTTAAGCATAACCTGAATGCCCAAACGAATCTAGTTATGATTTTGTTTACTTACTGTAATGTTCTTCCTCCTGTAAGTCAATCGACTCCATCGCCTTGCACAATTTTTCTTGAGAGTCTGGGGAAATGGTCTGAAAGCAAAAGAACTCCATGATAAACAAAACCTCCAAAGGATGAATCAACCCAAATAAGCATAGACATTGCTTACCTTCTAGTTGAGAGGAGCCTTTGAGGAGGACAATTCTGCTTTGAATAGTTATCACCATCATCCGACGTCATTAACTCCTCACAAGCATCTTTGTGGAGCATTTCTGACGAGCAGTTTCTTTCTGCGTCAGCATGGTTAGACCTCTGAGATTGCTTCTCCTCAGTCGTAGGTGAACCATCAGCAAGCGGAGTGAACCAGCTTTCAGGATCTGAACTATATTTACCATCTGAGCTGTGTAAAGCACTGGTATCAAGGTTAAAAAGTAAATCATCTTTGGCATTACCATCTGGTGCACATGCGTCACTTCCATGGCTAGATTCAGCATACTGAAGGCAACCTTGAATGGCCAAATCATGAATTTGAACCTCCTTACCGTCAATGTTACTAGGGATTTCTTCACTAGCGGGACTTCGAAAATCATCCTGTATATCAGATCTGCAATCATTAGTAAGGACCGTTTCTATGGAGCTGTCAGCAGAAAGTGGTTGATCAGCATACCCATCACCACTGGATTCTGATATAGGCAAATCTGAGCACTGGTCACTGTTTATTTCTGGAATATCAGCCTCTTGGATATCATCAAACGAGTCACTTGCAATCTGAAGAGGCTCAGAGAACGCATGTCCCACATATTCATAGCATACTTCATTCATGACACAACGATGAGGATCTTCTATCAGAGAAATCAACTTGTCTGTCCCCATAATAGCTTCAGTGGCTATCTCTGTCACTTCTCTGGGTACAATTCCACAAGAATCCACCTGACCACTTACACTGTCACCAGGCTCAGACTTGGCATCTTCCATGGAATCAAGGTATGCTACACTAACGAATTGTTGAGGCCTTTCTGCCAGAGAAATTAATGGTTCGGTCCCCCAATCACACTCCGTGACTGTCTCAGTAACTTCTCTGGGAACTATTCCACAACAATCGACTTGATTGTCATAAATTGAGGAATTACCAGTAACACAGATTGCCATTTGTCTCTCTGAACACAATGCTTGGGTCCCCTGATCACATTCAGCTGCTATCTCGGTCACTTCTCTGGGGTTTTGACTAGCTGAACCGAATTCTTGGTCCCCTTGATTACATTCAGCTGCTATCTCAGTCATCTCTCTGGGGTTTCGGCTATCTGAACACAATGCCTGGTCCCTGCAAATCTCAGTCACCTCTCTGGGGTTTTGGCTGTCTCCACAAGAATCCACTTGATTGTCATAAATGGAGGAATTTCTGACAAAACATGTTTTATTTTGACTATCTGAACACGATGCTTGCATCCTCTTGTCACAGTTCATGACCATCTCAGACCCTTCTCTGGGTTTTTGGCTATTTCCCCAGGAATCTACCTGATTGTCATAAAAGGAAGAATCACCATTGAAAGAGATTGCATTTGCTGTATCCAAACTGCCGGGTTCTACTTTAATCTTGACAGGCACAAAAAAAATCTCCTCCTGTTCCTCTTTAACAACTGATAAGGCACTTTCAGAGGGAGTAGAGACACGATCTTTCATACATCTAAGCTTGGTCTTCACCTTCTTTGAAAATTTTGATTTCCAGGTAATGAGAGGCTCCATGAGATCACATTCATCTTCAACAGTCTCCTGTTTTATGTGGGTGCACAGTTCTTCGGTCCTTGAATCAATAAATTCCAAACGTTTTCTTTTCTTTGCTTTGCACTCCTCTACAATTTGTTGCAGGGTCATCTTACCAGCGCCAAGATCGTCCAAGTCACTGTCACTTCCACCATTATCATCACTGCTACTGAACTCGGAATCGTTAGGATCGGCTTTAGTTATTCTATCAAAAATAAAGCCTTCAAACTCTTCCTTTGGCTGAAGAAATGAGTTCTGATTTTTTGAATCTTCAGCTTCATACACATCCTTCAGATTCTTGAATTTGAGTACTGGTCTTCCACGATTCACATTCTGAATATTTTTCACCAAACCGCCTTTTACAGCCCGGATAAAGTGCAAATGGGTGCAACTTCTTAGCTCCATTTGAGATAAAACTTATGTTCTTCTTACTTTTTGTTCGTCGAAAAATGCAAAAACTTTTGTCCTGCAACAAAGAAAATCTTACCCATGAGGAAACTAAATGTGACACAAAAATAATATTTGGCCTTGGAGACTCAATACTACTGCCAAACTTTGTTTGCTGATGCTAAAAGTGTCTTTATTTTTTTCTTTAAGGGAGGAAAAAAAAAAAAAAGAAGAAAACCCAAATTCGGCTTTATCTGCACACGTGATTTGTGCAGCATAGCTGGAGAAAAATAATGCCAACAAAAATTCCTAGCCCACCAACTATAGCTCAAGCCAAAGTAACCTTGGTGACTATATGGAAATGGAGAGCTAAATATCCAATACCAAAATAGTGAGCCCAAAACAGAATATGTCATAAGCCAATCTGACCTGACATGCACAAAGTTCTATTCATTCAAATATAACTTCAATGCAGCCTAATGCAATATAAGCCTTTTTTCTAAGTAGCATTTATCCCCTAAAGAAATGGCATATCGAGTTGAACTTGCAATCAATTCAGCTAATATCCACCATTAACAACTTCCATAATATTAATATGTATCCAGCACTATGTATCTGACAATTTGTTGTACTTGTGAGGTTCAGCTGTCAGTGTTGATGAATAAAATTGCTCATCTATAGCATTAGTACTCGGAGGATATTTCGTCAAACAACTGTGGAATGTCTCTACTAGGAAAATAAATTTCATTTAAAAATGTTCCTCTAGACATATAATAATTTGGTTACTTCACATTTTGTGCGCACTTCCACAAATATTATTTCAAGGCAAAACATTAAACCAGAAGAAATGTGCAAGATTTTTTTAATACAGAATTTTTTTTCATGAATCGATGGATATAAAAGAGCAAATAAAATGAATTTGTTACCGAGAAATTTTAATTTCATTTCAGAAATGCTAATTCCGAGCAGCCAAACACATACTTTGCGGTAAATTGAAAAAAAAAAATGTCATTTTTCATGTCTTTTGTTTTCCTCTTGTTTTCTTTCTAATCTGAAGGACATTATAAGTCAGATTCAGTAGCAGTTTGGCAAAGCACGACATTCAATCCCATTAAGAACAGATCGGCAAAACAAAAAAAGAAGAAAAATATATATATATTTGCGGCTAAACAAAGTAAATGCAGAAAAGAGTGAACCTAATAACGGAACATTATCATCGCATCTAATACATGACGATTTTTCGATTGATTTTCATAGCCGTAGCTGAAAAACAGCTGTTTCTGTTTGTATTTCAGCTGGATTTGAGGAAATGGCATGCAAAAAAAAACAGACTAAGATGAAAATTCGGGAAATTTTGCTCAATCATACACAAAATACTCAGATCTAACACAAAAAGATAATCGCCGATTTTGAAATTTAGAAATTTTTCCGAAAGAAAAAGACGGAGATTTTAAGTTAAAAAACGAAATCAACTCACCGGAGACGGAGACCGACGAATCTGATTCACCGGGAATGACAGATCCTGAGATCCGCCGGAGAGAGAGAGGAGAGAGAGAGTGGCTAGGGCAAAGGCGGAGGGAGGAAGAAGTAGATTGTTTGGAAATGGCGCCAAAGCTTTTATGGCGGGACTACCGTGTTTTCTGATTAAAATAATAATCGCGTGGCAACTTTAGCGTGCAACCCATGCGCACTGCATCTGAAACACATTGTCGTTTTATCACCGTCTACAGATTTTTGGCTTTTTGGGCTTAGGCCCACATTTTTAAAGTGATGGGCTCAAGCCCACTTCCTTCATGTATACGATGTGACATCTCCTCTCAATCTGTTTCACAAATGATATTTTGATACATTTTCAATAAGTCATATTTTAAAGTATAAAAATTAATTATAAAGTATTTCAAAATTTTTAAAATGACGTGATATAAAATTATTAATTAAATATTATTTAGGATATCAAAAATTAAATACAAGCACAATCTTTATATCGTAAATGACACGAGTTGTCGTGGTGATCAGTGAGAATTATTGTGAGGGTAAATTACAATTAAAATTTAAATACAATTTATTAATTTTTTTGATAAAAAAAATATATCAATAAGATTATTTTTATTGTAATTGTTAATGTTAATATTATATTTACTAAAAAAAAGGTAAAAATTGTATTTTTTATGATGCTCTAAAAGTGGTGGGGGGACTAAAAAGAAAAAAGAAAAAGTTGAGGGGGCTTGAGGGGCTATACGTGTATTTAAATATAAATCTGGGGGCTGAAAAGGAGAGGAGGGAGGGGGGGGGGGAGCTCAAGCCTTCCTTGGGCCTTTTAAGCTTCGTCCTTGCTGGTAATATTGGGGGGAGGTAACGGGTAAAAAAAAATGAAAGAGAAGTGAATAGCATTTTTACGAAGTAAATAGTAGGCTTAAAAAATATCTGGAATAAACCAAGTAAATAGTAAATTTAGTAGATAAATATGTTGTTTGTTTCTAGTCAATGGATTATTAATTTAATTTAATATATTGTTTATAAAATTATTAACAAATTCATTGTTTATAGTTAATATTTATTAATATAATTAAAACAGTTTTATCAAAATTTTACTTAAAAACTAATAAAAAAAACTTAAAAACTTTAATTTATCAAATTTTGGCTTAAATACTGTATATTTATTAATTTTTTCACAGGCAATTCATTATTTCTTAAAAAGAAAAACATTAGTCACCTCAATTTTCAAACAAAACCTCTTTATGAAAATTCTATGAAATATTATAAATCCCTGGATTAAATGCTACCTGACTCTCTCTCAATTAATAGTTCATTAAATTAATATTTTTCTTTTATCTGTACTCTGAAGGTTATAATTTACGGAGGTTTTTCTGCATTTGCTTTTCAAACTTTAGATGAAGTAAACGAATTAAATAGGAAAGATTTTATATTGGTATTAGGAGATCATTAATAGTAGGTAGATTACGATTCAGCCTAAAAAATAAACACGAAAAATGTCGTTTACGTACGTCGTCCAACTTTGACTTTTCCACTTGGGCTCTTTTATATAATCTATTTAATATATTGTGAGACAGATTTGCAAAATTAAAAAAGAAATCAATATACAAATGTCGTTATAAGTGCGTAGTCAAAGTTTTGGCTCTTTGACTTTTTGACCGTTAAAAAAATGTATTTGGTCCAAATTTGACTTTTTGACTGTTTGGTTGTTATGAAAAAAAAAAAAAAAAGTTGAATTAAAAAACATTTTTAAATATCAATTCATATAAATACGTTGAAATATAATACTATGGATTTCTAATCCTTCTTTTAATAAATTAGTTAAAAATGAAAATTTTAAATTAGAATTAGTTGATTTTTAAAAATTAATTATAATTTTTATTAACTTTTTATAAAAAAAATAAAAATTAAGATGAAAATTTTGAGTTGAAACCTAAATTCCAAACACAAATAAATTTTTGTCAACTAAAAATAATAAATAGTAAGTTGTTATTAAAAAATTAAAATTAAAATTGGATCGTAATACTATTCTTTCAAAGATAAACACGCCGTCCTAGCTATAAACTTTACAGCTTCTGCTTCTGTCAAGAATATGAACAACGTGTTGTTCTTCTAGTAAACGACATCCAACTTTTCCACCAAAAAATGTCGTTCAGTTTTAAACGACAGCAAGCTTTTGAAGAAAAAGAAGTTCAAATGTCGTTATTAATATCGTTATATGTACGTTGTCCAAGCTTTGACTCTTGACCGTTCAAAAAATGCATATGGTCCAAATTTGACCTTTTTGGTGCTCGGCTCTTCCAAAATATACGTTGTAGCTTTCAACGACAATTTCGTTCAAGAGTATGAACGACGCAGTGTTCTTGCGGTATACGACAGCAAGCTTTTACAGATCTCTTTTTGAATAGCGTGTTTATTTTTTATTTTTTATAAATTTATTTTAAATAAAAAATATTTTTATTTTAAAAATAAGATAATATTTAGATGTATATAAAAAAAATTTGAGAACAAAAAATTACTTAAAATAAAAATAAATTGTATTAAGAATAATATATTGTGAGAAGATTTTAAAAATATATATATTTTTTAAATAATACTGTATAAAATATATTTAAAAATAAGATAATTTTTATTTTTTTCAAAATGAAAAAAAAAAAAGAAAAAATTGAAAAAAAAACATTTTTTTTCAAAAATTTTCGTATTTTGGACAACCAAGGGAAAGTATATTCTCCGAGCTTTGACTTTTTGACTTTTTGGCTGTATTCGGAACTTTTGGCCATCCAACAAATGTATGTCGTACAAGATTTAAACGACATCCGGCTTAAACAAGAAAACAATGTCGTTCATGGTAATAAACGCCTTTGCCTCTCTCCAAAGC
Source organism: Ficus carica (assembly GCA_009761775.1). NCBI lineage: Eukaryota > Viridiplantae > Streptophyta > Magnoliopsida > Rosales > Moraceae > Ficus > Ficus carica. The sequence goes on along the minus strand of CM019745.1, from coordinate 5,262,985 downwards.
ATTGATAAAAGCGAGACCGATTCCATTTTCAAACAACCCTCACTCAACAACCATAATCTCTTCGGACACATCTCTTTCTCTCTCCTCTCTCCTCTCTCCTCTCTCTTCTCTCTCCCTCCCTCCCTCCCGAATCTTCAACGTTGTTTACAATGAAAGCAACATTCAAGGGCAAGTACGATACTGACAAACTCGGCGGCGCAGCCGCCACCTTCTCCGTCAAGGCCGGCGATGTCAGACTCCGAGCTTCCATGACCGAGGCCACCATCGTCAAGGGTCCAAGCCTCGACGGCTTAGCCCTCGCCGTTGAGAAGCCCGGCTCCTTCATCATCGAGTACGACGTTCCAAAAAAGGTACCTTCTAATTGCTCAAAAAACAACCCTGTTTGGTCACTAAGAATCCAGGAGAAAGCGAAGGAAAAAGTCAAAATCAAGAAAAGAGCATAGACTTATTGTGCCTAATTCATAGTTTTTGTATTTCCAAGGGTTTCTCTTGACGAATTTCCCTTTGTCTAACAATACACTTGTCTGTTTGGTGGCCTAGAAATGATAGTGAAAATTGTAGAAAACTCGGAACTTTTATGATTTGGAGTCTATAGGATTCGGTTCGATAGGATTTCTGTTTACATTTCAAATTGGAGTTTGTTTGTGGTGTCAGGACATCAGATTTCAGTACATGAATTCAATTAGGGTTGCCGAGAAGCCGTTGAATTTGACTTACATTCACACTAGAGGCCCCAACAGGACTATATTGGACGGAAGCCTTGTAATCGATCTGGCGAACAAGGTTTCGGCTAATTACGTGCTCGGCACTGAGAATTGCAAGTTGAAATACACATATGTGCACAGTGGGGTCACAACATTCGAGCCCGCCTATGATTTGGGGAAGAATGCTTGGGACTTCGCTGTGTCGAGGAAGGTTTATGATAATGATGTGCTCAGGGCAACGTACCAGACGAGCAACAGCGTTTTGGGGATCGAGTGGTCAAGGAGTTCGAAGTTACACGGCTCTTTCAAGGTTTGTTCATTTCAAATTTGAATGCTTTCATTGATTATAATGAAAACTGATTTATTGATATAGGGGAAAAAATGTTATCCTTGAGTGTAGCTCCTTACTAAATTGCAAGCAACTATGCGGGTTCGAATTGTTTGGTTTCGTATTCGTTTTGCTGTTTTGTTTGCATGTTGGACCTTGGTGTTTGTTTCTTCTGTATGGAAAATGTGTTAATACGTTGACTTTTAGAAATTGGAACATGTTATTTATTGTTGGAGGCAATTTAGTTTTTGGTCTAAATTTGGTAGACATGCTTTCTAGATAATCAAACTGTTGGGTTTATCATAGAGTTGACTCCAAAGTCAAAAGGGGTTATAGTCGTCTGTAATTTCTTTTGCAATACTATTTTGGTTGTGGTGATATCTTTATTTAGTGGAGTCTTTACACTAGCAGTGAGGATTAAGTAGTTGTAAAAGTAAGAGATGCTCATACTGCTTCGAAGATGCAATGCTCATTGTGGACATAGTGCATGCTTTTGGTCTTTTTTTTTGTTTGTTTCCGATGCAACTTATCCAATCAGGTTTGATCAAAGTTTGGAAATTTTTTCTGGTTCATGAACTGTATAAGGATTGATTGGACTTAGACACTTGGTACTATAAGATTGTAAAATTGGTACTGTCAACATTAGAAAATATCAGTCATTATGGAAACCTTGTGTGATCTCGACACCGGCGGTGTTGTCAAAGGTAAGTCTCATGTCCCTTCCTTGTAGGAAGTAGCTAAACTCTCTGGATTGGTCTTAAGTTACTCATTTAAATTCTTTGACCACTTTTCGTTCATGGGGTGTTGAAATGTAATTTACAATTTATAAACAACTTTTAGTCTCCTAACTGGTTATTACCCCCTGGTTGCCTGAAAAACTCTGCTCCTTCATTTTTCTACAGATTTCAGCAACATGCAATTTGGCCGAGGAAGTGAAGGTGCCGAAAGTAACAGCTGAAAGTGCGTGGGAATTTGAGATGTGATTTTCTTATACTGGTTCGTGACTTTTATTTGCTTGTTACTTGTTTAGTTGTTTTTCAATGAAAGAACTTCAATGTTGATGGTTCTGAACGTCGTTCTCCCATTGATCAATGTATTCCTATTGTTGAGCTGAGTCTCATCTACTGGCCCAGCTCGTGGCATTGACTTTCAAGTTTCAAATTGCAGCTTCTCTTTTGACAATAGGGTGCGTTTGTTTTATCGGTTTGAAATGAAATTTTTAAGTTAAAATTGGTTAACTTTTAAAAACTAGTTAAAATTTTTGTTGCTTTTCAGAAAAAAGACAAAAACTGAGTTATAAATGTTTACGTTCAAATATGATGTCCAAATTCAAGCTTAATTTGACTTTCCAATGGCTACAAGCCAAACTTTTTTGGGGTTCTCTTCTCTGTTTCGCTCCAGATTTTCCTGGCTGTGTAAACCCTATTGGTGTTAATGTTCGAATTCTCAACAAGAAGAGATTAAACCCATAGAGGAATTAAAAGCTTTATAGCAGAAGTCTTTAACCGGCCTGTAGTCCATTAGTTCCAATTAATTATTTTACTGCAAACTGTTATAATAATTCCTTGGCTTTGGAACAATTTGAGCTGCTTCTAATTCTACTTGGACATGACTGCGCTTTGATTTTTTTCGTTGCTGGCTTCCAACCATATGGACAAAAATTGGGAATTTTTAAGGTTGCGAAATTTATTTTTGAATTAAAAAAAATAGGTCAAAGTTTTAGTTGACCAATAAAAGTATCGATTTTGGTTAGGTTGAATATTCGATAAATAACGGGAAAATATAAAAAATAAAATAAAATTTTTTGTAAATATTGGCAGTTTATGTAATCTTATTTTTATTTTTCATTTTATCAATGTTTTATTAACCGAATAATAAGCATTGTTGAAACCTTGATAATTCCCAATTATGCTTGAGTTTTATAGGACTTCTACCTACCATGAATAAAGTTATATGAAATACAATTTTTGTCATTTACTAAAATATAAAAAAGTACTTGCTTCCAACACATTAGTTTGGCTAGAGGAAAAAAGAGAAGAAAGAAGGTCAAAAGTGTGATGCTCAATTATTTCAGAAGACTTGGGATAAAACATAAATCTTTTTTCTTTTTCTTTTTCTTTTTTCTTTTCCTTTACTTTCCCTTTTCCCTTTTCTTTTTTCTTTTTTCTTTTTTTTCTTTTTCTTTTTCCTTTTGTTTTGAAGGATGAGTATGAGGTTCATTCTTATCACTCGTACAGAACGAGAGTAAGAAAATAAATGAAAATGATTAACGCTAAAGTTAAAAATTTTACTATTCAATACATGGAAAATAACTTACGTAAATACCCATTGAAATTTCTTCTTGTGCTTGTGCTGGCACCTTGGATGAAATTCTTGTTCTTTCTTTGTTCTATTGATTGCTTGTCAGGTGCACATGAAAAAGGGAGTGTAATGTCAGTGAGGGTGCGCTCTCTTTTTTAACTCTTAAAACTTAAGCTCATGTATATACTTTGAAAACACGATAAAATTAAATAAAAATATGTAGTTTTTTTTTTTTTTTTTTTTTTACACTCTAAAAATATGTAATTCAACTGTATTGATTTATTGAAAAATAATACGTGAAAGACTCATAAACTTTACCTCGTTTAGCGATTTTAATATTTTTTGTTAATGTTGAAACGAAATTTCATCATTTTATTTAGGTTGGGAGAACGCGAACTTAGAACTCTAAAAGCTTTTTCCCTTAAAAAAACAGGGAAGAACTGCCGGTAAAGTCAATTTTTAGGCCGTTGAGATTTAATTGAACGGTTGAAACGTTATTGGTGTACCATACTTATCATACACCTTACCTCACATTATCCTTCCCACCCAAAGTCTTATCCGTCGCCAGCGACCTTCCCGCCTCCGGCGACGGACGCTGGCGACCCACCCCCGACCCCAGCCCCGGCCCCCGGCAACTCCCATCTCTCTCTCTTCCCCTTTCTATCTCTTTTCCTCTCTCCTGCAGCCCCCCCCCGGCCCCCCCCCCCACCCACCGGCCCCAACCCCGGCCCCCAGTAACCCCCTCCCAGCCCTCCCTCGTCGGACCCCCGGCCCCAGGGCCCCCCCCACCCCAACTCCCCCTCCCCGACCTCCCCCCCCCCCCCCCACCCAATCCCCGACGCAAGAAGAGAGAGAGAGGTAGGGGCGCCGGGGGGGGTGGGGCCAGGGGGAGGGGGAGGGAGGGCTGGGGGGGGGGCAGAGAGAGGGGGGGGTTGCCGGGGGCCGGGGCTGGGTGGGGGGCGGCCGGGCTGGGGCCGGTGGTGGGGGGGCCCGGGGTGGGTCGCCGATGACGGGAGAGTTGCTGGCGACAGATAAGACTTTGGGTGGGAAGGGTAATGTAAGGTAAGGTGTATGATAAGTATGGTATACCAACAACGTTTCAACCGTTCGATTAAATCTCGACGGCCTAAAAAATGACTTTATCGGTAGAGACCCTTAACCACAATTCTTCCCAAAACAACAAAGAACTAAATGTTTTTTATTATTTATTATTTATTATCTTATACGTAAAACTCAAGTTTTTAAAACTTTATAAATTTCTTGAATATTAATAGCTTGTTTGGTTCACAAGCTTAAACCAATATTTTCAAACTTTTTTTTGTTTTTTTTTCTTAAAAATATTTTGTCTTTTCTCCAAAAAGTTTTTTATCTTTTCTGAAATTTATTATTTAAATTTAAAAATTTTAACTCAAACTCATGTACCAAATGAATAAATAAAATATTTTTCATTGCCGTGTGATAAAACTATTTTAAGATGTACTATTAATTATGTATAATCTAAAGATTAAAAATAATAATATAATAAAATGAATGATCATAAAATAAGATATATCAGATCATATTATACACTCCAGTACATACAAACATCTTATTTCTAAATTTTTACCCAAATTAAAAAACTAAAAATTGAATTTTTGGACTTCCTTCCCCTCTGCCCCTCATCTCCATGGACCATGGGTACCGGCCACCGCCGTCTTGAGCTCCGGCGAACTCAACAAAAGCAGCCACACCGCCGTCTTCGCTCGCGATCGTCGGCGTCTTTGCAAGGGGATGTGGAGCTGTAACAAAGAAGAGAGAGAGAGAGAGAGAGAGATGCTGGACTGGGTGGGTGGTCGTCCGTGAGTCGGTGACCGTCCGAGTTGCGCCACGGCGTGCTGGGGTGGAGGGAGAGAGAGGGAGGTGGGGTTCGTGATCGTCGGCGTTGGGGGGAGGGGGGCCGACAGGGTTCTTCAGCGCGAGGGGGGGGCCTCGTCGCTGTTCGCCGGCGTCGCGGGGGGGGGGGGGCGGACCAGATATGGGTTGTCGGCGCGGGGGTGGACACCAGATCTGGTCGTCGGCGCGGGGGAGGGGGTGTTGTCGCCGACCGCCGGCGTCGGCTGGGAGTGTCGGGGGGCTTCGTTGGATGGAGGGTTTTTTTTATTTTTTTTATATAATATTTTTTTATTTTTTAATCTATATTAATATGAGATAATGTTTGTTATAATTATAGTATATAAATAATATTTCAATCATTTCATTAAATATTAATTTTTTTTTCTTTTTTTCTTTGTTAATTTGTTGCAATGAAAACCAATTGATAGCGGATTTCTATCAGCTGTCGGACTACCAATTGCAGGAAATTTTTAAATTTAGCGTTCGATTTGCTATTATTGAAAGTTCGGGTCCAGGTTGCAAACATTGAAATTTCACCATACACCAGTTCAATTACGCTTAATTTATTAGATTAAAATCAAAATCGTCAAAAGATAAAAAATTGGACTAATCAGTATAATAAAAATATTTAAGGACTAAAGGTTTGTTTGGATCGAGTATGGACCTAAGTTTTTCATCTTAATTTTTGACTTTTCCGGAAAGTCAATAAAAATAAAATTAGTTTTAAAAAATTAACCAATTTCAACCTAAATATTATTTTTCAAACTTGTGTTCCAAACACAAACTAAATTTTTTTGGTAAACATAGAGATTGTTTGACACTTTCACTCAAACTAAATTATTTCAACTCAGTTTTTGTCTTTTTCCCAAAAGTTTTTGTTTTTTCCCAAAATTTTTTTGTCTTTTCTGAAAATTCAAAAAAATTTACTATTGAAACTAAGGGTTTGTTTGGTGTATGAGTTTGAGTTGAAATTGATAAGTTTAAATAGTGATTGATGTGTACTTTTTCAGAAAAGACAAAAAACTTTTGGGGAAAAAGACAAAAATTGAGTTAAAATCCATGAGTTTGGACCTGTGGTCCAAACGCACCCTAAAATATTTCAACTCAAACTTACACACCAAACACCCCCACAATGTAAGAATCACATGTAAACTCAGTAAGAACCATAGGGACTTATCAGTATATCTCACTAAATTACAACTTTCAAGTAATTATTAATTAAAAGATAATCTATAGGCACTCAAAAGATTGAATTGATTGAAAGAGAATCTATAAGCACTCATAAGACTGAATTGTTACTGATAAAACTGAACTAATAAATCTTAGGTTTTGTTTGGTATTTTAGTTTAACTCCAACTAAACTGTATTTTTTTATCTCAGTTTTTATCTTTTTTTGAAAAATAAATAAAATTTATAATTAATTTTTGAAAGTCAATCAACTCTAACTTAAAAATTTCATCTCTAGTTGGCGAACCAAACGCAAACTTACTCTCTAATCAACCGTTTACAAATCGAATAAAATGAAGATCGTGTGCCACGTAGCACGTTTTCTGTAAGCCCCGCGATACAGGTAAATATTTTGGCGGTAAACTAAGAACGAATCCAAAACGATTTCATATTTCCACATCACATTTTCCCTCTGAATTTTCAAAACATTTGCCGCCAAAATCATAAAGAAGTATCCACCGAACAGCTCTTTTCCCTCTCTGCCTCTTTTTTGTCTTCAAGTTTCACAAATCTGATTACCTCGCTCTCCATCAATCTAGAGAGAGAGAGAGAGAGAGAGAGAGGGAAACTGGTGCAGAAATGGAAAGCGACGACGAGGTTCTGCTATCTTCGTCTCCGTCGGGAGCTTCTCCTCCGGTCCGCGGACGAAAGCTGAAGCGCTTGAAGAAAGCAATTAGGGATTCCCAAGATCCCCAGCCCGAACGGTCCGATGATGGCCCTTTAATGGCGGAAGAGAAGTTTTCCGAATCCGAAAACCCTAAAATTTGGGGAATCGGACGAGCCATTGTTGTCTGGTTCGGGATCGGAGGAAATCGATGGCGGAAATGCTTTGGATTCTGGTTTTACTGGTATTGATGGTGAGGAGAAGGGTTCCGGGGCTAAGAGGGCTTTGAATTTCGATGCTTGGGAGAGGAAGCTGATGAGAATGGTGAAGATCGAAGCAAAGAGATCGGAGAGGAAAGTGTGGACATAAGAATGGAGGAATTTGAGAAGAAACGACTAAGTCCTGATCGTCTTGAGGAAGAGAAAGACAAGGAGAAGAAGAAGAAGAGGAAAAAGAGGATTGAGGGCAGTGACGACGATGAGAAGAGCAAAGAAAATAAAGCTGACAAACGGATTTCGGAGAAGGTGCTGTAGGCTTGTCGAATTGTGATTTGTTATCTGCTCTGCATTTTTTTTAATTTATTTTTTACCTCTTTTGTTTATTTTATGCTGTTATGTGTTTACAGGAAAGAAGAGATTATCTAAAGCAACTCCATGCCGAATCTCAGAGACTATTGCGAGGTATAGTTCTGTATATGTATGTGGCAAAAAATTTTTTAGTCAAAAATTTTTTTGAGAATCGTTAGTCAGCTATTAATTTTTTTGTATCAACTCACTTGAGAACTGTATGCTCTTCATGTTTAGAAACTAGAGATGCATCATTTAAACCTGTACCACTTGTCCAAAAGCCTATATCTTCAGTATTGGAGAAGATACGACGACGAAAACTGGAGGTTTCTAAAAAGTGAGCATTCGATATATGTATTTGTTTGTTATTGGTTCCGTCTGGATGTTTTCTGTATCACTGATTTTTTTTTTTTTTTGGACGGTTTGCGGCAGATCTATGAGTATAACTAGTACATCTTTCATTGATTATGATGGAGATGATGATGACTTCTCGAGGGAGGTTATTGTCGATAGAACTACCAAAGTGGCCCGTGTAGATGAGAGAGAAGATGGTAGAGTTTCAGGAACGTCATGTAAGGATGCAATTGCGCGACCTACTGAAGCTGAGGGTAGCATCGATGTGCTGAATAGGGATGAATCGAATGACAGTGCTACACACAGCGGGGAAAAAGTTCCTCAGATGGTGAGTTCTTCACTGCTAAAATAAAAGATGGAGAATTCAAAGACATTCTTGATGAACATTATTGTAGTGGATAGAAACAGTGTAGCCATTTGGTTCAAGTTAACATCAATTCATATTGATATATTGTTTTATATGTCTAATATAATTTCTTTCCAACAAGCACCCAAAAAAAAAAAAAAAAAAAGTCATTAAATTTTGCAACAAAACAAGAGAAAGAAGGAATGAATGTTCTTAACAACAATAAATATGGAATATATAATACGTCAATCAGTTTTTGAGGTCATGTTGTGAAGACCTTGCTGTTTTAGCAAAGGGTTGCTTTCATTTTCATGACACTTTCATTTGGATACAGGCTGTGGATGAGGAACCCAGACCATCATTTCGAGCTCCTATTGATGATACTCAGGTTTCCTTCCCTCTCTTCCTTGTTATTTGCCACTTGCAAAATAGTTGCACGTTGAACTAATGAGTTGCTATCTATCATAATGTAGGAATTGTTTTCTGATTCCCAAACAAGTGACTCGAAAAATGAGGCCCCAAGTAGTCCTTCGGAAGAAGCTTTTGTACCGTCAGAACTAGTAATGAACTTGCTTGACTCTGCACCTCCTGATGATGTGTAAGTTTCCATAATTTTATTTTAGCCTTGGAATTATTGTGCAGTGTCTTATTTTCCCTCATTTGCAGTTTTTGTTATGTTCATGTGTTTATGTTGAATTTCTGCTTTCCTCCAATCAAACAGCATCCTTTAATGCTTCATTTACATCTGTGCTTCCTTACTTTCTTGTGGTTCGTAACTGTGGGATAAAATTAGGATTTTATGTTAGCTTTTAGTGGTGTTTGGCTATTGAATAATCATAATCACAAGTGCGATCACATTATTTGATGAGAACAAAGCACGGAGTTGAATATTTTTTTTTTGCAAACTGTAGAGATAAAGCACTTCTGCTATGTTTCATTTGAACAATCTCTTCGTCGAAAAGGTAAATCTAATAATTGTTTCTCATTGTAGTTCTTCTGATGAAGAAGACAATGACAAAGAGAACGTTGATCCCCAGCCTTGTGGATTGGCTGACTTGTCTTTGTCTCCAAAAGGTGATCCTGTCAAAGCTTTTGTTGATGATGAAGCTGAAGAAGAAGATGACAGTGACAATGACTTGTTGCGATTCAAAGAAAACGAGGAAGATGAGGATGATGAAGATCTGGAGGAGCTTAAGGAAATGATAGCAACCGGATATGAAGAAAAACCCATTGACAGCGAAAGACGTAATGAACTACATCAGCAGTGGCTTGAGCAACAGGATGCAGCTGGAACAGAAAATCTTCTGCAGAAACTGAAGTATGGTTCAAAAGTTAAGCAAACAGCTTTAGTTGAAGAGGAAGAAGAAGATAAAGAAGCGAATGAAGATGACAAGTTTGGTGATGAAGATGCAGAAGAGTTGGCTCCTTCAAATCTTGTTAAAATGAATTTGCGGAAAGTAAAGCAAATGATTCCTCAAATGTTTACAGACAACAACGATGCATACTTATCTGATGATGAGGAAACAGATGAGAGGATCACTAAACAATGCCTGCTTGAGAAAGCTGTGAGTTCTTGGAAATCTATTGGATGCAAATTCCAGAATTACAGTTTCTTTTCCCATGCTATATAGAATTGTCCCTTTGCTTTTGAAGTCGTATTTTTATGGATCCACAGATTTTGTAACTAAACTTTATGATTTAAAACAGGAAGAGCATGTTTCTTTCTTGTCACCAGCAGAAGACGAAAGTTCTAGAGAAGTTTTTGGGCTCATTAAAAAGCTGAATACTATGCCCGACACCAAGAGAGCTAAAACACATAGTAAGTATGCAATCTGTTCTACCTGATCTGTACAGTAATTACTGAATAAATATATGCTGAACGTCAGTGACTCTCGTGAACATATATTGATATTACTTCTTACTGTTATTGTTTTGTTTTTGCAGCTTATTTTGATATGTCACTCATGGGAGTAAACAGAAACATGTCATCAAAGGTATATTTGTTTGCAACATAAGATGTTTAACACTTGGTTCTTCTGGGCAGCTCTTTATTTTAATTTCTGAACAAGCCCTGTTATAAAAAGTTTGATTTCTATCAAACTTAGAATTTTATAATTTTTTGAGCTAGATGTCCCACTCACGCATTTGTTTTATATGCTTGAACGAGGACCTTGACTGATGCAAACCAAAAGCACTGAAATTCTGCTGTATAAGCTGATCAGATATTATCCACCGTAATAATTCCTTTGTTTTTTTTGGGGGGGTTGGGGGCTAAACAACATTACCTTGATTCATGTTACAGCCATCTTTTCTAGGCCGGGGTTCGAGTCAGTGTTTACCATCATCCAGAAAGGGATCGATAACTGCTCGTTCATTCATCTTTGAACGAGATGATAGCAATAGTAGGAGCGCACTATCAGCGTCCGAGGATTCTTCTGAAGCGGTAAGATTTGACAAGAAGCTTGTTGAAGCTCTATCTTAAACTATGTGTCTAGTCCTACATACTACACATGTTTGATTCAACATATTAAAATACTCAGATAAACTAATGCCAAATAAAATTAATACTAGTCCTCATCTGTTAAATTCTAGGCCATGACTTAGTTTTTACGGTTTAGTTCGATATGCAATGCTGAACATTATCTATATGTTTCTTTACTTATGCTGAAAAATAAAAAATTGACATGTAAATTCAGAAGGAGAATCGACCAAGGACGACTTCTGTCAAGTTTAGTAACTCACAAGCAAAGACTCTTACACAGAACTCCTCATCTGTAATGACATCGGATACTTCATTATTTGACATACTAAAGAGAACTTCCTTGACGTCAAAAAGGTGCACAGTGGATAATATGGTTACTGTGACGCAGACCGAATCAATACTAGCTTCATTCAAGTTGGCCAATAAACCAGCGAAGCCAAAGGAAGATCGTCACTTATAGTTAAGTACTTAAAAATGTACTACGTAATCTTCTGAATTATTTCTTCAATTTACTCATAAAGTTCTGTTGGGTGAGAATTGGGGCAACTCGATTTAGCAATGCCTGTATTTATTCTAAACTCAATAAAGGGCAGTTAGGAAATGCTTTTGCAGCTCTTAAAATTGGGTTTCAAAAAACTTCAATTAACTACTAGTGTTTGGTAAACAATTTAAAAGTAATTGGAATATTATTTAACTACTTTAGAGTAATTTTGAAATTTTTTATTTTAATGTTTATATATTGAACTAGAAATTGTGGTTACATGTATAATTGACTCGGAATTTTATATCGAATTTATATAGTCCACTTTGGGTCTTATTCCCGTACGGTTTTGTTTTTGAGCTCATCTTAAAAGGTCTTATACCAATAAAAGGTGGTTTTTTTATTTCTGAACCATCACATATATCTATTCTTAAGCGATGTGAGATTGTACAATTTATTTTTTCCTTATAGGGACTGATAACTGTCACAATCATTCCTCATTTTGAGGTCTAACATCTTTGTTGGCCATATTTTCGGTTAGGTATAGGCTCTGATACTATTTGTAACGACTTATGCCTCCCTTTGATATGATATTGTCCGCTTTGTGTCTCGTACTCTTACAGTTTTGCTTTTAAGCTCACTCCAAAAGGCTTCATACTATTAATAGGTGATCTCTTTATTTATGAACTATCACATATATCTATTCCCAAGTAATGTGGGACTGTACAGCTTACCCATTTTTTATAGGGACTGATGATTGTCATAAGGTGAACCCAAGAGCAAAATCGTGAAGACACGAGGCTCAAAGTGGATAATATTATATCAAAGGAAGGTACTGGTCGTTACAAGTGACAGTCATCAGTCCCTACAAGAAAAGGGTAAGCTATGCAATCCTACATCGCTTGAAAATAGATATATATGACGGTTCATAAATAAAGAGATCTCCTTTTATTGGTACAAGGTTTTTTGGAGTCAGCCTAAGAGCAAAACTGTGCGGGCACGAGACCCAAAATGAATAATATCATACCAAAAAGAGGCACGGGTCGTTACAAATGGTATCAGAGCATATATCCAACCGAAAGTGTGACCAACGAGGACGTTAGGCCTCAAAAGAAGGGGTGATTGTAACAGTCATCAGTCCCTATAAGGAATGTGTAAGTTGTACAGTCTTACATCGTTTGAGAATGAATATATGTGATTGTTCATAAGTAAAGAAATCACCTCCTAATGGTATGAGGCCTTTTGGGGTAAGCCGAATAGCAAAATCGTGAGAACACGAGGCCTAAAGCAAACAATATCATATTAAAGGGAGGCACGAGTCGTTATACAAATTATTCTATTATGGGCTAAAATCTTAGGGAAAGGAAAATATAATTGTTGATGGAAAATGGTGCAAATCTATGCAAAGGCAAAGGCAGTGGAACAAATTGTGCCCTACTTTAAAGGCAAAACGGTGTGTTTTCACGTGAAGAGGTTACAAAAAGGAAATTTTGGTAGAGAAAAACGACACTGTACCACGTGTGGCGGCAATGAGGCTAAGATCATAGGTGTGCTTCATATTATTATTATTTTTTAATTTAAATACTTAAAAAGGGGAAAGTTTGTGGTAAAGTTCCTTTTTTATACCTTATATGTAAAGCTTATTTTTAAACCGTACATATATAATCCAACGGTTAAGATTTTGCTAGTATATGATAATTATTATGGACTTTACCTCATAGTAGTATGGATTAAAAAATAAAAATAAAAAAGCTAGTCTTCCCGAGGATTCAACATGGGTGGGGGAGGGGTCGGCGTCGGGGTCTTAGCACGCGGCGGGGGCTTAAAGTCAGAGGGGCCCATGTTGCGAGGATCTGGCTTTCAAGACGATGGGGCAAGGGCGGGGGGCGGTCGGGCTCAACATCGGGGGGGAGGGGGTTGGGGGACCTTGATGACTCAAATGCGGGGGGGAAGGGTCTGGGTTGCACGGATCTAGAGTCGGGGGTCTCGTCGCCGGGGTTTGGGCACGGAGGAGGGGAGGGCTTAGTGACTTGACGGTTACAGGAAGGTCGACGGAGGTGGGTTGCCCTTTTTTTTAATTTCTTTTTTCTTAATTTTTAATATATATAATAGTATGAACTAAGATAAATTGTAATTATCGAACAAAAACAACATCTAAACCGTTAAAATTCATCGAACGGTCTATAAAATGAGCTCTACCACAGTCTTATCCCTTAAAAAGATGACCAGTAGTGTCTTCACGCTCTCTGATCCAACTTGATAAAGGTGAGCAGCAACTGTAATCATCAATAAAAGATATTATTTATAGGCCTTAAACAGCTAACAGATGGTTCATAGAGTCTATCAACAACAATTGTCAAACCAACAAACCTACATGATGCATAACTCAAATATTTGATCTAATAGAAGAGAAGACTCTAAATATAACCATCTTTGCCTCCATATCACGGTGGTAGGTGCATTTTAGTTTGGTGCTTGAACATTGCAACTATAAAACCTACAATTAAAAAATTTGATTCTGAACAAAAATCCTTAATTTGTTTCTTTTTTTTTTTTTTTTTCTTTTTTCATACATTCTACACTTCCTGCACACTATCTAAGCAACAATTATTACAAAAATTAAAATTATTTTTGTCTATATCTCATAAATTTGAGAATTGTTTTCACTTTGTCTTTTAAATTTTAAAAACTCTCATTTTATATTATATATTTTAAATTAGTCTTACTTAACTCTTTTTGTTAATATTTTTATTGAAAATAAATGAAAAAGACAAGTTAAATGAGATTATTTCAAATTTCATAAAGTAAAATGTGAGTTTTTAAAATCCAAAAAATAAAATGAGAATAAATCTAAAATTTAGAAGGCATAAGTAATATTGATCCCAATAATTATTTCAATCCCTTTAATAAATAGCTTCTTATTTCTCAAAAAGAAATCAATAATTTCTTAAATTTTTAAATTCAAATAATATATCAAAAACTTTAGCTTTTAACAGTATTATCATTATGAGTATAAATCTAATTAAAATCATCTTATTTTAATGGAACCCAATTAGTCAATCCCTATATATCTTTTCTTTTACCGCTATATTAGAAGTAACTCCACTTATTGTTTGACATAAAGTGAATTTGTTTTTGTCTTTTGTTAAATCTTTTTTATGAGTTTTTCAAGGTATTATCATTCTAAATATAAATCTAACTAAAATAATCATATTTTAATGGGAACCTGATGAGTCGGTCCCTTATACGTTTTGTTTGTACTGTTATGTCAGGAGTGATCGCACGTATTATTTAAACAATAACAGATATGTTTGTCTTTATTGAATCTTTTCGTGACTCAATAGATAATCTGACAAGCTAACGATTTTGTTCCGTTTCAGAATACATTTAACCAACATATTAACTAGTCTATTACAAGATATATGTAACTGAATAGAATCAAATACAGTTTAACAAGTATAAAATAAATATACTGATGAAGAGTTCTTCCACGTCCTAAAAACTAAACTCGTTCTTGATTCATAAGAAATTGGACAAGTAGGGAAATTTCTTGTTGAGTTACAGACTTATTTAAAAATGAATAAACCTTTTTTAGATAAAGAGGAAAAATTTAAGATGGTAACTACACTTAAACTTGATCAGTAGATCTTGTTGTTTTAGTTACATTAGTTTTCTAACGGTCAAATCTAACAACATTAACGATAAAAATTTATAACATGACACATAAAATTACTTTCCAATAATAAATCAAATCGTTAAAAAGTTAGTCTAATAACTTAATCAACAAAACCCAAATATCATTCATACCTTAAGTATTTCCTTTATAAAAAAAAAGATTTTAAGAAAAACACGATTTAATAATTTGTTTGGTTCTCATGTGTGAATATAAGGTTTTCATATTATTTTTATCTTTTTATAAAAAATCAATAAAAATTATA
This sequence comes from Ficus carica, assembly GCA_009761775.1. Classification (NCBI taxonomy): domain Eukaryota; kingdom Viridiplantae; phylum Streptophyta; class Magnoliopsida; order Rosales; family Moraceae; genus Ficus; species Ficus carica. The sequence goes on along the minus strand of CM019745.1, from coordinate 5,247,782 downwards.
ACTAATTTTAAAAAAGTTAAGCAACTTCAATCTAAAAATTACTTCTTTAACATGTATTCCAAATTCATGCTAAGACAGTGTGTTAAAATTTAGGGATTATTATGATGTCCAAAAGAGACACATTCTTCTCAATATTCCATGTGTCGCAATAAGGGTGGTGAGAGCAGAAATTTAGGGATTAGGATTAGCTTACTTTAACAAATTTGCATTTTAGTACCAGTAGAAAAATAATTGGAAAAACTCGCTGATGTATTAATTTCCAACAGGGAAAATTCTTGCCCTAAATCTGAATCTAAAATTTTAATGTCCGTACGGACCTGAGTCAAAACCTCACAGTGAGTTCGAGTTTTTCTTCTCACTCCCAAATATCCATTCTTCCATTTATCTTCCCTTCTTTTATTGAAAATTCTTCAGAAAGACTTCAGACAGATAAAATTCCTATCCATATTCATCAGATCCACAACAATGGCGAAACCTTGAAAAAAAAAAAAAAAAAAAAAGCTAAGCTTTTCTTCAATGGCGAATTCCCTCAAAGGCAAGCTCTTTTCAATCTGCTTTCTTTTCCTTTTAGCTTCTCCTCCATTTTCTAGGGTTTTCGTGAGCTCTGACTCTGTCCCGATCGCACAAGAAATCGATCACGAACGCGAACAAGAACACGATTCTGATGATAATAAGGAATTTGAAAGCGAAACCGTGATTGATTTCGATCGGCAACAAGTTCTGTTGCAAAGACTTGATGAAATAGTGAAAAACCTTAGCGAAATAGTTTCTAGGTTAGAGTCGAAGCTGTCGGAGCCGTCCTCGAAGGGAATGTTTAGTGAAGAGAAGCGCGAGCTCGAGGGTTTGAAGGAGTTGGATCTTTTGGAAAAGGAGAATCTTGATCAGAATAAGAGGAAGTACGAGCGAAAAAACTCAATTAAAGTTGAGCAAGAGAGCTTTGATGATAAAGTCCGGGATGCTGAAAAGGGTAGGGCTGTTTCGGTTACAAAGTACAGCCCCTTTTGGTCGGAGAGGTTTCAGTTTGTATCGGCGGTGAAATTGGATTCTCAAGCGACTTGTATCAATGTCTTGCCGTTTAGGGATTACGAGGGATTAAGCAAGTATGTTGCTGTTGGGGATGAGAGAGGGACAGTTTATGCGTTCTTGAGAAACGGGGATGTTCAGGTTCAGCATCACACATTGTCAGATTCGCCGATCACGTCAATGGTTTCGTACTTGTCAGTGTATAAGAACGAGAGTTTTGTGGTCACGGGGCACAGGAACGGCGCAGTCTTGATGCACCGGATCTGGGAGGGATCGAGCTCGGGCGGAGAGGATTGGAGCTTGCTGTTTATGGAGAATGTGGGTGAGTTTGCGTTGGGTAATAAGGGTGAAGACGGTGTGGCTATAACTATATTGGAAGTGCATCATGCTGGAAGAATGAGGTACATATTGGCTACTGATGTTAGTGGCAAAATTTGGGTTTTCAGAGAGAATGGAACAGTTCATGGTTCAACACGGCCGAACAGTAGACCTCTGGCTTTCTTGAAGCAGCGGCTTCTGTTTCTGACAGAGACCGGCGCAGGATCGTTGGACTTGAGGAGCATGAAAGTTAGGGAGTCTGAATGTGAAGGTCTGAACCATTCCCTTGCTCGGAATTATGTCTTCGATGTCACCGAGCGGTCTAAAGCTTATGGCTTCACTTCAGAAGGTGATCTGATCCATGTGTTGCTGTTGGGGGATGTAATGAACTTCAAATGCAGGGTTAGATCGAAGAGGAAGTTCGACATGGAAGAGCCTCTGGCGTTTCAGGCAATAAAAGGGTATTTGCTTATCGTTAGCGAGGAGAAAGTTTTTGTGTATAATGTCTCGTCTCAACATTATGTCAGGGTCGGAGCTCCTAGGATGCTTTTCTCTGCTGGTTTGGATGAGATCAGATCATCTTTTCTGAATTATCAGAGCAGCGCTTCGGACAGGGAGAGAAAGGTGACTTTCCCTTTGATAGCTAGCGACCGCGAAAAGTTTGTTGTTATTGGCCTTGGTGGTGGCTGCGTGGGCATGTATCGCTCTAACCTACCAGTATATAAAGGGGAATTCAATACCATGTTTTGGACCAGCCCCGTGTTGTTCTTTATACTATTTCTTTTTGGAGCGTGGCATTTTTTTGCTAAGAAGAAAGAAGCACTTACTTCATGGGGACCAGATGATCCGTTTAGCTCTACGAGTACGGCTGCTACTGCAACAGGAGCTACCGATATGATCGATCTGAGGGGTGGTATCAGAGGCCCGACAAGAAGGTACGGATCTCCACCGCGATATTCTGGCGGAGCAACCAGTTCGTTTAGGCCAGCTTCTGTTGATCATAACCCAAGAGGAACATCAGTTGATCCTAGTTTTAGAACTGCAGAGCTGAAATTTAGGGGCACAGGTTTAGAGTCGTCGGGTTTTCCTAAGAGAAGAGAGGGTCTGTATGCAAACAATCAAGGCGTGGATGATAGCAACTAACTTGTAAGATCAAATTGTATGGACTTTTACTTGAGCAGTTTTAAGTTATTTTGGGACTTTTAATTCTTAGACTGTGCTATTCATTTGGCATTCTAGCGCCATTTGAACTTGCACTGGTTCGTCGGCAACCTCGGCTTGCAGAAATAAAATTATGAAAAGAAAAGTTTCAAGTGTTCCTTTTAAAGTACTTGTCGAGTCTTTCTTTCTGTTGATTTATTTATTTATTTATTTTGGGTCATTGATTTATGTCCATGTGAATAAAGTGGTCATTACTAAATGGAACGATAGTAAAAACAGATGTGGCCAGGCCGGGTATTGTCGTCGATTAAAATCAGTGGATAACCCGGGCACACTACAATAACCAAAATACCGGAGTAGAAACCCTGTTGTTGACATGTTGCTTTCTAACAACACAAATGCCATCAAGCTAGAATACGACACATATTTTGATGTCGTTAATATCACTTTCTGCTATCTAGCCAGACCTACGATGCAGTATCCTACCAAAGTGAAAAGTAGTTTTATTTTTTATTATTATTATTTTTTATTTTCGGGTAAAGTGAATTGTAGCTTTTTTCACTAGACGGTCCTTCGGTAACGGCGTCGAAACGGAGGACCTAGTTTCAATGTCGTTGGTAGTAGTTGGCCGACGTGTTAAGGCAAGGTCTTCAACTACAAAACGATCACTGCCATAGAGTCCTTGACGATTATTTCACTGGTATTGATAGGATAAATTTTTTCCGAAACATAATAAAAGTAAATGTGCACGTTGATCACCAGATCATGTTGATTTCCAGGGACGCGGTCATCTAGCAAAACTACAAAGCCATAACCATGTGAACGACACTAACGACCTATTGTCTAGTTGTTCGTTCAGCCAGAGACGGGGGTCGAAAGCTAAGCCTACAACGCTAATGCCGTCTTTTTCATCGTTGCATGACAAAACATTTTATCTCAAGACGTCAATTCCAACACTCGGTTTTAACACCACAGGAAGTAATTATCGAAAATATCATCATTTCACCGACATTCACCAGTATTTCCGTCAACATTGACATCTTCATCTGTAGTCATACAGAGTCCAGAACTGGCCTAAACCGGCATTGGATTCGCTGCTAGTGTTATTTACCATTAAGCAAAGCCACCCCTGAATAATTTATCCTTGGGCGATTACCACAAGAATACGAAATAAAATAAAATAAAGGGAAAGGGAAAGAGAAACACAAGAAAAACCTATCAAGATAGCTCCATAAAACAGCTAAAACCATGCACAAATCATTATGCGACATAATGAAGGGGGTAAATAATGGGGTATTTCCAAGCAAAATACCAAAATAAAAAGTACGGATATTATATAAAAAAATAATTAAAGAAAAACCTTGTCTAAACAGAGTATTAAACATGCTAATCTACATCGGCAGCAACTTTTCATGAAATTGAAAATCCTTAAAATGTCAAAAACAGCTGGACCGGTAACTTTTCAGGCCTATGCAGAAACGATTAAAATTCAATTTCTAAGCCTCATCATCAATAAAGCTCAGACGGGAATTGACAATCCCTTTTTTGCCATGCTATCCAAGACATCGTTGAGGGATTGACACAAGCCAACAATCTGGAAAACAGAAGTGAATGAAAACTTGGTAAAGAGATAAATGTTCAAAAAGAGAGATCATTTAGACAAACAATGCTGATTGTGCTCCAACAGCGTGGCTAAACTCCTTACCCAGATGGCAAGTCTAGTGGCTATCGAATTTGTAATTGGCAAATAAAGATAGGTAAATGAAAGACAACTAATTACCTGTTGATCCCATCGCTGTAATTCTTCTGTGTCATCCTCAAAATGTATGACAGCTTCCACCTGACAGACAACTTTTTAGATAAGCTTGGTGAACAAATGAGTAAAGTAATAGTTGGTTTCTGATACTAGTATCTCCAGTAGGCAAACAAACTCTCAATCAGTATGTAAGGTGCAAGGCATGTTATGTTAAAAAACGTGTTTTCAATTTCCTAATAAATTTCCAATATATCTCAAAGGAATATCACTTTCATGAAAATGTGATCCAAAGAATGGCATACGGTGATGAAAGGACACAACACTTTATTCCTTGAAACTAAGGTAAGGGCTTTGATGTACTACCACATAATTAACCAATACCTGATCAATAGATCCCCTCATTCTATCCTCGTAAATCATTCTTGACGCTATCTTTTCAGCCTGCAAGTCAACAAGTGTAGCCCTTCAGGAAAAGGCAAAGTAGTATTTCCCAGAGAGAGGATCATGGTGAACTGCAGTGTCCTTTTTTTTGTGGAACCAAAATATCCCGGTGAAGCAAAACAAAACACACACACACACACAAAAGAAGTTCAGATGTCTAAAAATGAGACTTGTACAAAGAAAAAACCCAACCATTTAAGTAAAAAGTTTAATTACAGAAGCTCCATCTTAGCTTGTCCTGGTGAATATAAAGGCGATGACGGAAAGCCAAGCCAGTCAACATAAAGGTCATACAGATACATATATTCCATCATTTGACCTCAAGAAAGCAACTAATTTGCATAATCTGATAGTTTTTTTGAATGAAAAGCAAGGGATGTCAAAAATAGAAAGACCTCCTTTGTGCTCAAATAGTGAGAGAATTAAAACTAGAGGAATGAAGAAAACAAAAGCATGAGAATAGTTCAAAGTAGCAAAAAAGAAAAAAAAAAATTACCTTATGAGGTTCAATTCCCAGCAACGTGCCCAACTCATCAAAGCTATAAGATTGAAAACCAGTCAAAACTTATTATTCAAATGCTCCCACCAGATTGAACAAGAAAAAACAACAGCAGTACAATATCATATCTCCTACCTTATATTAGTGTAAAGTTTGCTGGCACTCAGCAGATTATGCTCAATCATAGCACGATCAAGCACGGTAAAGTTGTCAGGTAAAAGTGCTTTCTGTTGAAAGTACTCAAATGGTAAGACATAGATATAATTCTCAATACCATATGCAACATCCAGAAGAAAGGGAGAAAGTGTATAACCTGATGAGCTTTTAATTCTTCGGCAAATGCATCAATTTCTGGTTTTCGCAAAATTCTCTCTAGATACACCTAGCATCCCGATAATACAACAGTGAATAGGAAAGTCACTAGAGAGGCAAATTTAAGTATAATACAGTTTAACACCAATGTGGCAGAATAAGAGTACCTTTTGAAGGATTGGATAAATCTTCAACTTCGAGCATCGTTCATCCTAAATCAAGTAATCCAAAATATTGGCAACATGTGGAATGAACTCAATCAATATACTGGTTTGTTATAAGCATATACTTTCATCATGAGAGGATGCTTACTTTGTATAAAGTAGCAAGAACACGAGAACGTTGAGGTCCTGCGGCGGCCAGAATTGTACAAGTCACAGCAGCAGATAAAGCTTGCTCCAGTGCTTCCTCATCAATCTCTCTAAATTAAAAAGGAATGTTATCTATCATGTCACTGAATTAGGCCAAAATTTTACTTCATTTACTAACACCCAGGCCCCCAGATCCTAATACGTTTAATAGTTATAAATAAAAGATTCGCTATAAGCAACAATGCCAGATTCAGTAGTTGTAAATAAAAGATTCACTATGAGCAACAATGCCACCCACACACGACAACATAAAATCCTTCCATGAGAGTCAAAGTGTCAATCAATTTACATACTCATCGCCAATTTTTCTCTTCTCAATCTGAGAAATGTCATAATAACGTAATGCTGCTTCCAAGAACTTCCTCTTTAAATCTAAAATCCTTGCATAGCATACCTGACAAAGGGGGGCCAAAGGTAAACACCATTAGAAAAAATTACTTTAAATGCAAAATGAAACCATACTCATTGACTATCGATGCACCTTGTATTGCAAATTCAGCACTTCATGCTGACTATTGCTAACCAAAAATGATGCTTTATTAATAAAAGCTTCTGCATTAACAGCATCATCATCCTGCATTTCATAGAAGCAAAAATTTAGTGCTAAAAGTCTTTAATACCTAGCACAAACTGCAAAATTTTATAACTTTGCATCAGTACTACACGGATTCCCCTTGCAACAAAAAAAAAAAAAAAAAAAAAAAAGGACTATGAAAGGCAATTGCAGATATTGATATCTGAACTGATATAACAATCATATGTTAAAGTGCCAACCACCAAACCAATTACAAACAGCAAACAACTCTCTGAAAATCATCCAGGTGAAGAGACATCCATAATCTTCCTAGTTAGCTTATTACAGGGGACTCAAATTAACCGTTGTTGACTGACAGCAAATGGAGAAGTACCTCAAGATATAGGCGAGCGATTTGGACGCATTTTGATAATCGGAATGTATCATCAATAACTCTGATGGAGATATGAAAAAAAAAAAAAAAAAACAAAAAACAAATAATTGATATAAGGGTCTTCCCATAAACTTGTAAAATAACCATGCTCACGAGGTAATCAAATAATTAAAATAGGTTCTTACTCTCAGACCTCATTCCAGAATCTAGATCAATGCCACTGAGCATCTGCGCTGCTTTTGACCACTGCTGCTCAGACTCGTAAAGTTCCGCAAGTTTCTCTCGTATAATGAGCACCTGTCACTCGTAGAAATTCAACACTTTTTCTTCATCCAACACAACCCAAATATCATTAACCTAAAACTAAAAACCCATAACCATAGTCCCTCCAAATGACTAAACCAAACCCCTATCAACTTGAAGTGAAATTGAAATTGAAGCGAAAACAAAAATTTCGAAACCAACAAATTCCCAAGCGAAATAATTAACGGCGAAAATCGAACCTGTTCCTCAAACGAGACGACGCGGGGCTGAATCTGCGCGAGAATGTAATGAGCAATCTCCTTTTGAGTCTCCGGCTGCAACCTCCCCAATTCTTGCGCAAAGGTCTGTAGAAGTTGCCGCGAAACCACCAGAGGCACATCATCGGAGAGCACTGAAAGGCGTTCACGAACGATTTTAGGGCAAAAACAAAGCGCCAGAACATTCAAAATTTACTGAAAACGCAAAAAAAAAAAAGAAAAAACAAAACAAAAAACAAAAACCTTAGAATCAAAGGAAGGAAGCAAAGAAATAATTTTGAGTAAGAAATTACTATGGTCGATGAACTTCTTGGCCCGGACTATGTCGTTGGAAGAGATAACGGAGGATAGAATGTGCTTGTACTGCTCGATCTTTTGCCTCTGGTCGGAGATCGCCGAGGCGGTCGCGAAGGCGCTCTCCATGGCTGGTCGCTCGAAACCCTAACCCTAATCGGAGAAAAATCGTCGCCGGTTTTGCCTGGCTTGTCTCCTCGACTGCTACGGAGGAACTTTTTGGTACCAGAACTCTTCTACGACTGTAAATTTGCTTTGCCAGACGGCTGTAATTATATAGAGCACGGTTCACCGTTTGGCGTGACTATTAAGCAATGCCTTCGGGACACGTCAGCGACCGAGTGCATTAGTTACCACGAGTTTAATACCCGTACATTGCAAGCAAGGGAAAGGAAGAAAAAAATAAATAAAACAACTGAGTATTATATGATAAAAATAATTGATTAAGATAAATATTATAATTATAATAAGTATAAATCTTTTCAAAATCTCTTCCAATAGTGAAGATGCAAAATCAAAATGATAATAGCCCCAACAATAAAAAAAACGAAAACAAAAGCAAAAAAGAAAAAAAAATTTATGTAGTCATACTCATTTAAAGAAAAAAATTAAAACAAAAAATAAAAAAAAAAGAACAAAAATATTTAGACTCAAAAGAACCGGAAAAAACTAACCCTAACAAAAAAATTATAATAAAATAAAATATATATATCTCATTTTCTCCTTTTTTTACTGTTTAAATTTTTTTAAAAAAATTATCAATTTCCTCTGATTCTCCACACATATATGTTTTAAGGTCTTATTCGTGCTTGTTTACGTGAGAGAATTATATCCAAAAAGATGTTTGTGTTGGTGTATTTTCACTTTGGAGAGATAAACAAATAATTATATACATATAGAGAGAATGAGATATTAATTCGTACCGATTATTTGAGCGAAAAATTATGCGGAGTCTAATTACTTATAAACATACAAATTTCATAATTAAAAATATGATTTTTCCCACAGTTGTTTTGAATGATTGAAAACTGAATAACACATAAACACACTTATAAGTGTTGTTTGATATAAATATTAAATAATTACCTTGAACAGTTACAATCAAAAGATAAATAGATTGTGAATGATTAAAACCTTTCGTAAATTAGAGTTGTATTGAACAGTTGCAACTGAAAAATTAATATATTGTGAATAATTAAACCTTTCATAAATAGACACCTTTTAATTTTAATGAGAAGTTGCAATAATAAAACATTATACGATACATATATCAGAGCATTTAATTTGCCTTGAACAGTTACAACTGAAAGATAAACAGATTGTAAGTAATTAAAAACATTTCATAAAATACAATTACATTGAATAGTTAAAATCGAAAGATGAAAAGATTGTAAATTATTAAAAATTTTCATAAAATAAACTCATTTTAATGAGAAGTTACAATAATAAAATATAATACAGTACATATAAAAAAGGGCTTAATTAAACTTATGAGCACTGTTTTTGATGATCTAAAATGGGCAGGACATCTTACAACCCACTCTTATAATATTGTTAGGATTAAGATTTATGATATGTTATAATAGAGTATTTAAGTGAATAGTTACAACCATTTAAACTATTTTAAGTCTAATATTAAAATAAAAAAAAAGTAATTACGGGTCACGTTTAACATTACAAGGAAAGAAAATGAAAAAAAAAGAAAAAAAAAAAAGCAATGAATAACTTGATTCAATACAATGTTTGAAAGAAGGTATTAAAACAATAACCGGAATAGGAAAGAAAAAAAATAAAGAAAGAAAGAAAGAGTAAATATATTTAAAATGAACCAAAAAAAAAAAAAAACCAAACAAACAAAAGAAAATTACTGAATAGGTGTTTAAAAGAGGCTTATATAGGCCCCTTTAGGAATAAATGGATTTAAAATGAACTGAAAAAAAAAAAATTATTGAAGAAGTGTTTTAAAGAGGCTTATATAAGCCCCTTTAGGAATAAATGGATTTGGCATTGTACCTTACACCACTCAATGACTTTATCCAACGAGGTAGACTTGTATAAGAATATTAATAAGATGTGTTTTGGGAAGAGTTACAAAGGGAAGGAAAGACGACAACTTGATGAGTAATATTACGATGACTTTTAGAAAGAGTTATAACTGTTAAAAAAAGAACAATAATTGGTGGGAATCGTTTAGGACGACCTAAGATTACCACAACCTGCTCTTTTAGTGTTGTTAAAATTCGAGCATGTCTAATTACTTGATTAGCCCAACAAGTAAAAGAAAATTACTTGATTACTCTCTCTTTAAACTGCATTAAACTGCAGTAGCATTTGTGGTGAGGTTATATATATAGGTGTATATGTATATATATCAATGTCGTTTCTCCAACTCAATGACATTTTTTAAAAGTTTCTTGTCGTCCGTAGTTTATATTGTCGTGATCGTTTTATTCGAATTTGGAAAATTGTTCACAAATGATGTCGTTAGTGATGTTTATCTTGAAAATAAAAATTAATTAATAAATAAGAGAATAAAATAAAGATAAAAGGAGGAGACAAAAGATTAATATGGTTTTATCCACGGACTAGAAATAAAGAGAAGATTCACTAGTAATGAGCATTATAAAATAGACTTCCTTATACAAGTTTATAAATTAAAAAAAGAACAGGTAAATTACTTAAATATATCAAATATTCCATAATCAAGAAATCATATTTCCTAATATGAAATTAATACAAATAAATCTAAATCTTATATAAATTACAATAAATCATTCTAAATATTATAAAGAATCATAAATAATAATTTAAATAAATATTTGACAATATCTCATATTTTAACACTCCCTCTTAAGTTAGTGCATGCCAACTTGCCTTAAATCCTTCAAGAACAACTTCACATGAGCTTCACAACACATGCTTCAATTTTAGAAGCTTCAAATTCCAGGCTTAAAAAAACTAGGAAAGAAAACCAATCCTCCAAATACGGAAATAATTATTGGATTTCAACACATCTCCTCAAGTTGGTGCAAATCTTCTAAATCCAGAAATAAACATCGGATTCCGACACACCCCCTTAGGTCGATGCCAATCTTCTAAATCCGAAAATAATCATCTGATTACATAACCAACTTGTCAAAAAACTTTGAGAACATTAAACTAATTTTTTTTTCCTTTTTTTTTTGTTTTGTTTTTTCTTTCTCTCATTTTTTTTCTTCATATATATATATATATATATATTCTTTTCCATGGTTGTATGCAAAAAAAAAAAAAAAAACAAACAAACAAATACTATGAATTATGGATATGATGATGGTACCTCCTACACGATGGATATGGATTATTCACAAGAGCCTTCAGGGAATTTGGCTATGTTATCTCTGATATCATATTAAAAATAAAATAAATAAATAAGAGAATAAAATTAAAGATAAAAGGTGGAGACAAAAGATTAACGTGGTTTTATACACGGACTAGAAATAGAGAGAAGATTCACTAATAAATAACACTATGAAATGAGCTCCCATATTAATACAAGTTTACAAATAAAAAAAAGGGTAAGTTACCAAAGATATCAAATATTCTATAATCAAAAAATCATATTTCCTAATACGAAAATTAATACAAATAAATCTAAATCTCCTAAATATTACAATTAATCAATTTAAAATTGAAAAGAATCGTAAAAAATAATTTAGATTAATATTTGATAATATCTCATATTTCAACGGTTTACGTCGTTTTTTACAAGGGTTTTTTTTTTAACATATTACCATTATATACCAAAACACTAAAATATTTAGCTAAAATATCATTTTTTGTTTATAAATGCTTAAAAAATGCTTTAGTAAAATCTGCCACAAAATATTTTATATAATGATTAAATTTTTTAAAATATTAAGACTATACTTCTCAATCTATATTAAAGGCTATTTAAAAAGTGAAAAAACTAAGATATTAAAAGAATAAATCGTATAAATTAAAAAATTATATCTAATGTAGATGTGTGGAATCTACCGTCAAAATTTAACGAAAGTTAGTAACAGGAATAAAACATGGTTAATTGAGCCCTTGGAAATCGTAAGAAATTCATAAAGCATTTGATATGCAAATAATCAGATAATAAAAATGGAAAAAGAATTAACAACACCAAGATATAGAGAGGTTCGTCAAACTGTGTGCTACGTCCTCTGTGAGTGAGATGTCTTTCACTACGTATGATTGTTCTCAGATACATTGTAATTTCTGGATATATTTCGGCAGAGTAGGGCATATAAAATTAGAAAAAGACCGTCCCTGTTTGAAGGGGGTCTCCCTCTATAAATAGAGGGAGAATGATGGGTCTCAACCCGTAATTCCAGGTGAGCGGTTCTCGCTCAAATGTCTTCCTGGACACGTGTTACAACGTGGACTTAGCAGTTATTGAGATGTCTCACAGATAGTGGGCTAAGCAGTTATGAATATGATGCCATTGTCAATTGTCAGTTATCGTAAAATATTTGACATGTCATTGTGAATAGTGGACTTGACGGTAATGAGAGATATCTCTTATAATTCTCAATGAGCACGAGCAACGAACGTTGATTAGAAAACAAGGTTCAATTCTTGTGATCGTACCGTTCGTGACTTATATTAGATTTGATGTACGCCAAATCAGGTTTGAACTGATCTATTCAACGTTCAATGCGAACGATTGTAATTCGTGATAGAGTGGATTAAAATCGTAAATTGGGTCTGATCCAATAATACGAACGATTGTTGATCTTGATTGAATAAATCATCATGAGCTGGGTCCGGCCTAATCATACGAGCGATAGTTGTTCGCGATAAAATGAAGCATTGTCAAACGTTGGGTCCGGCCCAAGTATAATAGGAAGATATCGTATATTTGAATTGAGAGTTCATCGCTCGTTTGAATCAATCGTCTAACACGTCTGAAGTCTAACGATGTAATGAGAAGACGAAGTCTGACCTCAACATCTAATCACTTTAGGGGCATGTTGAACGCGTGCATTATTTTTGGCACATGCATAATAAGAGTAGAAATGATGTTTTGATTAGGGGTATTTTGAACACGTATAATATTGTGAGCATTTGCATAATAGAAGTGTAGAAATGAGATTTTGATTAAATACGAGGACCGATTTTACAAACATTTGTGATAGCTTAATAAACGACAACATTTTCAAAACGACGCAAGGTTAGAAAGGTTTAAAATTGACAGATGAAAAAGCTTAATAAACGACAACATCTTGAAAACGACGCAAGATTAGAAACGTCTTGGAAATTGACAGATTAAAACGACATCATATTAGAAAAACGACAACAATAGCTTCGCACTTCGCAGCCGTCGCATGCTGTATACACGCCAAAACCACAAATCGATCCAAAAACTTAAGTTTGTTTAGAGAGAGAAAGAGAGTCGCAGGAGAAGGTCAAGGAAGAGAGCAACAGAGGTAAGTTTTTTTTTTTACCCCCTTAAGTTTTCATTTTATCGTTCGTCTTTTCTAGGTCGATTAGTGTTTGAGGAATAGTTTTCTTCTCCGTTTAGACTGGAAGTATTTGGGCATCAATTTAGGGTTTCGAATTTCGAAATTGGTGATTTTTGTTTCTCCAGGTCTGATTTAGGGCTTATGATTTAGGGCAAAATTGGTTATGACTCGGAGAAATTCAAGGCTAGGGTTTGGGTGACAATTAGGGGGAGAGTAATTTTTCTGTAATATGTTTAGTCCTTTGCGGTTTAGTCTTGTGTTTCGGCAGTGATTCGTGGATTTTGATTTGATGATGTTGATGATGAAATTTATGTAGGAAATTGGAAAATTCCTTTGTGTTTTCTGTAAGGAAAGGCTGAAAGAGTCTTGCTTTATTGAATTTATTTTCCTTCATTTGTTGTTGGAACAGTGTGGTTGTTTGAATTGTGGAATAAACTGAAATGGCTGGTCACAAGATTGCTCATGCCACCCTAAAAGGACCAAGTGTCGTGAAGGAGTTATGCATCGGAGCGGTACTCGCCGTGGCCGCGGGCAGCCTCTGGAAAATGCATCACTGGAATGAGCAGAGAAGAGTGAGGTCATTTTATGACTTACTTGAGAAGGGTGAGATTGGTGTTGTGGCAACTGAGGAATAAGTATTTAGCAGTTATTTCTCTTGTGATTATCGCATTCAGCAGTGTTCGGTTATTATTATTATTTTTTTTTCTTTTTCTTCGTTTGGCTCTTGAAATCTAATGTGAGCTTCAGTATTGGATTTTGCATAATAAATTCCGTTCTCCTACTGAAGTGTGGATTATACATTTATGTTGTTTCTTCAAATAGAAGTTGGTGTATTTTGCATTGCTTTGTTTCCTCATGGTCTGTTAGAAAACTGGTTTTAAGCTGCAATTGTATGCTGTCTGTTTTTTCCCTTCACCATTTTAAGGACTTTTCTTTGGCAACATTGTTAACAAGAATCTTATTTGCCTAAGTACTTGTAAATAGCTAAATTAAGTTGGCATAAATCTCTGCCGAGAGGCAGCTTCCATTTTTTTGTATTTTTGGTTGATTTGTTTTTTGTTTGTTGGAGATTTTGTTCTTTTGTTGAATGAAGATGCATAAAAAAAACCAAAACAAAACAAAAATTTGTGTTTTCACATTACAATCCAAATAAGAATTTACTGGAATAGCAACAAAAAAGATTAAAAAAAAAAAAAAGAAAAGAAAAGACCGCTTTCGAGATGTAAGGGCTGACTAGACAGTAGCAAAAAAAAAGTTCTAAGCAACCTGTCAAGTTGAATCCGTTCTTATATGATTAGATTAGATCAGCAGCAGTCAAAAGAGACCTGCTAATGGCTGATAATTTCATCTTCGTTGTATCAAAAATCTAATTGGAGTTTGTAAAGGAGTTTTAAGTTTTTATTACCTATGTTTTCAGTTTCGCAAGTTTCAGGTTTTTTTTGGTTGTTTTGGGCTTTTTCTTCTTTTTTTTTTCATATTTATTTTAAATTCTTATATCATTTGGACAATATGTTATTTCAAGTGCATGTTTCACCTTTCAACTAGTGTCTAACAAAAACTTATATAGAAATGTTGAGTTTGTTTTTCCTGTAGCTCCTCTCATGATTCACTGTTCAAAACTTTTCGTTTTCTTTCTTCTCTTTCTCTAACAAAGAACTTGGCAAGTTCTTCCTGCCCAGAGCATATTCAATGCCTTGTTGAGCCAATGATGCACACATCTTCAACCACTGTAGCCAAAAATCGTTGTTCCCTGTGAACTTCTCTACGTCGGATTTCACCATCACCATCTTTAACGTGGCTTTTGATGCCAGTTTGTTAAAAAATTACCCGATAAATCCTCCCAAAACAAGAACCCTAAGTTGCATAAGTACATCCCCAATATCCCACGAGCACCAAATTGAATAATAAAGCGATTGTATAGTTAAAAAGGGGCAAAAAAAAAAAAAAAAAAAAAAAAAAAAACACACACACACACAAACAAACAAACATCAAATGTAGAAAATCAAGAGACAAAGAATACTCGAAACTGCTTCACAACCTATTTAATCTCTTGACCTAACCCAGACAACTATGAAACCAAGATCGATAGTCAATTATGATAGGGTCGATCGATGTTTGACGCTCTTGATGAACGAAAACTAGAAAAAACCACAAACGAAATTGCTTTTCAAAAACGGACAATGCAATGTTATCGTTGTTTTTGATGTTTGATTTTGTTTTTTGCTTGTGAGATTTGAGTTGGATGGAGGTGGAGAAGAAAGAAGGAAAAAAAAAAGGGTGAAATTATTTAAATGCTTTGCTAAAATTTCATGTGTTACTTTTCATTTAATTCTTTATGGATGGTCTATGGAGAAACATTATTGAGATAATGTTATAGTTTAACAAGTAATTGGCTGAACTAATATAAAAATTAGGGTTAAAATAGAATTTACTTCTGAATTCAAGGTTTATGAATGAAATTAATGATCTTATTTAAATATTAATGTTCAACTCAATTAGATTGGATGGAATTCTCATTTAGGTGGGTGGAGAGAATTGCCCTGATATGAAATAACCTTTGGTTGAGATTGAGTTAGTTTCTTTCTTTGGTGAAAATTTCGACATTATTAGCGGTTCGTTTTTATTCTTGGTAGAAACAACAATTTAAACCGTTAGTATATGAATATTTATGTTTAAAATTTATGAAGTGCTATTCCACTCATCATAAGCTATAACTAACCATAAGCTATAACTAACTATATTTTAATCTCCTTTTCTACCCAAAAAAAAAAAAAAAAGAAACTATATTTATATCAATAATAAAAAATAAATAAATAATGGGTTCATTTGCACGATAAAGCAACACATGGAGTACGTCTATCACTTCCCTTTACTCTCTGTGTCCAGGTTACAAAAATCGAGCAAAATTTAACGGATGTGCATAAAGCAACACATATAGAGTGCGTCCATCACTTCCCTTCTTTTAAGCAGTACAATCGAAAAAATATACCTTTTAATTTTGTTTTAGAAAAAAAAAAAAAAAAAAAAAAAAAACCAGATAAAAATATTAATAAAAAAAAAAAAATACACACACACACACACACACACATACACACACACACACTCATATTTGTTTGTTTCTCATTCTGCAGACTGCAGAGGCGATCGTTTTTGCTCTCCTCTTCTTTACCTTTGAACTGAACCTGCTCGTAGAAGCAAAATCGCGATTCTTTTGATCGCAGAGACATTTCAATCACGAACCTAATTTCCATGGATAACTCTGGTTAGTCTTTGCAATTACTTCGTAATTTCTTCGCGTTTTGAATTGGTTATCTGCAAATTACTTCGCTCTCGGCTCAATTGAACGTCGCTGTTTGGCGACCTGGAAAATCAGACGAAGAATTTAGAGAATAAGTTAATAGTCGGAGTATTACAATGAAGATTTTTTTTCCCCCACGCTTTGTTACGGGATTCGTGGCCTTCATTTCCTTGTGCTGAATTTTCTCTGTGGCCAAACGTGTTTTTAGTTTTTGATTCTTTAGATTACTCGTCTAGGGTTTCTTCTTTCTTTGCTCTGTTTGTCTTTTCAATATTCGTCATAGTGTTTTTAGTTTTTTAAATGATAAAAAATGGTGTTTCGGATGAAAATTTTGAGATTGAAATGTTGTTTGAATTCGACTTTAGGGAATGTTTTGGATTCTATGTTTGGCACAAAATGAACAAAATGACATTCCTTCCATTTTGTAGATTAGTGAATGCTCGTACTTGGTTTTAATTTCAGATTTAGGCGAAAAGAAGGTCCTAAATTGAATTTTAAAGTTGTTTCTTAGTGGATCATTAATTGTCTCTAACTTTTTACTCACGATTGTATTTGGAAAGAATTGAGAATTGTGATATGATATTAACGTTTTTTTTTTTTTTCCTTTTTGTACTTTTACATGTTGAATAATTGGGCACATTTCTGCCGCGACAAGATGTCCCTACGTGTTCTACCAATTGATTTTGCTTCACTTTAGAGGGGAAAACAAAGACTGATAGAAACAACATTTTTTTCCTTTTTTTTTTTTTTTTTTTTTACTTTACATGTTGAATTAATGCACACCTATCCGCTGTGACAATATGTCCCTACTCGTACTAGCAATCGATTTTGCTACAATATAGAGGGAAAAACAAAGAAACGTAAATCTTAAGGAAGCTCTGTTGGAGATGAGTAGTTCATTTAGTTTTCGTCTTTTTTGGGAACTGAGTTCCGGACATTTATAATCAAGTCAGATGTTTTCGTTGTCATCTTTTCCCATTCTGCTATTTCTTCCGTTGGGAAACTTTCAAATTTCTATTACCTTATCACCTTATCTTTTCTTCTGTTGAATGATGATACACATAGGGAATCCCCAGGACATCCTCGTGCCACCAGTTGAAGGTGTTGCTGGAGGAGGGACAGCGTATGGATGGAATGATGGGTTTACTGGTATACGTAATTTAAGTCCACTTAAGGGATCAATTGACCCTTCAGAGGTTCCAACAACAGATTTGGTGCATGTGTGGTGCATGCCGAGCACTGCAAATGTTGGACCACAAGAGATGCCTAGACATTTGGAGCCAGTAAGCTCTTTAAATGTTATAAATGATGCTTGACATTCTGATATTTTATTTGATCCTATATTTTCGACAAATTTTCAACCAAACCCGAATATTTGTTCTCTGTGGTCTTAAGGTATAAACTGTCCGGAGTTGAATAATCTGTAAAAGAATGTATTGCCATTTGACTCTCCCCCTTTTTTTGTTTGTTTGTTTTCCTTGTCATTGTTCTAGGATACACGATGTGTTGTGTTTTAGTAACATAATATATACAACTCCTTGCCCTTGATGCATAGTGAATTTAATGCTTTCGTGATCTTTCTTATGTCTTTGTGCTGTGTTTATGAATCTGGTTTCTCTTGAAGATAAATCTTCTGGCTGCTAGAAATGAGAGAGAAAGTGTTCAGCTTGCAATTCGTCCAAAAGTTTCTTGGGTTAGTTTTGGAGTTGCAGGTGCTGTGTTGGTCCAATGTGGTGACTTCTGCTCTGCATCTGGTGATAGGTCAGTCCATTGAAGTTAATACTTTTTCTTTATCTAGGTTTATAAAGATTTGCTGACGTTGGCTGTTGGCAGATTAGTTGGACAGTCAGTCACATTACGGCGTGTAGTACCAATATTGGGTGTCCCAGATGCTCTTGTGCCTCTTGATCTTCCAGTTAGTCAAATAAACTTATTGCCAGGGTACGGATCTCATCAACGATGCTATGGTGATGGAAGAGAACTATATTTTTTAGGGGACTACCTATTTTTATTTTTCCCTTGCATTTTCCTTCACTGGGCTGCCTGCAGAGAGACTACTGCAATTTGGGTTTCTATAGATGTTTCTAGCGACCAACCCCCAGGTCAATATGAGGGGGATATCATCATCACCGCTGCAAAGCCAGACTCAGAGTAACTATATTCCCATCTTTGTTCGTTGTTTCAACATCTCATTGGCAGATTCTAGTCTTTAAATCTTACCTAGGAAGGCTTCAACATTCTATTGACTCTTGATCAGTGCCGTACAATTGGCATTCGTCATTATCTTATATTCAACAGTTTGAATTTTGAGATACTGTTATCTCATTTTGATTCATTTTGCAGATCTTCAGCTCAATGCTTCAGCAAAACTGATAAGTACAAACTTTACAGAGAACTTAAGAACTGTCTTGATACAGTAGGGCCAGTTGATGACAAGCCATTGGATGAAGTGGTCTGTTACTGAAGTGTCTTTGAACAAGTTTTTATTTTATTTATTTTTCTTAGTGTAATTTGAATGTTTGTTTATATCTGTTCTTTTAGGTAGAAAGAGTGAAATCTGCAACTACATCTTTAAGAAGAGTTCTTCTGTCCCCATTATTTTCTGAATTTTCAGATAACGGGCCAGTTGATATGATGGATGAAGATGCTATTTCAAACCTTTCAATACGTGTGAAGATAAATTTGACAGTTTGGGACTTTGTTCTTCCTTCAACTCCCTCACTTCCTGCTGTATTTGGTGTATCCTTATACGCATAAATTTGACCTTTTCTTTTATCATTGATAAATCTGTTGCTGTAAAAATTCGGTTTTTGGAAATGCTTGTTATCAACATAGGACAAAAGTGTATCAGATGTTTTAAAGTGGAAGCACAAGCATCCAAAATGAGCATATACTTCATATAATCGAGTAAATAGTAAATGAAACGAGATTTTGCAAAGTATGGAAATCGAATAAGCATTTGTTGATAGTATTTGCTTGGTAAAATACAATATTGGGATCAATATCACTCTGCTATTTTGATTTGTGATAAAGATCAATGGGTATACCTCAAGTTCGATTTTGACCAGTAACTAATTTGGTTTAAGTTATAGTTTCGAGCATTATTGTCGTTTAAGCTATAATTCTTGTAAGCTGAACCTTTGTGAAGCGACAAGTGTGATTGAAGTGTTTTCTTCTTTAGCTATATTTTAGATATCGGATACAGTTATTGAGGACCGTTTTGGTGTTGTTCACGGGAGTGAAGAGTGGTACGAGGCATTGGATCAGCATTTCAAGTGGCTTCTTCAGTTTAGAATAAGCCCGTATTTTTGCAGATGGGGTGATAGCATGCGTGTTCTTACATACACTTGCCCTTGGCCAGGTAACTAGTGAACAGGCAAAATTTATCTATCTATTTATTTATTATTATTATTTTTTTTTTTTTGACGCTGCAATCTTTAGCATCTATGATTTTCAAATACTTGTTTTCAATTTGGAGCCACCCAACCCAAAAAAAAAAAAAAAAAACCTGTTTTATGCAATTGTTTTTGAGGATAACTTCCTGTATTGATTTGCTTCGTCTTTCTTTCTTTGGTATGTTGTAGCCGACCATCCAAAATCAGATGAATATTTTTCAGATCCCCGATTGTCTGCATATGCTGTACCATATGGTCCAGCCATCTCTGGGTATGCAGTCAGTGTTTCAAAACCATGATGCAGCTTTTTCTTTGAAATGAAAACTAAATTGGGTTTAAATCTCTTAATAATAATACAGTGATGCATCAAAGGACTACTTGCATAAACAAATTGAGATATTGAGGACGAAGAATCACTGGAAGAAAGCATATTTCTATTTGTGGGATGAGGTATGAACAATACCGAAAAGTGAGAGGTTATTTGTCATCTTAATCCGATTAAGGTTGTAAGATGGTGGCATGTTTCTTAATATTACCTTTTTTTTTCCCTTACTCTTCACTCTCTTTCTGCTTTTGTTAGATAGGTAGTCAGTTTCATGCACTTTTGCAAAGAAGTGATGCTCAATAAGAATCATTTATTTATATATTTATTTTTTGTTTCTTTGTGCTTCCTACGGCATGACTGGTATTAGCGCAAGAAGCTAACGTGCTCTCAATATCTATGCAGCCACTTAATTTGGAACAATATGATTCTATACGCAACATGGCCTCTGAGATTCATGCATATGCTCCAGATGCTCGTGTCTTAACAACTTACTACTGTGGTATGAATCTTTCTGTTTTCTGTTCTCAATTCCATGGTAATTAGAGTCCAATCCTTCTGCTTCACTTCGAAAGTTTCATGGTTAATTTCTACAATCTTTTTATTCCATGGACGTAACTGTTAAGATGCCCAGATTCTAGTCTTTTTTTGAACTTGTTCTATTTCACTAGTGTATCAATTGTTAAATAGAGGGTCATGGTGCTGGTATGGTATCATTCTCTGTTGACTTCCTTTTCCAGCACGAGTCCTAGACCATATATACCTTGGTGTAAATAGCCCCTTTTCAGCCGTTTCCATTTATCAAGAGGTTCTTATGCTGCTCTCTCCTTTTCTGCAGGGCCAAGTGATGCACCTCTCGCACCTACCCCTTTTGAGGCTTTTGTTAAAGTCCCAAAATTCTTGCGCCCTCATACTCAGATTTATTGCACAAGGTATAGTTGAAATATCTAAAACGCCAGTTTGGTAGGTACAATGTGAAATGGCTGGCCAACTTTGCTTAAAATCTTGTATGAAATGGTTTTTTTTTTTTTTTTTTTCCCCCAAATGCCAGAGACTCCATCTAAGGAATAAAATGGTGTTCATCAGCCGATGTGTACTAAGTAGACTAGTTAACTATGGATGCTGTAGTCATTGATGTTATTGATAACCATTTGACTGTTATTTATTACAGAACTATAATTAAAAGTGACTTTTAAAATAAATAAAACCTTGTTTTTATATTCAGTGAATGGGTGCTTGGGAATCGAGAGGATTTAGCCAAGGATATTATTTCTGAGTTACAACCAGAAGATGGTGAGGTAATATCAATGAGGGCTTTAGTGTTAACTCTCCCAAAATTCAGGAAAAATTCTGAGTTCTAAGCTATTTGACATATATTACTTGTCCGTGCTGAAAGGAGTGAACTTGTCCTTGGTGCAGGAGTGGTGGACTTATGTGTGCATGGGACCTTCTGACCCCCATCCCAATTGGCACCTTGGGATGCGAGGTACGCAGCACCGTGCTGTAATGTGGCGTGTGTGGAAAGAAGGTGGCACGGGATTCTTGTATTGGGGTGCAAACTGTTATGAGAAGGCAACAGTGCCTAGTGAAGAGGTGACCTTCTAATTGTTCTATTCTATTTATGTTTATTGGAGAAGTTCTTTTCTGGAAACTTATACCTGGTGAAAATTTTATGTGACAGATTAGATTTAGGCATGGTCTTCCCCCCGGAGATGGGGTTCTGTTCTATCCTGGCGAGGTATTCTCATCATCACATACACCAGTTGCTTCACTGCGACTAGAGCGCATTCTTAGTGGCTTGCAGGTGAACAAAACTAAATTATGAATTCAAGATCTTTCCCTGTTCTGCTCATATTTTATGTGCTTTTATCCGTCAGTATATCACTCCCCATAATAACTATTCCTACTAGTTAATCCCTGTTCAAATCTTCCTCAATGAAGCTAGTTATCTCCTGTTCGTGTTCATGACACTAGACACACAAAAACATCAACACATTTTGGCTGTCAATCAATATCAAATGTGTCAATAATTTTGCATGGATGTTGAACGAGAATATCAATCCATGTTTTGCTTTGGGATTGACCATCCTTTGCGCGCTTTACAGGACATTGAGTACCTGAAACTCTACTCTTCGAGGTACGGCAGAGATGAAGGGTTGGCCCTCCTTGAGAAGACCGGTGTTTACTTAGGTCCTGAACGTTACACCCTTGAGCACATGGCCATTGATGTAATGCGGGGTGAGATCTTCAATGCATGCAGGTCATGAAACCGAGCTCTACGTTGGCAAAAATGAACACACCCGTTCTCTTCTGGAGAAGCAAGGTGCGTTTCGTGTCCTAAACCGTTCCACAGCTTGTGGACATTGCTAAGACATACCAATGAGCACAAAGTGCATGGAGATCTTCAACATGAGCGGTCGTGCCAATCCACATGACGCTGAGATGAGATTTCAACACCTGCATGGCTTGATGAATTTTGTTTGACCTTGCACCACGTTTTCGCTATGTTGTTTTATTTATTTGTTTATTTGTAGCCCCCCTTTTATCAAATTAATTATGTTATCGGTAACTTTTCTCACCTTAAAATGGTATGTTACTATCAAGAGAACCAAAGAACTACATCTATATTGCAAGTAGTGGTGAAAAATGGTAGAGGGAAAGGCGGGCCCGGCCCGCCCGGTAGAAACAAAGGTCGCCTTGTCCAGTCTAATGGTAGGTCGGAGTCGGCCACTATGTTTTATTTTATATGTAAAATTAATTTATATAGTAAATAGTATAGAAGCTAAAATAAGTAAATAGTATATTTACAAAATTGTTGAAGTAGATAGTATATTAATAATCTATTTAATCTTAATAAAAAAATATATTTATTCGTAATATGCTATTTACTTTAACAAGCCCGATCCTTGCAAGCAGGTTTTCGTTGTACTAATGACCCAAGCAACTGTAAATCTTTAAGCTGTACCTCGTCATTTCATCAGCTTGTTTTTTGCTCGAAATCATACTCACTCACTAGACTCTGATCATCTTTGCTGTTTAGTCCAAATTTAACCTTCTATTTTGTAGCGAAAAAAGGTTTAAAACTCCTTCAATTTGCACATCTTGAAACTTTTTTTCCCGTCAAAGTGCTTCGAATAATGATCAAGGTGATCGTATGAAAATGATTTTTCAAGCTTTACTCCCAGAAAATTAGTAGACTTGAAAACTCATAAGCTAGTCAAACAGTAGTATCAAGGACTCCAAGGTATGGTTGCAGCGATAGATGTTTGAATTAAGATCAGTCGTTGTCTTGGTGGCTTTCCTTGGTGGTATAAGGGGGTGTTTGGCATTTCCACTCAACTCAAGTTAAACGATACTTTTTTTTATCTTTTTCTGAAAAAGTTTTTTGTCTTTTTGAAAAAGTCAACAAAAATTACTATTCAAACTTAAAAATTTCGACTCAACTCAAACTCAACTTATTCACCAAACACCCTCTAAGTTATTTTAGCTCTTCCTTGCCGACTACTACGAGGTGGACTTTTTAACGTTAGTAATATGACGACTGAGACGTAAATCAGGTTTGAAAAGGAGCAAAGCCAACACCACGAAAAAAAAACACACATACTCTCTCTCTCTCTCTCTCTCTCTCTCTCGAGCATTGCATGAAAAGAAATGGCTCTTCATGTGCTATTTTCTCCATTGGATTGAATTTATGACATGCCACTTGGATATGGAAATTGATGTTTGCTACCACTGCTGTTTATTTGTGTCCCGAAATCTTAATCTGGCATATTTGGTCGGCTACAAACTGGTACGTTTTGCTGACCTTATATGCCTGTTGATGATATCTTTTTGCTGTTTCTGAAGCAAATGCACAACCCAAGCTTTCCTTTATTTTCATTCATTTGTTTGTTGTTCGATTTGGGCTCCTAGTAAATCCACCACTTGAATAATATATAATTCAGAAACTATTTCTTCCTTAGATTGCAGAAAAAAAAATTAAAATCCGGGGCTTATTAAGAAATGACCAAAAAACGTGGCAATAGAATCGATGATGGGGGATTTGTGGGGGGGGGGGGGGGGGGGGGGGGGGGGGGGGGGGGGGGGGGGGGGGGGGGGGGGGGGGGGGGGGGGGGGGGTGGGGGGGGGGGGGGGGGGGGGGGGGGGGGGGGGGGGGGGGGGGGGGGGGGGGGGGGGGGGGGGGGGGCAACTTTGAAGATAGTTGTCCAACCCCCAAAATCCGACCCCTACTTTTCCCACTTCAAAAGAATTATGAGTAGCCATTGACCCATGAATTTTTTTTTATTTTTGATTTTTATTTTGAACACTCCGGGTCAGACACCCCCACAATCTACACAAATACCATGATCGCAAAAGGAGGGAAAAAGAGAGAAAATAAAAAAGAAAGAAAAGAAAAGGTTGGAGAGGAGAGGGCCTAGCTGAGGGGGACTGTAAACACTCGAGATTCAAGGTGGACTTTTGCATCATATTGGAATCAGAAAGGCAGGGGAAGGCCAAAAAGCAAACTATTAATTTTAAATCAAAGTGGTGATGATTGCTACCCGGGCCTGATCTCTCATTTCACTCCCTTTCTTTTTGACATTTGTGCAGGCTCACAAACCCTCCACTGTATATCTATATCTATATATATATATAAATTAATGTTTTTGTATATAATATTTTCTTTACAATAGATCTCCAATGGTAGCTATGAATATGAAAGTGACATAAAAGGAATCCTCGATCTTTCCCTCTTTAAAAGCTTTGCCACTTGATAATTGCTTCAAATTCGAACCAGGTTGGATAACATCTACAAATACTTATGAGCTTTCTGTTTGCTTTTTAAGCTTTGAGCCAATCATTTCAAGTAGCCAACTATCTTATAGGCATTTTAAACGAGTTTTCTGATTGTGGGCACTTCAAAATATTGGTGTTACATCATTATATATATATATATATATATATATATGTCCTGTTTTCCTTCCCTTGCAACTTTTTTTTTTCTTTTTAACTTTTTTTTGGTGCCCTCAATTATTCAATAGGAAACAAATATCTTATCCAACCCATTAGCTCACCATCCACAAAAGTAAAACATGTTCAGATGCAATTCCATGACTCCAAGTTTTGATTGAGAAGCTTACAACAAAATGGTGCTCTCCTTATCCAAAATGGTATATACCTATAAATACCAAATAATTTAAAAAGAAGAAAATTGCTTTTAGAAATGTTAAGCCGTATCAATCTTACCTTGATTCTCTTCAAAGGCTCTTTGGTCAATTTTTCAAACATGTCCATCTAGTTTTCTTTGGATACAATCCACCCATTTTCCATAATTTCATTGCCTTTATTTTATTCCCCAACAAAAAAAAAAAAAAAAAAAAAAAGGAAGATAAGTCATACACCGAAAGAACTATAATATATATATATATATATATAAAACTCCACGTTTAGTTTACCCATTTTGTCATCCAGTCATAATTAACAACTCTTTGATAAGAAATATAAAAGTAAGGTTCAGGAGAGGCGTCATTTTAGAGCCACTTTCAAAACTTTGGCCATGTCCATTACGTTTGTCTAAAATAAGTGAATCCTTAAACAGAAATCCCCACAATTTTTTCTTATTAGACTAGTAAATACCATAAGATTGCAAAATTCAAGTCCACCGTCCACAGAAGAAGCCTGTGAAAAAACTCAACGCAAGGAAACAAGAATTAATCATTCGAACTAACTAGCTGAGCCAAAACAAACAAACAAATATTTATATGTTTTGAAGTTTGACTTCTCATTTTGCTGCTGCATAAGCCAACGCAAGATTCTGCTCCCCCTTAGCATTTGCTAAATTGGCAGAATATATGAGTTTTTTTTAATTATTTTTTTAAATTTTATATAATGTTTATGTTAAAATTATTTTATTTTGTTTTATTTTAATCCAAATGAAGATTAAGGTTGAAACTTTGATAATTAAATAAATAATGAGCCAAATCTTAAAAGGGAAATCAAATAAATAAATGAGCCAAATCTTAAAAAGGGAAATCTATTGTTCATACTACTAACAAAACCCACATGCAACTTTGTATGGAATAAATAGCATCTTTCTTTTTAGTAGTTTTTTTATTATTAGGGGGGATTGGATTTGTGACCCATCAAACATAAACTAATGGGGTTTTCCTTGCATGTCCAAGTTAAAGGAAGGGTTAAAACAAATAAATAGTAGCATTTCAGCGAATAATGATAATAATCATTATAAAAGAATATTATTAGAGATATCCACTCTAATATTAATCAACTCATATAATGGTGATTTATTATTTTTTATTAATAAATACAATCAATTAATATGATAATATTTAAAGTACTAATTAATATAATATGATAATTCACATGTTATATATAACATTCAGAAATTGATATTTATAATTAACATTTGAATTGAGATCTATTTTTTCAAATTTTATGTCCCATTAATTATCAACGTAATTATGTCATTTTATATCATCTTAATTTAAAATTTTAATTATATAAAATTATTAATATTAAAAACTCTTAACTAAATTAATGAGCCATCAAAATTTTATTAAGGAGATAATTTTTAAGGGAGAGTTTGACTCTCCATCTTATTTTAAATTGAATTGTATTTTTTTTATAATGGTTTTTATTTTTTTTAAAATTTTTTTTATTTTTTTTAAAAAAATTAAAAAATTACTATTAAAATTTAAAAATTTTAACTCAATCTAAACTCAACTCATTCATCAAATACCCCGTGAGATAGAGAAATAAAAAACGGACTCGGCACATTTTTAAAATAAAACAGTAGCATATTTGGGGGCATTATGCGCAACCTGTGCATTCACATTTGCCAGTCGGTGGGTCCAAAATGTTAAGTTGTGTGCACAGTCCGAAGTCTGAAAGGACGTTGTGTGAAATGTCGAAAATACCCCCTACAACCCTCCCTTCATCAGGCTGGCCTTTTGAAAAAGAAGGTGGCCTTTGCATAGCTGTCCATATTGGGATCATGGGCTTTAGACTATAAAGACAAATTCATTTTTTCCTTTACCTTTTTGGGTAAGGCAAAATTTTATCCTACATCCGGGTCTATATAATATCAAAATGCATTTTCCTTCTTTTCAAAAACAATAATTTAAACACGATAGATCAACGGTTCTCATCTAGAATAATAATTTGCACAATGGGGTCGCCCATAGCGAAACAAAATTTCTTAGTGCAAAGCACGTGCCCATTTGTGTGCAAATTCTTGTGGTGACATTTGTCGTCCTTTTGTACAGTTACGTATACAGTGTTTACGACACAGATACGGGCAATTCCCTTTAGAAATGGATGAAAAAACGACAGTATTTACAGAACTACCACCATTCCACCAAAGCAAGAATTTATACGTAATAGGCTTTGAGGGGTATAACTGTTATTACGTCGAAGAACATAAGGACAAAAATATGAAGTTCGACAATTTTTCGAAACAAAATTACGAAAAAACCACTGACGGTTGGCGATAGGAATTGTCCTCATTTGTCTTGCTCGTCCTTATCTGTTCAGTGGCATTTCTGCTATTTCAGCCAAAATATTGTCTCAATGTGAAGCAAGTGACGGTAAATTGAGTAAGGAACACAAATTCACTTTTCTTCGATAAATCAAAAGAGTCGAAAAGACAACAAAATCCCAAGTTCGAACGGCAAGAAGAGCTAAACGAGAGTATAATCGTCTTTTAATGTCCCCGATTCATTAACAGTTCGCTAATAAGTAAGCAGAAAAAATAGAATAATTTAATCCCAATATAGCTAAAGGACAAGCACCGCTAGTCCGACTACTTCCGACAATTGTCGTAAACCCGCCGATCGTGACACGTGGACGGATAGATTTGTAATAGCAGCCAGGAGATGAAACTTGGGGCCCCGGTAGGTCCTTAACCATGGTTAAAAAGTACGGATTCGGAAGTTAACCAGAAAGTTAACCATGGTTAACTGCCGCCGCTTTAACTTATTTTTTTTTAATTTTTTTTTAATTATTTTCAAGTTCGTTCAAATCTCTCTCTTCCTGTCTGTTTCTCACTTCTTTGTTCTCTCTCTCCTCTCTCTCTCTCTCTTCATCTTCTACCTCCAGCTATGAAGCCGCCGCCTAAAGGGACTCTGGTTCACCGGCCATAACCTCGATGACTCAGCGAAGACGTTTTTTTTTTTTTTTCGCCTCTTCGTCGAACGAGAATTTTGTAGAAAAGTTTATTTGTTGTGAATTCAACAAATTCTTTTAGTTTCTCGGGAAAGTTGTCTTTTCGCGCAAAACACCAGGGTATTTTTCATTTTACAAGTCGGAACTCGTAAACGAGAACGTAGTAGCTTTCTCAAATTCGGAACCCTAACTGCTCCTGTAGCTCGGAGGTTAAAACCCTATGCAAAAGACGATGGGAGAGTTAAAGACTTCCTCGCCAATGGCATCCGGGGAAGCTAGTGTGTCTTCCTCCGGTTACCAAACCGCCGCCGTTCCCGTGGCGACGTTGCCTCCGAAGAAGAAGCGAAACCTTCCGGGAATGCCTGGTAAGAGTTCTATATATGTATATATGCTCGAGAGTTCTGTTTCAAAAATGGAAGCAAATTGTGATATTGTTTAAATTTATTATTAATTGTTTTTAATTTCGGTCTATTAGATCCGGATGCGGAGGTGATCGCTCTGTCGCCGAAGACTCTCCTCGCGACGAACCGTTTTGTGTGCGAGATCTGCAACAAGGGGTTTCAGCGCGATCAGAATCTGCAACTTCACCGGCGAGGCCACAACTTGCCGTGGAAGCTCCGGCAACGGACGACCAAGGAGGTCCGTAAGCGAGTCTACGTGTGTCCAGAGCCGTCGTGCGTCCACCACAACCCGGCGAGAGCGCTCGGCGATCTCACCGGAATCAAGAAACACTTCTGCAGAAAGCACGGCGAGAAGAAGTGGAAGTGCGAGCGGTGCTCGAAGAAGTACGCCGTACAGTCCGATTGGAAAGCGCACATGAAGACTTGCGGTACCAGAGAGTATAAATGTGACTGCGGAACTTTATTCTCGAGGTAAGAAATTATTAGAATAATACTTCGTTTGTATTTTCCGGTGTTTGTTTCCCGAGAAATCTTTCCGTTTTCTGTTATTTTTTCCCCCTTACAAACTTGTTTTAAATGTCTTCAGGAGGGATAGTTTCATAACGCACAGGGCTTTCTGCGATGCGTTGGCGGAGGAGAGCGCTAGGTCTCAAACCCTAGCGGTCAGCACAGACGTTAACAATCCCAATGCAAAGGTCGTGGTTGCCTCGCCGCCTCCGCCGCCGCTTACGCCGTCGACCACTGTGGTTTCTCCAGCTTTGTCTATTCAGAGCTCTGGTAATAGCTAAGCTACGGCCTGTACATATATGTGTATATATATCTTGTCGTATATGTGCCTCTATAACTATGATACATGGCCTTCATTACGTAGGTCAAAGTAGGTTGTTTTGGAAGTATTCATTGGGATTCAATGCACGCACCTGCAACATATTATATATTTTTTATGCTCGTATAAATTTACCTGAATGGTTATTTTGTTTTTGTTAATTGTGTTTTGGAATAGAATAAGATTTCTTCTTGGTTTAAAGTTCTTTTGGTACGTGTGTGGATAATAGGCCTAGAAAAGAACTTTGGGTAGTCGATGAGAGAGATGATTTTTTTTTTTTTTTTTTTTTGTGGGGAGATGATAATTGAGAAATGGGTTTGTTGATGAACTAAAAAAGTTGTGTTTTTCAATTGCACTGCTTATCCACGGGCGATGGTTGCACGGTGGGAAAGCTCAAGGGTCGAGGAGAGTTAGAGAGGAGAAGGCTAACCAAATAATAAAAGGAAAGAAAAAGTACTTGAAGGGAAAGGACGCCATGATTGCCTGTCCTTTTGCTTATAGGGGCTCTCAAGTTTAAGCTGTTTTATAATCAGCACTTGAAAAGTTCAAAAAGGAGAAAGAAATATAAAAAAATTTATACATAATTGCCTGCCTCCATTTCTTTCTTTTTGGTTTCTGCCCTTGGCTCTGATCTTTCTGAATTGTCTTTTTGGTCACAGAATTGCCGGAAAATGCAATAGGACTGTCCCCACAGACGCCGAAGACAACGTGCTTGACCACCAGTACTACTACGGCCAATACCAGTTGCTCTAGCAGCAATGGAAACACAACGAGCACTGTGTTTGCGAGCATATTTGCACCTTCAAGCGCTGTAGTTACTCAGCCACCACCACAGACATCATCAGCGACATCAATATCCTCGTTCCCCAACCTAATCCCCACATTGGGTCGCTCCCATCGTACTTCCACAAGTACTACTGCTCTTGTCCCAGCGGTTCCCATCCAGCTAGAACCCACGTCGCTTTCTCTCTCTACATCTCTCTACCTGTCCAACAATGTCGGCTCATCTCTCCATCTCTCTTCCACTCCCCCCGACCACCCCCCCCCGACCACCACGATCAACACGCCACTTCGCCCTCTCTCCGCAGCCGCCGGCCATGTCCGCCACCGCGTTGCTGCAGAAGGCGGCCCAAATGGGCGCCGCGGCCTCCAACGCCTCCTTGCTCTGCAGCTTCGGATTGACGACATCGTCGGCCGCCACGGGAAAGGAGCACGCCGCCACCAACACCGCCGTGCATTGGAATAGCCAGATCAAGCCGGAAAGCGGCGCGTCGGCTACGGGGCTTGCGCTTGGGCTCGGTGAGAATTCCGGGCTGACTGATCTGGTCATGCGCCCTTCGTCGTTGTTTGGGAATCAGGCGCCGATGACGCGTGACCTCCTCGGGCTGAGCATTGGCGGTGGCGGTGGGGAATCAACCGGTGGGCTTTCTGCTTTGCTCAACTCTTTTGGTGGCGGCGGTGGCTTCGAGTCGTCGTACGGTGGGGAAGGTCAGCCGGAGAGAAAGCCCAATGGGCCGGCATTGCTCTGAAGAGTAAATAGTTGCTATAGTACCGTTAGGGAAAATTGGTGTTTTTCGTCGCCAAAGTCAAGAGAAGGATCGTGGTAGAGATGTTATATCTTCTTATATAGTCTTTGGTTAATTGAAGAATATAGTGTATTTAATTTGAGATGTTTTTTTGTTTTGGTGGTAGGGAGGTTCAAATTTTAATTTAGGAGATATGAATGAGAAAGTGGTGTACAGAGAGTTTCTTGTTAGCAAATTGCCAAATGGAGCAAATAAGGAAAAGGCAAATAAATTGTTTAGTACTTCAAAAATGGAAGTGGTTCCCTTATTTAATTTTGAAAAAGTAAGTTTTTTAAAAAAAAAAAAACCATTTTCTGTTTGCTAATGACTAGTGAGTAGTGACATAATTATTTTCTTATTACATATAAAAAGGAAAGGGGGGAAAAAGAAAAAACCAAAGAAAGAAAGAAGAGAAGGTCCCAACACAGGAAAAAGTTTGAGAAAATCTAGTTGGAAATTTGATTTTGTTGGAAGAATTGGGTGCTGATGCTATGTTCCATTTTATTATTGCCACTTTGAACATTGCATGGTGATGGTGGTAGGGCTAATGGCTATGGGGGGTCCGGTGGTCAAATCTAAAAACTAAAATTATTGTTATTATGGGAGTGACAGTCACAGAGGGGTCAGAATTGGTGTATTTAATTTTGTGAGTTGGCGGATGCAAATTTTGTACAGCTTACTGGCTTAATGGGCCCTTTCATTTTTATGGCTTGGTGGGCCTCCTACTCGGTGGGTTGCTTCCCACTGCCCGACCGCCGCTTCCCCTCCATCGAACGGTACTAGCCCATAACTCCGTGAATTGCCTTCTTTTGACGAAGATATCATTAACTCCAACAAAAGACACATGGATGGAAATAATAATGAAGACAAACGTCTCATTACTATTTGGATTGTTTGAAATTTTTCTCTTTGGAGAACGGATTGTTTGCAATGTTAGTTCACTGCCATTGGTATATTATTTCACTTTGTAATGTGTAGTTACACATTCTTAAGGTGGTATATTCTGTATAAGAATATGTTAATACAAATGCATGGTGTTTGTTAAGCGTGATTGTATAGTGGCTGTGGGAATAGGTGTTTGTTAAGCGTGATTGTATAGTGGCTGTAGGAATAGTTTGACGGTAATTATATATCTGACTTTATCACAAGATTAGAGTTTGAAACCCTTTATCCCTAAGTTAAAAAAAGAAACGTGACTGTATGTGGCGTTGGATCCTAACTTGATCCCCGTCTAATTCCTACCGACAATTTAAATTAAAATAATGACTAATTAAACTTAACCTCCGTCTTGGTCACTTAGTTTGTTAGTAGATAACCCTTGAGGCTCTCGTTGACTGGTCAAGCTTGGGCTTCTCATATAAAGATTGTCAACCAAGCATTTATGTTGGATAAAGTCAAGGTGACTCACTCCAATGATGGTTTTAACATTTGAAATGAATCATTCAATGTTTGAGAGTTAATTTAATTTCTTGAAATGAATCATTCAATGTTTGAGAGTTAATTTAATTTCTCTTTATAAACATACTATATTTGAAACGGAGGCTCCATCGATCTAAAAAGTTCTTGGAAGTGTATAAATTATCTGTGAAAAAAGCTTTGACTTTTTAGAAAAACTTTTAATCAAATCATAAAATTTCGTCTCTAAATTTAATAATTTATTAAAAAAAAAAAAAAAGAAACTTGTACCAAAGCACAAATAAGATAGTATAAACATTAGTATAGCATCTTTATTGGTCGTTTTGACTTGCAAAACTTTTTAAAATATGATTCTAAACACTTACTAAAAAATCAAAACTTTTACTTATATTCTTCGACACTAAAAATAAAAGTGAAAGTTGTTGCGATCTTCTTAAATATATACATAGAGTGTGGAATTACGGAACACTTTTTGGTCACTTCAAGAAGTGATCGGTTAGTCTCCTTTGACCATTCTATAGGAAATGATAAACTCCTTCTGTACTATCTCCTAAGGTTTAAATAATCAAATATTTGCAGCAAAAATAATCAAATATTTGTCGGGTTAATAACAATAATTCCACTTCTTTAGTGCTTAGAGGATCTCTATGCCCTTGGTGACATTCGTTGTACTCTTCTTGCTAAATAGAAGAGGACAAATATAAACAAAGCTAATAATAGTAATTCTACCCTTTTTTTGGGGGGCAGGGGACCAATAGGTTTTTCTTGTGAAGGAAATTTTTGTATTATTGTTTTCATTTATTGACTAATTGTATTGACTTTATATTAATCACGTGGATGATGCCGCCAAAAATTGTGGCTAGCCAACACAAGGATGCTAGATAAGTGGGAGCAAGAAAGAGGACTGAGGAGGGAGAGATGAAGTTGAGATTGATGTGCACAAAGAGCTTCATGAGCTTTGAGCGGATATTATTCGGCTTTCCGAAGCAGTTTTCATGAGGGAACGCAAAATTTTAAATAACAAGAGGAGCAAATGGTGCTTGTACTTGAAGCTTGAAGAGGCTAGGAGAGTCTATATTCCTGGACAAGTTTTCTTGAGGCCTCTTGTTCGTATCTCTCATCAACTCATTCGTGAAGGTACTCCTAATGGGTTGAAGACCTTCCCAATAGTCTTCCATCTTGAAAATAAGGCATCTGATCTTGTCAGAGGTAAATTTTTTGAAACTATACCTTTATTTTCCTGCCTTCCAGCTACTTAATCGCATGTGACTAATAAAAATGCCAACGAAAATGAAAAATACATTTAATTGTATATATTTTAGGCCATTAGGGAAAGGAAAAAAAATTATGCTGGTTTCTACTTGCAGACTACAGAAAGAGACATGTAAATTAATTCAGAACTTTAGATAAACAATGCAAGAACGGATACAATTCAAGAAATCGTCTCGGTCTATTGAAAAAAAAAAAAAAAAAGAAGACATACTTATATAAACGGTGCATGTTTCTAATTAATTTATGAATTGTTATAAAAATGTTTAAAGTTATGAAGTTCCTTTCCGCTGGGTTAGGCAACAAAACATGTCCTGGCCAAAATTTGACATAATTGCTTGAGACGAAGATCGCTCTTGGAATCATCATACGGTGATATATATATATATATATATATATTTTTGCTATCGCGCGCCAACAGATGTTCATGCACCTCAGCATTAGTGAGTTTACAGCCTCCATAAGGGGCACCACTTCTATTCAGAAGGTTACTTTAGCTGAAGATTTGGATTGAAGTTGTTTGTTCAATATTTATATAACCTAGGTCAAGATTGCTGAGCTTTTCTTTTTTCTTTGTAGTTAACGTATTTCAGCTCTTTCTATCTTGGCAGTGAAGTTAAGTTACTGCACTGCTTTATGTGGATGTGTTTCTGATAACTTTGTTTCCATAAGTCCAATAAAAAAAGGTTCGCCGTTTGCTTCTAAATAAATACAAATCTAAACTTAAAACCAGCCCGTTTTTAGGGTATTGGATTTCTAAGTGGCTAATAGGCTATACTTTAATAGGGACTAGGAATTTAGGAATATTTTTTGGTGTCTGATGAAGCATCACAATCATTAAAAACTAAGTGTTATTATGAGATTCACTTTTTATTAATATATGATTTTTGACACGAATCATACATATAGCATTGTTCTAATTATTTATAACTGGGAATATTCATCGGTCCCGTCCCAAATGTCCTCTCTTGCTATATTTTTCTTATTATGCTATAAATAATTTAGTACGTACAATACTTTACACCGTTATCCCGGGCTTGAGCACATTAAAGTTAAAAACTTTCATCATTGCGTGCGTCACTTGTGCAAGGATATGTTGCTCGTAAAATGTGTGGTCTCCATGTGATGCATAAAATAAACTTAACCCTCAATAATTGGCCCAAACTATTCATTTAATTAAACACATTAACCAACACAATGACCAATCCTTAATCCCTTTTTAATCACTCCGGTTAGTGCTGAACTCTAAGCTTAGTTTGAGATTAGCAGCTGCTAACTAATCATGAACTTGCTACTTCTTGTGGTCTCCTTGTTTGCCATCTTCCTATGGAAGTTCCTACACTCGGTCATATGGGTCCCATTGAGGATCCAAAACCACTTCCGAAAACAAGGCATCCGAGGCCCTGCCTACCGTCCGATCTTCGGAAACACGGCCGAGATCAACCGCATCAAGGCCCGAGTTCTATCAACGTCAAAGGGCTTTAACCATGAGAACGTCTTTGAGCGGGTCAGTTCATTCTACCACGAGTGGTCACCCATGTACGGGAAGACTATGCTGTGCTGGTTCGGGTCAGTGCCCAGATTGGTGGTATCCGACCCGGAAATGATAAAGGGAATTCTCACCAATACAAGTGGGTCGTTTGACAAGAGTCCTTTCAACCCATCGGCGAACCTGTTCTTCGGACAGGGACTGATTACTCTAACCGGTGAGAAATGGGCTTTCCACAGAAAGATTGCTAACCGAGCCTTTAGATTGGAGCAAGTTAAGGTGTTCCCTCTCTCTCTCTTTCTCTCTAGTCCAAGCCAATGCCATGCATATATGAAAAAAATTATTGACCTTTATTTTTGGTAGAATGAGAAACTATTAACTTGGATCATAGTCTAGTGCAATCAATATTTCTTTCTTCTTGCTGCTTTTAAAATTGTAATTTTTTTTCCCTGTTTCTTAGGTTATTTTTTTTTAAAAAATTGGAACCAAAATTGTTTAATAACCTGAGCGGAGTCATAAATATATTTTAATAGGAGCATACACTAAATTATTTTTTTTAAGATAAATAAAAATTGGATGGGTTACGTAATAATTTAATTTTAGTGGGAGCAAAACAGTAAAAATATAATTTTTTTATGGAATTAATTTAAGGAGATTCTGTGTGACTTTTTTCTTTTTAGTGTTGCTAGAGTAGAGACTATATGAAATTTTTTTATTTTGAGGGACCAATCTAAATTATAAAATTTTTGAGGTAAAACTACAACAAATTTCGGTGGGACTGTAGCCCCCTTGCACCCCCTAAATCTGCCCTTGACAATAAACCCTTTAAAAACGTATCTTTTTTCATTTATCATGTTTCACTCATTTACCCCAACTTTTGTGAAGGGTATCTTCGGTTAATTGCCTCTTAAGTAAGAGTTAGCCCTTGCATTTCCCCGAGAGAGAAATTAACACATTTATTATATATATATATATCTATATAATTTTTTTTTTTGTGGTCCGAGAAATTATATCAAAATTATACCAATGTGAACAGAGTTGGGTACCAGAAATTGTGGCAAGCACAACAAAATGCTTGAGAGGTGGGAGGAAAAGAGACAAGACAGGGACGAATTTGAACTTGATGTGCACAAAGAACTTCATGAACTCTCTGCTGACTTCATATCCAGAACAGCTTTTGGAAGCAGTTTTGAGCAAGGAAAGCAAATTTTCAAG
The DNA here is from genome assembly GCA_009761775.1 of Ficus carica. Lineage (NCBI taxonomy): Eukaryota > Viridiplantae > Streptophyta > Magnoliopsida > Rosales > Moraceae > Ficus > Ficus carica. Next base: position 5,211,330 of record CM019745.1, on the reverse strand, counting down.
TTGCAAGAACAGCAATTTCAGCTCACTCGCGAAGCTATTAGCAGCGTCTACATTCCTGGCTTCAGGTTATTTAACATTCTCGAGATTCCCATTTAATTAATGCAAAACATACACGCATTATAATGCATACATATATATATATATATTGTTTAGGCATTAATTGTATTAAACCTTATAATGAAATGAAATACAGATTTATGCCTACTAAGAAGAACAGAAAGAGGTGGAGACTAGAGAGAGAGACTCGTCGATCAATTCAGATGTTGATCGACAAAACCTGCAAGACCACAGAAACTCGGGAAATCTTCTTGGTTTGCTGATGTCTTCACATAAAAATCATAACGATGAAGAAGCGAGATTAACAACCGAAGAAATAGTGGACGAATGCAAGACATTTTACTTTGCGGAAAGGAAACGAGTGCTAATCTCATGACTTGGGCACTTCTCATTCTAGCACTTCATCAAGACTGGCAAACCAAGGCCAGAGAAGAAGTGATGCGAGTTTGCAAACAAGACGAGCCAATCACCGCAGATGATTTACATGACCTTAAGATTGTAAGCCTCTCTTCTGCAAAATTTTCTCCCTCCTTTTCCACTTTAGCAAATAGGAAAACTCTTCGATAAGTATGAAAAACAATACTCTAACGGTAGAATTTTTTCTTACCCTAATCCTTATAGTTCTGTTCCAAAATACTCAACAAATTTTTGTTCATGATTTCTCTTTTTTTTCCGAACAGATTAGCATGATAATCAATGAAACAAATAGACTCTACCCAATAAGTGGCGCAATGTTGAGGCAAGCATTGAAAAATGTGAAGGTTGGAAACATTGACGTTCCTGCCGGGACGGAATTCTATTTGGCGATGACTGCAACACATTATGATAAGGAGATATGGGGAGAAGATGCTAATTGCTTCAACCCTTTGAGATTCAACGAGCCTAGAAAGCACCTAGCCTCTTATTTTCCATTTGGGTTGGGCCCGAGAATCTGCGCTGGTCAGAATTTAGCTCTAATTGAGGCAAAGATCGTCCTAGCAATGATCGTAAGGCAGTATTCTTTGGTGGTGTCTCCAACATATGTACATGCTCCTATGATTTTTATGAGCTTGCAGCCTCAATATGGCGCACCAATCCTTCTTAGGAGGTTATTTGGCTGAAGAGACTTCAGTAGAAGTTGCAACTTCTATTTGGGTTGTATTGGGGTTATCTTTTCTGATATCTTTTTTTATTTTTATTTTATTATTATTATTTTTTTTTTTTATCATTATGGTATTTTGTTTTCTTGAGATATTGTTGTGCCAAAGATATATATCTATATATTTTAATATACTTATGCATGAACACCAATCAAGATAGTCCTAAACTAAGAGGCTCCCTTCAAAAATGAAAGCCTAAAAAAATTTAGTCAAATTGGACGGTCATATTTAACGGTCCTATGCTTTTTTAACCCCAAAAAAAAAAAAAAAAAGGATGAAATATGTTTTTTTAACAATTTATCACAATAATGGAAATGATATAAGATAAGAGGAAAAACTAGGAAAAATAAAAGGAGAGTTAATTTTGTTGACTATGTTCACCCACTAGCAGTGACGGGTCTAAAAATTTTTCTTAATGGGAGCACATATAAGAAGAAAATTTTAAAATTAATAACTTTATATGATAAAAAGTTTAATATTTTTTATTCTAACAAATTTTTTTTTTCATGTTTATTACCATATAATTACTATTACATATTGTTTTTATATTTTGAAAATATTGTAAAATTAATTCTTGAACTTAATCTCAAATGTTGTCATAAATAGAAGTTTCTAGCTCATGATTTGCAATATGTTGTTCGTAATTTTGCTGATTTAAAATTAAATTCCACTTTAATTTATTCTACATCATCATTTTTCCTTTTAAAGATAATTCTTTTTACTAATAAATAAAAACTTACACATACAAATATTCAAATTGTTGATAATTTTAAAATCAATAATTTTTTTAAAACCAAATAAGGTTTAAAAAAAATTAAAAAGAAAGTAGATAAAGAAATTAGGAGGAAAAAAGAAGAATCAAATGTTGCTGATGATATAAGAATAAGTTGAGTGTTATAAGGCATATTTAAGGGGGGGGGAAAACTTTTGAGTGGGGGCACATTTGAGAAAAAAAAAACTTTTGAATGAGGACAAATTACAAAATTTTAAGAAAATATGATGTTAAAATTTAGAATTCAAGAAATTGAGGGGGGCACATACCCCCCGGCCCTTACACATATCCGTCCCTACCGGCTAGGTAGTAGACCAAGACATCTCCGATCCTGTCCTTGCCTATCTTCAAACGGAGATGCAGGGGAGAATGGGGATTTGTTTTGAACGACGGGGATGAGAATGAGGATGGCGATAATAAAGCATTCCCTGCTCCCATTCCTTGCCATCCCTAGTTTTTACATGTCGCCTCTTGCTGTATTTTTTATTCTAATTATACTATATAGTTTAGGATATGTATAGTACTTTGCCCCCTTATCATGGCTGAAACACATAAAAACTATCGTCATTGCGTTCGTCACTTCTCCAAGCATATGCCGATCGTCAAAAGGTGTGGTCTCCACTCTCCATACCACAATTACTTTTTGTATGCAAATTAGTCAATTGCACGCACCCAGTCTTTTTTAGTCCGTCCGGTAAGTGTTGAGCTCACCATTATCATTAATTAAAAAAATTAAAAACTAACTGAGCTTAGTTTGCTGAGATTAGCAGCTGGTAATGATTATCATGAACCTGCTACTTCTTGTGATCTCCTTGTTAGCCATCTTCCTATGGAAGTTCCGACACTCAGTCATATGGGTCCCACTGAGGATCCAAAACAACTTCCGCAAACAAGGCATCCGAGGCCCTGCCTACCGTCCTATCATCGGAAACACAGCCGAGATGAACCGCATCAAAGCCCGAGTTCTGTCAAAGTCAAAGCCCTTTGACCATAAGAACGTCCGTGAGCGGGTCATACCTTTCTACCATGAGTGGTCACCCATCTCCGGGAAGAATTTCCTGTGCTGGTTCGGGTCGATGCCCAGGTTGGTGGGATCCGACAAAGGAGGTTCTCAGCAATACAAGTGGCATTTGACAGGACTCCTTTTAACCCGTCGGTGAAGCTGTTCCTCGGACAAGGTTTGATTACTCTGTCCGGTCAGAAATGGGCTTTCCATAGAAAGATCGCTAACCGTGCCTTTAGATTGGAGCAAGTTAAGGTGATCTCTCTCTCGTAGCCAGTTCCATGCACAATTTTTAGAAGTTGAATTTGTCCCACGTTATCAAACACCTGGACTTTTACGGTGTTTATATATGCATTAGACGCCTGGTTTTTGGGAATGAGTTTTATTCGAACTTATCGGTCATAGTCTAACTCCAAGTTTCCAACTTATGAGAGGGGTATCAAATTCGAACAATTGCATTCTTTGTTTGTTCTAGGTAGATAATAGCATTTCGGAGAGAGAAAAAAAGAAAGAAAAAAAAAAAACACTTTGGGCAGCATTTAGTGAGATTTTGTGAAATCTACAGCAGTGATTTTTCAATCGTATAAAATGATTGCAAAAATTATTACAACGTGAACAGGATTGGGTACCAAAGAGCAGACATGCTTGAGAGGTGGGAGGAAAAGAGCAGACATGACAGGGACGAATTTGAACTTGATGTTCACAATGAACTTCGCGAACGACCTTATATCCATAACAGCTTTTGGGAGTAGTTTTAAGGAAGGAAAGCAAATTTTCAAGTTGCAGGACCAGCAATTTCAGCTCATTCGTGAAGCTGTTAATAGCGTCTACATTCCTGGCTTCAGGTTATTTAAATATTGACAAATTCCCATTTAGATGCAAAACACACACGCACATACATTATAAAAGCAGTCATATGATCTGATAGTCAGTTTCTTAATTGCTTTTAGCCTTTTAGCTACCCTTATATATGGAGATTTATTTATTTATTTATTTTTTAACAGTAGGACTTGAAAAAATACACTACTAGTAGTTTTTTAGTTTTCAACCATCATATCTGTAGTTAGAATTTTTTGCGTCTTATATACCTTTTTCTTTTTCTTTCCCTTTTTATTTATTTATTTTTTATCTTTTTGTTTTAGAAATGTACATTACCTAGAAAGATCATATATATATATACACGAGTTTCAAGGGTTACGTTTGTGTTTTTTTTTTTTTTTTAATAACTATTGGTGGTTGCCATCCAAATTATAAAGATTAGTATATACCTCATTATATATATAAATATAAATATTCGTTCATGCATTATATTAAACCTTATAATGAAATATTACACAGATTTATGCCTACCAAGAAGAACAGAGAGAGGTGGAGACTAGAGAAAGAGACTCGTCAATCAATTCAGATGTTTATCGACAAAACCTCAATGACCACAGAAAACTCGGGGAATTTTCTTGGTATGTTGACGTCTCCACATAAAAATCACAAAGATGAAGAAGTAAGATTAACAATTGAAGAAGTAGTGGACGAGTGCAAGACATTCTACTTCGCGGGAAAGGAAACAAGTGCCAGTCTCTTGACTTGGGCACTTCTCGTTCTAGCACTCCATCAAGACTGGCAAAACAAGGCTAGAGACGAAGTTATGAGAAATTGCAAACACGATGAGCCAATAACCGCAGATGATTTACACGACCTTAAGATAGTAAGCATTAGTTCTCTCTCTCTTTCAAAAATAGGAGAATTCTTTGATATGGTTTCAAAAACAATAGTCTATAAATAAGACACAATTTTTAACTGTTATATCTTTATTAGATTCTGTGATATGACATTATTTGTATCAAATGTTTAGAAACTGTGTCTTAATTTTGTTATACCTTAAAGCTTATATTCTTTTCCATAATACCCCACAAATTTTTGTTAACGTTTCTCTTCTTCCAAATAGGTTAGCATGATAATTAACGAAACTTAGACTCTACCCGATAAGTGGTGGAGTGTTGAGGCAAGCATTGACAAAAGTCAAGGTTGGAAACCTCGACGTTCCTGCCGGGACAGAATTATATTTTGCCATGACTGCAACACATTATGATAAAGAGATGTGGGGAGAAGATGCTGATTGCTTCAACCCTTTGAGATTTAATGAGCCTAGAAAGCATCTAGCCTCTTATTTTTCATTTGAATTAGGTCTCAGAATCTGCGCCGGTTAAAACTTAGCTTTAATTGAGGCAACGATCGTCTTGGCTATGATCATTAAGCAGTATTCTTTTGTGGTGTCTCCAACATATGTGCATGCTCCTATGATTTTATTGAGTTTGCAGCCTCAATATGGTGCACCAATTCTTTTTAGGAGGTTATTTGGCTGAAGAGACTTATATAGAAGTGCAACCTCTACTTTCTGAGATCTTTTAATTGTTCTAGTATTTTGCTTGCTGTGATTTTACTTTTATAGTTTGTTTGCAACATGAATTCATCCCACCTTTCTTTATATTCTTGGTTTTAGTTTTTAGTATTTTCGAGAATTAGGTAAGTCCAAGAAACTTATTATGACGTCGTCGTCACTTATGTTGAAAATTATTTTACTTCATTGCATACTTGAGGTGTTATAAAAATAAAAATAAGCAGCTTGCTCTTCGCCAAAATCATGCTTTGCACAATCAAAAAAAGTTTTCAACATAAAAAAAAAATAAAAAAATGCAAAATATCTTCTAGTATTATGGAATTTCATGTATAGAATATTAAATTTTTTTTTTTTTGAAGTACTACTTATTCAAAAACGCCAAGAAAAAAAAAGATTTAAATATATATACACACACACATGCATATTTGGCGCTAAATTGCTACGCTTGACAACTATCAGTGCGTGGCTTCAAGTAATATTAATCTAAAGGGGTATTTGGATGATGAGTTTAAACTCATCATCATCAACTCAATTTTGTCTTTTTCTCCAAATTTTTTTTGTCTTTTCTAGAAAAAGTCAACAAAAATCACTATTTAAACTTATAAATTTCAACTCAAACTCATTCACCAAACACCCCCTAAGCAGCTAAATTGCTAGTCTTGCCAATTATCAGTGCGTGGCTTCAAGTACTATTTTAATCTAAGGAGCTCTCCACCAAACACTCAAAAAAAAAAAAAAAAAAAAAAAAGTTATAAATAAGATAAAGTAAAATAACAAGACAGCGTCAGCACTTAGCAAAGCAGTAATCTCAGGGACACATTTTTCCACTCAATAACTGAACTGAAATAATTAAACTCTCTCTTCTTACCCTTCCATCCATAAACTCTCTGGAAGTCTCTCTCTCTCTTTGATTTTTCTGATAAATTGTCACAACAATATGCCTCTATTTCTATTTCTTGTTCTTCTTCCTCTTCTCGTCATCCTCTTGAAATTCGCCTACTCGTTGATTTGGGTTCCATGGAAGATTCAGAGGCACTTCCAAAGGCAAGGCGTGCGAGGCCCTGGCTACCGTCCGATCTTCGGGAACGCGGCCGAGATCCGCCGTCTGTACTCGGAAGCTCAGCCGAAGTCACCTGATCTGACCGACAACGATGTCGTTGGAAGCGTGACTCCATTTTACTACCGGTGGTCTCGCATGTACGGGAAGAATTTCCTCTACTGGTTTGGGCCCAAGCCCAGGTTGGCCATCGCCGACCCGGAAATGATCAAGAATGTGCTAATGAACACGAGTGGGTCATTCGGGAGGGTCCCGCAAGACCCGCTCAGTAAGCCGCTTTTTGCTCAGGGCCTTGTTGGGCTGGACGGCGACCAATGGGCTTTGCACAGAAGAATTGCAAACCAGGCCTTTAGTTTGGAGCGAATCCAGGTAAATTTAGCAACAGGAGTACTAGTACCAACTTCTTTTTAGGTTAAAGAACTTAACGGTCACATTTCTCTCTCTCTTTTTTCTTTTCTTTTTTTTTTTTTTAATATTAACTCATGCGGTAGGCCAGTTTTTTTTTTTTTTTTTTTTAAATAAATTTTATTAATAATAAATTGACAACTCATATTATCATACGATTGACATCATTAAAAAATTGCGATAAAAAGTTGAGATTTCTGCTATTAATCTTGAAGACAGTACATAGTTTATAGGAGTTTTTTGTTTGGTGAATAGTTTATAGGAGTTTTTTGTTTGGTCATATTGTGAAAGGAGCTCATGTGGTTGCTATAAATTAGAAAAGTGAAGTAGAAGAAGAATTGAGAAGAGTCTTCTGAAAATCCATGCTCAATGTACTGAGCAGAGGACGATATTAGAAAGAATGACTAATCAAAGAAATTTACTCTAATTCTCAAAAAAAAAAAATATATATATATATATATATCTATTCGAACAAAGCTAATTGTCTCTGACACTATAGGGGCAATGCTAATTAATATATATATATATATATATATTTTTGGTTAAATTTTATCAGAGTTGGGTGCCAGATATGGTGGCTAGTATTATGAAGAGGCTTGAGAAGTGGGAGGACAGTGGAGGAGAGAGAGATGAATTTGAGATAGATGTTCACAAAGAACTTCATGAAGTCTCGGCTGATGTTATATCAAGGACGGCTTTTGGTAGCAGTTTTGAGGAAGGGAAGCGCATTTTCGACTTACAAGAAGAACAAATGCATCTTTTCTCCAAGGCAAAAAGAAGTGTTTATATTCCTGGATTCAGGTTATATTTCTTTTTCTTTCCTAATAAGAATGAGATTTTGAAGCCTGACTTACTTATTCCAAATTTGAACAATTTGAATTAGTAGAAATTGGCAGAGTAAACGAGAGAAAGAAGAAGATTACTAGAAGGTTGCTTTTGGTTGCCATGTTAATTTGGAAGCAAGTTTGTTTCTTTGCTTAATTTGAAATTTGAAAAAACAGGTTTCTGCCTACAAAGGACAACAGAGAGAGGTGGAGGCTTGAGAAGGAAACTCGTGAATCGGTGCGGAGGCTGATCATGACAAATAGAAAAACAAGAGAAAATTCAAGGAATCTACTTACTTTGTTGATGTCTCCTCACAAAAATCAGGATGGCCGTGAAGAGAAACTAGGAGTAGAGGAAATCATAGATGAATGCAAGACCTTCTACTTTGCAGGAAAGGAAACAACTGCCAATCTCTTGACTTGGGTTCTTCTCCTTTTAGCTCAACATCACGAATGGCAAACCAAGGCTCGCGAAGAAGTAATTCGTGTCTGCGGATTCGACAGGCTTCCACAAGCAGATAACTTAAGTGACCTCAAACTAGTAAGTTCACTTCAATTGCTGGAGGAGTTTTCAGCTATTCTTTCTTGAGCTTCATATACTAATTCACTCCTCAACAGGTGACAATGATAATCAACGAAACACTTCGACTTTACCCTCCAGCGACGATGATAATGAGGCAAACATTAAAGAGGGTCAAGCTAGGAAATCTCGACATTCCAGCCAAAACTCAGCTCCATTCGGCTTTGATTGCTGTGCATCATGACCCTGAGATATGGGGAGAAGACGCGAATAGGTTCAATCCATTGAGATTTACTGAGCCAAGAAAGCACATAGCTTCTTTCTTTCCCTTCGGGTTGGGTCCCAAAATCTGTGCAGGCCAAATCTAGCTATGGTTGAGGCCAAAATAATCGTGGCCACCATCATCCAGCGCTATTCTCTCACATTATCACCCACTTATGTCCACTCGCCTATGTTGTTCATAACTGTGCAGCCCAAATATGGTGCTCAAATCCTGTTGAGGAGGATTTAAACTTGAAAAATTAGCAGCCAAAGAAAAAGAATAAAATATCCAAGTTCTGTTTATTAGCCTTTTTAACTTGTAATGTACTTCTAATTATGTACTAAAAACAGTAACAGCTGATTTTTTTTTCTTTCTTTTTTTCCTTTTGATCCTGTAATGACATTTGTTATATAATCATATAAAACTCTATTCTTATCAAATTCCACCGTCCTAAATTTTATATATATATATATATATATATATGGTTTCTCAACTTGTCTTATTCAACCAGCAAATATGAAAAAACAACAACAATGCCGTTTCTCGCTCTATAAAGAATAACGCCCACTTGCAGATACATTGTTTTAAATAATCTAAAAACATTATTAGCACTTAAACAAAGCAAATATTTTTATGATTAGTAATTGATAATCTTCAAGTTCATTTCTAAACCCAATCACTGATCTGAACTACTTCCACAACCATGAATCTTCTTCTTCTTCTTCTTATAGTTGCTGTTGTTATCCTCCTTATAGCCCTCTTCAAATTCGTGTACTCGGTCATATGGTTCCCACTAAGGATTCAAAGCCAGTTCGCGAAACAAGGCGTGCGGGGCCCAGGGTACGGCCCGATCTTCTTCGGGAACACAGCGGAGATCATACGGATGTACGAGGAGGTAAGGCCGAAGTCAACGCTGGCCGAGAGCGACGTCGTCGAAGCCGCGGCCCCATTCTACCGCCGGTGGTCCCGCAAGTACGGGGGGAGTTTCTTGTACTGGTATGGGACGACGCCTCGGGTGGCGGTATCCGACCCGGATTTGGTAAAGGAAGTGCTTACGAACGCGAGTGGGTCGATTACTAAGATCGGGTTTAACCCGTCGAATAGACAGCTTTTTGGGCAGGGGCTCGTGGGGTTGGAGGGCCAGAAATGGGCTTTGCATAGAAGGATCGCTGCGCAAGCCTTCACCTTGGAGCGAGTCAAGGTAATTTTGCTCATACAAAGGGCAGATTTATATACATACATACAAATATATATATATATATATTTATCTATGTCCTTTTTCTTTTTGCTGGACTTTTTTTCTTAAAAAAAAAAAAAAAACTGGTTGTGAATAATTGACAGGTTATTAATGAAACTTACAACTGTATATGTATATAAATAAATAAAATAGTAAAAATTATTTATAAACTTGTTGATTTTATCATGGGTTTGTTTGGTGTTTTGGTTGATTTTGAGAAGAGATGAAATTTTTAAGTTTCAGTCGGTTGATTTTTTATAAATTAGTTATAAATTTTGTTGATTTTTCAGAAAAAAATAAAAATTGAGATGAAAAAATACAATTTGGCTGGAGTTAAACCTGGATGCCAAGCCTAGGCTATATGTTATTTTGTCAATCTCAAATTTACCATAGCTATACTAGTTGAAATACTGGTGTTGATGATCACCGTTGGCATCTGAGTATCTAGCTTTCTTGCTTATAATGGTTTTTTTTACCTAGAAAGACATTAGTATTTTAGAGTATGGTTACAGACATATCCAAGTAATAATTACAGACTCTAGTATACAATGTGAAGTTCAAATCCCTCACTCAAAGTTCTAAAAAAATGCTTAAATAAACTGCTTACATGTTTAAGTAATTGAACGAAATTCTATAGGCATTCATTTTCAGGAACAATTCCCGCTTTTACCACTGCTTATGTGGTATTTTGTTTTCTTCCTTTTCTTTGGTGTCACCAATTTACATGAAGTCCGGAGAACCCTGCCCAGAAAATAAGAAAAACCTGTAAAGATTCTTGTCAGTCTTAGAGCGTTGGATTGGTGATCGGAGAGAAAAAACATTTTACTTACAATATTGCTGAAACTTTTTTACTTTTTTTCAAATTAATTTTTCTTACAGAGTTGGGTGCCGGATATAGTAGCTGGAGTTGTGAAGAAGCTCGAAATTGGGAGGATATAAGAGAAGGGAGAGAGGAATTTGAGATGGATGTGCACAAAGAACTTCATGAGCTTTCTGCAGATGTCATTTCAAGAACGGCTTTTGGAAGCAGCTTTGAGGAAGGGAAACGCATATTCAGATTGCAAGATGACCAACTGCTTCATTTCGCCAAGGGAACAAGAAATGTCTACATTCCTGGATTCAGGTGATTATCTGTATGCTTTTAAATAAGCTCCCTCAAATCCGAGCAAAAACAAAAACAAAAACAACTAGGCCATACCTCAAATGTGTTATTATATGCTTTTGAGTCACTATCTTGGCAGCTGAATTAAGTTTGTTTCGCTTTTCTTTAAAAAAATTACAGGTTTTTGCCTACCAAGGACAATAGAGAGAGGTGGAGACTGGAGAAGGAAACTCGTGATTCGGTGCGGAGGCTGGTCATGACAAATAGCCAAACAAGAGAAAATTCCAGGAATCTACTTAGTCTGTTGATGTCTTCTTACGAAAATCGGGAAGGCAAGGAAGAGAAACTGGGGGTTGAGGAAATCATAGATGAGTGCAAGACCTTTTACTTTGCAGGAAAGGAAACAACTGCCAATCTCTTGACTTGGGCTCTTCTCCTTCTAGCACAGCATGAGGAATGGCAAAACAAGGCTCGAGAAGAAGTAGTTCGAGTCTGCGGATCCAGTGGACTTCCACTTGCAGAGAACCTAAACAGCCTTAAGCTTGTAAGTTCAGTTCTTTTTCAATTGAGCATTTTGACATTAGTGATTTGCTTCTCCTAAAAATTTTTAGCTTTTGATGAACTACTCAGCTTATTCTAGCTCATTAAAGCACATGCACTATTTTCAGATGTCCTGGTTTCTTGCTGAAATTTTCACATTAACATGTTGTATCAGGTGACGATGATAATAAATGAAACATTTCGGCTATATCCGCCTATTAGCGTTATGATGAGGAAAACATCCAAGAGAATCAAGCTTGGAAATTTAGACATTCCTGCGAACACGCAGTTCCTTCTGCCCATGGTTGCTGTCCATCAGCAGACTGAGATATGGGGAGAAGATGCCAATAAGTTCAATCCTTTGAGATTAACTGAGCCTCGAAAACACCTAGCCTCGTTCTTTCCATTCGGATTGGGTCCCCGATACTGTGTGGGGCAAAATCTGGCCATGGTTGAGGCCAAGATAATCTTAGCCATAATCATCCAGAATTATTATTTTAGGGTGTCACCAACATATGTTCATGCCCCTACCATGCTCGCAACCTTGCAACCAAAATATGGTGCTCAAATCCTCTTTAGGAAGATTTCTTCAACTTGAATATGCATTTGTAGCTTTATTTATCAGATGTGACAACCCATTGTGCATATCAAAAGGTTGAAAGTATGGCCGAGTTGTAAATTTACACTTGACAATCACACAAAGTGTAGAGTCCGAGCGGTAAATTTACACTTTGATTACAGTATAAAATGTAGAGTTCAAATCTTTCAACCAAAAATTCCCAAAAAAAAAAAAAAAAAAGTATGTCAGAAGTTTTTTATTTTATTTTTTATTTTACCTTATTTGAATGTATAATACTGCAATTTGTTCACGCCCTAATTGTTGTTTGTTTGTGTAAAATCTTTTCTTCTGCCTATTTTTGGCCAAGTAAGGACGCTAAATATTTTAAATTGTGTCACAAGCCATTTTCAACATTCATTTGTTTGTTAATTGTGTTGTTCTTCTTCTACTTAAAGATGTAAGACTCTAATCTTAATATGTAACTTTAATGTGAACATTATTATAGGGTCAAATTCTGCATTTAGGAGGCTATCTTATCTGGTTCACAAAAGCGGCCTAATAGAGGAATTGGATAGTTTTGGGAAAATTATTAGTATAGAATAGTTTCAGGCTTATTTCATCGTACACATATATTTCCTAATATATTTCTTAATCAATTCAACACATCATATTCTCGTTATGATTAAAATTCTGTTTAGGGTTTGTTTGGTGTATGAGTTTGAGTTGAAATTGATAAGTTTAAATAGTGATTGATGTGTACTTTTTCAGAAAAGACAAAAAACTTTTGGGAAAAAAGACAAAAATTGAGTTAAAATCCATGAGTTTGGACCTGTGGTCCAAACGCACCCTTAGAAATCAAACTTTTTCTTGTTAGTTATGATTTACCAAGGTTGACTTCTTAAAAAAAAAAAAAAACCTTCACATTTTATCTCAATTTAAAAAGAAACAGAAAAAATGTCCACCTCTTTTATAAAAGCATGTAAAAGTATATTCCCTTGGCAATGGAACATCTTATATGTGTCTTTTCAAAAATTTGTTGGATAAAAACATATCAATGTGTTCCATAAAAAAGAAAAAGAAAATAATTTCAATATACAATAAATGGATATCAGTCGTCGTTCCCTTATCCAGCCACAGTGTCAATGTCGGCATGAAACAGGAAAGCCAAGTCTAAAAAGTCTATTATAATTCCTTTAGCCAAAAAAAATATTAAAAAAAAAAAAACACACACACACACACACACGCACACACACACACACACACACACACAAATATGGAAATACAAAGGAACACACTTAGATAGCGTCACAATTACCAAACTACCCTTCTCCAGCCCAAAGCCAGAAGAACAAATCGGGTGACGCCAGATGTTCCGTCAGATCATTACTAGCACCGTCCAACGCAGGGCTGAAACAGTCAGATCACAAAAATGCCCAATTATTCCGGAGATTGCAGTTAATTAGATAAATTAATAAGCTTATTACGTTGGTCTCCTCCCACAAAAAATATCAGATGCAGAGTTACAAGTTAAAACCCAAGACTAGGCGTTTCTCTAAAAATATATTCCGTCATTTTTGACTCTTTGTTTCCTCTTCCTTCGGTGGTTGAATCCGATCCCAAATCTTTTCGGAGTTAAAGAGAGAAAAGAGGAACTCGTGATTTTATACCCACCTAACTCCAAGCAGTCAGAATCTAGTCAAGTCCTGTTTTTGGTTTTTTGGTATATATATACACATATTCATATATAGAAGCTCCTCGTCTAGGGCTTGGTTTTCGGTTCCGATTGCTTTTCGAGGTGTGATTTAAAGCTTTCTGTTTTTTTTTTTTTTAAGGTTTTTAATTGCTTCCTTATCCTTTAGTTTCTTTACTTGGTTCACTCAAAAAAATAAATAAAATAAAATAAAATCTTTATTTGGGACTTTGTAATTTATTCATTTTTGTTTGTATTCGTTCTTGTAACGTTTCAAGTTTTTTTTCAGTTTATATATATAGTTTTTTGGGATTCTCGTATTGGTTTTTGCATAGTGATTCACGGTAGTGGATAAGGTAATCGGTGTATGATTGTTGACGGCGAGATTCAATGATAAAATCCCAGATTTCTGTATTCCAATTTGTTGTGTAAATAATAATTAAACCATATTCTGTTGTGTAAATAATAGTTAAATCATAGTCTTACTTGCCTCTGAATTTATAAATGTAATTCTGGAGTTTGTTGACCTCGTTTTTGTTTTCTTTGTCAGGTCTGTGAGTGAGTTTGATATATTGCTTGAAGACCGCGGTTGTTTAATAGGTTGATTAGGACTGTAGATGGTATAGGGAGTTATGAGATATATTTTCGCATGCTGTGGTATTGCTTGTGTTCTGTGTAATAGACGGGTTGAAGCGGAGCTGTTTTATTTAAGAGGCTAAGAATGCCATCTTCTTATTTTTCTAGGCTTAGAACCGTAGTTCGGAGATTGATCGTTGGGGATGATGGCTTGGCTCAGGACTCGGTGAATTTGTTTTTCGGGAAGGGGAAATTGTTGTTTGGCAATTCGTGGTTGTTGCACTCGAGATCGTTCTCGGGTCTTTCGAATCTGCAAGCACTTTTGCAAACGAGCACCGTTGTTCCTGCGAGCTTGGATTCACAAGTGGTTAATCGGAGAAAGAACCTTTCTGTTGTTGGAGCTATTTCTCGCACATTCGCTATTCCCTCTGTCTCGGGGCCCTCGTTTCAGGTTTGTGGGTATCACATTGATATTGTGCTTTCCGACCCTATTCAAGTTTCAATCAGCAGCAAGTTGCGGAACAAACCCATGGCTGCCTCGGGTTCCAGAGTCTTGTTTGGAGAATGTTATAGAAATAGTTTGATTTCAAGACGTGAGCAATGTCTGCCAGTAAGTGATAGTGCCAGTATAATTTACAGCAACCGAAACAGAAGGTTTGAAAGTTGCCAAAACGCTACCATGAGTTTGAAAAACAGAGGACAACCAAACAAGAGTGCAATTTATGGGTATTTCATTTATGAAGTTGGGAAGAGGCTTTACGGTTCTTTCCCAATTTTAGGATCAGGATCAAGAGAATTTCATAGCTCATCCTCTTGGTGTTTCTCTGTTGGGCCTGCTCGTGATGTATCTTTCGATAATTCTTCTCGTGAGGAGCAACTTTCTAGATCTGAAGATTCATTTGATCAGTATGTTCTGTCAAGCAGTTTTCTTCTCTAATTAAATTATACTCGTGATGTTTCTAATTTATGATCTGTCTTCGCAATAGATGTTCTTGACATTTAGGCCGATCAGTATATGATGCATCTTGACTGAACTAAGCTCATATTGTTTATGATGTAGGACAGAGAACTTAGGGGATTTGTGTTTATTAGGATTTCTTTTGTTAGTATTTATTTCTAGGATTTGTTATTTAGTATTATACTTGAATGGATTTATCAGCTGATAAAGAAGGTTCTATTTTGTTAATCCAGTTCAAATTTTCATTTCTATGGTATTATCACTTTTCAGAGCTACCTAGCGTATCTTCGACCCTAACTCCTTGAAAGGGCATAAATTTCATCTTCTTTTCTATTCCGCTGTGTTAGTGTAATTCATATTTACTGGTTTGCTAACTATTACTAAGGATGTGTTACAACAACAATTGACAACAGGAAAATTACACCTCTCAAAGCCCTAAAACTAGTTTCAGGGTCATGTTACCTGCCTCATCCAGATAAAGAAGAAACCGGTGGCGAGGATGCTCACTTTATCTGTGTTGATGAACAAGCAATAGGCGTGGCAGATGGTGTTGGTGGCTGGGCAGAACGTGGTGTTAATTCCGGACTATATTCCAGGGAACTGATGTCTAATTCAGTATCCGCTGTGCAAGAGGAACCTAAAGGATCTGTTGACACAGCTAGGGTTTTGGAGAAAGCTCACTCAATCACAAAAGCTGAAGGTTCTTCAACAGCATGCATAATAGCACTCAATGAACACGTATGAAACTTCTGTTTATGTCATGCTCTTTATATTGCCTTTATTTTCTTCGGAAAAATTTAAGTTGCATATCCCTCTTCCAATGTTAGATTTTGTTTACAGTCTTGGAATCTTTTGTTCTTCCGGAGTCTTGTTAGGTTTCATGAATTAAACCGTATAAGATCACATTGCAGGGTATTCATGCCATTAATTTAGGTGACAGTGGGTTTATGGTGGTTCGAGATGGGTCCACAATCTTCCGATCCCCTGTCCAGCAGCGTGGTTTTAATTACACTTACCAACTGGAAAGTGGAGGGGGTGGCGATTTACCTAGCTCTGGCCAGGTTTGTTGCTCTTGTATAGCTTATTGTCCTGCATAGTTCTCCGTTTGCTGATATCATAAGGTGCAAAATAGATACAAAGATTGTTGTCGTAAGGACAGAAATTGCTAGATGATCAAATGAATTCACGATTTGTTGGACATTTCAATTAGTTGTTTGAATTAGGATGATTATGGTGTTTTCAGCATTTCAGGAGAGCTAAGCCTACCTCTGTTTGATTCAGGTTTTTACCGTTCCCGTAGCTCCCGGGGATGTTATAATTGCTGGAACGGATGGACTGTTTGACAACTTGTACAGCAACGAGATCACGTCGGTGGTGGTGCATGCCATGAGAGCTGGCTTTGGGCCTCAGGTAACGGCTCAGAAGATTGCAGCATTGGCACGCCAACGAGCGCAGGACAAAAACCGGCAAACTCCTTTCTCCACTGCTGCCCAAGATGCTGGCTGGCTCTATTATGGTGGAAAGCTTGATGACATTACTGTTGTCGTGTCGTATGTCACCGGTTCTAGAGACAAATGACGCTCTCTCTCTCTCTCTCTCTCGCCTCCTCTCTTTCCTTCCCTACTTGAATGTATATATTTTATATTCACGTTATTCATTGCTATTCTTCCCAGGCTTTTTGTAGAGTCAAAGACTACTCTATGGCGGTTTATCGTTTTAGTACACTTGTCGTTCGATATTATTAAAGCGAGAATGGTATTTCGTAGTCTGAAATCTGAATTTTTCATATTCAGGTCATACCTTTGTAGATATAAGGCCCATTTTAATGTGAAGGCAAAATTTTGTGTTATATTTAACCCTTTCGTTTGACAAATATTAAGACCAAATGCTTTGCTCCCCCCTTCTCCAATGTTAAATTTGCCATATTGCCATATGCTAAATTTATTGGTAAATTTTCTAATTAATGTATAGCAACGGTTAAATTTAGCATTTGATTGTTATTAGTGGTATCTTATCCATTTTATATATCATTACAATTCTATCATTTTTAAATTAGTTAAATATTATATTAATGACAATGGCGAAAGAAAAATATAGTATTAGAAATAGTATGTTATTATGGAGCACATATTTTAAATATGCTTGTTTCTCATTCTTTTTTGATACAATGTTATTAAAATTAACAAATACAATGTTATTTCACTGTTATTAAAATAATTTAGAAATAACAATGTTGTAATTATTTCAAAGCAAACATGTGTTAAAATTTGACATTTGTTAAAGATATTGACAAATTCATCATAAAATATAGCATTTGTCAAGTATAGCAACCAAAAAACAAAAACAAAACAAAACAAAACATTGTTGGAGAGCACTCAAATATCAGAATTTAACTTTGACACTAATAGAGATGACGTTTTTAGAGATCAACTGGTGCCTTTAGTTACTTGATGATGCGAAGTTTTGTGTTTATCTGTCATGAGTCGATGACTTTTGCTTGTTCTACAAAAACATACAATAACACAGGAAAGCATGTGTGAGGAAACACTTTTTATTTATTTTTTACAAGTTGAATATCGTTAAAGCATGATCTTAAACATTAATAATGGTAAATTAACATCAAAGTCAATCAATCACGATCTGTATAATTCTTTTAAAATAAAGGGTTAGGTTGTATTACGCCCATCATATTTATTTATTGCAAATTCCAACAGAACAAAAAAATAAATTAAACACAGGAACGTAAGGGAAACTGCAGTGCCGTAGGCATCTCAACAACATAATTGTAACATTTTATATTTTGTATGTTTCAATTATATTTGATTAACTGATTCCTTTCACCAAACAAAAAAATAGAAAACTTGTTTATTTGTTTTGTGGAATATATTTACACATCAACTTCTTCGGAAAAAAAAAAAACATATTAATTAATTGTTTCTAGTTTTCGTTGTCTTGACTTCTTATTAAAAAAAAAAAACGTGTTTAAATTATAGTAGATATCTTTTCCTTAAATAAAAAGCCATGTTGTCATTAATACTACTATAAAACCTGAAAGCTTACTTGATTGAAAATAATAATAATAACTCTCTTAATAATAATAATAAGGACAACGACAGCAACTGAAAAAGAACCGAGAAACTTTAGACATACGACAACAGTAGACAGAACAATAGAATAAGAAAGAGATGTCAAATAACAAAAATATCTTTTTTCGGGAAAAAGGATAGAAATTTAAAAAGCGACATAAAATTTGGGTGTTAAAAAAAAAAAAAGGCAAACAAACGACAACATCCAACAACGACATGTAACGAACATAACAAATAAAAACAACAAATGAATGGGTAAACGACAATAATATCATCCAAACTACCAGAAAAGCCATGAACTAAGAAAATGACAATCATGTAACCAAACGACATTTAATAGGAAAAGGAAAACATAGAAACGAACTTATCGAACAAACGACATTAACATGTAAACGACAGCCAAGACTGACACAATGAAACTACAAATTCACAAAACGACGTTAAATAAGAAAAACGATCAATTAAAAAAAACGAGAAAGAAAAAACGATGGGAAGTTAAAAAACGACATAGGTAAAAAAAAAAAAAAAAAAAAAAAGAAAAAGATTGACGATAAAGACAAAGAGAAATTAGTAAATAGAACGTGGGAGGAAAAGTCAGTGCTTATATGGAGCCCACGTGGGTCTTGATTCAACTTTGTTTATTTGATGTTTTTTTAATAATAACACGTTAATTAAAAATAATAATTCAATTAAAGTATATGTTATTCAAAAAATTATTATGTATTGCAATATTGTTAAAGAAATACAAATAAAAATAATATATAAGTTGAAGTCTCATAAGTTCTATTTAATAGATTCAAATTTTTTGTTTAATTTTTGATATCTTAAATAATATATAATCATAATATTATATCAGATCGTGTTTGAAAATTTAAAATGCATCA
The DNA here is from genome assembly GCA_009761775.1 of Ficus carica. NCBI lineage: Eukaryota > Viridiplantae > Streptophyta > Magnoliopsida > Rosales > Moraceae > Ficus > Ficus carica. Next base: position 5,192,264 of record CM019745.1, on the reverse strand, counting down.
TAATTAATTTTTTATATTTTAAAAACTAACTTATTTATAATATTTTTAAAATATAATTAATTAAATAATATTTGAAATATTAAAATTAGACAGAAAATGTTTGATTGCTATTAACGTTGCTACTTTTGTCAAGCCAATTAGCAAAAGCATAATTGGAAGTCTAGTTTAAAAATGTACACCGCGGAACATCAGATCACGTCCTAAGGCATCTTCTCTGCCAAATAAGCAACGACCGCACCGAACTCCCTCTTACGGACCTTCCTCTACCTTTGACAAACATTTATGGCCTGACAGCAAGCACCGACTCCGACTTCAACTGTGCCTAGGGTTTCAAAATTGCTCCCATTTTCCCCTTCCATTGGAGGAAAAGTTCAACGCCTGAGCTCAATTTGACCCCAGCTCTCGAGTTTTCGCCGCCGAAATTAGGGTTCCCCTGTACTTGTCTCTCTCCGTGACGGGGAAGCCATGGGAGGGTCGCAGAGAGGGGCCGTTGATGAGAGAGAAGGGCCAATCCCTCCGCGGATCGCGAATTGCGATTGCGATTGTGATCGGAGTTCTTCTCGGCTGCGTCTTCGCGGTTTTCTACCCTCACGGATTGTTCATCTCCGATCCCCCTATTCGGAACCGTCGTATCGGACACTCGGATCTCAAGGTTCCTATTTTTCTCTCCCTAATTGCTTCAATTTTCCCTGTTTGACTCTACATTAAGTACAGATTTAACCTTAATCCACTCTTCATCGGCTTTGAGCTTCATCAGTTGACTTTTTTTTTTTTTTTTTTTTTTCGAGGTTTACGTCGTTAATTCGTCTTTAGCCCTTTTTTTTTCTTGTTTTCTTTTTTTTTTTTTTTGGTGATTCGTTGTTATGGAGCTCATTGAAATGTGTGAACTTGAAACGAATTTTATGGTTTTTGAAAGTTGATTTCTTTTACGTTAAGAATTTCTGTGGATAACCTTTCGGTGTTGCTTGAGGATCGTGTGACTAATTTGTTTCACGCCATAGAAAAATGTTGGTAATTGTGATGGATTTGTTTCGTAAAATGATAAATATTAGGAAAGGAAAAGATAGAATTGTTGAAGGATTTGAAAATCTGTCGAGTTAATAATAATAATCTCGGTTACTCTGGTAATCTTAGTTGATTCTTATCTCGCAATTTCCAGTCTTGATTTGACCTAGCATATTTACACGCTTCACTTTTCATTTGTTAGATAAGTTCAGCGTCATGTGAGTCATCGGAGAAGGTTGACACGCTGAAGTCGGATATTTTGTCATTGTCGGAAAAAAATGCGGAGTTGATGAAGCAGGTCAAGGATCTAACTGGAAAGTTACGGCTGGCGGAACAAGTAAAAGATCATGCAGAGAAACAAGTTTTGGTTTTGGGTAAACCACATAAAGCGGGGCCTTTGGTACTGTCAAGGGCTTGAGAACTAACCCAGCTGTTGTTCCTGATGATTCCGTAAATCCTAGATTGGCTAAGGTCTTAGAGGAAGTTGCTGTTCAGAACGAGCTTATAGTAGCACTTGCAAATTCAAATGTGAAAGCCATGTTGGAAGTATGGTTTACTAGCATCAAGAAAGTTGGTATAACTAATTATCTAGTTGTAGCACTTGATGACCCGATTGAAGAGTTCTGTAAATCCAATGGTGTTCCTGTCTACAGGAGAGATCCAGATGAAGGGGTAGATACAATTGGAAAGACAGGTGGGAACCATGCCGTCTCCGGATTGAAATTTCGTATTTTGAGAGAATTTTTGCAACTAGGTTACAGTGTTCTTCTCTCAGATGTTGATATAGTATACTTGCAGAACCCATTCAATTATCTTTATCGCGACTCAGATGTCGAGTCTATGACTGATGGTCACAATAACATGACAGCTTACGGGTATAATGATGTCTTTGATGAACCTTCCATGGGATGGGCCCGTTATGCCCACAACGATGAGGATATGGGTTTACAACTCTGGTTTTTTTCTACATTCGGCCTACAATTCCTTCTATCGAGCTTTTGGATCGCGTGGCCACACGGCTTTCACGAGAAAAGGCCTGGGACCAAGCAGTTTTTAATGAGGAGCTCTTTTTCCCTTCGCACCCTGGGTATGATGGGCTTCATGCTGCCAAGAGAACCATGGACTTCTATCTTTTTATGAACAGTAAAGTTCTGTTCAAGACTATCAGAAAAGATGCGAACTTGAGAAAGTTGAAACCAGTTATTGTTCACGTAAAACTACCACCCGGATAAGCTTCCAAGAATGAAAGCTGTCGTCGAGTTCTATGTTCATGGGAAGCAAGATGCACTACAGTCGTTTCCTGATGGTTCTGAGTAACAGCAATAGTTCTACATTAAGTCATCTTTTTACTCATGGATGGAGCTCAAGATCGCCGTGATCAATTTGATTGGATGTTCCTCGGAGCAATGCAAAGTATCAAATTCTAATTCCTCTTTCAGTTTCTTTTTCATTTGCATTATGATGTGTTGTATTCAAGTACTTCTCAGGTTTTGGTTGAATTTTGGTTGAAAATTTTTTCTTCTGTCCCACGTACGTATACGGAATTACTGACAGATCACATGAAAGTGTTTGCCTCTATCATAATTTGAGTTTTCTGTACAGGGACCATCTTTAGCTTTCTTATTCTGCATTTATCATGGAATGTTTGTCTAATTTGGTGTTTGGTATGCGAGGAAGGTCGTGGATTTTCTAGTAATCATTTCATAGGAGAACTTCAGTCGTCCCAGTTGGTTGCATTTTCTCTCTGTAGAGATTAAAAACATCCATAGCTATAACTGACGACCCAAGTCTCAGTCTCTGACATCTTAGACGATAGCTTCGCTCCCACCGTCTTCAAAAAATAAATAATAAAAAAATTTATATAGCGCGCACTTTTTTTTATTTTTTCTCTCTCTTTTTTTGGTCATATTATTTGAACCGTTAACTTTTTTGGTTGAATATTTGAACTGATAATTTACATCACTCTATGGAGTATGGAATTCAGCTTTACCAATTTGGTACTGTCTTGGTTTGTAATTTTTTTTTTTTTTTTTGGCTAAAACAAAAAGGTTATAGGAAAAGAGAAATCCGTGTCCAGAGATAACGCGGGTTCTGTATAATATATGTTACATATTTTTCTTGTCATATACCCTGACTAACGAGATAGAATAACTTGAACGCAAGCCAATCTGTCTTGGTTTGTAATTATTCTTGCCGATTGAATGAATCATATTAATTACAACAAAAGTTGAGCAAAAAAAAAAAAATCTTAAAAGAATGAAATCATATTTCCCTTAGAAGAAGGAAAAAAAAAAAAAAAAAAAAAGTTGCATCACTGTTTGGAAAGCATTCCATTCTCTAATGTCTCCGCCTCTCACGTAAGTTGACCCTTTATGTTCAAACAAAAAAAGAAATGGACCATCTCTCTCTCTCTCTCTATGCCCTTTAATTTGCAATAATAGAAATAGAAGGTGGTCGTTTTTGTCACCAGCTAAGATCATCTAACGTTTACCTTTTGTAACTACGTAGTTTGAATCAAGTCTTAACAAACAAAACCATCTAAAGTGCAAATTCTTATCTTACCATAAGTTCCAACCACAAAGTTTTTTAAGCTTTTCAACAACTACTAGTTAACTCAAACGTCGCACCATGCTTGCCGCCAAAAAAACCTACTTGCACTCCCATTAGGCCATTAGTACCATCAATCATGTTTCTAATCTTGACCAAATTATTTCTTTTTTTTTTTTTCTTTTTTTCCCCCCCTTTTGCCCTTTCTATTTGGGTTGGAGAATAATCTCCTCATCTTATCAAGTTCTCAAAACTTTCCAATTTAATCACCCACTGAATTTTATTCAAGCACCATGATTGGCCCCTTGAAGTTCCTAGACAACGAAGTGGGTCCCACAAGCAGAGACACCCTTTGTTGTCCTAAACTTGAGTTTTTTTGCTGACCACGAAATTATTATTATTATTATTCATTATTATTATTTTTTGCTTAAAGACCACGAAATTAATTAACTTCACATAAATTTCCCCAAATAACGGCTGCCAAGAGATTTATAACGAAAACGATTTATTTATTATCTTTTTTGGGGTTCAAATCTTTGATCAAAAGGATTACTGGTGGACGTGCAAAAGATTCCAAATCGGCCAAACAATCTATACGTTGTCGTTTTTTGGAATTTTCTGCTTATCCACAAACACACCCAGATCAGCGGTCTCAAAGCCTTTTTGTGTGGCTTCAAACCTCACGAGTCTAACTCTCACAACCCCACTCTGTCTCCATCTGTGTTGTCTTTTTCTAAGCATTCTCTCTTGTTTCTTGTTTCTTCTCAACTTTTTTTTTTTTTTTTTTTTTTTTAAAACTCATCTCTCTCCTAAAAACACCCCAAATCTTCATTGCCCAGAACTCCAAATCAAAATTTAGTATGTTTTTTCTTTATTAGAACTTTTGGTTTTGTAGAGAGGTGAAGAACTTGTTCCCGCCATTTTATGTTGTTGACAGTTTTTAGCCGTTATACATGTTTGTTCTAGAGTGAGAGCAGTTTCCGGGGCGTTTGAGAAGATAAGAAAATGGAGAGGTTTTCGCAACGAGAGAGTGTTCTTTTGGGCTACAGCCTACAGAGGTCGTCGTTGATGAACTCTGGCTCTTCGACCAAACTTCGCCGTTAAGGACCTCCGACGTCGACTTCCAAGACGTCTTTGGGGGCCCGCCGAGGCGGTTCTCGATGCAGGAAGTAAGGCACGGCTTCAATGATGTTAACGACTCTGATGTGTCGAAAGGTGATGACGAACAGTTGTCCGGTTTGGGTGAAAAGCCGGTTTTTTGGAGATGTGGGTCTGAACCGGAGGCCATACCAGAGTGCTGACTTCTTCGACGACATATTCGGAGGTGATGTGTCGGTGAATTCTACTCCGAAGAGGCTTGGCCGGGACTACGTTTTTCCTTCTTCGCCTTCGAGAGTTCTCAGCCCTCTGCCACCAAAAGCTGAGCCTTTCGGAATTCTTCGCTTCTTTCTCAATTCAGGTTCTGCCCTTTTTATTTACTCTTTTTCTTGGTTACGTAGAATCTCAAGGGTAAATATACCAAGACTGTTTTAATAAGAGAATCCTGTAGATAGACTATGAACAAAATAAAGAATAATAATAACAATAAAAAACCTTATAAGAAGTAAAAATACTATTATGAACTATCAGATTGTCTCACAATCATATCAGATTAAGAAAAGTACGATAGTCAAGAGATGTTTATAAGAATTTGACTGTTTAAAACCTTGTTTATGGATAAGATTTTCTTCTTATACTATTACTAAATTCTCCATTTTAATAATGCCTTGGATTAAATGCTTCTTTTTGTTGTCGAATAATTCATTGTTGCTGATCTACGTGCTTGAAAGTTGAAACTTATGCTTGTTTGCTTCTATTTTGACTATGTTTTTGTTTCTTATATTGATATGATCATATTATAAACATTAACTTGGAGATATTATACCGATTGTAACATAAGAAAACTGCTTAAACACGTTTATCACTAAAGGCCTTTTTATTTTTTATTTTTTTTTGGTGTAGCCTTCCTGCTAAAGTGAATAAAGGGGTGGAACTACCACCATTTGGCTCCGCTGCTCGTAGCCCATATAAGCACAAAGACAGTTCCCCCAAATGGGTTATGCCATTCGTATTCTTCCGGCACTTCTCTTTCTAGATTTTCAAGTGAAGCGACCCAAGGTACCGAAGCTTCGAAAAACGACAACGTATCATCCCATAAACTAAGTGCCCTATTCCAGGAACTTCCTCATACTACTAGCGAGGGGTCTTCGAACTTGACTGAATCCAATAAAACAGGCACAGGAGGCAATTTGAAAAAGGATTTAGAGAATTCAGAAAACTCTACTAAAAGAGAATTCCATTTTTCTATATACAAGTGGGCAAGCAAAGGGGTGCCATTGGACGTGCCAATTAGAGGAAAGAGTAGTTCAAGAAGGTCAAAAGAATTGGCTAAACCCGAGCCATTCTCAGGAAATAGTGAATGTGTAAATAAGGAGGAGAGCATGGCAAGCCAACCATCTAAAACCGCTTTGCCTGATTCTTCCTCCAATGGTCACACATTTCAAACTGATAATAAATTACCAAACAAACTAGAAAATGATTTGCCTCTTGAGGAAGCCAAAGCAAACAAAGTAAAACCGAGCCAACTTTCTGTGCCCAAATCCCCAAAAACTTAGCAGTCTGCTCTTCGATGTCGATTTGGAACAAGGTAAACTTATCTTTTAAGGGAACTATATAAACAAAAACTCTGTTCGGGGACTAATTAAAAATTTTTATTTGATGCAGGTAGTGTTGAGGCAGCTAAAATGGATGGTCAAAAGGAAGGAATGGTGAAAAGCACGGAAGACTCATCTTCAGTTATCGGTGTTGCTAAAACTACGAAGAAACAGGAACGAAAAAATATATCTGTGACCAGTTCAGAAGTGGATAAAATCAGTGTTCTCCAATGTTCACCAAGGAACCCGAGAGAGAGTAACGGGAGGAGCAGAGTTAAGGGAAGGGTGAGAGAGTTTGTCAAGATGTTCAACCAAGAAGCTTCACCTAAAAAAGAAGCTTTACCAAACCCACCGATAGACTCAATTTTCGAAGTCAGAGCTGTAAATGGAACGAGAAACGTGTTTTTGAAGAGGAAGCAAGTATTAACACAACTAAAACGGATGTTAAATTTCAGGTGCCTAATGTTAGCAGTATATTTATGATGCTTACTGGCAGCAAATTGAGGTTGTATCAATAACAGTTTTTAATTTTTGGGGAAAGTTGAAAATGCTGTCATACATTTTTTCAGGTAAATGAAGATCTCAAACAGTCAACAAAAGTAGACGATTCTGGACAGGTTAACCAAGCACCAAAAAATACTGGTAAATTCTCTATTGAGAGGTGTTAATCCTTTTTGTGCCCGTACTCGGACCGACCTTCTAGGAAAGGACGGGGAAAAAAACGACATAAAATGCTAAATTTTGTTTGTCAGGTCCATTTCCAGATGTCTCCAAGGCTGCAGTTAAAGTGACAGATGAGGTCCTTCCATGAGACCTTCCAGGTATCTATTTTGTATCTTCTTTTAGGTGTTCTTTCTACATTGTCTTCTTATGCTTTAACGCTTTATCGTCTCTCTCCACATACTTCAGGGTACAAATATTAATGTCCGATTAATGAGTACATATTTTGTTTTATTATTTTTTTTAACAGTATGAAATCTATAATTTTCACTTATTAAAGAAAAATGAAAACACTCTCAGATTTCGAATTTGGAAAATCCTACCCAAACCCCTCCCTTTCTCTCCCATGTTGAGCTGGCGCCAGCGGGCTTCATATTTATTATGTGCTGAAACACATAGGAAATTCCTTCTATTCTTTTTCTACCATTTTTTTTTTCGTCTCTCTAATTCCTTTAAAATTAATAAAAAAATGACGTTTTATTTTGGACTGTTGGCTCTTGGCAGATAAAAGTACTACCCCAAGATGAGAATGAGCAGCTCGGAGCCGGCGCACAAAATCAAGAAATACAGGTAATATAGACGAAAAGAATCTCTCTCTTTCTCTCTTTACATATGAATATATATGTTATTTTCCTTTCAAAAAATGGATTCACTTCTGGTGGGCAGTGATAATGCTTCACGTTATGCAGGAAATCGATGCTAAAATACGACAATGGACAAAAGGCAAGGAAGGAAACATACGCTCGCTACTATCAAATTTACATATGTGAGTATTGATATACTTTCTTCTTATCTGAAGCAAGCAACCAAAATTTAAAAAAGAACAAGAACAAGAGAACCATATTACCTTGTTTCCTTGAGTAACAATCAACCAATGAGAGTTATAAAACTTTAAAATGTAGGTACTTTGGGCTGAGAGTGGGTGGAACCTGTTCCGCTTGTTGATATAATAGAAGGAAACGCCGTGAAAAGAGCTTACCAAAAGGCTTTACTCTGTTTGCACCCAGATAAGCTTCAACAAAAGGGTGCTGCTTCCCAGCAAAAATACATTGCTGAAAAAGTTTTTGGACATTTTGCAGGTAATTTCATTTCTTTGCCCAAAATAATAATAATAACGGAAATCTTTCTTTCCAGGTTAATATACGAACACACTATCTTGTATGATACCAATAAGATTTATAGTTTTTTTGCATTTTGTAAACAGGAGGCTTGGAATTATTTCAACTCACTTGGTTCGGTTTGAAAAATTCAATGTTTTGAAGTGAGGTGCTTTTTTGGTGTCAGCAGAACATAGGTCAGAAGAGGCAATAAGATCGAAGTGGACATGGAAGGGAAAAAAAAAAACGACAACTGGTTTTATGTTTATCAAAAATGTCTTTTTCAAAAAAAAAAAAAAAAAAAAAACATGTCTTTTCATTTTGGTTGTGGATAGGCAATAGGCTCATACGCGATTGGTTCTTTATACACTCTGAAATTACTGTGTGCTGTAACCAGAAAGGTGATTTTCTTTATAACTTCTCAGTAGAATACACACTCTTTCATGGTCCTCGGAAGTTAGAGGTCCACAACGGAACTGAGCCTCCAGGCCATTAAAGATTGAGTCCATGAACTTTTCCTTTCGGGCTGAGATGAAATTTGGCCCAGTTATTCTTCTGGGCCAATGGGCTGAGGGAGTTTAGCCCCTCTACAATTCATTTGACTAGAACGAACATTCAGAGTAGAGAAACCTAATAATACAGAAAAATAACAATGCTATTAACAAATAATGGTAGTAGTGGTAGATAGGAGTTCAAGATATTAGTACGCGGTTGAAATTATTTTAGATTACTGACGCAATGTTCAAGAGTTTGTGTTGGGACTTAGATGACATGCTTTGCATTTGATAAAATACGGTTAAAGTTTAATATGGACATTTTTTAACATGTGAAGGATCATATGTTCAAATTACGGTTAGTTGCTTCATCTCGCACTTTTTGTATTATAAAAAAAATCAATCGGAACAACGATTGAATTGATAAGGAAGTATCAATGGTATGGGAATCTCATATTGAAAAATCCACTCTTTATTAATGTGTGTGTCTATATATATATATATGTGTGTGATATTAAATATTTCTAGCGCTCTTTAGTATTGTTCCATAAACATAAGTTAAGTAGGCTACATGTTAGCTTTTATGACAGGCTGCGAAATCCATGTTGTCACAAAGTCTAATAAAAATATATATACAATAAAAATAATAAAGTACGCTATGTATATAGCCAGTAGCCAAACTAGTGCCCAGCAAAAATACAAACATATAGCCCGGCCTAGTTTGATTTTTTACAACATGATAAACTGCTCGTCCCATAAAAAAAATATCTCTTTATCTTTAGTATAGCCACTTAGCCACTAGCCACAACTACTGTCCCGCAATACAAATTGATGCTCTCATTTATTCAGCTCTTGGGCTCTTATGTATTTTGTTTTATATGCGTAGCAACATTTATTTTGTCACATTATTCGTTGATTGAAGATTCTTTTAGAATCCCAAAAATAAAAAAATATATATAGAAATCCGAGAAAACTTTACTGCCATTTATTTATATATATATATATATATATCCATTGAACTAACACAGAAGATTCGAAACTTTAAATTCATGTGAAAATTACTATTGGATTATATTTATAATAATTTTATTTCTTTTTTATAGTTTAGTGGCTTATATTTAAAAGCATGTATAGGTGTAACGTGGGTATTCATAGTAGAAGTAGAACTTCCAGAAGTGTGAACCTTGGACTAGTGCATTTTAAAATAATTTTATGTAGATAGGCTCTTTGAATTCAACATGCTTTAACAGAAAAAACCATTCCCTACTTCTGGCTCTGAAAACAGGTAAAAGGATAAAAATACGGTTCTGTATTTCTAGCGGAAACATGGTCTTTGCAGTATGATTGGAGAGAGGGACGATAAAATTCTAATGTTGTTTAGTTATTCAAATTTATTGATGAAAATATATATTTTTTTCTTCCTTGTTTTTGGGTTAAAGGATAGAATGCCGAGACATTTCTGTTCATTTACGGCTTGTGACTTTGGAATTTAAAATTTAGAGGAAAAACAAACTTTAGAATTGAAATCCGTCCACAAAAAAATAAAAAGACGCTTTTATTTTTTGGCAAACAAAAAAAAAAAAAAAAAAGGGTGAGGTAAAGAGAGGAAGAAGAGAAAAGAAAAGAAAAGCCGCTTTGTACCACAAGAAAAAGGGTGCTTTTACAAAAGGTGAAGTTCCATTGAAGTGCAAAGAGTGTGTCTTCGGTAAAGAATAGTAAATGGTTTCTAATAAGGATAATTTCTTTTCTTTTTTTTTATAATTTAATTTAGCTATAAAAAAAAGAGAGAGAGATTTTATAAAAGGATGCCCTTGTTCATATACCTTTATTTTATTTTTTTAACTTGAAGATACAAGATTTGAATTTTCCATCTTTTGATTGAATCGGATGTAAAAATTATTATTAAACTGTGTTTGAAACAATTTATTTATCGTGATTTTAGGATTTAAAACATAAACTTAATATAAATGGCCTCTACAATAAGAACATTCACTGTGGAATCTCCTAAAGAACATATGAAAATTATCAACCGTGTTTCATATTAGCACTACTACATTGAAAGAACACGTTGCCCCTGATAAATAAATAAATTAGATTTAACAAAAGAAAAGAACAAAAACGATAAAGGTTATTTTATTATTTTTACATATATATTTTTTTGAATTTATGATGGGGATTCAAATCTACATTTTGTAATGAAGTAAGTGTGAATTTATTATTAGATTATATTTAACCAATATATTTTTACATTTTGAGTTTATAAAATATGTTTATTTTATGTCTAAGAAATGAATAATTATTACATTTCTGAATTTTAAGTTTGTCATATTTTTTAATTAACAATTAATTTATATCAATGAATTGGCAAATTTTATCGTTTAAACTTTACCCAAAAAACATGTCATCAGATTTTTTTTTTTCGCTCAACATATATACAAACTTAACATAAATATAAAATTTGAAGGTACATTATATTTGCCATAATAGAAATTTAAGATGCATGGACCATGGTAATCATTAGTAGACCAAATAACAGTGCTTTAGCACCCCCCAAAAAAACGAAAAAAAAAAAAAAGGAAAAAGACAAAACAACAGTGATATTATTAGACGTGGATTTGTTTCCAAGTGAACGTAGCCTATCACGAGCGCGTGTGGAGTGCCTTTGATAGGGTTGTACCACTGGGACAGAAAGCGGTGAAACACTCTTGTCGTTTGACGGTTTCATTTGCAAACAATTTGTCGTTTTAGTGTTCCACGGTGTTTCAAATTTACACTTTTACCTTATTAATAGGTATAATAATTTTAGTTACTATATTAAATTTGCAAAGCTATGAATTTGTGATGTGGATATTTCTTGTCACAAATATTTTTAGTTCTCTTTTTCTTTTTATGCCCTAGCTTATAAGTTGTTAAATAAGAGTCCATATCTGTTGCTATGTTTTTCTTGTCTTAATAGTTGTGCTTTAACATTGATTTGATAATTCATGAATTTACTAAGTATTTTTTAGTATTTAATATTTTTTAATGCAATGATTCTAAAATTCAGTGAGATGATATAACATTATTAGAGATATAGTCAAAAAAATAGAAAATTTGGACAAATCTTGATTCTTATAACCATTTATTTAAAGTGAAGATAAATTCTTCTCTCTCTTTTTTTTTTTTTTTCCTCCAATGGAAGATAAACCTTACCCAAGGGGAGAACGTAGGACTCGGAGAAAAGTAGAGCATCCAAGAGTTTTTCAACCAATTATTGAAAAGAACTCACCGCTCAATTTTGTTTCTATCGTTTACTCTTTTTATAATTGTAATAATCTGTTGAATTTCAATAAAATAATGTTGTTTGTCGTATACCCAATCAATTCGTTACTTAATTCAATGTTTTTTTTTTTTTTTCTTTTTTTAACTTGAAGACAAGATTAAATTTATAAAAAAAAAAAAAAAGACAGAGAGAAATAGACTTTTTTTTTTTATTTATTAGAACACAGAGAGAGACTGAAAGTTGGTATGTTACTTTTTTTATTTATTTATTTATTGTTATTCTGATAGAAGAGAGAAGCTCGGAGATTGAGTTTTGTATATTATGCGGAACCAGTCCACGACTAGTATTAAATTACATTGATTTTCATTTTCACAAAATAAAGAAAAAATAAATCGGCATTTGAAAACATAACAATCACTGCAGCATTTTCAGACTTCTTTCTTGTACATGGAAACAGAGAACAATTATAGAGACAACGCACGTGGATCATAAATTTCTCTGAAAAGTGTAGTAATCCAAATACATACACACACAAAAAGTAAACTTTTAATATTAAGAAATTATATTTGAACCCCAAAATAATAATCTTCCTCTCTGTCATACTCTAATTATTTATCTCGATCTATTTATATACTTTTTTTTTCTTTTCAAATTTTGGTAGTTGACATTAATGGGGTATTGCATTGCTGTTATTTAATCTTTTGAGAGAAAAATTAAAAACAAAGACATCACAGATTGCGCATGAAAGCCTTAAAAGCAGTGGACAGATTGCAGCTGTAGTCTTCTGTAGGTAAAGAGCTGGCATTTTTTTTATTTTATTTTTAAACAAAAATTTATTTTTGTACTTTAATAATAAATTTCCATTTTTATCATGTTGACCTCAGTGATTTGTAATTTATTTCCCAATCATCGGTGATGATATAATAATTGATACTTTCAAAAGGCAAAAGTATGATCCACACCGGGGCCAAACTCCATTGAAAGCCATTTCTTTTTTCTTGTCGTCGTTTGTTTTTGTTGATTGATTCCTTACCCAAAGTACTTTCATTCTTGTGAGACATTTTTTTTTATATTTTTTTTAGGAAAAAAGAAAATTAGAAATGTTATTGCCGTGACTATAGGGTTACTATAATTACTTCCTTTTCTACTTCAGTTCATATTGTTTTTTTTTTTTTTTTCCCTTCCTGAACTTGTTAAGGATTAATTACGTTTAAATTAGAATCAAGATTTGTCATTAGTTTAGTTTGTTAGGATATATTTCATCTTTAGTATTTGACTCTAAGTATAGTTTTTTATGGGATTTTTTTTAAGGAAACGTTAAATTTATTCCAAACTTGATAAATCAATTCGATAAAAGAATCCAAGTGTCTGGACAGTACATCCGATCAAATTGACGAAACAGAACTATTAAAAATCAAATAAGCCAAAAGTGGATTCTAGAATTCCTTTTGCTAGAACTATTGCAAACATTTACCACTACTAAGCGAATCATGAATATTGTTAGAATGATTTAAAATATTTAAACATAGTTTTTTTTTTTTTTTTTGTTAGTTTGGATCTCTATAAATAGTTCAATGGTCATAATTTTATTAAGAGAATTGATTGATAAATTGAATTATGTTTATCTTTCTCTTTTCTCTGATTTTATGTTGGTATTTCTCATAGCACTATCTTTGTTGCTTTTATAAACTATATTAGATAGGAAATGAAGTAAACTAGATATTGTCGAAACATTCAAAAAATTAAAAAGCCTTTTATATTAAAGAAGAAAATATGAGAAAGGTTAATACACGTAGATATCAAGATAAAAATATATAAAATAGATAAAATTTAATACAAATTTAACGATTTAATATAGAATCCTTTAAACTATATATATTTTCCAAAAACAAAAAAAGTCCAAATATCTTTCTTGTCCTCCAAAAGGGGTAAATCCGAAAATGAAGGAATTTGAATTTATCTCCGCACCCACTCTCACTGTCTCTTTCTATTTTTTTATGGTTAAATTTAAAACTTTTCTGAATAGAACATAGAATTTTTAAATTTATGCTGTTCAAAAATTGAAAGTTGAATGTTGTCAACATCGCTAGTCATGGTCTCAAATGTCTTATTCAACTTTTTTCTTATTTCTTTCATCCCCTAAAATGTCTTATTCAGCTTTCACTTTCATTGTTTTAAATTTGTGATATATGCTTTTAAATTTTTTTAAGAAATAAAATTCCGAGTGTACCCTCGGGTCTTCTTTAAATTCTATTATGTTTAAAAAAAAAAAAAAATCAACCTTCCTTTTTTGTTTTGACATGAAAAGGCAAATATTTTATTTATTTTTTGGATAATTCTCATCTGTATTCTGAACTTTAAAATCACTCTTATTCCGTCTTATAAATTTTAGAAACTATCATTTTGTTCCGAAATTTTAAATGTAACCCACCACTTCACCATTTTTATCGGAATTTTAGTTTAAAATATATGAGGGAAAAAATTAGTTAAGTGTAGTTATGTGATATTTTATGTTTGTTTTTAACAGAAGTTATAACAGAATGAGTTTAGTAAGATTAATTCCCTCTTTTTCTTTAACTTGAGGGTGAGGGATTTGTATTCTACACCTTCTGATGGAGTCAGATATAATATTACTGGTAAGCTATGCCTGCAACCACCTAAAGTGAGGTTAAAATTCTGACAAAAATGAATTAAGTGAGGTTAAATTCAAAGTTTTAAAGGGACAAAACTTGAGTTTTTTAAGTTTATTGGACAAAGTGAGAGTGATATTAAAATTTAAAGATATAGATAAAACAATCCGTATTTTTTTTTGGACAAGATTAAGATGAGACAGATTTATGGTTGAATATCATCAATCTAATACTGTTTAGCCCTGTTGTTATGACCAATGATGAAAATGTTGATGTCGATAGAGTTATCGAGATTTTGATTTATAGATAATATCGATAGAGATGTTAAAGTTGACGGATATTTCTAGAAAAAATGGATACTTAAAAAAAATTAATTTTTTTACGAAAATTTTATAAAATGTAAAAAGAATCAATATTACTTAATCTGAACTAATTTAAAACAAAAACAATACATTTGCTATCAAATACAAAACATTATATCTTATAATGTAATAGAAATCACAATAATTGTACACTGATTGTAATTTCAGTGTGATATTATATACTTATTAATTACTACAAACAATATAAAATAATATAAGATAGTACATAAAAATTAAATGTCTAACATAAGATAATACATACAAATTTCAAGTGTCTTTAATAACAAAAAAAAGTTTATAGTAAGATGGAAAACATTAAGAAAGCGCTGATCTTGATCTAAATAATACATTTACCAAGATATTACCCTTAAATAGTTCAGAAGTAAACAAAACATACATTTATCAAGATGTATGTTTTTTAGTCTTGTAGCTTCCAAAAGTTAATCCATAAATTGGATATTGTTGATTTATCCAACTTGATGAGTAGTCTTGATGGATGTATAATGATATCTCCATATCAATTTGTGATAGAGATATACCAATATATCAAAGAAACCGTATCGATTTTGTACTTTTAAACTAAACCTTATTTGAGAACCATGAGAAGTGGATTATAACCGTATGAAAGTTACTTGGTTCCTAAGCTCATGTAATCAAAAACTTAAGACGATAAAATTACTCATCAGTTTGACTCATTTAAGTCATGTCATATATTTTTATATGTTGCTTTGGTATAACTGTTATGGGTTGAAAAATGCTATCACATTTAAAAAAATGGAATGGATGACAAAATTAAAATTTTTACAAAAAAAAAAAAAAAATTTCTCTAAGTTTTTGAACATTTTGTGGAAATATCCAAAATATCCTAGATATTCAAGGATATTGCGAATATTTTTGAATATTGTAGACATTTGATGGATAATCCGGGAGGAAATATCTTTCTCCCTGTTATCCATGTCGAGACTTCAAAATATGAATAATGTCATGAAAATATCAATAATATCGTGAACATTTTCATTCTTGGTCATGACAATGATACTACCGAAAAGGACACATCTTTACATTTTTTTCAATGTTAGTATTAAATTTAACAATTCCATTTATTTAGCTTTCGTTTGGTAAATTAGTTGGAGATGAAATTTTTAAATTGAAATTAATTGACTTTTCAATAACTAGTTATAAATTTTGTTGACTTTTTAGAAAAAGATAAAAATTAAGATGAAAAAATATAATTTAGTTTGAGATGAACTCAAACGGAGCATTAATTTAAGTTATTAATATATCTCTCTTGATTTGTTTGACCACATGGAAAACGCTAATTATGCCCCATCAGTCATCAAATTAACAAACAGATCTTCAAACTGGTAAAGCTTAAAAAAATAATAATAATAAACGGCTCAATAGTTCTCCAGCTAATTACTTTACAGTGAAGGTTTTAAAACTCTATCCAAATAATGATTGAAATTTTAAAACTTCATCAAATTTTTAATCTCCATCCAAATAATGATAATTGAAGAATTTTGAACTTTAACATAAATTATTATATATTATTTCATTTTGATATGTTCAGATAGTTAAAAACTGAGTATATTAATGAAGCAAAAGGCCATAATTTTTAATCGTCGTTGTCATTGTATATTTTATGTAATATTATTTTAGTTGGATTAAATTTTTAACTGTTTAATATGTGAGGGTCACGTTAAAGGTTTACGTAAAACTGTTCTTAGTCTAAAATCAAGTTGGGTGAGGAAAAAAAAAAAAAGAAAAAAAGAAAACCTGGGCGGGGGCAGAGTAAGCATGCTTTTTGTAACCAAAAAGAAAAAAGATAAAAAAGGAAAGTAAGGGAAAAAGAGGCTTCTGGTTGAGTAAAAGACAATGAGATTCTCGGGTTGTAACTATACCAAGATGCTTTCTTTTGCTAACTTGAACAACACTTCTCTTTTACCCATCCGAGAAAATTTTATTTTCATTTGGTTTTCGTCAAAGAAAGGTTGTCCGAGAGACACACACCAGGGACAGGGAAAGTGGGTTGTTTTTAGCTTCCATCTTTGAGCTATTTTCTCTCTCTTCTTTTTTTTTTCTTCTTCTTCTTCCTTTTTTTTTTTTTTTTTCCCTCTGCTTTGTATTTTTGTTAATGTCAGACTTCACAAAATCTAGTCTATTTGGGGAACACTTGGGGCCTTTTGCCACTACTTGTATTTCTGCTCTTAACCATGGCGTTCTGATCTAAGAAAGCTTCTTTTCTTGAGCTCCAACGGCCTCTTTTTCTTAGTCAGTAAGTCCTTTGTAACTCCTAGTTTCTCCCTTGAGTTATTTTCTTTCCATTTCCATCTGATTTTGTTATGTTCGGTATTTTTTTTCTTCTTATTTATGGGTTTTTGCTGGTAATGTATTTGGGTATGTTTGGTTGCTGAGAAATCTCGGAAAATAGTCAAGATTTGGAATTTTGTACGAGGTGGTCGTTAATGTAAAATGGGCATCTCTCCTAATTCATCTTCTGTACTGAGATCGGTAGTTAAAAATTTTGTGTTATAAATTTTCTTTAATTTGCTGTTAGTTTTTGTAGAGCTTTATTTTGCTGAAAAGATTTCAACTTTCAAGTAGATCTGATACAAATTGTTTCGGGTTCGTCTTCAGAAAAACTCTTTTTCACCTGCTGAAGAAAATGCTGCAACTTTGGTTGAGGGAAAATTTGTTAACTGCATAGCTTTTTCGTCAAATGCAATAACTGATTTTTTTTTTTTTTTTTTCAGAGCAATACTTACTGAAATTTTGGAAGTACCGTTTTCAATGTAATTTTCTTGGCTCGTATTTGGGTTTTCCTTTTTATGAATTATATTCATCTGTAATTATCAGCTTTAAGTGCATAACTATTTTCTTTTCTTTTTCTTTTTCTTTTTCTCTTTCTTTTCTTTTTTGAAAAGGAAAGTACTTGGTGAATTTTCTTTTCACAGTGATTTCTGATTTTTCCAAATGCTTGGTTCTATCAACAACTGTAGATTTTATTTTATTTTTTTCCTGAAGTAGAAATCGTCCAATTGGTCAATCGTGAACACAACTTTACAAAATGGTTTTTTTTTTTTTGGCCAACCCTAGTTGGATGAAGAATTCTCTCCTTTTCTTTTCCTAATAAAAAATTTAAGTTGACTAATTAGCCTTCCGGCCTATCCTCTCAACCAATTTGAGTTGCATTTTAAACAGACGATTCTTTTTAACTAGTATTTTTTGGAATTGCTGTCAACTTGTCATGCAGATGGTTTCTAACATGTTAATAAGTCTTCAGATTATATCATATTAATAATTCTGGAACTGCAACTATCGTGGACTCGGACAAATGCATTAGTGTCTGGACATATGCAAAGTTTTGAAGATCGTTATTGACTGAAATCCGGTTCCTATCCCACAGCAACATGAAATTTGGACTTAAGAAAGGTTGGAAATCCATTGGCCCTCTTCGATTGAGGAGCAAATCGGCCACTAGATTTTGTCTGTTTTCCAAAGCAAAGTCATCTAGTTTTGGTCCAGGAAGAACACCAGTGTTTCTGAATGTGTATGACTTGACACCCATGAATGGATATGTCTACTGGGCAGGCCTCGGCATTTTTCACTCTGGTGTGGAAGGTAATATTACGTTCTGTTCGATCTTCAGTGAACTTTATTGTTACATCACTAGGGAGATTTTGATGTTTATCTGTTCTTGCTCAATGCCATAAATTTGGGTTTTGGATGGTTGCAACATGAGTATGTGTTGCAAGAATAGGAAGTAAACTTGGTTTCAAAACAAGTAACTCGCTACACATGCATAAACTTATATACACATGGATTGGTTGTGCAAGAAGTAGCGGGTTGAGAGGACCTTGTTGCTCTTTTATTTAAGTTTCTCTGGAGTTTTAGTTTATGCTTAAGGTCCCGATGTTCTAATGGTTCTTACATTCAATTTTCAGTTCATGGTGTAGAATATGCCTTTGGAGCGCATGACTACCCAACAAGCGGCGTCTTCGAGGTTGAACCTAGGCAATGCCCGGGCTTTAAGTTCAGGAAGTCGATATTCATTGGGACGACAAGCTTGGACCCAATTCAGGTTAGGGAGTTCATGGAGCGCCAGTCTACAAGGTACAATGGCGATACATATCACCTGATCGTCAAGAATTGCAACCATTTTTGCAAGGATATTTGTTACAAGCTAACGGGGAAATCCATCCCAAAATGGGTAAACCGACTGGCTAAAATAGGTATCCTTCTTTGTGCCACTTTTTACATCTTGACGTTACAGTTTAGTTATTATATTACTTGAACAGTTTCTTTCCCTAGTTGCTTCTAACCTGCCCAATTAAAAGTCAAAACCACAACTTCAAAAAGAGAGAAGAAATCGAAAGCCAACTTCATATTCCTTTGATTTGAGGCAGGTTCAATATGCAACTGCATACTTCCAGAGGCACTTAAGATTTCAGCAGTACAACACGACCCGAATTGCCAACCATATGACAGTGAGAAAAGGAGCCTCAGGAGTGCCTTCAACTGCCTGTCTTCGATCTCGATGCGACAGAAGCAGTTATCAAACTCGTCATTGTTTCTTCAGTCACCCTTGAGAGGCTGCTTGCCTCCGTGGGAACTGAGAAAGTCGAGAAACGGTTCCTTTAAGGAAAGATAAAAACAAACACGTCGGTTTCTGTATCATTACGTTCCATGGATGTTTCTTCATTTTACGGTTACCAGACTCCACAGAGCCCGAAGAAGAGGAAAACTTGTAGAGTACTTTGAACTGACACCAACACTAGAAGGCTGCGATCGTTGCAAAATTGTTGTTGTCCTAGGTTTCTGGGAGTGAGGACTGAGGTGTGTCATTGTTTAGCCCTAGTCGTGTACTGTCAAAATCTGTAAGAGAATGCTTATAATTTCTTCTGTCTCTTCTTCCTCTCTCTTGTTTCATTCACTCTTACTATTTGCTGGGCAGGCTCAGCCCAAAGTTGCATACGGCAAAGAATTTTGCCGTTTTGGAGTGTAAATTATGTCGAGTCAGCCTTCTTTTCTTTAGCTAGAATCTTGTTGTCATCCTATAAGATTGTAGATAATCTTGTAAGCTAGGCTCCCCGTTTGTTATATTGCCCGAAGTAGCTTTCTAGTTAGTTTCAACCATATTCAAGCATTTATGATGATATCTTTTGATTAGCCAAAAACAACAGTATATAAATTGTGAAACACAGACATATTCAGACGGTGGAATTAGCTTTATTCTAGTTTCATCATGCCGGCAGCAAATTTTTCGACGCGCCATAGTGGGGCGCCTTGTGCAAAGATTTTTAGCTACATTGGTGTCACTACAGTCCCTTTGAGAAATAAACGCCAACAAGAACGTCAAAAGAGACAGTTGTCCCAGAACCCCTAAAAAAAAAAAGAGCAAAAGTTGCCTTAGCAAAAGGAAAAGAAAGTTGTCGTGGCAAAAGTCAATAGCTGATTTTCATATTAGAGAATGACAGATTAGGTTTCGTACGTGGGTGACCACAAACAGATGGAGAAACAATTGTCAACACAAAAACACGTCATTAGAAAAATTCTCTTTGGTTTGTTGAATTGAATGTAATGTAGTAATGTGCTCGCAAGACATTCTTCTTTCGAAGAATGATTCAACTAGGCAAACACCTACGAAAGCTATGGTTGAACGGGATAGATTCAATTTTAGAATCCCCAATTTCTATTCGGATAAGAAAAAAAAAAAACTTCGGATCCTCAATAAACCAAGAAGAATAGAAAGGCCTCCTTTTTAAATAACTTTCTAAAAAGAAACGACAATAAAAAGAAAAAGAGGAAAATCTATAATTAGATGATTACATTTTGAATTTGATGTGAGCAAAAAGAATTGCTTGTGCGGAACATGGTTTTCCTCACAAATACTGTATTTTCGTATAACAGTAGACTCACAAAACGAATATACAGATGGTGAATCCGAAATTAGCATTTGCATAACAAACCTGCAGGAACACACGAAAACGATTATTCAGATTTACAGAGTCAAAGACTTGTCCAAAAATGATTGCAAGGCATTTTTATGTGGTGAAAACACAGTATTAACAAATGTTAGAGCCTTAAAAAGCACCGTCATTATTGGTAAAGTATTCCCATTAAACAACAGTTACAAGTACATAATGATACACCCAATGACTAGTTTAATTAATGGGGAAGTGATAACTAACCCCATACTTCGGTTGTGGATTCATGACCAGACAACAACTAACACTAAGAAAAATCCCAACCGCCACTATGTATCATTTGGGAGCGAGGCCACCTAATTATCACTCTTCTTTCTGATGCAAAACAGTAGGCAGTCTATTATTACCATTGAGAGCGGCATGATATATTCGCTTCTCAGCCAGTCCGATATCCGACAATGTTAAATTGCCCTGCAGGTGAACAGAAGAAACATTTGAAACCCAAAATTCTAGTACCAGCAATTCAGAGATAAAACATTTATCATACAGTAAATTCCATTAGCAGCGCAGCCTCTCAGTTCTTGACAATGTTACTTGATTAAATCTCTTATGAATAAACTCATTGTTATCCTCTTAAGCAACATAGGTTTTGTACCCTAATGCATACCTCTCTAGCCATCAACTTTCTAGCATTCTCAGCATAAAGTTTTGGGTCTTCCTTTTCTTGCTCATTTGGATGGTAGATGGGTAATCGAATCACTTCCAGGTGGTTTACAAATTGACAGAGAAGAAAAATCACATGGCGTACCTGGAAATTAACATGATGAGAAATGAGTGGATACCAAGAACTGATGAAGGTAAACGTCTATAATTTCTATGCGTTTATTAGGCCCATAGTATCTAAGGGGATTCTTAAAACTTCTTAACCAAAAGGGAAAAGTGCAAATATAATGTTTTGTTAGTTTCAACTTGGATTGTGTGCATTTTCTTTGAGGACAATAATTCAATTTTCCTCGAAAAAAAACTCACCCCTGATATCGAGTCCCAAGCAGGACTAAATCTCTGGTAAGGATATCTCAGGATCACCGGAAGAACTGGAGCTTTTGCCAAAAAAGCACCGGTCTTAAATGGGAGGAGAAAATTTCCATTAGTAGTTGTGCCTTCTGTAATATAAACAAATAAGATATTGAAAACCTGACAAACAATATGCTTTTGCCTGCTAAGGAATGGGCTGAAAACTAGTTTTGCTGTGGTTGAGAAAAACAAAATGAAAGAGACAATGACCTGGAAAAAGCATCATCATGGGTGCAGATTCGTTCTCATGAGCTTCACGAACTCTTTCAGTCACAACAACTACAAAAACGACCAAAAAATTAAAATTAAATCAACAAATGAGAAAATAAATACTTCACCACCCCTATACCAAATTCCATGCAAATTGAATAATGTATCTTATCATATATGCCAATCAGTCTTGATAAAGTGCCACTCATAATGCTTTGAAAAGTGTTGGTGAAAATCAAACTATGTTCTAGGGAACTCTGTTCTTGATAACGTTTGACAACTATTTGTATCCAAATTAACAATGTACTTTGTAATAAAATTTAAAGTTTACGTACCGGCAACACCCTTGAAATCAGAGGATTTTGATTCCCGCTGAACATAGACGCAACCAAGGCATTTGCTGAGGACGAAAAAAAAATGAAGAAAAAACATGGACAAGAGGTTAGTTTCCTTTTTCATACCAATCAAATTAGATAAGTGATAATTAAGATAAATATGCAATCACCAACCTGATCAGCCCAACAAGAGGAAGCTTGGCCACTGATCTCTTCACCAACAAAATCCAGTATAAAAAATTGGAAAATTCAGTCAGTTAAAACACATAAAAGGTCTCTTAATTGCTGAAATATACTTCTTTAAAAAATAAAAATAAAAAATTACAGAACAGTAAGTGAACAAACAAACCTTAGCAACAAAGCTTGGAAAGGAAGAAGACATGTGATACAAGATATCCACATATGATACATGGTTAGATATAATAGCCCCTGGTCTTCCCGACTCCTCAGCCTTGGAAAGCAAACGAATTACTTGAATCAGCCTCAGTTCAAGAACAAAGAAATCACCAACTACCATTAAAAATCCGATCGAGAAACAGGAATAAATTAGATTGTACCTCATCGGTCGACTTGGAATCGAGAATCCGATAGGTCTCCTTGATCCAATAAAATCCAAACACGAAGAGCATGACCCTGGAGAGGAACCTCCCGCACGCGACGATCACCGCCCTCCTCCACCCGCCCATGTGAGCGTAATCCTCCTGCTCCGTTTCCTGATCCTGACCCTCCTCCCGATTCGGAGCCAAGAACAGCGTGCAAACCCTACAGATCAAGTAATAAACCACCAGAACGGCCATCCCGACCATAACCCTAATCGGCACCAGCGTCACCATAGCAAGCCCTAGCAGGAACTTCTCCGCCAACGGCAGCTCGCCGCGTCCCATCGGTCCGTACACGTCGTGCCGAACGTACGCCGCGAATTTCTTCTCCAGCTCCTCGAGGCTCTCGCCCGTGGCGGCGGAGGCGGAATCTTCCGGCTTCAGCAGCGGCCGGTCGTCCTTGGCGGAGGCGCCGTTGTCGTGGCTGGACCGCGCCTGTTCGGGTGAGAAACTCATGTCTTTGAGCTCGGACTCCATGGATTTGGGGGGAAATCGGGATTAGATTTTTCTCTGGACAACCATTTTTGTGGGTTGCTGGGATTTTTTTATAGAGAAAGTTCTAGTCCGAGAGTGATTCTATTCTACTTGTTGTTGTTGCTGTTTAGATCTGTCTGCCAATCTGAAAGAAGGCCATGGTCCCGTGAAGCTTGCGGAGACACGCTCAAGTAAGAGAGAGAGAGAGTGCGGAAAAAGAAATGGTTTGATCCTGTCATTACGCCCTCCACTAAACGGGGCAGTGGTTTCCTACGGGTATTGTAGTATAGGTCTGTTGTGGATTAGCTTTTGTAGCCGTTTGATCAGATTGCTTCGCAATCACCCTAATGTCTGGGTGCTGATTTTTAGCTTAGTAGCCGTTGGATTTGTTAGCTTCATAACAACGCTATCGTGTTCCCTTCTGAAAATCTACCAGATTTTTGACGTCCAGAACGAATGTAGAAATTGTGTTGGATAAAATCTCCTGGACTCGAGAGCTGCTATGTCGAAGGATAATGATGTTTGGCTATTATTATCTTCACTAAGCAAATTTTACTAAAAGAAAAAAATTACAGTTATTAAGGCGTACTCGACATCTTTTTTTTTTTGCCCTTTTTTTTTCATTGGTACACTCAAAATTTATTATAGAGTTATAATTTATATTTTAAACTTTTAATTTTAATAATTTATACCATGAATTTATAAATATGTAATAAATTATACCTAATTGATAATAATATTAATTTTTTTGAAAGAAATTGATATGTGATTTATACATAAATTATTAATTCATGACATAAATAATCATTTTTATTTTTGTTAACTAACAATCTATATATAAGTGAAAGATCATTTTTCATTAAAAAATCAACATTGTTTATCAATGGGATATAAATTGTTACATATTTATAGGTTTAGAGTGCAAATTACCGAAATAAAAAATTAATAATGTAAATTATAACTCTATAATAAATTTAGAGTGCACCAATACCCAAAAAAAAAAAAAAAAAAAACCTTTTTCTTTTTTTGCCCATATATGGCTTGAAAAAATTACGCATTTTTTTCTTTGGTTTTATTTTTTTTTAAACTATTTGCTTTTTCTCCTTTAAATGTTTTCTGTATTAATATATTATTTACTATCCACCCCTAATCTAAAGAAGAAAAGTAAATGTATATTCCATTTGTATTATTTGGTAAAATGACGTCAAGAGAAACGACTTGAAATTCTTACGCCAAAGGAACAACGACATGCAGTTCATATATAAAAGAAAACGACATTGATCTTTCCTCCAATAAATATAGTCATGTCGTTTTCTAAGGAATAAATAAACGCCACGATGCAACCACGTGTCGCATTGTAAGAAACGACATGAACTTTGTCCTGCAAAATGAAAACTGAGATTTTTAGTTCATCTCTATGGGAAGAAACCTTAAAGCAAAACTACAGGGGTGTCTTGCAAAAATTGCAGACATGTCGTATTTTAATGGATGAATAAACACTAGGATGGATAACAGAGAAAACGACAAGAAGTTTGCTTTGCAAAAGACAAAACGACGTGCAGTTTCATCACTATGTGAAAACGGCATCAACAAAAACGACGTGAAATCTGTCCTGCAATAAACAGACATGTCGTTTTCTCATCAATAAAATAAATATCACGAAGGAAAGACATGTCTTATTGCACGGGTAACACGACAACACGTCAGGAAGTTTGTACTGATAACGACTGTAATTCATCTGTTACGGAGAGTTCATTCTGTATTACCACATTGAACGACATTCGTTGCGAGGCATAAAAAAGAACTCGTTGAAACAGATGTCGTTTGTATGAAATGGCATGTCGTTTGTTAAGCCAACATGTTCATTTGTTATTGACAAACGACAATTCTCTCTCTTTTCACTATGATCTATATCTCTTCAAACGAAAAACTAAAGTCCCATACTTCCATCTAAATTACTTCTTTAAGCTAAATATCTCAAAAGCAAAGTAGAATCCAACAGTATGACGAAATTAAGATCCATTCTCTAACAAGTAACAAAGGCAAAAAAGAATCTGTCTTCTGAAATATTCTATATTGTTTGTGTATGGTTGTATTTAAAGACAAATCCAGAGAACAAGAAGACAATTAAGTTATTCTCACTCTATCTCCCACGGGCGACAATACTAGAGATCTCACTCTAATCAGTCCTCTCGCCCAACTGGTAACTAAATTGTATTATATTTCAATTCCAGCAAAGAGAAATGACCAATCATACCTCGGTTTTTTAGTTTTAAAAGACGGCCAAATTCTAGCAAGACATCCAATTCTTGTGGGTGCTGATCAGAGCCGACAACAGCCCCGCACAGGACACCGACAGAGGCCCCAAAAGCAACCCCTTCCCGTCCCCAATATCCGCCAGAGCCATCAATCCATCGGCCAAATCTTGAACGATCGAGAGTTTCTTCGTCAATTTCTTCTCCCTCACCTTCCTCAACCTTTCGTTCTCTTCCTTGTACCCGATCCCTCTGGTGATCGCAATCCCAATGCTGGATTCCAGACACGCCTCGTCCTCACGAATCCGAGTCAAATCCCTAAATTTTAACGAAATGCTCCCGATGTAGCCGATGAACTCCGCCCAAGCGCTGATCTTTTGCAAATTCCGAGAATGTTTCGGGTCGATCAGTCCCGATTTGGCCAGCCAGATGAACTGTTCCACGAAGTAATACAGACCCTCGCCTCCGTAGGCGATCACAGAGAGGGCCAGATCCTCCTTCGAGTCCAAGTGGGAGTTCCTGAGGGCGTTCACGTCTTGGACGAATTTCCCGAGCCGGAAGGCTTTGCGGCTGAGACCGACGCTGGACTCGAAGCTCTTGAGGCGGTGAGTTAGGGTTAGGGTTTCGGGGAGGGCGGAGGAGGCGAGGATGATCTTGGTGGCGTACCGGGAGATCTTCAGGAGCTTGTCGACGCCGTCACGCTTCGCGAGGTAAGCTTCGAGATGGTTAAGGAAATCTCTGTCGGGTTTGGGATTCGGTTTGATTGGGGTTTTGGAATCGGAAGCTGGGATTGGAGGAGTTGAAGCTTTGGAATCCATGGCGTCGAATTGAGGAAATGATGAAATGACGGTAATTATTCCCTTCCTGTTAAGTGAGTGGGAGGTCAATGGCGTAATCCAGCACAAGTCTCCAAACGGCCCCGTTTTCATAATTTCCTGTATTTCCACTTACCATTTTGGGAATTTTTGTCTAGAATAGTGTGCCCTTTCATTAGACATCCTTTTGGGTTTTTATAACAAGGAAATATCCATGTAGAAGCCTTTACCCAAAAAAAAAAAAGATAAAAAAAAAAAAGAAAGAAAAACCCAGAAGTGATAATGTCATTTCTTTTATTATTTGAAAATGAGATTTCAACTATATATTTTATGATAACTTAAATATAGAATTATCGATATGTCTACTATCATTAGAGATAATTGTTTGCAATCATTTTTTGTTTTAAATCTTTGACGAAGGCAAATCTTGTTTTTAGTCCTTAGATGAAGAAATTATTGAAAACTGGAAATATCAAAACGCTCCATGTGTTAAAAATTTTAGGGCCCGTCTGGGGCATTATCTGAAAATGATAAAACACTATCTGTATTTTAAAATCTCAATTTTATATCAAATTTTTCTTTTTTTTTATTTTAAAAAAAACTCAAACTTTATAAATTCATAACTTTTTCATTTCAAATCAAAATAAGATGATTTTTGTGTAAAAATGCTCATAACGACGAGAAAAACAAGACAATATCCATTTTGCATATCTTTTTTCAAACACATTTCAAATTTTTATATTATTTTCTATATTACATAAACTTTTTCAAAAGTTTTTCTCTCAAACACATATATTTAACCTTTAAAATACCATCTTCAGATATTCCTCATGTTTTTTAAGCCTATAAAATGATTTTTTTTCCTTATCCAAAACTACTAGGGTCTATTCCCTTTTTAGAAAAATTAGATAAATAATTATTTTCAAAAAATAATGGATGAAAATAAAATATTGATAGACTCATCCGATCAATTAATAATTGATCGATAAAACTATATATTGATATCGATTGTTCAATGATTGATTATGATCGAATACTACTATTTTAACCACCTAAAAAAATTATTGAACATTTAACCAAAAACAGACGATTTTCTAAATTTAAAAAATTTCGGTCATCTAAAACAAACTTTAAAATGACTATTTATCTATATATATATATATATATATATTTAACACTAATCTGCCTACGCCTGGCATGCAGTGCGTTTTTCTATAGTTAAAGCTTAAGACATTATTTTTAGTTATTTATTTATCTAAAGCTAGCTATAGTAGCTAGCTTGGCACTCTACAAAAATTTGAAACGTGATCAGAAAAAACAAATGCAAAATGGAGATCGGACTTGTTTGACAGAGCTTATTAGAATTTGTTTTTGGCTTTCCATATCCAAAAGTAATTTGTAGAAATATTTGGATGATCTGTTAGAAGAGCTTTCAGTCTCAAGAAGTATTTCACGTTAAAGTAAAAAAATGTGACTTCTGACAAAAACTCTTATGAGTAGACTTTAAAACATATAATAAAATTTAAATTAAATATTATAAACTTCATTTAATATTTTTAGTACTTATTATAATACTTTAGAGATTATTTTGACCTCAAAAACTCTTTAGCACTTAGGCCCGTTTGGGGTTATGTTTCCAAACACTTTTCCAAACATTTTTTTTTTTGTCATTTTTCTCAAATTATACTATTCACTTTTCCAAATATTTTCAAAAAACTTAAACTTTAAAAGTTCATATCTTTAACATTTTAAGTCGAAATGAGATGATTTTTTTAAAATTGCATAGAATTTTGAGATGAACAAAATAAAATCCATATTGTTAATTTTTTTCCAAACACATTTCAAGTTTTTATATTATTTCACTCTAAATAAAACATTTTCACTAAACACACATTTTCAAAACTCAAACCAACTCTAACCTCAAAACACCATCTCAAAACGTGACTCCAAATAGACTCTTAATTTGTTGCCATATTATCAAAGAACAATTTTAATTTTCCTTATTATAATGGCAGAATAAACACAAATTATTCGATAATGTCTACATGCAAGAGAGAGAGAGAGAGAGAACGAAACACACCAAAAAGCACACAACTTAAAGAAAACTCCACACTTAAGCACATTATTCTATTGCAGCAGCTTATGATTGTGAAAATTCAATTTCTCTATACTTGAGCTTTCCATTCTTTTACCACGCGAGAAAGCGATTCAAATGACGATCCCCCGGGGCTGCTCAAAGCTTTGGCCGCGCTTTCCTTAAGCTCTTCAGCTCTACATCTCAATGCCTTCCTTTCCTCACCTTCGATCATCATCCTCACCACTCTTTCAATCTCGTCCCTCGTAACTACCTCTTTCCCAGCCTCCACCACCGGCTTAACGGCCACTCCGATATCCTCCTCAAGAACCGTCGCGTTCATCCTCTGCTCCGCGTAAAGCGGCCACGCGATCATCGGCACGCCGTTAGCCACGCTCTCCAGCGTCGAGTTCCACCCGCAGTGCGACCAAAATGCCCCGGTCGCCTCGTGGCGCAGCACCGCCATCTGCGGTGCCCACGACGGCACCACCAGGCCCATATCCTTTGTCCTCTCCAAGAACCCCTCCGGCAGAAACGACGCCGGTTCGTTACTATTAGCTTCGCCACCGGCGTTGAAGAATGTTCCAGATGGACTACCATCGGAAGGAGCTCTTATCACCCAAATGAATCTCTGCTTACTCAGCTCCAGACCCCAAGCCACCTCCTTGATTTGCTGAGCTGTCAGCGTTCCTCCGCTGCCTAGAGCGACGAAAACGACAGAGTTTCGCGGTTGTTTGTCTAGCCACGTCAGACACTGGGACCCGGATTCGGATTCGGACACGGTTTCGGTATCTTTGATGATCGGTCCGACAGTGTAAACTGGCGGCGTGTTGATCACTTGGTGGTAGAACGGGTTTTCTCTAATGGCTCGAACCGTGGCCGGTTCGAGATCCTCCCACGCGTTGAGGAAAATCCCCGAGGCCAAGAGAAGCCTGCTGACGTGGAACAAGTACCATTTGTACTCGTCGATTTTCCTGTTGCGGACCGGGTCGGGAAGGTCTTCGGTTCGGACGGGTGAGCAACCCGGGACCTGGACCGGTTCGGGGAGGTCAACGAACTGGCAGTCAATTACCTCGGTGTCCAAGGTCGGAAGATACAAGGAGAAAGAGAGGAGAGTTGGGGAGGCAGTGAAGAAGGAGTAGACCGGAATGGAAAGCTCTTCGCAGACATCGAAAGCTTGGGTGCAGAACATGTCGATGACAAGGGCTTTGGGGAGATTGTCGAGGGAGAGGAGGACGGATTTGAGGCATTTGAGATTTTCTTGTACGATGAGGCAGAGCCGGGTGAGGATAGGAGTGTCCTCGGTGACGAGACCAGAGGTGACGTCAGCGGGAGGGAGGTCGATGACGTGGAGTGACGGAGGGAGGCTAGCGGAGTGGAGGAGCTGGATCTGAGCGGCGGAGGCCTCGAAGGTGATGTTGAGGAAGCTGACGTGGCAGCCGTGGTCAACGGCGAGGCGCTTAGCGAACTCGAGGAGGGGGATGATATGGCCCATGCCGGGGCTAACTAGGACTGCCACGTGGGGTGTCGTTTCTGATCCGGCCAAGACCATTTTTGCCGATAGGTGATCTCTACATGAGTGGTTTGCTGTGTTTTTAGAGAAAGGCCTGAGATGAAAAACGTCGTTTTAGTGGTGTGTGCTTCTAGCCTTCTATCTCCCCCACCCCCAACGCACTCACATATATACGAAGTTCTCAAGTATGCCATGCAAGTTGTTTATCAAAAAAAAAGTACGCCTTGAAAGTCGACATTTACTAGTGTTGGCTTCTTCGAGGTTGTAAAAGACATCATTCTCTTATTTCTTTATTTTTAATTCTTAAATGGAATTTTATTTTATTTTATTTTATTTTATAATTTCTTTCTTATTGTACTGGCCTTTTAGACAGATTACAAAATGGAGTTATATTATACAAGTTATATCCGAATAAGTAAATGATAAATGGTTTTGCTAATCCTAATTGAAATGTGTACGTAGGGATGAAAAATAGGAGAAGACGGAGGGGCTCAGGAATGCTTTTCCATTCCCATCTCCGCCCCAAAATCATCCTTATCTCTACTTAAATAAAAACGGGACAGGAAATAGAGATTCCCCGTTATATAGGCTTTCTTCGTACTCGTCTTGTTTCTCATATATTAGAAATACGATTTGAAAATACAACAAAATAAAAACAAACGATAAAATTAAAATACATCATAAATTTAATTCAAAACTAAAGATTATTATTATTATTATTATTATTATGTGTGTGTGTGAAATCACATATGTACATTTATAGAAACGGAGGTGGGGCGGAGAGTGCTTTTCCCGTTCCCACCCCACTAATCTTCAGAGATGATGTTTTTTTCTCATCCCCAAACTTTCGTTCCGTTTGGCGTTTAAGTTCATCTCAAATTAAACTGTACTTTTTCATATCAATATTTGTCTTTTACTGAAAAATTAATAAAATTTATAACTAGTTTTTGAAAAGTCAACAAATTCCAACTTAAAAACTTCATTTCCAACTAACTTAACAAATAGAAGCTTTATCTCCTATTTTCGTCTCTATTTGTACGAATTCCTGATTTAATTAGAGGGGCTGTTCCATGTTTCATTAGCTTTGGAATATATCATATAAATGAATTTAGATAGTCCCGAATATTTTTGTTTCGTTTTCACCTTTCCAAATTGCTGGATTATTCTTTCAAATTATAATCCGATTTTGTTGCGCAGCTGCCACTGAAAAGAATGGCGCAAGTCACCTAGATGCCTTGACTCAACTTTTTAAGTATTTAATTTGTCAAGTGATCAATGAGCATCTATCCTCGTTCAACTATTCTGGTCCCTTGTTTTATAAAGAATGGTCTGGGTTTTGATAACATTGCCTATATTTGTAACTGATAGCTAGTGGAAAGGCAAATCCATTTTAATTAATACAACTTTTTATATTTTGGGATTAAAATTGAAATAGTCTAGTTTATACACACTTGTTATATAAGCTTCATGTGCAATGGACGTATGAGCGCATGCCAGTGTGTGCATTCGTGGGGGCTTTGAGAGATATTTATAAATTTTATATAAAATTGACAATGAGATTTGTCTTTTCCACTTTAACCTTTTAATCTAATGTTTTGAACTTAATCTTTTTTTATGTAATCGAAATCTAATGGTTTACATAAAATCTACTTGACTTGTTTATATTCTCACACCTCACACTACTCTCACACTTCACACCACTTTGTTCTATGCATTGTACATCTACTATATTATGTGTTGGTTGATATTTTAGTCATTATCTAAAAGTTATTAGTAATGGGTTTGTGGTTAAATAAGTCTTCTTAAATAAGAATTTAAGTATAAATATATCTAAGTTTGTGGTTAGGTAGAAGCTTATCTAGCTATAAAGTAGAAGTCTACATGAGATCATACCTAGGTCAGAGGACTAAACTCAAGCGTCTACAAGTAATGGTCAACAATTAAATACATTTGATATCCAAAATGTTAACGTTCGGTGTTATTATGTATTAAATCGTTAGAAGGTAAAGGATTCCATTATAATTAAAGAGATAATAAACTTTCAAATTAATAAGAGAATTAAACTCTTTCGATCCCCATATATTATAAATTCTCTCGAATTGACAAACAAAAGATAAAAACATAATTTTCACTATAAAGCCTTGAGGCAATTATACCGGATCCGGTTTTTCTTTATTATTGTTAAGGTTTTATTGTGTTTTATAATGTTCTTAACGTTCTTAATTATTTTGTTCGTTTGATATTATTTTCTATTTTAGGAACGTTCATTTGGTGTTAGACAAAATTTTGCTCCAACATTATGTATATATGTATTATCTATATATGTATGGTATAGATACCGAAGTGCCGATAAGATGGGGCAATAAGTTATTACATATAAAGAAAATTACAATTGTCAGAACTATGAACATAAAAGCCAACTTTGTAGAAATAATAATAATAATAATAAACTGGATTTTATACTAATTTTTGTATATGCTTGCCAAAAGAAATTTTCAGTCGGTGTGACTTTGGTGCATAATTTTCTTTTTACTGCTTATAAAATAATTTGGTGATTATATTATGAAAGAGCAAGAAAAAAAAATTCAAGTTATAAATTAAAACATTTTCCTCACCTTGGAAAAAAAAAATATTATGAAAAAGTTAAGAATAAAGAAAAATATTAATTTCTTTTTGTAATGTCACATTTCAAAGTACAAAATAAGATGCATTTATATTTGCATGAACTGCATCTACTCTTTTGTTTTTCTAAATTTTTTTTTATAGTTTTTTAAATTTTCTTTACATATCTTCTTTTACTAAGTTTTTATCCCTTCAATAATTTAAAAGATTATATTCCTTTTCAAAATTAAAAATACCCAAGGCACTTATTAATTTAAAAGCACACAATTCCATTAGGGGGAAAAAAAAAACCCACAATTGCCGAAGGCACTATCACAAATTAGTATGTATCCCACATATTCTTGTTCTCTCCAAAAGTTGATATATATATATATATAGGGGCAACGCATATAATATTCTTATAAAAAGTATTACATTTTCTTAATATAAGGTGATCATGACAATTCACAACATGGTTTTAGGATTGTTTCCTTTATATATATATATATGTGTGTATATATACATATATATTACAAATTAGTATAAAGTTCTATTCATGGACCTCATCCATCACGCTACCTTGAAATTAATTCAAATTGAATTTATATTGGGTTGATTAAAGTTTTCAACCTAACATATATATTAAGTTTTTAATGAAGTCGTAGTTAGAGTATAATTACTTTGATTAAACACATTAGCAATAGTGTTTATGATTGACGATTGCACGCCATATGGATAAAAATGAAATTAAGCGCATGATTTCGTGTATACAATTTACACGTATTGTTGACAAATTAATATTAGATAAATTATGAAAGACCACTGTATGTATACGATGAACTCATGTGCACAATGAATGTCTTTTAAATCTAAACTTCAGCTCTCGTTTGGCAAAAGAATTTAAATTTTTTTATTTGAATTATAAGTTTGAACCAAATATCTAAACAAGCCTTTAGTTGGTCAAGATACGTATCAAATAGAAAAATTATTTAATACAATGGCTTTACACATTTGCATAGCACCGCTTTGCCTCCATATTTGCTTTTTGTTTTTTGTTTTGTTTTTGCTTCTTTTTTTCTTACTTTTTTTTTTTTTTTTTAAGTTTTTCCCCTTTAACTCTTACTTCTTACTTTTACTTCTTCTTAATATTTTTTCCTTTTGTCTCCTAAACTCTTATACTTAGAAATTTCTCAAATATGTCCCTATATCAAAATTATTATTTTCTTAAATATGCCGAACACATAAAATTTACTTGAAGTTTGCATTTGAATACATCTATTTTTCAAATCTTGTATTTTTAAGTACGCCTCATTAGAAAATAATGTTTTCTGTAATGTCTTGTTGGAATAATTTCTCTTAAATAATTTTTCTTGCTATCTTGTAAAATATTATTTTACTTCAAATGTAATCTTATAAATACTTATCTTACTTAAACGTCTTTTTTTTTTACAGCCCTCTCGATTGCTGTTTTCTGATCATATAGATCCTGTATTTTTTTCCTCTAATTTTCTTTTATTAAAACTTCTCCTTTTTATTATTTTATTTATAAGAAAGAGTGTCAGTCTTTCCTCTACGATTATTACAAATAGGTTACATGGGATTCCACTAAACTCGACAAAATAGTAAATAAATAAATGATTAATCAATCTTTGAAAAAAAAAATTTAAGATCTTCTTATCTTATAGCGCATCATTATGACTAAACTAATTAATGACACACAGGTGATTCAACAACTAACATAAAAAATTAACTGTATCTGCACTGATAACGTATCTTTTTTCTGTTGACTTTGTGAGTATGTATTAACTTTCTCATTTGGAACATTGAAGAATATACTAGACTTTCAACCAAAACAAAATGAAAAATAGACTAGAAACTCCCTAATACGATTATACGATAATCTAAACTAAATGCTAGAAACTGATCACTAGGCACGTCAGCCACTGGATACAACAAAACATGTAGGTGACTAATTCTGTCACGTGGGTTGAAAAGAAACGGTCATTGCTAGACTCAAAAGCCTCAATAAAATAAAATAGATAACAATAATAATAAAACTCCATATATATCGAGCATAAGAACAACTAAAACATTCCGGTAGTAACTTAGCGAAATCACCACAAATTATTCGATAAAGTCTACATGCAAAAAATAAAAATAAAATAAAAGCAAACTCAAAAAAAAAAAAAAAAAAAAAAAAAAAAGGAAGGAAGGAGGAAAGAAAGAAGCACACAATTTAAAGCAAAAGCAAACTTCAGAAAACAAAATAAAAATAAGAAAATCGAAAGTAAGAACATAATTAGAAGCAAACTCCAAACTTAAGCAGATTCGGAAAGAACATCTTTCGAATTATCAATTTCTTGATGCTTAGCTTAAAGCTTTCCATTCTTTTGCCACGCAGGAAAGAGATTCATATGAAGATCCGCAGTGGCTGTCCAAAGCTTTGGCCGCGCTTTCCTTAAACTCTTCAGCTCTACGTCGTAATGCCTTCCCTTCCTCGCCTTTGATCACCACCCTCACAACCCTCGCAATCTCTTCCCTCGTAACAGTTCCTCTTCCACCTTCCTCCGCCACCTTAACCGCCACTCCGACATCCTCCGCGAGAATAGTAGCGTTCATCCTCTGCTCCGAGTAAAGCGGCCACGCTATCATCGGCACGCCGTGCGCCACGCTCTCCAGCGTCGAGTTCCACCCGCAGTGCGACCAAAACGCCCCGGTCGCCTCGTGGCGGAGCACCGCTATCTGTGGGGCCCACGACGGCACCACCAGCCCCACTTCCTTAGTCCTCTCCACGAACCCCTCCGGCAGAAACGACGCCGGATCCGGATCGCTGACGTTGTTAACTTCACCGCCGGCCTTGAAGAATGCTCCCGATGACGTGGCACCAGAAGGGGCTCTTATCACCCAAATGAATCTCTGCTTACTCAGCTCTAAACCCCACGCGACCTCCGTGATCTGCTGAGCTGTCAACGTTCCTCCGCTGCCGAGCGCGATGTAAACCACAGAGTTCTTTGGCTGTTTCTCAAGCCACGCCAGACACTCGGACCCGGTTTCAGTCAGCGGTTCGGTCTCTTTGATCAACGGTCCAACCGGATGGACCGGTGGCGTGGGGATTTCGTGGAAGAACCGGTTCTCTCTGATGGCTTTAAGAGAGACCGGTTCGAGATCCTCCCACGTGTTAAGGAAAATCCCCTTAGCCATGTGAAGCCGGCTGCAGTGGTACAAGAACCACTTATACTCGTCGATCTTCCGGTTCCGAACCTGGTCGATGAGGTCTTCGATTCGGATCGGGGAGCAACCCGGGACGTGAACCGGTTCGGGAAGTTCAACGAACTCGCCGTCTACTTCCCGGTCCAGAGTCGGAAGATAGAGCGAGAAAGCGAAGAGAGCTGAGGAAGCGGTGTAGAAGAAGTAAACTGGAATGGAGAGTTCATGACAGACGTCGAGGGTGTCGGTGCAGAAGAGATCGGCGACGAGAGCATTGGGCTTGCGGAGAGAGAGAAGGACTGACTTGAGGGAGCGGAGGTTTTCTTGGAGGATGAGACAGACTCGGGTGAGTACCGGACAGTCTTCCAAAAGGACGTCGGAGATCACGTCGGCGGGAGGGAGGTCGATGACGTGGAGGGAAGGAGGGAGGTTGGGGGAGCGGAGGAGCTGGGTCTGGGCGGCGGAGGCCTCGGAGGCGATGTTTAGGAAGCTGACGTAGAAGCCGTGGTCAGCGGCCAGGCGCTTGGAGAACTCGAAGAGGGGGATGATGTGGCCCATTCCCGGACTCGCGAGGACTGCCACGTGGGGTTTTGCAGATTCTGATTCGGCCAAGGACATGGTGTTAATCTCTGCAAGCTCACGTCGAGTTCTTAGAAATCACTAGCTTTGTTTGCGTGGAGTAGTAGTGATAAATTGGTGCAAGCTGTAGAGAATTTTCCCAATTCTATTGACAAGAAAAAAACCCTAATTCGTCTGCAAGATCAAACAATCTTTTGTACCAAAACAAATCAAAATAACCAGGATTGGTGTGACCTCCTTCTGGAGAGAACCACTAAAGGAAACTTTTATTCATCAATCTAATTCTAGAATTGACGAATCACAGATCTCAATTTGACACTCCAAGAACACCCCCCCTTTTTTTCTCTGGAGAGTTCTTGCTCTGTCTTGGAATCTCACAGTTTTCAGCTTATTCCTCTCTTTGTAAAACAGACAAACTAACTACCCTTTTATACACAGGGCAAAGCCCAAATTACAAGCAAGTAATTTCCTATACTACTAACTCCTAAATACTGACTGTGATCCACGGTGTTAATTACAACTGACTGGACTGTCACTTCAAACTCAAGTATCTGACTCAATTCTTAACACAAGCTGATATTGATATGAAGAGGGCGGGACTCCGTGGCTCTTATTTCTTTTACGTTGCGTTTCCCACACATTTTTAGATTATATTAAATAAAAGAAAAAGAAATAAACAAAGAAAGAAGCACACGATTTAAAGCAAAAGCAAACTTCAAAAAAGATAAAATAATAAAATAAAGAAAAATCAAAAGAAGAACATAATCTAAAGCATACTCCAAACTTAAACAGATCTGCCAATTAGGAACAGCTTACAAATGATCAATCTTTTGATACTTTACTTAAGCGTCCGTTTGGATCGTTAATTGGAGTTAAAATTTTTAAGTTTAGGTTGGAGTTGGTTAACATTTTAAAAACTAATTATAATTTTTATTCATTTAAAAAAATAAATAAATAAATAAAAATCTAGTAAAAATATAAAGTTTAATTGAAATTAAATTAATATGTCAAGCAAAACATAAAGCTTTCCAATGGTAGTGCTAAATCTTGCAAACTGATATCGCTACGAAGAAGGCGGGACTGCGTGACTGTTTTTTTTTTTTTAGGAGCTCTCTCTGTTTTCTTTTACATTGCGTTTCTCACAAAATATTAGATTGTATTAAAGAATCGGAAAAAACGACATTTTCATCGAGATTTTCGTAAAAATATAATATAAAAAAGATGTGAATTTTTTTTTTAATCAGAAATGCTTTTTGACATGTGAATCATATATTTTAATTTTAAAATTACAAAAAGAAGAATGTCTTATAGAAGTTGGTTGCCAAAAGAGTGGATCCCACATTCTTTTACAAATTTCGTCCAATCCTAGTTGATGTAGAGGTCCATTCTGCACGGATCCCGCTCCTTCCCCGGCAACGGTGACATCACTTACCGAAATCGCAAGACTCCTATGTCTCTGCCGGTAATCATGAGGTTGAAATTATTTGGTAGGGAGAAGAAGCAGATAAAGAAATAAACAACTTTTTCTAAAACCAAAAGAGAGTATTAGCGAGAGCAGAAGTAAACCTAGGTGTGGTTGTCACTGACGAGGGATTGTCTCTAAGAAGAAGAAAGAGTGGTAGAAGGGGGAAGTGGAAAGAAGAGAAGGGGGCAAAAATGGGAAAGTATGCTTTTCAAGGGAGAAACTGAGGTGGTGGTTGTTATATATATATACATAAACATGAAGTCATAAACATGAAGTCTTAAATCTAGTATATGATGATACGTGAATTTCAATTATTGTAAATGTGAACTTCAGATACTAGATTTGTGAATTCATGCAGAAAAAAAATATAAAATAAGGTAAATTTATATTCACTTTAACTGTTATAAATGGCAACTTGAAATGTGTCACAAACACTTGCGATTGTTGCGCCGATAGGCTGCGAGAGCGACCCAACACAAATCCGGCAATGGGAGGCGGGTTCTACGGCAACTCGGGTTGGACCACTTTCAATTGTCTCACCGATGATTACAACTCGTGGATGGGTTGGATTATTAAATAGATGAATAAAATAGTAATTAAGTGTATAAATTTTTAATTTTTTTTCCTACCTACCAAATAACATTAGGAAAAATAAATCAATTTGTTATCTTGTCTCTCCTTTTCTCTAATGCTAACCAAACGGAGTACTGTTTGATATATCGGCCTGTAAAGATAATTATTTAAGATTTTCACAAACATAATATAACTAAAGTTCATAAGTTTTCTTTTCAAATTTATGATACAATGAATGAGAACTACTAAAGATAGAAAAAACAACAACAAAAACAACAATAATTATAAAATCCTAGTACAGGGATGGCTAATTTAATACGGGTGTAGGGGTGGGTAATACCATTAGGGGTACTATATCTATATCCTACCCATTTATCCATCAAGAATTATTAAAAAAATAAAATAAAATAACTTCTATTAAAGTTTTCATAAATTTTTATAATATAATCATAATTGAAAATAAAATTGAAATATTAAAAACAAATATGCACTTCAGAAATCCATAAAACTATATTCATAAAGCAAACAAAAACATTAAAACACAAACTTTATTATTCTTCTATTATAAGGGAATACATGTGGGGTGGATGCAGGTATGGGAGAGCTTCCCCCACCCCGCACCCGCGTGGGTGATTAATCTTGATCCCAAATCCGTACTCACACCCATATGTTATCACCCTTATCCATACTCACACCCATATGTTATCCCCCATATCCGTTCCATGAGGAGCGGGCACCCGCACTGGGTAAAAATATCATCCATATCCTATTAACATCTAGGCAAGGAAACCTTTGGAAGTCAAATGAAACTTAGAGTCGGAGAGGCCAAAAAAAAAAGGCGTAGATTATGCCTCTAATTACGCCAAGAACAAGAGGTCCTAGTTTGATAACTTGGTATTGATGTTAACTCTCCAATGCCTAACTTTTTAATTGTCGTTGGCGGCTAACTTGCAACATTATTATAATTTTGTTACTATATTTGTAGGTAGTTTAGTTCATTTTTTTATTATTATAATCGAAAATTTCTGGGAAAGTTAGGCCTTAATGCTCCTGGTGTGATAACAAACAAGTCTTAGCCCACGTTTGGTATCCAGATTTAACTCCAACTAAACTGTACTTTTTCATCTTAATTTTTATCTTTTTATGAAAAATCAACAAAATTTATAACTAATTTTAAAAAGTCCATCAACTCAAACTTAAAAATTTTATCTCATCTCAAACTTAGCCCAAACACTAAACAAATCAGTCTTTCTCTCTTATCTTAGTTATCATTAAAAAAATAAATAAAAAATAAAAAAGGAACTGTTTCTAGAACATGAGTGCTAAAAATTCGCACTGCTAGTTTCCGGGACAAAGCTGTGACTGTGAGCCTCCAAAGAAAACTAGGCAGGCAGGCTAGGTATAGAACTAGAAAGTCTAGGCCGGAAATGTTGATTTTTGAGTCTTATTTCGGAAGTACTAGAGTTTATTTGAACCACTAAGAAGGTGCAAAAACTAATATTTTTATTTTTTATTTTTAAAGTAGTATCTTGTTGATTGTTCCGATTGGATTCTATGGTATGATCCGACTTTAAAAAATGTGAAGTTTTGACAAGGTGCCTTTTAGCACAAAAAGTTTTTGAAAAAGAGGGAAAGAACGAGAAATTTCTGTTAAAAACAGCTATTTTAATTCATTACTATAGTTGGAACATAATTATCCATTGGCATTATTTCTAATTTCTTTTTGTTATTATTTTATTTAGGGTGAGTTGATTTGAACTTTTCATATAAACCGGCAATTACATTTCTAATGGGTTTGGGAGTACATATACTAGTCACTTAATATTATTGTTATTATTATTATTATTATTTGGTTATGTATTTTTTTTAACTTCTTCATGGTCGGCCGAAGTTTATTTATTTATTTATTATTGTCATTTGTTTTTTGTTTTTCTATTGAACTTTAATTGTCGGTTTCGTTTGTTATCATTCCAATTCAATTGTCAAAGTAAAAAGTTATGTGGTCATTTTAATTTGATGTCGTTTTATGTTTTGCGGGTTTTATATTTTATTTTTTTGTCAATCGGTCTTCGTTAACCTCTTGTCCTTCCTGCCGTTAGAAATTTTATTTGTCTCCTCTTTTATTTTTCGTTTTTCACCTTTCATGCTTAATTGTTCATCGTATTTTTTTGTGTTTTTAGTTAACTGTCGTATTCGACAGTATGACCCATGTGGCCTCCACAACTTGGCGGCGTCAGTCCTCCGCCGCTCCATGGCTTCGTTGTCATCTCGCCAAACGGGATTCTCACCTAGGTGAACAAAAAAACCCGTAACCAAATTGACCCACTCGATGTTAAGCTTAACTCAATACACCCAGTTTGAATCTTCGATTGGGTGGGTGTGGGTTCAAATTTAGTAATCCGACATACACTCAATCTATCCAATCAAGCTTTTTAATGGTTTTAAAATATATTTTATTTATATCAATCACTTTTTACTATTGTTTATAACATAGCATGAGCCATATGTGGGGAGACCCGCACGCATTAGCACCTCGGCCATCAAGACCCGGAGGCATAGACAGTGGTGGCTTATCGAGCAGCTCAGGACGCGATGTACAGTTTGCAATGGCTAGTCAGTCACATAGGCTAAATGAAAACCTTGGGTATTATGAAAGAGCTCTCGGACTTTGCCAGCGTGGCTTAGGCAAATGCTCATTATATATTTAAACTTATATTGTTGATATTATATTTTTATATTTACTTGATTATAAATTTAAAAACTTGAATTAGATTTTCGTGATATGTTACGAATTTGTTATTTTTTCTGCACATTTTTATTTAAAATTGCGTTAGTAGTTGTATTTTTTTATTATATGCTCAACCCAATTAATTTACCCAACCCAACCGATTTTAATTTGGTAGGCTGATTTTAAATTTTGGATTGACTAGGTGGTCGAAAAATCCCTAAAACCCACCAAATCCACCTGATGTTCACCCTACACACTAAATTAGGAGACGTTTTAATTTTGATTTTTTTTTCTTTTTGTGTTTTGTGTTATAATGGTGGCCAATCTCATAATTATTGGGTGTTACTTTTTAATTTGAATCATTCAATAAGAATCAAATGATCAATAAGGTAAAATAGGGTAAAACATGTCCATTTTAGAAGTCCCTTTTCATTATAACGGAGAGGGGAAAAAGGCAAAATAATAGATTAAAAAAAAAGTAAGAACGCCTTCTTTGAAAAAAAAAAAAGAAAAAAGAGAATTTTTATAGTAGCATCTGTATTA
The DNA here is from genome assembly GCA_009761775.1 of Ficus carica. Taxonomy (NCBI): domain Eukaryota; kingdom Viridiplantae; phylum Streptophyta; class Magnoliopsida; order Rosales; family Moraceae; genus Ficus; species Ficus carica. Next base: position 5,150,482 of record CM019745.1, on the reverse strand, counting down.
TTTCTTATTACTAATAGAAATTGTTGTTTTACAAGTTATAACTATGAGATGTTTTATGTTGTGCAATGTAAAGTTGGTGTCCTTGATTATAAACATAACTTTTCAAAAGCTTCTACAACGTCCATTACGAAAGGGAAAAGAGAAAAGAAAAAAGAAAAAGACAGCCAATGCTATTTAGAAGGACCGACTCAAATTTTATAGTAGGGGATGGTTACTTCTTCCACCGGTGGGTTAAAGATTTTCAACCATCGATCTTTTTTGGACAATCTAGGTTCAAAAGATATTCCAAAATTATTAAATATTTTTAACACACGATTACACTTTAAAAATGGGCAAAAAATAGAAAAGAAAAACCGAAAGATTTTCACCTTCTTCTGTTCACAACCATAAGCGCTTTTTTATTTTTAATTTTTTTCATCCATGATCATGAGCTTTAACTCTTCAAAAGAAGTTAGAAAAAAATCTTGCAAGTACTTTCAATCAAACAATCAAACAAGGTGCTATAATTTCATCAAATTTTATTTGGACGATCTAATTTACTTATTATTTTTGTAGAATCAACATCCTCTGTTCAATTTTGATGTCTCAAATAATATCGAACAAATTATATTTGACACATCATTGAAAGAAGTTAGTTTTTAAGGTTAAAAAAAAAATCAGTTATAAAGCATTTTAAACTTTTTAACATGACGTGATGTAATATTACTGGTTATATACCATTTTAGACACCAAAAATTAGACGGAAGATGGGGATGCCTCAGAAATAATCGCATTCCAAGAGTGCAAATTTTGAAAAAGCCACCGAAAAATAGCAGGAGAAAAAAAAAATTTATCTCAATTTTGTCTTTTTTTTAAAAGTCAATAAAAATTATAACTAATTTTTAGAAAGTCAATCAACTCCAACCATAACACCTAACTGAGGTTAAAAACTCTCTAATACGATTATATGATAATCTAAACTAAATGCTAGAAACTGATCACTAGGCACGTCAGCTACTGAATACAACAAAACATGTAGGTGACTAATTCTGTCACGTGTGAAAAGAAACGGTCATTGCTAGACTCAAAAGCCTTAATCAAATCAAATAAAATAGATAGCAATAATAATAAAACTCCATTTATATCCAGCATAAGAACAACTAAAACATTCCGGTAGTAACTTAGCGAAATCACCACAAATTATTCGATAAAGTCCACATGCAAAAAATAAAATAAAATAAAAGCAAACTCAAAAAAAAAAAAAAAAAGGAAGGAAGGAGGAAAGAAAGAAAGAAGCACACAATTTAAAGCAAAAGCAAACTTCAAATAACAAAATAAAAATAAGAAAAATCGAAAGTAAGAACATAATTGGAAGCAAACTCCAAACTTAAGCAGATTCGGAAAGAACATCTTTCGAATTATCAATTTCTTGATGCTTAGCTTAAAGCTTTCCATTCTTTTGCCACGCAAGAAAGAGATTCAAATGAAGATCCGCAGTGGCTGTTCAAAGCTTTGGCCGCGCTTTCCTTAAACTCTTCAGCTCTACGTCGCAATGCCTTCCCTTCCTCGCCTTGGATCACCACCCTCACAACCCTCGCAATCTCTTCCCTCGTAACAGTTCCTCTTCCACCTTCCTCCGCCACCTTAACCGCCACTCCGACATCCTCCGCGAGAATAGTGGCGTTCATCCTCTGCTCCGAGTAAAGCGGCCACGCTATCATCGGCACGCCGTGCGCCACGCTCTCCAGCGTCGAGTTCCACCCGCAGTGCGACCAAAACGCCCCGGTCGCCTCGTGGCGGAGCACCGCTATCTGTGGGGCCCACGACGGCACCACCAGCCCCACTTAGTCCTCTCCACTAACCCCTCCGGCAGAAACGACGCCGGATCCGGATCGCTGACGTTCTTAACTTCACCGCCGGCCTTGAAGAATGCTCCCGATGAAGTGGCACCGGAAGGGGCTCTTATCACCCAAATGAATCTCTGCTTACTCAGCTCTAAACCCCACGCAACCTCCGTGATCTGCTGAGCTGTCAACGTTCCTCCGCTGCCGAGCGCGATGTAAACCACAGAGTTCTTCGGCTGTTTCTCAAGCCATGCCAGACACCCGGACCCGGTTTCAGTCAGCGGCTCGGTCTCTTTGATCAACGGTCCAACCGGATGGACCGGTGGCGTGGGGATTTCGTGGAAGAACCGGTTCTCTCTGATGGCTTTAAGAGAGACCGGTTCGAGATCCTCCCACGTGTTAAGGAAAATCCCCTTAGCCATGTGAAGCCGGCTGCAGTGGTACAAGAACCACTTATACTCGTCGATCTTCCGGCTCCGAACCTGGTCGATGAGGTCTTCGATCTGTTAAAGGAAAAAAAAGATCTTGAAAGAAGATGTTTTCGAGAGTGAAAGAAACTGATTTTCATTATTATGAAAAATATGACTGTTACAGTAATAAATAGTCATTAACTACTTGTAACAGTCTAACTAACAAACAATACAACCAATTACATTTTAACACGTGTACAAGCTATAACTAATTCAGTAACTAATACTAACGTCTAACACTAACGACAACTGGCTAACACAAACGACAATTATACACTCTTTACAGCCTCCCTCAAACTTATAGTAGAAAAACTTTCTACTTTGAGTTTGTCTCGCATAAGGGCAAACCTAGAGCTCGAATTTGCCTTTGTAAAGACATCTGCAACCTGGTCCACGGCTGGTACATGCTTGACTTCAATCTGCTTTTGCATAACCTTTTCTCGAACAAAGTACAGATCAATTTCAATGTGTTTTGTCCTAGCATGTAAAACTGGATTAGCTGAGATCATCACTGTGCTTAGGTTGTCACACCAGATAGTTGGTGTTTTGTGGATGGAAAACTTCAGCTCGGATAGTAGTGACTTGATCCAGATAATTTCAGCTACTAGAGCAGCTACACTTCGATACTCGGCTTCAGTAGATGATCGAGAGATGGTGTGTTGCTTCTTGGAACTCCAGGAGATTAAGTTGTTCCCAAGATAGACACAAAAGCCAGATGTTGACTTTCTGTCATTTGGATCTGATGCCTAGTCTGCATCACTGAATCCAACAAGATTCAGGTCTTCAGTTGGTGTAGCTTGAAGCTCTAGACCAAAATCTAGAGTTCCTGACAAATACCTGAGTATCCTTTTGACAGCTTTCCAGTGAAGTTCCAAAGGCTCTTGCATGAACTGGCACACTTTGTTGACAGAGAAGGCAAGTTCAGGTCGAGTTATGGTGACATATTGAAGAGCACCAACTATACTTCTGTACAATTTGGCATCTTGGACTGGCTCACTTCCATAGTTAACTAGCTTCTCTCCTGTGGTCATTGGAGTAGATACACTCTTAGCTAGTTGCATTTTTGCTTTACAAAGCAAATCTGTAATATACTTGGTTTGAGACAAATGAAGGCCACCACTCGTTGTCTTCTTTACTTGTATGCCAAGAAAATAATCCAGTTCTCCTAGATCTTTGAGTGTGAACTCATGATTCAACTTGTCAATGATGCTTTGGACAACCTTAACATCACTCCCAGTGATAATAATATCATCGACATAAACCAGCACAAAGATAGAGAATTCATCTGTGACTTGGACAAACAAAGACTGATCTGTTTTTGCAGATGTGAAACCAAGACCTGCAAGAGCTGAGTGAAGCTTTTCAAACCAAGCTCGTGGAGCTTGTTTGAGTCCATACAGGGACTTATGAAGTTTACAAACTAGCTGTGGATTAGTGGCATCTTGAAAACCAAGAGGCTGTTCCATGTAGACCTCTTCTTGTAGAACTCCATTGAGGAATGCATTGTTGACATCTAATTGTCTGATTGTCCACTGCTTGCTCAGGGCAATGGTGAGAACAATTCTGATAGTTGTGGGCTTAACAACTGGGCTGAAAGTTTCTGAAAAATCACAGCCTGCAATTTGATGAAAGCCTTTGGCAACTAGTCTGGCCTTGTATTTGTTGATAGTTCCATCAGCATTTTCTTTGATTCGAAAAACCCACTTGCAGCCAATAGCTCTCCTTTCACGTGGGAGTTGAACGAGACTCCAAGTCTTGTTTCTCATTAGAGCTTGATATTCTTCATGCATAGCTTGCCTCCAATTTTCATCCTGTAAAGCTTCATCAACAGTGGAAGGCTCAACGGTAGTAAGAAACACTTTTGGTTTCCTGATCCCATTTTTACCCCGAGTGATCATAGAGTGACCATTCTGAACCTGCACACTAGGTAAAATAGTTGAGTTTTGAACATTAGCAGTAGAAGGATTAGAGGGATTTACATTTAAAAGTGGTTGGTCATTAGGTTCTATAGGAGTTGCAGGATCAGTGGGATCTTGTCTGACATGTTGGGAAGAATTAGACTCAGAGGATGAGATAGAGTTATTTTGCACATAAGAAGGGATAGATGAAGTTCTATGAGAATTGGGAACAAGAGTGAAGGTTTGTGGTGTCTGACTCATGATTTGAGTGTCTGGGGTTGGAGAGGGTGGTAGGGTAGAATTATTGGATGCAAAAGGAAACTGAAACTCATCAAATATCACATCTCTAGATATATATATTTTTCCTGAGTCATCAAGGCATTTGTACCCTTTATGATTTAGACTATATCCTAAGAAGGTACAGGGTTTGGATTTGAATTGGAACTTATGTTTGTTGAAAGGCCGAGTGTGTGGGTAACAAGCACAGCCAAACACTCTCAGTTGAGAGTAGTCAGGTGCTTTGTGAAATAGCACTTCTAAGGGAGTTTTGTGGTTTAACAAAGGTGTGGGAAGACGATTAATAAGGAACACAGAGGTTCTAAAGGCTTCATCCCAATACTTAAAGGGCATGGAAGACTGAGCTAGTAAGGTTAAACCATTCTCAACAATGTGTCTGTGCTTTCTTTCAGCCAAACCGTTTTGCTCATGTGTGTGTGGACAAGAAACTCGATGTGTGATCCCATTTGAGAATAGGAAATCAGTAAAGGCTCTATATTCCCCTCCCCAATCAGTTTGGATAGCTTTTAGTCTATATCCTAGTTGTAACTCAACATGTGTTTTGAAATTGAGAAATGCAGCAAAGGCATCAGATTTCTGTCTTAAGAGGTACATCCAGGTGAAACGTGAAAATTGATCAACAAAGTGAACATAATACTTGTAACCATGAGCAGAAGTAACAGGAGATGCACCCCACAAATCAGAATGAACAAGCTGTAGAGGTTCACTATAGACAGTGGAGGATGAAGAGAATGGAAATTTATGAATTTTACCCATGCAACAAGCTTGACAAACAGAAAATGAATCTTTATTGACATGTTCAAGATTACAACTTTTGAGAACATATGAAACTAGTTTTTCAGAAGGGTGTCCTAATCTATTATGCCACAGTGTATACAATGAATTTCTAGACTTGTTAGTGAGAGAGGAGACATTAGTAACAACATTGTATGCAGTAGGATTACAAGAGAGGTTACAGGTGGACTCAATGCAATTTTCGGACTTGGAAGAGTGGTTGGAAGCACCAAAACCAGATTTGAGAAGACTGATTTGAGTGTTGTCAAAGATATAAAGGCCTCCCTTAAGTTTCCCTTCCAGCAGTGTCTTGTGAGAAAGCTGGTCCTTGACAAAACAACAGTTGGGGTGAAATTCAAAATAGACAGAGTTGTCTTTTGCAAACTTTGAAACAGACATAAGATTTTTTGTGATACTTGGAACATGTAAAAGTTGACTTAAGGATAGCAGTTTTGAAGTAAAGGGAGAATGAAAAACTGAATGGCCAACACTTTTAATTTGTAAACCCTTACCATTCCCCATGTGCACTTGTTCTGGCCCAAAATAATTCGCCTTGTGCATCAGATTTGTAGGGTCTGCTGTGAGATGATTTGTGGCACCAGAATCTGGATACCAGTTAGAGTCATACACACATTCTGGTGTAGCGAGCATGGATGCCATTTGAGAACTTTGCCAAGTTCCCTCAGAATCATACGCAAAGCAATCTGATTGACAACCAGTCTCATCAGTGTTGAACTCATGGAGATGCCCTTGGATTTGACCTTGTCCTTGCAACTGAGATGGTCCTGTGAATGAAGTATCAAATCGATAGTAACACTGCAAGGCTTCATGGCCAATTTTGTTGCACAGCTGGCATACTGGTTTCCCAGTGTTTGGTTTGGAAAATTGAGGAGAATTTCCAAAGCCTTGTCCTCGTCCAGAAAAGCCACCCCTTGGTCTGAAGAAGCCACGGCCACGACTTTGACCACCTCTGAAGTTGTTGTAAAAACCAGAGGATCCATTGTAGAAACCATATGAATTTGTGTTGAAAGAAGGAAAAGGTCTTTTCTTGAACTGAGCTCCAGTTGGTGCTGTTGCAAGATTGGCCATACTCTGAGCATCAAGATCAATGGTCTTGTGAACCCTTTCGATTCGAGCCTCTTGAGCAAGGAGAAGAGACTCAATCTCATCTACGGTATATGGATCAGATCTCGTATTAACAGAGATTGTGAACGTTTCATACTCGGAGGGCAAACCATCCAAGATTGCATCAATGTGATCTTTAGTGGAAACCGAATGACCAACCAATCCTAGCATATCAACAATTCCTCTAATCTTGAGCAAGAAATCATTAACAGAGAGAGAGCCCTTACGCACATTTTGGAGTTGATCTTTGTATTGTTTTACATTTGCTCGAACTTGTTGAGCAAAGTAAACTTCTAGTGTGTGCCATATCTGAGAAGAAGTTTCACAATTTACCATTCGTGAAAGCACCGTGTTTGACATTGAAGCGAGAAGCCAAGACATGATGAGTTGATCTTGTTGCTCCCAATCCAGATACTCTGGATTAATGATTCCTTTTGCTTCATCATCATGAGATCTGTATAGCAGCGGCGAACTTGCTGATCGAGAAAGAAAATGTTGGAGACGAAACCCTCGAATGGTGGCAAGAACTTGTTTGCGCCAAATCAAGAAATTATCATTGTCCAATTTTAGAGCAATTGGATGAGTGAAAGAAACAGGGACGAAGTGAGAAGTTGACGAAGAAGAATCCATGGCGATTTCCGGCAAAAATTCCGGTGAGATTTCCGGTACAGGCCGTTATAGCTCTGATACCATGTTAAAGGAAAAAAAAGATCTTGAAAGAAGATGTTTTCGAGAGTGAAAGAAACTGATTTTCATTATTATGAAAAATATGACTGTTACAGTAATAAATAGTCATTAACTACTTGTAACAGTCTAACTAACAAACAATACAACCAATTACATTTTAACACGTGTACAAGCTATAACTAATTCAGTAACTAATACTAACGTCTAACACTAACGACAACTGGCTAACACAAACGACAATTATACACTCTTTACACGATCTGGATCGGGGAGCAACCCGGGACGTGAACCGGTTCTGGAAGGTCAACGAACTCGCCGTCTACTTCCCGGTCCAGAGTCGGAAGTTAGAGCGAGAAAGCGAAGAGAGCTGAGGAAGCGGTGTAGAAGAAGTAAACTGGAATGGAGAGTTCATGACAGACGACGAGGGAGTCGGTGCAGAAGAGATCGGCGACGAGAGCATTGGGCTTGCGGAGAGAGAGAAGGACTGACTTGAGGGAGCGGAGGTTTTCTTGAAGGATGAGACAGACTCGGGTGAGTACTGAACAGTCTTCCAAAAGGACGTCGGAGATCACGTCGGCGGGAGGGAGGTCGATGACGTGGAGGGAAGGAGGGAGGTTGGGGGAGCGGAGGAGCTGGGTCTGGGCGGCGGAGGACTCGGAGGCGATGTTGAGGAAGCTGACGTAGAAGCCGTGGTCAGCGGCCAGGCGCTTGGAGAACTCGAAGAGGGGGATGATGTGGCCCATTCCCGGACTCGCGAGGACTGCCACGTGGGGTTTTGCAGATTCTGATTCGGCCAAGGACATGGTGTTAATCTCTGCAAGCTCACGTCGAGTTCTTAGAAATCACTAGCTTTGTTTGCGTGGAGTAGTAGTGATAAATTGGTGCAAGCTGATATTGCTATGAGGAGGGCGGGACTCCGGGGCTCTGTTTTCTTTTGCGTTGCGTTTCCCGTACATGTTTAAAAAGAAAAGAAAAAGAAATAAACAAAGAAAGAAGCACACGATTTAAGGCAAAAGCAAACTTCAAAAAAGATAAAATAAGAAAAATCGAAAGAAGAACATCATCTAAAGCAAAGTCCAAACTTAAGCAGATCCGCTAACTAAGAACAGCTTTCGAATTATCAATCTTTTATGCTTAATTTAAGAGTCTGTTTGTATCCTTAATTGAAATTAAAAATTTTAAATTAAAATTAATTTGACCTTTTAAAAATTAATTTTAATTTTTTATTAAAAAATCCAGTAAAAAAAAATATAGTTTTACTAAAGTTAAGGCCCCGTTTGGTTTTCCAACTTGGTTTAAACTAAATTGTATTTTTTTCATCATGTTTTTGTTTTTTCTGAAAAAGTTAATAAAAATTACTATTTAAATTTAAAAATCTCAACTCAACTCAACTCAAACTGAATTTATGCACCAAACAGATCCTAAGTAATGTGCTAAATAAAGAGTAGTACTGCTAAATCGTGCAACCTAATATCGCTATGAAGACGGCGGGACCGCGTGGCTTTTTTTCATTTTTTTAAAAGAGCTCTCTCTGTTGTCCTTTGCGTTGCGTTTCTCATAAAATATTGGATTGCATTAAAAGATCGGAAAAACGATATTTTCATCGAGATTTTCATAAAAATATAATATAAAAAAAAGAAAGATGTGAAATTTTTTTTTTATCAGAAATGCTTTTGGACATGTAAATTATATATTACAAAAATGCTTTTTCATATATTACATGTGAATCATATATTTTAATTTTTAAATTACAAAAACGAAAATGTGTTATAGAAGTTGGTTGCCAAAAGAGTGGGTCCCACATTCTTTTACAAATTTCGTCCAATCCTAGTTGATGTAGAGGTCCATTCTGCACGGATCCCGCTCCTTCCCCGGCAACGGTGACGTCACTTACCTAAATCGCAAGACTATGTCTCTGCCGGAATCATGAGGTTGAAATTATTTGGTAGGGAGAAGAAGCAGATAAAGAAACAAACAACTTTTTCTAGAACCCAAAGAGTGCTAGAAGAGGGACAGGCTATAAGAAGAAGAAAGAGTGCTAGAAGGGGGAAGTGGAGAGAAGAGAAAGGGGCAAAATGGGAAAGTATGCTTTTCAAGAGATATATATATATATATACATACAAAGTCTTAAATCTAATATCTGATGGTATCTAATACGTGAATTTCAGTTAATATAAATGTAAATTTCAGTTACTAGAAATATGAATTCAAGGAGAAAAAAATATAAAATAAAAAAAATTCACATTCATTTTAGCTTCATTTTTTTCTGCATGAATTTATATTTTTTATAGTTAAAATTCACATTATCGAATATCATTAGCTATCAGATTTAAGACTATTTGTGAAATAAAAAAATTATAGTGGAAAATTGAGGCCATCATCGTGTTTTTTTTTTTTTAATAAAATGAAATAAAATAAATCTAGGAGAAGACTGAGGCCGTCTTCATATCATTTTTTTATAAAATAAAATAAAATAAAAATAAAACAATATAGGAGAAGATAGAGGATTTTTAAAAGTTGGCTTCCACGAGAACACCAAGTTATATCCATATAGCAACTATCAATTTTGCATTTTAATGATGTCTAGATCGACTTAGGATCTGTTTGAAGGAAAGATTTGGCATCTGATGTGAAAAACTTATTTTGCTTTTTTATTCAACTCAGAACTATTTTTATTCACATATTTAAATGTCTACAATAAGCTCAAAATTTAAAAAGTTCATAACTTTATTATTTGAAATCTAAATGAGATTTTTTTAAAAAAAATTACATAACATTTTAAGATAAACGAAACAAAATTTATATTGATTTTTTTCTGAAAATTTTTTAAAATTATCATTTTTAACCCCAAACAATTATTTTACTCTAAATGAACATTTTCAAAATTACGTCTAATTTTCAATCCAAAATATATCTCCAAAATCTTCCCTAAACGAGCGACGATACCATCACTCATGCATTGGGTCGCATGTCCCTTTTTTTTTTTCCTTCTTGTTTGCATACGAAACGTCCCCTGCTTTGTACCACTTATTTTACTGCTTATTTGACTTTGTCTAAGCAGCTTAAATCTTTGCCCTTTCTAACTAGTTTGCGTTGTGCACACGTAAATACTATATATATTTGAACTCACGGAGAAATGCCCCATTAAGGAATGGTATATATAAAGACGAATCTCTTAGAGAAAGGCCCGAGATGAAAAACGTCGTTTTAGTGGTGTGTTCTTCTACACTACTATTCCCACACACGCACGCACACGCACACGCACACGCTCGCGCGCGCACACATATATATATATATATGTATATAGTTCTCAAGTACGCCATGATGTCGATATTTATTATAGTGTTAGCTTGTTCGAGGTTGTAAAAGACGTCATTCACTTAAGTCTAGTTTGGTGAACGAGTTTAAACTGTATTTTTTCATCTCAGTTTTTGTCTTTTTCTGAAAATTCAACAAAAATTTTAATCTCAAATTGTACTTATTCAATTCAAACTCATTCACCAAACGGACCCTTATTTCTTTATCTTTTCATTCCTAAATGGATTTTTTTTTTAATTTCTTTCTTATTATACTGGGCCTTTTAGACGGATATACAAAATGGAGTTAGATGATACAAGTAATCCTTCTTAAGTAAACGATAAATAATTGCTGATCCTACTAGATAGTATAATGTATACGAAATCCTGATTTGAATGGGCTGTTCCACCTCTCATTCGCTTAAATATATTACTTAAATAATGACTTTAGAAAGTCCCAAATATTTTTGTTTCGTTTTCTTCTTTCCAAATCGCTGAAGAGAGTTCTTGCAAATTACAACCCGATAATATTGTTGCGCGGCTGCCACTGAAAAGCATGGCGCAAGTAATCTAGATGCCTTTGATCGACTTATTTAGTAATAGTTTGGCAAGTGAACGAGCAACTAAGCATATGTATCATTTCGGATCTAAAATTTCTATATAAGTTTTTCTTTTTTAAAAAATCAATAAAAATTATAATTAATTTTTGAAAAATTAATCAACTCCAACCTAAAAATTTCATTTTTAATCGATACAGTTCAACTATTCCAATCCCTGTGTTTTATAAGAATGGTCTAGTTTTTACACACTTGTTATACAAGCTTCATGTGTAATGGACGCATAAGTGCAAGTCAGTGTGTGCACTCGCGGGGCTTTGATATATATATATATATATATATATATTTTAATCCATGATCATGAGCTTGAACTCTTCAAAAGAAGTTAGAAAAAAAATCTAACAAGTACTTTCAATCAAACAAGGTGCTATAATTTCGTCAAATTTTATTTGGATGATTCAATTTATTTATTATTTTTGTAAAATCAACATCCTCTTTTCAATTTTGGTGTCTTAAATAGTATTTAAGTAATTATATTTTTAACACATCATTGAAATAAATTAGTTTTTAAGGTAAAAAAAAATCAGTTATAAAACATTTTAAAGTTAACATGATATAGTGTAATGTTACTGGTTAGACACCATTTGAAGGACGAAAGAGGTAAATCCCTTATAAATAATCGCATTCCAAGAGTACAAATTTTGAAAAAGCCACTGAAAAATAGCAAGAGAAATTTTTTTTTTTTTTCCTCTCTCTCAGAATTAAGTATGCCACAGATCTCTTGTACTTAATTATAATAAGCAAAATCTTCATTGGCCGTAGTGGGTGAATTTGTGCCGTCGTGGGGAGGGAAACTTGGAAGATTTTCGATGAATGTATTCGCACTAGATCAAAATAAAAAAAGGAGTAAAATCCTAAATAAATCCGCTAAGGACAATTGAAAATAGATCTTTAGAGGCACCGAAGAAGATTTTCCATAGGCATTTGCAAAGTATCTTAGATCTAGTTCTGACTGAAGATAAATGTCATGGAGTATGTTAAACTCTCTATATCTTCACTAAGATGAAACACCAATTTTTGGATCTTACCCTATCAGTGGTGAAAATAACTGTCTCCAAGTACAACAAATTGTCAATCTCCATACAATGAATGGACATAAGAGCCACCCTGCAATCATATTTTTTCATACTAGACGGTTTCCTCGTGGAATAATGAGTAGAGAAATGTTTAGTATTTTCGTATTTCACAAAAATTTTCATAATATCACTCTTTTTTAATTCAATCATTTTCTACTAATAGACTCTAAATTTATCATCAATATTTTTTTTTCCGTTCATCATCAACCAATTATCAAGTACTTCATCGTTATTAATTCATGCCATCATTTAATTATCTCCTAATTCTTTTAAATTAGTTTATTGAATTGCCAATTCTTAATTTGAGTTCTTCACATCCCCATAAATTTGTCATGTCCCAATTCGTATTTTCTATTTAACAAATTTGTTCCTAACTTAGGCATAAAAACCAAAGAATACTTGACACAACAATCAAAGATTATGCATAGTTATAGAATTTTTTGTTATTTTTTCTTCTTAAATTTGCTAATTGGTAAAACTTAAGCTATTATTATCGCAAGATTCGTTGTGGCTCTAATAAAATTTGAACTCGATTTATTTTTCAAAGTCCTAATGTAAAATAAACATTGATATTAATATAAAAATGGAAGAAAACTAATTGGTGGCCTTGGATCAACATGGGGCGTTAGGCAATTGCCTGAATTTCCTTAAGGTTGAGTCGACCCTGCAAATAAGAAAGCAAATATAAAAAACCGAAATAAATAGGAACAATTATTAGCAAATAATAATTACAGTTAAATATTATTCTTTCTATACAATAGTAAAATATTGACTTTTAAAACAAATAATTTAATGCTATATACTAACCCCAGGTGTTTGAAAGGGAGGGAGGGATTAGTAATCCCACGAAATATGGGACTCCTCTGCCTGACTTGTATTATTTTATAGTGTGTTTGGGTGGTTTAAACAAAACATTTTGCTTTAATCTCATATTTTTATATTTGAATTTTGCAAAAATAAAAACACTGTAACAAAAAGGTTTTTGAATCATGACAGCATGGGTTCAATAAAATGTTACATCAATCACATACTACTTAATTTTCTCCCTCCCACAAATAAAACAATATTTTGTTGATTCTGTTATGAAATCCGCCTGGTAAAGTTCAATTGCCACTTATTTAAATGGAGTATACTATTCAACAGCAAATTATACGCATTGAATTATACTTTCGATCCTTTTTAGGCCGTCGGCTAAAGGAGTATTGTTTGTGACTGAGTGCAGAAAAACTGTGATAATGGCTCTGGCATAATGTTTTGGTTTGGGATGGCGGCAAGGGATATCGAAGGGGTCATCGTATTGTTGGCGTGTGGTGCAAGCATGCCGAAAGAGGCTACGGCGGCTTTGTTAACCGCGGATGTTGTGCCGATTGGAGAGTGCGAGGGAGCCTTGATTGGTAGGTGGATTTCGTTAGGGATTGGGTGGTGTTAGTGACTAGGTTTTTAGTCCTTCTCTTTCAGGACCAACAATACCACCACTCATGAATTGAATCGCATGGCCCTTTTTTTTTTGTCTTCTTGTTTGCTTACGGGCATCCCCCCCTGCTTTGTACCACTTATTTTACTTCTTATTTGACTTTGTCTAAGCAGCTTCTCTGCCCTTTTAATCTGGTTTGCTTTCTGCATACCTTTATCTTTTTGGTTTCTTTTTCTTTGGTAACATATGATTTGCTATAAATACTCTATATATATATATATATATATATATCTAACTATATTTGAACTTATGGAGAAATGCCCCGTTAAGGAAGGGTATATGTAAAGACGAACCACGACCCTCTGTTATCTCATTTTAAAATAAAATCAAACAAGGTATATGTATTTTTTTTTTTTAAGAGGGCACAAAATTAAGATTGATGGGCCATCTTCACTAAACGAAAATTATAGTAACAACATTTTTCACAAAATAAAAAGAATTAAATAGCTCTATTTTAAAATATTTGTAGTGAATAGTAAGTTTACTAAGTAAATAGCAAATTATTTACTGTAAAATTTTTACTTCTTTCCTCATTTGCCAAGGAAGCAGCACTAAACATGCATTTTTGTTTGGGAGGTGAGACACACTGTGGGCCCAAATAAGTTGGCCTGGGCCGATCTGGGCCTCACTCTAAAGCCCATAATTACTCTTGTGGAAGAGACTAAAAAGTAGGCCCAGCCCATGTGAAGAAGATTTGGGATATGGAAAAGGAGACGAAAGCCATTGTAGCCGTTAGCTACGCACTAACAAAAATCGTCCCCTCCAAAGCTGGTGAGGGAAAGAACTTTGGATTCTTTTCCTCAACGGTAAGGAACTTCCCCACCAATACTACAAGCCATACAATCACACGTTACCCCCCTCATTTTATTTTACAATTTTTTTTTTCCAATATTACCAAACACCAAACGACTGCGACACTCTGCCTAAGCTTTGGCCTTTTTATTTTTATTTTTTATTTTTTTTATAGACTTGTCCCTCGCAACCTAGTTAGCAGTTAACTTTGAATAACCGAAACACCCAATGTCTTACGTCTTAACTTCTATAGTGATATTTTGCTATCAACCCAGAGTTTACGACAAAGCCATGATAATTATATAATGCAAAGCCCACTTCTTGTAATTGTATTTTTCAACAACTAACTTTGATCGTGTTTTGATTCGGATAATATGGTATTGAATGTGGGACCAATTCCATCTTTCCTTATTTATATTGATTGATTTCGTATTCTCATCAAATAAATCTTTCTCTTAATAGATATCATCTTTATATTTCTTTTAGGTAAGATAAAGCGTCACCAAATCAGTTATTTAAGAAAAATTATTATTTTCTCTTTAGAAGAATAGATAATTTTATTTTTTGTCTTTTTACGGAAGGACTAAATTATTGATCAAACACCCTTATTCATTGTTTCTTATAACCAACAGACAAATTTTTTTACTTTAGGGACTAGATTATTGATCAAATACCCTTAGTTAATTATTTGTTATAACCAACAGGAAAAACAAATTTTGTTTTGTTAGTTTTTGGATTAATTTCATTTTTTGTTTAATGTCCATTTAATCTCGAATTCTAAATCATCTACTTGAATTATTAGTTTGTTCGATAATTGTCACTCCATCCACAAAAACTGTTAAAATCTGGACTACCATTACTACATGAAGATGTATTTTAATCAAAGTTAATTTTGTCATTACAATATTTGAGCATTAAGTTTTTTAAAAATTTACAACTTCAAAATTAAAATATAAAGCGTAAAAAGGATAAAATTAATTTATACTAAGGTAATTGTAATTTAGTTTTAATAACATTTTAGAACGAATACTATTATAGAACAAATTAATAATTTGAGAATTAGAAGCTTAAAATAAGATTAGACTTATAATTCACCCTGAAAATCCTGAGTTTTTCACAATTGGCACAAATTACATTACTAGATTAATAATTAGAGAAGATGAAAATCAACGTGGCCCCACTAACACTACTGCAAGCAGCCATTGCTCACGCACGCATGACGCACTTGTGCAGCGATTTGAATTGAATGCAAATCGTGAAGGGACAAAATCGGTATTTGATAAACGTCAAAGCGTCACTTTCAACAACAAAAGCGGTAAAAGTTTACCGACACGCATGCAAATTCACCGGCTTTCACCGGTCACCTTACCCGATCCAACTTTCCTGTTTTAAATCCCCATTAACCCGTTCGTTTTTTTCGTCGTTTTGTGTACTCTGCTCTCTTTTCTCTCTCACACTCCATTATACCTCATCTGTTCTCTCTTCTCTGGTCAGTGCTTCTTCCCAAAATCTCACGAACTCCCTGGTTTACCATTTTAGCCTCCTGTTCTCCTCAAATTTTCGAAACGAAGGACTTCAAAAGCTCAGTACTCGCCAGCATTCGGAGAAATCACCAGTATTTTAGGGCAATGTCTGTGGCGACCAAGCTTCACTCACCGGTCTGTGAGCCGCGAGCGATTCTCGGTCCCGGAGGCAACAGAGTTAGGGTTTTGGAGGACCCGAAGCGCAAAGGCGAGGCCTTGAAGAAGCCGCAACAGAGGCCGAGAAAGCCGACGGTGGTGGTCTCCGAAGTGCCTCAATTGGTCGTTCGGAGCAATGGCTCGGTCGATAGCTCGTGCTCTTCCGACTCGTCCTCGAGCGGCTCCTTGGCCAAACCGGTGAGTTCTAAGAAGACGACGCCGGCGCCGGTGAGGCGTAAGGGACTGAAGCCTGTGAAGGTCGTTCCCGACGGCGTTGAGGTCGTCGCTCCGACGACGAGGATTTCAGGTCCTCCTAAACGCTGCGATTGGATCACACCTAACTCTGGTAAGTTAGTTAAGCCCTCATAATGATTTTTTTTTTTTTTTTTTTTTTTTTTTTTTGAAGATTCTGTATTTTGTTAATTGCTTGCTGAGGAATTGATTACTAGGTCTAAATTAATGGTTTTTGTTGTTTGGAAATTTAGACTAAGAATATAAAATTTCTTCATTGAGAAACTTCTTGATCTTGCTTGGTAATTAGAATTTTCGACTCTGGTATTCATTCAAAAAAAAAAAATGGAAATAAATAAATAAGAAACTTTGGTGGGAAATGGTGTTAGTTGATTATTATATAATAACGGAATATGATTAAATGTAGTAAAACACGGAACTGCCTTATAAATGTGGATAAACAGTGAAGTACGTACAGACCCTGTCGGTGAAATACTCTATTTTAAAACGTGCGTTGGATTGTAGCTGAAACAGAACAGTTTAATGTCTTTTATAAGACAGCATGGTTACAACTTAACTAATAACAATGGTTATTTGGGTATAATTTTGTAAGGTCAAGTTTTGTGTCTTGGGCTCATTAACTCCCATTTAACACGAGAATATGTAAGGGAATTTCTTCTTAATTTTGCCAGAAAAATTGTTTCAACAAGATATCAACTTCTTTAAGCTATAGCTAGGAGGAATAAAATCTCCAACAATTTAGTCTGTGACCAACTCTATTCGAATAGACAATATTAATGGCGTAGGTATGACTTTGTAATAGGTCCAAGTAGCAGAGAAGAATCTTTATTTTTGGCATCTAAATTTGTGATATTATTACTCTATTTTTAGCTTGTGGTAGAGGCATGACTTTAGATTACAACTTTGTGATATTTAAAATTCTCAAGTTAAAAGAGATCCGTGCGCCTTTAGATAACAACTGTGTTTCTTGAAGAAACCTGGAATTTCTTCTTTATTTTGTTTAAAGAAAAAATTATGCTTGTTCCTCCTTGAAATAAGTTTTGTTTAAGTCGTCCCCGCTTTTTTTCTTCGCTAGAATAATTGGTTTCCGATGGGATATTAGTTCTTTTAGCAAAAGATTGGTGGGTTTTTTTTTTAAAAAATTTTGAGAAGCTTGAGATTGGTTTCTTTTTTATTAATGTCCGTGAACTTGAAAGAAAAACTTGTTGGCAGAAACTTTTAAATGAGGAGTGATTCACGCGTGCCCAAATATAGCGTGTTTTATTTGTTTGGCAAATTTGGAAAAATTAATGTGCTGATTTAGTTGAGGTTTCTCATATTGGGATTTACATAAAGTTGTATGAGGACTTTTCTTTTGACAGACCCCATTTACACTTCCTTCCATGACGAGGAATGGGGAGTTCCGATTCATGATGATAGAAAGTTGTTTGAATTGCTAGTCTTTTCACAAGCTCTAGCGGAACTCACTTGGCCTGCAATTCTAAACAAGAGAGACACGTTCAGGTATTACTGTCCCCATTTCCTCTCTTCACTTGAACATTAAAAAGAAAGATATTATTTTGGCACATGTTTGATGTCTGTTATTTGTTCCCATTTGACAGGAAACTTTTTGACAATTTTGATCCGTCATCCATAGCGCAGTTCAATGAGAAGAAGCTGCTGTCTTTAAAAGTAAACGGCAATCTGTTACTATCTGAACCAAAGCTTCGCGCAATTGTGGAGAATGCTAAGCAAATACTGAAGGTAATACAGATCAAATTAGTATACTTTCTTTCATTGTCCTACCATAGAAAAATGCTAAGCAAAATGGAAAATCCTATTGTTTAAATTTCTTACTTGGGTCTTACGATAAGACTTCTTATTTTGCACTATTGATAGGAAACAACTTTTAACTGTTGGATTAAATATTTAATTGTCTGATTTATGAGTGTCCGTGTTAAAATTTGCAGCACGCAACACATAATTGCTCTGAGTCATAGAACAATTAATCAAACAGTTGAAACAATAAATCCTACCGTTAGTGCGTAATGAAAGGTCTTACTATAGAAATTCTCCATTTGTTTTTTAGCGGACTGATATTTTGCCTTTTCCAATTTCCAAAACCAAGCCAACAACCACCAACCGTAACTTGAAATTTTTAACTTCAACTTTGATTGCATTCATTGTTGGAATTGCAACTTCAATCTTGATTGCAGTCATTATTGACAGCAATCTAGAAATTAAAAATGGAGCGCAGAAGAGAGGTGGAACTTTTTTTGGAAAACTTTCCTCTTTTTCAGGAAACTGAGAGTTCTCTCAGAAATTTATGATTCCATGTGATTCACATTCCTATGCAGGTTCAACAGGAGTGTGGTTCCTTCAGCAATTATTGCTGGTCCTTCGTGAACCAAAAGCCCATCAAGAACGGATTTCGTTATGCACGTCAAGTACCAGTCAAATCTCCAAAAGCAGATGTAATAAGCAAGGACATGCTGCAGAGAGGCTTCCGTTGTGTGGGGCCAACTGTGATTTACTCATTCATGCAAGTAGCAGGCATTGTTAACGGCCATCTCTTGTCCTGCTTCAGATACGAGGAGTGCAAGATAAATGTGGAAAAGGTTTCAAAGCCTAAAACCGACGAGGAGTCAGCAATACTGACGAAAGCTCTGGAGATGACAAGCTTATCTATCTAATGACTCGGTCGAAAAAAAAAAATAAAAAAGTAGTCTCTTAGCACTAATCACACAAATCCCACATGACTAAGAAATCATCAGGAGGTGACAAACGTAGGTTGTGCAGGTCTAGGTTAGTGTTTAATTACCTTTGATTTGACATATTATGCTGCCCTAAAAAGAACAAACAAAAAGTTTCATGATGTATTCAGTACAGTTTGTAGAGGTTTCTGTAAGCAGCATCAAAACCTTGCTATACTATACTCATCATCTGGCATTCCCTATTAAAGTTTACTATTATGGAAAATCATTTGTAACTTGTTACTACGATTTTATTGAGAATGATGTATATATAGATATATATATATATATATATTAAAGATTTTTCAATAGTTTTTTTCTTTTTTTCTTTTTTTTTTCTTTGTAACTATTGATAGTTACCAACAAAATTATAAAAAGAAGTGTATAACTTAATTACACTTGATGATGTGATAATTTATATGACTTGCTATAACAAGTTAAATCAACTTGTTAACTTTAAACAATAATTAGATTAATAATAATTACAGCAACATTACTCAACACTTTTTTTTTCTAATTTAATTTAAAAACAACCTGTTAATACTCTAAAAAAAAATCCTATAAACATAAAAATACTATATCACTTCCTACCAATGCCCTCACTACAATTTGGTACTATCCTGTTTGGGCTATTAGTCTTTTACTGCAGCCTTCTCTCCTTGATGCATTGTAATTAAAAATTTAAAGCTTCTTTCCTTCGTTTTTTTTCAAGTTTCAACTTTTTTTTTTACATTTTTTCTTCCAGTTTGCTCTATAAATTTTAACTTTTATTTTGTGTTTGTGTTCTTTTAATACCTTCATCTATTCTCTCTGTATTCTTTAATTTTCTTTCGCTTTCAATTTATTATGATTTCCATACTATGTCTAAAAGTACATTAACGATACAATATTATAGAAACTTATTGACTTTTTTTTTTTTTTTTTTAAGTTTTAAAGTATTAGTTTAGTATCTGAACGTGTATTTAGAAACATTAAAACCATAACATCCATCACGCAAATTTATAATATGTTGCATACTTAATAAAATTTTATTACTAAGAAATACCTATCTAAATTTCTAACAATTTTAATTTTAACATTTAATTCTTTTTTGTGCCCCACTGAATTTAAATCCTAACTCCGTTATTGTTGAAAAGGAACATAAAAAAAGCGAAACAACATAAAATGTTTATATTTTATATAGGGAAAAATCATTAGAATGTGTGCCAATAAAATGTTTGTCTATGATATTGAATTGATAGATTATTAGAATGGTACTAGGTAGAGAGAAAAACAAACGCTATTTTAAAATCATTTTCAAAACAACTTTATTAGAAACCGTGATATTTTTTTTCAAAACATTTTGGAAACATTACCAATGAAGGCCTTATCTTTGCAATAATTATATGAAAGTTTAGCTTGGACTTGCTGGTTTGAGTACCTTTACATTCTGTAAAACAACAACAATTTTTTTATTTTGAAATTAAAACAACAACAAACTTAATTTGGTTTTGATGCAAACACATTTTTTGTAGTCCTTGATAATAATGTTATACCACAATAGTTTTCGCAGTCTTATTTTTGGAAATAGTTTCTTAATTTTTCTTGTACAAAGTTAAAAGCTTTGTTGTGAAAAAAAAAAAAAAAAAAAAAAAAAAAACCCTCTACGAAGAAAAATGATTAAAAAGTGATAATATACTATAATTAACATTATGAATAATAGTTCTTGTCATCAATCGACGTCTTTATAACGAACGAGATCTCCCTGCCCTTCAACTTTCCGTTCATAAAGGAAAAGAAAGGGAAAAAAAAAAGATTGCAAGGATTATTATAAATTTAAATGTATAAAATGAATTTAAAAAAAAATTAAAGATTCTATGGTTTAATATTAATTAAAATATAATAGATTTAGAAGAACAATATTTATTGTTATTTTGATTCAATAAATGAAATATTGCTAGAAATAGAAACATAAAATAAATTGATGACATAAACAACTATTCAAATATCAAATTTTAATTGAGTGGACACATAACATAGGTATTATACCTAATTTACTGGATAATTTATTTAGATTTTATTTAAATAAAAATATTTATGAAAATGTATTGACAAGTTAAGAACAAGTTACCCACCTTATTCACATTTATAAAACTCTCTAAGTTTAATACTCATTAATTGTCATAAATTTTTTTGACCAACTACCCAATTCATAATAACCATTCAATCAAAATCTAATAGTTAAGATAGTGATAGTTATGCATGGGTAAATAGTATAGTAACATTAAAACCTCCACACACACACACATATATATATATATGTATATTCTTTTTGTGTCTTTGGGTAATAGGAATGATGGTTTAGATGATGTGCCGGAATTGAAACGTGTAGGAATGTTGGTGCTTTTGCTTTTATATATAAAACGTCGGAAGAATGAGTTGAAGCAACAGAAGGTACCTGCCCCATATGAGAACTCAACAAAGTGGCTGGCTAAAGCTTCGCCTTATGACAAGTCTCGTGGCATTTAAAACCAGATGACTTTGTTCACCCTCTTAAATAAGTATGAAACGCGTAACGCACGAACACGAACATGGGGTATGTCGGGGCTTGTCATTTAAAATGCCAGCCACCATTGATGGGTCAGGGAGCAAGAATATCATAATCCAACCAACGTCGAAGAGAATGTACTCATCAACTCGGAAGATAGGCCAAAAGCTAACCCTTTTTTTAAAATTTAATTTAATTTAATTTTTTTTTTATTTATACTGTGAAAGTGCTTAGAGAGAATCCTTTAAAAAATAAAAGACAGGCAAAAAGAAAAAAGAAAAAAAGAAAAAACTCCACAATGGCAGCATTATCTACATGTAATTCTTGATAAACATTTCAACAATTCAAACAGAGGGGAAGAGACGAAACAAATATAGGAGGGAGAGGAGGGAGGGAGGGGGGGGGGGGGGGGGGGGGGGAGAAATAAATAAAAAGAAAAGAATTCACCATCGAATTCAATTACTTGAGAGAACCCAATGTGGTTTAAGATATGCAGATTTCTGCTGAAGGGGATTGAGCCAGAGAACTCTGGATATGCGCTTCAACACTAAGCTGAAATTAGGTAACAAAACCAGCAAAGGGAGTCCTTTTTTCTGTTCATTTTTATAACACATACATTTTCGCCAGAGGCTTCAACTCCGGGCTTTCCCGTTCCCCAGTGTGAGCTCCAAGTCGTCCAACCCAACCTCATGTATCCTCTCTCCAACCCACGGTTTAACCTGTTCGCCCCCAAAGTCGAACTCTGCTCCTCTCCCCGCCTCAGGGGCTGCATTGATCGGAGAAATTGACTGCACAGCCGGCTTCACAAGATTGAAGGTTGGCGAGGTTGGCATCATGGAAGCAGAAGGCGCAAACTTTTGGAAGCTCATCCATTGGCCAGAATCGACAGTGGACGTATCAGATTCATCACATTCCGGTATAGTGGCGGCCGGGACATGAAGCTGGTGGCGGATTGGGCTAGCGGGGGCAGAAACAGCATAAAAGGGGTAATTGAAAGAGGCCATGGATGCTTTAGCAATGGTCTCCCAGTTGGGAATCGGCTTGGGATTTCTCGATGTTGGGGAGGAGAGTGGTGGGGTTACAGGGGCACTGTTTGAGATTCTGAGAGGTGGGAGAGATGATGGAATGGCATTCCTTAGGTAGGGAATGAGATTAGACGGGTTGTAGCCGCCGTCGAGACGAGATGGACTAGGGAAGGAAGAAGAGGAAGGACTGACTTGGTAAGAAGGGATTGGACTTGGAAAGGCTGAAGACAATGGACTCGGATTTTGGGAAGTGTAAGGAGTAATTCTTGTGGAAGTGCCCGCCACATCAATTGGGGGTGGTTTACATCCCTGTGTGATTGCATTTACATATCAATTCCACATTTTTCAGAAAAACATCCTAACAAAATTTCATTCACAAATAGCCAAAAAAAAAAAAAATCAACAAAACAAAGTGAAATAAAATGTAATTCCACCATATTAAATTCATTTTCTTCTTCGGAAATCTCGTATGCCCAGAATCAAAAACAGATCTTGGTACTAGTTTCTCTGTTTCTAATGTCCGTGCAACAAATTCTCGACCCTAAACTGGCCCGCAGATTTCAAAGCAAGAAAAAAAAAATGCAAAATCTCAACAAGATTTTATAGTCAACAAAAAAACAGTGCAAAACAGGATCAATAACCCATTTCCTCCATGAAAAAATGACAAGAAAACAGTAGAATTGGCATAAAATGAGAATGCAAGAAACTCCAAAAAGACAGATCTAACAGAAATAGAAAAAACGCACAGATTTGGCAGAAATGGGTCAAAAGAAAAAGAAAAAAAAAAAAAAAAAAAAAAGAAGAAGAAGTTACCTTGCGGTAAGTAGTACCGTCTTCTTCGACGGTCCAACCAGCTTCTGAGCAGAGGGCTTTCAACACCTCGTTGTTGTCGCAGTGCTTGGGCAGGTTGAAGTTCCCCTGAGCTCTGAGACCCGTGTATATCTTAGCAGCGATGGCTCTCCTCCTCCTCTCCCTCCTCCGGTTGTTCTCCCTCTCCCTCCACGAGGGCTTCCTCCGCGCCGTCGACGCTGACGTGGCCCCGTCTGACGTCATTTCCCGGCCACCCTCTCTCACCCCCACGGTCTCACCTTCAACGCCCCTCTGATGCGTCGCAGCTGATTTAAGCTCAAAAGCGCAGAGAAAAATATAACAAGAAGAGAGAGAGAGAGAGAGAGAGAGTTGTGCTCACAAGGAATGCGCTTTCTCTTCTGCGCTGTTATGTGTAGAAGAATCTCTCTCTTCACTCTCTCTCTCTCTCTCTCACTTTCTTTTTCTATCTCTTTCTTAGCAAAAAAGATAAAGCCGATTTTCGGACAGGCTAACATGCGGGCGGGTGCAGGAGGAATCAAACATGGAAAAAGCTAGTTGTTGATCTACAGCCGTCGATCATGATCAAGAAAAGAAACTGATTTGATTCAGCGGTTATAACTGTAGCTTGTGATCAAAGGCTGGTCAACAGGTAAGTAGAGAAGAAGATAAGAGGTTAAGCCGCGTGGAGGTTTTAGACAAAACCGTTTTCTTTTTGATGACCTGATAATTGTAAGAGGGGAAGGTGGGTCCCACTCCAATCAGCCTTTTCATAGTCTGATCCTCCTCTTCCTCACTCCTCTCACTTCTCAGCATCAGCCTCCAAAGAAGCCCACAGTGGGATGTCTTATTAGCCTTGGCCCGCCCCAAAACCCAAACGTGCCGTGCTTTGATACATTATTATTGTTTGCTTCCAATTCATGTCCACAAACTCTGCTTTGTCTTCGAAGTAGTAGTCTCTATAGTCTAGATTCAGAGAACAACTGAAGCAGAGACATTAATTAGTATTGTTTTGATTATCTATATGTCTATTTCCATGTAGAGATATTGTTGTGCGAATGGAGACATGGGTCAAAATAGTAGGACTTGTGTATTGATTAACAGCTCACGAACAGCTTTCCAGATTGTATTAACTATCTGATCCACTTTGAAATAACGTATATCATGATTTGACCAAAGGGAAAATTAAACCCCCTTGAGTTGATCCCATAATTCAAACTTTTTTTTAACAGAGTTATTTTTATTTTGAATTTTCTGTTTAAATATGGGATTCCAAACTGAACTTTAGATCTACAAGTCGCTAAGAAAAGCCACGCGTGTATATTATTAAGTAATCATTTAAAAAATTTTAAATGTGGAGACGAGGTATGTTTATTATGATGAAGAAGAAGATTATACGAGACGTAGCACTTCACACCTCTTGGATCCTCTTGTGTTTCTTTCTAACCCTCATTTCCAAAACCAATACCCTGAATATAAGTCAAACTAAAGACAACGGAAAATGTATAAACTCTCGTCTAAAAGTACCATTGAGAAAAATTTGGTAAGATGAGCATGCACATTAACTTGCATTAGGATAATAATTAAGCCCCACACCTTGAGAAGAGGAATCAAACAAATTCCAATTAGCTTTGATTTAGCTGTCTCGTTTTGTCATTCTATCACAATGATTGGAAGGGAGGCTATAGCTTCTAGCCTCTTTAGGTCCCTAAAAGAGACGCCCAAAGCAAAGAGCCTTCGTTTATATGTAATGTACTACTATCTGTCTCTGCAGTCGTAGAAATATTGGGAGTCTTGGAAGTGAAGGGGTTCGTTTCCCCAAGAAACCCACCCAGACACCATTTCTCTTGCAAATAGTTCCAGACAGCGAGTAGGACCATGCCCTGAAATATACTCCTTGAGCAGACCTGATGATTTAAGAGAATGAATAAGTTGAGAGAAACGAGAGAAATATATGTTAAGAGTAAAAAAGGCTTCTACGTACGTATCGAAAACAAACTTAAAGTAAGTTAACTACCAATATTGGTGATTTTAGTATGGAAATTACTTTTGCAATCAGACAACAGTGTAGAATTTGTCTCCATTTACTCATTTCGCAAATTGATATAGTCATTGCACATCTTGATCAAACCCAGAAAACAATACTTTTAGAGGGCGACAAAAAGCATTCCAGACCAAGAGAATAGTAACATTTACTTATCACTAAACAACACCAGAAGCTTAGCATATTCTCATGAAGTTGAAAAAACAATACTATGGGCCAACAGGAATACCTCCGATCGGGGGCTTCCTTGAGTAATCCCCAGGGACGCTAATGATAACTTGATTATCTGGTACAGTTTTTATTTTTGACATGTTATCGGAATCCACGACCTACAAAACAGAACTCATGCCAAAAAAATCAACTTAAAAAGAATAAAATACACAACTGCGGCAGTGGTGTTAGATTACAAGCTCACCTCGCCATGACATTGTCCCAAAATGACGCATTCGTATGGCCTATGATGAAAAAGGTCCAAATCACTTATTAATGAACTATCTGCGTTCACCTGCAACAATAGAGCAGTACCACGATGTAAGCACAACATTCAAGAAAAACCTTTCACACTTCATTCAGAGAGAAAAGAGATCACCTTTAACCAGTAAAAAGTAGTCATATATTTGACTCCCCAGGTAGGAAACAGCTCTTCCTCAACAAAGCAACGCAATTTCTCTCTATTGGTCACCCACAAGGCTACAATAGCTCCTTCTGTGTGACTGAGTTTCTTGATAGGAAGTGAAAGAAAATACTTGTTTGGCAAAGTTGGGTACCTAAAAGGCTATTATAATAATCAGAAATCCACCAAAACACAAATTTTCATGAAGAGCTTGAAAAGTGAGGAGCAATACTTTAACTTCTGGTGGGCACTTCCATTCTCCCATGGTGGATCGACCACGATGAGATTGAAGCCACGATCATTCTCAGCTGCATGGAAACAGAAATCTATAAAATATAACCGTCGAACTGCAAGCATCTCTGCATTAATCACTTCCTAAACAAAAATGGAGCACAGACTAATGGAGAAATAAGGCAAATCTGGCAATTCAACAGAATAACTTTCAATTAATCTGAAAAAAACAAAGAACTAAATTGACATTATGATGAAATGTAAAGATGACAAACTTTAACTTCCTGAATGCACAGCTAGACTGCTTGCACAATAAAGGATGGACTCCGAAAATAACATCAACGAACCATATGCAAGAATTACCAGGAATTAGGTTGTGAATCTGCCCCAGATCAGACTTCAACATGATATAAAATGCAAAAACGTTAATTAGCAGCTTTTACAACAAAAACACCCTAAATTAGTTTATAAGGCTCAGCTTCAGTCACAAACTATATATTAAAAAAAAAACAAAACAAAACAAAAAATCTAACATACCACGTAGAAGGAGCTCTCCTGAGGTAATATATATCGAGTGTTCATAAACTCAGCCTCCAAATCCTCACTGGTCTCGTTAACAATTAAGTTGTTAAACACAGGATGAACCCGTTCACAAGATTGGGTGGTGGGAGAGCCTAAGGAAAAGCAATATCACAGAATGTAGTACAGGAATCAAATAGTGAGCACGATTTTGATCCTCGATTTACAATTGATTAACATTTTTTCACCAAGATCGAATTGCCCTAATTTTCCGAAAATCCTCGGAGCAAAAGCACAATAACCTACCTCCAGCTTCATTTCGATCGTTACTCGGATGAAATTTGAGAGTAATTTCGTACAACGGAGCTTGCCAGACCCTTCCGAGTTCAATAAAAGAATGTTCAACTGTGGACGATGATGAGCCTGAGCCTCTGCTTTTCGACGATGAAGAACCTGAATCTGAACCATCTCTCAATTTGCTAATGACCTCCAAAAGATCAGTCGCTCTCCGCAAAGATTCGCATGCCTTCAACAGAAAAGGCTTCGCTTCCTGCGAAGAAAAACAAACGCCAACGGTCGAAGACTCAAAGCTCACCTCAGAATCGCCATTAACGAAACAGGGAAGAGATTAGGCAGTTCTTACCTGGTGACGCCGATCAGCGGCTCGTTCTCTTTCGTTGAGAGTGTAGGGCTTCTTCTCTTTCCTCTTTCTCTTTCTCGAATTCGAAGACTGTTGCTGCGTCGTGTCACTGGATTCGAAGAAGCGTGAGTAGTAGGAAGAAGGGGAAACCCCAAATCGGGTGTAGGATTGGTTGAGGACACGAACAGGGTCGATGAAAACAAAGTTGGAGTCTTCGAATCGGTAAATGCCGGACTCCAAGAACGTGGAAAGATTCTGGTTCAGTTTCGAGACCTCCATTAACGTCAAAATACTGCAAGTCAGTGGCTCAATCAGTCGGTGTAGAGAAAATGAAAATCTCCCGCCACATCAAAACGCAGACTCGGAAGCCACCGGTCACCGGTGGTCGAGTTTTTTGATGTATCTGTCAATTCAAAGGCCCAAATCTGTCTAGGCCGAGGCCCCATTACTAATGGACTTCTGATTTCTGAACCCACAAAATCCGAATGAGGCCCAACTGAAGTAATAGCCTCTTGTAAGCGAGAAATTACAGCAAATAACTCTTTCTTCTTTTTTTTTTTTTCTTTAAAGAAGTACCGGAATAACAAATATTTAAAGATTATTTCTTTAATATGACGTAAAAAAGTAATATTAAATCAATATGAAATATCAACAAAAGTAAACTAAAATTTGTGTCATGTTAATTAAAATGAGAAAATTTATATCATGTTAGTCAATAAATGAAAAAATGATGGTTCTTTAGGTAATTTTCTCTCTAAAAAATTTTTAAATTTAAAAAATATTCAAAATAAATAATATATTTTAAAAAATAGTTCTCGTAAGCAATAATATATATGATAATTAGTCAAAAAAATTTATATATGATAAAATAAATTATTTATTTACTAAAATTTTTAAGATAATTTTATCATAAAATATACTTAATTAAATAAATTATTTATCATTAATATGATATTTATAATAAATATTTTATTTACAAGAATAATTTTAAATATAATTTTATCACGGATATGCCTCATAAATGCATCATTTACTATGAATATGCTATTTATCATAATCCAACAAATTTTCTGCTATTTATTTTTATTACCTCCACTCGTGGGCGACCTTATTTTCACTACAGAACATGTTTATCTATTTTTAAATGTATTTTTAAAAAATATTATCAGAATAATTTTCACCTTTTATACTATAATATTACATAGTAACTACAATAATTATATGAATTTTCGCTACTTTAAAATATTTTACAGTTTTTGTGATACTTTAACATTAGTAATATATGCTATTTGTCTTAACTCATCAACTTGAAATTAAAGTTGAAGTCTGGGAGGAATTTTTCAAATGACTAATTATTTTTTATAGAACTAATAGAAAATTATTCTAAAAGTAATAATGGTAGTAATTTTTTTTATATTTCAACTTGGTTAATTACCACAAATAATAATAAACTGCATTATCATGACTGTTGATAATCACTAAAATTATTAAAAGGGTCTAACATAACAGGACGTAGAATAAAATTAACTAGTGTTTACGCTTAAAACATTTTTCTTCTTTAGTCAAAAAAAAATTAACGCTTTTATATTTGTCCTTTTATCGTGCAATTTCTGTGTTTTTTCCCCCCTTCTAAACTAGTTTAATGTTAGATTATGATATTTCTCCGAAGTATTAGTGTCCGAAGTCAAAAGTAATCTCAACTTTCATGCGACGAAAAATCTGAAAACACCGTTTGGGGAGGTGATATTGCAAAGTGGAGTTTTGAAAATATTTGCGTTGAAATTCAGATGAGTTTTGGAAACGTGTTTGGTAAAAAATAAAAAATATTTTGGAGGAAAAATATAAAATATGTTAAAAAAAATCAATATGGATCTCATTATGTTACTCTCTAAATTTTATGCAATTAAAAAAAATTCATCTCATTTGAACTTGTATATGCATATAATTTCGAGACGAACGAACAAGATATATATTGATTTTTTTTTTCCCAAAAAATTTCAAATTTAGACACTTTTTAGCTCCAATTAGCCAAACACACAACTCAATTCTAACTCAAATTTTTCAACTCAAGCGGATGCCCTAATCGCATGCTTAATAAAATAGTTTTTGTTAATTGTATAACATTTGAATAATGTAAATGTAGAAAAATAAATATGGTGTGAATTTCTAAAAGATGAAAATTTATACTTAGATTTGAGTTGAATTGTTATGAAATAAATTAAATATTCAAATAATTTCATTCCTTAGTGGTCCAATCAAACGATTATTGTGAAAGAGAAGAAGGAATTTGAGACTGTTAAGAAATTGAGCTTCTATCTTAAAAAGTTGACATATTAAGTGGAGTGACCAAATATCCTTATATGTCTGTTATAATTATTATATGTTTTTAATGTGGGACTTTAGTTTTTTTTACCCTTAACATCCCCCCGCAAGATGGTGGGAATCACTAATCTTGTATTGGATGGATCGAGCCGCTCGTTTGAGCTTGTTGGGCTCTGATACCATGTGAAAGAGAAGAAAAAATTTGAGACCGTTAAGAAATTGAATTTTCATCTTAAAAAGTCAACATGTTAAGTGAAGTGACACAATATCCTTATATGTCTGTTATTATTGTTATATATTTTTGACGTGAGATTTGGATTTCTTTTTACCCTTAATATACATCACACACATAATGTCATTTCTCGTCAACTTTTACCTTTAAGGCAGCGAAATACGGTCTACATTCTTCAATCTTTGACTGATATTTTAATTCAACTTCGAACAACAGTAATTTACAAATCGATCTATGTAGATGTGCATTAACACATTTTATGAAATTACGTTCCCTCCTTGATAATAATTTGCTCACAGAGTTCTGCAACAAGTTTTTAAAACACCATTTATTTCCTGGAGAAAAAACCCATTGCCATTGAGTTCATTTCGACATCAGTGCATCTGATTTTTAATTTTTTTTTTAATATTATCGAATTAAATCTGGCGGTTCAAATAATATATATGCCCCATCCATGAGGTAAAAAACCGTGCCTCATAATGGATTTATCTTTTTTTTTTTCTTAAATAACTATCATATAAATTATTAAACACAGGACAACTTAGTAAGTACGATCTACATAATTAAATTATTGTGAGGTTGTTGGATGGTATTTTGGAAGAATAAAAATGCCTCAGAGAAAAGGGGGACAGTTCACTAGTCAGTGTTTCAAAAGTCAAATGATAGTCGAATTGTCGAGAGTTAGACCTCACTTTGCATTGTTGCAAAACTTCCACAAAATTAGCGTGTGGGACAACAGAGAAGGCCATATTTATATATAATCGAGAAATTTCCAAGAAAGGACGCAAAGCTAAACAATAAGCCAGCAGCTCTCTCTCTCTCTCTCTCTCTCTCTTTTTTCCAGAAGCCGGCACACACACATATATATATATATATGCTAATTACATACAGCGACTGACGTGTCTGATCACAGACTAGAAACGCACCAGAGAAGGTGGACTATAGCTCCACTGACCCACAGAGCAAAACAACGAGTAGGTTCCGATGCAGATAGTTAGGCCACAGAACCTGGGACTCAGAATTTGATGTCTGGAGGTCCCTGGCTACGTACTGGTTAGGTCACAGAATGGTTACTTCTTAGTGGGGGAGACCTTTTTTCCGGAGCTTTTCCTGATCTCCCCCATGAGAACAAGAATAGAAATTATAAGGTTTAAAATTAAAATCCTTTTTACTTATTTTCTTGTTCTCCATCAATTCCCCAACCCAGTTGGAGGATTCGTTTTCTGGATGATGAGAACTATTGATTGTCTTCTTCCACTCCTTATTTAACTCAAAAGAACGTTATATTACAATCTCCAATAGGTTTTTTTATTTGTCTCTTTTTTCTGTTTTTCTTTTTTCTAATTTAAAGGAATTTTTGTTTTTATAAAATTGCTCTATAATTTATGCATGTAAATACCATATTTTGCCTGTTGAGTAAAGTGGGAAGAAGGAAAGAAAATGATGATGATGATGATCTATACATATATAAGAAATGAGAATACTCACTATTGTAGCGCCTCCTTTCGTCCAAAACCAATCACAAAAAATATTTGTATTTGCCTTTTGATCTTCCGTTTTTTTTTTCCGTTCCATTTTTTTTTTCATTTTAGTCCTTTTTTTTTAATTTTCTTTTTGGACCAATTTTTTCTTTTTCGTTTTAGTCCTTTTTTTATTTTCTTTTTTGACCAAAATTTTTTTTTTCATTTTGGTCATTCTTTTTACTTATATATTTATTTTTTGGTTCTCCCTTTTATCCCAAATCTTTTTTTTTTTTCATTTTAATCCTTTTTTCATTTTTTTGAGCCCAACATTTTTTTTTCATTTTAGTCTTTTTTTTATGTTGATAATTTATTTCATTTTAATCCTTTTATCTTTTTAATTTTTTTTCATATTTTTTTCTTGGGTCTTTTTATTTATTTATTTTTTTTACCTGTTACTTTAATTTTTCTCTATTTAAATACATTTTTTTAAATTTATCCAACATGTACATAGCATATACTTTACACCGGTAGCTTCATAAATGCGCACGCTTGGAGTCTTGGATGCCAAGGTCTTTGGCGTTGAAGGATTAGGTATCATACAAAAATAACTGAACAATCAATCAGATCAGATCTTATGTCCAAAAATACCACAGTCAAACTTTCTATTCAATCAGTCAAAAATCACCAACTTTTAATGGCATTAGTTATTCGTCTATTTTCTTTTCTTTTTGGCTTTTTTTGTATCAATACATTTTAAATTTATCATAAAATTATAATTTACATTATAAATTTTTAATTTTAATAATTTACATCCTAAATTTAAAAATTTATAGTAATTTATATCTCATTAATAAATAATGTTGATTTTTCAATGAAAAATTAGTACTTCATTTACATATAAATTATTAATTAAAAGCATAAAATCTTTTTTTTAATCAATGTTAACCAAAATTTTTATTTAGAACATAGTTAATTCAAACTTTTATATTTTGATAAAACTTAATTAAAGATCTCAACTTTAATAAATTAGGATTAACATAGATAAAAATAATTATTTATGTCATGAATTAGCAACTGATCATATACAAATCGTATATCAATTTTCTTCAAAAGATTAATATTATTATCAATAGAATATTAATTATTACAGATTTATAAGTTCTGGACGTAAATTATCAAAATTAAAAATTTAAGATATAAATTATAATTCTATAATAAATTTAAGATGTAACAAGATAAAAAAAGCCTTTTGTTTTTCTCTTTCTATTTTCTTGTTTTATGTGTTTAACAAGAAAAGAAAATAGTATGGCTAAAAAAAAAAAAGTAAAGAAAATACTACAAAAGGACTGAGATTTAGGGAGTGTTTGGTGTTTGAGTTTGAATTAAGATTTTTAAATTTCAATAATAATTTTTGTTAACTTTTTTAGAAAAAAAAAAAGATAAAAATTAAGTTAAAAAATTTAAATTTAAACATGTGAACCAAGTAATGGAAAGAGAGAAAAGCAAAAACAAAGCAAAAACGTGTAGGTTGGGCAAAAACACCCCAATGGAAAGAGAGAGAAACTAAGAAAGAGGAGCGAGAACGTGTTGGTGGGGGCACTGAGGTGAGAGAGAGAAGAAAAAGAAAGATATGAAGTTGGGAAAAAGAACGGTAAAAATCAAAAGAAAGAAAACAAAATATGGAAAATTCTACCACTAATGGGGTCGGATCCAATACATAAAAACGGATGGATATACGATTATACTTAAAAAAAAAAAAAATCCCCAGCAAACTCCCAGAACTCCCCTCCTACTGACGGATGGGCATACGATTATACTTAAAAAAAATCCCCAGCAAACTCCCAGACCCTCCCCCCCCCCGGCGATCCAAGCCTATCCGACCGACGTCGAGCCCTCTCACCCCCCTCCCCCCATCGAGACTTGGTTCGCCACCGCCCCCGCCAGGCGCGAGTTTCTGGGTTTTGCACGAGTTCCGATCTGGGTTTGGAGCCCCCTCCCCCCGCGCCGCCGCGACTCGGTTCACCCATACAACTAAAAGAAAAACAAATTATAACAAACGAAAGACAAAATATTCAGAAATTTGTTTATGAAAAAGGCTAACCCATGAAAAGTAGAAACAAGAGATCATAAAGCTAAAGCATGGAAATGGAAGAACAGTTTGGTGCTCCTTTTTTTGGGTAACTTTTTTTTTTTTTTAAGCTTATTTAGGTGGAAGATGCCATTGATGTGCCGAGATGATTGGCCTGAATCTCCAGCTACGATGCTATCGACGGTTAGCAAAGGAATCAGCTCGATAGATCATCCATGAACGATTCTAAAAGTATCTAATACATTGACGGACTCGTATAATATTTTATAATTGAAATTAAACATACACAAATAAACTTTAATGCTTATAAATAAATAAAAAATGAAAAAGTTAATAACACTTTCCAAATGTTATTTCTATATTGTTTTTACCTATTTTGTGGAAAAGCTATTCAATAAATTCCTTTCACATCTGGCAATATTAACTACTTTGGAGCAGCATTGCCATTGCATGCAATGACGGTCTCAATGGATCTCAAACATCTAAAGGATGGAACCCAGCACACCTCCTGATGTTCTAAGGCATATATTGACAGCATTTTTTCATAATCAGCAAACCAAACAATTTTTAAGCTGATATTCAAGCAAACTCGGAGATACTTTAACCAGGCTAAACTTTTGAGATGTAAAATAACAAAGGTAATTGCTAATCACGCTATAGCTCTCGATCAGTACTTTGGCGCTTCTTTGAAACACAGTTTCTAATTATTGCGTTCAGGATGTACCTTATTAATTGGAAAGATTCGCTTGTACTAAGGGAATTGGGAAATAGGAAAAGTCATACTCTATTGAACATGAAGATTTAGCATTTTGGCATAGATTTTCTCGCTCCATATATATCATCCCTATCATGCCATTTGACAAATTATTAGAAACATCATCCATATTATCATATCTACGAGACTTGGAAAATATGATCATTATGCCTCATTCCCTTCCATCTGCTCTCAACTCCGCTGGTCCTTACACACCATTACGTCGTACTTATCTGTCTGTATATCTGAAGGCTATATATTGGCGGAAACCCATTTTCCCTCTTAGAAGCTAGAATAGCTAGACGAACAGGAGGACTTGAAAAATATATTGAAAATATATATATTATATATATCTATATATACGAGCTTTAATGAAAAGTTAATCACATAAGATAACGAAAAACTTCGGCATAAAAGCATACTATACCTTCGACAGTTAGATATCGTCAAAATATTTTTCTTAATTTATAACAAAAAGAAAAAGAAAAACAACAAGGACCATTCAACGGGATCATCAAGAACCTGAGTACTAAGGGACCATAGCCGTCAATCCATAAATCGCTGGCTGTAGAATCAATAATAATCAAGTTAATCCCACAAGGTAGTATCAAGCATAATAACAAAGCCACAAAACTTATAATATATTTTTTTTTAAGTCGTCAAAATCACTAATCCAAGACTGACAACGTAAGACTAGGCATCCAGGTTGCAGACGATGAAATTTCACTCCTTGCTAGCCATCATGGTGTGCTCATCAAATACAGCAGTATCATCGGCGTCATTACCATCACTGACGTAGTAATCATTAATTAGCACAGTATTCATCATCATAATCAGACTGCCCAACATCATGGTTGACCCCATCAAAGCCGTAGTCGGCCTTGTCGTCGTAGGTATTGGCTTCATTATCGTCCACCCCCTCATCAACAGCACCACCGTTGTCCACCACATCATCACCGTCATAGACCTCATCGTTGCCAATATCAGGTTTAGGATTGCCAGTCGCCTCACTAACATCACCGGCGTTGTCGGGCTGGCCGTCGACTCCATTATCGGTCTCGTCATCGTTGACTGCCCCATTAATATCACCAGTATTGTCTATCACGTCACCGCGATAATCAGCCTCATCGTCAACAACTCCATCATGATCAACTCCACCGGCGTCCTTAGCGCCGTCACCATTTTGTTCAACAGCACTATAAACTGTAGTAACACCAATGCTAGCAGAATCTCCACCAGTATGGATACTGGCGTCGTTTTCAGCCTCATAGTTTCCGAACCCATCATCAACTTCGCCAGCATCCACGGCGTCACCAACCCGCTCATAAGCATCGCCAGTGGGAGCTTCGTCGGTTTGGATTGCACCGTCGTCATCATCAGCCTCATAATGTCCAAACTTGCCAGCGGGAGCTAAGCCGATCTGGATAGCCCCGTCATCATCATCAGCCCCATAGTTTCCACACCCATCATCAACTCCGCCAGCATCCTCGGCGTCACCAACCCGCTCATAAGCATCGCCAGTGGGAACTTCGTCGGTCTGGATTGCACAGTCGTCGTCATCAGCCTCATAGTTGCCAAACTTGCCAGCGGGAGCTAAGCCGATCTGGATAGCCCCGTCATCATCATCAGCCCCATAGTTTCCACACCCATCATCAACTCCGCCAGCATCCTCGGCGTCACCAACCCGCTCATAAGCATCGCCAGTGGGAACTTCGTCGGTCTGGATTGCACAGTCGTCATCATCAGCCTCATAGTTACCAAACTTGCCAGCGGGAGCTAAGCCGATCTGGATTGCCCCGTCATCATCATCAGCCTCATAGTTTCCACACCCATCATCAACTCCGCCAGCATCCTCGGCGTCACCAACCCGCTCATAAGCATCACCATTGGGAGCTCCACAGATCTGGATAGCACAGTCGTCGCAGTCCCGCTCATCAGCACCACCAATTGCGCCAGCGATAGCACCGGCACCAGCACCCACGGTGACGGCACTTTCATCACTTGCCCGGTCTCCACCATCATCAACCTCGTCGTGGCCAGCGTCAACATGAATTGTTACATAATCAGCCGCGACCACCGCAGCCGCCGCGGCCCCCTCCTCACCAATCTCATGTTTCACCACCCACTTCCAAATGACTACCAAAGAATCCCGCAGAGAATCAAACAAATTCTTTGCTTTGATACCTAATAAATTCACTGAATTTTTAGCAATACACATAGAAACCGTAATCATTTCGTTATTGTTTCGAACGCATATGAGGACCCCAAGGAGAATACTAGAGGGTATTAACAACCAGAACATTCTTTCCTCCCCGAAATATTGCAAAAAAGGAGTGATGGCAATGAATAAGTCTAGTAAGGCAAAGTTGGTCGACTTCACGACTAACAATAACGTGATGAGGTAGATTAGAGCGAAGTTTGACATCAACAAGTAAACAAGGGAGCGAGGGGAAAGGGTTTGGATTGCCGCGGAGCCAAAGTTGATGATAACGTCGACAAGGGTTTTGGCCCAGAGACTTGGAGCTTGCGGAACCGAATTCCGCGGGAAGAAGAAGATCAACAGGATGTTGAGAATGGTGTCGAGAATAATGGAGAAAGCTGGGAGGAATATGTTCCATGGAAAAGTTTTATTGTAGACTGTAATCCAAGTAAAAAAAGGTATGCACAGGGAAGAGATAACTAATGTGGTGAAAAGAGGCTTGGGAATGGTGAGAGCCATTAGGAGTCTGGAGATTTGGGGATGCAAGATAGTCAGGAAAGAAAAAAGAAAAAGAAAGTGTGGTAGAAAAAGCACTTTTAGAAAAAGACGAAAAAACAATGCATAAAGCTTTACATAAGTCAAAAGTCAACAATCACAATCATATGATTATCTAGGTTCTGAGATTACTTCACCTGACTTGTTTGTTTTTAAATCTGTTTAAATTATATTATATTTTTTTATCATGATTTTTATCTTTTTTTTTTTTAATTTATCTTTTTTAAAATTTTTTTTATCTTTTCTGAAAAATTACTATTGAAACTTAAAAATCTTAAATTAAACTCATTCACCAAATACCCTCTTAAATTTCATCCAAATTGTCAATTCAAAGACATGAGATACACTGTTAATCTGTTAAGTTACGGAAGAAGGAGAAATTATAAGTGAACTCCATATTAGAGATGACAACGGGATGGAATTTGGACAAGATAGTATTATGTCAATCCATTTTGTGAATAAAAACACTTTTTATATCCACTCATAACCCGTTTAAGTTGACGGGATAGATTGGATTTTTCTCATCATGAGTTCGGGATACTCTATTTACTCGATTATCTATTTAATCATATAAAAATAAAAATAAAAAAACAAAATAAATTTATATAAGACTTTAAATTACTTTAAAACAAAATCTAAATATTCAAATATCAAATATGTTAAAATTTAATATATGCTGTAAAGCATCATGTATAATATGTTAAACATATAATTAAATGGGATGGATAAATAGGAAATAGATTCAGAGATCCCCTAAACCCGTTTCTGTCCTTATCCCGTAACCCATGATGCGTTAATCGAAAAATTATCATCCCCACATCAAACGATCAGTTAAGACAAGACAAGAGACAACATTTTGTTAAGTTACGAAAACGGACAAGAGGAATCATATAAAAGTCAAGAGACATCACGCAGTTATACCAAGGGAAAATGATTCACATCATGAAATAAAAATTTTGTGATACATCATGAAGCTAAAAAGTAACTTGTTAAGGGTAAAAAAAAAACAAGGACAAAGTAGTTCTTTTAATTTTGTAGAATCTATTTACTTTGGCATTTCATAATTCATGATATTCATGATATAACTTTTCATAATTTATATCATTGCTCAAATGCTGAATAGCTACTTATCGCCAAAACTTTTTTTTTTTTTTTTTTTTTTTTTGTTTAAAGGGTGAGATAATGTCCAACTTTTGACAAATAGTTAAAAAAGAGATTTCACAGCAATAATATTCTCTTAACCTAATCCGCAATTTTGAAATTAATCATGATGAAGAGGATTACAAGAGATAGGACACTTCACTGTGTTTCCTAATCTCCAAAACCGATTATGGGAATATAAGTAAAAAGAAGATAACAGAAAAAACATGATCGACAACTCTAGTCTCTAAAGTACCCTTACGATAAATTTAATAAGATGAATATGCACATCGACTTACATTGAGAAAATAATTAAGTTTCACGCATTCAGAAAAAGAATCAAACAAATTTGAATTAGCTTTGATTTAGCTGTCTCCTTTAATCATTCTATCCGATGACAGGAATGGAGGCTATAACTTTTAGCCCCTATGTCCCTAAAAGTGACGTCCAAAGAAAAGAGCCTTCGTGTAAATGTACTGTCCATCTCTGCACTCGTATAAGTATCGGGAATCTTGGAAGTCAAGCGGTTCGTTTCCCCACGAAACCGACCCAGACACCATTTCCCTTGCAAATAGTTCCAGACAGCGAGTAGGACCATGCCCTGAACTATACTCCTTTAGCAGACCTGATGATTTAAGAGAATGAATGAATAAGTTTGAGAGAAAAGAATATATGGTAAGGTTACTACGTTTCAGGTATGGAAATTACTTTTGCAATCAAACAACATGGTTTTTTGACTCTGTTATTTCCCAAATCAATATAGACATTGACGCATCTTGATCAAATCCAGAAAACAATACTTTCCGATGGAGGGCTACAAAAGGAATTCCAGACCAAGAGAATAGTAGCATTTACTTGTCAATAAACAGCCCCAGAAGCTTAGCATAATCTTGTTAAGTTTGAAAACGATATAATGGGTCAACATGAATACCTCCGATAGGGGGCTTCCTTGAGTAATCCCCAGGGATGCTACTGACAAGTCGATTATCTGGTATTATTTTGATTCTTGACCTGTTATCGGAATCCACAACCTTCTAAACAGAACTTGTGCTGAAAAACTCAACTTAGAAAGAATCAGAAAAACGACGACAGCAGCGGTGTTGGATTACAAGCTCACCTCACCATGACATTGTCCCAAAATAATGCATTTGCACGGACTATGATGAAAAAGGCCCAATTCATTTATAAATGAACCATCTGCTTTCACCTGCAAAACTCAGGCAGAACCACAATGTAAGCATAACATTCAAGAAAAACCAATTCACACTTCATTCAGAGAGAAAAGTGATCGCCTTCAACCAGTAAAAAGTAGCCGTACATTTGACTCCCCGTGCAAGAAATAGCTCTTCCTCAACAAAGCAACGCAATTTCTCTCTATTGGTCACCCATAAGGCTAAAATATATCTTTCTGTTTGTGACTAATCTTGATAGGAAGGGAAAGAAAAATACATATTTGGCAAATTTGGGTACCTACAAGGCTATTGTAATAATCAGGAATCCACGATAACCCAAATTTTCATGAAGAGCTTGGAAAGTGCAGAGCAATACCTCAACTTCTGGTGGGCACTTCCATTCTCCCGTGGTGGTTAACCACAATGAGATTGAAGCCACAATCGTTCTCAGCTGCACAGAAACAAAAATCGATAAATATAACTGTAGAACTGCAAGCATTTCTGCATTAATGAATACCTGAAGAAGAAAAAAAAAAAAAAGGGAACACAGTGACTAATGGAAAAATAAGTCAAATCTGTCCATTGAACAAAATGACATTCAAGTTAAAAATCTGAAAAAACAAAGAATTAAATCGACCTTATGATGAAAATGTAAAGACACACGTAGCTAGGCTGCTTGCACAATAAAGAATTAAAGTACAAAAATATATCTAATAACCAAATGCAAGAATTACCAAGAATAAGGTTGTGAATCTGCTCCAGATCAGACTTCCATATAATATAGAATGCAAAAACGTTACGAGAGAAGAAAATGCAAGACAGACTTTAAAGATAAATTTAAGCATTGAAACATACAGAATGGCCTTGATTTTTAAGGAAGTGAAACTTAATTTGCAGTTTTTACAACAAAAACCTCCTAAAGTAGTTTATAGAGCGCAGCTTCGTCATAAACTAATATACCCTGTAGAGAATGTATATCGAGTGTTCATAAACTCAGCCTCCAAATCATTACCGGTCTCGTTAACAGTTAAATTGTTAAACACAGGAAGAACCCGTTCACAAGATTGCGTGGTAAGGGAACCTAAGAAAAAGCAATATCACGGCACGAGTTGTTAGGTTTAGGAGACACTAATTTACCATCCAAACAAAAATCCACAATGTAGTATGGGAATCAATTAGTGAACATGATTTTAATCCTCAAATTGCGCCCTAGATGTCCGAAAATCCTCGGAGCAAAGGCACAACAAACTACCTCTAGCTTCATTTCGCTAGTTTTTCGGATGAAATTAAAGAGTAATTTCGTGCAAAAGAGCTTGCCAGACCCTTCCGAGTTCAATAATGACTGTCTCTCAAATAACTAATGACTCCCAAAAGATCAGTCGCAATCTGCAGAGACTCGCTTGCCTTCAACAGAAAATGCTTCGCTTCCTAAAACAAATGAACAAACAGCAACGGTCCAAAACCCAAAGCTCACCTCAGAATCGCCATTTACCAAGCAGGGAATGGTGTAGAAAATTTTCACCCGGTGACGCCAATCAGCGGCTCGTTCTCTTTCGTTGAGGGTGTAGGGCTTCTTCTCCTTCCTCTTCCTCTTTCTCGAATTTGAAGACTGTTGATGCGTCTCGTCGCTGGATTCGAAGAAGCGTGAGTAGTACGAAGAAGGGGAAACCATAAATCGGGTGTAGAGTTGGTTGAGGACACGAACAGGGTCGATGAAAACGGAATCGGAGTCTTCGAATCGGAAAATGCCGGATTCCAAGAATGCGGATAACTTCTGGTTCAACTTCGAGACCTCCATTGACGTAAGACTGCAAGTCTCGTTGGGGATTTAGTAAGTCAATGTCGATAAGAAAATGAAAATGAAAATCTCCCGCCACATCAAAAAGCAGACGCGAAGACAGCCGGTCGTGTTTCTTGACGGATCCTTCAGTGTTCAGTGTATTAAGGCCCAAGTTTGTCTAGTCTGACGCCCACACTGTCGTTTTTTTATGAGGCCCAACTTCAGTAATAGCGTCCTGTGGGGATTCCCATGCAAGTCATGGCTTCCTTTTTCATCAATAGAAGGAAAAATAAATAAATAAATAAATAAACAAAAAGGAGAGAAAAGAATAAAAAAGTCTGCTAGCAATTTCATAAATCACATTTAAATATCTTTATTCAAATATAGAATTTAAATTAGATATTCAAATTAAAATATGTGTTTGAATAATTTTTGTTAGAATTAACATTTAAATAATGTAAAGATTTAAATATGAATGTAAAATCGATTTTTAAAAAGTAAAAATTTGGAATTGAGTTAAATTATTATGAAATAATAAAACATTTAAATGAATTCACTTCAATTGTTGACAATCAAATTCCTGTTGAAGAATAATAAGAAGAAAAACTATCCCAAAAAAATCCCTTATAAAAGTTCAGTAAAATTTTTCCAAAAAAATTTTTTTTTCTCACTTTTGACAATTATATATATAAAGGAAATATTAATTTGTTGTTGTTCTTTTTTTTTTTTTTTTTTTTTTTTGCTAACTTTAAGGACAAATGTCACCTGCAAAAGAAATAATAAGGACAAATGAAATGTCCTTTATTTTTAAGAAAGAAAAAAAAAAACGCTGAAAATAAAAGGACCTTTCGTTAGCAAAAACAATGTTATAATGACTAACTTCACGTGTTTTACAATTTTATGATTAAAATAGGCTTTTCTTTTTCTTTTTTTTTTAAAGCAGGATGATATGTTGTATTTTTTTTTTAACATAATAATATGTTGTATCTTAAGAATACCAATAGCGAGTTTGACTTTTTATTTTTTTAATTTAGGATGAGGGAGGGTCGAATTTTATAACTTTTAGTGAAATAACGTATAATATTATTGTCAGACTATATTTACAATCATAAATTTGATTTAACTTGACTGTTTAGACATTGTCTTAAAAAAAAAAAAAAATTGGTTTTCAGCTGATCTTCTTGCACTGTTATAAATATAGCTACGTAAAGAAAATGATTTACATATATATGGCAACCAGCGTATGTAAAAAAAATAAAAGGTTTCCAAATATTGCCTTTATAACTAGAAATGAAAAAAAAGAAGGAAAAAAAAAAATCATTGTCTTTATATAACCAAATATGAAATATCTAATCTACCTAATTATTGTCCTTGCGTTGCCCATTATAGCCTATGACTTGGGACAATGTCTGTACTTAATACTATATTTCATATATAGTGTCCATTGCCGACAACAGTGAAAATCCTTACGAAAGAAGATGACGAAATTGATCTCGTCACATAAGCATGTTTAAGCGACGTATATGTCCTGGGGGAAAAAAAAAAAAAAAAGGCAATTGAAACGCAGACGATCTTTAGTGACGCGTCAGAGAGATGGGATTTGGATAGACACTACAAGAAAAAAACCACTAATTTGCACGGCTGTTACAGCATTTCATGCCTTTTTTTCCCTTCTTTTTTTTTTAATTTTAATTATTTTTTGGGGGTTCAAGTATTAACTGGCACCAAAGTTTTACATGGCTAAATATACATGAGTACTGACCCCAAAAGACACCTATTCTACCGTTATCGTCAACTACTACCCTTGGTTGGCTAAAATATTACTGATCACATTGGTCAACCTTTTTTACTATATTTTGATTAAGGGATATTTTGGGATATTTGGAGACAGTATTTTGTAGATTAGAGATGAGTTAAGTTTTATAAATATGTATTTGGTGAAAAAGTTATTTAGAGTGAAAAAATTTTAAGACTTAAAATGTATTTAAAAAAAATATATTTTAATATGGATCTTGTTTTGTTTCTCTCAAAATTTTATGCAAATTAAAAAAAATCATCTCATTTGGACTTAAAAAAACAAAGTTATAGACTTTTAAAGTTTGAGTTTACCGTAGACAGTTGAAAATGTGAATAGTAAAATGTAGTTTTGAGTCGAAGAAAAAAAAAACATTTGGAGATGTCCTCCTAAACACCCTCGTAGTTTTCGAGATATTTGAATTGGAGTTTTGAAAATGTATATTTGATTAAAAAACTATTCAGAATAAAAAGATGTGAAAACTTAAAATGTGTTTGGAAAAAAAAAATCAATATGGATCTTATTTCTTTTTTCTTGAAATTCCATGCAATTTAGTTTTTAAAAAAATTCTCATTTAGACTTAAAAAATCAAAGTTATAAATTTTTAAAATTTAATGCTTTGTTTGGCATTAAGGTTCAACTCTAATTAAACTGTACTTTTTCATATTAATTTTTATCTTTTTATAAAAAGTCAACAAAATTTATAATTAATTTTTAAAAAGTCAACCAACTCTAAATTAAAAAATTATTTACAATTAATTTGCTAAACAGAGTCTAAGTTTACTGTAAATATTTTGAGATGTAAATAGTGAAAATTTATTTCGAGTTGAAGAAAAAAAAAATTGAAAACTATATCACCCTAGACTCTGAACAACATAAGTTATGTTGTATGTTCCCTTCTAAATAGTATTTTGCCCGGATTTTTCCTAAAAAGTAAAGCCACATAGCCAGTTATGAATTACTAAATTATTAGCATCATGTTACTTTCGTTTTTAATGGCCCGTTTGGAATTACATCTTAAACTCATATTTTTTATCTTAATTTTTATCTTTTTTTGAAAAGTCAATAAAAATTATAACTAGTTTTTAAAAAGTCAACCAACTCAAACTTAAAATTTCAACTTAAACCGTTTCACCAAACGGACCCTTAATAATTAACTTTTTTGTTTTTAATGATAGATAACTATCTGAATTTTGATTATTTGATAATTTGTCCCTGATAATGAATATTGATAAAGTATTTCAAAATTTTAATAAAGATAATTATATCTTAAAACATAGTAATGGAAATTTTTTGGAGATAAGTTACATTAATTGTCAAATGTTTTAGTTATTGTTTAAAGCAAATGTTTGGATTCAGAAAATTCAATCTAAATCAATTTTTAATTGAAAATTTTACATTTTTTAAATAGGAACAACACTCTTTTTTCTCTTCTGATATCAATTCAGTTTAGATTTTCAATTCAAATTTGATATTTATAATTTGAACACATACTCCAAACATGTGCTTAGTTTTCAAAGGTTTCTAGTGAAAATAACATTTTGCAC
This sequence comes from Ficus carica, assembly GCA_009761775.1. Lineage (NCBI taxonomy): Eukaryota > Viridiplantae > Streptophyta > Magnoliopsida > Rosales > Moraceae > Ficus > Ficus carica. The sequence continues at coordinate 5,106,035 of CM019745.1, read as the reverse complement.
TTGATGTAAGGATTTCTTAAAAAAAAAAAATTAAAGTTGTTAAGTGATGCATACATAATTACCACTTCTGTCAATTTAAACGTCAAGGATTAAAATTGTTAAAAAAAAAAAAAAATTAGAGACCAAAGTAACATAATGTTAAAAATTTAAAAACTAGAAAAATTATCTGTGTTTTTTTTTTTCTAAAAGAGAATAAACACACGTAGTCCTCCAAGTTTAGATTACAAATTTATACATTCTTAAATGAAATGAACATTTAAATTAGAAAAAATTAGGTGGATGTATATATATATTTTTTTTGGACAAATCCTTTATAAAAATAAATGAGATAGCTGAATTAGCCTCCGTTTGATAAGTTAGTTGGATATGAAATTTTTAAGTTGGAGTTGGTTGATTTTTAAAAAATAATTATAAATTTTGTTGACTTGTCAGAAAAAAACAAAAATTGATATGGAAAGTATAGTTTAGTTAGAGTTGAACTTTAATACCAAATAAAGCATTAGTTTTTTTTAGGTAACTAGTCTTTTTTATTGTATTTTATTATGGTTTATCGGTGATATATCATTAATGGATCGGTATATTATTACTTCATATTGGTTAATCACAAAGTTTATCATCGATGATTCATCAAGTAGTCTACAATTGATGAAACATTTAAAAAATAAGACAAATTTTATAAATTAAAAAAATTAGGACATTTATTAAAAAAAAAAACCATTCTTCTATAAATCCCTTTAAATTATTAATCTCAAGACAAATTAGTTTGAAATGTTTTTTTTTTTTTAAAAAATTTTTTCTTTATAAAATTCTAAAAATAATTACATTTTATGAAATACTTTACATGGACATTATAAAATGCACATGTATTAAAATTGCATAAACTCTGTAAAGTTCAAATCATTATATTGCTTAGTTATTAATAAAAAAAATTCATTTTATTGCTCTAATATATTTATGCCTTACATGTTATTACTTGGTTTTATCTCTAATATTTTTAACAGGGTCGTGTCTATCCAATTAGTTAAATTATTGCGGGGTCCAAATATGGTGTTGAAAAAGAAAATGCCCAGAGAGAAAAAGATGTCTCCTTAGTCAGAGAGTGTCGTAATGCAAAATTAACAGAGAAGCTTCGAGGAAAGGACTGTGGAGGTGTGGGGTTCACACGAATGACCGAAGTAAACCAATCACAGAACGCCACGTTTCGGAAAGCAGAGGGGGAAAAAAAAAAAAAAGGTCAGAGAGAGAGAGTTTACTGTGTGCGGAGAAACCGTGGCTAAAAACTGACCCGGCTGAGGAATCTCTCTCTCTTTACTGCTTACACACTATAAATACGCGCCTCACACTCTCTTTCGGAGTTGGGGGTGGAGATTGAAGAATTCGACGGTCTGCCCTCTCTCTCTCTCTCTGTCTCTCTCTAAAGGTTGGTTCGATTCACAGATCTTGATTTTTTTTTTTCTTACTAATTTTCTATATTGATCGTCTGTTTGAAGGTTTTATTTTCCGCTCTTTTTTTTCTCTCTCTCTCTCTCAAGTATGTAGTGGATCAATTTGTTGATTTCTGTTTGGTTGATGAGAAAATGGAGAGTGAGTCAAGAAATTAAGAGGAACAAGAAACACGATTTCTGTTTTATTTTTAAAAGAAAAGCTCGTGAAGAGTAAGTCAATGAGTAAAGTCGTCTCGGTCTTCTGGTATCCAGAAAGTTGAGTAGGAATTATGTTGTCGCAGAAAATGAAATACCTCGCTCGATTATTGATTTTGATTAGGCTAAACAGATTGAATTTAGCTACGATCGCTTATAGCAAATTACCATCCATTGCTGTGTTTTTTTTTTTTTTTTTCCTTTTTTTCTTTCCTATGTCTAGTTTCTTATCTCGATGCCTGTGTGTTCTGAAATCTTATCTTGCTGCTATTTCGTTGCGGTTCAGGTTGAAAGAGGAGGGATTTATAGATTTCTCATTGCTTATTGTTGTATGGATTTTATTTTTTTTTTTGTTTGGTCTGTCAGTAAGGGTTCTTTGGTTTATATGAATCTGTGTTTGGTTGATTTAGATTAAAGATTCGATTTTTCAAGCATTCATAATATTTGGATTTTAAATCTTGTTGATAGTTTACACTTTGGATTGCATTAACTGCGTTTTATCTTTTTCATGAGAGAATTATAAATAACTGGAACCTGCAGTTATTAGATTTTTTTTTTCAAGTAAAAGGATCAAATAATGTAAAACATAAGAGGGTTATCGCAATTTGATAAAACTCATTTATTCCCATTCTCGCTGCTTCTATACGCATACATAATTTGAGGTTGAAATTCCATTTCATGGTCTTGTCGTTTAATTTTTTGAGTGCAATCTTTAAATAGTTGACAACCTTCTGCTTACTACTTGACTACAACAAATTTTTATTTTATTTTGATTTTCTGTCCCCGTAGTTTGCCAGCTTTGACAAACATTGCTTCAGCAAACTATCAAAGAACAACTTTCTTCACTGTTTTGTTTCGCTCTCATTTAAGTCGGTCAGCCATGTGTCCTCCAGTAGCTTCCCCAGCCGTTGATATCGGTGTTTATTGTAGTGACAAGGATATATTTACGTATTTGGATGGAATCATATGTGGATCCCCACTGCCAAGCAATGTGATTTCAGATGTGAATCCTTATGAATATAAGCCTTCAGATTTACCTGGTATGTGCGTCATTCTTGGGTTATGAAATCAAGTATGTGTTAGAATTCCACGTAGTTTTATGATGATTAAGTGAGGTTTCCTGTTATATGCAGAGGGCATTTGGTTTTTCATTAGGTCTAAGATGAGGAAGGATGCGGATTTTGGATACTGGAGGACCAAAGGGGAGGCGTGCCAAATATTCTCAAACTCTTTAATTACTGGTTGGAGAAGTACTCTTGAATTCTATGAAGGCCAAGCTCCTCTCGGGAATAAAACAGATTGGGTAATGCAAGAGTACTGGATAACTCGAAAGATCTTGTCCATTGCAAAGGTATTCGCAACATCTGCTAACCCCATATGTTTACGTAACTGATTTGATCATTTTCTAGTTCTTTTCTGCCCAACCTGCCATTCAACTTCCGGTTTGGTTGGACAATGTGCAGGAAACCAGCCTGCTTTGCAATGTGTTCTTTGTTGGTGAACAAAAACCCAACGATGAAAAGCTTCAGAAGGTGGCTCAAGTTGACACTGCTAGTAAATCAGCACAATCTATCATTCAGAAGGCTGGAAATTATACAGAGCAAGGTTCCACTAGCGAACGTCAGATACATCAAGGAGATCGCCTTCAGTTTACAGCTGTGAGTCAAATTGCGGCTTTGAACATTTATGTAAATATTAGCATGTAATAATGTATTTGATTCCTGGTGGCACATAGCTAGTTTCAGGTACGGACTTGGCTTTTTTGTCCTAAAAAAGAAAATGACTTTCTTTATTGGAATAAACATGTACTACACATTTGCTGCTTCACTCCGCAGTTGCTTTACATCTTAAACACTAGTCATTAGATTAGCATACGTATTTAATTCTTAAATCCATGTTTTAGGTAAGTTAGTTGTTTAAACAACTGGATAATTCTGAATTTTCTTGGATTATTTATGTCTTAATTGAAGATATAAAATTTAACGTTGAACACTCAAGAGTTCAGGATATTGGTCTAGCATAGAATGCAGTCACACACGATGAATTTATTTCGTATTGGAAGGTCCATCTGCATAAGAGAGAACATTTGCATGATACCAACATAAAGAAACCAGAGGGCGCCCTTGTTTAGTAGTTTTAAGTGTTCCTTGTAACTGTTGGTGAAGCAAAAATATGAGCTGGAAGTATCTCACTCCTATCCTCTCTCTCCCTCTGGTGCAGGGAGAGGGGGTTTCTTTATATGCTGATGATCTGACACCTTTTCTAGATGCACAAGGATGACGGGACTGGAAGAATGAGATCCAGAGAAAGAGTTCCTGATAATCTTGTGGACATTGACCACGAGACCGACTATCCCTCTGAAGGAGACTACCTTGAATTGATGGACCTTGAGAATCCTGCATCACCTTCTTCTAGCTCAGATTCGAGTTGCTTGAGTATGTCATCGGGCGAATACTTTGATGTGCTCGATTTGTTGCGAGACCTAGAGTCTGAACAAACTCGCGACCGGGGGCAAAATAATTCTGGTTGCAAGTTTAGTGTCTTTGCAACTTCGAAGCCAGCTGAGATGGTCATATATCCAGCATCTACAGGTACAGAAACACATTTTCCTATTCCTTGTATACATTCCAAGTTCTCCGCACTTATGAATCATTCTTTGTAGTCTCCTTTAATTACGTGACAATTATGTTTAGCCTTGAGCTCATACAGACCCAAAAAGCTTTATTTATCTTTCGCTAAATTTACACTATTGTTGACAATTAAACTTTTATGCTGGTGAAAGGAACTCTTGACAAGTCGCCAAATGGAGAAATGCTTGGAGATGCTAAGAAGAATCCAGACAGAAGTCCGAAACCTGATTTCAGAAATGAAGGGACACCGTCGACTTCTCAAAATCGATTTGCATCACACAGTGGCGACGTGGCAGCACCGGAAGAGGATAGGAAAGCAGCTCGCGGAAGAACGAAAAAGCCCAAGAAGAAGTATCTCTGCTTCTTGCCATTTTAGGCCTCTTTTAAATTTAACATTGTATGTAATAGATTGTCCTTATGGCCATAAGAATGTCTGTCTAGCGTCTAGTAGTACGAACTAAGGTCACTGACCTCTGTTTCTTTAACGGAAGGTTGACCCATTTGCAATTCGTTTGACCGCTTGGTTGATTAGTGAATTTTAGATACTTAGCGATGGATACAAGGTTTTAGATAGAAATAAAGAAATAGGGTGACTTGTATTTGTAGGTGATGAAAGGGTAGGAGATTGATGATTGCTGTAATCTAGTTTTTAAGTGTTAATTAATTATGATGATAGTTTTGTTATTGTAAGTGTTTTTTCTTGTTCAAATCATCAAATGACATCCTTTGTGTAGTTATATATACATAGGAATACTCTTATATCTGACAGGTGTTCAAATCTGATAGTTGTAATTTTATTCTAAATAACTTGTAAGTTTATGTAAAATTGTGTAATATGATATCATTTAACAACTATTGACGCAAAATACAAGTATCACAGAAAAAAAAAAAAATATTATAATAAAATTAACTGGTTGTTACAATAATATAAAATTAAAAAAAAAAAAAAAAAAAAAGTTACGCGTCCAGCAAAAGTTACATGTTCGGCTGGATAAGAGAGTCTCTGTGTGATATTCATGCTGGTTAGTTCCTTCCATGATTACATCTGGTAAAGAGCTGGACTGGGCTTTTCTAGATGGGCTTGATCAAGTTTACTTCCAAGTAAATTGGATCAGGTTTCCGTATGGGCTGTACTTGCATGTTCATCTAATGCGAAACGACAAACGGACGTTATCTTGTTATCTTGATTGCAGGCTAGAACTATGAATTCCCTAAAAAGAAAAATTTGCAGGCTACGAATAAGACTTAACGTGAAAGGATTTATGTTTGCGAGACATCTGCGGTCTATATATTTATAGCCACCAGATTTTTGATCTGTCGGCATTTACTTCACAATGAAACTGGATCATGCCATGGGACAACTTTGTTTATCTAAAACGAGCTACTCCTTTCTTATATTTTTTTTCCCTTTCTCTCTTTTTAATTTTTTATTTTTTGGGGAGAAAGTAGCTCGCTGTTGCTTTTGAAAGAATATGAACGATTTACTTCAGTGGCCACAAAATTATTTGGAAAAAAAAAATAACAATAACATTTATGATATTCATGATTAAACTGTTAATTGGATTGTACTTGGTAGTTTCACGTGTTTATAAATGCCATTAACTCGTTTTCATATACCACGTGCCAGTTCTGATGTGTACCATGTATGGGAGAAAGTGTAAATTTTAATTTTATTTATTTATTTATTTATTTTTGCAAAACGAACGTATTAATATTAGTTGGACTAAATACTTTGTTCGATACATAGAAAAATACCACAGACTCGTTTGGTAGTATTCTCAAAGTAAATTTTTGAAGATACAACGAAAGTAAACGAATTTCAAAACACTGGACAAAAATAAGAAGGGAATAGAACTGTGTATTTACTTTCGTGAAAACTGTTTTTTTTTTTTCAAAACAAACACAATTAAACAATTTAAGTTTTTGAAATTTAGGAATAATAATTTGATTTGAAGTTAAAATAGTAAATATAGAATTACTGCTAAACGTGTAACAATACAATAAGATCACTTCAGAGTGTCAAATGTCATTCTTTTGCACAAAAAAATTCTGATAGCTATTTTTGAGTGAGTAAATAAATAAAGCCAACTGACATAGACGGCCAAAAGATTTGTAAGTTAGAATATTAAAATTTATTGTTTTTAATATTATACGTGATGGTGGTGCTCAGTGTTTCGTACTGCAGATCTTTTTTCCTAACTAACGGCACTCAACAATTTTTTATTTTTTATTTTTTTGAGAAAAAAACAGAGAACAAGAAGTGACAGTTGACCTAAAAAATACGTACTCAAATCACATTCATATTCACATGTGTTTGTTGAATTTTAGCTTTGGAAGTCAAGCTCCCTACTCAGGGAGCATCTAACATGCTCCGAAGGGAAGCTGGTTTCAAAAGATTTTTAAATATTTGTAAATAATAAATTTATTGAATAAATAAATAAATTTACATGATAAATAACATATTTACAAAAAAATATATCAATAATTTATCTGATAAATATATATATATATATATTTTTTACTTGTCGGCAAATTTGTTTTTAATTCTTCATATACTTTTAAAATCTGCCTATGATTTACTTAAATTATTTATCTGTATTTACGTCTTTCTCTGATACAAGATTTTTATAGTTTTCATTCCATTTGAAACCGAAGTACCGTTTCCAAAGAGTGGCCTCACTAACCAATAATTCAAGACATATTACGGCTTTTAAATTGACTGCATAATATTAGTTTGGGACAATTCTAACTTAATTTCTCATAAAACGGTCATGTAACTCTCCTTTCAAAACCCCTCTCACTTGTTATTGTTTTTTGAGGTAACATTCGGTTGAGTTTTCCTTTTTGTAGGCCTAAAAATCTGAGGGACATAACATAGTCTAGTGTCTCCGTTGCTTTGACATTTTATTGTCTCAATTGAAATGTATGGACTCTCTGCACGCGTTTTTATCCACAAATCCAAGAAAATGAACTCAAATTTTGCTTTGTAATTTATACCTTATTATATATGCAAGGACTCCCTGGCGCGACTCTGTTTTTCCAGAGAAAAAATGTCTACTTACAAACTTTCAACACCCAATTGTTTATTTTATTCATTCATATCATTATTATTATTTTGGTTATTTTTTTGGAGACACAACTTCACTACCCAACATTATAATCCAGAGGTTAAATCATATAGAAAAATAGAATACTGAATATCATTAAAGAACTGAACAAACTGGGTTTTTTTTTTTTTTTTTTTTTTTCGTTTCTTTGTTTGTGTGTGTGTGTGAGATAAGTCATGCCATTCATTAGTTTCTTTACCGCTTATAAGATGTTCTTCAAGTACCCCTTGGGTGAATTTGCCATCCTTGGTTAAACTTTTCTCCTACCAAATTTTACTGGAAATAGAAAAAAATAAATTTGTAGGTCAACTACAAAAATAGAATCTGATAAAGAGATCTAATAGCTTCACTTTGCATTAAAAAAGAGAGAAATATAAATATATTATGTAATAAGGATATTAATTTTTAAACTGTTAAATTTTTATTAGAAGTTTTGTTAGATCGTCTTAATTATTATTATTTTAAATAAGATATGATTATGATTATGATTTGAATTTGGTTTGATTATTAAAAATTGTGTTGGGTAGATAACATATCTTTCCATTTAAATTTTTTGTTAAAATAATTATTCGACTTCATCTAAAAAAGGTTTTTTTTTTTTTTTTTTTTTTTTTTCAAAGAAAAGAAAATGAAAATTCAACAATTGGACATATGTGCTATCAATAGATAGTTCTTTAATTCATTTGATTAAATTTTACTAATTTGATTTATGACTGCTCATGTTACAAAGTGCAACAATTATGGATCAAACTAGTAATGAAGTCAGACATCTAATATTATGAAATGGATAATTAAAGCAGATTATTATAAACAAGTTTTCATTTTTCGGGGAGTTATTATAAAATTTTCTTCAAAAGGGCAAGGTATTTTTTGAAAAAAGAAAGTTGAGTCACCAACTACGTCCCGTTAAAACGCAATCAAATGACTAAAAAGATTGCTCTTTGCTCTACCATAGAATTTATGTTAAAAAGAAAAAAAGAAAAAAGCATACAACTTTCATATGTTCTTATTGATGTTTCCAATGTAAATCTAAACATCGGATTTTGGAGACCCACGATCTACCGAACTGAACTAAGAACGCTTTATTATCAAAAAAAAATATTATGTGACCTGACTCGTCTTGGATATATATATACTATCATAAATAAGAAATCTTAATCATAAGCAACGAGACTCAGAGTAGAGTAGGAGGATGTGTTTCAGTAAACACGAGTAAAAGGAGCAGAGAGTTTGGCAAGAAAGTAGTTAAGAAAGTGGAGCCCAATGTCGTGTCTGCTTTAGCAAATCACTTATCAACTTCCGAAGGGGCATCCCCGTACTGGACCCAGGCCCTGGCCCTGCTTTTTCTTTCGTAAATGAAATTTTTGGGTAAACTCATTCATCACTTTCACTTCTATTCCTTATCCGTTCACTTTTCTCTTTTCTTTCGGCTGAAAACTCCTCTTGGCCAAAATAATAATAATAATAATAATGGTAATAATAATAAAATCAGATTGTTTTTTACTGCTCATATTGTATAATAACATTAAGTGACAATGATCACTAATTATTGGTCTAATCATATTTTGATGTATTAATAGTGATAACTCTAATTCTCTTAGGTAATCTTCAAATATATATATTTTTAAAGAAAAATTTTCATTAAACTCGTTCAAGGGATACAATACAAAAACATCAAACATAACAAATTATCCAATACTACATGAGACAAAACCATTTAATAAGAATGGATTTATCAGTAAAGTCTAATGACGTTCAAAGAGAAAGATGTATGCTTACTTGAGCACATTGAAATCGAACACATATAAGGGTTTTATTGACGAAACCTCGATAATCGATGGAATTCTTGATTAATCGAGAGTCAAGATTCAGTAACACTAAGGACATTACTAACTTCACATAAAAACAACTATAGCATGACCAAAACATTATAACGTGGATAAATCACCTCCATTGTTAGAAATAATATACATAAATAAAACATCCAAATAAAAGACGACAAAAAACATCATCATTATTATACAAAAACCTACACATTGCAATTAAAAAAAAAAACCAATCACAAAAAAAAAAAAAAAAAAAAAAATTGTCCTTGCCGATAAAACGATTTACGTAGTCGGGAAGACCACGCACCATGCACCACCTCTCGGCCCATGATAGCTATGCACCACCATCAATTATCTCATTACTGCCTTGCTTAAAAAAAAGGTCAAATTTTAGCTTTTTAACATGACTGATTTTTTTTTTCTAACTATAGAATTATAATTGTAAAATTAAATGTTCATTGTTCAATGGTTTAAATTAAAATAAATTTACATCATACGTATTAAAAAACTTTAATATTAATACTCATAAATCATACTGTTTAAATACTAATTTGACAACTAAAATACGGTCAGTTTTTTTTATAAGTAAAATATAGTCAGTTTTTACGGTATTAGATCTTTTTTTCTTAGCATTTTATTTATTTATTTAGTAAAGAAAGAGGGCGAACAAGAAAATAAATAAAGAAGAGTAAATTACTTCATTAGTCTCTAAATTTTTAATATTATATAGCTTTGGTCTTTGAATTTTTTTTCGTAATTGGAATGCCCACAATTTTTAATTATAATAGTCATTTTCGTTAATTTTTAGACAGAATATGTTAGTAAATTGATCAAAAAAGTGATGCTAACTATAGATTTAGTCTAAAAATTAACTGAAAGAAGTATTATAGTAACGTTTTTAATATTTATGGTCATTCCAACTACAAAACAAAGAACATGGAACGCCTTTAAGCTTTAAAATATTATTGCAATAATTATTTATGTTAATTTTTAAATAGAGTCCATTAGTAATTTAGTTAACAAATGATGATAACTAACGGATTATATCAAAAAATTAACATAAAGAATTATTTTAATAATAAATTTAATAATTTAGAGATATTTTAATTATAAAAAAAATTTAAGGATCAAAATTACACAAAATAAAAAATACAAGGATCAATTTAATAATTTACCCAAAAAATAATAGAGTGGTTGGCAGCTAGCCAGCACTAAACGTGGGAAACCAATAGGGCAAAAAAGAGAGGGAGTGGCACGGATGTCAAAAATTAAAAAAAAATTTGTTGCTTCCACTTCCCATTTTTTTGCAAATGTTAAATGGAAACTTCTCTATCCCACCACCACCTGGTAACGTAACCCATAAGCATCGCCCCAAAAAACATCCCCCACCCCTCCCCCCCTTTTCACTGGTCGCCACATAATGACAAAATCATTTCATTTAAGTCTTTTATAAAATATATTATTAGTCCCGTTAACCCCAAAATCATATCTTAAAATGATATTTTTTCGGTCAAACTTGAAAAATAAGTTATTTCTTATACTCCGTTTAGTGATTTAGCTCAAATTTAAATTTTTTCTTTTAATTTTTATCTTTTTCTAAAAAATCAATAAAAATTATAATTAATTTTTTAAAAGTCAATCAATTCCAATTTAAAAATTTAAACTCCAATCATAATACTAAATGGAGGTTTAGATTCTAATTTTCGATCGTCAGGTATAAAAACATATGTATTTTATTTTATAAAATTTTAAACAGACTCAATTATATATATAAAAAAAGAACATTGTCCAAAAAAAAAAAAAAAAACAATAACACACAACTCTAAATTTAACACTGTGCCAGCACTCTTTTTAGTCAATCTCATAATGCTAAATAAAATATTTAATTATTTAATCATTCAGGGTAACTGTTGTGATGTTAAGCACACATCCGTTGCCTTGCCATGGCTTGTCCCGTGTTGTTTTAGAGAAAATGATCATCATCACAGAATCACGGATCAACGGCTGAGATAAGGCGATGGACGGTGAACATGTTCAACTCTCCACACTGAATCTTTAATCCCCAAATTTGCTTAATTCTTTTTATTTTTTATTTTTTATTTTTTTATGATATGATTTTTAAAAAAGGTGGTAAAATTCAAGCTTTTGTCCCGTCCGTTTTGCTTTTATAAGCCGAGGTGTCCAAAAGGTCCACTGCTCCTTTCAACTTTTTGATCATTACACATGCTATGTGAACATGTCTTTTTTTCTTTTTTAAATATTTTACGACAATCAATCGGACGCTCAGATTTCTCCCCCGAAGATCCAACGGCATCCCAATGGGCATTCCTAAATCCACGGCTCGTGTTGCTTCGTTGTGGCGGGAAAATCGTCCCACCACCACCACCACCAACACCTAAAGAAAGAAGACGAGAACAGATATTTATTAATTTCCTTAATTTATGTTCGTAGAGGAGAGAGAAAGTTGGAGAGAGAGAGAGAGAGAGTAGAGAGAAAGAAAGGGGAAGAGAGAGAGTGGGTATCCCATGCTGGATAGGACAACACCGACGGCTGGTAGAGCCTCCTTCGTGTGGGACCCACGGATGATAAATTCCGGTGTGCCGTTACGTTCACATCTACGTTACTTTTTTTCACTTTTTCTTTCTATTCTTTTTCTTTTCTTTTTTTTTTCAATTTTTGTTTTCTTTTACCAATTTGATGAAATTATCAGGTTACCCCTACTTTAGGCTAATACAGCTACATATATAATTTAATTAAAAAAAAAGGGCAACGCCATTATTAATATTTTAGGCGGTCAAAGACATCTTCCATTTGAAGTTTTGGCTAGAGAGGGTTTTTTTTTTTTTTTTTCTTGAATAAGGCTAGAGAGGCTTTTAACATTATTTGATGTTTTTAAAATTCCATTAAATTGATTTTGAAACATTGCAGACCTAAAATATTAGGCAAAGTCTTTGTGGTCCAAAACCCAATTCGACAGCTAAACTAGCCAAGGTCATAATTAAAATTTATTATATTTCTATTATTGGATTCGTTTTTTTTTTTTATTGTTTAATATTTAATTTAAAGAAAGGGGTTTTCAAATTTTCAAAAACGAATAGCAAGGACAAATTTTGAAAGATAACGGGAAGGGTAGTTTCGTCATTTAAAGCACCCACTAAGCAGTCAAACGGTCAACTCCCGGTAACTACATGACATCACAACGAAAACCGCTAGTGGTATTGCTACACGCCGTATGCCATACGTGGCGGATAATGATTGGACCATTTGGGGTCGTCGGGATTCATAGCGAACACACCAATAAACAATACCAGTCACTGTCATCCTCTTTCTCTCTCTTCTCTCTCACATACAAACACACACTGTTTTCTCTCTCTCTCTCTCTTTCTTTCTCTCTCCCTATCTGCTTTCTCTCTCTAAAAACTGTGTTTTTTCCCAGCAAAAAAGCCCCGAATTTCATACCAAATTCCTCTCCGTTTCGCTCTGAAATCCCCGAATACGTGCTCAGCAATGCATGATCTTTCGTTCAAATGCAATTTTGAGCCGTAACGCCCTAGCTTTAACCGGGAATCGCAGTCGCAAAGCGGAATTCGCCGAGTTCTCTTTCAACGGAAATGCTTGAAGCAGTGGAGAGTTCCGTCAATGGAGGTTTTTCGCAGTTGCAGAGCTGTGGAGACAGCAGTGAGGAGGAGCTCTCTGTGCTTCCTCGTCACACCAAAGTGGTCGTGACTGGGAATAACAGGACTAAGTCAGTCCTCGTGGGTCTGCAAGGTGTGGTCAAGAAGGCTGTTGGCTTGGGAGGTTGGCATTGGCTGGTAATTTTCTCGCTCTATTCGAGTTTATGGAGATGCAAGTTTTCTGGATTGTGTTTTATCCGGGATTCAATTTGAATTTCGTTGCGGGTTTGTTTGCATTTCTGGAATTTGAGTTCATTTTTTAAGTTTTTAATCTGAGTTCTTGAAGCAATGTAGTTGAATTTCGATGTTTCTTCGGTCAATAGTAGTGTAAAATGAATTTCCAATTAAGAAAAAAAACTTGGTAATTTCTCTCTCTCTCTCTTTATCTCTTGTTTTTGTCTCAACTCGTAATTTTGCAAGTGTGAATTCCTTAATTTCTATTTATATTTTGGTTTTTGGGTACTGATTTTGATTGCATGTACGAATTTGTCGATGGATCTGGTGAATTGATTGGATTTTCTGTAATGTCGGATTGGAAATTCCAAGTTTTATTCGGTTTTCTGAGAAATTTGGGTTTACTAACCATTTTCCCCCATCTACTTTTTGCCTTTTGCTTTTAGGGTTTTATTTGATTAAAACAAAATTTTGTTTTAATATTGTGGTCGTTTTTCAGTCTTTCATGATTCTTAATATTGAGGATCAGTGGTCGATTCATTTAGGTATATTTTAGGAACTTCGAATTAGATAAAACATGATTTAGAGCAAGTTTTATAGAAGACTCATTTCAAATGCTTTTGAATGATCTGATTACTGGAAATAATCTGCATGTTTGCTTCTTCACCTTTCAGATGTTCAGCACTGTTATTTTAAGAATTCTGAATTTTAAATAGTCTCCATTCCTGATTCAGTATTGCAATTTTCCAGTTATAATATTAAAGTGCTTCTCATTTATTTACTCCTCCTACTTCTTCATAAATTTGATTTTTTTAATTTAATTTCGGGTGAAATCTATTCGCATTTTGTGTAGTTCTGTATCCAACCCATTTAATGTTATTTATTTATTTTTATTTTCTTTGATTTTTTTAATCGTGGACAACAGTGTGAAGCCATGACCAGGTGTTTGCATTAAAAATATATATTTCTGAATTTTTCTCCATTGGAATAAACTTCTACTGCAAATGGGTATTTCATTTTCTGCATTTTGAAAAACTCATAATTGAGTTTTATATGCTTTAAATTAGTCTTATATTTTATGCTTCCATTGTACCTTTTTTTTTTTCTCTGTCAGCTTTAGTTCTGCAAATCTCCGATGCATCAATTCACTTGCTGACTTGTGTGTGTGTGTAGATATATATATATATATATTTTTTTTTTTTCACACTAGTTTGTTCATTGAATTATGTATGAGAACGGGCCTGATATCCAATCTACAAATTGCAGGTTCTTACTAATGGCATAGAAGTGAAACTACAAAGGAATGCCCTTAGCGTGATCGAAGCTCCTACGGGAAATGAGGAAGATGATGACCTTGACTTCGAGAATATGCAGTGGAATGGATCAGATATGGGTGAGTCTGGTTAATGGTTATTACGTGACTTTTGTTTCATGAATATGATGCTTAAGAACATGGTTTTCTGAACTTATGATTGTCTTTGGTTTCCTTCAAAAAGCCAGTCTTAACTGTTGACTGATTTAAGTTAGGCCTTGACTTGATATATACTATTAACTGTGTCATTGCAACTGCGGATGTCTATGAAATTGGTTACTCATCCTTCAACAAAGGGTCCCTCGTTCTAATAATTATCTGCCTTCCTCGACCACCTTATTTGTTGGTTATGAACATTATATTCTCTTGAGAAAAGTTGATGAGGCGGGTGGGCACATAGGATCCGTTGTGTCTTCCCACTTTTTACTTTTACTATCTCTTAATCAAAACTCAGTTGTCTCGCTACTTTATCTTCTTTTTTTGGCTCCACACTTTTCTGATTGTGCTTTCTTTCTTTTTTTTTTTTTTTTTTCCTTTTCCCTTTTCTGTTTTTCAGCATCCGATGACACTCAAAAATCGCATAGATCAAGACATAGAGTGCATAAGTCATCAGGATCATCTCACAAGACTATGAGCAGATCTCTTTCTTATGATTCACAATCGAAAGGGTCTATTTCTACTCCTCGTGGGCCCATGGTACCTAATATCTTTCTTATAGAGTCTTGTTTACCTTTTTTTTACTTTTTTTCGTTTGGGTATGGGTTGTGATTTGAGATATCTTCTGTGCAGAAAATTGACCTGAGCAAACTGGAAATGGCTGCTTTGTGGAGATATTTGCGACACTTTAATCTTGTAAGTTGTTATGTATGTATGTATGTATGTATGTATGTATGTATGTGTATAATTTGTGTTGGCTGATAAATGTTCTGTTTTAGCACTGCCAGATTTCTTCATGTAATAATATAAATGCAATTTACTAGGTTGATGCTATGCCCAATCCATCCAAGGAGCAACTTGTAGATGTTGTTCAGAGGCATTTCATGTCACAGGTATGTGATTTAATCCAAATAAACTCTGGAGTGTAACAGAGAGACTCAGAGAGCGAAAAGACGTAATGTTTTATATCGATATTCTTTCATGCTGCTAGATTTGTTATTATTGTATGAGTTGCATTGCTGATCTGTTGAAAGCATCTTCTCTCGGTGGTTGCAGCAAATTGACGAGTTGCAGGTGATTATGGGGTTTGTTCAGGCTGCAAAGAGGCTGAAGACTGTCTGCAAATGAGGTAGAGGGAGGATTGGAGAGGTCCTTAAGTTCGGTTGTCGATGCTAACAGATACTTGTATCCGGGTGTCCGCTCCCCTGTAGGCGATATCTGTAACATATCTATCCAGGCTTGTGTTTATGTTTATGGCTTCCATTAGTAGGTTGGCATTGACTCTTGTTTGAAATATAGAGGATCTTACCTTACCTTTTTGGTAGCGTAGTTATGTAGATATATGTAAAACTTGTCACTAAGACCTTTTAAGGAGAACCTATGCTTTCTTCCTAAAGCTTGGTTGAATGTATTGCTGACATGGGGAGGTGGGCTTTTTCCAACAAAAAAAAAAAAAAAAAAAATGTATATATTTATTTCTCTGCCTGGATCTTTGCCAACCTTCTTGCCAATGCCCTTACTAGTTAATTAGTATGGTGCCTACTAATTTAATTGCGGAAGCCTTTCTGGTTTATTGTTGTTTTCTTCTTTTATTTGATATCAATATCGCATTTGTTGAATAGATTGGCATCTCCCAATTTAATTCACCTCCAAAATAATTCAAAAAATTGTTGGGAAGTCGTGAGTTGATATATATATATATATATTTTGGGATTAATGTTAGAGATATTAATTCTAATTTTAAGTCTCAATTTTTGAGTAATTGAGTACTAATTTAAATGATCATCGATTGTCATCTTTTCATTAATGAATATAATCAATTGATATGTTAATCTTTTAAATATTTATAGTATAAAATGACAATGCACGTAATGAAATTGATATTCAAAATTCATATTAAATTTGATGTTTATGGTATTTCTTTTTGTTTTTTGGTTAATTCCAAAGAAAAAAAATAGTGATTAGTTGAAAGCTTACGATTAGTTGCCTAAAACTTTGGATGATGGTAATTTCATTAGGTAATTGATTTTTGGCAGAATTCATGTATGAAAACAAAAAAGGTAGAATTAAGGAGGGAAGTCTCAAAAGGTGAATGAGGATGACGCAATAGATTTTTAATTCACTCTAGCTGTAATGCTATTGCATACACCATATTGGGTTTTTTTTAAATTAACAATCTACGATAGTAGTTGGTTGCTTGTAAGAGCAGTCTTTTTCCAAAGTGTTAAAGAAAGTCAAAAAAACAAGAGATTTGGGATATCAAAATGGGCCCATCTGTCTTTTATGTCTCATGCCATCTGGACGCATAGTGCCCTCACAAGTGGTAAGCTTAAGAGCGGGGCCCCACTCCTAACCAAAAGTAAAGAAAGAAGATGGAGAATTTAATGACCCCTTTTTATTTTATTTTTATTTTTTTTGTTGGTCAAAAATAAATAAATAATTAATGAGCTCTCAATTTCCAAAAGGTATGGCCATAAATCTCACTTGCTCCGCAGGCGGCTAAGATGAATAATGGCTTCAGTTTTTATTTTATTTTTATTTATCTTTTAAATTAAGGTTGACATAGACATGCTAATTTTTCTTTTTCCATCTCTTCCTTTTGCAATCATTTGTTTGAAATTTTCTGTCTTATTAATTATACTATCAATATTATTTTATCTTCATCTAAATTTATAAATTTGATCATTTGTTAGATATTAAATAAGAAAAATGAATAAACAATCAAATGAGTCGTTAAGGGGACAATTAATCAGACAATATTAATAAAACAGGAGACCACAACTCCCTTTGCAAGATCTTCTTAGAATAAACGAAAATGGATTTTTGTTTTAGTCCAAAACATAAGATATTCTCTAGCTGCCAAACAGAGACAGAAAAGAGTTTTTTTTTTTTTTTTTTTTTTTTTAACGAATCCTTTTTTTAGGGATTTTTTAACGAATCTCATAAATTGTCTTTTTTTTTTTTTTTTTGGCGAATATAATGCAAAACTTTACATCAAAAAATTGAAAGAACTTTACTGATCAGTCAAAAAAAAAATTTGCTAAGAAAGAAAAAAATTATTGATGTCATATTTTTCTTCATTATCACAATTGTTTATGCTATTAATAAAACAGAAAATGTCTGATCTATTTTTACTTGAAAGATGCGCTCAATTTTATTGATATCAACATGGACTCGACATTAGACAAGACTTATAATAAAGACTTATCGAGTGTTAAGTTTAGATACATTTTGAAAGACAAAAAAAAAAAAAAAAGAAAAAAAAAAGACATTCTTGTCATTGTACTATTTCATTTGTTGGTCTCTATTCTCCATTTACTCCAATTTTCAACCAAAGTGTTCAGCGATGGGAACACTTTTTTTTTTTTTAAGCTGAATAATGGGGCCAAGAATTGGATGGTTTTGGTTTAGTCATAAGTGGGTTAGGCCTTTTGAGGTAGAATAATGTTGTATAATATGGCTATGTCACATTTATTCGCCTACAATTAGGCACATGTTTCCTGCCAGTATATCACTATCATATTTGACAAGTGTGAAACATTTGATGGGCTTCACCTATAATGACTTCTAATCTGGCCGAAGCATGCAGAACCAAAAGCATTTTTTTTTCAATAGATTTTGCAACAAAAAGTCACTATTCACATTACCAAGGTTTTCAAACCAAACCCCACTCTTGTTTTTCCGTTCATATACACATGCATATAATTATAAATATAGCAATGTCTTAGTAGGGGTCACCTGATATCCTATCACTTAATTAAAGAGTCAATATTGGCCATACCAATCCCAATTGCATATCTGAAAATTTCAACCACTGCCGAATGTGGTGACTTATCGGTAGTGAACTATCGTTAAAGATTGGAGATTAAAGGTTCAAGTGTTAAGTAGTTCTTTTAGAGGTTTTAAATGTGAAGACTTGTTTTCTACCAGCCTAATACTTAAGAGAAAATACTTAAAACCAAGCCCATGTATCTATACTGTTTGTACATTTAGTGGGACTAAAATGGTACGATTCTAATTGAGTGGTAGGGTCTATTCCATATGATTTTCAGCAAACATTTCTGTCGATGAGCTCCTTCGGTAACGCCCCTTCCTGGATTATTTCCTTTAAAAAAATAAAAAAAAAGTTCAACGAGCAGTTGAAACATTTTTCCCGCCGGAGAAAAAGGAAAGAGTGTAAATTTTTGTGTATCATGTCAAAAAAGTTAGTTGGAGAGTTGGTGGGGTTTGGACCTTTGGTAGATATAAATAATTGACTTCCCCATATAAAATACATTTCATATACATAGCACGTTACACTTCTAGATAAAGTGTCATAAGTGGGAGACTATAGTTTTACTTTTCCCTTTTTTTTTTTTTTTTACTCTTGCCTAGGGAAGTCATTTAATTTCCACGTCCTATAAATTGGTTTTTTTTAATCTCCAACAGAACTACCATCAAGCCTCTCAGTTATATAACACTTCAAAAGACATCTTATTGTGGTGTAACAATGTGGGGTGTTTTAGTTACTATTTGGATGATACTACTTTGTAACGCCTTCATGCTTGTATTCACGTATCCTACCGTTTTTGCCAATGTGGACAATTCCCCCTCCCAAAACCACCACGCTAGCAACCGTTATCGGCGGCCGGTGTATCCACCGCCGCTGCCGATTTTACCAACTCCTCCGCATAAGAGGCCGTTCGCTCCACCGCTTCTGCCGCCTCCACCGCTACCTGCATGGTTCTATTTCTTCTCGCCACCGCCTCCTAGTCCACCGTATGCTCCACATTTTGCCCCTCCTTTACATCTATCACCACCTCACTACCGCCACCGCCGTCGCCGTCAACGTCGCCGCCACCGCCACCACCACGGGGGACAATTGCCATGAAGAGAAGAGAATAATATTGAAGCCTTAACTGCAGTACTGTATGGAAGTGGATTTCAACTTTTGTAGCAACAATCAATAGGATGTTGAAACGTTGACCATTGAAAGTAAAAAAAAAGATGAGACAAGAAAAACCGCAGCAACAAAGCTATTGTTTTAAAAACGACTTTTGCTTTGTGATTCCAAAGACGACTTGTAGTTCTCTCTCTAAAAAAAATGTCGTTTAACATTCTTAAAACGACTGGAAACTTAATTAATAACTCTTGGCTTCAACGGCAAGTCTTTTTTCTACTTTAAGCTATACATAAATGGAACTTTAAGGATAGGATTAAACTTAAAACCCCAAAATAGCCCTCCAACATTAGGGGCAAAGCTACAATGCATGCATTTTTCTTTTTAATTTTTCTTTTCTTTTTACAAATACCTGAAGACAGTACTAACGAGTAGGGCCTTTTTTTTTATTTTTTTATTTTTATATTATTTATTGAGAGAGTAGAAATGTCTTTTCATGCTGTATTACCTCGTGAGAAAACATAAAATTTCGTAATTTTTGTCTTTTATCACGTACTTCAATAATAAGTCTTTATTGTCATATATGATTTTAGCACAAACCAAAAATACAAATTTTTTTCCAGTTGTGCATTTGGGTCTTCTAATTGTTTGGACTTATAAATTTGGACTTATGAGTTTTAGATGTTAAAAGAAAAATTAAGATTGAACATGCTATAGAATTAATTTATTCCGAGTGTCTTTTAGGGTAATAATGGCTTTTTTGTAGTGTATTAGAATTAATTATTTGAAGCCATGTTTAAAACATCGATCTGGATTATAGGATAAGACTAGGAGAGAAGAAACCAAACTTAATATACAGAGCAAAAGCCAAATTGGGTGTTTTTATAAATGTAGTAAAATTTGTCAAATATTAGGTAGATTAGGTGTTTCAGTTTGGAGAGTCTAATGCTGTAGACTGAATCAAAGAGTACTTAACACTAAAACCTTAAACGACATGCCGTTTTGCTGAACGATATTAAAATTTTACACGAAACCCGATTTGTTCTTTATCAATAATGACGAACATACAGTATTAAAACAAAACCTGCATTTCGTTTCTTCATTAAAAATTGAAATTCTCTAGAGTAAAACTTTATCTTTAATTAACAAAAAAAAAAAAAAAAAACAAGAAAAAAGAGACTTTAGCTTTAAATGCCACGAAACATCATTATTATAAACTGAAGGAAAACAATGAATTTTTGCTGAAAAACTTCAATCTACGAATTAAAAGTTGCTTCCACCCGGACGACATTAAAATTCAGAAAACGATTCATTGTATATAATTTCACGTCAAGTCATTCTAACTCTGACCATCTCCAACGTCAGTGCTATATTTGTTGCAAGTATTAAAATACTATATATTTGTGTTATGTTATTGTTTCAAGTATATGAATGTTTTTTGGTTAGATGAAAAGGTTAATAAAGCATTGAATAATAGCAATTAAATGTTAAAATTTGACATTTACCATACTTTGATGGAAAATTGATAACAAATTTGTCACAAAATATAATAATGGCCAAATTTAGCATAGGAAACGATGCTAAATTCATGTTTTAATACCAAATTTTGGTACCTCACTGAAAAAATTGCTCTCTAATAGAGTATTAAGTGCCAAATTATCAAATTTTAAATTTTTGTTACTATTAATCGATGTCTTGACTTTCATATTTTTTCAGTATAATTATTGCTATTTCTAAATTATTAAAATAATAAAATTTATAACACTAGCATTTACATTTGCATGTTACAGTTAGCGAACGATGACATTAATTGGAAAACGAAGAACTACAAGTCGTTCAATATGTTTAATGTTATCGAACTCTACACAGAAACTGTCTTACAGCTACCTTTTAATGTAGACGACATGCCGTATGATCTACTACAGTTTCTTGTTAGTGTCGTTTAAACGTACGTAGACAAAAAACTACTTCTTCTTTTCTTTTTTCTTTGTCTTTATTAAAAACTTTAGACAACAAACTTGTAGCTAAGTGACGACGTGCCCTTTTTTATTCTTCTTATTTGAATTTGTACTTTTTTTTTTTTGGAGTGAAATTGCAGCAAATTGGTATGCTATTTACCCCAAATATATTTAAAATGTGCTATTTACCATAAATATTTTCAGAAAAATGCTATTTACCTCTTTCTTCCTAACAAACAAAATAGTTTTAATCACGATTACAAATGACGTACCATTAATTCTTCTTTGCTGGAAATTGGAAAATCGACATAAAATTTCTCTCTCTCTCTCTCTCTCTCTACACACACACACACACTCTGACATACACACATATCATTTCTGTCAAAGAGACAGAGAAACTAAAGATGACATAGTATATGTTTTTCGCTTATCTATACAAACCACATAAACATTTGACTTACAAACCTGATGTCGTTTTAATTATTCAACATCATCAGCCAACTCTCCAGATATGCGACATGTCGTTTCCTTTTGGAAAAACGAAGCCGCTTTACGTCTAATTAATCCCTTTCCTATCATCTATTTTCTTTTTTCTTTTTTCCCCTAAAAAAAAATTAAAAATATTTCTCTTTCTGGTCTTCTGTTGGTTTTCCGGCCATAAATATTGTTGTTTCCTAAACCAAAATCTACTCTTTTCAGGTCTATTATTCAAGTCAAAAAGACCACAAGAAAAAGAAAATAAAGGTGTCTAAAACTCTTGAAATCATATTTTATCTGTCAGCCAAGATCATGACTACTTGTACAGAGCTACACGCTAAGCGATTGCGTTGTCTTTTAAAACAGGAATAGGGCTTTGCATCTATATCAAACTCTCATCTCTACTATAAGCTTGAAAATTTGTCTTCTTCTCCACAACTTGTAACTTGGTTTTGCCTTAATTTGATGCCCTTAGACACGAAAGCCTCAATCATTAACTCAAACACAAATTTTAAAAATAATAATAATTATAATAACTCTGCGAAAACTTCTTAATATCAATCAATGATTATAAACACCCAAAAAAAAAAAAAAAAAAGAAACAACATCTTTTTAGTCAAAGATTGATTTTAGATCCCACAACATGGGAAGTCCTTTTGTTAATTCAAGCACTTCGTCACTAAAAAGCTAACTTTCTTATAAACTTTTTCTATGGCCTGAATAATCCAACAAACGGGTCAAAGATTCATTTTTTGAACACTACTCGTTCTTCAAAATCCAATCAAAGCAGCTTCTTTTGCTGCTCTTTTTCTTTTCTTTTTGTATTTTTTCGGGTATTTGGGACATTTGTCATTACTTTTGTTCTAGGTGATTATAATAGTATGAGGAAGTGGACCGTCCTTATTTGTTTTGTTTTGTTTTGTTTGTTTGTTTTTTTTCTTTTCTTTTCTTTCTAGAAAGAGTTGGAATTGTAATAGGTAAAGCTAATGAGAGAGTACTTAACATGTCAATTTGCAAGAGATTTTTGGCCATTTCCTTCTCTGCGTAGCGCTTTACAGCTAATTTTCTGGCTTTATTAGTAGTGGATGAGTTTTTTGCTTTTCAACTTCTTCTAATGGCGTCACTAAAATGGGTTAATGATCTTACACATTATATTCAAAGTTTTTTTTTTTTTTGGTTAAATAAAGTAGAAATTTTTCTAGATCCTAAGAAAGAAAAAAAAAATTGCAAGTTGCATTAATAATATTTCATTCACGGGATACAAGTACAAATCTTTGTGAACTAATTTTCTTCCTAAATTACTTATGAAATTTGAGTGTTAAATTGATGTGTCAATGGTAAATATTGGTATTTAAGTTTTTTTTTTTAAAGAGTGTTGTTTAATAGAGTGCTATCTTTAATATTAAATTTGACATATACTAAACTTGATGGCTAATCTTTCACAAAAAATAACATGATACACTGGAATCATAAAATCTCAAATATATTGTCTTAAAAAAAAATAATAATAAATATAACATTACATTTACATATGTACATTGGAGATGGTTTAAAATGGCATTATAAGCTCATTATTTATATTGTAAATATAACCAAAAAAAAAAAAAAGTTGTATATGCATTAGATAAAAAGTATGTGAATATATATATATATATATATATTTTTTTTTTTTTGAATTGTCGTGCTCTGAAGGCTATGAGGAGGTTAGCTAAGAAGCAGGTCCATTTCAATAATTGTTTTGGTCAAGTAATATCAATGGTCCGTGTGTTTGTCGAAATGCTTGTTTCACACTTAAAAAAAATAAAAAAATAAAAAAGTAAGAAGAAGAAGAGAAATGCTTGTTTCAAACGACAACAGATATGCCCTTAATTGCAATAATATTATGCCTTCGGTACTGCCTTATACGATAGGAAAGTGGGCAACTAGCTGTGTTGAAAAGAAGTGTATAAATTATTGGAGTTTGTGGAAAATGAATAAAGCACACATTTGGGAAAGTATTGGCCATTATGATCCAATCATATTACCTAATTTGTCTTGTTCCCTGATGATGTCTTATTACACTCTTCAACTTTTTCATCACGCAATCAATATATATGCAATACATGAGAACTAATTATTTCAGTCAATAATGGCTTTAATTTGTTCTGAATATAAAATATTACCTGATATTATCTTGAAAATCTGCTTACGAAATTGTTCCCTTATGGTGTTTCAGAAAATCTTTCACTACGTTTAAAAAAAAAAAAATGCCAAATTTATTTTGGCTGTTCATTTTCAATAATTGATTATTAATATTTAAAAGTTAGTATCATATCATTTTTCTTATTTACATGGTATATCTGTTTAACTCAGTCATTATCAAATTTAAACGATTGTTTAGACTATGACATGCCTCCTACGTAATTCAATTTTGATATACAATTTTTTTTTCTATTTTCATCAGTTAAAACAAATAAAAGCACTTCATGCGATTGATTAGTAATTTATTTGTCTAACATATATATTTTCAAACTCTACATCTTGTATATGAAATTACCGCTATATTATAATGCAATCACATTTGTAATTTGTCAATAATGAATAACCAATTTCTTCGAAACCTTAGGAAATCGATCGATCGACAAATACGTATCAATAATACTTAAAAATTAAACTGGATAGGATATGTAAATCACTATAGTAAGAATATTCTTGATACATCATGAGGGTAAATTATTTAGTATAGTATTGGAATAGAAATCTGAATCAATTCTCTCTTCAGATATGCTTGATATATGAATCTCATGATGGAACTTAGGTACTTGACGTAAATTCTAATGGAACTAAAAAAAGGTCCCCAGCCGCCCTATGTAAGCGTATCTATAATATGAAAGATCTGCTCAGTAGCACATGAGGAAAGAATTTAACTTTGACAAAAAAAAAAGATTGGATTACAGAAAGGAAGGAAAAAGAAAATGTCAACTAAATTATACGTACTTTCGACAACCACAACTTTCACAAAACAGTGTCTTACACACTATAAAAAATACGTAGAAGTGAAAAGTATAATAACATTACGTCTATTTAAAACAACAGTGTGTGTATATAGTAAGAAATTTACCAATAAGGAATTTATTTATTCCGAATCATGTGAAAAGGAATTGTAGGAAATATATTTTTGTGATTCTGTGAATGGGAAAGGAACTTGTACTCTTCATCCGAGTTGAAGTTCTTCCAAATCCAATGTCTGCATCATTTTCAAGCTACCAAATGGAAAGGAAAGGATCAAATATTAAGCTGATCCCTAGCTCTTGGTTTCTTTTCTTCTTTCTTATTATTATTTTTTTTTATACATTGTTTGTCGATTCCGGAAGGTTCAGATATTTCTCTTAACTCACCCCATCCTTATTAACTGTGGTTTTTTTTTCCCAACTTGATAAATCCTGAACCCACTCCAACGATGGTTTCTTTTCTTCCCAACGTAAAAACTATATAAGAATGTAAACCTAGTTGGGAAACTATTGGAATTTAATACGTGTTTATAAGTATATATATTTCTAAGGAACCCAACAACCCCAACAGAACAGTAAATTATAGCTAATTAATCAAACGATGACAACTAAGGACCAGCTCAACGAGTAGAAGTGAAGAGGTTTTAGTAGGAGCTCTTGGTTTCTAAATTTGAATGTGTTTTCAATATTTCTCTCTTAGACATAAATGAGAGACATAGACCCCAGATCATTTTTTAAAATTATATAAAAAATCAAACAATGACAAAAAATAATATTAATAATAATAATATGTTCACCCCACATGAAATAAATGCATGGAAAATCTACGCTATATTTAATATATCGTTCTTTATCACATTCGAGGTCCCAAATTAGGTTAAAATGTGGTAATAATTCAGATACCAGAGAAACATTTTTTTGTCAGTTGTATAAATCAAAGGATTCGATGGAGGGAATCAGGGCATATAGAAAAACCTCAGACTTAATTGGCAACATGAAAGGAAACTGAAGAACTAATAAGGGCCCGGCTGGCCTTTATTTGCCAACTGAATCAGAAGCTGATTCTTGTTTGCAGAGAGAGAGAGCTCTGATATGATGTTGACTTTTAGGCCCTGATCATTATCCATGTATGAGCCTATATATCCAAATTCCAATGTTCCCCTTCTGCCTTTAATTATTTTCTTCCACTCCTGTTGTTTTTACAGTTTAATTATGCGAATTTCTTATGGTTTTAATATATATATATATATATATATATATTTATATGTATATATGTATATAATGAAAGTATATTAATCATAGTGCTTCAGATTCGGACAGCAATGCAAGGTGTAGGGGAATTTTATAGTTGAATCCCTAGATGACGTTGTTAAAGCACCTTTGCAAAACCTGAAAATTCGTTGGGGCCTCAAATGCAATTACTTTGAATTTTGAAACATACTTCTATAATGGAAGTCGTCCTATTTATTTATTATATTGTTCTCATTAATTTTTTAATTATTTGTTCCCTAAAAAAATTAGCTTCCGTTTAATTCGCTGATTGGAGATGAAATTTTTGAGTTGTAGTTGATTAACTTTTCAAAAATTATAATTTTTGTTGACTTTCTAAAAAAAACAAAAACAAAAACTGAGATAAAAATTTTGAGTTGGAAATGACAAACCAAATGCACCCTTAATCTAGGCTTAGGAAAATGTTTTTTTATTAAAAAAATACTTGCGGCATAATTTATATGAAAACAATCACGACGAGATGATTAGTGTATATATATTAGCCAAGTGATTGTAAATATAATTGGTAATTACATATTTGACTCTATCAGAAGATTTAGAATTTAAATCATCTCACGTGTCCAAGTTAATATAATTGGTTAATTTAGGCTGATCTTTTGAATTTTTTTTGGGTGGGGTTGTCTCTTTTTCTAATTAAATAGATAATAATATGAGAAGAAAAGAGAAGAAGAAGATATCAAATAATCATTAAACTAAATTCCAACCTAATTCGACACTCGAACAATGTTCATGCAAATGGAAATTAATTGGTTGAGAAATAAAAATAACTAAAAGTCTACCAAACCATGTACCCTAATCTTCTAGAGAGGGATCTTACAGTGTACACATAATACACGCTAATCGTGAACTATATATGTCAATAATTAATGAGTAAATGAATCGTCTAGCAAGATATATAATTAAACAAAATAAAATGGCATTAACGTTGATGGAAACATTAGTGGTACATGTCACATTATTAATTAACCTGAACAAATGCTTAAGCATATTTAATTAATAAGTACTAAGGAGCAAGCTAGGTAGCTTTGCCCGATTTTTTCATTATTAGATCTTTCAAGAAGTGGAGGTGACATTTTCTATCCTCGTCATTTTGCATTCAATCTTATTTTATAATTGCCAACACGAAATGATCTTTATATCTTTCATATTCTCTTTTCATCATCCATATCCAACTATTTATACATATATATACATGTATATATGTATGTAGTGAGTCCAAAATTATTTTCAACAACAGAGAATTGCATCATCTTAATATCCCACCACATGCCCTACTTTTCTCTACTAGTCCACTCTCCATCTCAACCTCACTTACGTATATCCGAAATTTTTTTTTTATTTTTAATTTTTAAAGGAAAAATATTTCGTCAGAACAGAGGCTTGTGTTAATCATTTGAGTGCTCTACAAT
This sequence comes from Ficus carica, assembly GCA_009761775.1. Classification (NCBI taxonomy): domain Eukaryota; kingdom Viridiplantae; phylum Streptophyta; class Magnoliopsida; order Rosales; family Moraceae; genus Ficus; species Ficus carica. The sequence goes on along the minus strand of CM019745.1, from coordinate 5,078,513 downwards.
ACTCTTTACACTGCCCTCTCACCCCAAATTATATGAATTAATATTGCACCCTTGTATATATATATATATATACACACACATGTCAAGGCCATGCATATTGGTGCAATTCTTTCTGGCAGATCATCAATAAGTTTATAATATTATTGCGTCATATATGAAACTCTCCCAAAATTAATTCTTCAGATGTAGAGCTATTCGAAAACGAAATGTCTAGTGGGTAAGTGGACCTCGTCGGAAAAAGGCAAGTTTTTGTTACCAAAATGGCTACACCATTAACCTTATAGTGGGCTTACGTATCCATATTTAATTACCAAAGAAACAAAAGCTATACTAGAATAAACCATGTAATGGAAGAGATCTCCCTTAAAAAAAGGAAAAAAAAAAAAAAAAAGAGATTTAAAGTAAAAATATTAAAGTGATAAGTAATATTGTTCTAGAATTAATGTAAAAGCAATTACCGTGGATAGAGTAGTGGCCAGTGGGAAAATGGGCCACTCCGCCATGGGTAATTCCCACCAAAGGAGACGCGACACCCCCCTCCCCCCCCCCCAACTTTGGGAAGTATCTGGTGGTGGTATTGCTGGCGTTTACACGTCAATGGCGCCACTGGTTCGAACAGTGGTTGTGTGTATTTTCGCATCAAGTTGAGGCGGAAATACGCTGATCATATACTAAAAAGTCATCTTACATTATCAATATTGCGTGTAATTTAACCGTTAGATTTTCATCATCTTCCGTTGAATGGTTCTCTGTTTATTTTGATATATCTTTTTCATTCTTATATAGTTTAACAAACTATAATTATTATTCCACAAGGTATATTTTTTGGTGAGGTTGTGCTATAAGAACACGGCCAATTCTATTTTAAACTTTTTGATATTAAGGATCCATTTGGATCACGAATTGGAATTGGAATTGAAATTTTGAAGGTTTTTTTTTTTTTTAATTAAAAATGAGAGATTGTTTGAAAATGTGAACTGAGTTGTGTGTATGTACGCATTTAACTTGGGGAGATAAGCATTAGTCAGGTACTAAAAAGATATCTTTACATATTGATACAGCGTCATAAACTTATAATTTAGTTGTTATATTTTCATAAAATTCCATTTATTTTATATATCTTTTTCATTCTAATATAGTTTTGATATATATATATATAGCGATATATAGTTTGATAGTCTAGGATTATATTGCATCGATAAATTAATTTTTTTGGCTGAGTAGTGTTATAAAAATGCCAATTTTATTGATACCAACTAATACAGTGATTAGTTGTAGTGATCTTTTTTACAAGTGATAAAAATTAACGTTCCTGAATTTTATTTTTTATTTTATTTTTTGGTATCCCATCATATAAAACTCTCCTTTTAAAAAAGAAAAAGAAAGAAAGAAAGAAATGACGAAATAAATTAGTTTTGGAATTATTATTGAGTCGAGGGTCACGTGCGAAAATGGGGGTACTAGACTTCCCACTAGTAGTGTCTGCAGCTAAGGACCAAGAATCCCACAAAATGGAATCCAACAGCCTAATTTGATTCCCACCTCCCAATTTGTTGGGATTCTTTAATTCTTGTTCGGTGGATTTGTTGGTATTCTTGGGGTACGTGTGTTCATACTTTGATGGATTCTTCTCACGTTTTGCTTCCTGACTCATTCTTCATCTCTTTGTTCTTCAGGAATTTTGTGTAAGTTTGAGTTAAGATTTGTAAGTTTAAATAGTGATTTTGGTTGACTTTTTCAGAAAAGACAAAAAACTTTTGGGAAAAAAAAGATAAAATTGAGTTAAAATTTTTGGGTTTAAATTTTAACTCCAAACTAACCCTAAAGTCTCCTATATAAGTATGTGTGTGTGTATTATATATATATATATATATATACTCTTTTCTTTGGACTGATTAAACTACTACACTTGATTTATAATCCATCACAAGTTATCCGCCATCATCACCTATATATATATATAATATTATCCCTTCTCATCTCTCCTTTAATTAGTACCAATAACATGCAAATTATTTTAGTACAAGACTAGGAAAAGCTTAAATATTTATGCAATAATGGTTTGGCGCACCATTTATATAATAATTTTTATCTTTAGTAATTTGGTAATGCTAACAGATGGGTTAGTAAAGTGTTCATTCTCCTCACATATGATTTGAGTTCAAGTCATTCTCACTGTATTTATCGGGGTATATGGCAAGAAAAATTATAGTATATACCATGCGGAATCACCGAGACTCTAGGGTTATCTGAGTACTCCAACTTATTCTCCTATAAGCTTTAATTTTAGCAAAATAAATTTATTGTGATGTTGATTTCTGTTTCTAGCTGGAAAATATTTCAAAACGAATATGTGAGAGGAAATATATGCATGTAGTGATAGCAAGCACAGCCTAACGATAATTTTACACTTGAATCTATCGTATGGTGTGGTATTTGAGTCCCCATCCTAAATTTAATATATGCGTGCACGAACTTTATTCCTTTGATATTCAAATATTATGCAATAATTTACATATCAATTTTGCCTTGAATATTTTGCACTCATTTGATTCCTGTTTTCTTCATGTAGAAACATTTTCTCTCCTTTCTAGGAGAGAATGCATCTAACGTGATAAAAGGATTTAGTGCCGTCCATTATAAGTAAAAAGGCATTTATGAAATTATATATATATATATATATATTTGGTAGGCTAACCGAACTAAATCACGTAGAGAGTTCGTGAACAAATTAAGAATTAAAGCAAGCATTTGACAAATCTAGTAAAGTGATACTTGCCGTCTTCCAAGATAAAGATGAATGTCGTTATATATAGGCACATTTATATCTATCTTACATAATAAGTATACCATAGTATGGACAAAGTATTTGATGTTATACATTTAAAATAAAATGTATGATAGTTTAAGGAAAAGATTATTGGAGAAAAATGTCAGAAGATAAACAAATTAAAATGAAATATATAAAAGTTTAAAAAGATTTAAAAGGGTAAAATTGTAAAAAGATAAACATAATACAAAAGAAGAGGACAAAAAGGTGGGGGGAGGACAAAAGTTAAAAAAAAAAGAAAAAAGAAAGGAATCATATTTGTGTACACATATAAGTCATATAAAGAGTGAACATTCACTCTTTTATATATATATTAAAATTAAGTTTAAGATATATATCGTAATATATATCTATATATACAAATATATAGAGTGGAAAAGAAGATTTAAGGGTCACGCAACCAAAGTAGTGCTAGAGAATAAGCATTGAATTGCTGGAATATACTGTTTAAATAATCACGTAATAATTAATATTAGAGAAGATTTCATGCCAATAAGGCCAATTCCCATATGCGTGTTTTGGGACACAAAAATTAATGAAGGCCAGCAACGTATTGGTGACTGGAGAGTCATACCTGCACGAGTACTACTTAGTGCTACGTTACTCGAAAGTAATTATTTATTAAAAAAAAATTCTTTACTTTTCCTGGGTAAAAACACCTTACTTTTGGTTGAAGAAACTTGACACCAATAAAGACTTTTAAAAAAAAAAAAACATTTAAAAAATTCATCTTTTAGAATTGAAATGAACAATTTTTATATTTTTCACTTTTATTACTTGTTCAATAGTAGGTGAAATTTTCACCCATGATTTGATTAAACTTTTGTAACGAGAATTTCAATATATATATAGGCCTCTAATCTTCGCTGTCCATATGGCTATGGGCAGTCCCATTGGTTCCTGTTAACAATCAAACTGAATCATATATAATAATAAATCAGTAAATCACAGTCACGTACGAATGAAATATTGTTAATTGTGAGTCAATTCTTGTCATTTTCACAAACACGAAGTCCACTCGTAATATATCTGTCTTTTCCTTCCTCTTTATAGTCTCTCCTCGTCCCAAAACCTAATTATATATATATATATATATATATATATGTTTTTAATATGGATCATGCAAATTAAAATAAAATGCATGAATAAAATAATACAAACGTTGCACCGACACACGAAGTTGGCAATCCCCTGTACATATATATAATATGTAGGTATATATTTATAACGAGTTGAGCCTAATGCAGTCTTTAACTTTCTTTTGCTGTCAATCATACAGCTGTTGCAGGATTTAAGGCTAATTTCAAGCACAAATGACAGGCGTTAAATTTGGTTGTACTTTTGATTTAGCAGCGATCAGGAGTGGAGGACTAAACATAGACTCTCGTGACTGTTTCCACAAGCATATATAAAGAGTCACTTTAATTTCTTATCTATACATATATGATATATATATATATATATTAAGTTTTTTGGACTAAAATATTTTTTTATTTTTTTTGTCCTTCTATTTTCTTTTTCTTTTTTATCTTTTGCCCCAATTTTTTTAATTTTTCATTTTAATCTCTTTTTTTTTTTATTGATATACTTTTAACATTTTAATCCTTATAACTTTTTGGTCTTTTCTCATACCTTCTTCTTTCTTTCTTTTTTTCCCGTGTACTTTGTTAATTTTTTTTGGTGAAAAACTTTTTTTTTTAATTTTTGTTGTCCATTAGTTTTTCTTCTTTTTTTTTTTTGGCCCAATTTTTAATTTTTTTTTATTTTAGTCCTTTCTTTTGTATTGATATATTTTTAACATTTAAATCCTTTTATCTTTTGGTGTTTTTTTCATGTTTTTTTCTTTTCATCTTATTATTTTTTTGTATTGGTATACTTTCCATATTTTAGTGCTTTTATCTTTTTGGTCTTTTTTCATGCCTCATTTTATTTTTTATTTTTAGGTACTTTGTTCATTTTTTAGCAAAAACTTTTTTTATTTTTTTGGTCCTTTAGTTTTCTTTTCTTTTTCCTTTGGCCCAAATTTTTTTATTTTTTCATTTTAGTCTTTTTATTATTATTTTTTGTATTAGTATATTTTTAACATTTTAGTCATTTTATCATGTAGGTGTTTTTTTATGCCTATTTTTTTAATGTTCAAGTACTTTGTTGATTTTTTTTTTTTTTGTCTAATATTACTTAAATGTTTTTTCTTATTTAGATAATTTTTCTCAAATATATCCAATCGTATATTTTGCACGTACTTTAAACTAGTACCAATATATGACACAAAATGGGTCCAAAGAGCTAAAAATGTATTCTTTGTATAAAAAAAAAAAAAAAAATCAAAAATTGGAAAATGCTACATATTATTCACGGTCATACTCAAAACCTTTCAGATTCTCAGTATTTGAGGAAAAATACTAAAAGCAAATATTTAACCTTTCAGATTCTGACACACATGATTCGGTTAAAGCCTCATAGAAATATATATAAGTGCTCAAATTCAACCAAATATGTATGTATATATATATATATATATAAGTGCTCAAATAAAAATAGTTGATATTTTCGATTAAATCAATTAGCTGGGTTTATGAATTTTATAAAGAGTTATAAAAAGACTCCTCCGACCCAGTCTTTTCATTTTTGTTTTCAGAACTTAATTAAATAATAATAATTGTATGGAATAAAGATATCTAACTGATATTTGAAAGTATGGTATAAATATTTGGTGATAAAAGCCAACAATGTTTTTTTTAATTATTTCGTAGAAACGTCATTTGGGTGACTCGGTGAAGCTGTACATTTTATTTACAACTATATACAATATTGAAATATAATATTATTATGACCTACCTCCTAATAGTTTATGTGTTGGGGAGATTAATAAACTAAATTGGTATTAAAATAAGAGTTATTGACTTCAAACTCTTACAATTGTATTATTTTATTATCATTCATATGATGTGTTATTGATTAAAGTAAAAAGAATATATACATTTAAAAAAGAGAGACTATAGTAGAATCTCTTTTAGAGACACTATTAGTAGTTATCCATCTAAGGGTTAATATTAAGTTACTTTTTAAGCGTACGGCTATGATTTTGATATCAAATCTCCTATCTTTTTCCTTAAAAAAAAATCCACACACTATCTCTCATTTCTTTATCTCTCTTCTTCACCGCTACACTCTCTCTCTCCTCTATTTCTCTCTCTTCTTCACCGCCGGTGACGGCGTGAATGGGTGCGCGATGGCCTGCGTGCTGAGGTGGGGGGAGGGGCGTTGGGCGTGTTGGCCAGTGACGGCGCAATGGCCGGCATGTGTTGCGTGAAATCTCGCAAGTGTACGGGTCGCACAAGTAATAAAATGATAAATAAGGTTGTCGATTCCACGAGAATTGTGTTTAAATTTAAATTAATTACCGAAATTCATTAACACTAGGATTATTTGAACAACCGATTGAAAAATAACAAAAATACAAATTAAACTAAATAAAGTAAATTAAAATGACCGATAATAACAACATATTAAATTTAATATTAACCTAAATAAAATTACATAAAATTGAATAAAATAACAAAAACTATTATAAATTAAAAATAAGCAAAATTCAACACAACAAACTTAAAACTAATTAAATTGCTCAAAAATATAGTCAATTTACATGCGTAAAAAAGGTAAAATAACTCTAGTTTATTAAATTATCAGTGTGCTGGGGATGGGGGGCTATTGGGCGTGCTGGTCGGTGACGGTGCGAATGGGTGAGTGGTGGCCGGCAGAGGGGGTGAGGCGGTTAGGCGTACTGGCCGGTGATGGCATGATGGCCAACGTGTTGTGTGGGTTGGTTCTCTCCTCTCTCTCTCTCTCTTCTTCACCACCACACAATCTCTCTCCTTTCTTTCTCTCTCTTTTTCACCGCCGGTGACAGCGCGAGTGGGTGCGCGATGGCCGGTGTGCTGAGGTGTGTTGATGGGCCGGTTAGGCGTGCTTGCTGACATCCATGGAGATTACTTTTTTGTCTTACAAATTTTTTTTTTTTTGTCATCCTATGTACCAGTGCCTATTTTGTCCACGATATACCTTCAATATCTTAACCATTAAATCAAATCTGAATGATTTAAAAATGATTACTACTGATAACTAAAAGAGGTTTTACTACAAATTTTTACCAAGAATTAAAATCATAATTCTTTTCTTTAAAAGGGTAAAAATGGTGTTTTCAGATATTCGTAATATTTTTTATCAGCATTTAAAAAAATATATATTTATCAGCCCTTTTACTCTAACCTTTATGACTTGATTAAAAGCCAATATTGTGCAATGAATATAACGACCGCAATTTTCTTACATATTATTTTATTATGAGAAAAATCATTTGAAATTGATTAGAAGACAAACTTGTGTCTAAAACTATTTTTTCTACTCCAATTGCTTGTTTAATTTTTTTAATTTAATTGCTTGTTCAATAATTGATTTACCTCAAGCGGTTGTTATAATTTAATTAGCAGGTACTTTTTACACAAAATTAAAACATTTAAGATTCCTTTTCTATCTCCGAATAATTTATATAAACTTTCTTTCCAATAAAACAAAAGCAAACGTAAGAGTCCTTTTTTTTTTTTTTTTTTTTGGGTAATTTTAAAGGAAACAAAAAAGAAAAAGACAAATACACGCTCTTTTTTTCAGTGAGAAGAATAGACAAATACAAGCCTTGAGCGTTGGAGATTCTTGTCTATCTTCGTAGTTCCACTTACGGGGGACGTTATATATACCAGATATATTCACCCTCTTTTAATTCATACATTCAATTCTGAATTTTCGGATTCTCTCACTCTCTTTCCTCTCTGTTTCTCTCTCTTAATCTCATCTCTCCATCAATGGCGCTCCGTAAAATGCTAGCGAAGCGCCTAATCGACGTTGGCAGAGTAACGTCAGCGCCGGTGACTCTACAGCACTCTCCGATCACATCCTCGCCGTCGATCCAGACCGATGTTACCGCCACCGCCGCAAAAGCGAACTTCCACCGGGAGTACCTGACGTCGCCGGACTCCTCAGAGAAAGGCTTTTTCCGGCGATTCCTCCACCGGAGAGCTCAGGACCAGTCGACTGCGAAACTCCCGGAGTTTCTCTCCCTACCGGTAGGAGAAAAACTCCGGGAGAAGCTCCGAGTCGCCGACATTACCTCCGATCGCCTCCGACTAGACTGCCTCAGCCCTCCGGCGTCGGACCGTGCAGCCGGAGATCCTCTGTTTGGCTTATCGGTGAGCGACGCGAGGAAGATTCTGAGGCTTGCTCAAGTTGAGAAGCTGAAATCGAAGCTCAGAGAGATTCCGGAAAGCTCGATAAAGTATTCCGAGTTCTTTCGGATTTGCGTCGAAGGTTGCGAGAACGAAGATCAAGGTGCGGAGTTCGCGAAGATGATGGATGAATCCGGAAACGTCATCGTTTTGGGGAACGTCGTTTTTCTCCGTCCAGAACAGGTACTGAAACGTTATCCGATTGTCGTTTCACAGTTTTTTGCCCTTTTTTTCTTATTGCTTTGAATGTCGTTTTGAAGTTATATTGACAAATCGCCGTTTTGGATACTGACGTGGCATATAAACGTATACATATCCTCTTCTTTGCTTTTCCGTTTATTTATTGCCTTCCAAAAATAATGCATATTTTTTTATACTCCGTTTAATAAATTAGTTTAATTTTAAATAAATCGTATTTTTTTATCTCAAGTTTTTTTTTCTGAAAAGTAATAAAATTTATAATTAATTTTTAAAAAATCAATCAACTCTAACTTAAAAATTTAATTTCTAAAGACTAAATTTTCTTTTAGGGAAGTATTTCTTTTTTAAGCTTCTGAAAAAATATTTCAATTGCGTCCAATTAATGTTTAATAAAAAAGATCACAAAGAAAACGCATTAACTAATTCAGTCATCGATAATTTCAATTTTCTTTACCTTTACGTGAGTAACACAAACAATTTGCCTACCGGCCACGTATAAAACGTATAGAAATAAGATGGTGTAACAAAACACCAAATTTATTAGGTTTTCTATTTTTTTTTGTAAAAATGCAACAACAAATAATTTATTTGTTAAAAACTAATATCATATATCTTTTAAAAGTTCTTTTTTTTTTTCTTTTAAACTTAAAGGTGGGATGATTCAACCACTACATCTTATAGTCATATATAAAATTTCTACTATATGATATTTACGGTTACATCCTTTTAAAGTTATAATCATGTGAAATGAATAACATATTACACGTCTTTTATTTTATATGTTATAGTATAATATTGGCAAAAACAGACCCGGAGTCATAGTTTAAAGACATCGCCCACTTACTCCCTTATTAAAAAAAAAAATAATAATAATAATAAATTCATCCACTTACGAGAAATAAGACGAAACCATCGCTAAATTACTAAGAATATTTCATTTCCAGGGTCCATTATTAACGATTATAAACTTTTCCTAATACTATAGGTGGCGAAATCCATGGAGAGCATAATTTCCCAATCAATAGCAACTCCAAACGATCCAAGAAGAAAAGAACTAAAACAACTGGAGAGGCAAAAGGCACTTATAGACCAGAAGGCAAGAGAACAGGTCCGAGGCGAACTCTACTGTGGGCTGGGCTTTATCTTGGCCCAAACCCTAGCCGCCATGAGGCTCACGTTTTGGGAGCTGAGCTGGGACGTTATGGAGCCCATTTGCTTCTTCGTTACCTCGATCCATTTCGCTTTGGGCTACACCTTCTTTCTCAGGACGTCCACGGAGCCCACTTTCCAAGGCTACTTTCAGCGTCGTTTTGTGGTCAAGCAAAAACGACTCATGGTGATCCACAACTTCGATGTGGAAAGGTACACCCAGCTTCGGAAGGCCTTTTGCCCTACGCCGTCCGATCATAATCATGATTGCCTTTCGTCGTTTCATCATCAAGAAGGATCTAATTTTCTCTGCCGTTAATCGTAATCGTTGAAAAAGGATCTTCTGTATATATTCTAGAAATAAGGAATATATACGTGAGACTTGAGAGAAGCCAAAATTTTTTACTTATGAAAACGTGAAAGTACCTAGGTAGAGTTGAGGATGTTAAAATTGTAAATTTTTAGTTTTATGGATCATGAAAGAATGGTTTTGGATCCATATGTATGTATGCGTGTAGGCATGGAGACGCAATTACTTCGATCGATTATAGTGCCTAGCTCACACACAATTCCTCTCTCTCTCTCTCTCTCTCTCTCTCTCTGTCGTTTCGTCTTTCTTATCGTTTTTGATAATTCTGTTTTCATTTATTATTGTTAGAACAATTTTTGTCGTGTTAGTCTGTGTCATTTCTAAATCCTTGTCGTTTTCTCTTGATTTCCCTTTTTTTTTTTTTTTTTTTTTTGCTTTATTGTCTATTTGCAGTCTATGTAGTTTTTATTCTTGCTCAAGTGTTCTATTGTAGTTTTTAAGTTAGCATATGTTTCTTTGTACTTAATATCATGTTCATGTCGTTTTAATAGATAATTATCGTTTCATACTTAATGTCGTTTTTACGGACTTGTCAATTGTCTGTCGTTTTTTGTACCTTAGTCGTTTTTCTGTTACATGTCGTTTTCCAGAATGACAGGTTTGGTAAACTTTTTATCGAATTAGACTTGGTTGAGTAATGTTGGGTAGGTAATATATTAACAGTGAAAGCATAATCTCTCATCATTCCGCAACCTGTTTGTGCATGAATATGATTTAGGCCAGTGAGTGAATAAAATTTCATACTTTTCTGTCAGATTACTAGACATGGTATGTTCTCATATCATAAGCCTAACCAATCGGGGATAAGGTAAAAAGGAAAGACGGTCATTGATCTATGTCAGACGGAGTTTTTGCTTTCTTTTCTTTTCTTTTTCAAAGAATGCGGAGTTTTATCTTATTTAAAATAGAAACAGTAATTTTTAAGTAAGTGTTTAAAATTATATTTTTTTAATACCTTAATAGGTTAAATTGATTTTAAAATATATTAATAATTAGTAAAAGTGTTAGAACAAAGTTTTAATTTCTTGATAAAACTTTAATATAGGTTTCAAAGTCTATTCATAAAAACTTTTTTTTTAAATAACATCTTATGGCTTAACTGAAAACTCTATTTGATATAAAACACAATTTTAATTGATCATCTAAATACTTTCAGAAGTAATTATTAATTTAGAAACCTAGAAAAAGAAGTTCTGCTAAGCGGACTCTCCATCCCCCTCCTCTCTTAGTGCTCTAAACACATAAAAATAAATTAATAAACTAAAGAAAAAACCCATCCTCTGTTAATGCCGAGGAGCATAATCAGGTTTTGAATAGGAAAAAAAAAAAAAAACACACGTATTGTCGTTTAACATGCGCAGGACAACAACACGAAAGTCTCCATTGTTTCTTGGAAAAATTATTAAAATAATAAATAAACCACAGCTCAATGAAAGAGGAAAAGGACAAAATAAAAGGTTGAAAAACAAAAATTTTGACCCCTTATTCTCTCTTATATATACACTTTTTTTTTTTTTTTTTGGAGGACTGTTATATATGCAACGTGATGTATATATTCTTTTTTATCTGCCATAATTTAGGAAAATATAGCAAATAAGGAAACTAGTTAATTTATTAAAAGCAACATAATAAAAAGAAAAGGAAACTATATTCTTTCTGCTTTGAGCAGCTACTATAACTTGCAGATATGTACTCTGTACACAAAATTAAAATGTAGATTCCTTTTTCTTACCGAAGATTCTATATAAACTCTCTCTTCAATTAGACAAAAGTAAACGTAATAGATTTTATTCATTTAGAGAAACTAATTGAAAAGACAAATACAGGCCTGGACGTTTTATGTAGCATACGAGATTCACCATCAATTTAAAAAAATTATTCATACATATATATATTCATACATCGAACACTGAATTTTCGGATCCTCTCTCTCTCTACTCTCTGTTTCTCTCTCTCTTTATCTCATCTCTTCATCAATGGCGCTCCGCAAAATGCTCGCGAAGCGTCTACTCGACGGTCGTAGAGAAACGTCACGGCCAGTGACTCTACAACACTCTCCAATCACATCCTCGCCGCCATTCCAGACCGATTTTCCCGCCACCGCCGCAAAAGAGAGCTGCCCACGGGAGTACCTGACGTCGCCGGACTCCTCAGATAAAGGATTTTTCCGGCGATTGCTCCACCGGAGAGCTCAATACCAGTCAGCGGCAAAACTCCCGGAGTTCCTCACCCAACCGGTGGGAGAAAAACTCCGGGAGAATCTCCGAGTCACCGACATTACCTCCGATCGCCTCCGACTGGACTCCCTCAGTCCTCCGGCGCCGGAACCGGCTGCCGGATATTTTCTGTTTGGCTTATCGGTGAGCGACGCGAGGAAGATTCTGAAGCTTGCTCAAGTTGGGAAACTGAAAGCGAAGCTCGGAGAGATTCCTGAAAGCTCGATTTCGTATTCCGAGTTCTTTCGGATCTGCGTGGAAAGTTGCGAGAACGAAGAACAAGGTGCAGAGTTCGCGAAGATAATGGATGAATGGGGAAACTTCACCGTTTTGGGGAACGTCGTTTATCTCCGTCCAGAACAGGTATAGAAACTTTCCTTCTTCCGAATATATGTCGTTTCGTAGTTATCTTGTCAAATAGCCATTTTAGATACTGATGTTGAATAATTAAGTGCGTTTGATTTATGATTTTGATTTGGTTTGGTTGTGTTTGAATATCTAAAGGACAACAAAGATCACGAGGAAAACGCATTAACTAATTCAGTTTTCAATAACATTAGTTTTTCTTTGCCTTTACGTAACATACACAGAAACAATTTAGCCATAGAAAACAAATATCCAACGAGGAAGGTTTCTCCATGAAACACGGGTCCTATGAATACAAATTTTTTACAAAACATGTACTTATTTAAGGAAAAAAAAAAAAACAACAACAACTCTCAAGTTTTAAATATTGGAACTTCTATCCAAATTCCTCTCATTTCACTCAATAAAATTATACCCTATTTAATTGACCATTTTGAGTTAGAATTTTTAGAAGCTAGTTAAGAAATTAGTTGATTTTTTATTTTAAATTAAATTGAAAATTTTAGATTAGAGTTGGTGAACTAAACAAATCATAGTATAAGATTTGTTCTTACCAATGGACAGAAAGTCAGACCAATAGTTTAAAATAACATCATCAACTAAATAACTAATAATACCCCTATCCTGCCACCATTAATAACCATTTTAAAACTTTTCCAAATATTACATGTGGTGAAATCCATGGAGAGCGGAACTCGCCAATCAATGGCAACTGGCAACGACACAAGAAGAAAGGAACTAGAACAAATGGAGAAGCAAAAGGCAATTATCAAGAGAACAGGTCCAAGGCGAGCTTTATTGTGGAATGGGCTTTGTAATGGCCCAAAATCTCGCAGCCATTAGGCTCACGTTTTGGGATCTAAGCGGGGACGTGTTGGAGCCCATTTGCTTCTTTGTGACCACGATCCATTTCAATCTGTGCTTCGCCTTCTTTATCCGGACCTCCACGGAGCCCACTTTCCAAGGCTACTTTCAGCGTCGTTTTGTGGCCAAGCGAAAGCGGCTCATGGAGATCCACGGCTTCGATGTGGAAAAGTACACCCAGCTTCGTAAGGCCTTTTACCCAACGTCGTCTGATCATCTTCATCGTCGTTTTCACCATGAAGGAGGTAATTTAATCGGTGCCGTTTGATCATAATCGTTGAAAAGATTTCAGTACGCATCATTCTAGTAGTTATATTCTTTAGAGTTGAGAGCAGCCAAATTTTGACCGATTGAAAACATGAAAAGTAGAGTTTTTTTTTTTTTCCTTTTTATAGTTTGAAGTTAGGAGATTCAAACTTTACATCTTGTTATAAAATCAGGTGTGAATTTATCGTTAGATTATGTCTACAACTATGTACTTAGGAGAGTTAACTTATATCAAAATTGTAAATTTTTGGTTGATGATCATGGATGAATGGTTTGGATCTGGTCCCAATATCGGATAATCAGTTTTATTATTTTATTTAGACATTACATTATGAGCTAGTGCCTGGTGTTCAAAATAAAAATAAAAACACTAGTGCCTGACTTAAACACTCTTCTTCTTCTACTCTCTCTCTCTGGTTTTTGTTTTTGTCTTTTTATCGTTGCTGAATTGTCTTTTTGGTAGGTTTGTGTTTCGTGCCGTTTTTCAGCTCTTGCTGTGTTTCGTTTATTCTCATTTTTACAAGTGCTTGCTTTTCAGTCGGTGTCGTTTTCAAGTTCTTGTCGTTTTTCTTTTTCTTTTTGTTTGGTGCTTTTCTGTCCATTTGCGGTTCATGTCGTTTATATTTTATGTATTCTACTGTCATTTTTTCAGTTAGCATCGTTTATGGTCTTCTATTGACCTATTTTGCAGTTAATGTCGTTAATGATGGTTTATTTTGGTTTAAGTGATCTATTGTCGTTTTCGTCTGTTCTTTGATGTCGTTTTCCAAATTGGTGTCGTTTTGCAAAATATTTTTATCGTATTAGATGAATAATCACTAATCTCTAATCATTTGTTGCACTGAAACATGTATAAATGAACATGATTTGGACCAACGAGTGCATAAAAGGTGACACAACTAATAACCATCTCCCTCTGTTGATGCTCTAAAAACACAAAAATAAATAAACAAACAAAAGATAAATTCCATCCCCTTTCAATACCTACTAGCACAAACAGATTTTGATTATTTAAAGAAAAAACATATTGTCATTCAAATTAATAAAATAATAAATAAACCACAGCCCAACGTAATAGGAGGAAGACGATTTTATATATTTGCCCTTTTGGGTTTGGCTTTTAAGATTAATTGCATTCAAATTAAAAGGAAAAAGGGCATTAAAAGGTAAAAGAATAGCCTATGGAAATTGGAATAATAACTTGTGTCAGTTTCTGCATGGAGAAGACATATGAATAGCTGTACGACTAGCATAATTATTACTTGATGCTGAAGCAGTCATAATATATACTCATAAGACAAGTAAGTGCATGTTTAAAAGACAAATCCACGCCATTTTGTTCTTTCTTTTGCCCCTTCAGTTGTCTAAAACAGAGGTTGCAAATATGCTATTGCCTAATAACTTGCCGTAATTCATTATGCCAAAACCAAAATAAAATTGTTTTGACACATGACAAAAATGTACCCACCAAAAAGAAAAGGAAGTGAAGCTCGTTGATTCGCATGTTAGGACTCACGCGATTTGAATCTAAAAGACAGGAAAAAAAAATTTTGAATTTTAAACTACAAGGGGAGACGAAAGTAAAAATAGTGACAACAATGCTTTAAAAAGACATATTTATGTTTTTTACCCTCTCTTAATTCGGAAATGTGCTTTTTTAAGGGGTAATTTTACAAATCACCCCCAAGCAAAGGTTGAAAATTGTCAGATTCAAGAGAAGAAGGGACGCAAACCATTAACTACAACTTCAAACTAGTGGGCCGCTGGGCCTTTAAGCTGTAAGAGCAAGAACTTGTAGGTGATATATATATATATATATATATATATTTTTTGTTCCAAAGCCAGTCAAGTTGCTAGTGTTGCGACTTGCGAGTCTAGTGCATTATTGTCCCTTTACGTTGGGGGTGTCGCTTTCAAAGTGGGCAAAAGAGTGGGTACGAGTAATCCACATTTC
The DNA here is from genome assembly GCA_009761775.1 of Ficus carica. Taxonomy (NCBI): domain Eukaryota; kingdom Viridiplantae; phylum Streptophyta; class Magnoliopsida; order Rosales; family Moraceae; genus Ficus; species Ficus carica. The sequence goes on along the minus strand of CM019745.1, from coordinate 5,063,017 downwards.
ACATGCACACTTACTCGTAATTCTCTCTCTCTCCCGAAAGAAAAAGATCTTCCAACTCTTCTGGGCTTCAGGCCTCGTGTAGATATCTGTTGGGGTTAGAAGAATATCATTAGGGATTTGGTGCCCAACTTTCACCATTGCCCCCGCAAAGCTAAATACCATTACCATCCACAGCCATCACCCAACATCAGTGACCCGCCAGTTGCCAGTCACCAGTCGCCACCGCCAACAAATTCTGATATTATTAATTTAGGGTTTTTGACTTTCTACCCTCCAAGCTTTTCGGTCTTTGACAAATTACAGTCAAACATCTAAATGTGAAAAATTCCCCTCTCAACTTTTTAAATTGTAACAATGTGCCTTATTTTATTAACTTCTGTTAAATTAAGAACTTGATTTTGTAAATTTGCATTGGATTTGAAAATTATTGGTCAAACATGATATTTTCCATCTTTTCTTAGATGAGACATATTATAATAATTTAGAAAGAAAGTTTTTTTAAATAAGTTGCCAAAAGTCCATAGATTAAATGTGCAAATGCGGAAAAAAAAAAAAAAAAAAACTTATTAATTAACATTATCCTTTATAGCAAACCTTTAACCCCATCTCTCCCACCTAACCAAAAGCAATGAGGAGGTACTTCCATGGAAAGTGAACAACATTCTTATAATCTTTTTTAAATAGGATTTTATCAATTTATGTGTTTATTTGAAATCAGCATTTAATGTCGTTGCACCTTCCTATGTGACCGTGCCTCCATATATGCTTGTAAACTTTTGTTTTTTCGAAAACATATGGCTTTGCTGTTTTATGGAGTGGTTAATTTATTATGTTTTTCTCCTAACGGAAACTTGATAAATTAATTAATCCAAATCTAACACGCCGCAGCAACAAGTTGCTTGACAGTGGAAAACACCTCGAATTTACAGTCGGAAAATCTGGATTCTACTAATTAAGTTAAGGGGAAAGCACTAAAATAACACAAATTTAAAAACTATTACATCAATATGAAATAAAAAATTAACTTTAAACCAATATGATATAAAATTAAACAAAATAAATGAAAATTTATGTCATGCTGATCAATAATGAAAAATTTGTCTCGTGTTGGTCAACAAATGAAAAAAATATGATTGTTTAGGTACTTTTTCTCTTAAGTGGGGGAGTTAATTAATGCCATGTTGGTTTGGTTTTAACTGTAGTACAATGTTTATGGGGAAGGGCACGAGAGAGGAGCCTAAATTAATTTTTGTATAAAAATAATATAATATAATTCAAGTTTGGTGATTAGGAAATTAATGTTGTAAGTAAAACATTCTCCTTTCCCCAGTAAAATAAAAAACATAGATACGTTACGTACCGTCGTGGATGTTTAAGTCGTTCAAGTACTCGGTTATAGATTCTTGATTAGAACAGCATTAAATATCCTCTCGATTGTCTAATTTAATCTACATAAAAGAAGAAAAAGAGAAAGAGAGAGAGGAGAGATTCTGTTTTATATGTATACAATATGATAAGAATACTCCTTTCCGAGCAAAGGCTCATTAAAAATGGCAAGTTCAATTTGATGCGATTTAAGAGAAATAATATTAATGGAAATCGGTCCTATCTGCAAAAGTAAGTTGCGTCACAGGGGCAAATAGGAATATGGAAGGTTTCAATCAAAAGAAGAAGAAATAAAAACGCAGAGAGATTTGTGAAAGCTACAACATGAAGAGTTAGGTAATGAGGGCACTGACAAGTAACAATGGTTACAAACTTATTAATATTCCATTACCAATTGTAGCATGTTTTTAGTGCTCTTTTCCCTTTCTAGGCTCTGAGTCCTCCATTGATTTTAGATTCTGATTTTTGGTAAGATTTGGCAACCAATAATTGCTTATATTTTAATTCACAAAAAAAAAAAAAAAAAAAAAAAAAAAAAGCTTATATTTTAGTTGTGTCATCACCAAATTTTGTTTCCCCTTTCAAATTTGGGATAAGAAATATCGTGCTTAGAAAAATATCAGCTCCAACTAATCTTGTTCACATTTACTGATATAAAGAAAGAATAACTTTATTATCCACCCAACATTCCATGAGGGGAAAAAAAAAAAAAAACCTTAATTTTGAAAAGTAAACATTAGACTCAAAGCAATTTAGCATGTCTCTAAAATTTTAATCTAATCAAATATCAAATTCAAAAGAACAATGTAGTACGTCCTAACTCAGTTGAGTTGAAGATGGAAATTAAAAGGTAAGGTCTTTACATATAAACCCCATCTTTTATTTCACATCGTGATTCTATCAAGTTAATAAAAGTTGATATGAAATGAAGAAAAAAGATTATATTTTCTTAAACAAAATCGTTGATCATAATATTCTAAATTGATATGTTATCGATGTTTCATATACAATTAAGAAGAAAAAAAACTAAACAAACGCATATGGGATGTGAAGCTACTTAGGAGACTGTGGTCCTAAACCTTTTACAGGAGTCATTTTCGCAAGAGGACGATCTGGAATTGGGACCCTGGAACCAGGCTAAATTAGTGATTTTTATGCTCACCATACAATGGAACCCCACTTTCCTTTTTGACCAAAGTTGAAGTGAAAAGGCAAACGACACATTTGCAGCAAAATATGCTTAGTTGGAGACTTGTCAGTTCCAGCGGCGGTTCGAGGTGCTTGATCATGTGTGTGTAGCCGAGCCATCTCAAGAGGGCCACACTATTATCATTGCTTCATTGAATTTCTCTCCAAAAATTTGGCGTGGCTTCTTTTGGGACCTCCTTTTTTTTTATTTTTTTTTATTTTTGGTACTTATTGTTGCGTGTTTAAGTTTGATCAAGTAAAAATACACGAAGTTTATGGGAAACTATGACAACTTCCGGTGCAATTATTTTAAAAGAATTAGGTTTTAACCAATCAATCTATTTCGATAAAAAAAAAAAGAAGAAGATTTAATTCATTGTTTGAAGTCAAGTTTTATTATAATGAATGGCGTAACCATTAGAGTTAAAAGAGATAATAGATAAAATAAAGATTGTATGAGAGAGTTGTGATGTGTGATTTCTCTTGTAATTATCTAAATAGATTTTGTATATAACAAACCACTACAAGTTTAACAGTTGGGGATGAAGAATTAAGACATGTAATTCTTAATATATTCAAATTTGTGCGCAAACCAAACTATGAAAATTCAATGTGGTTATCCTTATCAGAGGCACGTGCTGATCATTAAAAGTTTATTTATTTTTTTCTTTTTCAACTTGGAAATTATGGATTTCTATTATTGAATTCTAATGTCGTTTTCTTCTTACCCTGCTCACTTCATGTACTGATATACATAAGTTGTTGCCTTCTCCATTATGAAATGAAACGTCGTTTTAGCAAACTTTGAATTTAACGTAAAGGGTCAAAAGTCAAGTTGCTTTGAGGCTGCTACGTGAATATTTTGGTCGGTTTCTAACTTGCTTGTAATGGTGAGAGTACTCGTTATTTACCATGAAAATCCCCAAATTAATCCATATTTATTCCCCAGAAAAAAAAGAAAAAAAGAAAAAAAAGTGGTGGTAGGCAACCCAACGTCCAAACAAATAATACCCAAAAGTACAAAAAAAGCATATTATTATCACTTATAATGAAAAGACGTATTATTGTCAATAAGCAACTTTAATTATTACATCCCAATTAAAATCCCCCCAATTTATATGCACTTTTTCCGCATGGTGCTGACCTTTTTCTTTTCTTTTTCTTTTCTATTCTTTTTTTTTTTTTTTTTTTCTTGTTATCATTTTTTTCCACTAACATAATATTATATCCGAGAACGCAAGAAAAATATCTCCCATGTATGCAAAATATCTATCTGCTCTCTGATTCCATGACCTAACTTTTCCGAAACAATCATCAAATGAATATAAAATGAAATTTAACAATTGAAAGTGATTAAATATCCTATCTAATTAGGACCTTTTACCTTTTATTTTTTTATTTTTATTTTTTCCTGTTGTAAGTTCCTCTTGAGAAAAGAAAAACGTTTGCTACAAGTAAAGTCTTATAACATGGTTGCAGTATTGTTTCATTTGGTGCAGGAAGTATTTGGGACATGGCATAACGAGACAGTTATTGCTTAAAATGATTTTATTTATTTTTTATTCCGTTTTTTGGTCTGTCTGTTTGTTTGTTTAACTGAACATTAATCTAGCTAACTATTATTATCATGGTCAATATACTATGAGACTCAAGAGTCCTGTTTAAATAAATAAATAAATAAAACCCTCATGCAGTTTGGTAGGAAACCCAGGCATGCATTTTAAATTGATAACCATAATGGATTACTGGGGATGAATTAATTGACCAAATAACTGGGGAAATCATTTTTATCTCAAACTCAAGATCTGCATTAATTTTCATTCATTTTATTACTATTATATCCCAGCCAACGCCCAAGCTGTCTTTGTCTGATATTGACAATTTGAGGCAGAGGCTAAACCAGTCCCTTTCCAGATCCCAAAACCCATTTTACCCAAAATAAGGTTAGTTGCTTATATAAAAAAATAAAAAATAAATGTGTGTGTATATATATGTGTAATGTCTCTTATACGATACAACATATTATGTACATTAATAACTTTTTATTTAGAAACTTATAATAATTAATTGATTTACATACAAATTCTTATTTACAATTTTGTCATATGAAATTATTCAAATATTGGTCTGAAAAACAAATATTACTGAGAAAAAAATTTATATTTGAATTACTAGATTAATACAATATAATATAAGTCACGTTACAAGTAACGTATGAGATGAATGTCTTATTGGAGCTTATACATATATGATATATCTATGGCCTTTTTATTAGAAGCATCATTTATCATAGCATATAAAAGTATTTAAAGTAATAACAATTAAATATAATTTTTTGTTATATATTTGAAGTGAAAGATATTATATTAAATAAATGTCATATTATATTTGTCACTTGTACATTATAAGATAAAGTGTAGGCAAGTTAAATACGCAGACAATTCCGTTTGCTAATGGATGGATAGTTTTGGTTTGTTTTCCATGGATCAGCTTGAACCAATCAACTAAATTAAATATAGTCCATTTTTTAGTCTTAAATTTCGTTTGGTGTTTCAGTTTAAATTCAACTAAACTGTGTTTTTTCATTTCAGTTTTTTTTTTTTCCTGAAAAATCAATAAAATTTATAACTAATTTTTAAAAAGTCAACCAACTTCAACTTAAAAATTTCTTCTCCAACCGACGAACCAAATGCAAGTTTAAATTTGAATAAAATTTGAATATTTGCAATTTGTATCTCAATTTGTACTAGTGGGAAATATTAAAGCGATTGGTGGAAGTTTACATCAGCTTAGATTTCAAAGGCCCGATTTCATCCATTCGAAGATACAAATATATGACTTGTACGGAATATAAACAAGATTATGGTATTAGAACCTAACTGGGACCCACCCTGTGGACCAATTTAGGGCTAAAATATTGGTGCCATTTGGTTTATCAACAAAATTAAACAATGCTAAAATTCAATGTTTCATTTGTTCGCATTATAATAAGTTAGATGAGCTGTATTCTAACTAATGTTGGTAAGCAAGCACCTTTTAAGGATAATGACGGATTAATTCCCATTTCTTTTTTGTCAATAGGCAACTAATCTTACTTAGATTATTTGACCCTAAAAAATACGACCCAATTTAAGAAAAAAACCAAAAACGAAAACAAAAACAAATTACAAATTCATAAAAGGTCAAAGTTAGAGGAAATACTTGAGCTTGGGATGTGGGTCATCAAAATACCAAACCTACAACCACCTCTTCTCAATTATTTTCAGTTAATGTATGGTCCAAGGAATTAAAATTCATGGTTTATAGTTTTTTTCTTGTTTACGAGGGTTTTTTTTTTTTTTTTTTTCCTTTGCTTGGTCCATTCAAATCAAAATAGAATTGTTCCAAAACCAACACACTAATCAACCGTAATCTCTCGTGTCATCGCTTACGTGACAAGCTACCTTTCTATTTTCTCCAAAAAAAACAAAAAAATTCACTTGTTCAAGGAAAAAAATAGAAAGAAAGAAAGAAAATAAAAAGGGTATGCTGTAAAATATTTTTAAAACTTGTTTTTTTTTTTTTTTTTTCTTTTTGTGTGGTTTTTTGCCCTTTTAATATTCTCCCGAAAACCATTTTAAAAATATTGGATTTTCAACCAAATAAGCAAAAATCTTTTTTCTGCTTTGGAAAAAAATAAAGGGTCATCTCTTCGGATAAGGACTATATTTAAAAATAAAGTTTAAGGATAAGGAATTAATTTGTTAGCATTTTATGGGCAGTTCATATTTATATTGATTTAATAAAAACAGAGTGGGACCAATTGCCATTAATGGAGCTGCGGGGGAGCATATCAATGATGCAATTACTCTGCATATGGTGGGTCATATAAGCTCCAGCATCAATTCTTGCATATTCAGCAAAAATAAATAAATAAAAAGAACTTGCATTTTCTTTTTTCTTTTTTGATAAATCTTTTTATTTTTATTTTGACTATTGAGATTTTTATTTTTTTTTTCAATAATGGGACTTATGAGTGTCAACAATTTAAAATTAGTGAATATTTGGTAAATCAATTCCAATAAAAAAAATTTAAACTCATTTTTTTTTTCCGTAAGATTAACAAGTTTTTAATTAGTTTCAAAAAGTCAACAAATTTAAATTCAAAATTTTTAACTCTAACCTATCAACCTAACCCATGCTTATACTTTATCATACAAAATCACTATTATTCACTTAGTTCTTAATAAATAAACATGTTCCTTTTTAGAGTTAGAATCATTTGTCTAAATGGTCCCTGAATTAGTTACAAAATGACGATTTGGTCCCTTTTTAAAAAAAATTAGCTGAAATGACCCTAAATTCTCTAAATGTTGACAATTATAATCATTTTCGTCAAAGTCCATTAACTTTTTAATGGAATAGGTCATATGAACTTATTAAATCATAAAACGACGAAAAAGCACTTATTAAAAACAACACCTCACACCTATAAATTAAGAGAGAGAGAGAGACATCTGAGAACTCAAACCCAACTGCCTCCTTCGCCCACTAAATCGAACTTAAACCCAGGCCTCCCCTCCTTACCGAACTCAAAACCAGTCGCCGCCCTCCCCCACCAAACTCAAACCCAGGTGCCCCTAACTGAACTCAAACCAAGGCCCCCTCATCACCGAACTCAAACCTACCCACCCTTCCCTCACCACCCCTCACCCTTCCGGACACAAACCCAAGCCCCAAAAACAAAACCAGAGAGGTGAGAGAAACGTGCTTGTGGCTAGGCATGAGAAACATCGCAAGCGAGGAGGCAAAGCGGTGGCTGGGTACGGCGGATAAGCTCCTGGCAGCACGATACCTCCTGGGGGAGAATAATTTCACAATCTGCGTCCGTGAGGCGTACCCAGGGCTCCTCAACTAGTCCACCAGTGATAATGTGGTTGCCGTTGCCCTTGACATACGCTGATTCAATCATCGATGCCTACCCTTGCATGAACCCCGCTGCTCTCCCCTCACGCCCCTCTATGTTCGCCATAATCTTTGAGAGAGAAAGGCTGGGAGATAATGGGTTTTGAGACTAGGAGAGAGAAAGGGAGGGGGAGAGAGAGGAGGTTAACCTAGAAGAATATGATCTTTTTTTTTTTTTTTTTATAAAATTAATTGTATTGTTAGATTACTAAAATATCCTCATAAATTAGATCACATGCATTGTACATGGCCTATTTTGTTGGAAATTTAACAGACTTGGATGAAAAAGGACTATAATCACTAACATTTAAAAAGATTATGATCGTCTCGACCAATATTAAAAAAATATGGACCAAATTGTCGTCTTATAAATAGTTTAGGAACCATTTAAACCAATTACTCTTAGAGTTATACCTTTCCACTTCTCATTTTTGACGGTCTATATTTTTATTATAGCTAAGCTTAATCAGATTTGAGCATTTTATCATCGGTCATAGGTTTAGAACCTATTGTTAATATGGAGCATGTTCTTTATGCTTTGTAAAGAAAGGTCTATTTTTCTTATTCTTTGCCTTTCACATTTCAAAAGGGAAAATCCGACATTTTCAATGAACCTCCTCAAAGTGAATAATGTTAGCCTCCCTCCCTCCATCAGATCTAAAAAGGGAAAGAAAATATAGTTTTTTTTCCCCATCCTCCTAAAGTATTTGTCACGTTTAATAGTACACTTTTTTTTAATAAGTTCATAACTTAACGAAATTTTTACATCGAATAATCCACCATTAATATTGGTTGGTAAAATATTTCATAGCATAAAAAAAAAATCTCTCTTATTTTTTCATCACACTTTTGTAATTTAGTGTCAATCAATGTTTTTATGTGCGTCTTTGGGGACAGAGCGTTTAAATTTGAGAACAAGTAAAAAATACTTTTATATTCATTTTCAATAATTAGAAGTGAATCCAACCACATTCTCCAATCTATATATTGTAAATCATTTAAAATAATGCCATTGTAAACCGTTCAAAAACTGTTTTGTCTAAAGAATTATTTGTTAATCGGCTAAAAGAAAAGGAATCAATTTCTAACCCTTTAGATCGATCCATATTCTCCTTTAGATTAATTCATAATTATTTTTTTCAATTATGTAGATCAAATTTTCAATAATCTATTTATGATTGTTTGTGTTAAAAATTTATAGCGTATTACACAAAAATGTTCCAATGAGAAAAAAAATAATTCCTTTTAGTAATATTGAAAATTTTTTTTGAAAAGTTTTAGTAATATTGAGTTTGAGGTCCTACCATAAAAATTTTAAAAATTTTAATAGATATTATTTTCTGTTATGGAATCCATATTATTACATCCATAACGTACTTTCAAATGCCATTATATAACCTTCTTTTAAGAGGGAAAAAAAAATACATAATTATAAATTTTATTGGCAAAAAAAAAAAAAAAAAAGGGAAAGTCAAAATGAGTGATTCTCCGCCGTTCATCAAATGGGCTCCACGTGCAACCTCCTTAGTTAACGGACGAGAGGTCCTCGGTAACACAAAAAAAGAAAATAATAATTTTTGTAAGAAGAATGAAATAATAATCAAAATCAAACTTTTTTGGTGAATAAAAATAAAAAATAAAAAATAAAAAATCACACTTAGCATATAATCCGTGAACCCCGAGTCGGTAACAATAATTAAACTCACAGCTGTTATGTGATTTTGATGGGTGCTCTCATTACCTCCACGATTCATCATGCTTCATTAAAATTTTTTTCCCCGGGAGATTTTAATTTATTTGTTCAAAGTTCTAATTTATTTTGATGGTCGGGCATTTATTCTCCTTTTTATATTTTACTGTATGAATATGTCCCAATTACGCGGAATGTTTTGCCTTTTCTCTTATAATTTATTTCATATTATGATATTTGTAATAAAAAAATTTAATCGTTTGGTTAGGACAAGAGATTGTTAAAATAAATAAAAAAAGACAAGATATTGTTAAAAAAAAAAGACAAGAGATTGGTGTATTGTTGTATCAACTGAGTTTAAATATTGTCTATAATCATACAAAGTCTCTAATTAATTATTAAATATGGTTTATATGTCATCCGAAACATAAAGAAATCTATAATAGATTGACAAAAATTTATATTTAGCCATTCAAACATGCTCTTAGTCTATTTAAACATGTTTCTAAAAAAACATAAGCAAAAATCGTTAAATATGTCTTAAAGAAAATGTTATTGAAATTGTCATGGCATGACGACTCTTACCTCCTCCTTTCTTTATATACCTTATTTAAAAAAAAAAAAAAAAAAGATTCTAATTCAATTTGCATAGTTTATAGTCTACCATCGGGAGGAGAGATTCCTAAATTTGGTTGTGCGAAAACTAAAATAAGATTTAAATGCTGAATGTGTTATTTTCATTATTTCCATTGCAAAATACATTTTTTTTTTTATGAATATATAAAATACAAGTTTTCTTTTTTTCAGAATGCAAAGATATGTGTGGAAGAGAGAGCTTTAAATTTATGGTGGTCCTCTTGCAGCTTCTCACGCATGCACACTGGGTTTCGAAAATTATTATGTCAGCGGTTTGCTTTAGTTAGATTTATTTTCGAACCAAAACAGACACTCTCTTTCCCTAAAAAAAAAAAGTACTCCTTTTTCTTTTGTTAGTTGTAAGATCACCATTATTGTTTAACAAAAAAAGAAAACATCGTAACTTTTTATTAACAAACGGATGTAAATATTAATAAAGTAATAATAATTTCATATACGACGTTATTATAATAAATAAATTTTGAATTTAATTTTTAAATTTAGTGAAAAAGAAAGTCATTTTTCTTCATTGATAAAAAATAATCATCATTTTAATGTTTTATTTGGAGTTTAAGTTTATCTTTAATTAAATTATATTTTTTATTTCAGGTTTTATCTTTTTTTAAAAATTCATCAAAAATTATAATTAATTTTTAAAAAGTTAATTAATTCTAATTTAAAAATTTCATCTCTTATTAACTTATCAAACGAAGATTAAATCTAGTCAATTGATTAAAGCGCTTATAAAAAAAAGATTAATAAAAGCATTTTGATCCTAAATTGCATTTAATGCTCAATCGAAATAGCGGTCAGCAGACGACGTTACTAATGCAATTATTATTGCAAATCCTCATTAATCTCCTTATTTTAAACACCATTTATTAACATCGATAATGTAACAGTAAGGCCAAAAAAAAAAAAAAGAAAAAAAAAAAAAAGAAAAAAAGCACCAGTGGTCTTTCCGTAGTTTTGGGCAACACGAGGACCATTTAGCAATACCGACCTGATATTTTATTTTTAACTTTCATTTCCTTATTTCTTTCTTTTTTTTGTACTAACAATTTTAGACCGTGTTTTAATTAAAAAAAAAAAAAAGAAATAAAAAAAAGGGTAAAAGAAAAAGCTTTGTTGAAATGGGTTATAATTATCAATCTACCCACCCCACCCAATCCATTTGATTTTCTTTCCCTATCACCTGTTCTTGTTCTCCATCTTCTTCTCTTCTTATTGTTCTCTTCACTGTCACTGTTTCTTTACATTTCTGAAAGAACACAGAAAGCTCTTTATTTTTATTTTTATTTTTATTTTAGTATTGTTAATTTTCCTGAGTGACCGTACAGCACCTTCGGCAGCTTCTTTCCAATACTATTGTTGGATCGGTCTACGGAAGATAGCTTGGGCGTAGTCGTGAGAAAATCGGAGACCCAAACCTCGTTTTCTCTCTCCAATCGGAACGGAGCGAGGCGTTTCTTCGGTTTTCCTCTCTCCGGCGGTGTTTTGCGTACGGATTTTCCAAAATGCGGGAAAGCCAGCTTGTTTTCCTGGTTCCGAATCCGATCGGAGAGTCGCCGGAGATTTGATGGAATCGATGCTGTTGGTGGTAGAGTCTTCGACATTTCATGGAGGTGATGGTTCGGTGCAGTACCGGTCCATGTGCCGTACTCAGATTTGGTTCCAGGTCCCGATTTTCTGTGCTTGTTCTCGAGGTGTGCTTCTTCTTCTTCTTCTTCTTCTTCTTTTTTTTTCCCTTCCTTTAGTGATTTTGTGCTTTCTCGGGAAAAGGTGCGGTTTTTGCTGTTGGAAATGGAGATTTGTGGTTCTGGTTGGGTTTTTCGGAAGTAAAATCTCGTAGTTCTGTGTAGTTGGTGAGAAATTGTCGCGATGAAGAACGGGGGATTTGGGATTTGGGGACTAAAACTATAGCATCATGTAGTTATCGGACCCTTTCCGTGGCATTTTCCTGGGGACCAAATGGTGGGTTAGGGTTTTCTAGTGGAGACAACTTCGATTGGGGAAGTTTTTTTTTTATTTTTTTTTATTTTTTATAATTTTAATTTTTAATAGTTGATGTTTTATCTTCTGAACTCTTTCCACTTCGTCATAATGAAATCATTAATCTTTGGAATACCTTCTGGGAGACTTATAAAAAGTGATTGAGGGGACAAATTTGGAAGCTTTGTTGTTTCCTTTTCTTCACGCATGCAAATTTCCTCTTTTGGGATTTAGTAAGTGTTCATTTGAAAAGTAGAGCCGATCTATGGTTTGATCTTGGCAAATAGAAGATTTTTAACTGTTGCAGTAGGAGAAATTTGGGGCAACCTTAAACTATCGAAGTCTTTTCTCTCTCTCTCTCTCTCTCTCTTAAACTTCAATATAATTTTTTACAAGCTATTATCGGTTTATTGTTGCTAGATCTGCTTTTCCAATCCTTCAAATTCAATACTGTAATCAGCAAAAAACAATAATAATATGTTACTTGTCGGGTCCTGGAATGAAAAATTTGCTGATTTTCTTCCCCACATTCCTGGGTTTATGGTCTGTGCTTCAGATTGTATTGATATTACTATGTTTGGAGGCTACTGATGCAAAAAGGTCAGAACACAAGCTGCATTGGCAAGGCCCGGAAAAGGGAACCGAAAATATCGTGTCGCACTCGTGCATCCATGACCAGATACTCGAGCAAAGGAGGCAACCGGGTCGAAAGGTGTACACTGTTACCCCACAGGTGTATGAGGAATCTGGTATAATAAAACCCATTCACAAGAAAGGCAGAGCATTGCTTGGTATTTCTGAGTCATTAGAGCAACAGAAGGATGCCAAGCAGCCCATTAGGATTTACCTAAATTATGATGCTGTTGGCCATTCGCCTGATCGAGATTGTCGCAATGTTGGTGACATTGTGAAGGTAAGACTCATCATTGATAATGATTAGCTTTGAGCTTGTGCGTAAAGCTGTGTTAGTGATCCTGGCTTTGTTTTTGGTTTCTTCATTCTTGTACCAGCTCGGGGAGCCTTCCGTGTCTTCTATTCCTGGGTCTCCTTCTTGCAATCCAAATGGAGATCCTCCAGTTTCTGGTGACTGCTGGTATAACTGCACTTTGGATGATGTAGCAGGGGAGGACAAACGGCGTCGCCTTCGCAAGGTCTGTTATCTAGTTTTGTGTTTCATATGTTCTTGATCATGTAAACTTTTGGCATGTTAGTTAAGCTTGTAGATACTTTAGTTAGCATAGATGACAGTATGAGTCTGATAATGACATAGTTTCAATAACTAATACTTAAATGCATTCTGTTACAGGCTCTAGGGCAGACAGCAGACTGGTTCAGGAGAGCCTTGGCTGTTGAACCCGTCAAAGGGAACTTGAGGTTAAGTGGTTATTCTGCATGTGGTCAAGATGGAGGTGTACAACTGCCGCGCAAATATGTTGAAGGTATGGTCGTTAAAGTTTGATCGTTTTCTTCTCTTATCATCCCTGTTTCTCTCTCTTTTTTTTTTTTTTTTTTTTTTTTTTTGTCCTTTAAGGTTCATTTAGTTATCTTGACAAAGAAGTTGTGTTCATAGTTTCTTTCAAACTTTGTTTCCAGAGGGCGTTGCTTGGGCAGATTTGGTTCTGCTGGTAACGACAAGGCCTACCACTGGCAACACACTTGCTTGGGCAGTGGCATGTGAGCGTGATCAATGGGGCCGCGCAATTGCTGGTGATTTGCTGGTGGATTGGTTTTATTGAACAAAATTACCTTACTCTAGTACATAACCTTGTAACCTTATTTTCTTCCTTTTCACAGGCCATGTTAATGTTGCTCCTCGTCATTTGACTGCCGAAGCAGAGACTTTACTTTCAGCTACACTCGTACATGAGGTAGATTGGCTGTTTCTTTGTGAAGCTTGGAATTGCAATCTGATTCATTACTGAGCTGACTAATATGGTACCTTCCAGGTTATGCATGTTCTTGGATTTGACCCCCATGCCTTTGCCCATTTTAGGGATGAAAGGAAAAGAAGGCGCAGTCAGGTAAATGCTTTACCATAAGTTTTCCAAGTCACTGTTGTTATTTATTTGAAAAACCTGTTTTTCTTCTCCCTCTTCGCCTCTCTCTTTACAACCGCTATTCTTATTTTGAAATTTATTGTTATCCATTAATGGGAATTTAGTTACTCTCATTTGGAGCTCAACTGTTGTCTGTCCCTATTTGCAGGTCACAGAACAAGTCATGGATGAAAAGCTTGGTCGTACTGTGACACGTGTTGTGCTTCCGCATGTTGTGATGCACGCACGACATCACTATGCGGTATTGAATTTTTCTCTTCTTTTTTCAATATCTGCAGTAGCAAGTAGTGTGTTTTGCACTAGGACCAACAAATGGCTGATAAGTATTTCTCTGGCAGGCATTTTCTGAGAATTTCACTGGTCTAGAGCTAGAAGATGGAGGAGGACGTGGTACATCAGGTATTTTGTTTGTTTCTTATATATTATTGTCACCTTCATTTCCTCCAAATGAATTCTGTTGGTTTCTGTGTCTATATGCTATGGTGGAGAAGGCATCGCCAAGGTGCTATTCGGGGTTAGCTGTAGAAAGAGAAACTAGAATGACAAGTCAATTTCTTCCTATGCGACTACAGAATATATTAGAAGAAATTTGTGGCTGGCTTTATCTTCTTAAGGATTTCATATGGCTGCTCTCAAGTTTCTGACAACGTTTGGATTTTGATGACCACCTTACTTTGTGCTCAGGTTCGCACTGGGAAAAGAGGCTGCTGATGAATGAGATTATGACGGGTTCCGTGGATACTAAATCTGTGGTCTCAAAAGTGACACTGGCTTTGTTGGAAGATAGTGGATGGTACCAGGCTAATTATAGTATGGCAGATCGCCTTGACTGGGGGCGCAATCAAGGAACCGAGTTTGTCACATCCCCTTGCAATCTTTGGAAGGGGGCTTACCATTGCAACACAACTCAATTGTCAGGCTGTACATTCAACAGGGAGGCAGAGGGTTACTGTCCGATTCTGAGTTATAGTGGAGACCTCCCCCCATGGGCACGTTACTTCCCACAGGCTAACAAAGGTAAAATTTCTTGAGCTTTTGTAATTTGCTTTCATATATGAAGTTGTTTTCTTATATTAATTAAGGCGATTGTGACTAAAGTCTACTTAAATAGCTAATAGATCGCATCATTTTTCTTCCTGTGATAAGGCATGCACTCCTTGTTTAACATGGGTTGTCGACATAAATTTGGATATTGAAATAATTTATTTGTCTCTGAAGGTGAAGTTTTGATAACTGACTCTAGTTACTGTTGCAGGTGGACAATCCTCATTGGCCGATTACTGCACCTACTTTGTAGCTTACTCTGATGGATCATGTACAGATGCTAACAGTGCACGAGCACCTGACAGAATGTTGGGTGAGGTGCGTGGGAGCAACTCGAGGTAGGATTTCTACAGCACTAAAGTAAGCATGCTTGTGCATGTTATTGAAAAATTTAAGAAGCTTGATGGTGCTTAGTCTCTTTCAATGTGTAGGTGTATGGCCTCATCTTTAGTACGAACTGGGTTTGTACGGGGCTCGATGACTCAAGGAAATGGTTGTTATCAGCACAGATGTGTTAATAATTCATTAGAGGTACATTTTTGAAGATTTTGATTTCTAGGGTTTTTTTTTTTCAATTAATTTTTTTGATTGATTAGATGCATCGGTGCAATTTCTGCTTTTGTTTGTAATATGAGTGTGTTAGCTCCCACGAAATTACAATGCTTGGGCATGTTTCTAAATCACTTATACAGACTTGCAATGTAATCATGATTTACCCCCCACCATTCTAATTTCTTTATCAGGTTGCTGTGGATGGCATGTGGAAAGTATGCCCTGAAGCTGGTGGACCAATTCAGTTCCCTGGCTTTAATGGTAACTGTCGTGTTCAATCAATATTCTAGTTTACGGGATGTGTGTGGATGTTTTATTGATTAATCAATCATGTTGTGTGTAGGTGAATTGATCTGCCCTGCGTACCATGAACTCTGTAGCACAAACCTACTTGCTGTGTCCGGACAATGTCCTAATTCATGTAGTTTTAATGGAGACTGTGTTGACGGCAGGTGCCACTGTTTTCTAGGGTTTCATGGCTCTGATTGTAGTAAACGTGAGCTCTTTTCCTACTCCCTTTGCATATTAGACTTAACAGCCCCCCGTTTGCACATTAGACTAAACAACATATATGGAGTTCCAAAAGCTTCTGTCTACATGGAATGATTTCTTAATTATCAATATTTCTTGTAGGTTCTTGTCCTAATAGTTGTAATGGACATGGTAATTGCCTTTCTAATGGGCTTTGCGAGTGTGGAAATGGGTACACTGGTGTCGACTGTTCAACTGGTAATTGGCAAAAAAATTTCACTCCCTTTTCATGACAGCTAAACGTTCAGCAAAGATGACATTGTCCTCAACTGGTGATTTCCGTTCTTTATTGACTTTGTCATTTGCCATGCTATGCAGCTGTTTGTGACGAGCAATGCAGCCTTCATGGAGGGGTCTGTGACAATGGAGTCTGTGAATTCCGCTGCTCTGACTATGCTGGCTACTCATGCCAGAATAGCTCCTCGCTTCTCACTAGCCTTTCAGTTTGCGAAAATGTGCTGGAGAGGGATATTTCTGGCCAGCATTGTGCACCCAGTGAACCTAGTATATTGCAGCAGCTAGAAGAAGTTGTTGTCATGCCCAATTACCACCGTTTATTTCCAGGTGGTGCTAGAAAGATATTTAACATTTTTGGAAGCAGCTATTGTGATGCTGCCGCAAAGCGCCTGGCCTGCTGGGTATGTTGCCTCTCTCTATTTCTTTGCTCCTTGTATTGCCTCCTCAGTTCCCACTCCTCTCATGTACTGAATGTTTTTAATTCTTTCATTGCCGTTGTCTCTTTTCTCCTATCTGAGACGTGCTCAACATTTTGACTGGTCGTAGTCTATTAGTCTTGTTTCTGGAGGTTTAGGCATTTCTTGTGGTGTCCACTTTGACAAAAGAATTTGGCCCCTTCGTGCAAACATATAGCTCATTAGCATGGTTGTGTGTGTGATACACACACACACACACACTAACGAATTACTGATCATGGATTCCATAAAAGTAGATGCAAAATAGAGTTATCTCACAAGTTTTATGCTATTTCTGTAGTATAAACAATCTGAGTTGTATATTTTACTAAGAATTTTGAGCCTGTGATATCAGATCTCAATCCAAAAGTGTGACAAGGATGGAGACAACAGGCTGCGAGTGTGCCATTCAGCATGCCAGTCATATAATTTAGCATGTGGAGCATCACTCGACTGCTCTGACCAAACCCTCTTCAGCAGCGAGGACGAAGGTGAAGGTCAATGCACCGGCTCTGGTGAGATAAAACTCTCTTGGGTTAATCGCTTCCATGGTATTTTCTCTGTGAGAGACAAGTCTGTAAAATATAGGTAGCTCTAGTGTAACTGTGTAAGTGTTTTTTTCCCCTTGTAATTTTCTAGGGTCTCATTGTAGGAAAAAGGTGGCACGTAATGCATGTGCCCTAAATGTAGGTGCCCTTCTGCATGACCCAATAGTGATTAAAAAAATTATATTGGGTTTTTGAAGGTTACGAGTCGTGGTATTCAAAAGGTGAAAGCCACTTGTAGAGAAAATTCGAATCGTATGCAAAGCAACGAAAGGAAAAAAAAAAAAAAAAAAAAGAGAGAAATGAAAACAAAGGTTTTTTCAGATGTGTGAACAGAGGTTTGGCCGAAGGCCTTCAAAGGAAAATGGAAAGTAAAAAAAAAAAAAAAAGAAAAGCCTTGTATCTCATTCTTTTTTGTCTTCACATAGAATTTAATACCTTTATTGTTGTTAATTTTTTTTTGAAGTGAATACCTTTATTGTTTAACTTCATTAGATTCTTACATGGTTCAGGAGCAGCAAAGCATTTGCCCTGTCTTAGAACTTTTAGGATATGTTTGGTAGGAAGAATGGAGTAGTAAATCTTGGTGAGGAAAAAAAAAAAAAAAGGAGAGGTCGTGTCTCTTATGACGGTGGTATGAAATTCCTCCGGAGCAAAATTGGAGTCCCTTGTCAAAATAACCATAAATGTCAAAAACATTCAATTAATTCCTCTATCCCTTTTCTATCCTACTTTACAGTCTTAAAATGGGGTGGAAACTGGTAAGAAAACGAGACATTTACGGTCAACAAATGTTTGTTCTATGTTGTTACAAGCATTATTCAGTGTACACACTTGGTGCATGGCTTGTTTGGTGTCTGATTTAATTACTTTGATTCACCATTTTAACGAATTACATTTGTCAGATACAGTGACATTTGGCTCCAGGAAAATCCCGACTTTGTTTCGCCAGGTGTTTGCTATATATTACTTAATCACGTCAATTGTGTTGATTGAATGTAAATTGTTCACAACTTTCACATGCAAGTATGACCTGCTAATATAAAAGCTAAACATAGGAATCCAAACAGAAAATTTGTTTCGGTAAAAGAAATAAGATAGAGACGAAAATTGTGAGCTGAGAAGCTTCAAAATGTGTTACAGAACCAGAGACGGCAAACAGATGCATTGAATTCTCAATTTACAAATCAAAGATTAAACGACACAGAAACGAGTGCAAGAGCAATGACTTCTTATTGTCAAAGCGGGTCCGCGGGTGTCCTGTATAACTTTGTATGTCGTTTTTTTTTATCTCTCGCATCTTAATAACCAGTTCCTTTCTTACACTAACGAGATTCTCTCCAAAGGACATATATATATATATACACATACACACATATATAAACACATTCTTCTAAATTCAAAACCAAGAAACTCAATGATATATTAGAGGTTATGCTACACGCAAAGAAAATCTCGTTATATGACTTGCCTCTCTTAATCTGCACCAATTATTCCATTTAAAGACACCTTAATAAACTCTTCAAAACAGACGCACGCATGCCAACGGTAATCAAAGAAACATGTTATTATTTACTTAAATAGTACCATAAATACAAAATTCTAAATCCAATCAATAAATACCCTTTCCCAATCCAGATCTAAATTAAAAAAAAAAAAGGAGGAGAAAAACTCTCTATCAGATGAACAACAATCATCAACCAGAAGACCCGGTCGGACAAAACGTGACCAAGTAATCCGACCCGGAGCAGGTACAAGTACTGGTTGCATCATCGTAAGCATAACTGTACGCCGTCGGGCAAGCATTTTTGAACATGGCGGAGTACTGAGTCGGCGAGCACGTCTGCGGCGTCGCGTGGTCCCCGGTGCAGCAAAACTCCGGCGCATTAAACGCCTCGCAGGCGCTCTTGCACGCCACCACCGACCCGGAGTCCGAACCCGTGACCCAAAGCTCCGGTGGGCAGTCGCCGTTCAGGTCCGCCACGCAGCCGGCGTACTGGCAGTCTCCGGTTCCCCCTACCGCCTTGACGCCCATCCCAACATTGTAGCCGTCGACCAGGCTGACGTCATAGAAGTCCTTGTCAGATGACGTGGAGCCTATGGTGAACTCGACGAGCGTCACGGGCGGCGCTCCGCCGCCGGTGCATTTTAGCAGGCCGCAGTCTCCGGTGGCGCACGTGCCGTTGCCTGATTCGTCGAAGGTGCATCCGGTTCGACCCCAGAACCGGCCGGACCAGCCCGGCGGGGCCGTGAGCTGGACCGACTCACCCGGCGGTAACACGAAACCGCCGTCACCGAGATTCCCGGCCCCGTTTCCGGAGAGTGTCCCCGGCCATACCGTGTAGCCACAACGGTTTTGGAGAGTAAATACCGTTGCATAACCTACACTGCCTGCAATTTACAAAGAGATACATATTTAGCTCAAAAAGATCTCATTCAAATTTGCATGTTAAGCAACAGTATGAACAATATGCTGATACTCATTAAATGAAAAAATATTAAAATACGACAGAATCATCAAACATTTATTGTTGTCATAAAATTCCTCAAAAAAAAGAAAAAAAGAAAAAAAGAAATATGATGTTTTTGTTTCTGCTTTACGTGCAAATATTAACCATAATTGAGTTAGAGTTGATTACCTGAAGAGAAGAAGAGAAGGAGAAGAAGAGAGAGGGTGGGAGTGAGATTGGCCATTGGATTAATGGAGTTGTTTGGGGAAGAGTAGAAAGTTGATGATATATATTTATGTATATATAGGTGTATATATGTATGGGTGGTTAAAAATATTACTTAACAAGGTGGAGAAGAGAAGTGGTGGGGGTGACAATGGGGGGGATCGGAGAAGCTTAATAATTCCTGTTGATGGAGAATGGAAAACGAAGATTTAAGGGCGGGGTTTCATGAAAGTTGATATGGGAAGGTTCAAGGTTGGTATTTAAAGTGTGGGGCCGTACACATTTATCTTTGGGCATGTCAAATTTCGTCCCATCTTTTCGTGATCAATTAAAGTTCGTGGGTTTCGTGGGGTGGGAGGAATATCATTTGTGGGAAGGAACATACAATGCCTCTCTACACAACCAATAGAATCCCGCCACGTGTGATTTTAATAATACTCAAATGTCCAATGATCTCACTCCTCCCAGGTTTGTTTTGTCAGATGCTAATGGCAAAAGTTTCCTTTTCTTCCGCTTGGTGAAATGTGAGTGAAGAAATAAAATTTGTTTTCTATAAGAGGAAACTCAGCCCCGAAATTGCTCTCTCAATAGAAAAAGGGAAAAAAAAAGAAAAAAAAAAAAAACGGAAGCTTTCTTGAGCTAAATAAAAAAATAAAAAAACGGAAAACTATTAAGCAGTGCACTTGGCAAGAGGAGTATCAAGTCACGTGACAAGGAGTTTTTACCTGGTCATCATCAAACATTGTGAGAAGTGCGTCAAACTAACCCCCACGTGGCAAACATCATCTCGATCTCCCACTCTCACACGTACTGGGACGGTTAAGCCCCACGTGCTCCTCTACCCCACTAACTATCTCCACTTCTTTTTCCTCCCATTTTCCTTTATTTATTTATTTATTAAAAACTTACTCTTTACGTTTTCCATTTTGTTACGTTTATAGCAAAAATTTGTTTAGCTAATAATAGTATGTGAACTATGCACAAAGCTCTTTTGACTTTTGATAAGATTTTGTGTTTTTTTTCATCCGTCATTGCACAATTGGCTATTGAAATGTTGATAAAAGAAGGAAAAAAAAAAAAAAAAAATTGATCACGTATAATGAGTTCGGGTGATAAAAAAAGATTCTACCGTTATAATATTTTTTGTGTTGTATTTATTTTAATATGTATGCTTGTAAATTTATTCGTTAAAAATTTAATATGATAATTAAAAATTTGCTCTATTAATAAAATAAAACAATGTGTTCTATCGTGAAGTACCCAATATATAATTGGGAAACCAGTTTCATGGGCATACATTTTGTTTGATCAGTTCACCCAACTTAGAACTAGAAAAAGGAAAGGAACAAATGGATTTATGTGAAAACAAAATGTTCCCTTCTGATTTACACAATGACAATGAGAAATTGCAAATAGTCGTCTACTTTCCATTATTATAGAGGCAAATAGTAATCCAAAACGCGTTTTTGTTTCTGACTGACCCATTTATATGTGGATTGATTGCTTCAATAATTGCCACATGACGTACATCTTTGGGCCTACCGAATCCAACTGAGGCACTTCATTCAATAAGAACCGACAAAATGAACATGTAATTGTTGCCTATCCATATATTTATATCTATGGCCTATGTTCCGCCAAAAATTTACAGAGTGGTGTTAGGAATCCCGATTTTAATCTTAATTTTTGAATACTAATTTAATGATAATTAGTTATCATCTTTTTATTGGTAGATGAAATCAATAGATGTGACAATATTTTAAATACTTTCTAATAAAATGATAACTCACATATCACATAGGTTGATACTTAAAAAATTGAAACTATTATAGTTTGTATATCTAGCATTTTTTAAATTTATATATTTCCTATATCTATATTTTACATGGTGTCAGTATGGTGGGATTAGTTTGAGAGAAAAGAGGATTCCTAGTGTCATAATCTCGTAGCTTATTACCTAACAAGGTTTGACATAATTAAGTCAGCAAGACAAATGATAAACCTGCAACACGCAAAGAGAGGTTGGATCTAATCTTGTCATTTTATGTTTCCTGCATTGCTTCCCTTTATTGTAGTTTTTGGTAACTAATCACAAATCTCAACCTTTCTTCTTTTGTATCTTTTCTTTAATTGCTTGACATGATCTGATTAGTACATGGTATAGACAGGCTTTTAATAAGCCCCACTTGTCTCTTACCAATATTTGGAAAACTTTCAAGCCAATTTAATGCCCATAAACCTGGGAATGGCTTAAGGCTTATGTTTGGAAAGAAAATAGGAAGGGGAAGAAAAAGAGATATTTTAACTTAGATGAGCAAACATGTGTGTTTGATAATTTTCACCTTTAATTCTAGGAAGACATAAAATTTTGATTTTCTTAAGGGTGTGTTTGGTAGGAAGGAAAGAGAGAAAATAAGGAATGAGTGGTAGATGACTTATGTAAAGAAAATTGGGAAGGAGGGGGAGGCTATTTCTCTTAGTTTGTTTGGTATGAAATCTCTTGAGTTTAGGAGAGATTAAAGTTGGGTGCGGAGCTTTGAAAGATTTGGAGTCGCTCCTCTAATCCATTCCTTCCTCTTTTCTCTCATACCAAACATCCATGATTGTCAAAATCCTTCCACTAATCCTTCCGCATACCTCTCCTTCCTTCTGCTTTTCTCTCCTACAAAACACACTCTAAACGATTTGAAATCCCACTCAACCTATTCTCTCCTCTTTTTTTCTCTTGCCAAATAACCATGGCTTCTAAAAACCTTCCTCCAATCCCTCTTCCCCTATTCTGTTTTTCCTTCACTAAAACAAGCTCTAAATGTAGCCAAGGCCGTGATGAAATGCAATGAATAATTAGGCTTTGTAAAAAACAATGCCAAAAGTTATGAAGGATCTCAAAACTCTAGAGCACCAAAGAATTCACGTTTATTTGGCCAAAATTGTGTTCTCATTTTAGCGTTAATTTTTTCTTGTTTTCTTGAAACACAACATCGCTCTTACAGAGCGTAAAAATGGCTTCGGTTGAATGTTCAGGTAAGTAGCTGAGGCTAGATATGCACAGGACAAACCTATGTACATTTTAAACCAAACAGATGAACAAAAGGTAAGATAAGTAAATATGGCAGTAAAAAGAATTACCAACATGAAATTTGCCAAGCACTTCAATAAAGAAAGTTCTTCTGTTCTTGGGTTAGGGAAATGGTCTTCAGCCTTGAAATTAGATAGCAACTTGTCCTTGAGCTGGAAGGCATCAATTAGCCAAGCAGAAGCTTTATCCTCGGATGCCGGGATATCCTTGACAGGGATACGCCTAACATGGATGTGAACTTCTGATGGATCCAACCCGAACACATTGTCTAAGAAGGTAGGGCAGCCGTTCTTGTATGCAATAGTCAAATCATAAACTGCAGCCAAATGAGAAATTCAGCTAAAATATCTCAAAATAGATTGAAAATAAGAGGGGGGGAAGAAGGATTGCGATAATTGCAGCCTTATCCTAGCGGTAAATCCACACATGATATTATATAGACTATAAAGAATACAAAAGAGATAGTCAAGTGAATGTTAAGATACATTAGACAAAGAAACAACCATGAGCTTAAGACAAAGAACAAGCTGAAAATAGTTACGCACATAATATATATGTATATAAAATATATGTAAAAAGAAAGGACAAAGAGGGGTTGAACTTTAAACTATAAATAACCTGCATCAATGGAGTCCCTTAAAGATTCCAAGCAAGCACAGAAACCTTTGGTTTTCGGAAGTAACACATTGAACAGCACAGGAAGTTCAACTTCTGCTGCAAATTTCCGACTGCTTTTGCTTTTTTGCTCACTGCATTAGAAGGCAAAAAAGAAGTTAATTTTCTCTAACCAAGTAAATGTCGAATCTTAATTACGTTCGTTTTAGAAAGTTGTCACTATGAGATGGAACCAATATTTTGGTCAAGCAACTAGAAAAAATTATAAAAACTTCTAAGCCTGTACACATTTGTTATATTAGAAAGTTTACATTTACATAAATTCAAAAATATAGGACAAGTGAAAAGAGCAGGGTAGTACGTAAAATCAGTTCCTTCGGGGAAGATAGCTAGCCACAAGGGATCTTGAGGATCCGACAACGTGGAAAGCTTTTGTCGCAGAACAGGCTCATCGACTTCCCACTTCCTCTCCAAAGGAACAAACTCCAAAATATGAAATCCCCAACCAAAGATTGGCAGTTTCATCAAACTACTCTTGAGAACATACTTGATATGTCCAAGACACCCCTTTCGCAGCGCCAGGTCCCACAAGTACATCCAATCAACCTCGGTCCTGTGATTGGCAATAACCAAAACTCGTTCCTTAGACGGAACACAATCTCCTGAAAAAACTACCTTAGTCCTGTTTATCTTTTCAAACAGAAAAGGCCACAAACCGAGCCAGATAGCAAAAGCGATCGACGTCGCTCTTCTGCTGAAACCGATGCTCAAGAATCGCAACAATACAGCACCAGGCGCCAAGTAAACGAGAAACATGAAAGCGGTGGAAATAAACACCACCAAGCATATCAGACCTCTTATAAGTCTGAAAAGAGTCAACGGACGATGTTTTGAGGGAGTTTCAGATCCGAAGAGATTGCTAATTTCCATTCTCCTATGACAAGAAAGTTTAAAAATCCCTCAAATTTTATTGATGTTTCCTTAAAATTGTAAATAAAGAAATAACTCTTGTGATATATTCAAAGCGATCTGCAACAATAAGAAGTGCAAGATTCTGCAACTCTCCAATGTTCTGTTTTGTTTAGTTTAGTTTATACTCGCATTAAAACCAAAATCCTATCATTAAGAATACCTGAATCCACGTTTAGCTTCAAGCATAAATTGCTTACAGAATCGTAGACAGATACATGGTCCAAAAACAGATCAAATACAGAATCAAAAACACAACTACAGGTAACATAATTAAAAATAAAAAAAAAAATCTGCTATTTGTGATTTTGCTTCAGAGATTTTTCTTTTTAATGATTTCCTTGATACTCGCATCAAACAAGATCCTTAATTCAAAAAATGTGCTCAAGTCATCAAAATTTCGAGTACAATATCAGACTTGACCAATTTTATGTAAATTATAGACGTTCAGATTCAAAACGTCCACCATTAACAACTACTTTCAGGGGCAAAAATTAAAAAAATAAATAAATAAAGTAATATAAAAATGCATATCTCTATGAATAACAGAAAACGAACACAGAAAAACGATAACTTTGACTTGCAAAAAAAAAAAAAAACGATAACTTGAGAATAGAGAGTTTGGGAATTATCGACGAAGACAATGTTACCTCGTTTCTTTCTGATCAGACTTGTATCAAATTCCAGCGAAAAGAAGATTGCTGGGCTATGAAATTTAAAAATAAAAATAAAAAAGTCTTTTTTATTTTTATTATTTTATTTTTTGGTTTATTATAACATGATGGTTTGTAGAAGAGAAATAGAAATGGAACACGCTGGTTGTGGAGGTTGGAAACGGGTAAAAGTGCGAACCCGAGGGTTCGGATTTTGCCATTCTGGAGGGATCGGTATGATCACATGGGAACGAGTACAGCGATTCTAACGATGTGATTGGTTGGATTAAAGTCATCACAGAATAAAAATGTGGAATACAACAGGGCTTCCTATTGATTGATGGTGGGCGTTTTTTTATTATTATTATTATTATTTTTATTTTTGAGAAATATTTTTTATTTTTTTCTTTGTTATTGTAGGTGGTGGGCGTTTGATTTTTCGCTTTGGATATTCTGTGGTGGCGGGCTTGATTTGATTAGGCGCTACGCATTTGTTTTGTAAGTTTGTAGTGTCGTTGTCGTTTGGTGACGCCAAAACTTCTTTCCCTTTGTGCGCCACACTCTAATATGATGTCCTGCTTCTTTGAAAAATATTTGAGGACCACCGTAAACAAAAAAATAAGTCCCATTTTTGTGTTTCATAAGACTTATTTTCTATTACCGAATATCTCAAATAAGTTAATTTCTTCTTGCTTTACTGGTTTAGTGGGCCCCAGCTAGTGGATAGAAATTGGATAGGGGCTTCACAATAAAGGAACAAAGAGGAAAGTAACACGTTTGTGGGTAAGAATAAAGATAAAATAACATAATTTTGGGAAAAAGAAAATTTATCGGAGGATTATATTCTAAAAATAATGAAATTCCTAAAATACCCCTACCATCCTCTAATCTCCTCGAAGTCTCTGCCATCGGGTCAGTCAACTTTAGGTCCATCTGACCTCTCTGATCTGCCTCCTTTGATTGTGAAATCGTCTTCTCCAACATCAACACGCGAGAACAATATTGATCTAGGGTTTCATGTATTTAGTGTTAATTTGGGGCTTTTCTCAAATAGACATTAAATTACTATATACAAAATAAGACAAACATTTTTTTTTTTTGAAAAAATTAAAAAATTTTGGGTAAAATGTATTTTCTTTTAAAAAAGGGTAAAATAAATTATTTACTAAGTAAATAAATTTTGTAACAATGATAAATCTTGTATTTATCATGTAACACCTTTATTCATCACGATTACATAATGTTTTGTTGATAAACGTCGATGGTAAAAAATTGTGGGTGTTTTACTACATATTTATAAGTTTAAAGGACAATGATGTCAAAATATATATATATATATATATAATTTTTAAAATTCAAATACATCTTACTGAAAACAACCTGAAGTATGTTAGTTAATTAAAGTTCTTTTGTGCATTAAAACTTTTATTTCAGCAAAAATAAATATATTTGTAGAAATTTAATGAAATTTTCATAATTTTATCTTTTTTTTTTCCTAATATTTTAAAAGATTGGAGTTGAGGCTGTTATAAAGGATTCAACAGGATTTGTCATGGTTTCTGTGTCCAAGAATTCGTATGGTAATCCAAAGTTCGCCGAAGCTGAAGCTTCGTGTAAGAGCTTGTTGTCGGCAAAAGATGTGGGTTTATTATCTTTACATGGTGGAGTCGGATGCATTATTTCTGATTCAAGCAATTTGGTACACTATAGTTTTCTATTTTGACTTTGGAAATTTCTTGAGGATGTCTTTAGTTTATCATTTTTTTTTTCAAAGTAGGCTAATAGAGCAGCTCATGATTTTTTTTTTTTTTTTGAGAAACATTATTTGATTTATTTTGCTCTTAGATAAGATGATAAATTAATATGATTGGATGAAATTCCTCCATCAATAGAATATGTTCGTATCTTGAAATCTTCATCTGAATAACATATTTCTAGTTAATTAAAAAAAAAAAAAAAAATTCATGAGACTGTATTTTAATCCCTTAAAACTTTTCAGAAAAAAAAGTTAGTTGGGATGCCTTGATACTGGTTAAAACTAGATTGTTATAAAAAAATAAATAAAAAGAGAATTTAAAAATTTTGCAGGCACTACTGTCTTTAATTTGCCCATGTTATTGCTTCTTCGTTTCCAGGGATGTTCTACATGAAAGGGGCCTCCTCGGACTCCAATGTGTGCTCCGCGATCCTTCGTTCCATAAATGGCGTTCTGGCCGTAGTGTGCAGTGTGCTTGTATACGAGGTAACCACACATTTGAGAACAGCTTATCAGATACAAATTAAGCTTCCTACGCATTTGGGATACTTCTAGTGGATTTGTAATCTTCTCAACCCTTCATGTCCTTTGCTTTTACCCTTATCATCCTCCAATCAGTGATGGAACCACTCATAAATGGAGAGGTGCCCTCACTCGACTTTTGGATTTCTAATTTTAATACCAAATTTATTTATTTATTTATCTTTTTTTTTTTTTTCCATGAATTCCATGGTACAAGAAAATTTTCTGGCACTGCTACTGCCTGCATTGTATGATATCAACTACTAACACACACTTCATTTTGCTATACTGCAGCTCAGTGCCAAGGCAGTAGCTATTCGACAAACAAATATTACATGGCGGCTTTTTATTGTATGCAATGGAATTATAAATATCCCTTTAGAGAGAGAGAAAATAGAAATTGATGATCCTGGTGTCTTGATCAGTAAAAAAAGGTCAGAAAGCTCCTGAAAATAGAGTCATTTCTGGCTCAAACTTGAGAAAGCGAAATACTGGCAGTGTAGTGGATACTAGTGTACATTCAAAAAGTTGCATGTCAGGTTTGAGTTTAGATGTTAAAAACTAGTACATGATAATGCAGCCATTAAGACGGTACAACTCGCAATTTTCCATGGAGTGATAAAACGGGAGTGCCAGCGTTGTTGCTTGTGTAGAAGCTCTTCATGTTCGATGCGTTAAGTTTGACTTTGGTTACTTACATTGTAGGTAATTGGTTGACGAGATTGTGGCCGCGTATGTTTAGCAATTTTGCATACTAAGGAGAAGATTTTTATTTCTTTTGCCCTCTTTATCGTATAATTGGTTGCCTTTGTTGCTTTTGTCCGCTGAAATGTGGCAGTCTACTCGCTTTCTAATTATTTCTTCATGCGAAGTGCCCTTAATTGTTACTGTCTCTTACTCTTTTCCAGAACTGCAGGAGCAAAAGAAGCTCATGCGGTTTCTCCACATTTTGCTCAGATGTATTGTATTTTGGTCTCTTTTCTGCTCTTGTTATGGCTCCTCTATATTTCAGTTGTGTACAAGCTTTAACCTTCTTTCGCTCATTCTTGAAGAACAAGCTACATAGTTTCTTTCAGCCCCATTTTACGTTGTGCTCCATTTTTGTGTGAGCTCGACATGTTTTCCCCCCAAAAGAATACTTGCATCAGATCCATTTGTGATTATTTGGCCTGAATTTGTGTTTGCGCATGAAAAGATTGGCTGGAAAATATGACACTATTTTACATGGTTTCAATTTGGTCATCAAGAATTATGTTTTTTTTTTTTACATATTCCCTACATTTTAAAGCACTCATGTAGTTTATTCGATCAGTCGACTGCTCTAGAATAGCTCATCCCGTATCTTCTTGCCGATAACCGGCATTACCTTTTCTACTTATGGCGGAAGTTGATCAAAACTCATTGGTCAATCAAGTACCTCCCGGTCCCGTCACCCTTGTCACGTCTATTCATGGTTTTCCATCTGCACCAGATTGGGTTAGTATTGTGTCATATATCCATATCTGTCTAGTTTCATTGTGATTTTTCGACGTTGGAATTTCATCTTGTTTTGTTTGTTTGTTTGTCTGGCAGACAAATTTCAGAGGAAGATTTGGATGTTGGGATATTTTGTGGCCACTATAGCAGTTCTGGTTCCTGCTCCACTAATTGAGTTTAGATAGTATATAACATCCCATTCTTTTTTCTTGATACCACATTTACATGATGATAATGTTTTGAGTTGGTTTCTGACGGGGTCTTTGTATTTGGCTCTCAATGTCTTCACAATGATGATGATTTTGTATAGGCCTTTCCACTGGGATTTCATAAAAAAAAAAAAAAAAAAAAAAAAGCTTCATTAGATCTTTGTTGAGGCCTTTTCCAAATAAATTAAAATAAAGTAACTTTTAATTTGCTCACGAATTCCATTTTTTGAAAGTAAAATGGTCATTTATCATCATATTTTCTAGGTTAAAGAACTCAAAATAGATCTTAAACATGGTTTAAAAGAACAGGGGAAAAAAGAAGAGGACAAAAATAGATAAATTGAGACGTAATTGTATGGCAAAAGGTATTTATTTTTAAGGGAATTAGAGAATACCTATTAATACTTTCTTCAAAAGAGGAACATAGCACAAAGAATACCTAACATTACAATTAGACTACTTAATATTTTTGCTGAAAGAATTAGACTAGTTAGAAATGTGCACGTCTTACACATTTTAATATTAGACGGTTTGTAAACATTTTTACATTTTCATATCACACATTTTCACTTTTCAATAGCTTCATAGAACTTGCATGATTTGTTTCTAAGGGTACGATGATTTGTTTCTAAGGGTACGTTTTATTATTAAAATCAAGGGACAAATTAAAAAAATTAAAAATTACTCAAAAACCCAAAAAAAAAAAATCCTCGAAATATGTAAAATATAATATACTTACAAAAAAAAAAAATTTAAAAATCTGTGTGATTTTGTACCCTCAAATCTCATTAACGCGAATGTTTTTTAAAAATGGGATTTGATTTAACTATTTTTACTCCCAAAATACCATGTAAGAGCTCTCTATGTGTAATAATTATATTATAGAGAAAAAAAAAAAAAAAAAAAAAGGCCGTACATCACCTAAAAATGTCAATTGTCAAACTCAGCCATATTTCTCTTTAACAATCTGCTGCTCAGTCTTGTGTCGAGACGAAACCGAACCGTCAAGATCATCACCGAGCTTCGTCTTGGTCAACCTCATCCTCAAGTAGAGCAAAAGAATCACAGCGTTGAGCACAGAGTTGCAGACCCAGGCCCCGATCCCATTGCACCCACCTCTCAGAATCAAATGCAGGTGAAGAACCCCCAAATGGCACACCAAATTGAAGCAGAGCAGCAACACCTGGCAGTTCACCACGAACACAGGCGCGCGGGCTCCGGGCAGTCCGATCTCCGTCCAGAACCTGTAAGCGTAGACGACGGAGTAGATTAGGGTCGTGACCAGAATCGCCAGGACCTGAAACGACTGCGAGAATTCGAGCCAGAGGAACGACGTCACGATCAGCACCGACTGGTTGAAGAGGCGGAGCGGGCTCAGCCTCCGGCGGCGGACGATGGCGAAGAACGTCCGGAGCAGGTGGAGGAACCGCGAGAGGTAGAAGGCGTAAGACCAGAAGAACACGCGCCCCGTGGGGCGCGTGCCGAGCGGGAAGCAGAGGAGCCACTGGACGGGGTTGGTCCTCGAGCGCCGCCACAGCCACCGCGTGTCGGATATCTCGGCGGCTGCTGAGAGGAGGGTTCCGAGGAAAATGACGGCGCAGATCAGGCACATCATGAGGCTGTGGACGGCTGGGATTGGGCCGAGATGGATGGGCCGTCTCCGGCGGCGGAGGACGAGGAACGGGAGGGTGTTCAGGAGGAAGTGGAGAGTTACAGCGGCGGCGATGTAAATGGCGATCGCTCCGATGAGGAATGACCACGTGGAGCCCCATGATTGGGTGGGGCTCCACCGAAACGCCACTATATTTGGGTGTTCCGATAACCAGTACTTGATCTTCTGCATTGTGGATAGTTTGTCGTACATATTTTTTCAGCGTCCGATTTGATTAAAAGACGATGAAATATGGGATTTCTTTTACGTTAAACGTGATGACAATTTTGGAAACTTGGGTTTTTTTTCTTTTTTTCTTGTTCTGAAAATTGAAGATGAGAGCTTTGAATTTTATGAGTTCACAAAGGAAAATTCAGTTCATGGGACGAAGAGACTGACTTCTGAAGGTCAAAGGATTATAAGGGGACCAATAAAAGTAGAATATTGACGTGCGGCTGGGACTTCAATTTTAACGAAAGTATAAATTAGTTTTTCTAGAAGCAATTGAATAAGGTCGGCGGCGGACTTTTTTTTTTTTTTCATTATTATTTTTCAATTTTCTAAGTTTTATACATAAAATATATTCAAGACACATATGCTGACAATCTGAAATCTAAGAAACATTCAGATTCAGTCGCATTTTGAGTCCTAATCAAATAGTTAAAAATTTGTATTTAATAAAATTTAAAATAATTTTTTTTGGGGTAAAAATCTCTCACAAATCTTATTGATTTTGACTTGATTGTTTTTCTAGTTTTATTTTCCTTTTTTTTTTTTTTTTTTTTTAAATTTAGGTAATAAGGCCATTTTTTTTCCTTTTCTTTTTTATAACATTTATGTATATATATATTTTTTATACAATATAAGGAAAAACATACATCTTCTTAAATCCCAGTTAATTTCTACGCTACCAACTAAAGTCGTCATTAGGAAATATATAAATATAATTGTTCCATTCATTAATCGTCACCTATTAAGTAAGGTCAATATAAGTTTCGAGAATAAAAATAATTTTTGCACATTTTGCTTATTGCATCTAGAAGCTGATACAATGTGTAAAATGACAGTCTAACATGTAACCACTTAATATATATATATATATATATATATATATAAATATATAATTAAGCTCTTCTAGTCGTCATTGATGATGTTTTGTATGGGGAAAGCGTTCGTGATAGATGATCAATTGCAAGAGTTACAAGTGATTATAAGCAATTATTTGACTTGGAATTTTTATCGGATATGAATGACAAAGTATATCAGTCTGTAATTTGTTTTGTTGTGCAAATTCTTTAGTCTGCATTGTCGTAGAAGTGCGTTGTCTTTGATTTCATCCTCAACGAAAAAGATGGAAGAAAAATAGTGTCAGTCATGTTTATGTCTTTAGGGTTCGGTTTATTTCTTTCTTTCCAGATGATAATACTTCTAGAAACTTGGTACGTTTAGATGCTCGGAAGAAAAATAACATTAATATGAGTCTCCGAATAAGACATAAATAAAAAAATATTATTATATATTACAGAGGGTGAAATCTACTTTTAAATATGTATTGAGGGCCAATAATAATCCAATATCTTAACGTGGTAAGAGCGGAATCCAGTCCCGACCGATCGTATTGTGCTTCGTTATTAGATATAAATGATATAGTGTATGAGAGAATAAACAAAGTGTAGATCAAATAGACAAAGATACGATTTTTATAGAGGTTCACTTTTAATGGAAAAGTTAAAATTCTTTGTGGTAGTTGGGCTTTCACTAGATGTATGAGAGAAAAGAGTACAAGAGAATGTGAAAAGGCTTTACATAGAGAATCATAGTGGACAAATTTGTAATTACAGAGAATGTGAGGTGTTTAGGGCGACTGTAGGCGTGTAGAACTCGTCTTTAGGGTTGCATAAGGGCTATATTTATAGAAAATGCATGTTGCTACTTTGTTATTTCTTGTTTTGAGTTGAGTTTTCCCTTTTGAATTTGAGCCAACTTTCCTTTTCTTAAATAAAGTCTCTTCTTTTTTTTTTTTTTTTTTTTTTTTTTTTTTTTGTGTGTGTGTGTGTGTAGAATATATATCCTCCGTGATCAGAAAAGCTTATTCTTTGGGTTAGAATTTGGATCGTTCTTAGATCTTGGAATTGAAGGTTTTCGTCTGAGTAATCTATGGAGTAGCCGAAATCATGATCGACTACAGAAAGCTGAAGTCACTTTTAGTCGCTTTGTTGTCTAGGTTATTTCCAAATTGTTTGGCTTGATCTTGGGTATCTCTGGTCTTGGTTTCTAGTTAAATTTGAGGTACAAAATCGACAATAATAAACTATTAGACTACATAAAAAAAAATTAATAATAATAAAGAATACTACTAGCTCAAAACCAGATAAAAACAAAAAAACAAAACAAAAACTCACCACAATAATGTATCGGAAACGACATAGAAGTATAAACAAAGGTAAACTGAAAAACGACATGAAGCAGAATAAAAAATGAACATGGAATCGACAATGATGTAGGAGGACGAGAATAAACTTTGAATAAGGAAAGGCTTTTTTGGCTCTCAATTTTCATGAGTTTTTTTTTTTTCTTCTTCTTCTGAAAAGTTAAAAAAAATAATAATTTATGATTAGTT
Organism: Ficus carica; assembly: GCA_009761775.1. Classification (NCBI taxonomy): domain Eukaryota; kingdom Viridiplantae; phylum Streptophyta; class Magnoliopsida; order Rosales; family Moraceae; genus Ficus; species Ficus carica. The sequence continues at coordinate 5,029,535 of CM019745.1, read as the reverse complement.
TTTAAAAAATCAACCAATTTCAATTTAAAAATTTTATTCTAAACACGTACACCATATGCAAACTAAATAACGCCGACATCATTAACATTGAAAAACGATAATGAAGTGAATGAACGATAGAAAATATCAAAACTTTTTTTTCCTTGAAGTAGAGATTATCAGAAATACGATACGAAAACAAAATACACTAGAAAAAAAGAGAACAGATAAACGCGACAGTAACAAAAGGAACGACATTAATTAAAAAAAAAATACAAGGCCTTAAACAAACAAAAATGACGTCACTTTATGACATGGGCTAAAAACAACAATAACTTGGAGGGTTAAAAAAAAAGAAAAATATTCGAACCTTTTTTTTTAGGTAAAATTTCATTGAGTCTTTAAGACCTAAATATAATGCAGATGACCCCGTGGTATACAATATAAAATACTCGATAAAAATTGATTCCATCAGTAAATTCTGATGAAGCATAAGAAAACGATACAAGATGAGACCCGATATCAGGAGAATTCCTCAATATATCAATTTGAGCACACATAAGGCTCTTTTTGAAACCACTACAATCGATAGAAGCTTTCGATCCATCGAGAGCATGTAACGTGTAGCACTAAGGCCACAAACATCTTCGCCAAATCTCATAACTAGTGGAACTTCTAATCCACCAAAATCTAAATCTGACGGATCAAAAATAAATTCGAAAGGTGGGAGAACCACCTCTCTTATTACAATGAAAATACTGAAACTATATGGCGAAAATATCAACATCTCTATTAGACTAAAATATACAAAAACTAAAACATAAAGCACGACCACCGCAAGCCTTTAATGAAAGAGCAGTGGACAAGAAGACCTTCAGAGTCGGAGGAATGCTTTTGGGGACAAGCGGCAAAGCCGACAAGATGCCTTCAAATAGCAGAACGTGAAACACACGCGCTACCACCATCAATGCCCGGAGCCAGAACCACCACCTCCACATTAAGCTCACCACCGTTCGGAACAAGACCCCGAAAAGAGTACAACTACTAGATGGAAAATGTGGCACAAAACACCTCCAAGCCGTTTGAAAACGATAAGTAACTTCTTTTTAAGCTAGAAGAAAGCTACAAGCACCTAAACAAACAATAATAACATCAAGGAAATGAAATGAAATAAATAAATAAACGACATCAACTAAGGAACGGCAAGAAGATTAAAAACGACAATGATTTCAAAAGAGAATTAACAAACTGAAAAACAATATCAACTGAAAAACAATATCAACTGAGTAAACGTTTTCAACTAAAAAGGCAGAACCTCAAAACAACAATAACGTCGATAAAAGAAAACATTTAAAGCAACAGTTACCTCGAAAACGACATAATAAGAGAACAACAATAGCTTATAAAACGACATGATTAAAAAAATACCTAAAGCAATGAAAATGACACGAAGATGCAACATAAAAATAACGTTAATTTGAAAACGGCTAATCAAGGAAACGACACAAGTTAAAAATAGACTATCTGAAACGTTGACATTAACTTTAAAACGACAGAACCTAAGGATTTCAGTAACTATATAGAGGAAGATGATGGTAACATCAGAACCGACGTTAATACAAAAACAAAAAGTACTTAAAATACGACAAATTAACTCTTAAACAAAACGACATAATTTTTTTCTGTGGAAAAACGACATCAACTTGAATCTAGAGGGCATTGAAACATCTTTGTCGTATCTAAAAAACGACATCATTTTGTTCTGTGGAAAAACGACATCAACTTGTAGATCTGACTACATCGTTGTCGTTTCTTCTCGGCATTGACCAAAGCACCGACAATTTTATTCAAAAAGCGTGCTCAATGCACAATTCTATTATTTGTAGATCTGAAAAATTATTCAAAAGTCTAATAAAGTGTGCCCTATCATACCTGTAGGGTAAAAATATAGAGTCCCTCCATAAATTTTTACCCCCTTAAGAGACCTTTTTCCTTTAAATTTAAAAATTACAGGATTCAAACAAATATAGGTAGAGTTAGGTATGATATTGATATTAGTGAGCCGGCGACTATTTTACGAGAATTTTTTTCACGTTGAAGTTTCTCAAAAAAAAAAAAAAAAAACCAAATATTGTACGGGGAGGATAGTGAAGGCCCAGAATCTACGGACAGAAAGATGCCAGGTGGACAATGAAAAAATCTTCTCTCTCCCTGGGCGCTGTGCGGGGATTCCATAACCGAGTAGCACGCACTAAACATTAAACATAGGAGAAAGAGAGGAACGTCAGATTCTACCTTTGGGCCTAATCCACCCACAATTCCCTCTCTCCTCTCCTCCTTCTTCGAAATTTCTTCATTTTCTCTTCTTTCTTTTCTTACTCGTCGACTCCTTTTTTGACTTGGTTTCCTCGATTTCGGTCCGTTTCCTTTTTCCCCAGGTTGGTAATTTTTTTTTTCCGATTTTATTATTCTATCCTTTCATTCTTAAGATATGAAATCTTGATTTTGTATATTGTATCCTTCTAGGAATCTATAAAAACCAATTTAGAGATCTTGGGATATTTGGGTTCATCTTTTTTGTTATTATCCTTATAAGCCGTCTGGCCATTGCAAAAGAAGAAAGAATGTGATGGGATTTCTTAGAATTGGTTCCGAAATTAAACCCGATCTCTCTTTTGTTCGGTGATATTCGTAAAGAATGGCAATTCAGAGTTTCTAAGTCGCCAATTTTCTTTGATTTGTTGTCGAAATCTTGTTGACCACTGTGTTTCAATTTTGACTTCCAAACAAGTTTTTGATTGGATTTTTCACGATAAAAGAGGGATTTGATCTGATCAAGAATTTGCAAATAATTATTTCTTTGTTGGGCATTTGATTTTTGTTGCAATTGTTGATTTTTTTTTTTTGGGTTAAAAATAGGATTTTGAAAGACGGATGGCAAGTGGGTTTGGCGGATCAACAAGCAGGCCATCCCAAGGCCCTTCTTGGTCAACCAATAACAATAACAATAACAACAACAATAATAACAGTGATGCTGGTAGTTTTGAGTGCAACATTTGCTTTGACTTAGCTCAAGACCCCATTGTAACTTTATGTGGCCATCTTTTCTGTTGGCCTTGCCTCTACAAGTGGCTCCACATTCATTCCCCTTCTAAGGATTGCCCGGTTTGCAAGGCCCTAATTGAGGAGGAAAAGTTGGTTCCTTTATACGGCAGGGGAAAGTCATCAACTGATCCTAGATCAAAATCGATCCCAGATGACAATATCCCGCACCGCCCATCAGGGCAGAGACCGGAAACCGCTCCTCCCCCAGAGCCAAATCACTTTCCCCATCATGGGTTTGGGTTTATGGGAGGTTTGGGAGGGTTGGGAGGGTTTGCACCAATGGCAAGCGCGAGGTTTGGGAACTTCACATTGTCCGCGGCTTTTGGTGGTTTCATCCCCTCCTTATTGAATCTTCAGCTGCACGGTTTCCCTGATCCTGTGTATGGTGGTGCTGCTGGTTTTCCTCATGGATTTTCCAATTCATTTCACGGCGGCAATGTGCATAGATATCATCGCCATACTGGTCAAGGACAGCAAGATTATTTCCTCAAGAGGCTGCTTCTGTTTGTTTTGATATGCGTCCTTGTTGCTCTTTTGTGGCAGTAGATTAAGAATATGCGATCGCAGCTGGATCTGCTGATGGTTTCCCTAGGGTACGCGCCATCTGTAAATCTGTTGGTGTATCTTTCGCCTTTATATATTTTTCCTCCATATATGTTTCAGGAATTAGTCCACATGATAAATTTCTATAATTTGGTGTCTTGGTGGCTTCGATTGTGTTTTGCATCAGCTTGTGGAATGTCGCTTTCATGTCTTCGTTATTGTACTGGCCACTGGGAGATCTCATTCTCTTGACCAAAACATACATAGATTGAAGAAATGTACATAAACAGCATGTTGATGAGCGAAAAATTATGTGTTTCTTACACTCAGGAGATTAGAAGGAATGTACTATTTTAGATGAGTGATGTAGCAGCAATAATGTATACTCTTTGGCCATTTTGTTTTTGTATGGATTGTCATGATTTTCACTTAACAGCTTGTTGATTTGTGAAGTTTATTTTTCTTGGATTCACCTTGGATTGTTGCCATGCAATTCGTTTTCCATTTAAGTTATGATCTTCTATGGTAAAACAGGTGGAGTGGTAGGGGTTCCACTTATCACAACTCAGGGCTCGGAGCCTACTCCCAAATGCATCATCAACAGCAAGCACTTGATGGGACATATAAGAATCAAACCTGAGTTGGGAGTATGGGGAGCCTTAGGTGGACATCCGACTACCGTTATGCTGCCACCACTGATAGTTAGTTTTGTGAATGGTATTGTACACGATTCTTTTGTATGTGTATGACTGTGTCAGCTGGTTGAGTAGTGAGGACCAATCAGACGGCCATTAATTTCTGCAGTGCCTTTTACATATACGTAGGCACATACACACTTTTGTTCGCCTTTTTTTTGTTTTTTGTTTTAATAATTTATTGTGTTTTACAGTTCTTCTGCCACGGGACCTTTTCATGTAATTTTCCATTTAAGGGGTCGTCCTTTGTTTTCTACTTTTACCATCGTTAAAATGTTTTTCTGTCGTTTTCCGCTTTTTGCCATCGTTTAAGTTTTATTGATGTTCTCAAGTTTTTATGTCGTTTGTTTTTTTTCCCCTAATTAAATGTTGTTCTCTACTATTTTGTCGTTTGTCTTTTACTTGTCGTTACATCTGTTATTGTAACTTTTAAGTTTTCCGGTCGTTTCCTTTTTCTTATCTTTCTCGAGTTTGTCGTCTTCTACTGTAGTTGTCGTTTTCAATTATTCCCGTAGTTGATTTCTTATTGTCATTCGCCTGCTTTTGTTTTGTTTTGTTTTTTTTTTTTTTCTTTTTCCCTTTATATCTGTTGTCGATACTATTTTTATCATCATTGACAGCTATAATTTGGTTCCAAGTTTCTTGTTTTGTCGCTTGGATTTCATTATCGTGCCCTTTTTTTTTTTTTTTTCCCTGTCGTTTTCTTTATCCATATCCTTTGGTTTAGACGAAATTCTTAGCATTAAGGGTTTATTTCAAGATGTTTATCATGGAGTTCTGTAGATCTTGCAACACGCTAGTGCATGTTTATAATAATTAAACGTGACACTTATCAATGGCCTTTGAACAAGATCTTTACTCTGAGTGGTTGTGTTTATGTAATGTACACATGTAAGCACAAAAACGTTTATTCAATGATTAAGGAATTCAAAGGGGGAAAAAGAAAAAGAGAAAATAATATAGCAAATTAGTAAGTATTCACATGGGATCATCTGTGAACTACCATATTGAATTGTGCTCTCTCTTTTTTTTTTATTGTTTTTTTTGTTTTTATTGTTTTTCTTGTTTTTTTGTTTTTTTGTTTTTCACCCCTCAACATCAAAGACCCGACACCCACAAGGAATTTTAAAGGGAAAGATCAATAAATGGCATTTACTATTCTGTCGGTCGTAATTATTCACGTCAATTATTGTTAGATAAGTCTCGGGGATATGTTTGTCTTCTTCTGATTTTGAAAAGCCACTTCAGCCCGGTAAATCATTCATAATTGCAAGCGAGGACTTGAGCTTAGTAGTTAAAAGTACATAAGACAAAATAAATTCAAAGCAAAGCAAATAGTGCATCTCTATCATGTGGAACATGCAAAACACAAATAGTGACAAGCAAAAAACGAGAACAGATAATTAAAGAGAGAGAATGCAAAATGGCATAATAGAATATATGATTTTTAAATTATAGCAGAATATAAAATTTTATTACTAAATTATATAATTAGGATACATAGTAAAAGTAAAAATTCAAAAAATATCCTTGAGTGTCTATCTCCTCTTTCTACTCTTTCTCTGTTTGTGTCTCTCTTCTCGTCGGTGGGAAATCACGACAACGATAGTGATGGTACCGGGAACAGGATGACGACATGAACCAGGATCGTGTCGGCGTCACGATCTTCAGTATCAACGTTGCAACGGATCTCATAATGGAGATCGCGATCGGGAAAAGGTCGTGACGAATCTCGCCGGGAAGATAGCGATTTGGAGGGGTCGCGAATGATCTCGCCGTGGAGATCGCGATCTGAGGAGGTCGAGATAGAAGCTCAAGATCCGAGGAGGTCGACACAGAAGCTTGCGATCTTGAGGCCGTTGCTGTCGAGGTCCTCGCCGTTGTGTTTGTTTGTTCATCGCCGCCGGAATCGCTAGGAAAATTGTGAGCCCTCGCTGCAATCGTGAGGATAATCGACGGAAATTACGACCTTCCGCCGTGTAAGCCGTCCTCATTTTCATCGGCACTGGACCTCCGGCCACTTCCCGATGGTTTCTTCGACGGCTACCAGATCCTTTGTCTTCTCCGGTAGTCATGGCTTTTTTGGGTGGATTTATATATTTTAATAAAATAAGGGGTTATCATTAATTAATAATATATGTATAATTCCTTAAAAAGAAAAAAAATTCGTAAATCAATTTATTTACAAATTAAGTATCTGTAGTACTCCCTTTAGCTAAATTTAAGTTATTTCAATTTTTTTCTTTATATAGTGGTGAATAGAAAATGTAGATTTACTATTTACAAAATAAAAGCAGTAAATAAATAATTTCCACATAAATATATATCTATAGTATATGAATAGTAAATCTTAGTATTTATTAGTAAATGGTAGCATTTCCTTTAACAAGCTAAATTTGAGTTATTTCCTTTTTTTTTTGTTGTTGTGGAGAATAGAAAAGGCAAAAGCCAAAAAAACAGTAAAATAAAGTTCTTTCCACATAAAATATATGTATTGTATTAATAGTAAATCTTAATATTTACTAGTAAATCGGTAGCATTCTCTTTAGTAAGATAAATTTAAGTTATTTCTTTTTTTTTTATTTAATTTCTATAGTGGAGAATATAAAAAGTAGATTTACTTTTTACAAAGTAAAAAACAGTAAATAAATTTATTTTCACATAAATATATGTATTATATGAATAGTTAACTAAATCTTAAAATTTATTAGTAAATCTTAGTATTTATCAATATCTACATCGTTTTAAAAATTGTCAATTCATCAAGTAAATCAAATATTAATTAGTAAATCTTAGTGTTTACTTACAAATCTTGATATTTACTAATAAGCGTAGATGCTAGGAATCGATATTTACTAACAAATCTTCGTATTTATGTCATTTTAAAAGTTATCAATTTACTAGTAACTATTTTTATTTACTAGTAAATCTTAATATTTATTAATATTTACTTCAATTTAAAAATTATAAATTTATCAAGTAAATCAATTATTAATTAGAAATCTTTTTTTTGGTGAATATTAATTAGTTAATTTAGTATTTACGTTGTTTTAAAAGTTATCAATTAATCAAGTAAATCAAAATATTTACTAGTAAATCTTAATATTTTTAAAAAATATAATAATTCTTAACTAGTAGAACTTTTTTTTGGTAAATACTTGGATTTACTAGTAAATCCTTAGATTTACTAAATATTTTTAATAAATATATTAATACTTAACTAGTAAAACTTTTCTCGGTAAATATTTACCAGTATAAATCAAAATATTTATTTCATTTTTAGTTTTTTTCATAAAACAAAAATAATATTTTCTCGTAAATCTAATTATTTATCTTTATTTTAGGGACAAATATATTTACAAACTCCCAAAAAAACAGTTTGTTACTACAAAAAAGGTCCAAAATCCCAAATCACCAAAACCCTAACTCTAACCCCTAACCCTAACCTAGCCCGTCGACCAACGTCGTCGCCCCCTCACCCACCCTCGCCGCCTAACGGAGCAACACCTACGACGGAGCCGCCCACCCCTAGCCCTCGGCGAAGAACCGGCAAAACAAAACCCAAAAGCATCTCGCAAACACAAAGACGACAAAAAATCATCCTGCAGTTCGCTGGAGAATGGAGAAAAAGAAAGTCGTCACTCGCCATCTCGACACCTTCGCAGCTCGCATCGAATCTCGACCTCGCTGGCAACGGAAAAACTCGCGAGAGATTACGATTGCGATATCACCACGATTCTGGCGATTCATTTTGCCATGATTCACTGCCGGCGATCCCGCGGGGGAGGGAGGAGGCCGCTTGTCGTCACTTGGGAAACTCTGGCGATCACGACAGTGTCGACGACTTCACGACAGTTTCCGGTCAACGAGGAGAGAGAAAGAGACATATAAAGTATAGCGAGAGAAAGAGGGGAAAGAGAGAAAGAAGCGAGAGAGAGAGAGAGAAAGGAGGAGAGAGAAAGAGAGAGTAAGCATTAGGGGTAAAAAAGAAATTTTAACATCTTTAAAAATGAGAATATGTTATAATTTAACAAAAATTCTAAAATATGCTTTATATTTTAAATTTGAAACAAGATTATGCTATTTAGTATGATTTCTCAATATTAAAAGGCGGTACTATACATATATAACTTTATAGTATATGAATCATTTTTAGACTTTCAGATTATATGAGGCAATAAAAGAGGAAATTTAATGAATGTCTAAAATATCAGTAAGTTTTTTTTCCTTAATTTTTTTAGTTTTATACTATACTGCATAATTTTTGTAAAAGATTTATATGATGCAGTTCAATAGAACTAAGAGAATAACGTATGTGATCAGAAAGAGAAGCATACAAGAGTTTTTACTCCAAAAAAATTTGGGTGGATTGACGCTACTCTTTTATGACAATCATTTCATATTTGGTATTATTTATAAGAGAATTTTACAATTTGTTAACCGTAATTAGTGACGGAGTCAGCTTACTACTTTAATAAGACGTATACTAATTATTTTTTAAAACTAGAGAAATAAAAATAAAAAATGTAAAGTTCAGTCAAGCGAATATATAAAAAACTTCATAGCAGTGAAGCCAAATATATATATCTTAAATTTTTAGAGCTTATTTTGCAAAATAAAAAAGTCAGTGATGGTGGTCGCCCCCATTCGTTCACAAGTGACTTGTCTACTACTATAATCCTATTAGATTATGTTATTATGTATTTTTTAAAGGTAATTTTGACTAAGTTTAATGTCGAAAATCATAATAGTGATAAAAATACCTTATAGTAAAACGTATATTTATTATTTATAAGAAAAAAAAAATCACATGATATGAGACAATTAATCATCAACCTCTTTGGTCACTAATAAAAAAAGAAACGACTCTTATATCTTTTAAAGAAACGACTATTATCTTCCAAGCCCCCCTGCATGAAGTGCCTACCCAAAAATAAAAATATACACAAAATGGGTGTTTGTGTGTATATTATTCTTCTATATAAAAATAATTGAAGCTTGCTGCAGGTGGGAAATGAAAGTCGTCACGAAGACTTAAAGGCAAATTCACAAAATTCAATATTCAGTAGGTTGACTGAATTCTGGTAGCTAGAGAGACTCGAGAATGCACTGGGCATGCACCAATGGCCACGTTTTTTAGGAATTAGGATGCTTGCTAGTATTATACTTTGAAATTTTGGAGTATAATAGAAAAATTTTAGGAAAACAAAAAAAGGAGGGAAAGAAATTGGTGCATAATAATACACTTCCCAAAAAAAAAAAAAAAAAAAAAAAGGGAAAGAAATTGGTGTATGTAATATTAACAAACTCTTTCGAAAAGAAAAAAATAACTTTTTTTTGCTAAAAAGAAATTGGTGTATAAATATATATTATAATACCCTTCACCAACCCCAAAAAAAAAAAAAAAAGAAGAAGAAGAAAGAAAATGGTGAATATTAACATATCATTCCATCGAAGGTAATCGACAAAAAAAGGCATGGAGAGCATGTGCATGGGGGTGCACCTCACTTGAAAACTTTAGTTTGACTTTTGTTACCGTCGTGACCCACACACGTTTGGGGTTGTCGGTGACTGTTGAAACCGTCAATTATACGTTGATATTATGATCATCTTAAATCTTTTGCAACTTTGTTTATCGGACAAAAATAATGATATTGTTTCTTCATCGATCAAGAATTTTGTTTTTATGGGGGGTCTTATGATCATTAAATAAGAAAGGGTATGACAAATCCGATCATTTGGATTTTTCAATTCATAGATATGCATTATATGAGTAATACTAGGGAGACAAATTATAATTCCAATTTTCGAGTAGCAACTCATGTGATGAGTTGTTATCTTTTTTATAAATAGATGCAATTGTTTGATGAGACAATATTTTAAATATTTATCAAAAAAATGACAACTCATATGCTATATAAATTGATACTCAAAAATTTATTTTAAAATTAATGTCATCGGCATTTTTTGTATTATATATTTGTGCTCTAGTGGCAAAACATACTAACCGACTTAGTACACCATGCAATACATGATCTACACTGTCAATTCTATTGGTTTTTCTTTTTCAATTAATACTATGTAACTCCATTCTTACTTAGAATTTGTTATTATAAAAGGAACATTTATCTCTTGGTTTTAGTATCCTTCAAAAAGAAATATTAAAAAAACTTGTTTTTAATCTATAAAAATTTGCACACATCAAAACAAAATAAAACCATTTATCTGAATAAGTGGAAGTGCTCATGATATAAGCTCATTTTAGGCGATAAATATAAGGGTTCAAAATTTTGATATCTTAAAGTTGTTAATGTAAATAGTATTTATATTTACAACCAAGTGGATCTTTAATTAATAAAACTTAAAAAAAAGTATATTTAAAATAGCAATAAGATCGCAATATAGTTTTTACCAATTATTATATGCGTACTGCATTACATCTTCTTAGGCTGCAGTGCACTTTCGTTAAGGACTCTCGTACGGTAAATAATAAAATTGTCCAATAATTGCGAAGCTATTCTCCTATAAAAAAGTGATAAAGAAAAAGACATCCATGATTGACCTTTGTGTTCCAAATTATTGAATTTATAGATCGATCTTGAAAGAAAGCTTAGCCAATTTGGTTTCAAAACTAGGGGACCAAACTTTAATCAACCTCAGCTGCTATAGGATAAAAAGGTGGACCAAATTAATGGGAATCTGTCCTTTATAAGAGCCAGAGCCTGTACATATGCAAGCTTCTGATTTATCAAACCACAGTTTAGTGCATTTTAAGTAATAATGATCGCATCATAAACATAAATGTGGGACAGAAAATGGATTAGTGTAGCGATTAGGATTTCTTTTCTTCTTATGTGTAAGATAAATTTAAGGTTCGATATCCAGAGTCATATTACATCGTTAGGCTTGTGATGAAAAAAGTGAAACTATACTCATCTTTTACTCTATATGTTTTATAAGAGGATGAAAAATAAAAAGGAATGAGAAGTAAAATAACCAAGGTGCGGGTACTAAAAAGAAAGGAGTACTAAATTATTTTTCATGTTGTTTGGTAGAAGATAAACAAAATGTCTAATATAGCTTATTTTATGATTCTGCCTTATATATACATATAAGAAGATGATGTGCGAATTAGGTTAAAATAATTGTTTGACATAGTAGTTGTTTTGTTACATTTTTTTTATAATCTTTTTTACTCTCCAAAGTTGGAATGATTAAAAAATGAAGGGTATCATAGATTTACAACTTCTTTTATACTTTCCTTTTTACCAAACAATCCAAATTTTTTTATTTAATTTTCGGTCACTGTATCAAACTTATGCTTTAGTAGAATGGTCTCAGTTACTCTATATTTTATTGATAGATCTCAGAATTTCTGTTACAGATGAAGAGAATGGTGGATGAGATGACGCCAATATTGATTCCGAATGTCTTTTTTTCTTTCAAAATAAAAAAGTATGACGGTGCAAAATGTGAGAGATTCAATGACTTAAAATGGAACTGACTGTACTAGAGATCCCATGGCCATACTGCTTGTTGTGAGTACTTAATTAATGCAACATGCATGTAAACTGTAAAGAATATGGAGAACAGGTGAGAGAGAATATTATGGACATGGGGCTTAGTACTATTTTTTGCCTGCGAGCATTGTTCTTAATTGTGCCATTATTCGTGGCTTGTTATAAGGTCCTGCACCAAAAGGGGCTATAGAGAGACATGCTGGGCTACTAATTATAAATAGAAAAAAAAAAATTTGAAAAATCAATTCTTTGAGAATTTTGGGAAAGCAACGTCAACGTCTAGTTAAAACTTGATCACACAAGTTTCTAATTATATATATATATATATATATATATGGATATAACAATGGGGTTACTTATTCATTATTGCGCTTTGAAATAAAGGTTCTCGGGATTGAGATGCAAGCAAAGTATGACGCAAAAATTAAATACCACCAAATAAATAATTTATATGGAATTAGGTCACGACTGTGATCACCTAACATTTTCCATATGTGCTTTAAATGTAAGCTTGTATGGTTGTACAATATAAGCCAAATTTTTTCTTTTGGGGCAAAAGAAAAAGTCCAGAAAGAGCTATATACGTTAGCATCTTCTAATGGTGTTACTGAAGGGGCTTTTTAGATGCTAATAAAAATCTTTATTGAAAGTCTATAATTGCACTGTATATATCAAAAACGAGCGAATTATTTCAATCTCATTGAATGTGTATGCTAACAGTAAGAATACGTATAGACGTGGTAATAAACACTTTAGATTAAGCCAAACTTGGTCTCTCTCTCTTTTTTTTAATGCCTTTATTTGGAGGGCACGGTAGCTGCAAAATAGTTTTCCCAAGACGGTGATAGATCAACATATGCATAAATAAGAGAGATTATCAGTCTAAAGTCAAAAAGATAAGAAAAGAAAAAAGAATATCAGGCAAATTTTGTGAAAGGAAAAAAAATGCAGTTAGAGTTTGTAATTTGATGATGAAGCATTGACAACCAGAACAAAAGCGTCCCTACTAAAAAAGAATGCGGTCCCTTATGTAGTACAAATTAGAGGAAAGGTGCATGGTGATGAATCTGGAATCATACTATTATTATGGAACATTTGATGTATCATCAATCTTTTCTTGGATTTTTCAGTGCTCATTTTTTACTTGTTAATTTGATGAGTAAAAAATATCATTTTAAACACATAGAAGAAAAATATGAGATCTAATATTGTTCTAAAACATGCTTATGAGTCTAGGACTCTCTTATAATGCTCGTGCTACGCAACAATGACATTTTTGCCTATACAAACTCTTAAAAACATTTCGAAAATACCCCCGAATATTAAAACTTCACTTTCCTTACCAGAACCATTCTAGAAATAGAAATTTTCTTGTGAAGGAACGAGCTAGAGCAACAAGTTAATTTTAGAAGGAAAAAAAAATAATTTTACGGCAATATTTGTCGGGTAAACTCCTACTTCTCTAACTATTTTTGTGCTTGTGCCTTGTTTTCCGTTCCCTTACATAATTAATTAGTCTCTGTTTGGTAAGTTAGTTGGAGATAAAATTTTTAAGTTGGAGTTAGGTTGACTATTCAAAGACTAGTTATAAATTTTATTGACTTTTCATAAAAATATAAAAATTAAGATGAAAAAATATAATTTAATTAGTGCTAAACTTAAATACTAAATGGAGGCTTAGTTTTACTCAAAATTGTTTAACGTAGTTAAAAAAAATTTGGTAGAAATTTTAATTGGCACATGATAAAATTTCCATTGGATTATTCTTGACTAAAGCCCATTTTGAAGCTCTGAGCGCCAACCATCCAGCTAATAGTTATATTCCTCTCTCTCTCTCCTCTCTCTCCCCCATTTTTTTTTTTTTTTTGGAAAAAAACTAAAAGCGTGTTGTTCAGCTCACTGCTCACACCATAATCCCCTAATTTAAAAGGTGAACAACCAACCAGTTCATCTCTTCCTCAGAGACTCTCTCAAAGGTCTCAACACCCTCCAAAAAGAAAAAGAAAAAAAGCACACTATGAAATACTTCAAACCAGTCTTGTATTTCCTCTTATTTGTTTCACTCTTTGTTACCAATATTTGGGCACAAAAACAACAATTCAGAGAAGCACCTCAGTTCTACAACTCCCAGGACTGCCCATCCATCACGGCGGACGACAACGAGGCCGAGGTCGACCCTGACGAAAACGACAATAACCACATATGCTCCGACCACGCCGTCCACGTGGCAATGACGCTGGACACCGCCTACATCCGCGGCTCAATGGCGGCGATCCTCTCCGTCCTCCAGCACTCCTCCTGCCCACAGAACGTGTTTTTCCACTTCGTCGCCTCCGCTTCCGCCAACGCGTCACTCCTACGCGCCACCCTCTCGGCCTCCTTCCCCTACCTGAAATTCCAAATCTACCCCTTCGACGACTCCGCCGTCTCGGGACTCATCTCCACCTCCATCCGCTCCGCCCTCGACTGCCCCCTCAACTACGCCCGCAGCTACCTCGCCAACCTCCTCCCCCTCTGCGTACGACGCGTCGTTTACCTCGACTCCGACCTCATCCTCGTCGACGACATCGCCAATCTCGCCGCCACTGAGCTCGGCGACAAATCCGTCCTCGCCGCCCCCGAGTACTGCAACGCCAATTTCACCTCCTACTTCACCCCATCGTTCTGGTCCAACCCATCCCTCTCCCTCACCTTCGCCAATCGCAAGCCTTGCTACTTCAACACCGGCGTCATGGTCATCGATCTCGACCGCTGGCGTGCCGGCGACTACACCAGCAAGATCGAGGAGTGGATGGAGCTCCAGAAGAGGATGAGAATCTACGAATTGGGATCTTTGCCTCCGTTTCTTCTCGTCTTCGCCGGAAACATTGCTCCGGTGGACCACCGCTGGAACCAGCACGGTCTCGGAGGGGACAATTTCCGAGGTCTCTGCAGAGATCTCCATCCCGGTCCGGTCAGTCTCCTGCATTGGAGCGGGAAAGGTAAGCCGTGGGCCCGCCTCGACGCCAACCGGCCGTGTCCGTTGGATGCTCTCTGGGCTCCTTACGATCTCTTGCAGACTCCGTTTGTTTTGGATTCTTGAAAACGAGAGATTGAATTGAATACTTTCTGAAGTGGACTGCGAATTATTATGCTCGTTCGATCAAACAATGACGACGACGACGGCGGCGGTGGCGGCGACGAAGGGGCCGATGTGGGGTTAGTGGGTGATTTGTGTTAATGATCAAGTATATGATCTTGTTTTCCATATTAATGTCGAGGTGAAGAAAGTTAATACATGCATATTTTGGATTATAGAGGGGGGAAAAAAATTGTATAGAAGAACATGATCAAACCGGGTATAAAGAATAAAGGAAAGTACGTATAACGATCCATAAGTGGATTAATATTTCATATATATATATATATATATATAAAATTTGTAACCAATTTCTGTAATCTGTATAGCAAAAGAGCTATTTTGAGTGGTATAACTATGAAATATTGATTTTGTTATTTGTGACTAAGCAACGCATTTTAATAATGAAGTTTTGTATATATTTTTCAACATATGCTTTTTTCCCCACTCAAATATATACTTCCATGCTTTGTTCTTTCTTCTTAGTTTTGTAGACTATATAGTTACGTTGCAATAATCAGTTATAATAGATTCTCTTTTTGTGTATTCATTGAATCGCTTGATATTGAGAGTTTCTTAGTTGGATCTCATTTTTTTCATCGTTTGATTAATTTCTCAAAGATCTTATCTACAAATTTTGACATAAAGTTTGTTGCCCCATATAAAACTGTTCTTATATTGATAGTTAAGTTATCATGTATAATATATATATATATTTTTTTTTGATTACTCCTACCAATACAAGCTAAACTCTTATCTGTCGTTATCAAATCAGTCTGTGTCAATTGTATCCACTTTAGAACTTTGCAAGATCCGAACTGTGTTTTAGTATCTTTATTTAAAACCGTAATTTAGTTTGATCAACATATCAAATCAGTTATATATTCGACGTTTTGTAATTTGTCAAAGCTTATGACAATATCCGAACTTTATAAAATATAATCCCTATTATTATTATTATTATTATTATTATTATTTATTTCAAAATTTCAAGCTCTCAAATGGGAAAAAGTATATTTGCTTGCTAGCGCACCACTAAAAAGAGTTCGTGAGAGTATGATTAACAAGCTTTTCTTCCAAATCAATAATTGAGGACAGTCTGGTTTATTTATTTCTTTTTTTGAAATTCCCCTTTTATTTATATTTTTGTGTTTTATCTGCCTCTCTTTAGGTGGCTTTTGGTTTAACCGGATGTGGCTGGAAAGGAATTTGCCAGCTGATATTAGCCTCTTTAAGTCATTAATTAAAAAAAAATTATTAGCTGCCATCAACAATAATTTATTTACTGCAAAAGACAAAGTTTATTGAACGTAATTGATAATGAAAAACAAAGACAATTTGCAAACTTAACGCAATTTAAACGTTCTAAATATTATTGATTGAATCCAACTAACACAAAATTCACATAACAAAATCATCTTCTGATAAGTATTATTTATTCTTGATTAAATCCAATAGTTGTGAGATTATTATTAATTTGATATCCAATTTTTGCCTTTCATATGGGAAACTAAATATGCTTTTTGTTTAAACAAATAAAAATGGTAATGATTCAGAGATTCGTCTTCTTTCTATAAGAGACGTTATTGTAAAATTGATCACTTATCATGGCTTCCAACCATGGTTGATTTCGTCAAATAGAAGACCATTCAAATGACAACCTGTAAGATATTTCATTTCTAGCAAAATCGTTTTGCTCTATGCTAATGTTTTTCAAACAACAACAACATGTAAGATTTTTCTTTGTTTAATACCAATATAATCCAAGAAAAATCCCCAGTTTTTCAAAGTCAACAGAAAAGAAAAGAAAAGAAAAAAAAAAAAAAAAAAAACCAAAAGAAAAGTGTCGGTAGCGTAGGAAAGAGCAACGAAGAAGTACGATGGAAATTGAAAACATCGAGGTAATGCTGATGACAGATGGGGGTGTTCGATGAATGCCACGTGGCAGTCCTTTTTTTTTTTTAATTTTAATTTGTGGTCCTTTCCTCGTTCTTTTGCATTGCAGCCTCCTAGAGTCCTATTCCGAAATTCCTATCAAAGACGTAAAGCCAGACTATTGTACGGCGGCATACGAGCTGGATATGCTAACAAACTTTTTTTAATTAACGTTTATTGATCTTATAAAATTATTAATTATTTTTCTAATCAAGTTTCTAAACCGGCAAAAGTCGGCCACCGCGGTTCAGCAAATTACATATTTATATTTCACTTGAAAAAATCTACGAGTTTTTCAACTTTTTCCTTTTGCTTATAACATGTTTGAATCACTGTTTTTGAAATTGTTTTTTAGGTATTGTTTAAATTTTTTTCTCTTATAAAAATTTGAATAATACTTTTTAAATCTATAATTCAAGTGAGGATTAGATTATGTCTCCCAACTTACAATCTTGAACTTTTTCTTAATTCTATCTTTCTCACATTATGTAAAAACAGAAAGATGAAAAACTATGACGATGGAATGTGTATTAAGGATAAGAAATTTCAAACTATGCATTTTTTTTTTGTAAAGTACTATTAAATTATAACTACAATTACATGATGAATTGTATTGTGTTATTCCTTTTTTAAGTTTACGGCCTAAACACGTTCTATTATATTAACTTATATTAAAGGGAATTAACATGACAACTTTTTATTTGAAAGAAAAGAGTTTATTGGCTACCGGATACGTCTTAAATATATGATAGTAGTAGGCATAATCTAATTGAGTTCGATCTGTAATTCAAAAGTATACATAGAAGATTTTCAATGGTGTTTTTAAAACCCAAAATAATCTAAAAATAGAGAACAAATAAATCTTTCTAGAATTTTATGCTTTGGCGGCCAATAATAGAGTTGAACGTTCTGATTAACTCATTATATAAGCATACTAAACTTAAAACCACCTCTCACGCATTCCTCAGGAATAAAATTTATAACAACTTAACAGGGTCGTTCACGAGTGGACTTCAAAAAATTAAAAAATAAATAAAAATCCAGTATTGGTTTTTATTTTTATTTTTATTTTTAATTAATTTTCTCTTGACTTGTACGTGAGATTCTTAATCTTAAGCAATTAATGAGAAAAATAACTCACAAGTCACAGATTCACATTCTCTCTCTCTCTCTCTCTCTCTCTCTCTCTCTCTCTCTCTCTCTCTCTCTCTCTCTCTCTCTACAAACCCGCGTTTGGCATCCCTTCTTTTTCATACTTATTTTTGAAATAATTCGACAGGTTTCGACTTTGGAAATTGGAATGTCATCCGTACGTTTTACTACAAAGCCTAACATTGCCATTAGCTGTAACAGAAGCGACAAAGTAGGTGTCATAACATGAGTTTCATTAATAGTTCACTAATTTAGGCATGATAATTTTTATTTATTATTATTATTTTTTTTTTAGTTTTCATTGATGGGAGTTCAATCAGGAGTTCCTTATTCGTTTTGGAGCCTTTTAAAACGTTATGGACTGAACCTGTTTTTGTCAAAAATATAAATTTACATTTCGCACTCAAAATAAATAGATAAGGATATTCTAGCTTCCTCTTCCTCTTTTTCTTTTTACGGAATTATGATTTCATTCAAATCTGGAGCCGCTTTATTGGCCATCTTTAATCTACTTAATAAGAGAGACAAATTTGATGGAAAAGCCATCTTTAATCATTCTTGTTTCTTACTTTATAGTAGGAAATGTTTTCAGTACATGCTTTATATTTAGAAATTTAGATTAATTTGTCCACATCTATCCTTAAAATCCACAAGTTCTTTCCCATCAATCTAGCGACTATACATTATACCCTTTTTCATTGAGGCCAAACCATGACGTTCATTTTATTGGACAATTTACGTAATTGTAAATTTGAATTTTATTAATTCTTATTATTTAGTTAGTTTCTTAGATTAGATTTCTGATTTAACTTGATTTGTAAAATCTTGGATTTTAGAAAAGTATCTAAGATTAGGAAAGTTTGAATTTTGTAAAAATATCTAGAGTAGGAAAGTTTGAATTTTGTAATTTGTATTAATATTTGATCTCATCAATGGAAATGCTATGACATATCTTCTAAAATTCTATACATTTATCGTGTGAAAAACATTTTGTCTTACACTAAAATGAACTAAATAAATAAATAAAACCTAAGCAAGTTTCAGTTCTAAAACCGTTGTATATAGTCACAAACAATAGCAAAGCCAGACACATAATTTTTAGTAGGGGCAAATATTAACTTTTTTAAACTAAATAAATAACATCAAAATATAACAATTAAAATGTAAAATTTTGATGGAGCTATATATGAATTTTTAATTTTTAGTAAGGACAAACTAGAAAAATCATAAAATTTTTAGGTAATGCTTAAAAGATTTTTTTATTATTTTATTTTAGTGAGAGAATTAACCCCCACTTGTCCTTTAACAGATCCACCCCTGGTCACAAAGTCAGAGATATATCTTGCAAAAGTTGCTTATGTTGTTAACAAGTTAAAAATAAAGTAGCATGCAGAATCTAGTCACAATAATATAAATCTTACATTTTCATATAATTCAAAATAGATGATTAAGCTTGCATTTGATTCGCCGATTGGAGATGAAAATTTTCAAAAACTATTTATAAACTTTATTAACTTTTCAGGAAAACACAAAAATTGATATGAAAAAGTACAATTTAATTAGAGTTAAACTTAAATATTAACAAAGCCTAAATGTTGAGAACTTTTTTATTTTATTTTTTTGAACATCTTGCATTTCCCTTCACATTGTAGGTGGGAGTAGGAAGTTTAATATGAAAAGAGTTCATTAAAAATGTTGAAAATTCGTACCGACAACATAAACACAAGAATAAAGATGTAATTGATTGGAATCTTCAGTGCCTCATTTGAAAACAACGTCGCTCCTTTTATGACGTTTTTTTTTTTTTCAAATGGAGATGGCCATAATTCTACGTTGTGGTTCCAATCAGCTGAGGTATGGCTTTCTTCAAGTCAATTTTCCTTTAGAAGTGGCTTAGCTGCAATCCTACGTCTACTAGGTAAAACGGACTTTTCCTTCCGATCTTTGTTTTTTCAGACATATGTATGTCTGATGTAGAGTAGATGTTTAAATTTTGTTATTTATTTATTTATTTTTGTTTTCACTGTTGGTTTCACCATCGTTTTTGGAATCATCATAAAGCAAAGATAGCTCGTGAAGGTGACGTCACATCTTTCATACAAGCTTAGAAACCAAGAGGTCCCCTTCTTGGTGGACGGTACTGTGTTAGACAAATTAGTATTGAATTCTCGGGTGTTAACGAAGATGTATACCACTTTTGAAGTTTAGTTATTCGTCTATACTATTATGATGCAGAAATTAAGACTTATTTGACACATTAATTTAACTCCAACTAAACTATATTTTTTTTAATAGATATTTTGTTTTATTTTTTCTGAAAAGTCAATAAAAATTATAACTAGATTTTAAAATGTCAACCAACTTCAATTTAAAAATTTTAACCCCAACTAATGATCCAAACAGGCGCTAAATCTAAATTTTCTACAGAATTTATATACCCTTCTTGGTAGAGGGTATTGTGTTAGACAAATCGATTTAGTTGTTAGGTTTATGCACATATAGATGTATAATTAACACGAGAATGAAACAGCATGTGCGGGTTTATACATATTTAGTAAGTAAAAAAGTGATGCCAAAATTTATTTTTGGATACTCTGAAATTCTCCATCAATTCCTGGAAGATCCACTCTTCAGGGTCCGATGCTAAATTGGCAATCCATTTGATGCCTGACCAAGCAGAGCTATTTCTTTCTTTGTTACCTGGAATAGGAAAAAGACGCAATCATTGGCTCGAGTAGATATGTTTGTGAAATTAAGTTATATAATCCTCTAGGTACAAAAACAAGCTACTAGACACAAATAAGTGACTAAAAAAGAAAATTAAATAAAAAACAATCGACTCAAATTCCGTGTTATGCACAATACTTTCTCTTAGCTTTTCATTGCACTAAACTTTTCAACTATAAAACTTGGAATCTTCCTTTTAAAAAAAGTATAAAACTTGTTGTCGACGTTTTAAAAAAGGTATAAAACTTGGTATATGTATATCTAACCTGGCAAAAGCGCGTCAACAATTCCATCATCATGCTAAAGACAGTGAAAGAAGGCAGTTAGCATAGTATCCAGGTTGATAACCACAGAAATCTATGCATGCTTTACAAGCTGGTAAGCACATGAAAAGTGGTCCATGTCCTGACATGTCGGCGTAAAAGTTGAGTCTTTAGATGAGCAAGTGTTGTAGACTGCTCAAATCAAGAACCTGGGTCACTCATGAAGCACCGAATCACACAAGGGTCTCCTTAATGTAGAAGTCAGAACTCCCAAAAGTGGTGCAAAAGCATGCTTAACTAGCAACAAAAGCCCCCGATCAACAAAACTTTCAGGGACTCGTTAAGATACTTTACGACTTGAGCAGATTTTTTTTCACGAGGCTGAAACAGCAATTAGTGAAGACCTGTTATCCACTGTGCTATTCCCATATTTACCATAATCTTGAATCAAATTTGAGTATTTGACAAGGTCTGCCTCAGCTCCTGTCTTGATCATGAGAACAAAAAGCTTCACTGATTCTTCCATATTACCTTGCTTGCCAAGACCATTGATCAAGGCAGAGTAGTTAATAACCAATGGAGCAATTCCTTCTGCGCTCATTTTGTCTTTCAACTTGAAAGCTTCCTGAACATTACCCGTCTTGCAGTAAGCATCCATCAAAATGTTATAGGTAACAACATTAGGAGCTAAACCCTTCAGGTAAAGTTTATTGAAAAGCCTCTCCGCCCTCTCCAGATTTCCCGACTTACACAAACCATTTAGAAGGGCATTATATACTACAATGTTAGGAACAAGACCCTTATTCACCATCTCATCTCGTAAGCTGAAAGCCTCATTCAAGTCACCTGCAGCTGCGGTGGCATGAATTAGGGTACAGTAAGTATAATTATCTGGAGTAAAACCTCGAAGCAACAAAGCAGATAGAAATTTTCTTGCATCAGCAACCTTCCCAGACTTGCAGAGTCCCAGAATAGCTATATTACAGACAATATTGTTGGGCAAAGATGCACTTTTTGCACTTTGGCTGAGAAAATCTGCAATTTTCTCAATTTCTTTATTTCTAATGCCAGCTTGACATGGCTGCAAGGAAGATCCACACTCTGGAAAATTATCAAAATCAACAAACTTCTGTAATAGTAGACTTCCTTCATCAGTCCTACCAAACCTGTAGAGAGTACTGGTAATTTTGCTATGAATAATTACATTTGGCGCAAACCCTTGGCCAATCATCTCAAAATAAGCATTGATAGCTTTATCCAGCATCCCTTCATTGCACCAACCAGCAATAAGCGCTCCATAAGTAACAGTACTCGGGGATAGTCCCCTAGTCTGCATCTCAGCAAATAGATCCATCACTTTACTTAATTTCCTACACTTAAAGAGTCCCGTTATAAGAGAATTGTACATTTCAATGGAAGGAAATATTGTTTCCCTTTCCATCAATTCTTTTACTTTGAAAGCTTCTGCTAAATTTCCAACTTTACAATACCCATCACTCAGGGTTCGATAAGTAACTTCATCAGGTGCACATCCAAGCTCTTTAATCTTGTTGAAAATGTTCTCTGCTTCGACCATTTTTCCCATCTTGCATAGTCCATTTATCATCGTATTGAAAAGAAACCTGCTCTTAGTGAAACCTCGGGCTAAAATATCTTTCCATAGCCTTATAGCACCGTCAAAATCTTTCATTTTGAACAAGCCATCAAGCAGGGTACAATATCCAATCTCATCAGGAGCCACACCTCTTTTCATCATTAGTTCCCAAAGAAACAAAGCATCATCGAAAGCACCTGCCTGACACAAACCCTTGAGAAGAGTATTATAAGTTACAACAGTCGGATCAATTCCTTCCAGAAGCATCTTGTCACAAAGCTTGAAAGCCGAGCTTGTTTGACCCTCCTTACAGTATCCATGCACCAGAGTATTATAACTACACGAATCTGGCTTTAGACCCCAATCTCGCATCCGCATAAACACACTTTCTGCTTCATGAAATTGACCAAGTTTACAATAACCATTGATCAGAGAATTGCATATGAAAACATTCATCTTCAAGCCTAGCTTCAACATCTCATCTCGAATCCTAATAGCATCATCCATTCTGCCAGCTTGACAATACCCATCTAACAACACGCCATAAGCTCGCTCATCCACAACAACAGATTCCCCCTCTTTCATTCTCCGAAAAACCTTCTCTGCTTCCTCCACCCTAAATTTCTTGCAGTAACCCTTTATCAAAAGGGTATAACTGACCACACTTCTCGAAATTCCCTTCTCCGACATCAACTTCAACACTCGTTCCGCTCCTTCAACATCTCCCGAACTAACATGCCCATCAATTAAACTATTGTAAGTCACTAAATTCGTTTCGAAACCCGATCGTTCCATTTCGTTGACAAATTCTACAGCTCTGCCCACTCTACCTTCCTTACAATAAGCATTCACCATTATAGCGCAAGTAAAAGCGTCAGGAACAATACCAAGCCTAATGATCTGGTCATAAATAAGCACCGCAACGTGATATTCACCATTTTTCACCAAATTACTCAACAAAGAATTACAAGACCTCAAACTCGGGACCCGACCACACTTTCCCATATTATCAAACACATGTAACGCATACTTCGTCAGGCCTTTCTCAGCATAAGCCTTCAAGATCATATCGAAAACAGTTGGGGAAAACGAGAAATCCTCATAAACCCTAACGAGCTCATTCCAAATAGTAAAGGCCGAGTAATTATTCCTACAGAGACTTACCAATTCCTTCAAATGCGCTCTGGTCTCATCGTACATCCGAGCTCTGGACAATATATGCACGATCAAGCAGTAAGACTTCAAATTCGGTCTGAAATTTTGTTGCTTCGAGGCCAGCCGGAAAAACCCTAGGCAGGCGTTAGGGTTTAGCCGCAGCTTTCGCAGAACGGAGTCGAGGAGTCCGTCAGAGAACTGGAAGGAGAGCTCGTCAATGGCCTCGAAGCGTTGGAGGACGAGGAGGCGGGAGATCTGGTCGACCAATTCGGGTCGGGTCAGCTTGTACTCGTCGCGGCGCTTCCATCGGAGGGCGGCGGACGCGTGGAGCGATCTGAGTGGCCAGGGAAAGAGACGAGGAGCGAAGGCGTGCCGGAATATGCCAAGCATTTGGGGGCAGTCGGAGTTTTCCGGAGAGAAAGAGTGGAGTTATCGCCATGGCTTCACCATTGCCGGCCATGAATTTGCATAATTGTCTGTAGTAGAGACTGTGATTCGTGAGGTGAGTCGTCAGAACTCGTCTAAGAAACAACTTCCTGTCGTTCCATTGCGAACGGACATTTCTTGTCCCCTAAAGTTTGCCGTCGTTTAATTTCGAAGACACACATGTAAATTTCAGAGGTAAAACGGCGTGTCGCTTTCATTAAAGTATTCTTATGAACGTCATGACGTTTTAAGGTAATGTAGAAAACTGAACTAAAAGCAACGTTTTTCTTGAAGATAATAATATATCATTTTAACGGAAACCTCGTTGTTACTAGTTTAGTTGCAAAACGACATATATTTTGTCGCCTAAACTTTACTGTAGTTTTATTTCAGGAGGACAGGAGACATGTTTCCTCTTAAAAGTTTTTCCACATGCAAGTTATTAAACGACATGTCTTTGAAAACGACAGGAGACATGTTTCCTCTTAAAAGTTTATCAAACGACACGTTCTTGAAAACGACATATTGCTGGAAAAAATAATAAATTATCTGAAAAACGCTCCTTTTGTTGTTTAAAACGACATAAGTAACTATTTAACATGTTGTTGTCTCAGGGAAAGGGGGGAAAAAAAAAGAAAAAGGTTGTTGTCATCTAATTTAAAAACGACATACGTTTTCTTGTCCAAGTCTCTTCTGTCGTTTTAAGAGTTTCTCGTCATTTAAGTGATAAGATGCGATGTCATTTAGCTATAAGTAATCAGATAAAACAACAGGAAAAAAAAAAAAAAAAAACCGATTTTAGCAACAAAAAAAAGGACAAAACGACATTAATTTTATTTCCTAGAAATGTGAACTAAAAACGACATTTCACTAGGAAAAATTATTTGAAACCGAGGCTCGTTCTATTTAATACTTTGTTATCGTTCAAAACATAAAGGACGACATTCTGTACAGTTTACTCTCTTACAATACAGCTGCGTCGTTTTAGTTAGAAACGATATGCCGTTCAAAAAAGTTACTCCAAAAGAAAGAAAATGAAACACTTTTTTTTTTTTTTAATAAATAAAAGAACAAAAAAATAATAAAACACTCTATGCTCACAAAGTACGTAGCCTTAAACAAAGAAAAACAGGACAAACAAGGTTGTCTTATTCGGAAGTTTTACATGTACTATGAAATACCTTGTGCTATTTTAATACCACGAGTACAAACTACCTATATTTAAACTCTCCAATGTCTATAAAATCATCACAACAGAACAAAAATTAAATGCCAAATCTGTTATAATGACGTAACAGATTTCATCATTTGGGGTATTGCTTTAATATTACAAACACATCAATGCCAAACCCGACAACGATGTTAAATAATATTAATCTCTTGTTCCAAAGACAAAATAGATAAACGACATTACGGCGAAAGGCAAGAGTAAATGAAACGAAATTGCCCTACAATCAGCTGCTAGCGGTGCCATGTGTTAAGAGTAAACAAACTCATCCCACATCGTAAAAATATAACAACATTAATAGACTTATAAGAATATTAAGTCACTTCACTTAACAAGTTGACCTTTAAAATGGAAGTCCAATTTCTTAACGGTCTCAGATCTTTCTACTTCTTAGCATTAAAATTGACCAATTCTAGATAACACAGTATTTAAAATTGACCAATTCTAGATAGAGGCTAAACATGGTACTCAGTCTGGTCTATATTTTGTCGACCAGGACTTGGATAATCAACGACAGCCAAGTAATAACATTCTAGACGTTTATTAGTTTACTAATTTCTCTTGTTCTTTCCTGCATGTATTAGCGTATCCACAAGGCCATTTAGGATATACATTTTTAATAGGTATAATACATTTTTCATTGTGTTTGGACCCATTTAGCACCTTAATCAAAATAATAAGTTACAATTAGGACAACTTTGCTGAAATATTACAGCGTCAATTGTAGAGCATACCCATGAAAAGCATAGGAATGACTCCAGATTTGCATTTAGGATGCTCTCCATTGACAGATCAAAAAGGGGCTTCTTTAACCCCACACGACCCGGTTAGGAACTAACTCGAGTCATTCCCCTGAGAAGCCTAAAGTAGGACATATTAGTTATACGTGTTGGTGGTGAGATGGTTGGATCCTATAAGTGGACGCCGGGTCATGATAGTATGCATGGCAGGTCTAAAACTTAGGACAACTTTGCTGAAATATTACAGCGTCAATTGTAGAGCATATGCATGAAAAGCATCGGAATGACTCCAGATTTGCATTTTGGATGCTCTCCATTGACAGATCAAAAAGGGGCTTCCTTAGCCCTACACGGCCCGGTTAGGAACTAATTGGAGTCATTCCCCTGAGAAGTTCAAAGTAGGACATATTAGTTAAATGTGTTGCTGGTGAGATGGTTGGACCTATAAGTAGACACCGGGTCATGATAGTATGCATGACAAATCTAAAACTTGAACCGGGTTTTATAAAGATACCATATATACTATCAGTTTCTACGATCGACAATTGACAAACTTGAAATTTTGTCCAAGTACACACAAAACATGAATCACGGGCCAGCAAAATTTGTGTAACCTATACCTTCAGAATGTTCACTTCCCCGTATCAATGACTATATAATTTAAACAAAAAGTTTTGATCAAGTCAAGGGCCAATCCTGTATTGTCCATTTCAAAACTTGGACGAAATTTCCACGCCGTTGGACAGTTGTCATTAATAATGTGACAAAAGAAAAATAAACAAAAATTAAAAAGTTCCTAATTTAAGACAAAACTTCACTATCATACAATTTATACGTTTAAACGCGTTTTACATTGCTAATATAGATTGGTCGCTCTGTTTGGTACATAATTATTCCTCACTCCTAAAATTTTCTCAGCTTCCAATCAACCATTCTTCAAAACAACAAACTCTTCACCATGACC
Organism: Ficus carica; assembly: GCA_009761775.1. Classification (NCBI taxonomy): domain Eukaryota; kingdom Viridiplantae; phylum Streptophyta; class Magnoliopsida; order Rosales; family Moraceae; genus Ficus; species Ficus carica. The sequence continues at coordinate 5,002,391 of CM019745.1, read as the reverse complement.
AAAATTCTCTTAATCGGCTTCAACATACTCACTTGTCTAGCCATGAACGTCCATGGCCAACAAAACTACTCAGGTTTCTCAGCACAAGACTGCAAAAGCAATGACCAAAATTTCCTCTACACCTGCAACGGCGAGAACCGATCTTGCCAAGCCTTCCTTATCTTCAAATCTACACCACCTTACAACTCGGTCCAAACCATTTCGAACCTCACATCTTCAAGCCCCGAAGAGCTCGCTCGCGTCAACAACGTCACAGAATCCGAAGTCTTCCCAACGAACAAAGAGGTGATAATTCCTGTTAACTGTTCTTGTGCTGGTCAATACTACCAAAAAAACGCATCGAAAATCGTCCACGGTAAGGAGGAAACATACTACATCATAGCAAACGACATATTTCAAGGTCTGTCCACGTGCAAATCTCTTAAAATTGAGAACAAATTCGGCGAATTGGATTTGGAGGCTGGCTTGAAATTGAAAGTTCCACTCAGATGTGCTTGTCCTACAAGGAACCAGACCGAAAACGGTACGAAATTTTTGTTAACTTACCCTCTTAATAGTGGAGATAAGATTCTGAATCTTAGCAAAAGATTTAATGTTAGTGCAAGAAGTTTACTCTACGCAAATGGGTTTTCCGAGGACAATCTTCTTCCGGTTATTTTTTCTTCCACGCCAATTCTTATTCCTCTGCCGACTGAACCTTCGAGTTCCTTAACCATAATTCACAAGGATGATGACACTGACACACCAACTATTCCTCAGCTACTCGATTCCGGTCCAAGGAGGCCTAAATCCAAATCGAAGGCAAAGCTCTACACGGTTGTCGCTCTCACGGCGGGTTGTTCTCTTCTGATTCTGGTTGTCGCTTTATCTGCTTTTTTCCTTGTTTACAAGAAGAGATCAAAAGGGCCGATAGTATTACCTCGAACGTTGACGAAACGGATGTCCCCTGAGGATCTCCGCGTCGAAATCGCGAGCTTCGAGAAAGGCAATCTACACGTGTACGGAATAGAGGAGATAAAAAAGGCCACGGAGAGCTTCAGTCCCGAGAAGCAAATCAAGGGTCCTGTTTTCCAAGGCGTGTTTGGCAATGGTAAGAAGGAGAGTACTACTCTGGCCGTGAAGAGAACGAGAAAAGACGTGTCCGAGGAAGTGAACATTCTGAAGAAGCTTAACCACTTCAACTTGATCAAACTTGAAGGTGTCTGCAAACACCATGATCGCTTCTATCTCGTCTTCGAGTACATGGAAAACGGATCATTGAGAGAATGGCTACGCGGAAATTGCTCCGAAAAGAATTGGACTTGGGTAAAGAGGATTCAGATTGCTTTAGATATTGCTCATGGACTTAACTATCTTCACAGCTTCACTAAACCGGGGTATGTCCATAAAAACATCAAGAGCAGTAACATTCTTCTCAACCGTAATATGAGGGCAAAGATTGCAAATTTCGGGCTTGCAGGACCAGCCATGGACGAAACGACGTCGACTACTAGTACCGATCGCTCCGAAACGACGACAAGGACTAGTCATGTCGTCGGGACTAGAGGCTATGTGGATCCTGGGTACTTGACCACCGGAGTGGCCACTCCAAAGATTGACGTGTTTGCGTATGGGGTGGTGATTTTGGAGCTCATGACGAGGAAAAATGCGGTTGCGGTACAGAACGGGAGACAAGTTTTGCTTTCGGTGAAGATTGTGGAGATCATGGAAGGAGATGACCCTGAAGCTGATCTTGATTTGTTTATTGATCCTGGTCTTAAAGAAGATCATGATAGATATATGGAGTTTGCGTTGAGGGTGGCTAGACTAAGTGTTTCTTGTTTGAAGAGAGAACCGGAGAGTAGGCCTACCATGGGTGAGGTTATCTCAACTTTGTCAAAAATTCAGGCAGATTTACAGAGAACTGAATTGTAGCATGTGTAATATGTTTTTTTTTTTTTTTTTCCACATTATTCCAGGCAAGTAATGAGATATGTGTAAGAGGGTTTTTTTTTCCCCCTTCTCTTTTGCTGATGATTTCTTTCATGATGGAAGTTGAAAACCAAAGTCAGTATTATCCGCAACAAATCAATCTTTTTTCTTTTGTTTCTAATACTTTCTTAAGTTTAAACACGTCGTCTCAGTCTTTTAGGTCTCATTTATTGTCCTCAATAACAATTTATCAATTTACTTAATTTTTGGTATTTAATATTTTTTATGTGACTAAATTCTTAAATTTATATGATATAACACGATATTATTGAGAGATATTCAATAAAACTGAAAATTCATAACAGCATATCTCTAATCTCTTACTCCACTTTATTCCTTGTTGGTTAAGGCCTTAGACCAAGACCAGATTTATTTTTGAATTTTAAGGCAATTAGTAAGAAATTACAGGGAGAAGAAATTAGAAAAGGGAGGCGAATTATATGTTAATGCTTCTATAATATGGCCTTTTGCTTCTTAGCCACCAAGTGACGCCTATTCTCGAAGGAAAAAACAATACTTGAGCATATTCCGGGAAATTAGAAGACTTAAAGCATACTTAATGACGTAAATTCATTAAACAATAAAGTCCCTCTTTTATTTCAAAGAAGGAGAAGAAAATATCAAGTTGAATATACAAACAAAATTGACTTCGTTGGATTTGTCCAACTGCAAAGTTTAATCAACCAACTCTTGACGCGGTGTGATTATTTATGTAAATTAATAAATAAAATATTCATTAAATTCAAAGGCTTGAGTTTGGGCCACAAGCTTTGGCCCAAGCTTTCATTCCTATGGCAACTTGGCTTTTAGCGCCAATAGTGAGACATTTAGAGCTACATTTTTGTCCCGCTCCAAGTTAACGTCACAAGTAAAAGACGAAAACCACCAAGAACTAAGGTGGAATGATAAGTCTACTCGCTTTTTTAGACGTAAATAGATCATAGGTAGCGTGTTCGAGTTGAGTGAATAATTTATTTCGAGAAAAATTTATATATTATATGAATGATTATACTATCCTTTTAAGGTTTATTAGATAGATAATGGTTCTCAACATAAATAAAATATTAATAGTACGTTTGAGTTGATGTCGATAATGAAGATGGAATGATAAGTCTATTCGTTCTCAACACAAATAGAACATAAATAGTGTGTTCGAGTTGAGTGAATATTTCATTTCGAGAAAGATTATGTTATACCATCTTTTGAGGTTTATTGGATATCATATTGTTATTTATCTCTATATTTAAAAAATAATAATAATAATAATAATGACAAAAGACAAAAAGTCTCAATGTCACGTCCTCCTATGAAGTAGCGACCCAACACTTATATTGTCCAAGGAAACTACACACTCTCACTTTCGCCGCGGTTTCTCCAAAACAAGGTTCATTTCCCCTTCTTTATCCTCAAGACGCAATTTTGATGGTCTGAACCTTACCGGTTTCAGATTGGAAAAATTTTCAAAATTCCAATCACGTTTATTTTTCTTTAAATCCTATATAATTCAATCAACACACATCTCAATATTCCCATACACAACACACAAACACACTTTGAGACACTTCCATGGCTACTGCTTTAGTCTCTACTTCCAAACCCCACAAATGGTTCTCACCCCACAACTTCAAACTAACCCTCCCTCGCTTTAGTTCCAAATCCAAACCCCGAATTCCCTCTTCTCCGACAAACATCCGCTCTATACACCAAGAGTACCAAAAAGTGTTTAGTCACTTTGATGCCAACCGAGACGGCAAGATTTCGAGCGAGGAGCTTCGCGCTTACTTTGCCTCCATAGGGGAATCCATGTCCTCCAAGGAGGCTCAAAGTGCGGTCAGCGAATTCGATGGCAATGGCGACAACTTGTTGGAGTTTCAAGATTTTGTGAGGCTAATGGAACAAGATGAAGGCGAGGTGAACGATGATTTGAAACGAGCTTTTGAGATGTTTGAGGCTGACAAAGGCTGTGGATGCATAACCCCAAGAGGGTTGCAACTGATGCTCAGTCGGCTCGGAGATGTGAAATCTTATCAAGAATGTGTTTCCATGATTCGGGTCTTTGATCTTGATGGAAATGGTGTCCTTGATCTCCATGAATTCCTCCACATGATGAAGACTTCAAATTGATGATTTTCTGCCTTGTACATACAAGTTCTTTATTGATTTTCAAATATTTTTTCTTTCTTCTTTCTGTATTTCTGTATAGTTTGTTTGTCGTTTTAAAAGTAAATAATGAGAGCAACGTACAATATATTTCTAAAAATTGTTATTATGCGATATCCATAGATTTATCTTTTCTCTGTTTTGTTTGTTTTCTTTTTTTTTTTTGGGTGTCACTGAGAGTTTTACACGTGAATTTGGAAAATCAACAATGGCATCACAACGAATAAGATAGAAATCAGCACCACTAAAAACTGCTTTATGCTGAAAATGAATATTCTATGCACTGTCAATCGGATCAGTTGAGGGAAAAAAAAATTCAAAATCAAATGAGCAGAGCTCTAATTCTGCTAAACGAAGAGGAAAAATTTAAATTAAAAAAAAAAAAAAGAAGATGTAAAGAATCGGGTATCAATAAGGAAAGGTCCCCGTCATTCGAATATGATCAAGGGTCCGACGTAGACCATACTTATGTACTGCCTGTTGACCAGCTCTGAATCCATCTCCATACACCGGCGAAATGTCCGACTCTATCTGATGCTTGAAGAACTCCCCAAGCTTCCTCTCAAACTGGGATCTCGTTCCCCTTTTTGATACATTTGAAGAAGACAATGACGACGATGATGATGAGGAAGAGGAGGTTGATGCGACATTGCTGCCTGATCCAGCCGTGAGCTCTGCGTCCAACCACATATGAGCCACAACTTGACAGATTCCTTCTTCAACATCTTGACTCAGAGTTCGATAGCCTTCAGAAAAACATAAACATATTTAGATGGTTTGACAACAAAATCATTTTTTTCTCGTAAGAAGGAACAACTATATTAACTGACAGAAAATACCACCTTTGAGCCGTAGCCACGCATGCATCATCTCATGTGCTAGGATTGACCCTGTCAGCAATCTGCATCGCCCAAAAACATGTATTTGACTTGGTTAAATCACAATGTGGCTTTGACGATATAAATTTCCTGATTTTTCCCATGACTTAGTTTATGTCTATGTTGTTTCAATAGATCTGCGTAAGATCCCATATTGTACAATTTTCAAATATAGTTATTGCGGAAAGAAGAACCATACCTTGGGAGCCCATACAATATTAGAATCGCAGTAACCTCGCAGCGACGTGTTAGTTTGTATGGTTCTGTTATCATCTCCATGGATCGGTTTCCTGCTCCGAACCTTGGCCGCCTTGATATCTGAAGATTTTGAGGATAATGAAACATCACTTGCTGAGTGATTAGAAATTCTTTTCGGAAAATGAAACAAAATAATGTTGAGAACTCTTACAGTGCTAATAGTTTGTTCCTCGGAAAGGCAGAGACCTCTTGTCTCAGGCATGTGATAATGGCCCTGACATGACAGGGAAAGGATGGGATTTAGCTAAGAAATCTTTGGAAAGAAAAATGCTTAACAACTAAACAATGGACCATATAGAAACATTTAGACATAAGAATTTCCTATTGACGTTCTGAGATGCCGCTATAGACATGGAAAGATGTCCAATGTATTAGCAGACAGGAAATGGTTTGATATGTGCCATTACATTTCTTTCTCCCTCTCTCGCTTCATTGAGTGCTTGTCTTTCCACCAAGAGTAATGGAACTTGCTGCTCCAGCTTCATATTCAAACCTTCATAAAATTCTTGTATGTCAAGATATAGGGGTTGACATTGACTGGTATCCATGATTGCGGAGTCGAGGCACTCTAGGCAGAGCTTCCGACCGTCGTTAAGGGCAATATATCGTGTGTCTCGTGGCTGCATAAAATGAAATATGCATCATGGTAAAAGTAACTTCTTGTGAAAAAAAAGAAAAAATGTTATTCTCCTTGTAGTTGCATGAAAAATGACCGACCTCCATTCTCTCACAGCTGCAGCACCGAGGAGTGCCATCATGTTCATGAGAAGGGCAGTATTTCTGGACCCAAAATGGATGTGCCCTATATTCAATAAGACCAGCATGGTTTGTTGGAATCTGTCAAAAGATATATATTTCAAAAGAAGCAACACCAACTGACGATGAGTGATACATTTAAAAAGATTAGATCGAATGTCTTTATTTGTAGCCACATGACGGTGACATTAAAATTAAAATCATGTGCTTAAATGACGTTCTTAACTGTACCAGATGCACTAGTAATGAATAGTGATTTCATACTTTTCTGAAAGATACTTTTAAGTAGCAATGTAAACAGGTTTATGCATGAAAATACTTACAAAGTGTTTACAAACATCACATTTTGGATGATAGTTCTCCTTATAACAAGACTTGTGATAAGGGTAGTTTCCAGATGTTGAAAACTGCAGGAGAGAGGAAAATATGCTTAGTCTCAGATACTATATATTAAAACACCACTGGTTAAACAATTCGTTTTAATTCACCTACTAGAAGGTTTGGAAACTACCTCATAATCAGAAATTGGAAGGTTGCAAGCACGGCATCGGAAACATTCTGGATGCCAGTATGCATTCAAGCAGTTCAAATAGCGTCCATAACCAATCTCCGCTTGGCAACCAGCACATATCCTACCAAAAAGAAAGAGGGGTTCCTTGTTCATCTTGTTGGACAAGTTTAACAGCAGAAAAGCTATATTAAATTGCAATACAGTAGTCCATCAAAAGAATCATATACCTGTAACCCATTGGGTAGTAAGCTGGGATAGTTTGATATACATTTGGGTTTCCATACCCATACCCATACCCATAATCATACCCACTTCCGTTTCCGTTTCCGTTTCCGTTTCCGTTTCCGTTTCCATTTCCGTTTCCGTTTCGTTTCCCATATCTGGGAGGAGACTCCACAGTAAGACTTTCTTGTAGGGCTCTAGCAAGTTGTTCATCTTCTTCCAGTTGAGACTCGTTATCTAGCAAATATGGAAAACTTTGGTTCAAACTTTTAGCCATTTTTGTCATGAGACTAAAGGGGCTAGAAAAACATCTTTATTAAAATAAAACAATAAAAATAATAAAACCTTGAAATGCTCTGTCGCTAAATTGGAACTTAATGGCTTAATGCCATTGTATCATTGCATAATTTATTTGACATATCAAATAACCATTAAAAAATATGGAGGACCTATTCTATTTGACATATCCCATACTCTTTTTCTATGAACTTAAAAGCAAGTTGAACCCCACTCTTATTATAGATTCTGAATTCTCTTTGAGACTAATTGGAAAAAGTGATATACTGATATTAAGTAAAGACGGCAAGAAACTGGTATGCACCAATGATGTTATAGTTCGGGCATACAGCATTGCATGACGCGAAGAGCATCCGCTAGCTGAATCACTCACCATATAACCTTTTTCCTCTTTTATTTTCTTCCGCAAGAGACAGTGCAATAGCTAGGTCTATTTGCTCATTCTCGTTTTCTGGCCACATCTCCTACAATCAAGTTCCAAACCGAAATTTGTTAAGGAGGTTAAGCAAACAAGAAACCTGATTAAAAAATAAAAAAACTAAAAACTAAAAACAGCTATCAAAGAACAATTTCCATGTACAACCACCTAAGAATCTTGTATCCTTTCCATCGAAAAATATTAAAAGATGATTCGTAGTAAGTTATAAATTGATGCATGTTCTATCTCGATGAAATTTTTTCAAAACAAGGAACCTTAAATTATACAAGATCAAGGAACTGAAGTTGAAAGAACGAAACTTGCAAGATGAGATAGGCGTGAATACCCCTGAATGAGAAGGAGCATAAGAAGTTTGCTCCTCTCCATATCGGTCACGGTAATGGCCTTCGGAAAGTTTGTGGCTAGAGCCTTTAAAAATTTTGCTAAGCCAACCCATGATGCGCAATGCTATCTGCTCATGGTCAATAAAGTCTTTAACTGCACAAGAATCATCAGATTACCTCTAATCAGAAACTTGAGCTGAAAAAAGCTGGTAAAGAAATACTTATCCATAACCAATTGACATTAATTCATGAGGAAGAAAAGAAACAGAGACTATTTGAAATTTTGCAAGCAATTTCTTGTCTCAAACTTTAACCAAAAAACGTGAGAAAAGAAATTTCAGCAAATCAGGAAACTCAAAACAGAAACTGCAAACTACCCACCAGCCATTATTGCTTCACGGGAATATGTCCCAGCAAGAACATGGAAATTGAGCAGCAAAGCTTCTTATTTGTGTATGCATATATACATACATACATATATTTATATATAAATATATATATATATATATATATATGATAGAGATTCTTTCCTCCTCTTAAACATGAAAAGTAAATTGATGACATTTAACATATAATTAAATTTGGGGGGGTGGAAAGGAGGGTAAAGAATCAAATAGTGGAGGAATGACTCACCTCTAACCAATCAACAAACCAAAGGAGGCGTGGAAGTAGAGCAGACCCAGATCAGATATGATCCCAACTCTCTCAAAAGCAGCATTTTTTTTTTTTTACAGTTTCATCAGGAAAAAAAATATATATATATATATATATTCTTGTTCCGAGCTCTCTTTATTCTGGGTTAAAATGAATAATCTATTGAAGGAGGCCAGATATAGAAAGGAAAACAAGGACACCCTTTTATGGCTTCTTTCGATTCAGAGCAGAATCTGCCAGGGCAAAAGAACAATTTCAGAGGAAAATGGGAAAGGAAAAAATTTTGAGATCATTCACGTGCACAGAATAAATTCTAAAATAAAAAGAAAAGAGAGAGAGAGAGAGAAAGGGAGAGAAGTTCTAGATAGACAATGAAAGGCAGGAGGAGAAGAATTAAGGAGTTCCTTAATTGTACGCCATTAGAAAGTCAAATTTGGAGAAAAATGAAGGATTTTTTTTTTTTTTTAATCAAAGGTTTTTAAATATTTGTCTTAACCCAAAAGGGATTGACGAGTTCCATCAAAATCCCAGTTGGGAGAAAATGGCTATATGCTTGCTTTGCTGGGCCTGGGGGACATTTGAAAATTCTTCAACGACAAGACCCCCGGCAAGCAATAGCAAGCGTAAAGGGAAAACGGAAGCTTTTAGAGACCAATACACCACCAACGACAATAATATTAATCATTAACAGTATCTAATTTAATCAATTAAAAAATTAAAAAATCTTCTTCAACTTTTTTTCTTTTTTTTTCCTTTTTTTTTTTTTTTTTTTTTCAGAAAAGAATCAACTTCTTTTTTTCTGGTAACGGGATTTTTTTTAAAATTATTATTGTATTTGTGAACGCGTTGTGTACTTTTGCTGACTTGTGTCCTGTGAAAAAGGAAAAAAAATATATATATTTAAAAGGGTAAATCCAAAAATTACCCCTTCAATTTTAGTTAAATCCCATGTTTATTCCTGAGTTTTCAAAATTCTAAAAAGTATCACCTATGCATTTCAATCATCCAAAAACCATCCTCTTTTGACTTTCTTGATTTAGCTTATATTTGATTCATCAATTGAAGATGAAATTTTTAAGTTAGAGTTGGTTCATTTTTTAAAAATTAATTATAATTTTTGTTTATTTTTTAGAAAATAAAAATAAAAACTGAGTTGATAAAGTACAATTTAGTTGGAGTTTAGTTAAAATGTCAAATGAAGTCTTAGTTTTTTTATAAGGACTAAACTGCCCTTAGCATGCATTCATAGTATGTAATATTTTTTTTGCCGGTTGCATTCATAGTATGTAATTTAGAGCACCCGTTTGATTTTATTTCTTTTTTGTTTGAAGAAAAACAAATTTGTCTTTTTTTTTTTTTCCCAAATAGATGGTGGTCATGTTAATAGTAATGAGATTTTCTAGCAACTTGTTCTTCTTGCATGACTCCAATTTCTCCCATTATTAACTTGACCACTACTTCAAAAAAAAAACAAAAACAAAAAGATTTGTTATTCTTTAATTGGAACAAGAGAAAAAAAAAAAAAAAACAAACAAACAATGGCTTTTCTAAATTTTTTTTTTTTTAATTCACCAGGAAAGAAATATTTCCAATAAGTGTGTTTGGAAGTTTGTATAAGGCCAACAAAAATTATATACGTATAAGAAGGGCGGTTTGGTCATTTTAGAAAAATTGAACTATTAAAGTCAAATGAGGGATGGTTTGGAAAATACATGGGATATTTTTTGGATTCTTAAAAACTCGGTGGGCGGGCAAACATGAGATTTAACTAAAACTGAGATGATACTTTTGGATTTACTCTCGAAATTAAAAAGGAAGGGTAAAGTTTAATTATGGATACAATTTTGAGGGAGTATGAAAGTGTCAAAGGTGATTAAAAAAAACAAAAAACAAAACAAACGAACAAATGTGAAAAAGATGGGAAAAAAAGTTTGAAGAATCTTGAAAAGAACTTTATAAAATAAAAAAGAAAAACGAAAAGGACCGTTGGATAAAGATTCCAAACTCACTTATTGGCAGGACAAAAAAGATCCAAACTTTTGCTATGAAAATAAAAAGGATAAAAAGATTGAGAAAGATAGCAAAATATTTTTATGTTTTTTAATTAAGTAGTAAAAATTATTCTGGAAAACATATACATAAGGTGGAGTGGTTGATAGATGATGGAGCTAGCCTAGTCCTTAACATGAGGTAAATATTATTTGCGTGACACCCTTAAATATCTTAAATTATACTACCATACGGATAATCGTTTTGAGTTTTTTAATTCTTATTAGTTACTAGTTATTAATAAGAAGGATATTTGTCAACGAAAGAGAAAAAGAAGAAAGCTATTTAACTTATAAAAAATGTTATAGTCTTTTTTTTTTTTTTTGGTTTAAAAAAAATATTTTAGTTGCTATCTCCTAATAAAATAAAATAAAAAGTATTAAGTTTGCCTTTCATGTAAAAAGACTGTTTTGAGAGGAAGATGTCGAAGAAGGTTCCTATTCCTAACCTGCTTTTATCACATGGACAAATGGCATTGGCAAGTGTCAACAAGATAAATATATAAATATACATACATATCTATATATAATGGTCTGGGTGATTTTCTAATTATTAAAAATGAGGGAAAAAAAATAGCATGTTTTGATTTTCCTTTTCCTTGGTGTGCCTGTCTAATAAAGGTTCACCATATTTTAATACTCGGATTAGGTATCATGGTTAAACTGAAATGATTTGTGTTAAACTTTCAAAAAAAATGATTTTTGTTAAAAATAAAAGGATGAAATAATGCCAGTGTGTGGTAATTTAACGGCTTAATGTCAACAATGTCAAATTAGGTGAAGGAGATCAAAGCACTAGTCTTTGATTTGAATTGACAAATTCTCAAATTCAAGTTAAAAATTCCATTCTCAAAATCCGCACCATACAAATTTTGTTTCCCCTCTCAACACTAATCCAGTTTAGATTGTCAAATTGAGTTTATCGTTTCTAATTTAAACCCACGCATACTCAAAACAGAGACTTAATTATGAAGATTTATTGACTTTTCTAAAACATTGTTATCTAGTATATTGTATATTATATTGTGTTTTAAGTGCCTACTTTTATAAAATTGTTAAAAATAGAAAGTTTAAGACGAGCTGGTCAATTAGATTAACCTTTAACAAAATTGGCAATGCAAATTTCATGCATTGTTGTTTTATCTCTTTGTTTTTCTTGAGGTTGCTTTGTTTTAGTTTTTAAGGTAGTGATGTGTTTGCTTACGCTTAATTAACGAGCAACAATTACTTTTATATCACTGGTTTTCATGTCTTAGAGTGCATACAACTACACAGGTTGTATTGCTAATTTCATTGCCTTTAGAACCGATATATGAACCAAATATATCTGAAATAATTACACAAAATGTCATTTTTAAAGTCCCGTTTTAAAATATGTCCGTTTTTAAACAATATTACATCTTATGAAATATTTGTCTGTAGTACCTATTTTACCATTTTATCATAATTTATTTCATTTCATTTTTTATACAGATTCTCATATTTTCCTTTTTTGTTTTTTTTTTTCCTTTAATGATGGATTTTTCTTTTTTTTTTTTTTTGCTCACAAATGAGAATTACCTTCAATAAACCTAAATTTCCCTCATTTTTTTTAATTTTGAATTTGATTCTAGAAAACCCAGTTTATATTCTTTTTATGAGGTATTCATTTCTTCATTTTTTTTTTTTTTTTTTTGTGTTTGGTATTTCGGATATGTCAAGAACAATACTTTCTTTTTTTTTCTTTTGAACGTGATTAATCTACTATTTTTCTCTATTTTGCAATCCATTAATTTTTTTTAATGAAAAAACCAATTTATTTATGTATTAACTCGTGGTATCAAATTTTTTTAATGAAAAAAATTATATTATTTCTATCAATTAGAATAAATAAAATGAAAACTATTTTTATGATTAAACCAGCTTCATTACAAGAAAGATGAATTTTTTATGATAAAAAACTACTTATTCATAAACTCCTTTATAAATCAAATGAAAACTTTGTATGCCTCAACCAAACAAATTGAATTCTTTACCAAAAAACATTATTATTTATATAAACTAGTTGACATAAAATCAAACCTAACTTTTATGAAAAAAAATGATTCATTATTCGAAAGACGGATTCTTTAATTTTAAGATACAAAATTTCATAATTGCAAAGATGATTTTCAACATAAAACCACAAAAAAAAAAAAAAAAAAAAAAAGAAGAAGAAGAAGAAGAAAAACAAAACTGACATTACTAATGGTTAAGGGTGGAGTCCTACGTCGACTTCACCGCCCACAACCTCTTTCAAACCTTCACCTATCTCACATGGCTTTTTTCATGACTTGGTTGTCGGCTCTTTCAGTAGATCGGCATGGACATTGCCTTACTTATCCTTAGCGATAGACCTTTTCTTCATAACTATTTTCATTGTTATTTTCAGACATAGAATTTCGGTTTAGGATTTCTCAGGATAGTAATTAAAATTAGTTTCAAGGAAGATGAGGGGATTTACTGTACGTTTGCAGAAGACAAACTTTCAAATATTCTTTCTTTTTTGATATTCCTTTTTCTTTATTTAGTTCTCTCTTATTAAGGTGAAATCTAATTTTAAACAAACATTTCTATTTTGGATCATTATTAATATTCACTTATTTTCACAGCAAATAAAAAAAAAAACTTTTCTATATATGTTACGTAATTCAATTTTCAACTCAAATAAATTACAACTAGTAGCTAGTTAACGTAATGTGACTATTTTTTTCTTTCTTTTTTTTTTTTTTTAAATTCTTTATATAATAATTTTTTATTTTTAAAAGCGGATAATATTATCTTTATACTTACGCTTTTAAAAAATTGACATATTTTAAAACACCACCTCTAATTTGCACGTCTATGTACATAATCCAATATATCTTCCATATGGAAATGGAACATCTCAACAAAGGAGATATAATATCAAATCAGTCACAAGCGAGGTTCCACCCTCTATAATTGCTCACATTATATTATTTACTTACCCGTTAATTATTGAATATACGTGATAGTTCTTTGAATTAACGTACTTTATTGTGTATAAATTATAATTAGTAACGTTGGTTACTTGTATTCACAATTGCGCATATAAAATATTATTACAAATCAAGGTTGATATCATTATTCTCAATTGCCTCCAATTCTCATATTATCATCTTTCTCTTAACTTGATCACCAGGAGGACAGTATAAGTATATGGTTATACCCTTTGCCTCGAGCTAGATGACAAAACCAAAAACGGACATGATAAAACGAAAATGATGGACGGGTTGGAATTTAGTTTTCTGAGTTGGATTTGAATTAAATTGAGTTGTGCATTTAGTGAGGTATTTGAATTGTTAGAGTTAAAAAGTGTAAAAATTTGAAATGTGTTTGGAAAAAAAAAATAGATATGAAACTTGTTTTGTTCATCTTGAAATTATATATAATTTAAAAAAAAAATCTCATTTGAGCTTGTATATGTAAAATTATAGACTTTTAAAATTTGATAATCAAAGTAATAATTAAAACTGTAAATAGTGAAACTGACTTAATTTTTTAGAAAAAGATTAAAAAAAAAAAGTGCAATTGGATTCAATTCCAATTGACGTTTTATTGTTGCACTTGGAACATATCAAAACATTGAACGTTTTCTAATAACCGATAAACTAATCAGATTATTGTTTATTTCAACGAAATAAATTCACACCTATCATTTACATCATATCAAAATCCCTCTTTATATTCACATGATGTGGGACATGTATAATAAAAACATTATATTCCATCACGAGATGTAGTAAAAATGTTGTAAGTTATCTTTTTTTTTCCTCTCTCCAGAGTATTCTTTTCCTTTTTGTTTTTCTTTTCATTTTTTGACGAGACGTGTGCATTGAGCACTTCAATTCTTTTTTGTTAGTATCAATGTTATGTTGGTGATTAATGATAGTGGCATATATCACTCTATTATGTGTCTATAATTTTTAATCTGATAATTTTTCAAACATCAACCCTCCGTTTGATATTTAAGTTTAATTTCAACTAAATTATATTTTTTCATTTCAATTTTTGTTTTTTTTTTTGAAAAGTTAATAAAATTTATAATTAATTTTTACAAAGTCAACCAATTTCAACTTAAAAATTTGATTTCCAACTAATTTACCAAACGGATGCTAAGTTATAACGAAACAGTACTAGAAGATATTCATGGGATCATATATGACATTAATATAAACATATAAGTTAAGTACTTAATGAGTGTTTGTTGTGTCTCAAACAAAGGTGAGCTCTCACAGGTTTGTGATCGGAACTGTGTATATCGTCCATTGATTCATAAGAATGCAGAGTTACATCAATATGATCCATGTCTTGCTGTATCTTAAATAAAATACGATCTGTCCACGATGGCACTCTCACCTGTAATAAAAGGAAAAGATGGATTTTTTAGTGAAAGAAAAAAAGAAAAAAAAGAAAAAAAGCCGATCTCTCCAAATACAGAATTATAAAAATAATAAAAGAAGTTCAATATCACTCCAAATAAAACTGATCTCTCTCACGTACTTGTGAATAATCCCGGTGAATTTGTACATTTTGCAATTTTATTTCTATAAACTTTATCTTTTAATATATAATCCAACTGAAATAATAGGCTAGTTTGTACCTTATAACTTGTATCGTAGTTGTTGGTTCCGACATTGTACTTATATGTTGGTTTGAACGTCAATGTACCCTCGCAATATCCATTGAAAATCTGCCCTCTTTCAGCCTCTTGAAGGAGTTGATCCTTGTTCCTCAGTAGCTGCGGAGGATATGCATGGCAAATAGAATTTTGAAAAACATTATAAGCAAACATAAAATTGTGTTCATTTCACAAGGATCTTTTTTTCTTCTTTCTTTTTCTTTAATAAAAAAAAAATTACTAATGGTTTATACAATATCTTGTTGTTTGTCTGGGATTATAACATCCAATTTTGCATTTTGCATGTAACTTTTTATCAAGAATTTTATAACATGAACTATTTAAAATTACAAGTATAACTGAAAAATATTATTTTAAAATTAACTAGTTGTCACAATAGTATATATATATAAAGTTATAACTGACTGTCATTCTATACATATACACCACACAAAAGAGTTTTTGTATAATTTTATATTTGTGAATTAAGTGAAAGGAGCATTGAATACTTACTCTGTGAAGACCTTTGTGAATTAGATTCCTGGCAGGGTGGTTAGCAATCCCTTGAACTCGGTAATTGAGATCTCCCAACCACACCGTGATTTGGGTTGGTCTGGCATAAGGGTTCCAATTTTTAGAGAAGAGTGAGTGTGATATGTGCCTGCACTGTGAGTTTCTTTCCTCCACTTTGTTTGCATGAGCTGAATGTTTAAAGACAAAGAATACGTTTAGCAAAAATTATTTGAAAAAAAAGACCAAAAATATTACCTAAAGATGCGTTACTAATGAACAATGAACATGTAGTTATAGGCATACCCCTAATGGTAATACCAAACCTAATTTTACCTAAAAGTGCAGAGTTTCAATCTTCCATCCTCAAATTAAAAAAAAAATGAAAAAAAAAAACTTAACAGTTGAACTCATTATTGCTTGTTAAATTGGATGAGAGAATGCTTTTAGAGCCTTATCTTCTTTTCTGCCATAACTAAAGTAAAAACTGAATTAACTTTATAAGGCCATTTATTGAGCCTTCATAAAAATAGCAAGCTACATGTCGTTTTCTTGTTAAACGACAATAAATCCTGGTGAGAGATGAATGTCGTTTTAATCTAAACGTAATTAAATAAAATTTAGTTGAAAAAACGACCCAAAATTTTTACAAACAACGCTTCTCTTGCTTCAGTAAACGACAGATACTTCTAAGATAACCACGTATGTCGCTTCACGACAAAGAACATTTTAAATTTACACAAGTTATGACAGGGTTTATTTTTCCCCCCCTGAAGAACAAGTTATGACAGGTTGTTTTCTATAAACGACATCAGAATTATGACAGGAGAACGACAACGTCGTTTCATCTAATTGACACCCATACATACTTTACGAGGGTTTCATTTTAGTTTTTCAAAGACATAAACGACCTATAGTTCATACACATAGAACGACAACATATTGTGCCAGAAATAAGACATGCCGTTTCCTTTACAGCATAAAAAACAAAACAAAAAAAAACAAAAACAAAAGTTTGTCAACTCAGAACATAAATTTTAGATGCAACTACCCGTCATTTATTGAAACAACAATTATTTATCAGCCAAGGAATTTTTTTTTCAAACGAGAGTTAGAAGTCAATATGAAAACTACATGTTGTTTTTGAAGTTATTGATATTATTGGTTAGTAATTTTGTAGTAGATATGTACGGTATTAAGCAGTCTACCATTTAGGGGCCGGGGAAAAAAGACAACGGTCTTCTTTAATAAATAATAACGTGTCCACCACTGAAAACTTTGGCGGTTGATAAGTCAACTTATTTACCACAAAAGAAGTTAGTGGGTTAAATTGGGACCATTATGATAATCAAAATATATGAACAATCCACGTTTAAGAAAGATTTATATATCATGTCGAGGGTTATATGTCACTTTCTCGTTACATCATTATCTATCTTTAAAACTCTTTTATTTAGAAAAAAAAAAAAGATTAATAACAACGTGTCCTCATTGTATTGGTTAACCAACAAAGAAGCAAGATTTCTTTATCCAGAAGGCGCTAAAATCGAAACAAGGTGATCAATGCTGATAGGAAGGAGTTACCGGAGAGATGGCAAGAGACGAACATCATGTGAATGCCTTTGTAGTTGATGCAGATTGCCACTGCCCCCTTCTTTCTCCCAATCACTCCTCCACATCCCCCTACCGATTGCTTATCCACCTTCACTTCTGCCCCGCCACCATGCATGCAATTTCAACGTAATAAATTATCAAACCCCCCCTCCAAAAAAAAAAAAAAAAAGCTGAAAAATTATGCAAAATTACTTAATATATGTCACCTCACCTTTGATGAACAAATCTGAATTCTTGGTCCCAAAAACGTAGAGCTGCAGAGATTGCATAATGGCTTCTCCTAACAGGCTTTATCATAATATGATTTCATTCATGTTTTAGAAAATTAAAAATGAGCAAAAAAAATCAATAAGAGCTAGCTAAAAGTTAACGTTTTACATGTAAGATTCAACAAGAGCTTCCTGAAGAAGTTGTGAGACGTTTCGGCGAGGCACTTCTTGCAGACCAACAACGATAAGATCAAACTGCCTGTCGTTCCCTACAACCGCTGCCAAATCTTTGCAAGAAACCTAATTTGATTAGCAGGGAGTTAGATAAACGAAACAGAGTTAAAAATAATTTAGACAACTGTGAAAACTATCCATCCGTTGCAAACATAGCTAAGCGACAATTCCACATGTCTAATTCTTTGAATCTCCCGCACCAAGTACAAAAAAAAAAAAAAAAAAACAAAAAAAAAAAAAAAACAATTTTAAGTGAGAGGATAATTATGAAATCAATTTCCTATAGGAAAACAAAAAAAAAAAAATCATCTCCTCACCTTCCCATTCATATTCCAGGTAATGACACAAATGCAAATATCCGAATCGGTCGATAGCTCACAGAGATTGTCCGCCTCTATTGTCCTTATTCCACCATGAAGATCATTACTTGCGGGGTTTTCGTTTTTGGAATACTTTTTTCTTCCCTTCCACTCGGACCTTCCACAAAGAAAACTAGCTAACAGGTTACCATTTTTCAAACACGGATAAATTTTAAACTTTTTCGATCGCGAAACATCGAGAAAATTGATAATTAATCTTTCAAAAAAAAAAAAAAGAACTTCATGGATACCCTTTACCAGCAAGATTATTGGAGCTGAAATTTCCCATCTTTCTTGCTATATCAGACAAAACTCTTTTCTTTTACGTGTAAACTTGAGCTAGCTCTGCAATGTTGTAACAAAATTTTCTAAAAATGATATACACATATATATATATATATAGAGAGAGAGAGAGAGAGGTAGGTTAACTTAGCAATGCATTGACTCAGTTTAAATACGTGCGTGATGTTTGCAGGTGAATTTGGAAACTAGGGGGTTTTTGGCGGTGAAGTTTGGGAAGGAAAGTCAAAGTTGTAAAATGATATCTGATATATGTGTTTCTCCTATTTGAATTTTCCCTGTTTTCTTCCACGAGTTAGGTTGCACGCTGTTGAAAAAACGCAAAGAAGTTAAATCAAAGATGAAAATGACCTCCAATTCAATGATGATCTCCTCCAGCACTACACCATAACTCTTATCACATAACGTCAAAGATGATCTTTTCTGTATAGTATTATTGTTTATTTATGGGCTTCTTCTTCTTCTTTATGTGTGGGATTCGAACTCTTTACGTTACAATGAATTCACGTTATAATGAAATCATATGTGTAAAATATCAATAATTATGCTTGCAACCATTGTATTCTTGTAATTCTCTAATTGAGTGATTTTTTAAACTGACCCAAAAAAAAAAAAAAAAAAAGAAACCTCAATCAAATGTGGTAGACCTAACGTTATCACTTTAGCTCCAAATATCAACGCCAGTGGCCAGTTGGTTCCCATTACAGGCTAGTTCCCAACTAAAATTAGTCCAACGAAGTAATATAGCTATATCTTTTTTTTTTATTTAAATTTTAAATATTTAATATATAACTTAAATCGTTTCTAGTGGTATGTATAGGGCTCTAAGCCTCTAATGCTACCCAAAATCCAAGTAAATTTGAAATTGAACATTATTCTATAAAGATTTTTTCTTAATAAACAAAAAATTGAATTTAAATCAAAATTTTGTGTTTAAATTAACACCACCTATATCTAATCGTCAATATATAAATTTGAGTCGTATTACAGATAGACCTAAACACATGCAATTTAATTTAGACTCAAGATTCGTTTGGAAACTCCATTTAAGTTGGAGTTTTTTTATATGTTTTTTGTTTGTTTGTTTGTTTTTTTTTTTTTTTTTCTTTCTTTTTAAAAGTAAACTAATTTCATTATTCACAAATCTAAATCTCTCATTTTCATTTAAAAAAAAAAACTTAAATTTTAAAAGTTCATAATTTTATTATTTTAAATAGAAATAAAATGATTTTTTTAATAAATATTATAGAATGACAAGAGACAAAATAGGATCTTTATTACTTTTTTTTAAAAGATATTTTAAGCTTTTAAAATTTTTAAATTATCACAGTTCATTTTTATCCAAATGTACTATTTCAAACATTCACTCATTTTCATTAAAACATTTTCAAAATTACTCTAGTTGGTGTTCCAAACGACACCTCAATATGAATAAGCACAAGTGACACTTTGAAGATAGGTCCATTTTACAAATCCATTTCCCCCAATGTAATTCACATATCAGTTTATAACACCCTCATAACACAATGGAAACCTGACACTGACGAAGCCAAATAAGGCCTTAGCTAGTGTGCTCAATTTTCTCTCTTTTTCTTTTCAGCCTATTTAGTTTTTATATAAATTTAATAAGAACCCCTCCAAGCCCCCTCAACTTTTCTTCTTTCTGGTGATTGTTGTTTATGGTGTAACTAATTTGTAGGTTTTTTATTTTTTTATTTATTTTTTAATGTTTTTAGTTGTGAGCTGAGTCGTTTAGCGGTGATGGGGATATTTTCACAAGTTTCCCCCTTTTCGTATTGTATTTGATCTTCTTGCAATAATCAGACTTGGGCGGACAAGATTATCAAAATTGAAGAATTTGTAGAGAGTTTTCTCTCTTCGTTTCTCCCTATGCATGGGTTATGTTCAGGTGGATTAGGAATTTTCTATTCTATCTTCCGTCCGGATTAAACGAGTAAAATTATCCTCCCAAAGACGTCCAACTTATTTTAGCTTATGAATTTTTTTTGTTTGTTCATGAGATAATCTTCCTCACAATAAATTATGGTTCTGTCACTAAATTTTTGAAGTGATTTTACAAAAATAAAAAATTCTATCTGAAAGCCCAAATTGAGGCAGCCTTTTGAAACTAAGGCAGTGTTTAGTATTATTTTTTCATTTATTTTGAAGATGATTTTGTTTTTGATATTAAAATAAAAAGAGGATATCTTGGGAATGATACGATTTGGATATCAGAAAAAGTTGAATATGTTTTTAAAAACATGTGTTAAATTATATAACCTTAAAAATGAAAACTAAAAATGAGAAAATCACTTTCAACTGTTTTTCATTTCCTTCATAAAACCACTCTCACCATTCTTTTATTTTATTTTTATTGATTAAAGCATTTACTAAACAAACGCTATTTAGAATATATTTTTGTTTTCACGTCTCAAAAGATAGGCAGAAATGTTTTCAAATATTTTTGAAAATATCAAATTGGGCTCATCGGGGAAAGCACCTGAATGATATAAATTTAAAAATCATTGTACCAATATGACACATAAAATTAACACTATATCAATATGACACAAAATTAAACTAAAGTTAACTAAAATTTGTATCATATTGGTCAAAAATAAAAAAAATTATGTCATATTAATTAATAAATAAATAAGTGATTATTTAAGTAATTTTCTCATTTTTTTAAATGAGAAATTGTGAACACGTCTTTAAAATAGATATGCTTAGGTTTTGTCATTATTTTTAAACTCTTTTAATACTTATCTTTTTTAAAAAAAAATAAAATTGTTATAACTGAAATAATAATTTAAAAGATTTTGCTTTTTGAGGGGCTGATCACGTTTAGAAGCTGAACGGCACCAGGCCCAGCAGCCGGTTGCAAACCAAGGCCCAAGCCTTCGGTTCAGAAGTTGGCGAAAATTCAAAGAAAGGATGAACTTGCAATATGTAATGTACTTCTATGAGTTTACAGCTAATGCAAATACTTGGAGGATTCCTCAAAAATAATAATAATAATAATAATAAATAACTTGGAGGATTTAATTGCAAACGGCGGAGCTTCGTTCACTTCATAAAATCATGTTTATTTTTTAAAATTAAAAAAAAAAAAAAAAAATCACTCAAGTAACTCAAACAAATTTTTTTTTCCCTGGGTAAATCAAATCATACTAAACTTCACGTCTTCTGCGGATGAACAATGGCTTTTAGTTTCCCATGCTAGAGATTTATTTGCAGTTTGAATCTTCAACCCAATTTTTTTTTTCTTTTTTTTTCTTCTTTTCTGCTAGCATTTATTTCCATTGTATCCTCATGCCATGCTATTGTCATCTTGGTTGTAAGTGGATACGTTGCCTCACATGTCTACTTTATATTATTATTATTCTTATGGGATTCAACTTTTTACCAAATATTACGTAGTTTACAGTCGGGAAAGGATAAATTTTTGTTATGAACCTTTACATTATATCTGAATGCCTTTTCTTGTAGTAAATGATTTTTGGTTCATTTGTTGCAGAAGAAATGGAAAGAGAACCACCCAAGTCGAGTCACAAAATGGAGATGGAACTAGATAGAATCAGCGACTTACCAGAGCATATAATCGAACAAATTTTGTCACACTTGCGGATTTTGGATGCAGCAAGCAAGGACATGTATCTTGTCAAGCAAGTGGAGGTATAGATGGGCTATGCTTCCAAATCTTTATTTGATTTCATATCAAGTTCTTTTGCTTCACTTTGGCCCAGTACACAAGTTTCGACTACGTGAAGGAAGGTTCTTAGATGATAGTGCCATGAACCGGTGGATTCTTCATCTTACAAAAGGCTCTATCAAGGACATTTATTGGAGAAATTACAGGAAAATGGGCCACTACTTCTTGTTTGTTTTCTTGCCAAAGTTTGATTAACTTGGAGTTATTTTATTGTTCTCTCAAACCTCCATCATCATTTAAAGGTTTCTGTCACTTGAAGAGCCTTGATCTTTTTCATGTAAATATCGCCCAATATATCCTTGAAAATCTGGTTTCTAGCTGCCCTATATGCTTGAAAACTCCTCAAATGGTTTTTCCCCCTTAACATCAGTTCGCCCAGTCTACGTTTCTTCAATTATGTTGGCGTTCTTGAGGGCATTAGCTTTGAAAATACCTATATTTCTAGCTAAACTATATGTTACGCTTTTAAAAAGCGTTACATATAACAAGAATCGAGCTTGTAGCAACTCTAGCAATTTGCTCAAGTTTTTTGTTCATCTACCCTATATTCAGAGGCTACACATTGACAATTGTATGTTGACTGTAAAAATTCTGTTCTTCTCAATCATTAGGACTGGATTTTGAAAAGTCAGTTTGGCTTTGCTACAAGTTTCTTGTTTTTCTAGTCCTTGTTTGTGCAGGGGGATTTTGGAATCTATCCCATAACCGAGTTTTTACATCTTATTTTTGAATTTGGTAATTTAATCCTTAAATTTTTTGAATTTAGTAAGTTCGGAGTTGAATGAACTTTTTGAATTTAATAATTTAATCCAAATTTTTTTTTCTTGATAATCAGTCCCTGAATTTATAATTCTTAGTAATTAAATTATTTTTGCTTAAATTTATAAAAATTTGAACGGTTTTTTATGCATAACTTACACATTATAGTGGGCTCTGCCACTTCCTTCCTCGCCTTCGATGGCGAACGTAGAGAACTGGATGCAATTTTTTTTTAATTGTTTTATAATTAGTTGTAGTTGGATGCACAATAAATTTAGTGTGCACACAACATCAAAATCATACAAATAAAATCCAAGGGTTTTACTCTGTTTAAAGGGTTAACCTTTTTTTTTTTAATCATATCAAACCATTCCATGAGGTACATTTTCTAAAAGGATATTTGGTGAACGAGTTTAATTTAAGATTTTTAAGTTTAAATAGTAATTTTTTAAAAAAGATAAAAAAAATTCAGAAAAGATAAAATTTTTTTTAGAAAAAGATAAAAATCATGATAAAAAAATATAATTTAATTCAAAATAAACTAACAACCAAACGGGTTCTGAGCCATCCGCTTGTTACTGAAGGACGTAGATTAAAGTTGTACTAGAATAATCATAACATACATTCTATCTGATCATACACAACAAAAAAATAAAAATAAAAAAAACCAAGAAGAAAAAGAAACTTCTTATTCCTTTAATTTGGCTGCCGGTAACCCATATGAGGTTTTGGACATTCGAGCAGAAAAGTAGATTCCGGCGAGAAAGGAAGAGCAGAGTGGTTCTCGTTGCCGTGGGAAGGGTGGGTTAGCGCCGCCGTGGGCGGACATGGGGAGATCGCGACTCCATTAGAGAAATCCCCAAATTTGTCGCTGCTCGTCCAGATTTGGCTTCCTCCTCCATCTCCGGTGAAGACTTCACTCCGCCCCAGTCTAAGGAAACCCTCACCGAACGAGTATGAAATCGGATCTCTCTTGCCTCCCACCATCCCCCATAGCACCCAGCTGCCACCTCGCCGATCGTCGATCCTTTCGAGATTACTGTGGCTTTATTTTTTTCTCTCTTGGTCAATTTGTAAACGAAGAATTTCTTCCATTGGTTAATGCTTTAATATTGTCATGGATAACTATAATTTTGTGAAGTTGAAAAACACAAGTTTTTTTTTTTTTTTTTTTTTTGGAATTATCTATGTAGATTCCATTTTATCACCTGATTGAAAGTACTTGCAATTTGTTTTCCGACTTCTTTCATTCTTTGGTAGAGTTCAAGCTGGTGAAAAAAAAAAAAAAAAAAACTCATGATCATGGACTTCTTCGAAGGGGAAGGAAAGGAAAATCTTGTTGTATTTCTTTTTATTTTTTTCATATTTTTTCTAACCTGTTATTATGTGTAATGATAGCACAATGACGTTGATACATCCTCTCAAAAAAAAAAAAAAAATATATATATATATATATATAGTAATACAAATTTTTTACTTCGGGGAATGGTAACCGTCGCCCACCGTACAATTGTCCCAACTATTAGAAAAAAAACAAAAAACAAAAAACAAAAAACAAAAAACTGCTTTCAATTGAATTGGAAAATCATACAACCTACTTCTTCCGCAGGATCGCTAGTCGCCACATTTTCGCTTCATCCAAAGGTTTCAAGTTAGTATTCTTCGATTTCTAACTTCTTTAAAACACAAAAACCAAAATTCTTATTGATTCGATTGACAACTTGCTTGTTTTTTTTTTTATGTTTTGCGTAAACAACCGTTCTGAAAATGCGATACGGAATTTGGTCACAAGTGATAATATACCTAGATTTTCCTTTTAATGAATGTACAGGGTTTTTTTGTTGCTGCCGTTAGCGCTTGGTAGTTTGTTATGCAGCTCATTGTCGTTTGGCAGAATGTCTTAAATCTTTTTTTTACTCATTATTTTAGGGGTTTTTTAATTTTTAATTTTTAATTTTTTTTTAGCTTTAATCAATTGTTGAAATTTGTTGGTGACATTTTTTGAGCATCTTGGTCATTAGTGGTTTTTTTTTTTTTTTTTTTTTTGGAAAGGCATTTTGGTTCTTAGTTTGTTGGCTTGGTAAAGTTGGTTTCTTTTACTGTTCAATGTGAAAGCCCCAAAATTGGAGCCCGTAACTGGTATGGCCTCCTTTACAGTTACCATACTAATATTTTATATGCTTTATGTTTTCCTGGGGTTTCTATTTAGTCCCTGTTTCTACTTTCACTTGCTTGAGCTCTATTTGTAGTTTGAATCTTCAGCTCGAAATTTTTTTTCCCCCTTTTTTCTTCCTTTCTGTTTACATTTATTTCCATTGCATCCTCATGCCATGCTATTGTCATCTTTGTTGTAAGTGGAAACGTTGCCTCACATCGTCTCTGTGTTTTCATCTACTTTTTTTTTTATTCAAATGTAAAGCATAAAGACTTGTGGGATTCAACTTTTTACCAAATATAATGTAGTTTACAATCAGAAAACTAGAAATTTGTGTTATGAACCTTTACATTATATCTGAATGCCGTTTCTTGTACTTGATCTTTGGTTCTCTTTTTTGCAGAAGAAATGGTAAGAAAACCGCCTAAGTCGAGTCCCAAAGTGGAGGTGGGACTAGATAGAAACAGCGACTTACCAGAAAATATTATCGAACATATTTTGTCAGACTTACCGATTTTGGATTCAGCAAGGACATGTATCTTGTCTAGCAAGTGGAAGTATAGATGGGCTATGCTTCCAAATCTTGAGTTAATTACATTATCGTACTATTTATCCTTGAAAGGGAGCATGACGGATGATAAGCTTGAGAGTATCATAGATCAAGTTCTGTTGCTTCACTTTGGCCCAGTACACAAGTTTCAGCTATGTGAAGGAAGGTTCTTAGATGACAGTGCCATGGATCGGTGGATTCTTCATCTTTCAAAAGGCTCTACCAAGGACATTTATTGGAGTAATTACAGGGAAATGGGCCACTACTACAGCATGCCATCTTGTTTGTGTTCGTGCCAAAGTTTGGTTAACTTGGAGTTGTCTTATTGTTCTCTCAAACCTCCGTCATCATTTAAAGGTTTCTATAACTGGTTTTGAATTTTTTTTTTTTTTTTTTTTTGTAAACATGGCCCAAGATGACCTTGAAAATCTGGTTTCTAGCTGCCCCAGGCTTGAAAAACTTAGGCTGATGAATGTTAGGGTAAACCCCTTGGATGGTTTTTCCCACCTTAACGTTAATATAACATGAACTAGAATTTGTTTTCGTTTCACTGATGCATTTGTCAACTGGCTATGGTTTCCTACTTAGGTGTTCTTCCTTGTACGCAATTCGGTGTTTAAGTTTTTATGCAAGTTATGTCATTTATTTTCTTGTTGTGCCTTATCTGGGTTTCACAATGTTGTGCTTCAAATTTTGGCTATACCATGTTTAGCAGTTTAGGTATCTGCCTCTTTGAGGCAACCATTTGTCTCAATTTGAGCCATTCCATTTAAATGACTCATTTTAATATGTTTTTGGATTTGGAATATTTGAAACAGAACATTCGGATGCCCATTTTGATATTTTGCATATAAGTTTCAAAAATATATTGTATTAAATGTTAACATTCAAACATTAGTTCGGATAATAATTTAAATGTTTCTGTTCGAATATTTTCATTCAAATGTTTCCATCTAAATGTTACAATCCAGGTGGATCTGTCAAACGGAATATTTTAAATCCCGTGTTGTGGTTCATAGTTGGGCGGGCTATAACCCACACCTTGTCTAGGTCTCTAATATGAAGTTGGATCTGACCGTTAATCACATATTTCGATTTTGGTACATTTAAGGGCCTTATATGTGATGCAAAGTCAAGTCAACTAGATATCAAAAGGTTTTGGATTAGCCTTTCGAAATTCCGGAAGTTGCAAGCTTGACATAATGGTAATTTCACGTTTACCTCAAAGTTGAGTTCTTGAGTTCTAATTCCGTGGCTCTCCCAAGTTTTTCAAAAAAGAAAAATGTTAACAGTGTAGCCTCCTAGTTCAATTGTTGATGCCCAATAAAATTTAAAAAAAAATGTCTCCATTTTCTAGGGAAAAATAAAGGCCTAAAACAAAAATTGGCGGGAAAAGGGCATTGAATGGGCATTTCTATGATTGAATGACCCTTTCAGATTTTGCCATGTCATCTAATCAAGGTGCAATATTGATAAAATTCTAAAATGAAAGGAATGCTATGAACAATTTTTAAAAGTTTAGGGGGCACGGTGCAAAAGTGATCAAAGTTCAAGGGTAATTATAAAAGCTGGTAGCGGAACTGTTTCAGTTTCCCGGGGTTTTTTTTCCTCTCTCTCTCTCTCTATCTTTCTAATCCGCCACGGGTCTCTTTTCATCTCCTCTTCATGCCCTAGTCCCAATCTGCAACTTTTCCGGTCGCAATTCCTTCTCCAGCACTTACTTCGTCCTGTGATTGTTGTCATATTCTCCTGTGGTGCTTTCTTATCCGACAATTTGTGGTCAGTCACTCTCTCTCTCTACAATTTTTTTCCCTTCTCAGTGTGTGTTTTTTTTTTTTTTTTTTTTTTTTTTTTTTTTTTAAATGGAGCTTAAATCTATTGTTGAAATCTCTTGGTGTGACATTTTTTGAGCACCCATCATATATCTTTGGTTCCTTAGTTTGTTGGCTTGGTAAAGTTGGTTTCTTTTACTGTTCAATGTGAAATCCCCAAACTTGGGGTCCTGAACTGGTATGGCCTCCTTTACAGTTACTTTATACAATCTCTAAGCTTCATGTTTTCATTGGGTTTATAAATTTAACCTTTATTTGCAGTTCGAATCTTCTGACCCAACTAATGAAATGGCGTATATAGCTTTTTATTCTTTATTTATTTATTTATTTTTATTTTGCTTGTTCCTTTCTTTCTTCTTTTCTATGCAAGGGGAACGTTGCTTCTCATGGTCTTTGTATTTTTTATTTTTATTTTATTTTATTTTTTTTACAATCAACAAAACATGTATTCTTACGGGATTTAACTATTTACCAATAGTGCTTAGTTTACTGTCAGAGAACTAGAAATTTGTGTTATGACCTTTGTCATGTCGATCTTATTTGATTTTTTTTTATTCACTCTTTTGTAGAAGAAACATGGTAAGAGAACCACCCAAGTCAAGTTGCAAAATGGAGATGGAACTAGATAGAATCAGCGACTTACCAGACAATATTATCGAACAAATTTTGTCAAACTTATCAATTTTGGATGCCGCAAGGACATGTATCTTTTCGAGCAAGTGGAGGTACAGATGGAATATGCTTCCTATTCTTGATTTCACTCAATTATCTTACCAGTTAATGGTGGAAGGGTGCATGGTGCCTAATAAGCTTGTGAGTAATAAACTTGTGAGTATCATAGATCAAGTTCTTTTGCTTCATGTCGGCCCATTACACAAGTTTCGGCTACAAGAACCATTGTTGCTAAATGATAGTGCCATGGATCGGTGGATTCGTCATCTTTCAAGAAGCCCCATCAAGGACATCACATTTGGAAATTGCAGGGAACCAGACCAGTATTACAGGGTGCCATCTTCTTTGTTTGCTTGCCAAAGTTTGATTGATTTGGAGTTAATAAATTGTTCTCTGAAACCTCCGTCATCATTCAAAGGTTTCATTAACTTGAAGAGCCTTGATTTTCGTCATGTAAACTTGGCCCAAGATGCCTTTGAAAATATGGTTTCTAGCTGCCCTATGCTTGAAACCCTTAAGCTGAATAATGTAAGGGTAAGCCACTCGGATGGTTTTTTCCCATCTTAACATTAATGTGCCGAGTCTACGATTCTTCAGTTTTGAGGGCGTTGTTGAGAATATTAGTTTTGAAAATACTCTATTTTTAGCTGAGGTTACGATTAGGCGTGAGAGGTGGGTTACATATGACCCAAATCGAGTTTCTAGCCACTCTAGCAATTTGCTCAGTTTTTTGGTTTATCTACCCTGTATTCAAAGGGTGGCACTCGACCATCACATTTGGAAGTTTAAATTTCTGTTTATTTCAATCTATTTTATTCGAATCTGAAAAGTTTGTTGTTCGATTTTGCTGCAAGTTTCTTGGTGGTCTATCCCATGGCCGCATTTTTTTTTTTTTTTTTTTTTCTTCTTTTAATCTTCTTCGTTGCTTCATTTTAGTAGCTTGACGGTGCCGAAACTAGTTTAGTTTCTCTTACTAGATTTTGCTTGAAATGATTTCTTGTTGTTATGTTTCTTGTTTGCTTCAGTATCTAGCTGCTGGCGTGGAGCTTGGTGTGCTGCTTAAAGTTAAACCATGCATTCATCTCACTTATCTCGAGATTGAAATAAATTTGAACGACTGGGAAGAATCTCTTACAGCTCTTTGCCTTTTAAGTAGTGCGCCAAATCTACAAGAACTAATTATTGATGTGAGCTTTCTTCTTATAGATCAACATATTTCAGAATGACTTAAAAACTATGATCTCTGAAGCTTCCTTATCATTTTTTAATATTCTGAGACAGTACATCTTACGTAGGTTCATCACTTATCTCAAGAACAGACTATCACAGGAAAAGAGACCAACTTTGGGGAAGATGAGTGGCAGAACCGCCTGATGTTCACCAAACTACAACTTGCGAGAGTAATTGGCGTCTCTACTACAAAATCCGAGATGGATTTCATCAAGTTTTTACTTTTGAATTCGCCTGTGCTTGAGAGGATGGTTGTTATGCCAGCCTCGGATGATGTCGAATTGGAGTTGTTTAAAAAGGTGCTGGCGTTAAATCGTGAGTCGTCACAAGCACAAATCATTTGCTTGGATCACCAGTGGCTGGCTCATTTGTCTTTTATCCTCAGGTCTTTCTTTGCAAAGTATCAACGTGATGTTGTTTCTTTGCCTGGGTAGCTAATGATCTACCAATGTGGCACTTTACTTGCATGTAAAATGAACTAGACTTTGGTTGGTTTCGTTTCCCCGAGGAACTTGCCAACAAGCTACGGTTTACTACATGGCTCTTCCTATTTCAAAATTCAGAGTTTCAGATGACAGCAATTTGCAGTTTCCGTGAAGGGTCACTTTTTCTCACCCTTTAAATGACATCATTTAGGGGATAATTATTCATCAACTACTATATCTGCCCTTATAGTATTTGTTAATAATTTCTTAAGGGTGTGTTTGCTAGGACGGAGAGAGGATAAGAAGGAAGTAGTGGTGGATAAGACTTAAGAGAGAGAACACTCTCTCATGATGTTTGGTATATAGGGAAGGAGGAGGGAAAAAAAAAATCATCTCTCTTATTTAGTATAAAGATTAACAAAAAAAAAAATATTTGTTTGTAAAAAGATTATTTTATGTAGAAGAGGCTAATTATGAATATCATAATACTTTCATAAATTCTTTTATCTCTCTCATTACTTTCATTTTTCTCTCCTAACAAACACGTTCTAAGTCAACGTTTGATAGAGTGGAAAGGAAGGTAAGGAAATTGGATAAAGGATTTTGAATTAAAAAAAAAAAAAAACATAGGTTGTTTGGCAGATGTGTGTGTGTGTGTGTGTGTGTGTGTGTGTGTGTATATATATATATTGTTTAAACTACGCAAGACTTGTGAATCTCTCTTCTTGCACCCATAGAGAGGAAAAAAAGAAATGATATTGTAAATCTACAAGACTTTTTTTTTTTAATCCTTTTAATTTAAAAGGAAAAGATAAAAGAAAAATTGAGGGTAAATTGTTCATTTAGTCCTTAAACTCTTAATATTATGTAACTTTGGTCCCTGAATTTTTTTTTATAGTCAAAATGTCCCTAAATTTTTAAAATGTTGCTACAATAGTTATTTCTGTCAATTTTTGAAAGAAATATGTTAGTAATTTGATCAAAAGTGACACTAACTTCGGATTTCATAAAAAAATTAACGAAAAAGACTATTGTAACAACGTTTTTAATAGCTTATGATCATTCCAGCTAAGAAAGAGAATGTCCCTAAACTATTAAAATGTTACTACAATAATTATTTTTGTTAATTTTTAAACATAATCTATTAGTAATTTGGTCAAAAAGTAACATTAACTAATAGATACCGTTCAAAAATTAATGTAAAGGACTATTGTAGTAACATTTTAAAAGTTTAGAGACAAAAAACTTCAGAGACTAAAGTTGCATAAAGTTAAAAATTCAGGAATCAACCTAGCAATTTACCCAAAAATTTAACCAAAAAATAAACTATTTTGATCTTAATCTCTTATTATCTTCATTTTCTTATTTCTTATAAGAACATAATTATTGAATACATTAAATTAAGAAAAATGTTAGAGGCACCAATTCTAATCCAAACTTTTGAATACTAACATATGTGGAATATAAGCTGTCTTTCTTTTATTAATAAGTGTTTAAAGTATTGTCATATCAATTAATTGTATCAACCAATGAAAATATAACATGTGAATTGGTATTTAAAAAATTAAAATTAAAGTTGATATACCTAAGACTATTCTAAAATGTAATTTAATTTTTCTTTCCCACTGCCAAACAATAAAATTTACTTCAAAAAATAAACAAATAAAAGTTTCCTCAACTTGTAATTTTGATTTTCCATTTAAATAAAAATAATTCTATTCTCAAACCAGATAAATATAAAAAAAATTATAAATATAAAAGTTATAGTTCCCTCATTTTGTTATTTCGATTTCCATTTAAAAAAAATTATATTTCTCTAATCAAATATAAGGAAAATCTGTGATAGAGCTTATTTAAGGGACATTATCAATAATTACTCATTCAAAAGTTATTATTGAATTACTTTTAAAACCTATAACTGTAGTTTTGTACAAATTTGATATTAACTACACCAGATTTCTTCTTTCTTTTTCCTTTAAAAAAAAAAAAAACTCTATCTCTCTCTCCCTATTTCTCTCTTCTCCTGCCGCTCCCCATCCTCGTGAAGGTCGCTGTCGCTAGTGGGTGGAAGGTAGCCAGGGGGAGGTGATTTCACCATCCTCGAACAGCTGAAGCTCGCTGAAGGGGGGGCCGTCGGATCTAGCAGGGTCCGTCGAGAGGGAGCATATTGGGTCGCGGTGCGGGGGGATGCCTGGGTTGCGTGGGGGCTCGTCGATCAACCAGAAGGGGGTCTGTTGCCGGCATCGGCGAGGAAGCATCGGCGTCGAGGAAGGGGTGGTCTTTTTAAATTTTTTTTTTATTAATCTATATTAATATGAGATATGATATATTATTATTATTATACACAAATAATATTTTAGTCATTCAATTATATTTTAACGATTTAAAAATAAACTCTATCAATATGATATATAAAATGGGCTTTAACATAGCTTTACCCTCAAATATAACATGAGATTGGGAATTTTCTTTTCTTCGCAAAATCCCTCCCCAATCTCTCTATTTCTCTCTCTCTCTATACCAGTAAATTGGCAAAAACTCAGGGTATACTATTTTCTCAGTAATTTGCTCGCTCTAGTTTCTAATCTGCTGCGAGATCCCTGCTCGGCACATTTTTCGCTTCGTTCAAACCATTCGAGTTAGTGAGTTGTTTAATTTTAACTCCTTTAGAAAACAGAAATCGAAATTCATATTTTTTGAATGGAAAATCCCCTTTAATCTGAAAATGCGACAGGGAAATTGCAATTTATATAGACGCTTTTTTTTTTTTACTTTTAAATTATAATATTTCAATGATTCAGTTTTTGAGACAACCTGCCATGCTGTTGCGGCTATGGATAGCGAGATTGGCTGACATAATGCATCTCTGGGGTTTTTCACCGCCATTAGCAGTTGGAATTCTATTATACAGCTCGTTGTCGTTTCGCTTCCAAATAGTTTTCTAACAAATATAATAAAACCTCATGACATGTTGATGGGGATTTGTTCGTCTATTCATTCTAAATGCACTGAAAAAAAAAAAAAAAAAATCTTAAGTGGAGATGAAACAAAGAAGCTATGGTATTTTAAAACTTGTGTTTTTGTTTGTAGTCTCACACATCTATCGGGAAGGCAATAGAGCTGTGAATTCTTCCAAGTGTCATTTCCCCTATTTGGTGGTAGTCGGCCCCTGATTTTTATCTCTTCCTTTGTTGTAGATGATATTAGTAGTAGACCACAGTATAGGTTCTCTTGATGATATTTCTTTTTTCCTATGGGGTTGTTATATAGTAAGCGTAGGCACTCTTTTTCCTTGTTAGGTTTTTCCCATTGGGTTATACTTGCAAGGATTTTAATGAGGACTATCATAGATTCTGATTTTGAAAGGTATAGTTTTAATTATGTCTTCTGGCTTCAGAATCTGCTTTGTTCTATTTCCCATATGCATTTATTTTTAGTTGTTTTTTCTTTTGTGGATAGTTTGTACCATGTTGGGTTGGAGTTATTATTATTATTATTTCTTTATTTTCAATAAAATGTTGGAGATAGATAAATGATAAGGGTACTAAGGAGATGTCAACCTAGTTGGAATGTCCCCGTGCATCTGCTTATTTCTGTCCCCAGCAACCTTATTGAAAAAAACTTTATATTTGTGTGGAGAACCTATATGAATATCCAAATGCCTTTTCTTGTTGTATTTGAACGTTGATTCACTCTATTGAAGAAGAAATGGTAGGAGAACAGCCCAAATCGAGTAGCAAACTGTAGGTGGAACTTGATAGAATCAGCGAATTACCAGAACATATTATCGAACAAATTATGTCTTACTTATCGATTAAAGATGCGGTGAGGACAAGTCTCTTTTCAAGCAAGTGGAGGTATAGACAGGCTCGGCTTCCAAATCTGGCGTTATGGGGATTATTACCTCCCAATTTTCCTTGGCATAAAGCATGGGTGCATAATAAGCTGGTGAGTAATATCATAGATCAAGTTCTTTTGCTTCACTCTGGTCCAATACACAAGTTTCAGCTACGGGAACTTGTGTTCTTAGATGATTGTGCCTTGGATCGGTGGATTCTTCATCTTACAAGAAGCCCCGTCAGGGACATCTCACTTACAATTTTAAGGGAACGAGACCAGGGATACAATTTGCCATCTTGTTTGTTTTCTTGCCAAAGTTTGATTAACTTGAAGTTAATCTTTTGTTGTCTCAAACCTCCGCCATCATCTAAAGGTTTCAGTAACTTGAAGAGACTTGGTTTTCTTCATGTAAATTTGGCCCAAGATGTCTTTGAAAATTTGGTTTCTAGCTGTCCTATGCTTGAAACACTAGACCTGGTGGATGTCAGGGCAAGCTCCTCAGACGTATTTTCCCATCTTAACATTAATGCCCCCAGTCTGCGGTTCTTCAGTTTTCGGGGCGTTTTTGAGGGAATGATCAGCTTTGTGAATACTTTATTTTTAGTTGACGTTACTATTACGCTTTTTGAGATCGTTCCATATAACATAAATCGAATGTTTAGCAACTCTAGCAATTTGCGCAAATTTTTCGTTCATCCACCTCTCATTCAAAGGCTGTGTATTGACAGTTACTTTGAAGGTAGGATTGGAATTTGTTCTGATTAATTTTGCTACTAGTTTCTTGTCCTCCTAGTCATTGTCTATACAGGGGCACTTTTGGGGTCTATCCCAGAACCGAGTTTTACCGTCATATTTCTTGCCTCATTTCAGCATCTCGAGGGTGCTTAAACTAGTTTATTTTCTCTACTAGATTTAGTTTTAAATGATCTCTTTTTAATTATTATGTTTTTTTTTTTTTTTTTTTTTTTTTGTGCTTCAGTATCTAGCTGGCGGTGTGAAGCTTGTTGAGGTGCTTAAACCATTCATTCATCTCAATTATCTTGTCATGGAAACAAATGTGAACAACCGGGAAGAATCTCTTACAGCTCGTTGCCTTTTAAATATTGTCCCGAATCTACAAGAACTGCACATTGTCGTGAGTACTTTTCTTTTAATTTTTGAACTTTTTTACTTTAAAAAATTAATGATTTCTGTAGATTCCTTACCATGTTTCAATGCTCTGAGACGACGATATACCTTTCATAGATTAATCACCCATTCATAGACGAGAACGTCACAGGAACGGAGACCAACTTTTGGGAAGATGGCTGCAGGGATTGCCAGTTCACGAAACTGCAACTCGTGAGATTACCTCGCATCACCGGCACCAAACATAAGTTGGATTTTATCGAGTTTATACTTCTAAGTTCACCTGTGCTGGAGAGGATGATTGTTGGGGCCACCTGTAAGTATGTTCAGATGGAGTTGTTGAAGAAGTTGTTGCCGTTAAGGCGTGCTTCAGGACGAGCTCAGATCATTTGCTAACTTTACAGTGCCAAGCTTCAATGACTTTTCCCTTCAAGGTTGTTAGCAAATTAATGCCATGTCTGGTACGTTACAAAAGAGGAGGGAAGGAAGTGAGGTTAGAGATTTTTGAAAGGAAAATGCTAAACTAACATGTGAGTTAGGAAGGAAGAGAAGATGAAAATAAAATTAGGTGGAAAAAAGTTATAGTTGGATCTACTAGGTTTAATCTCTTCAAAAGTGAGAGAAACGCTAAAATCCATCGTATTACTATTTAAATTATTTTTTTTGCCTTTGTTTTTAAAGTAAAATATTATATGTATAAATAAAATAGAAATTATACAACTTTTTTTTTTTTCTTCTCTCCTGTAATACCAAATAACATTAAAAAAAAAAAGTAAAATTTTTCATCTCCTTCATATTTTCTTTCACTTTCATTTTTTCTTTCCGTCTTGTTTTCTTTCCTTCATACCAAACATATGCTAAATGTTTGTTATTTTCTTTGCCTCTAGGTAGCTCAGGCCAAACATCGCGACTTGATCATGTTTACATCCATGGCGGACCAAATTTGACCGCGAGAGCTGAGGAAATATGTTCTGGATGTTGGAATCATTCTTAAAATTATTTTGGTTGTTTTCTTATAAAATTTTTTTCTTATTTTTTAATATGAATATAAAGTAAAACAGCAGCTGATAATGTTTTTTAAAATATATACGAGTATTGATCATGTATGCCTTGAAAGACAAAAAGGAGTAGTGAAAATGATCTACGACGTTTTCTCATTTTCTTAACAAAAAAACTATTTTTTAATCAGTTTTATTAAAACATTTTTTAAAATGGCGATTATTTCTATAATAGGAATAGTCTT
Source organism: Ficus carica (assembly GCA_009761775.1). NCBI lineage: Eukaryota > Viridiplantae > Streptophyta > Magnoliopsida > Rosales > Moraceae > Ficus > Ficus carica. The sequence continues at coordinate 4,966,442 of CM019745.1, read as the reverse complement.
TTTCTTTATTACCATTCATAAGAATTAAAAGAAAAATACTAGAGACATCAATTTTATTTTAACTTTTGAGTACTGACTTATGTATTATATGAGTTGTTATTTTTTTTATTAATAAGTGTCTAATGTATTGTCACATTAATTGATTATATTTATCAATAAATATATAATAAAGTTGGTATATTTACTTAAAAAATTGGAATTTAAGTTGGTATTTCTAATACCATTTTTATAATTTTAGTTGTTTGATTTATTTTTTACATTAAAAAATAAATTTAAATGATTAAAAGCGAAAACCAGTAAACTAATGTATGAACAAGAATATCTCTAATATTTTTTAAATCTGAAACTGTTTGAATTTGAAGGTCTCAAAAAATTTGATGCATCCAAGATTTTGAAAAAAATTAATAAAATATCGATTTTTCAATGAGGTAGCATTTTTTTATCACATGTTTACGGGCCAATTTCAAATTATGGGTCTCCCGTCAAGTAAACATGTCGTGAAGTGATCATGTTATGTTCGTATCACAGGTTCAAGTTCGGATTGAGTCAAATTAAAATATACACAATCACAATACGACATGAATATGTCACGTGACATGATTGCCACCTTTAATTATTGTGTGAATTGGATTCTCTTTTTCTTGAGTTAACATTTGATAATGAGTTCTACACAGGGCATTTTATGTGTAATACACATTTAAAAGAAGTACCACGCTTGAATATTCATCTAAAGGTGGGTCCATCTCATTAATTACTACACATCTACGTCTTTAAATACTAATAATTATAAAGGCGGGTCTATCTCATCAATAACTACGCATATAATAATAATAATAATGCAAGACTCTTCAACAGTCAATTACGATTTGTGCCTGTCTCCCTTGCCTTTATTTTTGTAGTTGTCTTCTTTTTGGTTTTGTGGGGCGGCTGGTGTTTAGTTGGCCTCTGCTCTTTGTTGTTGTTTGCCTGATTTGTCATTAAATAAAAAATAAAAAATAAAAAAATTACGATTAGTGAATCTTGTTTCATCTTTGCTGAAAGTCGGTTTAAAAAAAAAATGTCATATAATCAGCTCAATTGGCGAATGCGTTTAGTCAATGATATACAGAATAGAAATAGACCATCTCTGGTTTTTCTCAGAAGTGGGTCTCGTTTAAATAAACTAAATGACGTAAAAGTCAGTGAAATACTGGAGAATGGCTAGAAACTCAACATAAATTAGGGTAACGCGAACCAATATTTAGGAACAGGCTGATCTGTGAGACATGAAAGAAAGAAAGCTACTCAAAACTTACAATTATTGAGTCTAAACCCTAAAGAATAACACAAGAGAGTTTATTCTATGATTCTATATCGTTCTCTCTCTTACGGCGAAAACGGCAACAACAATTAACAAATGACAACGCAAAATACAATAACTTCAAAAAAGCAACAAACAACTCAGTCACACTAAACCCCACCCCCATACCCAACCCTCCTTTTACCCTCCATATCCGTCTAATTTTAAGGTGAGATGGAGACAACGAATGCTTTATCCATACATTATCTATTTATCTATTAAAAATAATTATAAAAAAAAAAACTCAAGCAAATTTCATTAAGTTTTGAAGAAAATTTAGCAACATAATTTTAAAAAAAAATCAAGGTTAGGGATAGTTCTTTTTTTTTTTTTCAAGGTGTTTCCATTTTTATATTCTAATAAAAATTTTCAATTTTAATAAATATACATATACATGTATATATCCATCTATTTATAAGGGTGTATACTGTATATAAGCAGGACTGGTGCGAGTGCAGAGGAGCTTTCCCCTCCCTATCCCATCTCACTCCACCCGGCACCCGCAAATCCATATAGTATTTCGCATTTACAGATAAAAATGCCATCCCTAGAGGCCCTGAGCCATATTTTTATGAATATTCCTTAGGGATCACTCAATCACGCAGGAAACATGTGCTCTCTTGGGTTTACGAAAGGACCTCACTTTCAAATTGAACTAATATTAGTAGTAATATTAAGCCGTGTTAGATCCAATCGATGTTATAATAAATAAGCCATCTTTAGTTCAACCAACCCCCCCACCCCAAAAAAAATAAAATAATAAAATAAAAAAACCTCTTCAGCTGGTAACTTCATTTACGGCACTCTGTTTACTCACAAGCATCCCGGGATCTGTCTCATCTACGTGTTTCCTTTATTTAGAACACGTTCAATTAATTTTTTTTGTTTTTTTTTTTTTAATTTGTTTTCCTTTGAAAGTTACGTTTCAAACAAAAAAGCCAAGTTCACCTAACGTCTCAAAGACCCGCCACAAAAAATAAAAAAATAAAAAAATAAATTTATCGTTGCTTTGAAGTCGTACATGGAGACCTCTCTCCATATATGTACATATATAGGTGTATGTATAGAGACTACTTTTACTGTAGGTTGAAAATTATCAGGGATAGCTGAATATATATATATATATATATATCTATATATATTTATTGCAGTGTAAAAGGAGTCGATAATGGTCATGGATAGCAGTAGCAATCATGTCCCGCTCATCAGGAATCATAGCAACCACGAGAGAGAGAATTTAGTAAATGTTTATGGTGTGGTTGAGGAGTTTGGGAATGAATCCAAGAAGCTGTGGATGCTCGCCGGGCCGGCAATCTTCACGGCCATTTCCCAGTACTCGCTTGGTGCGCTCACTCAGACGTTTGCCGGCTTAGTCGGAGAGCTAGAGCTCGCCGCCGTCTCCGTCGAGAACTCAGTTGTCGCCGGCCTCGCCTTCGGCATCATGGTATACTGCTTTTCTGTACTCTGTCCTCTGTCCTCTGTTCTTTTTTTTTTTTTTTCATTTTTTATTTCATGGTTTGTCTTTCTTTGTCTTGTTTTTGGTTGTTTTCGCTTTTGTCCATGTTTTTAGACGCAAAAAAGAGTGTAGGAAAAGTCGGATTCGGTTTTGGGATTTTGTAGAGAAAAGAGATTAATATCCCAAACTAGTTCAACGAAATGGAATCGACTTAATTCATGTGAGATATTAATTTTAGATCTTTAGGGTTTGTTTGGTGAAACGGTTTGAGTTGAAATTTTTAAGTTTCAATAGTAAATTTTTTTAAATTTTTAGAAAAGACAAAAAACTTTTTGAGAAAAAGATAAAATTTTTTTGAGAAAAAGACAAAAAAAAGTTTGAGTTGAATGGTTTGAGTTGTTATGCCAAACAAACCCTTAATCTTTTTTTCCAAAAAAAAGACTATAAAACCCAGGCCTCCTGCCTGTGTGGCAGGATAAATAATGTTTTCCGGTTAACATTTAAGTTTTCTTTACTTTACCATTTAACTCTAACTAAATTATATTTTTTCATCTTAATTTTTATTTTTTCTAATAAGTTAATAAAGTTTATAACTAGTTTTTAAAAAATCAATTGACTCCAACTTAAAAATTCTATTTTCAACTGATGAATCAAATGCAAGCTTAGACTAAGGGGTGTTTGGTGAATGAGTTTAGTTTAAGATTTTTAAGTTTAAATTAGAAAAGATAAAAAACTTTTTCAGAAAAGACAAAAAAAATTTCAGAAAAGATAAAAATCATGATGAAAAAAATACAATTTAGTTCAAAATGAACTAACAACCAAACGGACCCTAAAAAAATCTAAAACTACTTATAATTTCATTCTTTGCTTTGTTGTTATTTATTTATTTTTCTTTCTTTCTTGTGGGTTACTGGGTTTTATATCTCAAGCTTCGTAATTGAACTTGGGTTTAACCACATTCGGCCCTTGAATGAAATGCTTCTTTTCAGTACATGTGCTTCTCATCAATATATATATATATATAGGAATTTTTATGATTTGAAGTAGAGAAACTTGCCCCCCAAAAAAACCATAATAATTTGGTTTCAAGCGAAAAGAAACTCTTGTCAAGCTTAAATCCTCCAAGCTTGCCTGTGTTCTTCTCAACGTAGAAAAAGACACCATTTCTACGAATTGTTTTATCCCCCCTTACTTTTAGTTTAAAACTAGTTTAATACCCTGTATAGCCAAAGGAAGAAAAAAACCAAAAATCCTCCAAGCTTGCCTGTGTTCTTCTCAACGTAGAAAAGACACCATGTTCTACGAATGTTTTATTCTCTCTCCCCCCTCCCCCCCCCCCACCCCCTTACTTTTAGTTTAAAACTAGTGTAATAAAGACACGTGTATAGCACAACGGAAGAATGAAAAAACCAAAAATCCATCCAAGCTTGCCTGTTTTCTTCTTCACGTAGAAAAAGACAACCATTTTCTTCGAATGTTTTTATTCCCCCCCCACCCCTCCCCCCCCACCCCCCCCCCCCTTTATTTAAACTAGTTTAATAACCCGTAAGCACAAAAGAAGAAAAAAAACCAAAAATAATAAAGACAAATGATAAAAAAAAAAATTGAAAAAACTACTAAAATAAATATAACAAAATCAAGACCTCACTCAATTTTTTTATTTAATTTTTTACTCGTCATTTCATTTCATAATTAGAGGGAAAAATAATAATAATAAAAGGGGAAAAAAGTAAAAATAAAATGAATATACTTTTCTCTGATTATGTACATGCGGAGGAAAAAAAATGATAATATATAAAAAACAAAAAACAAACTAAAATAAAAACTGCCCAAGAACTCAAAAAAGAGAAAAAAAAAAAAAAAGAATCTAAAGTAAAAAAAACAAAAAAAAACATTAGAATATTGGGATAAATAAATAAACAACAATAAATAAATAATAAAAAAAACAAAGTATAAATATTAGAATCTAAAGTTCGAAAACTAAAATCAGGAAAAAAAAAACTTGGAAAAAAAAAGAGGAAAATAAAATCAAAAAACAAAAATAAGAGGAAAAAAAACAAAACAACAATGAAAGAGGAAAAAGATGGCGGAAAAAATAAACCAAGAAGAGGAAAAATACAAAAAATCAAAATTTAGGGTTCGGAGAAAAGAAAGAATCCGAGAGAGAAAATGAACAATGAAGAGAGAAAATCAGAAGAAAAAATGAATGAACAAAAAAACATAAATAAGGGGAAAACAAAAAGAAACAACAACAGAAGAGGAAGAAGACGACAGAAAAACATAAACCGGCATTAAGAAAAACACAAAGATCAGAGTTTAGGGTTTGAAGAGAACGAGAAACCGAGAGAGAGAGCAAACAGTTGAGATAGAAAATGAAAAGAGGAAATGAGCGGCGGAGAGAGAAGGCAGACGTGATATGCTAGGATTACAGGAGTATAAAAGTCCATCTACTATGCAGCAAACCGATCTTAGAGTTTCTAAGAAGGACAAAATCGTCCAAACACATAAAGAAGGGGTAAAATCGTTCGCTCATTGTAGATCAAAAAACAACTCTAATTAAGGAAGAAATTTGTCCTGTAGAAAAAAATAGTAAACCCCTCGTCCCTTTTAGTATCTAGTAATAATTTGGGAAAGAAATGCGCCCACATGTATTTTAGTGTCTTTGTTATAGCCACTATCTTGTTGCACTTATAATGAAGTGGACTACTTTTTCAACAAAAATGCAAGTGGCATTTCCGCATATTAATATTTAATGGGTCAAACTTTATTCCTTTTCCTTTCACCAAAAAAAAAAACTTTACTTCTTCACCTTAATTTATTTTTTTCAATCATTTTATAATAATGTTCTTTCCTTTTTTAAAAAAAGTTAAACACGTTCCCTTTCTCTCAACAAAAAAAAAAAAAAAAAAAAAGTTAAAAGACGTTCTTTTCAGATCAACAAGAAATAAGTCCACTTCATATATATACATATATTTTTGTACAGACCCATAAATAGTACATTAATAAAATAAGAAATATTTTCATTGTTTTCAATTGGATTCAACAACAATGAACATATAGATTAGGCTACTAAACTTGGTAACATAGAGATTTCATTCAACTAATAAGAACCTTAATATATAAGTACAATTTCAAAAAACAAAAAAAAACCTTAATACATGCTTCATGCAATTAACATCATTAATATATATAAAATGGTTCAACTAAATCATTCTTCTCCAAGAAAGGCATCAAAATTCTGCACCCAAAAAAGTTGGTATAACATATACAATTTCCTCTCCAAAACAGTTGAACTTTGCCTAATTTTTTCATCAAAATATTATGCCCTGTCACGAAGAAGAGAAAAAATGAGTCCAATTTGAAGTTCTGATATCTACTACAAATCCAATGTATAGAAGTAAACATGAAAATAAAGTAGTTCTATAAATATATACCACAAATTTCTTCTAATGATAAAGTTACCGTAATGAAAATGTGACTTTTGATCGTTTGTAGATTGAGTAGGAGAGAAACCTGATTGTAGCACAAACACAATTGAAAATTTCCATTATAAATTGATACAAAGTAAAAAGTATTGTTGCTTTAAAAGTTCTTCATTTCACCTTTTTAATCATGTTCTTAATTGTTGATTAATTAATTATATATATATATATATGTTTTAAGCCAAATCTATCACAATATTATATACAAAAATATGCATTTTACAGAAGTTGGTAAATCATACAACAATGCAATGTTTTGTGTGTGAGTGTTTTTTTTTTTTTTTTTTTTTTTTTTTTAATCTGAACTTTTTGGTTGACCAATAGTTGGGAATGGGGAGTGCATTGGAGACACTGTGCGGGCAAGCATACGGTGCGGGGAGGCTCAGGATGTTAGGAGTGTACATGCAGAGATCATGGGTGATTTTGTTGACTACATCGTGTGTTTTGGTCCCCATCTATGTTTGGTCACCTCCTATTCTTGAGCTTTTTGGAGAGACCACTGAAATCTCTCGTGCAGCTGGTCAGTATTTTGCCATTGACATTACTTATTTAACACAATTTTATTAGTTCTATTTACTTTTCTCTCTTGTAATGCAGGAAAATTTGCTATATGGATGATTCCGCAGTTATTCGCCTACGCACTCAACTTCCCGATACAGAAGTTCTTACAAGCACAAGGAAAAGTCATGGTCATGGCTTGGATCTCAGCCCTGGTATTGGTGCTACATATATTTTTCAGCTGGTTGCTAATACTGAGACTTGGTTGGGGCTTAGCTGGGGCAGCAATCACACTCAACACGTCGTGGTGGCTCATCGTTTTCGGTCAGCTTTTGTACATCTTCATTACTAAGTCTGATGGGGCTTGGAATGGATTCTCATGGCTGGCGTTCTCAGACCTGTTTGGCTTTGTTAAGCTTTCTTTGGCTTCTGCTGTTATGTTGTGGTATTGTACTTCTCCGCCTTTCAGTCCCTCAGTTAGCAGTTTACTTGAGTAGGACACTTTTTCTTTTTTCTTTTTTCTTTTTTTAATATTAGAAATGGGCTGAATGCAGTTTGGAGTTTTGGTACCTGATGGTGTTGGTGGTCATAGCAGGACGACTGCCGAATCCTTTGATCCCGGTTGACGCCATTTCCATTTGGTAGAGTGGTTCAATATAAACTTGTCATATTAGCTTCTTCTCTTCATGTTACTTGATGCATTCTTAAACCAAATTTCCATTTTTCGCAGCATGAATATAAGTGGATGGGACGTAATGATTGCACTTGGATTTAATGCTGCCATAAGGTGACGTTTCTTGCATCTCCTTGCCCTTTACATTTTAACTGAAAAATCAAAGTTGTACCAAAATCCAGGGTTCCGATTTCTCTTTCCTAACAGCGTGAGAGTATCGAACGAACTTGGAGCAGGAAATGCCATGGCTGCAAAGTTTTCAGTCCTGGTGGTTTCCGCCACATCAGTTGCCATAGGAGTCGTTTGCATGATCATAGTATTGGCCACTAGAGAATACTTCCCTCACCTTTTCACAACCAGTGATGCCGTTGCCAAGGAAACTACCAGACTCGCAATCTTGCTCGGGTTCACAGTGCTGCTGAACAGCCTGCAGCCAGTGTTATCTGGTACATTAACTAAACTTAGTCACTAGTTCTTGACAAATTATATGTTTTTCTTTTGGTTTTGCTCATTTTGTTTCCTTTTACCTTTGTTTCCAAAGGTGTTGCTGTGGGGGCTGGGTGGCAATCTCTTGTAGCGTACATCAACATCGGGTGCTACTATTTCTTCGGACTTCCAGCAGGAATTCTTTTAGGTTTCACATTTGGTCTCGGGGTCATGGTAAGATCATCGACCAAACCATCTCGCGCGGGAGAATTTTCTCTATTCGAAATCGACTATTTTGTTAGCATTTTTCTTCATTTTTTTGTTATTCTCTTTGTGATCAATTTATCCCTTGTGTTGAGTTGCAGGGTATTTGGTCAGGAATGATTGGAGGCCTAACTTTGCAAACCATAATTTTGGTAGTAGTTACTTCCTTAACAAATTGGAATAGAGAGGTCAGTACTCTTTTCCCTAATTTGCGCCAATTCATTGGTTTGTTTTATGTAATGTCGTTTGTTTGCAAGTTCCAACCAAGCTTTTGATTTTCCTGTGTCGTATTTTGTAGGCTGAAGAAGCTGAAGGTCGCATTAGGAAGTGGGGAGGCTAGCTGGAGACCACCAGTAACCTATAATTAAACTTTGATTGGCCCGGTAATTGACTCTAGAATATGATTCAAAGGACATCATTCATTTGTCGTATTGTGATCAGAAATTGTCCGGTTATTTAATTTTGTACGATAATAATATGTGGTATTAACTTTGGAATCATTTATTCAGTTTTGTGTAATGGGGGTGGAACTGAGTTTGGTGGCATAGTAGATGGTGTAGTTTTCCAAAGTTGGAATCTTGTATGAAATTTGACTTCTCAATGACTTGGAAAGTTCAATATCACAATAATTAGAAACTTAATAACATTGTTTGGCTAAATTCGATTTAGAAGTTGTCCTCTCCCATCTAATGTATTCTCTCGTTTAGTAATCCAACCGTGGATTGAAAGGGGGAAAATATATATATATATATATATATATATGGGAGGATAAATTTACCGCCCTATAGGAACGAATGCCTACACAAAATTTTTATTTTTGATATTCAGATTTACCCTTTTTATTAGCTTGTCATACAGTTTAATTTGGAGGCTACGTTTGAGAAATATTTTACTTTTACTAACATATAAAATTCTTTTAATAAATAATTCAAATACTGATATAAAAGAACCTCTGTCGAATAGGCGAATGAATTCTTGCTCCTAAAGAGTTTGGGCTCGCTCAAGGAGGAACTGGGCCCAAGTAAAGCATCCCTTCAGGGTAACGGAGCAACGTCGTTTCATTAGTCCGGTAATAGCGTGATAAAACGCTTTCTAGACGTTAAAGAGGACTGAAAACGACGTAGTTCACAAGACGTTAACGGTAAACACAACGCTTTGTAGACGTTAAGCGTAACGGCTTACCTTGTTCCCAAATCAGAGGATCCACGCCCCTTGTTCGAGGGCAGTACCGTCAATTCGAACACATTATCCCCTCACACTGACTATACCCGCTTAATCCACTCCACTTCGCCCAGAGAAGAGACTCGGACACCATAACGCTTCGACAATGGCGGTCTCGGTGGCTTCTCTCACATCTTCGCTCTCGTCTCTCTCATTTTCCTCCCAGCTTTCCTCCAAACCAAACAGCCTTTCCTTCCAACGGCCGAAGCTCATCTCGGTTTCGTACGTCGCCAAATTCCCTTCCCTCGTCGTTTCCGCCTCCGTTGCTGCTGCTCCCGAGGAATTGGAGACCGCCGACCTCAAGATGTACGTGAAGTCGAGGCTTCCCGGAGGTTTCGCGGCGCAAACGATCTTCGGCACCGGTCGGAGAAAGTCGGCTATTGCTCGAGTTGTCCTCCAAGAAGGCACTGGCAAAGTCATCATCAATTATCGGGATGCCAAGGTCCGTTACCTTTCCCTTTCTCTCTCTAGAACTTACGTAGTTAGGGTTTCGGTCCTAAAAGTGCGTCTTTTATTGCTTTGAGTGGGTTTTCTGGTTATTGATTTTATAATCAAATATGTATGTCTTGTGTGTGTGTGTGTGTGTGTTTTTTTTTTTTTTTTTTGGATTGGTAATTGAATATTGTATAATTTGGATAGAATCTGGGGCATAAATGACTCTGTATTGTAATTGCATATCTTTTATATCCTTCAATTTCATTGCGTGACAATAGCAGTTGGTAAAGTTATCAAAATCTAGGATCTTGATTGGGGAAAAGCAGTTAAGTAATAGAGAAGTAGCGAGACTAGGGTTGAGAACTGAGAAATAGTATAAGGCAGCTCTAGGTGGTCATTAAGCAATCGAAACAAGGGAGAAAGTTGAAGAGCTTGGTCTCGCCAGTGGAAAGTTTGGGTAAATATTCAATTTAAAGTAAGTGATTTCAGATTGGGAAAGAAGTGGTTAATCGAGTTGAAAGATTGAATTCAGGACCCGTAGCATATTCGTATTGACAATAAACACCGCATACGGTTGCTTTACTATAGTTTCTGAAGTGTCAGGGAAAGCCAGAAAGATAAATGGAAGTGTAAGTGAATTCAGGTTTTGCATCTTTAAGTCTGTTTAAGCTAACTTGCGTGAAGGAGTGAGTAAGAGCTTAGATGTACCTTTTGTTGCTTTATCTTCATTAAGCGTTCATGAGAGAAATTATGCTATTAATTTTACTCGTGGACAATGAGATATAATTATACCTTGGACTTGGGGAAGGAGGATGGCAGAAAAATATTGTTTAGCTTCAATGGATTTGCGAAATTTCCATTTTATTTATGCTTCTTGTCTTCCATCTTTTAGTTTTATAAAAGGGATAGCATTCATATGAAGAGTAGTCTATCTACTCAAAGGCTTCTACTTTTTCTATGTGGAATATTATCTACTTCAATATGAACCTTCTTAGAGAGGTTAGTACTCTTGTATATTAAATTAGACAAAAACACTTTTCTTTCCCTGAAGAAAATGCTAAAAGAAGCTTGGTCACACTCACTGCCTGTAAATTTTACTGTATTATCGTGCGAGAGATATGTACACAGATAAGTAAACATAGTAGGTTCTCATGGATATCCATACACACACCCAAATTTTGGTAGCTTATGTAATCTAATATATGTTGTAGAAGAAAGGAAGGTTTCTTTCATTAACTCAAGTGTGGTACTGCTGTTGTCGTTGTTGTTCGATTGGAGAGCAATATAATTTTCTTGTTTGACATGTGGTATGTTAATTATCATCTTTATGTTACTTGTAGGAGCTTCTTTGTGTAATTTCCTCTAATTTGGGGCCACTTGTTTCATACCTTTTGTGGAAGTAATGTTAAAACTAAACTGGTTATTAAAACAGTAGATCTCGAGGAAAACTGTGGTTAGAGTCTCTAAGCGATGAAAGCAATAATAGTGTTGTTTACTGTTGTATTACATATCTACTAAGAAGATTGAAGGGCTGATTGTAGCATATTCATGTATGACAGTCGCTTTAAGTGTGAAACGCCAAAATTACTTGGTTGCCATTGCCAATTCTAAGCAATCATGTTCTTTTATTGAGTGGACTTTTAGTTTTGTGCAGGAATATCTTCAAGGCAACCCACTGTGGCTACAATACATCAAATTTCCTCTGGCCACCTTGGGATATGAAGCTAGTTACGATGTGTTTGTCAAAGCGCACGGCGGTGGCCTCTCAGGTCAGGCTCAGGCAATCTCTCTAGGCATTGCCCGTGCATTGCTAAAGGTGAGCGAGGACCACAGAACGCCGCTCAGAAAGGAAGGCCTCTTGACAAGGGACTCGAGAGTTGTGGAGCGGAAGAAACCCGGTCTCAAGAAAGCTCGCAAAGCCCCACAATTCTCAAAACGTTAAGTTACGTTCCCCGTTGCCATGGCCCCCCAACAAAGCAAACCGAAAAGGACTCCCTCAAACTGTATTTACTTGAAAGTATCTCCCCCCTTTTTTCGTAGATCCCTTTTATCATGTCGTGTAGTTTTTGTACTTGGGATATTGCCATTGGCATGATTATTCTTTTCCTACGGAAGCTTTTGCAATCATATATTATGTTGATTCATAATTCTACTATTGTTTTTTTAGAACTTTTTTTTTTTTTTTTTCCCTTTTTAGATTGAGCAATTACTAGAATTATTTTTATTAGACAATTTACACAAATAGCAATATTTTAGGAAAATTACGATCTTCTATTTTTGACAAATATCTATATAAATATATTTTGAGGATTTTGGGAACTAAATTTTTAATCTTTAATGTAGGAGAGAGAAATTCGTAAAAAGAAAATAAAAGGAAACCTAAAACGTCTACGCAATGATAAAGTGGACCTACTAAAGAATTAACCAATATTGGAGGGGCCACGAACACCTTTTCGATTTCCTTTAAGGATGCTAAGCTCCAAAGATGCGTACGGAGACTCCAATGGTCAGTTACAAGCAGATTAAAATTTTAAATTAAAATTAATTAATTTTTTAAAAATTAATTATAATTTTTTTAAAAAAATTAAAATTAAAATTAAAAAATGTAATTTAAAAATTAGTTATAATTTTTTTTAAAAAGAAACAAAAATTAAAATTAAAAAATTTTATTTAATTAAAGTTGAATTTAAACGTAAAAAAAATCCTGAAATAAAATAAATTTTTAAAAGGAAAAATCGGCTATATTCCAAACGAATCTCCTAATTACCCTAAAAAACCTACTAAATTTTTTTCAAAGTAAAAAAAAATTAAAATTTTAATTATTTTTTTAATTTTAAAGAATTACCCCAAGAAAAAATATACTGCCAGGTGTTTACTCAAACATATACCTATACTGCCAGGTGTCGCAATAGAACACAGTGGCACAGTAAAAAAAGTTTTACCGACAGGTCTGTTTATCATTCTCTCCAAAGATATGTACAGAATAGAAATAGCTGCAGAAAAAAAAAATAATGAGGAAAAAAACAAATAAGTGATCGGGGGGTAACACCGTTAAGTGAATGATATGATATAACGGCGGGAACTCTTTTCGCTCGATACGTTTTGGATTCTCTCTCTCTTCCCCCGTTATTTCAGAGCCTTTCTGTTAAACCCTGACTTACGGTACAAGTGAGAAGTAGTGAGTGTGGAAGTCCAGTTAACGTGATCACCAATTATTCAGCGTCACACGGCTTTCCAATTTTGTTTTTCTGATCATCGTTTAAATTTGTAAGCTTTGTTTCCTTTTTTTTTTTTTTTTTGATGAAGAAAAATAAACCCTTTTTCTTTCTCTATATTTGGTTCATCAGAAAAATTTCTCCTTACCATACGATTCTCTTATTCGTTGATCGGACCTTTGGTAGATGCAACAATGGAGGACTGTATCTATGTGATCAGCGACGACGACTACGATTACGTCGACGATGTTGACGATGACGGCGGCGAATTTAACGACGACTTCCTGTACTCGGAATTCGCCGAAACGACGGCCGGCTCCGTCGCTAAATCCCTCAACGTCAAGGTACGACGAGTTTTGATCCTGACGGAAAGTGATCGTCTTTTTTTTTTTTTTTTTTTTTTTACGGGCTTAATGTTTCTGTTTTGGTACTTTACTGTCTGTTTGGTTGCTTGGAAAATTTTTCTGTCGTTTTTTATTTTTACACGAATCCTGAGAAGCTTGACTCCGCTGAGAAACGCATTGATTAGCCTCTAAATCGTCGGGTTTTTGTGTGCTTTGATCGTAATTTTGCGTAATATTCAGGAAGTTTTCATATAATTGTTTTTCCTTGTCTTGCAGTTCAAGTTATAATGCCTTCCTTAAAAAAATAAAAACAAAACGAAAGATTATTTGAGATTTCTTAGTGTTGATCAGCTAGATAAACAATACGCAGTAATTGAATTCTCTTCAATGCAAAATCTTTTTTTTTTTTCTTTTTAACTAGATAAAAGCCATCTTAAGGGACCAAAAAAACCAAAGAAACCGGCTTGACTGATACCGTATCTTTGCAATTGTAAACTAACCGTTTTTTTTTTTTTTTTTGGTTCGATATTTGATTTGCAGGTAATCACAAAAGAGTCTCTCTTGGCTGCTCAGGTAATCACAGAAAAGGGTTCCTATTCTCCTTTTGTTTTTGTCTTTGTTATGCCCCCACTAGATTTTTTGCCAAACTTTTCCATTGAACCTACATGCAGAGGGAGGATTTGCGGAGGGTGATGGACCTTCTATCATTGAAAGAGCACAACACACGGTCTTTACTCATTCATTATCGTTGGGATGTTGAAAAGTTGCTCACTGTTCTTGTAGAGAAAGGGAAAGATGAATTATGTGCTGAAGCAGGTGTGACCATATTGGAGCATGAAGAGCTTGTTTCATCCCTGATAATGTGCACGATTTGCTTCGAAGAAGTTCCTGCAAATTCTGCGACAACTATGGACTGTGGTCACATCTTTTGCAATAGTTGTGAGTACTATTTATTTCACCAATTTTAAATCTTTATAATTTCTTGCACGTTTTAGTTTGTAGAGAAACCAGTTGAAAAGCAGCAAAGTGTTTGCAATTTTTTTTAAACAGGAAAATTCTGGTCTTAGGTTATCTTGGATTGTCTCCTTGGTTATTAACTCATTTGACTTGATGATATCTGTGCGTTGAATACATGTATTTGTGTTTAAGTTACTCTTGTAAGTTGTTTTTTGCTATACAGTTAAAGTTTTATTTTTTCTATCTTCTGCTTAGGTTGGACAGAGCACTTTATTATAAAGATTAATGAAGGCCAGAGCAGGCGCATTATATGTATGGCACACAAATGCAACGTTATCTGTGATGAAGAAATAGTCAGATTACTAGTTAGTGCCAGAGATCCTAATCTAGCAGATAAATTTGACCGTTTTCTTCTGGAATCGTATATTGAGGATAATAGAAAGGTTAAGTGGTGTCCAAGCGTTCCCCATTGCGGCAATGCTATACGTATTGATGACAATGACTTGTGCGAGGTTGAATGTGCATGTGGTCTAACGTTCTGTTTTAAATGCTCATCTGAAGCACATTCTCCTTGTTCATGTCTCATGTGGGAACTGTGGAGTAAGAAGTGCCAGGATGAATCAGAGACAGTTAACTGGATGACAGTCCATACAAAGCCCTGCCCTAAATGCTTCAAGCCGGTTGAAAAGAATGGAGGATGCAACCTTGTATCCTGCATTTGTGGACAACCATTTTGGTAAGCATTCTTACATCCTCATATTTTTCACGTTTAGAAAAATTGATCTAATATGGGCCTTTTACTTTTGGCTACTGTGGGGATTAAATGCATGGGCATTACGAACAAAATGTAATTGGTTTCAGTGTCTGTTTAGTCTTGTGATTTTGTCCTTGACTTAGCTGAGTCTCTTTCTAGTCTCCAAGTGTTATGTCAATTTGTAGTTTGATGCGGTGACGATTCTTCCATATGTTTTGGCTGAATAAATTGTATCCATTTTATCCGTTTGCTTTCCATGGGCATCAGTGAAGGTACATGTGTTGAAACGTGTGCCGAAGTCTTATCATTTTGTTTCTCTGTTTCCTATTTCGCAGTTGGCTTTGTGGTGGCCCTACTGGTAAGGAACATACATTTCACCAAATAGCTGGTCATAGTTGTGGACGTTATAAAGAAGAGAAGGAAAACGTGGAGCGTGTAAAGAGGGATCTGTACCGTTACATGCACTACCACAATCGTTATAAAGCCCATGCACATTCTTTTGAGATTGAGAGTAAGCTGAAGAAAACCGTGAAAGAAAAGATAACAGAACTGGAAGCAAAAGTAGTATGTAAAGATTTCAGTTGGGTAACCAATGGTGTGAAGAGACTCTTCAGGGCTAGGCGGATTCTCTCATATTCGTATGCGTTTGCATATTACATGTTTGGTGATGACCTATTCAGGAGGGAAATGACAGAAGAGGAGAAAGAAATAAAGAAAAACTTGTTTGAGGATCAGCAGCAACAGCTTGAGACACACGTTGAAAAGCTTTCTTCGTTTTTAGAGCAACCTTTCAACAAATTCCCGGACGATAAAATTAGGGATATGAGGATGGACGTCATCAATTTCTCCACACTAACTGATAAACTGTGCAGAAAATTGTAAGTTTGCATCAGATGCCTTGAATTCACTGTTTTTTGGTTTTTTTTTTTTTTTTTTTTTTTTTTTGGCATGAAAATCCGTGCTAGTTGAATGTCAAACTTCTTTCAATAGTTGATAAACATACTCCTGGAGATTAGTTCATCAAATGAATTCATTTTAGCAGTAACAATGTTAAAAGAACATGAAATTTTCAACTAAAAAGGCTCGAGAACTTTAG
The DNA here is from genome assembly GCA_009761775.1 of Ficus carica. Classification (NCBI taxonomy): domain Eukaryota; kingdom Viridiplantae; phylum Streptophyta; class Magnoliopsida; order Rosales; family Moraceae; genus Ficus; species Ficus carica. The sequence goes on along the minus strand of CM019745.1, from coordinate 4,950,282 downwards.
CAACCTTCTACACTTTTCTTTTGCTAAAAGATGAAAGGAAACGACTCTACACATATAGCAGTTTGAAAAGTGGAAGTAGAAGTCGTTTTCTTTTGGTTTATTTCTTGTTCAGCCTATATCTAATATCTATAGTTTATCTGTAGCTAAGACTCCAAACTAGATAATTTTATATCTGTATTTATCATTCTTTGCTAATTTGACTAATGGACTGTTTGAAGGTACGAATACATTGAGAATGATTTGCTTGGGTCCCTCAAGTGGACAAGTCATAGTATTGCTCCTTACATGTCCGATGGCGCAGGCAAAGCTTCCGAACTAACGGACTGTCAGGGACTTTAAGCCCTCTAATACCAAAATAGCTTCTGGCAAAAGTGGTACGTGCGTTATAACATATTCCTAATTCGTACTTGTGTCATTTTTGTTTTCCTGTTCAACCATAGTTTTTGTGGAAGAGAACTTGAAGAATATAACACCAACACGTCTCTCAAAAGCATGCCGGTACTTGGAAGTGAAATAAACTTGTCGACCCTTCATCGAGCTTTGCCAGTTTAGAGAAGTCTCGACTCTGAGGGCTCTTCTCGTAGGAGAGTTGCTCTTGGGGAGACTGTTTCATTGATCTGATCTGCTAGCGAATGGGATTGACAATGTAAAAGAGTGTATATCCTCATATGGTGCTTAGAAAAATATTGGCTGACTTGACATTTTCAAGTCTTGTTTATAATCACTCTCGGATGCTTTTGGTTTCATTTACTTCTTTCAAACACAAAACTACTCCCCCTATCTTTTCTTTTCTTTTCTTTTCCTCTCTCTCTCTCTCTCTCTCTCTCTTTTTAAATTTCTCTAATTAGTCTTATTGTACATATTATTGGGCTCGAGACGCTGATACTAGGTTGTATTTATCCCTATTAAAAACAACTAAGAGATCTATACATATTTACTTCCCATGGGTAAAAAGATGGGAGTGTTTTTTTCCTCCTACCTATTTATATGTAATTACTTGCAAAATATAATCAAGGAGGGGCTAGTAGAAAGAAACTTTCTGTTATTTAAATATTGAAATTTTAAAAGGTTGGTAGACTTTCTTCTCTCTTTTCAGGAATAATCCCTAGCGTTGCAAAAAAAAAATGTAAAAATTTAGTGCATGAACCAAAAGGAAATTTGTCAAAGTTTAGTCTTTTTGTTAAATAAATGTATATGAAAAGTTAATTTGCTTCTTTTAAGAGCTAAGCTTAATATTGCATTTTGATTCTTTGAACCTGGTAGGCACCATTTTTTAGGGAAGAGTTAAAAAGAGTTTTTGTTCCTCCACGTGCAAAAGGGACACTTATGGTCAATATTTTTTACTTCTACATCATGACAAAATCATACTATTATGCAAATGCATGATCGAGAACCTTATATATATATAATCAAAAGTGTGAGTTTTGTTTTATCGTTCTTGAACAAGTATATAAGCCTAACAAAAACAGTTTCTCAATTATATCCATATTTCCCACTAAATTTGTATATGCAAAAAGCAATGTTGTCAGAAATCAATTCACTTTCAGATTTGCATCCAAAATTATATATTTAAATATAGACATACACACAAAAAAAAAAAAAAGAAGAAGAAGAAGAAGTTGATGTAGGATTTATGAAACTTCATATTTTGTTTTAATCAGATAATATTGTTTCTGAATTAACAAAAACAGGTAATTGAAAAGCAATAGTCATATTTTTAGACTGACAATCCATTTATTAAAGTATTATAGAGCATTAAAATCTTTAAATTTAAAACAAAAGTAAACTAAAAATAACTCCCCTATAATTATAGAAAGAAGTAACATATTTACGAAAACTAAAAGAAGTAAATATAAGGAATACGTTTTGTATTAGAAGTAAATAAACTATGTACCCAGTAAGTGAATATTCTATTTACTTAAAACAATTTCTCAATTATGCCACTAACTTCTCTTACCTTTTGTAAATATACTATATATTTCCCTTAATAAAAGCATTTTACAAAGAACTCCTCTCTTCGCCGCACTTTGAAACATCACTTATGCGAAAGCCCTATTAGCTTAAAAAAGTCAGGTCAAAAGTGAGATTCATTGGATTAGCCCATTGACAAATGTTGGTGTTGGGTCATTTTATTATTTTTCTTACTTTTTTTTACCCGTGCATCTTGAATTTATTAATTTATATAATGAATTTTTAATTTTGATAATTTACAAAAATCTATAACAATTTATCCTTATTGATAATAATGTTGATTTTTTACGAAATTATTTGACTTATATATAGGTTGTTAAAAGAGTATAAAAGGTCCCATTTAGTGAATATTAACCCAAATTTATATAAAACAAAGTTAATTCATACTTTGAAAATACTTAATTAAATATTTTAATCTATATAAATTTGGGTTAAAACAAATAAAAATGATTGTCCATATCATTAATTAACGATTTATGTACAAATCACATATCAATTTCTTTCAAAAGACTAATATTATTATCAATAAAAGGTAAATTGCTACAAATTTATAAATTTATAGTGTAAATTACTAAAATTAAAAGCTCATATGTAAATTACAACTTTGAAACAAGTTCAAGGTGTACCACTAAAAAAACAAAAAAAAAAAATTTTTTCTTGCATTCACATCGAGATTTATTAACAACTTTTTGTACATTTTCTGCATGTGGGAAAAAAATGGTTCACCTTATAGATTTTTTCTTTCTATCTTTCTTTTTTCAGAAATAATGTTAATAATAATTTAAATTTGGAGGCATTTATAATGGAGATTTATTTCTTTATTTTTTGGGGTCATTAAATCATTAAACTTTTAAACTTGTTTAACTTTGATTTATGTTTCTCTTTTGCAGCTTTAATATTACTATAATAGTTATTTTGATTAATTTTTTGACAAAGTCTGTAAATAATTTAATTAAAAATTATGTTAAATAACTAATAAAGTTCTAATATTAACAAAAATAACTAATAAAATAGTGTTTTTAATAATTCAGATCACTCCAGTTGTGAAAAAAGAACCAAAACTACGTCAACAAAATTTAAGAATCAACCTAGTAATATATCTTTTTTCAAAAAGGATATAGTTGTGGTAAATCTCCTTTTATATACCTTATCGATAGAGTTCATTTTTAAACCGTTAACATGTAATCGAATGGTTAAGATGTTGTTTGTGTATCATAATTATTATACACTTACCTCATATTAGTATAGATTAATAAATAAAAATTAGAAAAAAAACCACATCTTCTCTTCCCCGACACAGGCGAATTCCTCGCTAACGCCAACAACGAACCCCCCAACCAAATTTGACCCCCCGACGCCGGCGACCTTCCTCATCCCCGGCTTCGACAATACCCCACACTCGAGCCCCCCAACCCTCACTCCTGACGTCAACTAGACCCCCCACCCCTGCGCTTGAGCCCCCCTCCCCCCACCCCCGATGCAGACTAGGCTCCCCACCCTTGACACCGACCATACCCCCCTCCCCCCGCGCTCAAGAACCTCCCACCCCCGACGCCAACCAGACTCCCCCTCCTGGCACTCGAGCCCCCCCGTCCCAACCCCGTGACGAAATTTTTTAATTTTTCTTTTATTTTTTTTATTTTTTAATTTATTAATCAAATATTATTATAAGATAAAGTGTATGATAATTATAATATCTTAACCGTTCGATTATATCGAAACAATTTAAAATTAAACTCTATCAATATAGTATATAAAAGAGCCGTTACTGCAGTTTTATCCTATCATATCAAAAAACCTAGTAATACATCTTTTTTTTTTTTTTTTTTTAATGTCTCCCTTAGATCACGACGGCATCAATTAGACCTCATAGTTCAAAGTTTAAACCCATTACAGAGCTCAGCGAAGTTAACGTAAAGCATACAGCAGAATCAAAAATATTTTCCTAAATTCCTCTTTGCTTCGAAAGTCTCCCAATTTTCCAAATTCCTAATCTGTAATCCCACACAATTTCCTCTCTCTTTCTCCGCATTCCTCCATTTGAACCGTCCTCGATCAAATCTCATCTCCGATGTTCAAAAACAACAGCGTTTCGATATCCGTCTCCGAAGACGACTCCGACGACCTCGGCCGCGCGCGACCCCAAGTCCGCAAGAAGCGCAAGAAGCCCGGCCACCGCACCAATGGCAGCGAGTTGACTCGCTGGCTCGTCAGGAAACTCGTGAGGTACTGGATGCTCCTGATCTTCCTCCCAGCCGCTGCTTTGCTTCTCTTCGAGGCCTCCAGGATCGGGAGGAAATCCGCTTCCGAACTCGGTAAAACGCCGCCCGTGACTCGGTCCGAACTCACCACGATGAAGAATACGAGTCTGGAGAAGAAACCGGACGGCAATTTGAACCGCCTTGATCCCACTACTCGCGTCGTTGGCGGCGTCAGAGAACGTAAGTTCGCGAATTTGATTTTCCTTGTGAATTTCTTTCCATTTCCGAATTTTCTTTCTTAGGTTTTGAGAAATTGAATTCTCAGGTTGTTTGAAAATTCTACCTCTTGAGGAGCTTGAGAATTTGGATTTGCCTTCGAGCAAAGAGTCTACTAGTCCTGTTAATATAGTGAAATACATAGCGGAGAATGATACGGAATTTCTTGGAGCGAATAATGATGTCCTGTCTGGACAGAGTACACAAGCCACAAGATTCAATTTGTTCACCGGAAACCAGACTCTGGATCAGAGAGCGAATAGTTTCAAGGTTATAAGCTGCGTTGCTCATATGCTGACCAGGTTTTGGTTAATTTATTGTATGGTCCTTGTATGATGTTAATAAATGCTTAAGAGAAGGAATTTTACTAGGTTTCTTGTGGATTTTTTTCTGCGTGATATCTACTTTTCTTGTATAAAAGCATGATTTTTTCTGTTTTGAAAACCTACAGGTAAGTGACACAGCTGCAGTACACTGTGGTTTCTACAGCGTAAATGGCGGGTTTAAAGTTTCTGATGAAGATAGAGATTATATGTTAGGTTGTAAAGTTGTGGTATCTACTTGTGCGTTTGGTGGTGGAGATGATCTTTATCAACCTATTGGAATGTCACAGGCTTCGCTTAGAAAGGTAGCGTCTCTACTGTCGAGTGTTGTTACTTTGTTAGATAGTTAGATATACAAGTGAACCATTCTAATGCTTGCCACAAATTTTGATTGTTGCAGGTTTGCTATGTTGCATTTTGGGATGAAATCACTCTTGCGTCACAGGAATCGGCGGGACGTAAGATCGGGGAGGATGGATTTATAGGGAAATGGCGCATTATTGTCGTTAGAAATCTTCCTTTCTCGGATCAAAGGCTCAATGGAAAAATTCCAAAGGTATAAATTCCTAAACTGAAAAATAGGTGGTGCTAACTGATGATGGTTGTAGGTGTTAAGGTGATGTAAGAAGATATCTGTTTCACTGTTGATTTCGTGCCGTGTAACAACTACTCATCTTTCATTTGTTTGCCAAAAATCAAACTTAGAATTGTGCTCTGATATATTATTTTTAATGTTTTCAATGGCTTCAGATGTTGGGACATCGTCTTTTTCCTCATGCAAGGTATTCCATTTGGGTAGATTCAAAGTCCCAATTTAGGAGGGATCCTTTGGGTGTTTTGGAAGCTCTGCTTTGGCGTACAAATTCTGTGCTTGCAATTTCAGAACATGGAGCTCGGAGTAGCGTATATGATGAGGCAAAGGCTGTTGTCAAGAAAAACAAGGCTGGACCAGAGGAAGTGGAGGTGCAATTGACTCAATACCGCCTTGATGGACTCCCAGAGAACAAAAGGTTTAATGGAAAGAAAGGTACTTCAATTTGCTATTTCTTCTTCTGACTGGATTGTTCTAATAAAGATTTCATATAATGGAAATTCAAATAAAGATATACATACCGGAGTATTCTATACCATCTTCATTTTCTACAGAAGCATTTATTTATGGTTTTGATCTTTTATGTTATACACTCGTAAAAAGAAAGGCTAGTAATTTTAATTGATTCATTCATTCAGGAATCAAATTCTGTTCTTGCTTCTGATGGTTTTGCCCGAATGCATATATTTTGTCTGCCCCTTTTCAATCATTCCTATTAATGTCGATATTTTTCTGTGAAAAATTACTTTCCATGCATATCTACAATGTGAAGGCTTAGCTGAGCAGCTAAACACTAGGGATGTTCATGTGCCCAATAGTTTAATAATCACCTTGCTGATCTGTGCAGCCCTTTCGGAAGCTTCGGTCATAGTAAGGGAACATACGCCCTTGGCTAATCTGTTTATGTGCCAATGGTTCAACGAGGTGGTTCGTTTCACTTCTCGCGATCAGCTGAGCTTCCCGTACGTGTTATGGCGGCTGAAAGTTCTCAAGAACATAAATATGTTCTCCGTTTGCACCCGCAAGGATCTTGTGAATAGCATGGGCCATCTGCGTAAGGCTAAGCCTTTGATAAGTTGAATTTTATTGTTATTGGTTAGGGTGGTGCTTCCACTTCTATGTATCAAATGGAGGGACCTTGGGGCAGTTAGCGAGTATTTTATCAGTTACCGTTTCTTCTGGTGGGCAGATATTGTAACTTTTTTTATTTTTTATTTATTTTTGGGACTTGCAAATTGCAAGTATAAGAAGGAAACCTCTGGTATTCTTTTCTGTGAATCATTAATTTCATTAATTCTTCTGTAGTTTTCGACCAATTCCAAGACCGTCTCTCTCTTTTTTATTTTATTTTATTTTATTTTATTTTATTATTATTGAAACATGATGATGATGAATTTGAATTCTACACTTTTAATGAAAATTAGGTATGGAATTTTAGTCGGTATATGTCTACAATTACATTCGAATATCTTTTTTGATGTCTTGAATGAGCTCTTTTAATTATTAATTATTTATTAATGGATGTTTGTTGAATGTAGTTTTGGCTTTAATGTATATTGCTAAGTTGAGGTTTGAGCCTTGGAATTGGTCCTTTTTGAATACCGTCGAAAGGCTCAGCCAAAAAAAAAAAAAAAAAAAAAAAAAAAAAGAATACCATCCAAAGGAAACTCTATCTTCAGCAAAATTAAAAAAAATTAAAAAATTAAAAAAAAATCTTTTTTTTTTCTTCCTAAATTACAGTTTATGGTTATGCATTCTTACTTCCGTATTTTAGAGTTCCCCCCCCCCCCCCCCCCCCCCCCCCGAATGCAAATGATTCCATTACTTTGGAGAACAGCGCAATAACACAGGTGGAGTTGCATTTTTAGGAACAAATCATAACATGTCCAATAATAGATAATCATTATTTTAGATCAATCTTTTGAAGTAAAAAACTCTACGAGAAAGTACAAAGAAAGCAAATATTATTGCAAAGAGCTTTAGTTAAAAATTTTGCACAACAAATGTTATTTTTTATTTCTAATTAATCATTTTACATTTTTTTTTCTTCTGTTCATCTTTTTTCTCTAATTTCTCATTTAGGTTTTTAGTCTTCAACCTTTTATTTTATTTTATTTTATTTTATTTATTTATATACTTGTTTTATATCTTTAAATGGACTATATAAAGATTGAGCTTAATTACTTAATTTTTACCTTTTTTTTTAGCTTACAATTTATTGAATCTAAACTAAAACTTTTAGGTTTTGTTTATCAAATCATTAAGGAATGTAATGAAAAATATAATGAGATTGAAAAAAAAATAAAAAATAAAAATAATGATGATTATATATATATATATATATTTTTGTGTTTACTCATCTATTACATAAGGTGCAGTGAGAAACAATCTATTTTTCTTTTTCATTTTACTACTCATTTTATTTTTCTTACTCTGATCGTTTTTTTAATCTTAATTTACAATATTCAGATGGATAAATTGCTTACAATTTTAAGGGTATTGCCTTTTTTTTTTATTTTTTTCAAATGAAAAATAAAAGATAAGAGAATTGCTGTTTTTCTTATTGTTAATTTACCCTATGTTTGGATGACATTAGAAAACTTTTGCAAAAAATTATTAGTCTCAATTTTTTTATCATTCTTTTATTTTGAAAAATAAAAATTATATCATTTTCAACCCTACTTTGTATAATACCCTTTTAGAAAAAGAAACTGAAATTTTTTGAAATCTTCTTACAATGCACTATTTCTAACACTTTTTTTTTCTCATTCCAAATAACATTTTGTTTTAAAAAATAAATGCTCCATTTGGATAGCATGTCTATTTTTAAAAAGGAAAATTTTCTTGTTTGAAATGAAAAGTCATTTCAAGAGAATGAGATAATGCTTGGATATGTAAAAAAATTTCTATTTAAAAAACAAAAGTTGTTTGGAATGAGAGGAAATTGTGTTGGGAATAGTATATTGTGAGAAAATTTTAAAAACATTTTTTTTTTCTTTTTCCAAAATGATACTGTACAAGATAAGTTTGAAAATGAGATAGTTTTACTTTTTCAAAATAAAAAAATGATGAAAAAAGTTGGGAAAAACACACATTTGAAAAAATTTTCCAATTTCCGAAATTGGACATGTAATCCAAACAAATGAAATTTTTTTTACACTTCCAAACACCATCTTCTTATTCTCAAAATAAAATATTTTTCTCATTTAAAACAAGAGAGGCTTTGTTTAGATCGCATGTCTATTTTCAGAAAGGAAAATTTTCTTATTTGAAATGGAAAGTCATTTCAATTTGAGAATGAGATTGTGTTTGAATATATTAAAAATTTTATTTTTATAAACAAAAAGTTATTTGGAATGAGAAAAAATAGTGTTGGAAATGGTGTATTGTGAGAATAATTTAAAAAGATTTATTTTATTTTTTCAAAATATTACTATACAAAATAAGTTTGAAAATAAGATAATTTTTCTTTTTCAAAATAAGAGAACGATAGAAAAAATTAGAAAAAACATACTTATGTAAAAAAATTTCAATTTCCGAAAGTGGACATGTAATTCAAGCAAAGGAAAATATTTCCTTTTTGAAAAAGGACAGATGATCCAAGTGGAGTCTTAAACTTTTAAGGCTATTGTCGTTTTTTGAGTTGTATCGCTTATCGTGTGCACTATCGTTCTTCGAGAATGCATATATCGTTTTAAAGCTATTTTCAATTGTCGTTATCCCATTTTTAAGGCTATTGTCGTTTAACTATCTTAGTTTTCCTTGTTTTTTTTTTTTTTTTTTTTTCAGTATTGTTAATGGTCGTTTCTCATTGTCTTCAGGTTACTGTCGTTGTAACTTAAAAGTTTACTGTCGTTTTGTCAGTTGTCGTTTTTATGGGTTCTTTTGTTTACCTCATTGTTTGTCTCCTTTGATGGCGTGTTATGTTGTCCTTTTTCCAATTAACGTGGTTTTCAGTCTGCTTCAACATTGTTCTGTCGTTTTTCAGTTTTGGTGTCGTTTTCATGATTGTCGTCGTATTTTTTTTGTTAATATAAAAATTGTTGTGGTTTTTCTAATTGACTATGCTTTTTTAGTTCATTGCCGTTTTCGTACCGGCTTTAAAGGCTATAGCTGTTAGGCTGCTGTCGTTTCTCTCAATTGTCGTCATTTTGTCGTCGTTAACAAAGTTAGCAATAATGTCGTTTCCTACTTAATGTTATTTTTTATGATATCCTGAAAGTAATAAAATATGGAACTATTTAAAGGGAGAGGTTGTGGTAGAATCTCTCTTAGAGTAATTGCCGTAATTACCGGTAGAGCTCTTTTGTAAACCGTTAAGATTTAATCGAATGGTTAAAATGTTATTGGTGTACTATACTTATCATACACCTTACCTTATATTACCTTTCCCACCCCAAATCTTCTCCGTCGCCGGCGACCCACCCCCAGCCCCCCCCACCATCGGCCCCAACCCTCCCCTGCAGGCCCCCCGGTTGCCCCCCCACCCAGCCCCGGCCCCCGACACCCACCAGCCCTCCCCTGCAGGCCCCCCGGCCCCACCCCCCCCGGCGCCCCCCCAACCCAGGTCCCCCCTCCCCCGGCCTCCCCCCAACCCCACCCCCCAATGCCCCCCGAATGGGACCCCCCCACCCTCGCTCTCTTCCTGGCCCGCGGCGCCCCCCCCCCCCCAACACCCTCGAAGTGAGAAGAAAGAGGGGGACGGGGGTCCTCGTCGAGGGTAAGGGTGGGGTGGGGGGGCCGGGGGCTGGGAGAAAGGGGAAGAGAGAGAGAAGAGAAGAGAGAGAGAGAAGGGGTTGGGGGGAGGCTGGGGGAGGGGGGCCTGGGGTGGGGGGACCTATGGGGGGCGCCGGGCGGACTAGAGGCTGGGGGCCCTGGGGGAGTGCCGGAGCGTTGGGGGCTGGGGCTGGGTGGGGGGTGGTCGGGCCTGGGGCCTGGGGTTGGGGGGGCCGGGGGTGGGTTGCCGGCGACGGAGAATATTTGGGGCTGACAGCTTTTTTCTTTTATTTATTTATTTATTTTTGCCCTTCACCTACTTTGTTATAACATGGGTTGATGCATACAAATCATAATATACACTCTTAATATCTACACCATCCGATTCAATATCTGTGGCTTAAAAAAAAAATTTATCGATAGAGTCTTTACCACAGTTCTTCCCCTATTTATAAGGCCATGTGGAGAAGTTACAGAAAAAGTGTTGTATGTTTTTTTTTAATTATAATTTTATATTTACATAACTCGAGGGAAAAAAAAGAGTGTGTTCGCTTTTTTCACAAATTCCATGTTCATTTACAAAATCTATAATATAATTTAATAAAACCAACATGATAAATATATACAAATAAAAAAGAAAGTATCATCAATTCAAAAAAAAAAAATATATATATATCTTCCAGAAAAAAAAAAAAAAAAAAAACTCCACCGCTTATGTTTTTTTTTTTTTTTTTTTAATTTTAATTTAATTAGATGAATAAAATAAAGAAAAAGAGGATAAAGTATAAACAGTTTTCCGAATCCGATTAGGAAACAAGTTCAAAAAAATCCGATTAGGAAACCGCGTAAAAGTCAAACCGACTTATAAACCGTGTCAAAGAAGAAACCGCCTCTGGAAACCGCGTCAATCAACCTATAAATAGACTCTTCAGATGTCTTCTCATCTACCCCTTTCATCAGCTTTCCCTTTTCTTCTTTCTTGAGGAATTATTAGGATCTCTTCATCGCATTAGATCTAGATTTTCTAATTCCCTAATTCTGTTGTTTTTGATTCGATTTCTTCAGGAATCGTCTCGGATCTTGAAGTCAAATTGCTGGGTTTCGAATTGCTGGGTTTGGATTTGTTCTTTCTGATCTTCGGATGATTTCTTTTCTTTCTCCTTTTTAACCCTCTCTGTTTACGAGATCTCCAGATGATTCTGAAAGCCGGCGGCTAGGGTTTTTATTCTCTGTTCTTCCGATTTGTTTCTCTCCTTCTCGTGATTTTTACTTTAGCCTTTGTCGAAGAGATGTTCTGCGAATCAGAATTGTGTTGATCGTCCTTGTTGCAGGCTATATCTGGATTTTGTTAGGGCGCGATTTTGTTTGTTGAATCGGGGAGGTGTTTGAATCAAGATCCGTCCAAAAAACGCTTTTATTTGGGTTTATATCTATACTTTTCTTCTGATCAATTGGTGATTGGATGAAAATTGACTTCTTTTACAGAGATTCTTCCTATGTCGACTTACTCGAGATTTTTCCGCTTGTGATTGAAAATTTTGACTCTTTTAATGAGAAGCTTTAGCGTTGTTGATTATAGTTGAGAGGTTATCATCTTTTGTGATTTTCAGGCTCTTATCATTTATGGCTTTTCCAAGGCAAAAGCTTTAATGAGGTTGGAGGATGGTTGTCGCCGCCCAGAGTTACTTAGAACAAACGAGTGCTTCTACTCTTATAATCTTTTTCAGCTTGTGTTTTCCAGATTTTCTTTTAAATTCGACCGTTCTGAGTTTTCGGGCTTGTTTATTATTGTTTTCCAGCACGAGAGAGCAGTTGACACAGTTTTTGGCTTCTATATCTGGCTTTTGTGATGGTTGAGGGGGTTTTGGCTTTGCACTTGCTAATCTTTTGAGCTGTTAGCTTTCTCGAATCATTTTTTGGACTTTGTCTTTGTTTCATAGGGGGTCTGTTTCTCTGAATCTCCAGGTTGCATACAAGAATTTGCATTCAACCGATCTTAACCAACGTTTCCACGGTATTCTGTTAAACCTCTCATTTAGGACAAGGCATTGTTAGGACGCTGGAGGATGGGTCTGATTAGGCGCTTTCCTTGCACGGTCTTTCATAGCAGTTTATTTCACTTTTTACTGCTAAAACATCTTTTGTTTGACGTGTGACCATATTTCACTTATCTGTATCTTTTTCCATTGTTCATGCATGCTTCTCTTCTTAAATCTTGTTTTGAAGTTGCAGAACAATCTTTTCTCGAGTTGGGCATGCTGTGTTTAGTGGATGGTTTTTGTGCTCTTAGCTTTGGGATCGTCAGGTTGTATCTTACTTTTCACGCCTTTCCTTTGTCCTTATTTTCTTCTCCTATTTAGCGGATAGTTAGTCAAGTTGTATCTTCAGTTTTCAGGCTTTTTATATAGGTTCAATCGATTAAAGGAGTAGCCTTGTGGAAAATGGGTCCCACGACTATAAGCATTTTACAATATTGGGGGTTGGCCAATCGACTTCTATTTAGTGTTCCTTGTTATGCTATTATACCCGTTCCTTTAGGACACTGTATTATTTGAACTATCCTATTTGCAAGAGCCTTTATGACGTGATCAGGGAAAAAAGAGCCTCTTATGATGCTTGAGAATGGTTTTTGGCATGTTTGATTATGCGTTTAGGTAATTTTCTTCTCCGAGTAATTGCTTTGAATGAAAAATCTTTTGACTGAATTTTGAGTCTCGTTTTATGGGCACTTACTCAACTAGCCTCTTTTTTGTATTTCGTGGGTTTTTATTAATTCCAGGTGATGGGGTTTCTAAAAAAGCTTAATAAGGAAGAAAGTACTGCTTTTGCTCTCTGTTTTAGTTGTGTTTTTTCAGTTTTTTTTCTTGAATTTTTAGGTTTCTTACGTGTTTGATCTCGAAGTGTGAGAGAATTTTGGTTTGGGCAACTTACGATGTGTTTGCTTTTGTGATGCTGGAGGGGAGGTTCTTGGCTTTACACCTAATTTTGAGCTTTTGATCTCGAATCATTTACTGGATTGTCTCTGCTTATTAGCGATCTGTTTTTCTGAATCTCCAGGCTGCACAAGGGGATCCATAATTACTAGAGGCATTTGCAAAGATGTGGTTTGGTCAATCAACCAACCTTTTGCTTTTGTCCTTTAGATGACTGTATATGCTAGTCACTGTATTATTTGAACTTTCAGGATTCATTATGGTTGCAGGTGCCATTCTGACTCCGGAGGATGGGTTTGACAAAGAAGATTTCGATTGTATGGATATACACACACATATGTATTTTTCTTGTTATTGCCTTGAACTATGGTATTTTCACGCAATCAAACTTGTATCTGTTTTGTGGGGTTTGTCACTTGGCCTCTGCTTCTTGTTCATTGGGAGATTTGGCGTCTTATATTTGAAGAGCAGGGAAGCGAACAAGTATAAGCCCTAATGGTTGAAGCTTTTTGGGTTGGTCTCTTCTTCACTTAACAGCCTTTGTGATTTTTATGGTGTTCTGTCGTGTAGTAGATCTTGTTGTTCAGTCTTCTATTCACCTATTTTCTTCACTTTTACTGTTTCTTCTATTTGGTGCGTTACTTTTCAGCAGTCCCCTTTTGTTTTTGCTGGGGATTTTTGGCTTCTTTGGCTTCTGAAAGTCCCAGGTTATACTTGTATCTTAATTCTCAGGCTGCTTATGTGGGTTAAAATGATTTAGAGAAGGAGCTCTGAGGCAATTAGAGGTTTTAATTAAAGTGCATTTTTTTTTATTTTGGTTTTTTTTTTTCTTAAAAAAAAAAAGTTGAGGAAAAAAGTGGATGTGTGGTGATGGGTTTTCTTGGAGCAGTGTAGATGGTTGCCCTTCATGCTTAGAAGGAGAAGGATGTATTCCACTTTTTTGGATTTTAGCTAACTTGGGGAGGTTGGAGTACTTCTTGTCTGCTTCCTCTTTCAGTGCGTATTCTCTAATTAATTTTAAATAACCAAGGATGTCGGTTTTGAATGAATTTTTAGGTTTGTTTGAAGGGTTTCCTTTATGTGGATCTGCTGTATTTGCTTCTGTAATGCTGGAGGAGGGTTTTGGCTTTGTATCCGACTTTTAAAACTCTTTCCTACAATCTTTTAGTGTTGTGTGTCTTTATTTTTTTATGACCGATCCGTTTATCTGAACGTTCAGGCTGCATAAAGGGTTCATTGATTACAAGAAAATACGATGTCGGTGTTTGGCTAGGCAATCGATTGTGACATGGTAGTCCTTGGTATGCTATTGTTCACCTTCGATTTACTTACACCCAACTTTGACCGATTCTTTTCTCTGATCATTTTTTGGATAGTCTTTATTTTTATACAAGTGTTCTTCCACCTGCACGCATGGTTCCATGATTACAAGCATCTGCTTTTCATTCACTGGATTACATGTATTCTATGCTTATATGATCCTACCTTTTTCTCTTTGAGGTTCTTCTCTTTCTTAGTTTAAAGGTGCCATGTTATATCTTAGGGTTTAATGGAATGAAGGAGAAGGGTTATCGTGATGGATGCTATGGTCATAGTGACATTATTGAATTTGAGTTTGTACTCATGTAAAGTCTACTGTTTTCATAACTACAAGCATTAGCAAATTTGGGGTCTAGCTGGTCAACCGACTTTTAACAAATTGTGCTCATTCTCGCTCTAACTGCATTCTTTAGGCGTTAGTCCCTTGGAAACTATTCGAACTCTGATGTTAGCTTGTTCTTTTCGAAAGCTCTACTGATCGATATTCTTGGATCTTGAAGACGGATGCCCAGGATTCAGTTCTTCTGATGATGTTTGGATTTGTTCTCATGTCTCCAAATCTCTTATCTGCCGCTTTTAAGGGATCTTCAGCACCTTGTTCATATGATAAATATTATTTTCCTGGTACTAGAATGTTGCTTCAGGCTTGGAATGATCTTTATTAATTTATTAATTTCCAGCTTTTGGGGTTCCTGGCCAAGATTTGCGAGGTTGGAGGATTATCATGGAGAGCACTTGTTAAAAAAATGAGAACTTCCATCCCATTGGTCTTTTATAGTTTGTGTTTTCCATGTGTTTTTCTGTTGCAACGGATTTTTGTTTTATCTGAATTTCAGGCATGATGTATAGAGGTGTTCCAACTCAATTCCTTCACTGCTTTTACGTGGTTCTATTTAATTATGCTGGAGGATGGTTTTGGCTTATACCTACCTTACTTTGGTCTAGTGTTCCTTGTTAAGCTATTATTCCCCTTGTTTTAAGACACTATTATTTGAACTGTCAGGGCTATGAATGCTGGAGGCTGGGTTCAGCGTGGATGCTTTCCATAAACATATTAATTTTGTTTTCTATCTATGGTGCTTTGAATTATTTTATTTTGACTGAATTTTTAAGATTTTTTATGCGAATTCACTCAAACTAGCATCTTTTAGTGTAGGGAGATTGTTACTTGGCCTATATTTGTGATTCACTGGGGTTAATAGTATATGGTGCGCGTCTGAAGCTCCTGGATTGGTGTTTTTCACTATTGAAAATCACTTGCTTCAGAGTGGGTATTTTTCACTATATTCTACTACTCTGCTCCACTTCATTATTATTATCATTGTTGTTTTGCTTCTTTCCTTTAGTTACTGTTCACCAATTTATTGGTCGTCATTTTATGGAGACTATTTTGCTTTTGGATTCTCAAGCTGTCAGGTTTTAGCTTTAATTCTCAGGCTGCTCGACGTGGTTTCGATGGATTTAAAGGATAAGCCTCAGCTGATTTGGATTAAATTGACTAACACGTTCTATACAGCTCAGATTGTTACCCGATTATGTGGTTTCAATTTTAACTTTCCCAGTGTTAGCGATTGGTATGGCCAATGCATAGGTGTTCTTTATGCAAAGTATTTGATCACTTCAATTATGGTAGTTATTCTGCAATTTTCTTGCAAGGGATTGTATGGCAGACGTACTTTAGGAGAGTATATTTCCCATTCAGAGGTCAGTAGTATCGTTTGTTCTTCTTTTTCCCCCCCTCCACTTTCTCCATTGTCGAATATGTGTGTGTGTGTGTGTGTGTGTGTGTGTGTGTGTGTATATACAGAGTCCTTACTTTTACATTCTTTAAATGTCTACTTTGCTGCTTTGATTTCAGGCTTGGGTGTGTAATTGGATTTTCAGTTTTGTTTTGGGGCATCTCAAATTACCATATGAGAAAAGAAAGAGCGTATCTGCCTCGTTGTTCTGTTAACTATTGTCTTGTGGATTATTGAGTTTATGTGTCTGGAAGATGTTACATGGACTTCCGGGGTCGCACTTTAATGGTTTCACCTGGTATTTGAATAATCTGGAACTTTGACCTGGTATTTTGTTGAGTCTTTTTTGGCTACTGTGTTTATACCTTAAACGTCATGTTGACTACTCTCAGTCTAAATATGGGAGCTAAGCAGAAGCATACAGGTGTTTCAAGTTAGTACAGGAAATTTGTCCCTTTGCTTTCCATTGATAACTTTTTGTATTAAAGTTCTCTTCCCTACCGGTGCTGCATTGTGGTATGACGTATTTTGATATGTTTCGAGTAGTTCATCGGAGCCCTCTATCCGGTTCATGTGATTAGGCGTCTGGTATCTGGTTTGTACTTGCGTCTCTCCTTTAAATTTTTTGTTTGATCTTTTCAACCCGTGGGATGCTGTATTTAGGGCATTTAAAAATCTCAGGCTACATTTTAGTTTTTTAAGTTTGGATCCTTCTCTCATAATTTTTCCCTATTAAGTTGATTATTATTTGTGTTAGCTTTTGAAGATGCCAGATTATATCTTTATATTCATCAGGCTGCTTTTGTGGGTTTTGGTTGTCTAGTTTGTTTAATCATAGTTGTTGTTGTTGTTGTTTTTTTTTTTTTTTTTTTTTTTTCAGGTGTAAGTTCCCATATTTTCAGTATGGCTAATATTATTGCTATTCGAAAAGAATTGAAACGCAATTGTTGTTGTGATCTTACGAGGGATGGTGTGTCGGACCTACGTTGCCAGAGTATCTTTCCTGTTTACGTTGCTACTGTTCTTTGAGATATTTGTATAGTTTTTCAAGTATTACCTTGTTTTGTTATTGCAGACTTGGGTGTGTGCTAATGGGTTCTTGACATGATTGTACATCTCCTTTAGAATGAATTCTCAACATTGTTCTCAGCCTCTTGAGCTTGGGTTGGGGTTTTTTTTTTTTTTTTTAATGAACAGTATTTGAATTACAGGTTTTGGAACTTCTGTTTCACTATCCTCTTCGGTTTGAGTTTTTCATTTTTTTTTTACTCATCAAGGATGTCTTTTTGTCTGAATTTTTGGTCTTCTTTTATGACGTTACGGTTCAGTTTAACATGAGGGTATTTCAGTTTTTCTTGTTGATCTTTTGGGATTCGATTTGCAATGGTTAATTGTTAATCTTTAAAGATCAGAAAAAAAATTGCGGCTAGAAAAATTAACCTCAAGCGTCAATTTAGACATGCACAACTTGTCTCGAATGAGAAATATGTAGTTTTCATGTTTCTTAAAAAATCATAATAATAAGAAAAATGAATACGAATTCTTATCTTAATTTTTGAGTATCAATGTTAATTTTTTATTAATAAATATTTAAAATATTATTATAATAATTAATTATATTTATTAATGAAAATATAATGATATTTAAAAAATTGATACTAAAATTTGTGTTTGTGTTTGTAATATTATTTTAATAATAATTAATCAATTAATTAATTAATTTTTTTAATAATAATGATTAATCTATTAATTAATTAATTGCGTGGATCTCAAGCAATGATAACACTAATAGACTTTCTGGAAAAAAAAAAAAAAGAAAAAAAAAAAAAAAAGCGCGTCCTTATAACGCACCGACTTGAAAGAAACCGAGTAAGACAAACCGACTTAGTAGACCGTGTCAAACAAGGAGGCAATTTGAGAGTCATAAATATATGACCACGTGGGTCTCCTTTTGTTCCACTTTACGCTACTTTTTTCCTTTATTACTTTCTGTGCTCGAGCCATCCTTTCTTTAGGAGTTCTTCGCCGATTCCCCTTAGAAATCAGTCTTCATGAAAACAGATCTCTCTGGGTTTCAATTTGTTGTTTTTCATCTTCTAGTTGTTTTTTTTATTTTTCCTTTCTTTGCTGGGTTTCTAAAATCTTCAGCATATTAGAATTATTCTGGTTTTGATTCTCTGTTCTTCGGATTTAGGAGTTCTTCGCCACCTTGGAATCAGTCTTCTTGAATCGTCTACGGTCTTGAAGGATGTTCTTTCTGATATTCTAATTTCTAATTGTTTCTTTTATTTGCTGGGTTTCTCTGTTATGATAATCTTCAGCATCTAAGAATTGTTCTGTATCGTTCTTGTCGCAGGTTATTTACCGATTCTGAAAGCCGGGCCGCTATGGATCTGATTCTCTGTTCTTCGGATTTGTTCATCTCTTCCCTTAGATTTTTTATGTTTTATTATTGTTGAGCCGTTTTAGTTGTCGCCTTTCTTGAAGAGATCTTCTTCCCATCGGAATTATTTTATTTTCATCGTCCTTGTTGCAGGTTGCATCTGGATTTTGTTAGAGATCGATTAGGGTTTTATCTTTTCCTTATCTGGTGTTCGAATCCGTGATGTATATGAGATTGTGACGAACATGGTTTTAAGATTTGCTTCTTGTTGTTGAAAGTTGCCAGCTTTAAAGGTGTGGGTGCTTTGTTGAGATGTTATTCTGCGTTATGGGTTTTGCGTGGAGGATAAGCGTTTGGAATGAAGGGATTTATCTGCGTAATACTTAAAAAAAAAAAAAAAAAGGGTGTTAATTCAATTCCAGGTTTATCGGGTTTTCCGAACGAACAAGTTATATTAGAAAAAAAGTGATCCTATTTTTCTATCGTTTTCAGTTTTTGTTTCCCAGTGCCCTTTTTTTTTTTTTCCATCGCATTAGAACTAGGGTTTATAATTCCCTGATTATGTTGTTTTTTATTCGATTTCTTCAGGAATCGTTTTGGATCTTGAAGGCGAATTGCTGGGTTTCGATTTGTTCTTTCTGATCTTCGGATTATTTGTTTTCTTCTCCTTTATAGCCCTCTCTGTTTGCGAGATTTTCAGAGGATTCTGAAAGCCGGTGGCTAGGGTTTTGATTCTCTGTCCTTCCGATTTGTTTCTTTGTTTCTCATTATTTAGATTTGGCTTTTGTCGAAGAGATGTTTTGCGTATCAGAATTGTTTTGATCGTCCTTGTTGCAGGTTATATCTGGATTTTGTTGGGGTGCGATTTTGTTTATCTGATGTTTGAATCGGGCGGGGTGTTTGAATCAAGAGAGGTCAAAATCGCTTTAGTTGGGTTTATATTGATAATTTTTTTCATTAATTGGTGGTTGGATGAAAATTGGCTTATTTTACAGAGATTCTTCCTATGTCGACATGCTCTAAAGCTTTAGTTACTCGTGATTGAAAATTTGGACTCTTTTAATGAGAAGCTTTAGAGATGTTGATTATCGTTGAGAGGTTATCATCTTTTGTGATTTTCAGGCTCTATCTTTTTTTGTTGGGTTTTGCGTGGAGCACAGGTGTAATGCTTGAAAAATTTGTTAATTGGATTCCAGGTTTATGGCTTTTGGAGGATGGTTGTCGCCCAGTTACTTAGAATAAACGAGTGCTTCTCCGTTATCATCTTTTCAAGTTTGTGTTTTCCAGTTTTTCTTTCAATTTCGACAGTCCGAGTTTTGTTTATGGTTGTTTTCCAGCATGAGAAAGAAGCTGACAAAAGTTTTTGGCTCCTTTTTGTGGCTGTCCTGTTCTGTTCTTTGTGATGGTTGAGGGAGGTTTTGGCTTTTGCACTTATTTACCTTTTGAGCTGTTGCTTTCTGGAATCATGTGTCGGACTTTGTCTTTGTTTCATAAGAGATCTGTTTTTCTGAATCTCCAGGTTGCATACACGAATATGCAGTCAACCGACCTTAACTTTGAGTTATCTGGCGGACGCTGGAGGATGGGTTTGATTAGGCGCTTTCCTTGCACGGTCTTTAATAGCAGTTTATTTCACTTTTTACTTCTAAAATATCTTTTGTTTGATGTGTGACAATATGTCACTTGTCTCTAACTTCTTCCTTGTTTATGCATGCTTCTCTTAAGAACAATCTTTTCTTGGGTTGGGCATGCTTTGTTTAGTGAATGGTTTTCGTGTTCTTAGCTTTAGGAACGTCAGGTGCATCTTACTTTTCATGCTTTTTCCTTTGTCCTTATTTTCTTCCCCGATTTAGTGGGTGGTTAGTGTTCTTACTTTTTAAAGATGTCAAGTTGTACCTTCAGTTTTCAGGCTACTTATGTAGGTTCAATCGATTGAAGGAGTGGTCTTGTGGAAATTGGGGGGTCCCATGACTAAGCATTTTACAATATTGGGGTTTGGTCAATCGACTTCTACCTAGTGTTCCTTGGTATGCTATTATGCCCGTTCCTTTAGGACACTGTATTATTTGAACTATCAGATTTGCAAAAGCCTTTATGATGTGATAAGGGAAAAAAGAGCCTCTTATGATGCTTGAGGATGGTTTTTGGCATGTTTGATTATGCGTTGAGGTTATTTTCTTTTCTTGAGTAGTTGCTTTGAATGAAAGTTCTCGACTGAATTTTGAGTTTCGTTTTATGGGTACTCACTCAACTAGCCTCTTTTGGTTTTTTGTGGACTTTTTAAATTCTCGGTGACGGGGTTTCTAAAAAAGCTTGATAAGGAAGAAAGTACTGTTTTTGCCCTCTATTTATCTGTGTTTTCCAGTTTTTTTAAATCTCACCAAGAATGTCAGATTGTCTGAATTTTTAGGTTTTTTACGTGTTTGATCTTGAAGTGTGAGAAAGAATTTTGGTTTGGGCAACTTACTATGTGTTTGCTTTTGTGGTGCTGGAGGGGAGGTTCTTGGCTTTACACCTAATTTGAGCTTTTGATTTCTTGAATCATTTACTGGATTGTCTTTGTTTATTAGCGATCTGTTTTTCTGAATCTCTAGGCTGCACAAGGGGATCCATAATTACTACAGGTATTTGCAAAGATGTGGTTTGGTCAATTAACCAACTTTTTGCTATTGCCGCTTTATATGACTGTTCATCTACTCAATACTTTCCGGAATCATGATGATTGTTGCAGGAGCCTTTCTGACTTCGAAGGATGGCCAAACCATTTTCATTACACACATATATGCACACTTCTAAGTATTTTTCTTGTTATTGCCTTGAATTATGGTATTTTCACGCAATCAAACTTGCCTCTGTTTTGTGGGGTTTGTCACTTGGCCTCTGCTTTTGTTGGGATATTTGCAGAGGGGATGCCAACAAGTATAAGCCTTAATGGTTGAAGCTTCTTGGGTTGGTCTCTTCTTCACCTTGTAGCATTTGGGATTTTTATGGTATTCTCTCCTGTGGTAGATCTTCTTGTTCAGTCTTCTATTAACCAATTTTCTTCACTTTTACTGTTTATCCTACTGTTCAGCATTCCCCTTCTGTTTTCTTGTTTTGTTTTTACCTATTTACTGGGGATTTTTGGTTTCTTTGGCTTCTGAAAATCCCAAGTTATATCTTAATTCTCAGGCTGCTTATTTGGGTTAAAATGATTTAGAGAAGGAGCGCTGAGGCAATTGGAGGTTTTAATTAAAGTGATTTTTTTTATTCGAGTTTTTTTTCTCTAAAAAAAAATAATAAAAATAAAAAGTTGAGGAAAAAAAGTGGACGTGTGATGATGGGTTTTGTTGGAGCAGTGTGGATGGTTGCCCTTCATGCTTTTAGAAGGAGAACGATGTATTCCAGTTTTTTGGAGTTTTGAAGAACTTGGTTAGATTGGAGTACTACTAGTCTATTTCCTCTTTCAGTGTGTGTTCTCTCAGTTATTTTAAATAACCAAAGGATGTTGGTTTTGTTTGAATTTTTAGGTTTGTTTGAAGGGTGGTGTCCTTTATGTGGCTCTGCTGTATTTGCTTTTGTGATGCCGGAGGAGGGTTTTGGCTTTACATCTGACCTTTAAAACTCTTTCGTACAATCTTTTAGTGTTGTGCGTCTATTTTTTATGAGCTTTCAGGCTGCATAAAAGGGTTCCATGATTACAAGAATATATGATGTCGGTGTTTGGCTAGGCAATCGATTGTGACATGGTAGTCCTTGGTATGCTCTTATTCCCCTTCGATTTACTTACACCTAACTTTGACCGATTTTTTTTCTCTGATCATCTTTTGGATCGTCTTTATTTTTATATAAGTGTTCTTCCACCTGCACGCATGGTTCTATGATTACAAGCATCTGCCTTTCATTCACTGGATTAAATGTATTCTATGCTTATTTGATTATACATTTTCCTTTTTGGTAGGTTCTTATCTTTTTCTTAGGTTTAAAGTTGCCATGTTATGTCTTAATTTCAGGCCGTTTGTGGGTTTAATGGTATAAAGGAAAAGTTTTATCACGCTAGAGAGTGATGCTTTGGTTATAGTGACATTA
The DNA here is from genome assembly GCA_009761775.1 of Ficus carica. Taxonomy (NCBI): domain Eukaryota; kingdom Viridiplantae; phylum Streptophyta; class Magnoliopsida; order Rosales; family Moraceae; genus Ficus; species Ficus carica. The sequence goes on along the minus strand of CM019745.1, from coordinate 4,927,760 downwards.
TCTAACCATTATCGAATTTGAGTTTTTACTCATGTAAAGTCTACTGTTTCCGTAACTACAAGCATTAGCAATATTGTGGTTTAGCTGGTCAACCGACTTTAACAAATTGTGCTCATTTTCTTTCTCGAACTGCATTGTTTAGGCGTTATTCCCTTAGTACCTATTCGAACTCTGATGTTAGATTGTTCTTTTCGAGTTCTCTAGTGATCGATATTCTCGGATCTGAAGACGGATGCCCAGGTTTCAGTTTCTTCTGATGATTGTTGGATTTATTCCCATGTCTTCTAGTCTCTCGTTTACTGCTTTTAAGGGATCTTCAGCACCTTAATCATTTGATAAATTATATTTTCTTAGTCATATGATAAATATTATTTTGTTGGTACTAGAACGTTGCTTCATGTTTGGAATGATCTTTATTAATTTCCAGCTTCTGGGGTTCCCGGACAAGATTTGCGTTGTTGGAAGATTATCGTGGAGGACACTTCTTAGAAAGATTGAGAACTTCTATCCCATTGTCTTTTATAGTTTGTGTTTTTCTTTCGCAACGGATTTTTGTTTTATCTGAATTTCAGGCTTGATGTAGAGAGGTGTTCAACTCAATTCCTTCACTGCTTTTACGTGGTTCTATTTAATTATGCTGGAGGATGGTTTTGGCTTATATAACTGCCTTACTTTTGTCTAGTGTTCCTTGTTAAGCTATTATGCCCCTTGTTTTAAGACAGTATAATTTGAACTGTCAGGATGGGTTTGCGGAGGCTTAATGAATGCTGGAGGCTGGGTTCAGCATGAATGCTTTCCATAAACATGATAATTTTGTTTTCTAGCTATAGTGCTTTGAATTATTTTTTTTGGACTGAATTTCGAGGATTGTTTTATGCGAAATCACTCAAACTAGCATCTTTTAATGTAGGGAAATTGTTACTTGGCCTATGTTTGTGATTCACTAGGGTTATTGTATATGGAGCTCTTGGATTGGTATTTTCACTAGTTGGAAATCACTTGCTTCATATTGGGTAGTTTTCTCTATATTTTACTAGTCTACTTCACTTTAATTAACAATATTATAATTTTGCCTCTTCCCTCATAGTTGCTGTTCACTATTTTATTGGTTGTCATTTAGTGGAGATTATTTTGTATATTGATTTTCAAGTTGTCAGGTTATAGCTTTAATTCTCAGGCTGCTTGACGTGGTTTCGATGGATTTAAAGGAGAAGCCTCAGCCAACTTGGATTAAATTGACTAACACGTTCCATACAGCTCAGATTGTTACCCGATTATGTGGTTTTTTAACTTTCCCAGTGTTTGCGATTGGTATGGCCAATGCATAGATGTTTTTTACAAATTACTTGATTACTTCCAAATATTGTTGTTATTCTGCAATTTTTTTTGCAAGGGATGTATGGCAAGCCTACTTAAGTAGAGTAAATTTCCCACCATTCAGAGGTCATGGTGTTTTGTTGAGGAGTATTTTTTGTTGTCCACCCCTTCCATTGTCCAAAAAAAAAAAAAAGTGTCCTCCCTTTTTCTTTCTTTAAATGTCTACTTTGCTGCTTTGATTTCAGGCTTGGGTGTGTGATTGGATTTTCAGCTTTATTTTGGGGCATCTCAAATGGACCATATGAGAAAGAAAGGGCCTATTTGCCTCGTTGTTCTTTTAATTATTTGTCTCAAATGGACTTCCGGGGTTGCACTTTTATGGTTTCACTTGGTATACAAGCCTTGGGTTTGAATAATCTGGGACTTTGACCTGGTATTTTGTTGAGTCTTTTTGGGCTATTGTGTTTATACCTTAAATGTCACGTTGACTACTTGCAGGCTAAATATGGGAGCTAGGCAGAAGCATAAGCCTTTCAAGTTAGTACAGGAAATTTGTCCTAATGCTTTCCTTGGATAACTTTTTGTATTAAAGTTTTCACTTATCTAGCGGTGCTGCATTGTGGTTTGACTTATTTTTATGTTTCGAGTGGTATATCAGAGCCTTCCATGCGGTTCATGTGATTAGGCCTCTGGTATCTGGTTTGTACATGCTTCTCTCCTTTGATATTTGTTTTGAAATTGCATAACAAGTTGGCTGATCTTTTCAACTTGGGGATCCTGTATTTAGGGCATTTAAAGATCTTATGCGACATTTTAATTTTCAGTTTGTTGTCTTTTAATTTTCTGAATTAAGTGGATTGTTATGTGTTCTTAGCTTTTAAAGATGTCAGGTTGTATATAATTTTCATCAGGCTGCTTATGTGGGTTTTGTTGCTACTTTGTTTAATCACGACCACATGGTTCTCCTCTTGTTCCACTTTACGCTACTTTTTTCTTTTATTACTTTTTGTGCCCGAGTCATCTGTTCTTTAGGAGTTCTTCGCCTATTCCTTCATGAAAGTAGATCTCCTGGGTTTCAATTTGTTGTTTTACATCTTATAATTTTTTTTTTTATTTTTATTTTTTTTATTTTTTTTTTGGCTTCTCTGTTTATGGTTATCGTCAGCATTTTAGAATTGTTCTGTTTTGTTCTAGTCGCAGGTTTTTTACCAATTCTGAAAGCCGGCCGCTACGGTTCTGGTTCTCTGTTCTTTGGATTTGTTTCTTTCTTCCCTTAGATTTATTTATGTTTTTATTATTTGTTTAGCCATTTTATTTGTCGTCTTTCTCGAAGAGATCCTCTGCCCATTAGAATTATTTTGATTGTCCTTGTTGCAGGTTTCATCTGGATTTTGTTAGAGGTCAATTAGGGTTTCGCTTTTTCTTTATCTGGTATTCAAATCCGTGATGTGTTGCGCAATAAAGAATCAGGTTTTATTTGGGATTATGAGATTGTGACGAACATGGTTTTAAGATTTTCTTTCTTGTCGTTGAAAGTTGCCAGCTTTAAAGGTGTTGGTGCTTTGTTGAGTTGCTGTCTTATGTGATTTCAGGCTGCGTTATGGGTTTTGCGTGGAGGACAAGCGTTTGCAATGAAGGGATTTATCTCCTCAATACTTTAAAAAAAAAATTGATGTTTATTCGATTCCAGGTTTATAGGGTTTTCCGAACGAACAAATTATATTGGAAAAAAGTGCTTCTATTTTTCTATCTTTTTCAGTTTTTTTTTTCCCAGTTCTTTTTATTTGATTTTATTTTTTAAATCAGATCGTCTTAAATTTTCAGGCTTCTTTATTTCTGTTTTCTAGCATATGAAAGCATTTTCAGTGGTGAACAACTTAACTTTTCGAGTCCTTAATGTGGTTCTTCTGTTCTTTTTTATGTTGTCCAGCATATAAAAGCATCATCTTTTTTATTATTTATTTATTTATATTTTTTTTTTGAGTTGGTTTTGCATCGTTCCCCTTTCCATGAAAGTTTCCCATTCAGTGGAGGTTATTTAGTTCTCTTCGCTTCTAAAGTTTCAGGTTTTATCTTCATTCTCAGGTTGCTTATGTGGTTCAATTGATTTTAAAGGAGAAGCCCTGCGTCAAAGGGAGGGTGTTATAAAATTATTTTATTTGAATTTCTCATTTTAAAAAAATAAGGGTATAAATAAAAAAAAATGACGTGGTGATGGGTTTTCTTCATGGACTAGTTGGTGGTTGCAGTTCATGCTTAGAAGGACGTAGATTAACTTCTAGCTCTGGGGTGTGAAGTTGGAGTATCATTGTGGCGCAACACTTGAAGAGTTCTTTATATATTCTGCTCTCTCTTTCAGTTTGTGCTTTTCAGGTCCTTTTTTATTAACCGAGGATGTCGGTTTTGTCTGAATTTTTTAGGCTTGTTACATATAAAGCATCTTTTGCGTGGGGTATTGACATTGGTCATGCTGGGGAGGGTGTTCTGCTTCATACGTTTTGAGATCCAGTCGACCGATTTTAACCTCGTGCTCGTTCTCTTCTTCTTAACTGCTTTCTTTATGAGTTAGCCCCTTAGGACCCTAGAAGTTGCAAGCTCTGATGTTAGCTTTGTTATTTTCAAGATCTTTGGGGGTGGCTAGTCTTGGATCTTGAAGACCGGTGGATGCGCTCAATTTCTTCTGCTGCTGTTCGGAGTTATTCTTATGTCGTCGTATTCTCTCTTAACTGCAGGGGTGACACGGGTTTTGATTTTCTCGTGTCTGTTTTTTTCCGCCAAGTTTAATGTTTAGCATTTTTTTTACTTCCTTTCTCTTGGATATCTAAAGCATGTCCGAAAATTGTTCTATTTTTCTTGTTGCAGGCTATGTTTAGATTTGGTTTGGGGCCGACTCGATTGTTGCTTTGTTTTTCTGATTTTTGAATGTGTGGTATTGCAATCAGGAAGAAGTCGTTATATTTGGGTTTTAGTGGCATTTTGGTCCGTAATTAATATCAATCAAGTGTGAGTGCTAGGGGTGAGTACTGGTTTTGATACTGGACGGCTGAAGGTAGGGCCCGGCTGAGCCTTATTTTTTGCTGTCTTTTTCTTTGACAGGGAACAAGATTTGGTGAGGTTCGAGGGTTGTTATGGCACACTGCTTCTTGAAGAAGAATGAGAACTTCTATACCAAAATCTCTTTCTGATTGTGTTGTCCATTTATTTCTTAGTCACTAAGCATGTCAGTTTTGTCTGAATTTCAGGCTTGTTATTTATATGGACCATGTATACTGAGAGAATTTTTTGGGCGTGGAGGGTGTTGAAGTCCTTGGCTGCTTTTCTGTGGTTCTAGTTAATTAATGTTAAAGGATGGTTTTGGCCTTGCACGTAACTTCTGGTGTTCCTTGGTATGCTTTTTTGCCAGTGCATCTAGGTCACGTAACTTCTCAACTATCAGGTTTCTCTGAAGATTTGCAGGAGGCTTTAAGATGCTGGAGGACGGGTTTGGCATGGACACTTTCCTTTTTATTGTAGTGCTTCAAATTATATTATTATGACTGCATCTTGAGGCTTATTTTATTTTATTTTATTTTGGGGAAGCTTCATTATTTTCTCGCAACTATAAGATTTTATGGTGCTGGCTGGATATGCGAGGCACGTCTGAAGCTCTTGGATTGGTTTTACCTAAAAATGGGTTTGATAGCTGAAAATCACTTGGTCGCTTTTTTTATAGTTACGAGTTACCGTTCACCACTTCCTCCTTGTGTATTCGGTGAAGTTTTTTTTTGGTTGGATTTTCAAGTTGTCAGGTCTTAATTCTCAGGCTGCTAGCCTTGATGTGATTGGACGGTGTTATGGTCAAAGTGGTGTGGTGATGGGTTTGCTTTATACCAGCTCAGATTGTTACCTGGTATCCTGGTATAATCATAGTTGTTTCCAGTTTAACTTTCCCAGTGGTGTTAGCGATTAGTATGGCTAATCTATGTGTCCAAGACTTGAATACTTCCATTCTTGCAAGGGATTGTATGTCAGACCTACTTAAGGAGAGCATGTTTCCTATTCAGACGTTGCTGTGGTTTGTTGAGGAGTATATCTTTTCTTCTCCCCTCTCTTTCTCCATTGTTTTGGAAAAAACTTCTTTTATTGGCTAATTGTGCATGTGTTCTTTCAACACGGCTTGAAGACAAGTTACTGATTTAGGCAGTTATACTGCGATTCTCACAAAGGATTGTATGTCAAACCTACTTGGGCACAGCATCATCTCTTTCCTATTCATACATTGCCGTGGTTCTTCGAGGAGTATTATCTTTTTCTCCCCCTCTGTTTCTCCACTATTAGAAGAAGAAAAATTTTCTTTTCCCTTCCTTTTACATTCTTTAAGTTTCTATTTTGATGGTTTACATTTTTTAAGTTTCTATTTTGATGTTCTTTCTTTCAGGCTTGGGGGGCTATTGGATTTTCAGCATTGTTACCGGGGGGGGGGGGGGGGGTTTAAATGGACATAAATCACTCGTATTTCCAGAAAAGAGTTTGACATGTGCATTTGCCTCTATGTTTTGTTAATAGACTCTCAGTTTGCATTTTGAATTATTACAGGAAAGATTTGTCATCTTGCTATCTTTAGATCACTTTTTTGTAACAAGTTTTTGTATGTAGGTGGTTTTGACGTGTTTTGATATGATTGAGACCAGAGCGTCTTCTATGGGATTCATGTGAATGAGCCTCTCTCAACCTATGTTTCACTTGTTCCTGCTTTTAACTATGTGGGATGTGTATGGAAGTTCTATGCTTCACTAGGTTATTGAGCCTCTGTCCTCTTTGTACCTTAAGGCATAAACGTCACATCGTCTTGACATTCTGGTTACATATAGGGAGCTCGGTAGAAGAACAGGCCTTTTTGGTTAGTACAGGAGAATTTGTCTTCCTTTTTTTTAGATCACTTTTTGTATTGAAGTCTTCATAAATATTGGTGGTATTGACGTATTTTGGTATGTTTCGGTAGCTTATTGGGGTCTTCTATGTGGTTCATGTGAGGAGCCTCTTGGTGGGAAGTTCTGCTATAATGGATCATTCTGCCAGGGTTTCAATGAATTCCATGGAAGTTCACTGTTCGACTTGATGGTGCTTTCACTGCTAAAAATGGATCAGTGTTCGCCGTAGGACTGTGTTTCAGTTCAGTTGTATCTTTTTGTGCTTCCTAAGACTTCTCTCCTTTACTTTTGCTTTGAAATTGCATAGCAAGGTGTCATAACTTTTCAAGTTGAGGATGTCGTATATAGGGTTTGTTATCGTGTCCTTGGCTTTTAAGAATGGCAGGTTAAATCTTTATTTTCAAGATGTTTTCTTGGTCATAATTTTTTTTATTTAAAGGATTGCTATTGAGCTTTTAAAGAAGCAGTGGTTATATTTTAATATTTAGGATGCTTTTTTTTTTTTGGCTAAAAATTTTCAGGATGCTTATGTGAGTTAGATTGATTAAAGGAGAAGCCTTGTGGCAATTGGACAGTGTTGCTATAGTTCTAGTGACATACCGGACCTGGGAGTTCTTGTTGTTTCAGGTGTGAGTTCCCCAATGTTTAGATGTAATGCTTGATACTTGGTATCTTTCCTGTCCAGACATCATTGTAGTTCTTTGAGGAGAATTATTCTTCTCTGTTCTTTCTTCCTTTGTGCTAGAAAAAGATGTTTTTTACTTCCAAATTCTTTAAATATCTATTTTGTTCTCTTTCAGCCTTGTTTTAGGTATTATAAATGGATTAAAACTGTTGTATGTCTAAGAAAGGAGTTTGGCATGTCTTTTTGCAAGTTTTGTACGTTGTTTTTGAGTGCATTTATTGGAATATGTTTTCTGGATTTCCAGGTTGCTTCATGTGGATTCACTAGGAGTACAAAGCCTTGGGATTGAATAGTATTAAAACTTCGACCTATCTGTTTTTCAAGACTATTTGGGTTATTAGTCAGATAACTTCAACCTATCTTTTCTTCGAGTTTATTTGGATTATTTGTGTTTGTGTCTTTAGTCAAAGCTCAAAAAGTGTTGATGCTTTGATGGATGTTACTTAATTTACAGGCTTTGGGGCTTCCAAGCAAGATTTTGAGGTTGGAGGACGTTGTAGCAAAAAAAAAAAAAAAAAAAAAAAAAAATAGAATAACTTTCTATTATGCCATCTTCTTCGATTTGTGTTAATTTACATGTCTACAAGTTACAGAGGGTGTTGGTTTTTGTCTGGAATTTTAAGGGGTGTCGTATGCTTATAATGAGAGAGCATTTCTGGTGTTCAGGTTATGAGGTTCTACTGTGTTGGTTTTGTGATGCTGTAGCAGGGTTACGGTTTTACACCCGACTTTGACTTTCTTTTTCTGGAATCATTTTGTGGAATGTGGTCTTTTTCTCGGCAAGTGATTTGTTCATCTTTATCTTCAGGCTGCAGGGTTCTGTGATCACAAACTTTTACGATATGGGGTTTGGCTAGACAACTGACTCTTACTGAGTGTTTCTTGGTATATTATGCCAGTTCCCTACTGTTCCTCGTGGACTCTGTATTATTTGGGTTTTGTTTACTTCTTTTTCTCTAGACTCTTGCCACTGATTCGAATGTCGATAAACAGAATTTTGATACTGGTTTTATGAGAATTTGATTGACTGCCTTCTCTTACGGTTAGGGATTTGCCATTTCGGTCTCCGTTTTTCATTCACTGGGACATAATCGCATTTGAAGCCCTTGGATTGGTTTCATTTTCATTTAATAGGTCTGCCATCAGGAGGAGGGAGCAAAGCGCTCATTCTTTTTACCAGTGCTCTTACACGTTAATTTTCTTTCCATCTTTTTTCCTGGTAATTATTGCAAGCTACTATGTGATATATCTAGCTAAAGTTCTGTTTGTTTTTCCCCACTTCTACTGTTCATCATTCCTTTGTCATATTTCCTTTTCCCCATTCAATGGAGGCGACTTTAGGCTTGAAGGTGTTACGTTGTTAGGTCTTGCAAAATTTTCAGGCTGCATATGTGGGATCAATCAATTAAAAGAGAAACCTTGGAAATTGGAGGGTGTTGCAATACGTACGGTTGCATCACATTGGGGTCGGCATTTTCACTCATTTTTCAGGGCATTTTAGCTTTGAGTTTACTGTTGTTGTATGGTGATATACCGATTGTAGTGCCTGCTATTGCAACTCTTGACAAATAAGGATGGTGTCTCGGACCTACTCAAACAGAGCATCTCATTGCTGTGGTTGTGTGGAGTACATCTATTTTTTTTATTTCTTTTCAATAAAGATCATCTTTTACTTAATTACTTTCTTTTTACATCAATTTTGTTTTTGTTTTTTGTTTTCTTTTTTATTTTTATTTTTATTTTTATTTTTATCAGGGCTTGGGACTATTGGGTTCTCTGTGGTTCGGGTTGTATTTTTCTAATGGTTAATTGTTAGCCATTTTCTTCACTGCCTTTCTTTAGAAACTCACTATTTGGCACATCAAAATGTTTTTGATAGTCATCATTGCAGGTTATATTTGGATTTTGTTCGTGGGCGATTACTTTGGGTCTGCTGTGTTTTCTGATGTTAGACTCCATAAGGTATTTTAATTAGGAGTGTGGAAAACGTTTTTATTTCTGTTTTATAACTTTTTTAAAGGTAACATAGGATGCCACATCAGCTTTTCCTAGGCTGTTCAAGTTAAGCTTGCGTTCTTTGCTACAGATTCTTTCTACGTCAATAAAGGTTTATGCTCTAGTTGGTTTAGATTTTTTGACTGATGATTCTAAGTTATGGAACTCTTTTGAATAAGAAGCGGAGTATTGTTCAGATGTTGCTATCTTATGATTTTCAGGCCGCATCCATTGGTTTTGCATGGAATACAAGCTTTTATGATGAAGGGATTTGTATTACAGGTTATTTTCTTTGTGCTCTGCGTTTTAAAGAGAGTTAATTTCCAGTTTTATGGGATTTCAGAACAATCTTTTATGAAGTTGAGGACAGTTATGATGCAATTCTGTCCTTACAAATATTGAGTACTTGAGTGCTTTTTCTATTGGCGTCTTCCTGGTCTTAATCACTAAGGACGTTGGATTTTCTAAACTTTTAGGCTTCTAATGTGTTCCACCAAGTAGCCAGTATTGTACGGTGTTCAACCTGCTTTTTTGTGGTTCTACTCTTTTGGCTTTTGAGATGTCAGGAGGATGGTTTTCACTTAAGCGAAGTATTGTTCAGATGTTGCTTATCTTATGATTTTCAGGCCGCATCCATTGGTTTTGCATGGAATACAAGCTTTTATGATGAAGGGATTTGTATTACAGGTTATTTTCTTTGTGCTCTGCGTTTTAAAGAAAGTTAATTTCCAGTTTTATGGGATTTCAGAACAATCTTTTATGAGGTTAGAGGACACTTATGATGCAATTCTGTCCTTAGAATATTGAATACTTCTGTCTCAAGTGCCGAGTGCTTTTTCTATTGGCGTCTTCCTGGTCTTAAATCACTAAGGACGTCGGATTTTCTGAACTTTTAGGCTTCTAATGTGTTCCACCAAGTAGCCAGTATTGTACGGTGTTCAACCTGCTTTTTTGTGGTTCTACTCTTTTGGCTTTTGAGATGTCAGGAGGATGGTTTTCACTTTACTTTGAGCTTTCCTCAATAATTGAATCGCGTCTGCATGTCGTTTGTTTATCTGAATCTCCGGACTGCATTTAGGGTTTCCATAATTGCAATCTTCGGCCAAATTGGGGGTTTGCTTGGTCAACCGACCTTAGCTCCTATTTGATTCTCGTTCAACTGTCAAGCTGCATTATGAGGTTGGTTGCAGCCTTTATGATGCTGGAAAATGGATAGACTGAATGTTGTTGGCTGTTTTGACTGGAACTCTCTCTCCTCGTACAGCCCTCGAGCCTCGTACCTAGTGGAAGGATGACAGCGTACCCAACCACCTAGGCTACAGAGAAGGCTGCAACTTTCTGAAGCCACTAAGGGGTATGTTCCATTTTGGGCTGCGTTTCTCATCGAATGGGGTTAATGTAATATTCTACGGTTCTAGGATGTTTGGTCTTTTGGTGTGCTGCACGATATAAGTTGATTTTTCATCAGTTGCTGTGTATGATTTTTCTTCCTTTTTCTGTTTTTGTGGTGGTCACGGGAAGCTGTTGTGATATCAGATTCCAGTTTGCGCCGTATGGTTAAATTCCGTTGGATCCTCGTCTGTTTTCCGGTCACCATTGCTGTTCTTATCAGGACTGTTATGTTAGACCTCCTTAGCTAGAGCAGCATTTCTGCAGTTATTTGTTCTCTATTGTTTATTCTTCAAAAAAATAATTAGAAACTAGTGGTCCTCTTTGCTTTCTTTAGATTACCCGCACCGTCTTCCTTTTATTTTTGTTTGCGTTATTGGATTGTTGTTGAGGAATAAGCTTTCACGGTTGTCGGATTAAATACTTATTTTATACTTATTTTCAGTTCGTTTCCCTTTTTTCATTAGTTGTTTCCTACTATGTTATGCTCTTATTTCTTAGTTTGACGTTGCTTGTGTGGGTTCAATCAAATTTGAGTTCGTACTCCGTAGAAGAGCTGGAAAAAGAAGAAGGAACAAAAAAAAAAAAAAACAAAACAAAACAAAAAAGAGAGGAGAGAGAGAGAGGGAGGGAGAGGGAGAGGGGATGGGTACTCATGATGGCTTATTGTGCTACCAGGAAATAGGTAATTATAATTCTCCTCTCAGCCTTTTCAGGTTTATGGTTAAGATGTGTTTTAATTCAATGAATCAGAATCAGAATCAAGATGTTAATCTGCTTGCCCCTGAAAAAAAAAATGATAGTTTGACTGATGCAGATCATATTTCCTGTTCAGATGTTGCCGTGGTTTCGCATGCCTGGAGGTGCTTGTGGGTTTGATGTGGCTGTATTTCAAGCAACGGGGTGGTTGTGCTAATTTCCTTTTTCAGAATGAATTTGGGCATGTTCATTGGATTTTGAATGTGTAAAAAGCCTTTGTAGAACGAAGTGCGATATCTTTTTCGAAACGGGGAATGGCTGGTTGAGGGAGGGCAAAAAGGACGTCAATTCCACAAGCAAGCGCACGCCCAAAAAAAAAAAAAAAAAAACACCGAACAAGAAGCTTTTTTATTTTTATTTTTTGGTGCCACGGAACGTCATCAAGCTGCCTCTGTAACTTGATCAAAATTAGTTTGTGTTCTACCCAAAAGAGAGGGAGGGAAAAAAAAAGAAGAGAGAATTCTCGCGAGAAAAATCAGAGATCGAGAGAATGAATTGTAACATGTATTTTTCTTTTGATAGTAGTGAAATAATGGTCCAGCATTAAGTGGATGTAACTCTCACATTGAGAGTGAACCACTCTAAATCTTGTGTGTGCAGTGTGCTTCATTTTTATTTATTTTTTAAGCGAACCCAAAATCTTCACTTGCGCTCTCAATCAATATCTTTGTATAGAGTTGGTCATGGTCGTCTAATATTAAGAAACTAGAGAAGAGAGAGAAACAGTAGAACAACTAATTCTGTTAGAGGATTAATGATCCTTTCATTAAGGTATAAAAAGGAACTTGGCATCAGACAATCTGTAACCAACTATTCTACTAGCCAATAGCAACCTACTCGTGGACAAACTACTTGATACTAGCAGGCTGTAGTAGTATTCTTATATGTCCTTTGTCTAATTATATCCTTCTAAATATAAAAGTTAAAGAGTTTAATGGAAGTCTCTTTTTTATAAAATGTACTTCTAGAATAATAGTAATAGTAGTACTGACCTTCTTGATCTTAAAACCAACCAAACAAAAGATTTGGATTCCTTTCCATTCTTCCCATGCCCTCATTGTTGTCGTTTTTCAGGCTGTTTTTGTTTTTGGTTTCTAGGACCGACTCCTCCTTGTCGTTTCTCAAATCAATGACGTTATAGAGGGTTATTGTCGTTTTCTAACCTTTTCTTTCACAATTTCAATAGTTTTCACAAGTTTTGTCGTTTTCCAATCCACGGCGTATTTTGACGTTGCAGCAAGTCTTTTTCTTTTTTTCACTACTGTCGTTTTCTAATCCTCCTTCTTGAACCCGGATCTTCTGTCAAAATTCCCATCGGCATCTATTTTAACTTGGTAAGAAAAGAACGACATATTGAGTAGTAATACTTGGAAAAGTGGTGCTAGTTCCAGACGATGCACTTAATTTGATGGTACAGTGGAGTTAGTACGAGAAGTAGGAACCATAGGCAGGTTTCTTCTCATTTCATCACATGATCAGCTTTGAACAATCAATTAAAAAAATGTGTCTCCTCTTTTAATAACTCCCAATCACCAACTCTGATCCAGTTGAGCACTCAGAAATTGGTTCTAATTGGGTTAGTTAAGGAGCCTCAAAAAGTGGATTTGGTGGCCAAATTATGATAAAGTCTGAAACTCATTTAGATGGCTTTCTTTAAAGAAACGTACCAAAATTAAGCCCTGACAACATTCTCTTCAAGGATGTTGGCTAGGATCATTTTCTGTACCTCAGTCTTGTTGGCCATATTGGTAGTTATTCTCTTGGCTTTGTTTTCACCAACACCCGGCCACAACATGCTATCAAGCAACCACACAAATCCGCCTTGGCTGGACTTGTCCTTGTACATCCAGCAGCCACATATTGGCAACACCTACAGCACCGTGCAGCCCGTTGCGGCGCAGCCGTCAGTTGCTGGAGCTCTCGTCTCCCACCAGACACTGACAGAGGGGCCTGAGAACACGTCGCGGATCGTAGGCAAAGCGCAGGGATTCATAATCCCGGTGGAGCACTTCGCGCACTCGGACTTCAATATCTTGTATCTTAGCTTTGACACGCCGGAGTACTCTGGTAGCCTAAGTATTCAGGCCAAACATGTTGGTCACAAAGACACCGAGGAACTCACTGTGATGGGTGGAACAGGCTCTTTTGCTTTTGCACGTGGAGTTGCCGTTTTTGCTCAAACGACAAGCTCAAATGAGTCGTCGGATGTTGATGCCACTTACCATGTGAAGCTTCAGCTTAGGTTTTCTAATCAGTCTTGGACCATTCCAGGGTAACCAAGGAATTGTTCAAATATGTTATTTTTCCTTCTTATTTGGTATTATAATTTTTTCTTCAATAGAAAAATATAATCGGAATCCCAGTTTTATTGTACGTTTGATAAGGATGTGTTTTTCAATTTTTATCACTAGAACAGAAATCTTTTATTAAATTGCTTGTAGTGTTTGGTGACTATTTAGGCTACGTAGCCCGTGGAGAAGATATACAAGTCGTTTGATCAATTCATTGAGTAAGAAATTTAAAAATGGACAGAAATCTAAAATGATTATATTTTTTTGGTTAGTTTTTGAAGGAAATGTTTGCGATGAGATCTAATTTACACTAATATGCAGAAATTATAGTTTTAATCCTTCAATTGTGATTAGGAGCAAATTTGTATTGTACCGTGCAAATGTTTAATGTGCACATTTATAATTCAAACTGTTAAATAATTAATCTAATGACTAATTTTTTTTTTTCAATGAAAAAAAAGAGTTCATTCTATTAAGGGTTCGGTTTTTATTTATTTATTTATTTATTTAAGAATATGATATTCTAACTCTTCACTTTTATAATGAACTCAAATATGAAATTATTATTAAATTATGCTTACAACTAAAAAAGAATTTGCTTTTACAGTGGATATATTATATTTAAACTAGAATTTTTGCTTTTTAAATTATTTTCCAATTGAAAACGTTATATATTTCCATTATTTCTTTCAATTGGGCAGCAAGCCTTATATGTGGGTTCTATACCACAAGTCCACAACATGTGCCCCATTTTTTTCCCCCTAGAATAGAAGATAGAAGAGAATACAGGACTCTTTTGGAACCTACGCTCTAAGGGCATGTTTACTTTGAAGGAAAAGGGAAAATGGGTATTTTATTAACTTTCTGACTCAATTCATTTTTCAAATTTTTTTTTTTCAAAAATTTGAATTTGCTGTTTAAATTTAAATATAGAATCTAACTGGAAATTTAATGAGGGGAAAATGACGTTTTTCCTTTTTATGTAGTTTAGTCAATAAACCGTGTTGATAGTTCTTTAATCCTTAGTTGTTTGTTAGTTGAAGAAAACGACTTTGAATTATATTTTATGGCATTAAAAGTAGGTTATCATCAAGTAAAAAAAACGAGTGGTTGTTGATAGTTTAAAGAAGGATGCCCTTCAAGTCATGAGGCGACCTGTCGTTATAAATAACACTATTCTAATTATAATAAACGACATTTTGCTCGTGGTATCAAGTTTACCGTCGTGTAAGTAATAAACAACTTGTAATTTAAAAGTTGAAGTTTCTCCTCGTTCGAAAACGACATGTGCTTTCACTTTTCAAGTTTATTGTCGTTTAATACTTAAAGTGACGTCATGGAAGTCATGTTGACTATGTCATGGAAGTCCCACAAACGACAGCCATCTTATGTGAAATTTTATAATGAAATCTTAAACAACTGCCTTGTCCGTAGGCTATATAGAAATGCCACTGGATTAATCTATCGTTTCAGCATTCTTGTTTAGATTTTATGTTAAAGATTATTTCAAGGAGATAAAGGACGAAGGTTTAAATTGATAAAAACAAAATTTCCAGTTTGAAACGGCAGTTCCAGAAAGATGAAGATCTGATGAATGAATATGGCAGCTATATGTCGTTTCTCATAAAACGGTGTTAGTCGTTTCTCATAGTTTACAGCTCATTGGAAAACGACATGTTGCTTGTGGTAAAAGATCTACTTGCCGTCAAGTCATAAACGGGATGTTTCTTGTGTTTGTGATGAAAATTTTACCGACAACCCTCCACCCCCTCTTTCTTTCTTTCTTTCTTTTTTTTTTCTTTTTTTGAATTTTTTTAACCGATCCTTTAAATCAGAAAATTTTGTTTGTTTTATTTTATTTTTTTACAGAACAAATATAAAGAAATCCTCTCAGTGGAATTTGCCTTTTTAATCCTATTCGTTAAAAATTTCGGAATTAATAATTGATGAGAAAATCATTCTAAATAAAATTATTGATGATTAAATCTATGATTGTCAGTCGATCAATCGGTTGGAGTTGAAAGTATTGGAATAGACAACTGCTAACGAACAACCAAAAACCTTTCACACCTTCTGTCCAAGTCCAATCTATCCCTACATCTTCTTTGGACGCTCTCTCTCTCTCTGTTTTTTTTTTTTTTTTTTTAAGAGAAAACTCATCTTGGGATAATTATTTCCAAAGCCCAAAATTTTTTTTTTTTTTTTTTTACCCCAATTTCTTTAGCTAAGAACGCTATTTATTACTTGGCGCCTTTTTTTTTTTTGGTGAAAAAATAACATGGCGCTTAAAAAAGTATCAAAACTTTCCTTAAAAAAAGGTCAAAAACTAAAGACAATATAAAGAGCAATTTTAGTTTTGAAGATAAGAGCAATATTTGTTTTCAAGCTAAGAGCAATTTGTTTTTTAATTCAGCTACTTATGTTTGAAGGATTTTTTTGAATAAGGATTCTTGAGGGGACAAAAATTAGTAGATGTATTGAGACATTGCAGTTAGTTGATACATTCTTAACATCCTTATTATTTATCTATCTCTAATATTTTATTAAAAATAAGAAAAAATAATAATAATTTCAATCCGACGGGGTAAAAACTAGCCACAAAAGGAAAACAATTAAAAAATAATCACAAATAAAGTTACCTAAAAAAAAAGAAAAAAAATGAAGTTAGTATTCTATTTTTAAAATTTTGTAGTTCTAAATTTTTTGGAAGTGGAATTTGGTAATTTAATTTCGTGTAGCTTTTACCCCCACAAGTGATTTACCAACTTATTTTTTTTATCAAAAATTTATCTATATATCTAAGAAAAAAATTATCTATATTTTTAGGGAAAAATTATCTATTTATTTGCTAAGAGCCCAATTTTTAATTTTAATCACCGGCCAGCGGCCGCATAGCTTTCATACTTCTAAAGGTGAGTTTGGTTTACCCATTTAAATTCAAATTTTTCAACTCAATTTTTATTTTTTTCTGAAAAAGTTTTTTATCTTTTCTGAAAAAGTCAACAAAAATTACTATTGAAACTTAAAAATCTTAACTCAAACTCAAATACCAAACACCCTCTAAGTTGTTTATCCGTTTATTTATTAATTTCTTTCCTTTTTTTTTTTTTTTTTTTTTTTGAGGGAAATTTATTAATTTCTTTTTTTTTTTGAAAATGAGGTAGAATAATCACTATTTTCTTGGTGCTCAAGTGTAAAAAGATTAAAAATAAAAAAATAAAAAAATAAAAAAAACCCGGCGTAATTAGGACGCTAGCCTAATAAGTACGAAACGGTCATAATTCTTTTTACTCGTTGGTTTTTAATTCTTTTTACATTTCCTCTCTCCATTTTCTTACTTGTTGTATAAGCTTTTTTCATCGCCAGAAAATTTCCAGAAAAAGAGAGAGAGAGAGAGGAGAGAGAAACTCAATTGAGATCTACGCAGTGGAGCACCGACAATGGCGAAATCGAGTGCAGACGACGAGGAGCTCAGGCGAGCATGCGAGGCCGCAATTGAGGGCACCAAGCAGAAGATCGTCATGTCGATTCGCGTCGTCAAGGGTCGAGGTGTTTGGGGCAAATCCGGCAAGCTCGGCCGTCACATGGCTAAACCCAGGGTTCTTGCTCTTTCCAGTACGCAATTCTCTCTCTCTCTCTCTCTGTAATTTTTTGATTCATCGCTAGTGAATACGAAAACCTGGGATTCGGAATTGACGGTATTGCTAAACCTAGATGGAAGCTATAGTTGAACTAGCCACATCTGTTCCGCACTTGCTTTTTTAGCTTCGTAAAATTTGGGTTTTTTTTTGGTTCTTACAATCTGTTGAAGGATTAGATGCATTGTGGTTGGGATTTCAGTGAAAATTACGAGATGGGTAGGTGGATGATAAAGAGTTTAATCATTCTCGGAAAATTCCACATTAATGGAAGTGTGAATCATGTTTTCTGGGTGCTTGATTAATGAAGTTACTTTTAATGCCTGGAAGCGTCGGGCTTGTATTATTGCGGTGCTATCTCTAGTAATTTTGTCTTGAGACCTCCTTTTGTTAAGTGTCGACAAGTTCTACCAATGGGTTTGTGTATGCCTTGTTGCACACAATCATAAGGTGGGACATTGGGGACTTCGCTTAGAGGTTTCGGTAAAATATGTTACATCTGCATAACTAATTGTGTGGTTTGTGGTTTGTGCAGCAAAGTCAAAAGGTCCGCGGACTAAAGCTTTTCTTCGAGTCCTAAAATATTCTACTGGAGGAGTTCTTGAGGTAAATTTTGCTTTGTTTTTAAAGGAATTCTTCAAGCTTTTCAATCCCCCAAGTGTTTATGGGCTGTGTAATGCTGGTTTTCACTTAGTTCTGGAGTACCAGGATGTCTTTAGTAGAATTAACGTGCATGTACTTAGTTACTCTAAAAGTAGAGAATTTAATCGACGACGGAGCTTTTTTGACTTCTCACACGCAGAAAGAGAAGAAGGAAACTCATATATTGACAAATGAATAGGCCTCTTCCTCGAATATATATATTTTTTTCATTGGTTTTTTTATGAGGTTGCACTCAATTTTATAACTTTGTTACTCTTAAGTCTGAAATTTTATTTCGCTTGCAGCCTGCAAAGTTGTACAAGCTAAAACATCTTTCAAAGGTGGAGGTTATTGCAAATGACCCCACGGGGTGTACTTTTACACTGGTAAGTCTCAACTGCTTGTGTGTTACAGAGAGACTATGTATCATTTGTGTTCTGATGATTTAACACAAGTGCTAACTGGACAATCTATGTTCCTTTCTCTTCGGCTTCTGATTGAATCTCTTGTTAGGGATTTGATAACCTTAGAAGCCAGAGTGTTGCTCCACCTCAGTGGACCATGCGCAATATTGATGACAGGTAATATTACTGGGTAAACACATGCCTAAAGGTGCCCTTTTTTTCCTTCTGGTATTACCCTTTGCCTAAATATATTTTCAATATTTGCTATAGGAACCGCCTTCTGTTATGCATTTTAAACATATGCAAAGATGTATTAGGGCGTCTTCCCAAAGTTGTCGGTATAGATGTTGTGGAGATGGCTCTTTGGGCTAAGGTAACTGATAAATTTTTATTTTTCCATTTTGGCTTCTATGAATGGTTGACTTCTGGTTCTTAACACCTGGTGATTAGTATTTCTATCTTGACGTTTGATGAAGCGAAAAAATTTAGGCTCTGCTTTATCCGATCACTTGCAGCTAGCTAATTCTCAGAAGTTACCATTTTAAATGTAATTATCTAGTAACATCTATTTATAAGGTTAATATGGAGTTTGCAGCTTAGAGTTGTTGTAGTTCTAACTTTTTTTATTTACATCTGATATAGGAAAATAAACCAACAGTGAGTACTACTCAAAGGAGTGTACAAGATGGCCCAGTTGCTGCAACAGTGACTGAAAGTGACTTGAAAGTGACTGTAGAGAAAGATCTTGTGTCTCAGGCCGAGGAAGAGGACATGGAGGCTCTTTTGGGCACGTATGTATACTTTGCTGTTTTTTGTTCTGGCAAAAAAATTACATCTATTATTGTAGATTGCGAATTTTGTAGGTGGTCTAATATGCAAAAGTAAAGTGGAGTCCCAGCAAAAAATGATTGGAGAAATTCCTTTGTAGTGGCCAGTAGGATGTGAAATGTGTAATAAAAATATGGGTCTGACATGGAAAAGCTTTAACATTCTGCAGGTTTAGGTTAGAATTAGATTGTGTAATTGCATTTTTTCTTTAGATATAGGTTATTTAGTAATACTTTATCTTTGTGTTAGAAAAGGACTGGTGATGCCTGCCTGTCACTAACTTGAGTTTTATGGACTACCGTTTGAAAATTTGTTGCAAACCCTTTGTTCTTGCCTTTTGATGTTCATCGGCCATGTTGGAATTATATATATATATATATATATTTATGTTATATATGTTTAAAAAAAGAGCTAGGAATCAATTTTCTTTTACTGATTTTTGTTGAACTGTCTCAAAAATTCTTTAACATCTTTTTCATGGCATTTTGTGCAGTTATGTTATGGGTATTGGTGAAGCAGAGGCATTCTCTGAAAGGTTGAAGAGAGAACTTCTAGCTCTGGAAGCAGCAAATGTGCATGCCATTTTAGAAAGTGAGCCTTTGATTGATGAGGTGATTCACTAGCTTCTTTTTTGTGTCTGGCAGTTCAGTAATTTTTCTTTGCCTAGAAATTATAGTATATTACGTTCTTGGATAATTTCCCAATTTTGATGTTATTAGAACATGTTACTATTACCTGGCTAGAGCTGTTACAGTCAATAAAGTCCGGTAGGATGCATGTGACTCTACAGAAGCAGAGAGGTCTAGCCAAGTTCTTCCTCTTTTTTTTTTTTTTTTTTTTTCCACATGCGTTGGAGTTACTATCGTACTTCCCTGGAATTACATATTGTCTACCATACAGCTATTGCCTATTTATTTTGTTATAGGATGTCTAGTTGTTTTGTGATCCAACTGGAAAGTTTAACTGTTTGTAGAGAAGTCAGTTACTAAGTCTGTCTGACTTATGCACCTTCTTACTACTTTTTGGGATTGCAGGTATTAACAGGGCTTGAGGCAGCTACAAATTGTGTTGATGACATGGATGAATGGTTAGGCATCTTCAATGTGAAACTCAGACACATGAGAGAAGACATTGAGTCGGTAGGAATATCTATAGATGTATTCGTTAACATTGTGTTTCTTTGGTGATCCCTGCCTGGCTGACAGTTCTGTCAACCAGGTATTGTGCTTCTATAATAGTTGTCTTTTAACTTCCCTGATTCAATAATCAGATAGAAACTCGCAATAACAAGCTGGAGATGCAATCTGTAAATAATAAAGCACTTATTGAGGAACTTGATAAGCTTGTCGAGCGCTTGCGTGTCCTTCTGAGGTATATAATTTGTCAGTTTCATTGTATACACAGAAAACTGTTAAGAATGAACAGATGGTTGGGCCCTAGTTTTTCGCTGATGACATTCATTGGTTGTAGTATGCAGCGTGTTTGACAGGAGGTTCATTTGATGAGGCTCGCATGATTCAAAATGTCGAAGCTTGTGAATGGTTAGCTAACGCTCTACGTTGTCTCGAAGTACCTCAATTGGATCCTACCTATGCAAACATTCGAGCTGTATGATTTTTCTCTCTCTCTTTATCACTCATCCCTCTTCAGTTACATTGTTTGCTTAGATAGTATCCTTATGAGCTATCTCCTGTATTGGTTGTAACTGGTACTCTCACAGGTCAAAGAAAAGCGAGCAGAACTTGAAAAATTAAAAACTACATTTGTTAGAAGAGCTTCTGAGTTCTTGCGAACTTACTTTGCTAGTTTGGTGGATTTCATGATAAGCGACAAAAGCTATTTCTCACAGGTAGTTCTTGGAGTTCCGGTGTTGATTAAAAGCTTAATATTTAAACTAAAATTTTTTAATTTTTGTTAATCACTCTGTTTACAGCGGGGGCAGTTGAAAAGGCCTGATCATGCTGATTTGCGATACAAATGCAGGACGTATGCTCGGCTTTTGCAGCATTTAAAGGTCAAATTTTAGATTAGTCGCTTACCATAGTGTGATTATAGAGGAAAAAAAAAGATTAATTGCCACACATTTGTTATGCATTTTGCTAAATCGTATACTGCTACTTTTTTTCTTGCTTTTGCTGAATTTTTCGTGTCTGCTTTTGCAGAGTCTTGATAAGAATTGCCTCGGTTCACTAAGGAAAGCATATTGTAGCTCTCTTAATCTGCTTCTTCGTCGTGAGGTCAGAAAATAATCTGCTATTCTATCATCTGGATGCTACTTATGAGTACATTAAACATAGTCCATATTAGTGATTTAATATCTTTAAAAAAAGAAATAGAAAAAATCCTGCAAACCAGCATCTCTGCTTAATGTGATGTATCTTCTTATCAACTGCCCTTCCTCTGCTATGTATATACTCCGCACCCATTCTGCATCACTTTAATTGTCTCATGGTGACATTTCGTTCTGTCACGGAGGTAACATCTAGGGAAAACAATGTACCACACCTCTATCAAAGGATGAGTCTGTTTTACCCGAGAAAAATCATTGGTAGTTAAGCTTTAAGACTGATGATATAGTTTGGCATTTACAGGCTCGTGAATTTGCAAATGAGCTCCGTGCTGGTACAAAAGCGTCAAGAAATCCAACTGTTTGGCTTGAAGCTTCCACGGCGTCGTCTCAGAATGTGAATGCCGCAGACACTTCTACAGTTTCTGAAGCTTATTCTAAAATGCTTACAATATTTATCCCTCTCCTTGTAGATGAGGTACCGTTTTATTTATACAAATATTTGTAATCTAAGGGGTATCTTTTCTTCACTTGACGATTTATTCTCTCTTGGCTTCTACCGCAGAGTTCCTTCTTTGCTCACTTTATGTGCTTCGAAGTTCCTACACTTGTACCTCCAGGAGGTGTTGGTAATGGTAGTAAGTCTCGGAACAATGATGATGATGCCAACGATGACGATTTGGGGATCATGGATATTGATGATGATGATGATGATGATGATGATGGAAAATCTGGTATGTCATTCCTTTTTTTTTTTTTTTTTTTTTTGTACTTTACTAATTTGTCTTTGATCCAAAGACTAACTTTTTATTATGTATTTCTGCCTGTTATATGAGCACGAAAAAGACTTTTCCAGGCCTAGTTTTCAATCCTTGATATCTTGAACGCTGTTTCATTTTTGTAGGTAAAAGTTCTGCAGAGCTCACTGCACTAAATGAATCTCTTCAGGATTTGCTTGATGGAATCCAGGTGATGACACAAAGATACTGGATTTACTCTGTCTTGTGATATCATTGTTGACAACAGAAAGGTTCCCATGAATATTTTCTGAGAGTTTATTGATCATTGGCTGATACGTTGTATTCAATGACTAGAGTCTTGAAGTCTCTTGCTTGGATGGCAACCCTTTAAAACCAAAGTGTTAAATGGGGTTCTTTGTCATGCATGGTTTTGTTACGTTCGTCTTAGTTATTTATCTGAGAGCTGTGTCCAATGTTTGTCAGAAATCTTAAAATTTCAAATTGCTGAGCATACAAATCTCGTTCCCGTCATATATAATAGGTTCCTCATGGACTCTGCAATACATTGGCATATCTCTTCAATTGGTTTTTGTTACTGTTGTGTATTAATATGCACTATTAGGTGGTTAGGATCTGAATTACCATGAAGTTCCTAGCTTTGACTTAACAGTTGTTCCCACTTTCTATGAATTTCAGGAAGACTTTTATGCCGTAGTAGACTGGGCTTATAAGATCGATCCTTTGCGCTGCATATCTATGCATGGGATTACTGAGCGCTATCTCTCTGGTCAGAAAGCTGATGCAGCAGGATTTGTGCGTTTGTTGCTTGGGGACCTGGAGTCGAGAATTTCTGTGCAGTTCAGCCGTGTGAGTTTTATCTTCAAACTGAGATAATACACTGCAATTTAAGCTCAGAGTTTGACCTTAACGTATGTGATTAATGAACAATGCCACAGTTTGTTGATGAAGCTTGTCACCAAATTGAAAGAAATGAGCGCAATGTGCGCCAGGTGGGCGTCTTATCCTATATCCCAAGGTAATATGGTTTCAATTCAAATGCTCAGGCTTCGACGAGGTTTTCTTATCTATGGAATCAACGTGACCCATGACTAGTCAGTTCACAAGTGGTGATGGGTTTACTGCTTGCAAAATACTGATCATTTTAGTGCAAATGAATGAAATGATATTAAATACAACTGTAAATTAGTTTTTGAGTAATTGTTAGCCTTTCTTCCTATTCAGAAAACGATTTGAAGTTATGGCACTGTTGTTTTCTCCAAGTTATTTTGCATCGTTGGCTGTTAGATTTAGTTTGTTGCAGCTTGTGATATCACGTTCCATTCCTTGCTAAGTATTTTACTACATGCTAGCCCTTTTTTTTTTTTCCCCTCATTGTTTAATTAAATCTCGTTTTTATCATATCTAGTGTCTGTAAGGTGTACATGTTAAATACTTGGTTTCATATTGTATTTGTTTTGCATAGATTTGCAACCCTTGCGACACGGATGGAGCAGTACATTCAAGGACAATCCAGGGATTTGGTTGATCAAGCATACACAAAATTTGTGAGTCCTCAAACCGCTTCTCCTTTTTATTTTTATTTTAATTTATTTTCGGGCATGATGCTAGTTTTTGGAACAAAACTATATTGAGTTAAGATGGTTGTTCTTGTTCTCATTGCAACTGGCATGCAGTACAGCAGCATTGGGGCAATTGTATCATTTTAAGTATGTAATATAAGTTGTCTTCTAAAATATCTTCTTTTACATAATTGGTGAGGGGAATGACTATTTAGAGCTTATGTACATGTTCACATGTTTAATGCCATAGCCAGTGTGTGCTGATAGAATCCCATGAATTCTAATATTGGTCGTGTGTGGGCAATTTAACTGAGGTCCCTAACGAGCCTAAAACTGGATGGAACTTTTGTTATCAATCCATTGACAATGTTTACTATCACTTTCTGGTGTTCCACTTCAACTGAAACTTTTCCTGTATGATTTGGACTTTTCTTTGACAGGTTAGCATAATGTTTGTGACTTTGGAAAAAATTTCCCAAACAGATCCCAAGTATGCTGATATTATTCTTTTAGAGAACTATGCAGCATTTCAGAATAGGTACTCTTTTCTTGTACATATGTATATATACGTGTGTGTGTGTGTTATGTTTCTCTTACTTTCATGGAACATCATATTATTATTTGGATTCCCTTGCTGAATAAGAGCAGTTGCATGCAGTTTGTATGACCTAGCAAATGTTGTGCCTACCTTAGCCAAATTCTATCATCAGGCAAGTGAAGCTTATGAACAAGCTTGCACTCGATATATCAGCACAATTATTTATAGTGTAAGTATTCAGTAATTCATTTATCCCTTTATTCTTTTTATTTCTACTGTGTTTTTATGATGATTTTTTTCTTACCCGTTTTTGTTATGTCCCTTATTTCCTTGTCTGGGATGGGGGTGAATATTCACTTTGTTCAACCAGAGAAAGAAATGCTAGTACAAGGATACCTGAGAATAACACTACAGCAAAATGTAGAACATGAAAACAAACGGGTTAACCAATGCCTTCCTAAAGATGGAAAATTTTTAATAAAGCGCTATTGAGACATTTCTATTTTACAGAGTATACATGATTGAAAAGAATCATCAGTTT
Organism: Ficus carica; assembly: GCA_009761775.1. Taxonomy (NCBI): domain Eukaryota; kingdom Viridiplantae; phylum Streptophyta; class Magnoliopsida; order Rosales; family Moraceae; genus Ficus; species Ficus carica. Next base: position 4,903,216 of record CM019745.1, on the reverse strand, counting down.
TAGTAGTTGGATGATACAAGATCAATACCACAATAAGTTATCTGTTCAACTGTAATTCTTATCTCTATTTAAATTTGAAAAAAAAAAAAAAAAAATTAATGCTCATCTCTCTGAAAGTGATGGACGCGTTAGCATTATTTGTTTATTTATTTAGTAAATTTTTCCCTTTATAATGCACTTTCAAAATTGTAGTTTGAACGTAAACATTCTCATCAAGTTGTCTATATGCAGCAATTTGAACGACTTTTCCAGTTTGCTCGGAAAATAGAGGATTTAATGTACACAATCACACCGGAAGAGGTAAGTTACATCTTCTAAGTGTTGGAACTTATATTCGACGAGATAACTTGTTTGACATTTTATTCTTCTTGTTTAAGCACTTTTTGTTCTATTGTAAGGATTGTCCGATTGTACAATTGGCTTTGAAATTTAAAGTGTTCGACTGTTGGCCAATGTCGGTGCTGTTTTATGATATTGATAAAGGAATCGCCAAGACACTTTTGCATTGTTGTCAGTGTTGTTTTTGTGGATATAATTTATTTGCAAATGATCAACTTGCTGAAATTCCTGGGTTATTCCTTCACCTATTTCAGATCCCTTTCCAGCTTGGATTGTCGAAAATGGATCTTCGCAAGATGTTGAAAGCCAGTTTAACTGGGGTAAGTTGTTGGTATTGGTATTTCTCCAAGTATCTGAAATATCTCTCAATCATATCTTATTGTAACATTTTGGTTGCTCGTGTTATAGGTTGATAAGAACATCACTCTGATGTATAAGAAGTTGCAGAAGTACATGACATCAGAGGAACTTTTGCCTTCTTTATGGGATAAATGCAAGGTAAGTTGTCCTCCATGCTTTCGAATCACGACACCGCTCTGTACAGTCTGGCCTATAGGGGGGTGATGCAGTTTGGCTTCTAATGGGCAGCAACCCTGAAATTTTTGGTTCACGTGGAGAGAACTACTTTTTTTTTTTTTGTGGTTTTTTTTGGTTTTTTTTTTTTGTGATTTTTTTTTTTCTAATCCATGGGACTCAAAGTTCCCCGGATTATTGAAAACAAATCACACGTCCGCTGAACACCAACTGAGCTAGTCTCAATTCACACGTCCATACTTTTTGTCAAGATATGAACTATGAAATGATTATAGTTTAAGTTGCCATGCAATCAGAGAACGTATTTTTTTTTTTTAATTCGTTAACACTATATTTTAACTGTTAACAGAAGGAGTTTTTGGACAAATATGAAAGTTTTGCTCAACTGGTAGCCAAGATTTACCCCACAGAGACGATCCCGTCCGTAGAGGAAATGAGAGCACTTTTGGCGTCGATGTAAAGAGGGAATTTGCTTATTGTATAATGTCGATAGCTTTTCTGAGAGCATGGATTTATTTAATATTTATTGTTCCAGTTCATTCCAAACCTTCCTTTTGATCTATAATTTGATTTATTTAGACAAATAATGGGACTAGTCAATTTGATTGTAACGCGCGTGTCATGATGTATCACCGGCAGGCACCATGTATATGTTGTTGTTTAATGTATATGACTTTTTTTTTTCCCCGCAACGTAGATGCCTTTTTTGGTCACGAGATTGAGGAGTATGGCATATAAAATGAGCAGACTTCACGAAAGAAAATTTGTGATTGACGTCACAACTGGGTTGGGTGAACCAAAAAACCCATATCACGATTGATCAATTTAACTCAATCTTAAGCTTGATCTGAGTTCGGGTTTTAATTTAGTAACCCGACATAAATCTAACACACCCAATCAAATTTTTTTTTTTATAATTTTAAATGTACTTTAACTATATATCAATTAGTTTTTATTATAGCTTATGACACATAAACTTGTATTGTTGATCATCTATTTTTGTATTTGCTTTATTATAATTTTTAAAAATTGAATTGGATTTGATCTTGTCAACTTGATATAAAAAAATATTGATAAATTTGTTATATTTTTTAGTACATTTCATTATTCAGGATCCGTTTGGAGACACATTTGGATATGGTGTTTTGGAGGTTAGATAAGGTTTGAGTTTTGAAAATGTATGTTTTGTGAAAATGTACGGTTTAGGGTGAAATAATGTAAAACTTGACATGTGTTCAAAAAATATATATATATATGAATTAGGGGTGACAATTCGTGTCACGTGTCGTGTTAGAGCCGTGCCGATTTTTTTCTTCTCCGACCCGCGACACGAACACGACACGAACCCGTCATGGGTTGACACGACACGAACCGAAATTGACCCGCGACACGAAACTGACCCGTGACACGAAATTGACCCGCGACACGAAATTGACCCGAAATTGACACGAAATTAACACGAAAAGTGACACGAAATTGACACGAAAAAAACGTGTCCAACCCGAACACGACCCGCGACACGAACACGACACGAAACCGTGACACGAACACGACCCGCCCCCTATTTTTCCTAACCCAAACCCGTGAAATTCGTGTCGTTTTCGAGTCGTGTCGTCGTGTCGCGACCCGTATTGCCACCCCTAATATGAATCTTGTTTCGTTCCTCTAGAAATTCTATGCAATTTAAAAAAAAAAACAAAAAAAAAAAACCATCTCATTTTAACTTAAAATGGTAAAGTTATAGATTTTTAAAATTTAAACTTTTTGAAAATATTTGAAAAAAATAATTAGTAAAATTTGAGAAAAATGACAAAAAAAAAATGTGTATAAAAGTATTTGAAAACATAAATCCAAGCGGACCTTAAAATTATATTATTGATTTTAACTTTTATTATATACTCGACCCGATTAATCCATTCAACCCAATCAGATTTTAATTAAGTGGATTAATTTTAAACTTTTGGTTGACAGTTAGGTTAAAACTTTTTGAATCCACCCAAAATTTTCTATTTGAGTCTCTAAAGGGTAAGTAACTAAACGATGGATATTTTTTGTAATTCTACGGACCAAGATGTTGACATTTGAATGATCATGTTGTAAATTAGGAATGCTACGACTACCGAAATTGGTAGCTCATGAGCAGAGATTTAGTAAATTAGGGTATCATTTGTGAATTTTACCTGCTTATGCATATTGGACAAAGTTAAAGGATAAACTCGTCAGCGTCACATCACATGTGGAACCAACTTGGGATTAACCTTTTATGAAAGTGTATACATAATAATCCATTTAAAGTTCTAAAAGCACACTTCTTTATTCCCCTCTAATCAAAAGCTTCAAAGAACACTTGGTCGGTACATGTACCCGCATTAAGTTCCCGGATTAAAGTTACCTGGGCTTCTTTAATTTTTATAGCCCTTTCATTTCATTTTTTTCTTAAAAAAAAAAAAAAAAAAAAAAAAAAAAACAAGCAAACAAACAATGGGGAATGTCAAGAAGATATTCTTAATCAGTTGTTTGCGAAAATGAGACATTGCTTAGCATAGGCAAATTGAAAAAGACGCACTTCCACTTTGACTGCACTTAATATGATTTGACTTCAGGCTGCAGGTGATGGAATTTCCCAGCGACACGGCGAAGACAAAGTAAACATAAGGAATTATGTCCCGAACAACAATATTAATAGACATTAATAATGTTTCACAATATCTATTAATAAAAAATGAATCTAATAATAAAGAGTCTTTTTTTTATTAATTACTATTTTTTTCTAAATTAAATAAAAGATATTTAAAATTTTCACCTTATGATAATATCGTAAATAAAATTATCATTATTTCATAAATCACTATTAATTATGACAATAACTAATGTTTCAAAACATTTTTGTTTTGTTTCGTCCCAACTGACCGAACAAAAATCAAATCGAACATCGTGATACATTCAAATTAGATGTACGTGTGTTTTTCCCATTACAATTGCAGATATTGTAAGGTCAATTATGGGACCATAACGAACTTGAGAAATATACGGCCAAGAAATGATTGCTCTTTCGTTTTTTTTTTTTAATTTTTTTTTTCTTTTCCCAATTTCGATCAACACAATAATAATTGTTTGTTTCTAATATAAGAAAAATATAGTTTTTTTTTAATTTCTCGCCCCACAGCAAGAAAGAAAAAGGCCCTCATAAAAATATTATATTTTCACACCTAATTTTAACATAAAATATAGAATTTAAATATCTCATCCTTAAATTTTTAATTAAAAAAAAACAAAAAAAACAACGTCGTAGCAGAATAATGCATGACACGTCACACTTTACACGCCTTTTTCTCCTCCACCGAAGATGGTCTAGGACTCCAGGTCTAGCTACGTCCGTTGTCGTCAAGGCGCGAGATGGAGGGTCAGTCCACATCACAGCCGTCCAATGACCTCATAATCGGACGGTGGCGAATGAGTTCTAAACTAAGATACAAAAAAAATTCCTCTATTCTTTTATATTTTCTTCATTGACTACACTCTCTTTCTTCTCCCCTTCCTCGTCCCCGGTCTTTCTCAATTCCAATTCCTCTGCGTCTTCCGAACGCGCAAATTAAAAGAAAGAAAAAAAAACCCTAGCTTTCATTCCCATTCCGATCATGGAAGACGAAGCCAGCGAGCCACGTCCACCGAGCTACGCGATCCTCAACGAAGCAGAGATACGGCAACGGCAAGAGGACGATATTTTCAGAGTCTCGGCGGCGCTTTCGGAGCCGAGAGCCGCCGCGATCGTCCTCCTCCGCTACTTCAACTGGAACCTCAGCAAGCTCTTCGACAACTGGTTCGACGACCAGGACAGAGTCCGGGCTAGAGTCGGCCTTTTTCCGGCTCCGATCGCTCAATTCCCTCCGATCATCCGATCACCTGCGGAATTTGCTTCGAGACCTGCCGCGATGTGGTCTCGGCTTCCTGTGGCCATCCGTTTTGCAGAGCGTGCTGGGGAAATTACATTGCGAAATCGGTAAACGACGACGGTCCTGGTTGCTTGCTGCTGAAGTGTCCCGCTCCGTCGTGCGCCGCCGCCGTCGGCGAGGACATGATCGGAGAATTGGCTGCGGATCATGCTGATAAGGTGAAGTACTCGAGGTACCTGTTGAGGTCCTACGTGGAAGATACTTACCGGAGGAGGAAGATCAAGTGGTGTCCTGCGCCAGGCTGTGATTATGTTGTGGATTTTTTGGATTCTGTTGGTTGTTTTTCTAAAGGTTTCGACATTTTTTGCCGTTGTTCGTATTGTTTCTGTTGGAATTGTAACGAGGAAGCTCACCGTCCCGTCGACTGCGACACGGTGGCGAAGTGGACGTTGAAGAACAAGGATGAGTCGGAGAATGTGAACTGGATACTCGTCAACACCAAGGCTTGTCCGAAGTGCAAGCGGGCCGATCGAGAAGAGCCAAGGATGCAACCACATGAAATGCGCGGCGCCCTGTAAGTACGAGTTTTGCTGGCATTGCCTCGGCGAGTGGTCGGTAAAAGTCTTCCATTCTTGTAACCAGTACTTGCAGGAGGAGGCGAAGGACGAGGCCGAGATGGAGAGGAGGAAGATTGTGAAGGCGTCGTTGTGTAAGTACACGCATTACTACGAGCGGTGGGCGGCCAATTTGAGGTCAAGGCAAAAGGCTGTGGAGGATTTGAGGATGGTGCAGGCTGAGCATTTGGACAAGCTTAGTTTCAACTATGGCCAGCAGAAGCCGTTTCTGAGGTTCATAACGGATGCCTGGCAACAGATAATTAGGTGTAGAAGAGTGTTGCAATGGACGTATGCATATGGGTACTACTTCGCCGAGGATCAGTGGGCAAAGAAGCAGTTTTTCGAGTATTTGCAAGGGGAGGCAGAGTTTAGCTTGGAGAGGCTGCATGATTGTGCGGAGAAGGAGCTGGAGAAGTATATTAATGCTGAAGGGGTCGCTTCAGGATTTCATGGATTATCGTTTGAAGCTGGCTGAACTTACTTCGGTGATCGGAAATTACTTCAAGAATTTGGTGAGAGCCTTGGAGGATGGCCTATCGGAGGTGGAGCCTCATTCTTGGCTATGTGAAGTGTGTTCTTTTGCTAATTCCTTTACCATGAGATGTAACATGTGTTTCCATTCTCCAGCAGCCAGGGAGTATAACGGAAGTCGCGGGGTTGAATGGGGTTCTCTTACAAAGGTGAGCCCTACTTGAAGAGGAATCCGGCTCAACCCCGTCATATTGGATTCTAGGAGGGGTTGTTCTGTGTAGGAGCCAGATGTACGGTAGCTAACTTTTTTTCTTCCTAAATAATTGTGAGGTTAGACCATTTAGAGGGAAAGTTTAATGCTTTGTCGCTTCTAGTTTGTCTGTCAGGTAGAGAGACGTGTTCTTGTCAAGTATTGCGTCTGGTATTTCTCTATGTACATATGTTTAGAATCAGCGCCATAAGAGAAACTAGAGAACACGATTCACTAAGGGTTTATAGCAAATGAGGTTTTGTGTTGCCAACAAAAATTTTTTTTTCCGCAATTTACTTCCTGTTCTATGATCTTTAGTCCAAGACAACGATTCGCTCACCATGGAAACTTCAGCAGCTATATAATTCTCTAAGCAATTTATATTACAAGAATGATTCCTGCTTGCCATGATATACTATCAGATCACTAACTAGGGAGGGGGAAAAAAAAACAAAAACAAAAACAAAACAAAACATTTCTTAAACAATTTCAAATTTCTGCTACAAGGTTGTGCCCCGCCATCGGACATGAGAGATGCAGCAGCGGCAGCAGCAGTAGGAACAACCCCGGTTGAAATGCCCGGTTTTGACAGATGCAGAAGCCTGAGAATCAAATACAAGAAGTCTTAAGTTTGTCCACAAATCAAATAAAATCAAACTCCTACAATTTTAGAGGAGCATCTTTAACTTGCGTATTGCTTCTCCTGATTCTTTTGCACTGCTAAAATCAAAAGGAATACAAACATGAAGATAACGGAGGACTTCAAGGACCCCAAGCCTCCCACGGCAACTCAGCCAAACACTCAGAATCTACACATATTCACATAACCCTCCCAGTAGCCCTTATCCCCTTTTATACTAATTATCCTGATCAGCTACTAACACTAGGTTCCTACCAAATTATCTCACTGCATGTTATCTTATTGATGGACTACCGAAGTTTGTATCACCCATCAAGCCTTCCTCGTTCATAGTATGGAAGTAACAGCAAATAAGTATTCACAACAAGAATGAACTATTCCGACAGATTTTGGAAACTACCAAAGCAATGCCATTCAGATGAGCATGCTTGGATCATGCAGGATTTCTGAAAATAAAAAATGCTTTATATAAGAATAGTAAACTAAAGGAAAGGAACTCTTACGGGCTAGATGTTCACAAAAAGATGATACTGCAGCAACAACTTCGGTGTAATTTCAGTGGTTGTCGGGGCAGTCACTTCAAACCAGTTGTATTCCAGGAGTTACCGGCACAGCCTCATCGGTAGCATGAAGTTTTAGCATTTTATTAACTGATGAGACAATCACGGTAATTTGAGCCCCTCTTTGGAAATGGAAGGCAAATCCCACTTTCAGAAGCTCATGATCCAACTTGTAGCCAAGTGAATAAAACAAGCGAAGCACATTCTTGCTTACTTTGCTTTCAACAGTGGGCCTGACCAGAACAGATATCTGATCAGCACCAGCACCCCTCATTGAACCTCCTACATGCCTCACAGTCCTAAAGAATTTTAACTTTGTTATGAGCTTGTCTTCTCTAATCAAAAGCAACAAACAGACGGATATGTCTGATAACAATAAATCCCAAAACTTACCATGTCGGTTCGGGCTGTTCAAGGTCGCATAGAAGTCGAACCTCTGAAGCTACAGTTCCTATAAGAAAAGAACGGCATAATCTCTTAGCAAACCAGATAGATCTCACAAAATAAATGGAAATTCATATGACAAGCAACTCTAAAATAGATCTACATCTGCATACAGACATACATAAAACAATTTTCGGTATTTTGGTACGTGTGTAAAAGCCAAAATACTTCATGGGAAGGTGTTTTAAAAGGAGGAAAAGAAAACGACCAACAAGGGAAATAATGGTCACTAACCAAGACTTGGGCCACTTTTAGGCATATCTCATGGATCCTCAAGCGTTCTCTATGAACACCACAAGACCCTGAAGAAGAATCTCAAGGGCCTCGACATGCTGCACCAGATAGAAATGGAATCATCATAATGTTAACTGATAAGCAGTCGCAATAATTGAGGAATCTAGTTTAGGCCAAACTCAGTAGTAAGTTCATGTCTTGTTTTATGAAAATGAGGCTTTGTTTTAATTATTTTTAAAAAAAAAACAAAACACCTAGCTGCTTCGGCTATTATTCTCTTTCTATCCCTTCCCTTTTTTTTCTTTTTTTTTCTTTTTCAAATCAATCAGTTAATCAAAGTTATTAAAATAAATAAATAAAAAATGAACTCAGAAGAAAAAATAAGGAAGAATTATGACTTGTAGTCCTGCAACCGCAACGAAGAAGGATTTCATGAAAAGAAATCAACGTTTTCAAGGGTTTAACTAAGCTGGAATTTTCCTTCGACTTGCAGAATTCTCGTCAAAATAAATTCTTTAAAAAAAAAATGCAAAAGTGGTTATGGTGAGTGATTCTTGATTCTGACCTGTGTCTCTATAATTCCCTGAACCACGCACTCCATTGAAATTCTGGATTCTGCTAATCTACAGACTTTCCGAGAAAGAAATGTTATTTGCGAATAGGCGGGAAATGAGAAAAATGGTGATGTGAGAGTAGATAACGGCCGGCAACGGTGGTGGGAGACAGACTGCAAATCGGCGATCCAGCAAGGCAAGGTTTGGGAAAACAAGAAGAATCTATGTTTAAGGACTTGGACTTCAGACCCAAAGTTGGGTCGGACGTGGACTTTTAAATTAAGGATCCGACCCAATGTTCTGGAGATCTACTTACCCAAGAACGATATTCAACTTTTTCAAAAAATAAATAAATAGATATTTAAAAGCAAATCTATTGGTAAGACCAGCGCGTTTGGCTTACTATTATGTACGACAATTGTACACCAGAGACCAAGAGACGACATGACGTTTATTAGGTTTTTTTTTTTTTTTTTTCCGAACCTCTAGTTGGGTCGGGAACTTTAACAAAGTATGACATGTCGTCGCAGGAAATAAAACGACAGAAAACTTTCAGCCAAGAACAACTTATCATTTTAAAACCTACATGAGAAGAAGATTTCAGAAGATTGTAAATTATAAGATCATTAATCTTCAAGACGATCTGTGTTGTTTACAAAACCAATTCCAGACAACATTTCCTTCTCTGTCTTAACGACATCGAACCTTAAAAATGACAAACGACATCTCGTTAAAGGTGACAAAACAGCATATATCTTTTGTGTGGTATCTCATGTTCACTATATATGTCGTTTCACAAATGAATGACATAAAGTTCTGCATTATGAATAACTTGGCGATTTCTGGCGAACGACAAGAACATTGTGTATTATAAAAGACAAGCCTTTGCATAAAGTTACATGTGGCATTTCTTTTATTAAAAAAACAATAAACTTGATCAATTAAATACAATGATAATAATAATTCTAACAAGGGAACGGTGAACTATAAAACGACCAACTAAATATTTAAATAAAAAAAAATAAAAAAAAAATAAAAAGAGCTCATAACTCTAAATATTGGTTAAAAAAACGATTCAAGCAATCTACCGGACCTTTAATTGCATCGGGTTGACTAAAAAGAACAAAAAAAAAAAAAAAAAAAAAGTTGATCTACAACTGCTATAACAATACTCACTACTCCGTAAGAGATTATACAGCTCTTGACTGACAACGGAAATCAGACATAGATTTTACAGTCTCTGCACTAAACATCAGTACTCTCTCTCTGCCACCGGTCTAGACGGAAACAAGCCTCAAAGAAAAGTCATCAATGACCAAAGGCATACCACACCAAGCACTTGGAATGTTACTATCATGCAAACATGGCACCACTTTTTCCATTACAAGCCGGGGTCGGAGGAAGCTCCTTCATCGAGAACATCAACCTCTCTATAAAATGGGCAGCTTTGTCAACTGATACAGTCTATATACCTGTCATGGCGATTCGAACACATCAAAACCACGCAAGGCTTGAAAACCGAAATATCTTTAGCAATGCTCAAAGCATTATGAACCTACCTCAAAGACTATAGGAACCAAAGGCCAACAAGATGATCCACGCTTGTCAAGAACGTTTCGAAAGCAAATTGAGCAGCACAGCCGAACAGAAAAGGGAGCCACCGCAACCAAGGCTGGGAGACCAACCACTGGCCAGGTCACATACACAGCAAACAAGGGCGCAACGACCTTGAAGCCCATTGCAAAGAAAGAAGATGTTATGTATCCCCTGAGGCCTGTGATGAGACCCCACCTCTTCGTGCTGAATTGCAGATATGGTCTTGGACGTGGTCAGTTACAAGCAAAAACGTTGCAAGTCCAATGTAAAATAGAACCTCGAAAACTAATGAGCTCACAATTTCTGCAATGCCATTAAAAGATTACCAGATATTAGTTTTTTTAAATTCGACAAACCTTCATCCTCGCGTATAAGCTATAAAGCATGGTCACATACTGAGCTAGTGATGAAAAACTCTGTTAACCTCTTATGTTATAATGTTTTGATTGAAAATTGAAATAATAACTCGGTATTAGTAAAGGAAATTACTAGAGACATTTGACAAACATGGTTTTGATGTCCCCACTTTCATTCTAAAAAACACGGTGAATTGATCACATAAAGTCCATTGCTCTTCCAGCCACCAAAACATCCAAATGCTATCAAACTAACAAGTGACAAAACAGATAAGCAATTACCTACGAGAGTCATCATCCCCAAGACAGCTTCGATCGCACTTGTGAAGAAAAACTGCGGTAGAATCAAGGACGATAATCAACGCGACGGGTGCCAAAACCCAGAGAAACGAGCCCTTGTCTTCATTGAAAGGTGCAGACACCAATTTCCCTTCCTCTACCGACTGGTGAGTCAACCCATAAAATGAAACTGAACCTGATTTCCCACGAAACGGCTCTACCACCTCGTTGAATCTAATTACGGGCACACCAGAATTTCTTCTCCCTAATGTTCCAACTTTGAGTTCGAACTAGAATTAGAACTACAAACAATAAATCCTTTCTTCAAGCTTGACAGTTGGGAATTCTTTTCCAACCTCTTCAAACCTGGCACCAAATTCACTGAAATTCCCGTTAATAGAACAGGAAAAACAGTAAAACACCTCTAAAATTTCTCAGTAACCAACGTAACTCAAGTGTTAAAAAAATTTTAAAAAATATAAAATGGGGAATAAATTGGGGAAATATGGAAAACGCACATTTAGGTGCAGTTCGGAACTGGAGTTTTTGGTTCCGAAGTCGAACGTCGTTTGCAGAAACCTGAGAAAATTAAGATATAAAACTAAGTAAGTTGAATTTTCCATTGGCGAGTGCGAGTAAGAAATGAGAATTTTGGGGAGATTATTTCACTTACAAATGAAACGCGAGGATAGGGAAAGCCAAATTTGGAGGCAGAAAAAGCAAGGCAAACGAGTGAAGGTCCATTGTAGTGGCTTTTGGGGGAGTTAGGGTTTTAGCAGAGACAGCAATCCCGTCGGTTCTTCTTTGATTACCTTTTTTACAGACAGCTTAACCGCTTAAACCCTTCTTCTCTTCACCATCCCCCGCCAAGAAGAAGAGAACAAGAGTCAAGGCGTATTGGGCTTTTTGCTCTGTTATGGTCCATTTATGGGCCCATTATTAAGGCCCTTCTTTCATTCGGGCATGCTCCTCCGCCCCATGTGGTGAACTTTCTCGCTGAAGGACCAATTTCGGTGGATTTTTTTTTTTTTTTTTTTTTTTGAAATTGTAGTAAATAACATTTTGATGAAATAATTGAAGTTACCAATAGGTTTTTAAAATATTTATAATGAATAACTGATTACTCAAGTAAATTAAAAATTGGTTAAGTAAATGACATTTTATAAGACGTAAATAATATCTACATTATAAATCTAACATAAACATATCATGTTATATAAATCTATTATTTACTCTAAATAATTTAAACATGCTATTTACTTTAATTATTTTATAAAAACTGTTTATTTACTTCTTTCTTCTTCTTTTTTTTTTTTTTTTAAGAAAACATAGAATATGTTAGTATGAACAAAAAGTGTCTAATACAATAACAGTTTTCTTATGTAGAAGTGAATCCTCTAGCCAAATGAGTTGATCATCAATATTAAGAGCAGATGATGTCAAAGAATGGGCAGCTTTATTAGCTTCCTGCATGACATAACATAGCTCCTAAAAATTATATATAATAAGCTAGACACATATGACAATAAAAGTCCAAACTCATTATAATAAGAAAAAAATCTCCTTAAAGTTTGAACTATTGTCAATGTACCTGACCTTGCATATGAAGATTTTAGCCAAGATCTCTAGATTGTTGTTTTCAAATGTTCTTTTGAACTTTAATCAGCCACTTTACACTAACCTACAACATCAATATACGAAAAATTAGTAATCTTTAAAAGAAAAAAAAAAAAGTGTAAATGAGCAATAATGAGCCGTAAGGCGAGGTCGATAATCCACCAGGTCTAAGCAAATCCAATGTGAGTTCTCGGCAACGCCAGCAAGAAAGTCGATTAGCTGATTTACTTGCATCAACAAATAGATCATTTATCTAATAACTTTGTTACCTAATGTTATTTATTTAATATTTTTAAATGTTGGTTATTTACTTAAAATTGCTCTTTAGTATTTATTTCTTTCTCCCTTTGATTTATTCTTTTAATGGAAGAATTGGATAACATTAATTTAAGAGATTAAAATGACAAAAATGTCTTATTTGTAAAGCACTTCTTAATTCTCTGGTAGTACACATAAAAGGTAAAATCTATCTTCTTTTTTTTTTTTTTGTTTTAATGGTAAAATCTATCTTTTTATCACATAGAAATGGATTGTTCAAATCAACTGTAGAAAAAGTGATACGACAAATAACTGACCATTATAAATAGTAGACTAATTTAAACTTTTTTTAAATATCTAATCTCTTTAGTGCATTAACATATTACACCCATAATTTATCAAAAAAGAACACATCCCCAATATTTGTTTTTTTATATATTTTTTTTTTCTTGACTTCTTCATGCGTATCAAGGCCACAAGGACTTGGAATTTTTTGTCCACCTCTATTTATTGAGAGGACAACCATAGCTTTCACTATAATATTAGAACAGAGAATTTATGATATGACATAAAACATATCTTGTTTTAATACACAATAATAAATCATCAGATTATATTATACGTATGTAATCTAAATAATCTATACATTAATATAAAAATGAGAATAAATTTTACTGTTTTCGTTCAAAACGTACATTTGATAGAAACTTTGCTTTGTAAACTTTTGAGTTTTTTGGCTGCTATGCAGCTGACACGGGGAGGAGAGGAAAGAGAGAGAGAGAGACTGGTTTTTGTAACTTTTTGGGGTTTTTTTGGCTGCTGTGCAGCTGACACACGGGAGAGAGAGAGGAGAGAGAGAGAGTGAGTAGAGTTGGGGGAGAGAGTATTGGTTTTTTTTGCTGTGCAGTGACACAGAGAGGGAGAGAGAGAGAGAGTGGTTGGGGGTAGGGATGACAATACGGGTCGTGACACGACGACACGATTCGAAAACGACACGAATTTCACGGGTTTGGGTTGGGAAAAATAGGGACGGATCAAATTCGAGTCACCCGAAATTGACACGGGAAAAAACGGGTCGTGTTCGGGTTGGACCCGTAGAACCCGAACACGATCCATTTTTTTCGTATCAATTTCAGGTCAAATGTCATGTCAAATTCGTGTCAATTTTGGGTTAAATGTCGTGTCAATTTTGTGTTAATTTGGGTCAATTTCGAGTTCAACCCGAATATGACCCGGTTCCACACTGAATTTCATGTCGCGGGTCAAATTCGGTTCGTATCGTGTCAACCTGTTACGGATTCGTGTCATGTTCGTGTTGCGATTTCGAGTCGTTTTCGTGTCACGGATCGTATTCGAGTTGGGAAAGAAAAAATTCGACACAACTCTAACACGACACGAATCCGACACGTAACACGAATTGCCACCCCTAGGGGGGGAGTTGTTGGGTTTTGGATTATTTTTTCGGCTGATACACTCCAAAGAAAAGGGGAGAGAGAGAGAGAGGTGAGTGGGATGGGGGATTATTTTTTTGGATTTTTTTTCTTTTTCCATCTTCAAATATTTTGTTGATTTTTTTCGTCTATTTTTTACTCATATATTTTTTCTTATTTAAATAATTTTTTTAAAACAAGTCCAATCATGTGTATCGTATATATTTTTAAACTAGTATGATAATACATTCTAATTTAATTACATTGGATGAAAGTTTGACAATTTCTAAGTTTACTCTATTAATAGAGTATTGTTCTACCCTACCAAAATATTTTATTTTTCTTACAAGCAAAAAAAAAAAATTATTTTATTGACAAATAATGATAAGAACAATTAAAATATTAATATCAATTTATTAAACTGCAAAGTGTTCAGTGATTGGCTCATGCTATCTTTAATAATAAAAATAAATGTGGAAGCTCAACTTTTTATGTTAACATTATTGGATTCCAATCCTTCGACAATTTCTCTATTTTTTTTAAACTTTATCTAATGAATCCTCATGTGCCACGCTAATTTTAATATATTCTAATATATATTTTATGGGAGCTGACCATACGTTACTCCCTCCTCTCTTTCACAAGGTTCAGTGTAGCTAAAAAAAAAAATTAAAAAAAAAAAAATCAGTGGCGGCTTCTTATGTGAAAATACAGTATACTCTTATTCAAAACTTTTTTTTTTTTAAATGAAAATGCTTCTAAATTTTAAATTTGAAAATTCAGATATAAATTGCTCCCCTCCACCCTCTGAGTTACACTTATTCAATACTTATTCTTCTTCGAATGACACAAATTTTTAATAAAATAAAAATATTGCAAAAACAAAATTGTTTTAACTTATGAAATATTTGACACATTTAAATGGAATTAAAACAAAAAAAAAATACTCTCTTTAGCAAACCAAATCCTAAAAAAATAAAAACAAAAAAATCTTCTTCTGGTGTACATGCCAGTACTCGTCCAAGCTGGGTTTCAACTTTCAGCCACCATTTTGTTGTCGGTCTATTTTGATGAAAGTTCAAACAAAAAATACTCTCTTTAGCAAAACAATGAAATAATTGAGACTCCCTCTTTTTCAATACTGACGGCATTCTGATAAGGCATTGACTCCAAGCAGAAACTACTATAGTACCCACTTTCTTTGTCTATTCTAATAAAAATAATAATGGTCAATATTTTTGTTACTTGTCAAATATCACTTCAGTTTTTTTTTTTTTTTTTTTGGTGAATAAATATCATTTCAGTTGATGACTTGGTAACTATAGTCCCAATTTTCAACAATGTTTGTGGAAATAATGATTATTATATAAATTAAGGGCCCGTTTGGTGCACAAGTTCAGTTTGAGTTGAGTTGAGATTTATAAGTTTGCATAATAAATTTTGTTGACTTTTTCAGAAAAGACAAAAAACATGATGAAAAAAGTACAGTTTAGTTTAAAATGAGATGGGGAACCAACGGGCCCTAAGAGTTGAAGAACAAACTCTAAAACGTTTTGAAATCCGATGACTAAAATAAGATTGAATCCATAATTTAAGAACAAATATGAGATTAATCCTAATAATAATAATAATGATAACATTAAACTGTTGACGAATTAACACTGAATAGTTTTTTATTTGTTGGTTATAAAAAAAAAAAAAAAAAAATATCGCTACACTGTCAGAGTCCAAATATTAGTATTGGAAAACAAGTGTAGCTCATGCATTTATAACAAGCGAGGAACAACACTTTTGGAAATAGACCAAAAATTTTTTTTTCCTTTAATAACATCTTATTATGCACTATTTTGTAAAAACTATTTTTAATTTGTTGGTTTTTTTAATGAACTTATTTATAAATGTCTATATTAAAAAAATATACGGTTCGTGATATGACACACAATTGATCTAGTCATAAATCGTATACAACTAAAATTTAGTTTAACAATTAAAATAACAGTTCATATCAATAATGTAAAATATGAGGTCCTATGATATAAAAAAAAAAAAAAAAACTATTACTACATGCATTATAAAAGCAATAAAGACACTTTTTGCGGTGCCTTTTGTCTTCTCTCACGAGCCACCACGTGACGGGTCCACCACCCATCACGTGGTAATCTTAAGACTCAAAGTTTTTTGTCTAATTTTTTGTATATCAAATGGTGTCTAACTGACAATATTATATGTTATATCATTTTACAAAGTTTAAAAGCTTTTGAACTGATTTTTTTATATCTTAATATCTAACTTTTTTTAATAATGTGTCGAGATATTATCAGTTAGATATTATTTAAGACGCTAAAATTAGACATAATATATCAATCCATAATTTTATTAATTTATTTATATTTTATATTTTTATTTCATTATTTGTTTTGTTTATCTATTATACGGTCTAAACTAGTAATAAGGCAAAAGATAATGTCACACTCCAATGGTCCCATATCCAAATCCAAACTTATCTTTTAAGCAGTGTTGGCGTTTTCCGAAATTGGCAAAACCTTGACAATGGTGAATGAACATATTGGAAGGGAAATTTGATAATGTTTGTTGAGTTTTAGCACACACTGATAGAAATCTCACCCACGAGAAACCCGTGCAGTTTTGGCCGGCACCGAGAACCGCGGCTTTTATACCTCGGGTCGGAGGTTTGAACGTACGGTCCGTTGACTTCTTTTGTCTTCCTTTTTGACTTTTAAAGCCGTATAATCCCACGATTTTTGACCCCATAAACCCGTTCTCCATATATATGAGCGTGGAAAGGAGCATGAAAATATGAAAATTGTAAGTTGTAATGGAGAAAAAACTATTATCCGAGAAATTAAAGATTACATGAAAATATGAAAATTCAACGTCCCAATATTGGACAACCAAAAGAAATTAGCTTCCGCTTTCTGAATATTCCGTAAGATATAAGATAGCTCCAATAGTCAACCACTTTCACAATTGACCAAAAAAAAAAAAAAAAAAAAAAAAGCAATAATAATTCCCTTAGTTTTAATGTGCATTAATTTTGCCAATTAAGTTTAATTAAAGACTTCAAGAAAATCACTATCAATTCTTGTTGATAAAAAAAAATAGAGAGAGGTGTGGACGGTTGGTTAAAGAAATTTAGGATGTTCCCACATTGGTAGGCCACCACTAAACTTGTAGCAAAGAGTTGAAAGTGACAAAAAGAAAAAAATCACATCAACGAAACAGAGTAATTGCTTTCAAATACTTATTGAGTAATTAGTTTAAGAAGTAAGTTATTATTTTTCTCCTTCCAATGAGAAAAATAGTGATGATTTTCAGAAGCCATCTAAAATGTTAGGGGTTTATTTTTTTTTCCCTTTTTTTGGCAGATACTCGTATGCGTGGTAACCTAAAGTGAGAACCTGACTTATAATTGGAATATATGCTAGAATACTTGTTGGTATAGTTCATAATTGAATTTATCTAAAATATGAGCTGTTCTACATCTTTTTAAATTTCTGATTATGGAAGTCCAGCGAAAATAATAATAATCCTAAATGCAGAATTTATGGCCTGTTTGGTGTACAAGTTCAGTTTGAATAGTAATTTTTGTTGACTTTTTCAGAAAAGATAAAAAAAATTTCAGAAAAGATAAAAAATATGATAAAAAAAATACAATTAATTTAAACCAAATTGAAGAATCAAACAGGCGTTAGAATTAAGAAAGAAGAAAAAGAGAAAAACAAAACCAAATATCTCAGAAAAGTAAAATATCCGTTGTTATAAAATTCTTAACGCGTGAACGCAGCCCCACTCGTTGAATATTTAAAAACCCATCTGCAGTTAGGTGAATGGCTGACTAGACTGCTCATTTATTTCTATTCCTTTTTGTTTTTTTTCCTACAATTTGTAATACCGAGAAATCTTAGCTCCGTCCAACTGATCAGAATACAAAAAACATACCCGAATTAAATTTCACAAATATAAACAATACACAAATGAAAACGAAAAAAAAAAAAAAAAAAGGGAAAGAAAACTATTAAAGCACACCTTTCACGACCCTTCTCAAGTTCAAAGCTTTTGGGATAATTTCCAACCCACCATTTCCTACTCACAGCCACTATGCGCTATATATACAAGCCATTAATAATTAGACACCACCAAACCTCTTCAACAAATAAAATCAAAAATCATCTCTTTCTTCATTTTACTTTTTTAGCCTTTCTCTACAACAAAACCAAGTCTCCAGACTCGGGCTCAACACCCAAAAGCCTGAGTTAAGTCTAGCAAAAATGGCCTCCGCTTCTCTTGCTTTTCCTTCTCTTCAACCACAATTCCGACCATCAAGAAAATCGTACAAGCACTCCGATCGCCGTGTGGTTTCCTTTCCAATCTATGCATCTGTCTCCGAGAAACCATCTGTACCGGTCCCACCGGCGACGGTAGAGCAGCACGAATCCCAAAAGCTTCCAATCCGAAAAATCCCCGGAAAATACGGTCTCCCATTCGTCGGTCCGGTCGCCGATCGCCTCGACTACTTCTACAACCAAGGAAGAGACGAGTTCTTCAAATCCCGCAGCCAGAAATACCAGTCAACGGTGTTCAGAGCCAACATGCCGCCGGGTCCTTTCATCGCCTCGAACCCGCGCGTGATCGTCTTACTCGACGGGAAGAGCTTCCCCGTTCTCTTCGACGTTACGAAGGTCGAGAAGAAGGACCTCTTCACCGGAACTTTCATGCCGTCCACGGACCTCACCGGCGGCTACCGAATGCTTTCCTACCTGGACCCGTCGGAGCCGCACCACGGCAAGATCAAGAGCCTGATTTTCTTCCTCCTCAAGTCTCGCCGCGACCACGTGATCCCTGAGTTCCAGTCCAGCTATACTGAGCTCTTTGAGACCTTGGAAAGCGAGCTCGCTGCTAAGGGGAAGAGCAGCTTCGGCGAAGCCAACGACCAAGCCGCCTTCAAGTTCTTGTCCCGCGCTCTGTATGGGACCAACCCCGCCGACACGAAGCTGGGACTCGACGGCCCGGGTTTGATCCAGAAATGGGTTCTTTTTCAGATCAGTCCAATCCTCGTCCTCGGACTACCCAGATTCATGGAAGAGTTGGTGATCCACTCGTTTCGGCTTCCGCCGTTTCTCGTGAATCCGATTACCAGAGGCTTTACGAGTTCTTCTACGAGTCATCGGGGCACGTGCTGGACGAGGCGGAGCGGGTGGGTATCTCGCGGGAAGAGGCGTGTCACAACTTGCTATTCGCCACGTGCTTTAATTCGTTCGGCGGGATGAAGATCCTCTTCCCCAACATGCTGAAGCTGATTGGCCGAGCCGGAGTCAAGCTCCACACGCAGTTGGCGAGGGAGATCAGAACCGCCGTCAAATCCAATGGCGGGAAGGTGACGATGGCGGCGATGGAGCAAATGCCGCTGATGAAGTCCGTCGTGTACGAGTCTCTCCGGATCGAACCGCCTGTGGCGTTGCAGTACGGGAAGGCGAAGAGGACTTCGTGATCGAGAGTCACGACGCGGCTTTCGAGGTCAAGGTAGGGGAGATGTTGTTCGGTTACCAACCATTCGCGACGAAGGACCCGAAGATCTTCGAGAGGGCCGAGGAGTTCGTTCCCGACAGGTTCGTTGGGGAAGAAGGCGAGAGGCTGTTGAAGCACGTGCTCTGGTCGAACGGTCACGAGACGGAATCCCCGACGGTGGGAAACAAACAGTGTGCAGGGAAGGATTTAGTGGTGATGTTCTCGAGACTGCTGGTGGTGGAGTTGTTCCGCCGATACGACTCGTTCGAGATCGACGTCGGCACGTCGGCGTTAGGGGCCGCCGTTACTGTGACTTCTCTCAAGAGAGCGAGCTTTTGAAGAAAAATGCTGTAGAACACCGATTCCCATAAGTTTTGAATACCAACTTACGCAATGTATAAATTGTTGTTATTTTATTAATAAATATTTAAATTATTATACGTTAATTAATTATATTTATTAATAACATATAAATATTAGATATTAAAAAATTTAGAATTAAAATTGGTATTAGTACTTGCTTTCGAATCGTGGCTGTGTCGTTTGGATATGTTGGTGAAGGGTAAAATTGGAAATCGGTAGAGATATTTGTGGAATGATTTGCTCAAAGAGTGTACAATGTTGGGGTACATTAGTGGAAGTGGCCCACTGCTGTAAGGGATTTCTTTTATAGTCTGATGGTGCGATGGTGCATCAACAGTGTATTTAGATTTAGAGGATCTGTCTTGGAAATAGTCGGCTTTGTCATCTCTGTCTTTTTCTTTTTTCTTTTTTTTTTAATAAAAAAAATCTTATAGTATCAAACAGCCTAAAACTCAGCCAATGACGAATCAGTTTGTCTTTGTTTTCAATTACATATTAATACTGCAATTTTAATAGTTCACTTACAAAATTTAAAGTACTTGATACAAAACTATTCAAATTCATACATTATATGTGAAAAAGTTATTCAAATGACTAGAATTAAAGTTCATATTGATATAGCAAATAGGTCAATTTCTATTGTAAAAATTTCCTAAAATCTTCTCGATAAAACTCCTTATTTTTCATCATTTAATGGTTGAGATTAGACTAAAATATTTGTTTTAAAAAAATTAAAATCTCCTACTTCCTTTTTTTTTTTCCCTCGGTATATGTAGATATTTCATCTATACATTACATAAGGAGGAGAATAATTTTTACTATTTTCGTCCAAATCTTACGTTTGTTTGTTTTGAGGTTTTTTTTGGCAGCCGTGCAGCTGACATACGGGGAAGGGAGAGAGGGAGAGAGAGAGAGAGAGTGTGTGTGTGTGTGGGACAGAGAGAGAGAGAGAGAGAGAGTGTGGAAACTTGTTGGGTTTTGGGTTTTTTTTTTACTGACTAACTCGGAAGAGAGGAGGATAGAGAGAGAGGTGAGTGGGATGGGGGATTTTTTATATATATATATTTTTTTCCTTTTGCTTGAGGGGAAAGGAAGGAGAGAGAGAGAGAGAGAGAGAGAGGGAAGTGTGAGAGAGGAGAGAAAAAAGAAGAAGATTTTTTTGTATAAATATTTATTTTATATAATTTTTTAAATATATAGATTATATTTTTATATAATTTCCTTCTCAAATATAACACTTAAGTGACTTCTATCTAATTTATATTGATTAAATTACTAAAATTTAATATTAATCAAAGTAAACCATATAAGAAATTTAGCAAATTAAACATACACGTGCATAGCACGTGTTTTTTTTAACTAGTATTTAATGAACACAAGTGAGACTTGTTTTATTTATTCTTTTCCACTGACTTTCTACCGACAAAAAGCTTAAAATTAATTAATTGATTCTATTGACCACGAGGGTTAACGCAGGTTCAGATGGTCATTTGATAATAAAGCCAGCGTGGTACCTTATATATTATAATGCTTGCATAAAGGAGGAAGATGTGTGGGAAATGGGACTACTGTTCTTACCACGAGCTTTCCTTCCCCACGCACGCAAATTATTATTGTTAACAATTTTAATAATAAATCTTAACCAATAGCCAAAATGGGGACAGCCAAAAAGCAAAAAATAAATAAATAAAACAAATAAAAAACGACAATAACAGTCAGGAGATTCTTCAAAGCACTACTAGTGCGATTATTTTGAGAGCCAAAAAAATAAAATACAAATAAAATTAATCTGCTAGTGTGATATGTGAATGTGTTATATCCACTTGTATTCTCCAAAATGTGGCATCGTAAAACTACAACGGTGACCCGAGTATTGGTTTGCTTTGAAGTGATGACTACCAAGCTTGAAAAAACGACAGCAAATTGAGTCTCTATCTGCTCATTCTGCTGGGCGAATATGAGAGGCCTTTGGCAAAAGGCACATCGATCGGTGTCAGCCTGTCAGTTGGTCGGCTGATTATGACCTTCTCGCACGTGGTTTGGACTACGATCCCTCGACTTTTTCTCTTCTTTAGTTTTTTTTTTTCCTTAGCTTTTTTGACGAGGGTTTTTTTTTTTTAATTATTTAGTTTTTTGCTTAGGGTGCGTTTGGACCACAGGTCCAAACCCATGGATTTTAACTTAATTTTTGTCTTTTTCCCCAAAAGTTTTTTATCTTTTCTGAAAAAGTACACATCAATCACTATTTAAACTTATCAATTTCAACTCAAACTCATACACCAAACAAACCCTTAGATTCAACTTCATTACTTGCTCACGCAAAATAAAATGAAAGAATAATGGCCTTGTATAATTTCTCTGAGAACATGTCCCGTAATGCATGTGGACCTAAGAATTGTCAGTTTCGTCTGCTGAGATTTTACACAATTGATTATTTATCTAGTTATCATTTTATGATTATTTTCTAATTTAGATGTGAATAGAATAATTAGATTTATTATGCAGTTATCTATTAGGTGTATTATTTTTCTTTTATTGTTTTTTCTTTACATGTATTTATAAGCTTAATATTGTACAATTTTAATTTGTAAATGAAAATTATTTGAATCCCAAATTTTAAATTTGTCATCCAAATTGGCATTAAAGTACACATGGCATTAGGAAGGGAGGAGGCTAAAGTTATAATCAGTTATTAGTGGAGATGACTGGATAATTACAATGAAAATGACCATTCTAAAGGGTCGTTATCGACAATTTCTATTCGAGAGAATTAACACTAAATTGAAAGTTTGGACGACAATGACGTTGTAACTTTAATAAATACAAACGTAACTAGCTGTATCAATAATTTAACTTTCTTGGTTTAGTATGAGAATTCGTCCTTGAGATCTACTTGAGAGAATACAATAGTATAGTAATTATATCCTAGGCAGGGATTAATAGAGGTTGAGTTTACTATATTACATGAAAACTGAAAAAAAAAGAATTATGTTAATGTAGTGCAGAATTGTATGGATTAAAAGTTCTCTCATATCTCCGAAAGTCTCAAAATTTTTTAAGTACCGAATATCTCTTTGATGTAAAGAACTTCTCCAAAATTTTGGTAAGTAGAAGAAAATTTCGATAAAAGTGTGTATTTCGGTTAAGTTATGATGCACGGAATTTCAAAAAAATTAGAGAAATGTATGAAACTTTCAGAAAAAAATTGTAAGTATCGAGATGGACTTTTAAATTTTTTTTTTTTAATTTTACCAATGATTTATTAGCTAGGATATTTATACACTTTTTAGATTAGCATATCCTGGTTTTAATATAATGATAAAATCGCAATCATATTCGACCATGATAAAACTTTCCATTAGTATAGGGATTTATGTTAGTTTTTTTTATTGTAAAACTTGTTTATTTACTCTTTTTTTTTTTTTTTTTCAATTTTTATCATGAATCCGAAAATATTAATGTTAAGTTTTAAATAAATATCCACACTTTTTATAATTTTTTTGTCCATGTACTTTTCACTTTTTAAATTTCTTTAAATCGGAGTACCATCCTTGAGTAAAATTTGCTCAAGGAATTTTTTTTTTATTTTAAATAAATTTTCTATTTTTCTTTTTAAAAATAGTTGAACATACCCCGGTTATTTTCTTGTGTAATTGAAAGACTAATATTGATTTAACATTAATTATTTAAATTTAAGGACCAATCCACTTATTAAAACATCAGACAAATTAATAATTTGGCGACGTCGTGAGACAAATCCAACGTCTTATACTATATTATATTTTCTTGTGAATTAAATGGAAGAAATTTGACCACATACGTCCCCGTGTTAGGTAGAAGAATTGTCCCCTTAGTTTCGAGCATATCGACAACGACATGGGTAATGCGAGATCACACTTAAATGGTTAGCAAATTGCAGACAAATGAACAATCTTCAATCACTGATTTTGTACCAATTCATGAGCATAGTAAGAAAGACCACTTATGATCAACTATTGACTTCTGTAACATCATTATGCTACGAATTTACAAAACAAGAAAAGCGTAGACAAGGAAAAATGATTTCTTGTTCACGAGGTTGAAGCATAAATGTTACTCAAAAGATTAAGAGAATGCTAAGAAACATACAGACTGATCACCTATGCCGATAACCGACTTGAATTTCTCAACGTACTATTTGATGAAGGTGAGCTCTGCTCACTTAACCACGCATCTTGGACAGAAATGGGGGAATTATCCTTCAACACTTGCTTGGAGTAAAAGCTATCACCAGCTCCTATCTGCACCATAAGAAGTTCTCTCCTCTCCAACACTGCCTTGTTAAAATTGAGAGGTCTTTCGCTTGCATTCGACGAAGAAGACGAAGAGCACACCTCGGATGAAGGTGTGCAAGTGTTCTCTTCTGAAGCTGAAGCTCCCCATGATCTGCTCCTCCTAATCTGATCCAACTCGGCTGCAACTTCTGTCATGGAAGGCCTCATGTCTCTGTGAAAAGCGAGGCATCTGAATGCCAATTCCGCAACCTTGTGAACCGAAGAAAGTGTCCAAGCATCTCTCTGTGGCTCAATTAACGGATCTATGATCTCGTCTAGACGCCCATTTCCAATTCTGTCTGTGGCTAAACCGGCCAAGTTTACTTCATTCTGGGGCCGGGAAAAGTCCACTGCTTTAAGCCCTGTTATGATCTCGACGAGAACAACTCCGAAGCTGTACACATCGCTTTTATCAGAGAGGTGAAAGTTCTGATGGTACTGAGGATCAAGGTACCCTGGAGTACCTTGTGGGGCAGTCGAAATGTGAGACGTTTCGACGATTCCAAGCCTGGAAAGACCGAAATCGGCGACTTTGGACCTGAAGTTATGATCCAAAAGAATGTTGCTGGACTTGATATCTCTGTGGTATATGGGAGGTTTAATAGCAGAGTGGAGATACGCTATGGCTTGAGCTGTTTCAGTGGCTATAGTGAGGCGAATTAGCCAGGAAAGTCCGTCACCTCTCTCTTTCTGTAAATGCTGACAAAGCGTTCCGTTCGGCATGAATTCATAGACGAGGATTTGTTCGCCATAATCAATGGAACAACCCAAGAGACGGACAAGATTCGGATGGCTTATATATGAGATGAGTTTGATCTCATTGACGACTTGCTCAATGCTGTCAGCGTCTCTGTATCTGATTCTTTTTATGGCAACCCAGTCGTCGGAGTGGAGTTTTCCTGCATAGACGGTTCCATAGGCTCCGGTGCCTAGCCTGTATCTGTCCGAGAATCCGTTTGTGGCTTTCTCCATGTCTTTGAAGGAATAGATTGGAATGTTCAAGTTGCCTGTAGCTTCCGACAGACGACGCTTTGTGAGGTGTCTCGCTTTCCATTTCGACCGCCGTCGACAGAAACAGCATATCATTAGGCCAATACTGATCACTAACGAAGCAGCAACAGCAGCGACTGAAAGAAGCGTGATCAACGATACACTCTGATGCTATTATTAATAAAGCAAAACTCTTTTGCTTTAGGTAGGGTTTAAATAGGGTTTAAAGTTTAACTCCAACTAAATTGTATTTTTTTATATTAGTTTTTGTCTTTTTTTTTTTAAATCAACAAAAATTATACATAATTTTTTAAACATTAATCACTTCTAACTTAAAATTTTTATTTCCAACTAACTTATCAAACAGAGGTTTTATGTTTTTTATTGCTGAATTCATGCATTTTTTTTTTTCCAAAATTGATTAAGAAGAAGGGTTTACCTCCAACGAACATGACGATTCTAGTCGCTCCTCGACACTTGCCGGAAATGTATCTAGCTGGACTACACTTTGAAAATACTGTTTTACAATCAACGACAAGGGAAATTTGTAAGATACTTAATTAAGCATTAAAATTCAGAACATATGCATGCAAGAAAACTTTCACGAGCCTCTTTGATCAATCAATCAGCCATTAAGACATTTATGCATATGGTAGCCAGACAAGATAACTAAAAGGTGTTGGAATCTTTCCTGTTATGAATATATTTGTCATTCGACTAATATATAGTACTTTCTATATACAGTGATGTTCCGTCGCTGATCTGATCATACACTAAAATTGAGGTTTTTCACTATCTAGGAGGATTACATTTTTTTTCCTTCTTGTTTTTTTTGGGTAGTTGACACACATTTCTTTTCCATACAAAAATTGCTATAAAATTCAATTATTAAAAAAGCAGTTTAATTGACAATGTAAAATAAAATGTGTTAGAAATTTTCAAATAATAAAAGGCTGTGTATTGACAGTACACAAGAGATAGCTAAGGTGCAAATTCTTCAAGTTTGACAACAGCTGGCTGGATTTTGTTTTACTTAATTTTAGGGGGTGTTTGTACCTTTAATCTAAACCCTATTTTTACAATTTAATTTTTATCTTTTTTCTTCAGTTTATATTCATACAGTTTTGTAATTCAAACTTTAAAAATCCATAACTTTACATAGACAAGTCTAAATAGGGTGATTTTTTTTTTAAAATTGCATAGAATTTCGAGACAAATAAAACAAGTTCCATATTGATATTTTTTTTTTCTAAACACGTTTTAATTTTTTACACTTTTTAACTCAAACAATTCCAACGTCTCGATAAATGTACAATCAATCCAAACCCAAATTTTACAATCCAAAATTTAGCACTAAATGCATGCTTAGACAAATACAACTTCGATCACGCGACACCAAGAATTGAAAAATTGACATTTCTACTGGTATTTGCACGGAAATTTCCATATTTTGAAAGTACTGATATGGAAATAAGGATGTTGTATCTTTTCCACAGAATATTCACGAAATTTCCATTGAAATTTTAGTAAATATCGATTTGTTACGAAAATATTAATTTCCGTGAAAAGTGTAATAGTTAATGACAAAATATCGTGAAAATTTTCACAAATTTTCATGAAAATATCGACAAAATATCCATAAAATATCAGTCCTATTATAATTTTTTATCTTTAAATATAATAAAATTGAATATTTCTTTAAATTATATATATATATATATGTATTTATATATATATGAATAGATAGTAGAGATTGTGAGATATATGACATGTCCAAAATTATATAAAATAAATATTCAAATATCATATCTCGGTACCGATGTTGTTTACACTAATAAGATACTGTAAATACTTTCAAATATTCTAAAAGCTATTTTAATATTAATGTTTTCTAATTACCATATATGAAACAATGAATATAATCCACCTATATTGTGTTGCATTTCGATAATTTTACTTAATTGGTAAACGTCAACTTATCATTTACTATATTACGCTCCATTCTTATCATGTAAATTTGTCATATACTTAGTATTTAATTGAGAGTTTCATTTAATTTATGTATTATTAACTATTTTAGAATTTTATAAAGTTTAATTTTAAAATTTAGTATTTTTAATGAATTTTTATATTTTACATCAATTTTCACTGATATCGATATTTCTGTTGATATTTTCGTAAAATTTAAGTACCGATATTTCCACAAATATAGATATTTTCATCCTTACGCGACACTCAATTTCATGAATTTTCAAATCTTATATTTTTGAAGCGTTTGACAAAATCGACACTCTCACCTAATATGAACAACAAGCTTCCAAGTTCCATTACTACTTATCCTTCCAAGTTCCATTCAACAAATACGGCTCCGTTTCGATCGCGTGTCGACGTTCAAATAGGAAAATTTTCTTGTTCAAAAAGAAAATTTTTTCATTTTGAGAATAAAATAGTGTTT
Organism: Ficus carica; assembly: GCA_009761775.1. NCBI lineage: Eukaryota > Viridiplantae > Streptophyta > Magnoliopsida > Rosales > Moraceae > Ficus > Ficus carica. The sequence goes on along the minus strand of CM019745.1, from coordinate 4,875,497 downwards.
GAATATGTAAAAAAAAAAAAATCAAAAGTTATTTGGTGTTGAGAATAATGCATTATGAGAAAATTTGAAAAAGATTTATTTTTTTAAATAGTACTGTACAAAATAATTTTAAAAATGAGATAATATTTTTTTTAAAATAAGAAAATGATAAAAAAAAATTAAACAAGAATATTTTTATAAAAAAAATTTAATTTCAAAAATTTGATATGTCATCTGGTACAATTTTAAAATTCTTATAAAATTGTTAGATACAGTGAAATGCTGTTCTTGGAACTCGAAATGGGGTAAAATCACTTTTTTTTTATTATATTTTATTGAAGGGTAAAATCACTGTTGTTTATTTACCAAAAAGAAAAAGAAAAACTGTTTCTTTTGCACGCCGGGACTAAAGAAAGTAGAAAAAAAAAAAAACTTACAAAGTGGAGAGGCCACTTGGGCTAAAAAATGATTAGTTTGATTTGACCCCAAAATAATGAACCGGCCCTGACAATTGCTCAATTTCAGGGTCCCACACGGTCCACTTCCGCTTCAAACCACTTTTTTGTCACTAATTCACTATTTTCTTTTTCTTGCCTTCCAAAATATTGGGATCTTAACCTGATAATTTGAAATCACATTCTCGGATACTCCTCTTGCATTTATTTATTTATTTTTTAAATTTCAAGACGCGTAAATATAATAGCCAAAGGACATCAAAAAACAAAGGAGAATAGTTTAAATCCATTTGACATTATATTATGCTTATATTAGAGTGATGGATTCACACTAAATGGTTTTTGCTTATGTTTTAATTTAATTCTACACCGGTGGCTTTGACTTTCAGATTCGCAAAAACTCAACCTTATGAATTAATGTCCATAATAATAATCCTATAGAAAAAAAAAAAAAAAAAACATGCAGCAAATCTAATGTAACTGGGGCTCACTCCTCGGGACTAGCTAGCCTATCGCCGCTAATAATCATCAGCAAAGCACACCAACAAAAAAGTCAATATCATTCCCTGAATCTTGATCTAAAAACTCGGCCTTAATTCCCGGGAAAATAATTAACCACCCTAAATTACTTAATTCAACTACTAACTAACTAACAATGAATTCAATAAAAATAACTCCGGCAACAGGAAGGAAAGAAAAAAAAAAAAACTAACCTTTCCGGCAACCGAAACCGGCCTCATATCCGTCCCCTTCAAAGCCTTCCTTGCATATACAACGATATCCATTTGGTTTACCGTTGGGCGATACAAGTGTACAATTAGCATTAACATCACACTGGCACTGTCCCTCCAGCCACCAACCCAGCTCGACAACCTCGACGGCCAGAGACACCGGGCCTTCTGACGTGTTCAGCGACTCCACCGATATAGACGACAGTAAATAATCACACTTCTTCTCCTTATCCATCAGCCTCTTCAGATCAATGAAATCGCTCTTGTTGCCCTCCGAGTAGCAGCTGATGGTGCTGCTGTTATCGGAGCTGCAGCTTAAGGACGAGAAGTGTGTCTGCACCAGAATGGACGGGATCTCGCAGCCCGGCCCGGCTTCGGTGCAGTTCTCGAGGAGAATCGCGTTCCGGTTGGTCGGGGCGTAGTTTAAGCCGAAGAGCTGGGCCACGGTTTTCAGGGGACGGTTGCATTTCCGTTCGATTTTCACGCTTATGCTGTCGGCGGTTACCGTCTCGACCGGAAACTGGCCGACCGAGGCTTTTCCGGCGGCGCTGCAGTTTAGCTTGATTCCGCAGCCGTCGGAGAATCCGAACGGGTAAGGGAAATTTTGTCTGTCGGACCCGCATGTTTTGTTGCAGAGACTATGGGATGAAGAATTATGGGCTTTGATTAAAGCGAAGTAAAAAGTTAGCAACAAGAGAACGAGGATTGGATCGCCTCTGAACATGGATTGGAGTTTGAAGAAAAGCAATTATTTTTCTGTCTTGGATTTCTTGGGGTGAAGATCGACAAGATATACCAGGAATTAGCGTGTCGTTTAAGGGAGTGATGACTTGTTTTACCATTAACGGGGTTTTCTTTTCTGGGTATGAAACGAGGTAGTCTGATTTGGAACGGAGTGGAGAAAAAATGGTTAGAGAGGATCAGGAAGTTTCTTGCTTCAAGTGTTCAACTTACCCCCAACTCTCTGCTTTCATACTGGTTGTGTATTTGACCAAATTAACGTTATTAAACTATATTTGTAAGAAAGGACAATGGCGTAAACTTTGGTTTGGAGTGATAATTTGGTTTCAACCAGAGCACACAGATAATTAATTCCCTTTGGGCTGAAAGCGATAGAATCACGACAGAAGCGTGGGTCCTACGTGTTTACATTATTTGTTATATATACCATCCGTTGGATGTTTGTGAACCTCTACAAATGTAGGGCTTTGATTTATTTATCTATTTTGTAAGAACTCAATGTTGTAATTGTAGTATACGACCAAATGTGGGAAAAGGAAAGACAAGGGGGAAAAAGAAGAAGAAGAAGACCAAACAGAGTGAAAGCAGCTGCAATAATCGAAGTCAAATCAAAGTTCAACAACAATCTGAACGCTATTATAATGGTTTTCTACGCGGTTTTCATCACGTAATGCTTGCATGAGTTTGTATACATGACCATGGCTTGATGAGATTAATCTCTCTTGAAAGCAAAAGGCCTGACAGAAAATAGCAAATACGAAAGAGAAGAATTCTATTATGTATATAGGATGTTAATTAAAAAAACTCTATTTAATTAGGTTATGAATGTGTAAGATTTTTATCAATTTTACATGCATATTTTTAATTTTTAATCTTACATATATATATATATTTTTTATTTTGATAAGATTTTATAAGATTTATTATGTAGAAATATACGTTATTTATAAAACACCCTACTTAAAAGCTCCTCGGCGAAAACGATCCCTCATTTTTTCTCCTCCCTATTAAAACAATTTTTTTCTCCGCATGAAATGTTTGAACAAGAACTTCTCTAGATTTGTCTCTTATTTTTGCCAGCATCTGATGATTTTAAGATCCGTTTGGGGTGTCATCTTGAGATGATAAAATATCATATGGATTTTAAAATCTCAACTCTGTATCAAATTTTTGTTCTCTTCTATTTTTCAAAAAACTTAAACTTTAAAAGTTCATGAATTTTTCATTTTAAATCAGAATGAGATGATTTTATGTCAAAATACTCGTAACGATTAGAGTAACAAGACAAGATCCATTTTGTATATTTTTTTCTTAACATATTTTAAATTTTTGTATTATTTTCTATATTATATTATTTTTTTAAAAATTTTTCCCTAAATATGTATTTTTAACTTAACATTCAAAACATCATCTTTAAATGTTACCTCAATCGGATCCTTAGTTAGCTGAGTCACTGAGCCTTTGTTTTGTAAAGTCAGGGAAGGGACAGCAAAGTCAACGTGTTAAATCATTTTATGATCTACAACATATATACATATATCTATTATATATCAGAGCTTCTCTTAGATAATTTTACATCGTCAGTTAGTATCGGAGTTATTCGTGGGGTAGTTGTGGAAGTGGGTCCTTCCCACCTTTCTTTTTAAAAGCGTGGGTCCTTGTTTGAACAATATAACAAATTTCCCGTGACCGTTGCTTTTAATGTGCTATGTACACTATATTCAATGAATGGTAGCATATAATAGTGACATAACGATCGTGATTTTTTGTTTTTTTGTTTTTGTTTTTAATAGATTTCTCTTGGTTTCTGTTTCAGAATTTCAATCTACACCTCTTTGTTTTGAGACCCAACTTTAAAAGTAGTATTTTTTTCAATGTGAAAACTATGAGCTTATAATAGATCGAGTAGTTTTGACATAAACTTAATACGAAAATAAATTAAGTTATAGTATTGTTTCACATATGATTGTACTAGATTTCTAAATGGATAATGAATGAGAAGCGTGTGGACATACCAATTCTTTTTTTTTTCTTTTGTTTTCTTTTTTTTAAAGACGGGTAGAATAAACAACTAGGTTCTTACACATTTGCTCAATATCGTAACTGTTTTGTTAACTTCAATTGTTAGGTACTAATTAGGTTAGACTTTTGACTAACAATTAAATATTAGATTGGACAGTAAAATCTTCTAGTCTCTGCCATAATTTAATTTTATTAGAAGTTCTAAGATACAACAGCAATTCTAAACAACAAATTAACCATGTAAATATTTTCTTCTTTTAGAAAAGGTTCCTCTACATGTTCTCTAAAATCCCTTACAAACCATGCTCAATTCGTTTTCGCTTTTCCAAAAATGATGTCATATAAAGGGTTTATATGTATTGATAATTATACACGTACACTTGAAGTTTCTGAATGTGGACGTGGAGTACTTTGTGGGGGGGGGGGGGGGGGGGGTTAATGACTAATTAATCAATTAATATGGTTATTAAAAGAAGTCTAATAATACTAAGAAGCAATAACACGTCTATCCATTTCTTTAAAAAAAAAAACATTTGAACAAACTTAGAGGATAGGAGACGCATTGACTTTTTTTTTTTCCCCTTTAACTCGAGGTAGGTGGGATTTGAACTCTGCACTTTTAAATGAAATTAAGTATAATATTACCACTAAACTATGCCTAAAATCACAAAAGACACAACGACTTGCTTTTTAATACACACGAATCCTTTTTTCCCTAAGTATAATAATTTAAACGTTGTTGCTTTATGAGCCTAGCTACATTTAAACTTAAATATTTTATTTTATTTTATTTTATTAAAGATTCTAGAGGTTCATATATTTTAATTTCATTTGTTCGTTCATTCAACATTTTTACTTCAAAGCATTACACCATGAGTGTTACAGTTCGAATCGTGATTGCAGGTATAATTTAGCGGTAATTTCACACCTAACTCTACCATGAGGTTTATAGTTTAAATCCCTCCGCCTCAAATTCAAAACAAAACAGTAGGAACCAAACAAAAGTCGTGATATTCGTGTTATCCATGCCTTGAATTGATTTAATAAATATAGTTTAGACATATGAGTTATCCATACATGACTCTTTCCTTCGTCATTATCTACTATGAAAAAAATAGAGGAAAAAAAAAAGTTATCGTGCATTATAAAATAATTTAAGTTCGTAATCGCTAATAAATATAAATGGCAAGAAAAAACATCATTAAAAATGATTTAAAAAAAAAAAAAATAACTTTGTCCTAGCAAAGACGATAGAATATACTGTATTTTACTCTTTACTTATAAAAATTTTGAATTCCCACCCACAATTAAAAATTAAAATAAGAAATTAAAATTTAAATGATTTTGATCTGGTGTGTACTATTACCATGATTTAAAGTTATCATTATTTTTCAGTCTCTTTTTGAATCATTATGAAGATAAAATAAGGGTAGTAATGCTATAACAAAATCATGATGTTAGCTTTTTTTTTTTTTAATTTTATTTTATAAATGGGTACTAGTGCTTAGACATAATTATGTCACTAATTCAAAAACAATTAGCAACCCTATACAAGCATTTTTTCTATCAAATAAAGTACAATAAAATCTCGATGAACATGCATGTTCAATAAATTAATAAACTCGCTTTAATTAATAAATTTTTTCTTTTGCAATTCAGGTAAATGGATTAATTATTAATAATCTTGCTAAATACATAAGAGAATAATATATTCTTTTAGTTTTTTTCCATCGAATAATCTCGCTGAGTATTAATTTATAGCGGTTTAATTATAACTTGCGCTGAGCAAATTGGAATATAAGCAGACTGAGATGGGAACAAAATTTCGAGGCGGCAATGTAACAAAACATACTAGTTTATAACTAGGAAAGAAAAACAAACAAAAGCCTGTTGACGTAATTGCCAGAATTCTTAATGAAATCTTAGCAGGAATTTTTTAAAAGAGAGAGACCAGATTGGTAATAGACTCACTTTGAATACAATTAATGTCCATAAATCAAATACTTGTAAGTAGATATTAGTAATAATAAAGGTAGTTAGTGGGGATATTTTCGACAGAATATGAACTTTATTTGCTGAGACATAAAAAAATAAAAATAAAATAAAAAAAATCGTAAGTAAACTGTTTGAGTATAATTAATGTCCATAAATCAAATAGTGTTAGTTGAACTGTTTGCTTTGTTTTGTTTTTTTTTTTTTTTGTTTTTTGGTTTCATGCGGAAAATCTACATAGGGATTCCATTTTTACTATTTTGGCAGTTCAAGTTTAGTGATTATTAGCCTTAAACTTTGCAACTCCAAGCTGCAGTATGGTCTATTTTCTCCTTTTTTTTTCTTTTTTTTTCCTGGCGTTTTTTGTTTTGGGTAGATAAACATTCTGTTTTCACCCGACTTTGGGTGGAGAACTAGAAGCATGCTACAAGCACAGCACAGCACTCCAAGCAATTATTAATCATCATTGTGTTTTTGAAACTTCTGCAACACACTTCCAATATTTAGATAACGCATTACTAAAGGGAATTTCTTACATTAAATAATTAAAAAAAAAAACCCCAAATAGACTGTTTATGGCATTAATCCGAGTCGTTAATTATATGCACAAGATTCTTAAACTTTATTGATTATACAAGTCCGACAAATCAGCATTAGTAAAGTTGGCTCGTGAAAGCATAAATATTCTTTTAATTTTTTTTAGCAAATTAAAAGCGTCTTTTCACCTAATACTTCAGTCCACCATCTTTTCTCTTCTTTTAGTGAAAAAAAAAAAAAAAAAGTGATACTTTCCTCAATAATCGTTATCCAGACGGATATTTATAGATGACAATAAAATAGAGATGGCTCAGCATCCGATCTAAAGTTTTTTTTTTTTTTTATAAATATAGTAAGAGTAAATAAGTTATCTTTTTCATCCATCTATTTGCTCAATAAATGCAGATATGATCCCATAATCTAGCAAATCAGTGATTTCTCTATTTTTCTCTCCGTGGTGACAGGTAACAAACAAATTCCTCTTTTCATTTGGTTGGTTGTGAAAAACATAATTGATTTTTATTTTTTTTTAAGCTCTTTTCTTACGCATTATTAATCAAGTTCATTACATTTTCTGTCCACACATTTCTAGCAATTACTCCAGTAATGCTTATATGGGCTCCAGTTAAAGTTGGGTCTCTCCACTCAGACGGTCTGGTCATGGCGGGTCACTCTTTCTCTTTTAAGCCCAAAATATACATGATCTCTTGTCTTTGTCCGACTGGAAACGAGTTTCAAAGTGAAGAATCGGCTCACGCCAAAATTGATCACTAATCTCATGTTTGCATAGTATCGCGTCCCAAGCTTTTTAAAATAATTATAAAAAAAAAAAAAGAAATAACTTTAAGTAGTTAATTTCCACAAAAAAAAAAAAAAAAAAAAAACTGCTACTTCACTAGAGAGTTCTTATAGTTCTTACACGAACCCAACCAAAAAAAAAAAAAACCAACAACAACAACAACTATATACAAAGTACAGAGTAAAGGAGGTAGCTAGTTACAGAAGTTTTTATAACTTTTTGAAGCAGTTATAGAGCAGCAAAGGCATCGTCGACCCATCTGATCTTGTGGGGAAGCGAGACCTCATCGCTATCATTATCAATATTGTTTGGTTTGGTGGGCGATCTGATGAGGTCCTGAAGAGCGATTCTCAGCTTGTTGGCTCGCTTTCGCTGCCGAATTCTGTGCAGAACCGCTTCCTTGTCAAAGGCCTGAGACGAGTGAGCCGGTTTCAGATACAAATGCCTCGTCACGGCGGTTTCAGTACTAGTACTTTCTAGTTGCTCTTGAACTCGAACTTGATCTTCATCTTCAGCCAATTTGCTGTTGTTGTTGCTGCTGCTGCTGCTGCTAGTCACTATTTGGGAAGACATATTTGTGGCTAGAATACTCTTCTTTTGAGACTCAAAATTTGTAGAAAGATATATTTTGGAAACGAACGGGTAAGGATTGAAGTTTGAAGCTTTGGAGGGGTTGGTTTGGGTTTTGGTTTGGGTTTGGGGCTATTTCTAGGAAAAGAAGAGAGAGGATTTGGCATTAAAAATAAAAAATAAAAACGTTAGAGAGAGAGAGAGAGAGAGAGAGAGAGAGAGAGAGAGTAAAGGGGAGCGGAGCACAAGGCCGGTGGTGTGAGATTCGAGGAGGGTATTGGGGAATGTGGCAATCCGGCAGGGGGACTGCTGGTTTCTTAGAGAGTCGGTTTCAGCCTTTTCTCTCGAATCTTATTCTGTGGGCTCGTTTCACGTGGTACCTTTCTGGGCTTTGCTGGTAAAGTTCGACGGCCCATTTTTGTTTGGTTGGGGTAATGGGCCTAAGTCAATGGGCCCAAAAAGTACTGAAAGCAAGAGGTAAATAGAGGAGGCTAAAATAAGTAAATAACACACTATCTTAGATCTATAAATTACAAAACTATAAATAATAGATTTACGACTGAAAGCAAGAGGCAAGTAGAGGACGCTAAAGCAAGTAAATAACACATTATCTTAGATCTATAAATTAAAAAACTAAATAATAGATAGTTAATTCATTTTATTAATAAATATTTTACTTTTACATAAATATATTATTAGAAGAGTTTTTAATGATTATTCTAATATTTACACATCTATAATTTGTTGTTATTTTAACTATATGATCTTGATTGGATGGTTATAACAAATTAAGTAGTTGATCAAAAAATTTAATGACAATTAATGAACATAAAACTTAGAAAGCCTATTAAATATGATTTAGATAAGCAACTTGTTGATAATTTACTGATACGGCTCTTTTAAGTATTTTTTTAAAATTAAAAGTAAATTGTTATAATAGTCTATGAATTTTTATTAAGGCCCGTTTGGGACGCTGTCTTCGGATGGTGTTTTACCATTTGAATTTCAAATTCCCAATTCTAAATAAAACTTTCCATCTCTTTCATTTTCAAAAAATTTAAACTTTAAAATTTATAACTTTCTCATTTCAAATCTAAATACGATGATTTATATGTCAAAATGCTAATATCGATGAGACAAATAAATCAAGATTCATTTTGCATATTTTTTTCTTAATATTTTTTAAATTTTTACATTATTTTTTATATCGCATAATTTTTTCAAGAATTTTTTCCTCAAATATATATTTCTAACTCAATTTTAAAATACTATGTTTAGATGTCCCCAAATAGACCATAAAGTTGTTGATTGGTACTCAAATATTTATTTACTTATTTATTTATTGATTGATTCCTGAATTGATTAAAAGGATACAAGTTGATGATTTCTCTTAACGGTTGTCTAAAAACTCACGATTGTCCTTTTTTTTTTTCTTTTTTTAATAAGACACGATTGTCCTATACGTTGTCACCTGACCTTTTTCAAAACTAAAAAATAAAAAATAAAAAAAATTCAAACACAACAAGCCAAGCAAACCCAGCAAAACTGCCTTCCTCCTCCGTTGCGAAACCCAAAGCCATCACCCACCGCCGCAAACCCCACAAAACCACCACCGACCAACTGCAACGAGATCGCCCCCCACCCCGACGACAGCTACCCCCGTTTCTACCGTAACCAGTGAAAATCCCCTACCTTCTCTAATGAACAAAACCTGCATTTATATATATTATACAAAGAGAGAGAAGAGAGAGGGGGGGGGGAGGGGGGGGGGTGACCATGGAGTGGGGACGGAGTTGCGCGATGGTCGGGGTTAAGGTGGTGACGATTGAAGTGGGGGCTGAGTTGAGCTCGTGGTCTTGGTTGGCGGCGGCAGCCATGGCTGCAAAGGATTTGCAGAGGGATTGTGGAGAGAGAGAAAGAAAGAGATAGAGAGAGTGACAGATCAGTTTTATTTTTTATGTCTTATGTTTTGTGCTTTTTTTTTTTTTTTTTTTTTTTTAAATTTCGATTTCAATTTTTTTATAGACTAATTTCAATTTCAAATATTATTTTACAAAATTGTCCTTCTCATCATGCCCATGTGTTAAATTGGCTGGATATCGTGAGGAAATCACATTAATCCCTTTTTCTTCCTTCAGTTTTTTCTTTTTTTATTTTTATTTTTATTTTTACGTAAAATATGATGTAGAATAATTTTAACTTTTAAGTATCCTTCAAAAACAATATTATAATATAATTTTTTTTTTTTCAGTTTCTACTTTTAAACATGTAAAATATTCATTAAAAAAACGCTAGCAAATTTTTGTGTATATATACATATAAAGAGATGAAGAAGGTGAGTTTAAAAAAAGATTTTTTTTCTCATTAATTATATAAATTCAAAATATATAATCGTAGTTTCTGAATATAAAAAAATAAATTACAAGATTTATTAATGTAATTAAACATTTATTTAGCAAAAAAATTATGTAATTAATCATTTTCAACCGTATAATTTAAAAAAAGTGCAAATTATATGTAAAATGTTTAAAAGTTAAATTACGCTCATTTCCTAGTGTTAAATAAGTAAGGGTGGTTCAACCAAAATAATAATAATAATAATAATAATAATAATAAGCAAGGGTGGAAACATCATTATATACCTACATAATTGAACACATTTTTTTTTAATGTACAGAGGGTATCTATAATATTTGTAATATAACTAATGGTCAACTAACAGTGGGTGTGTTTCTATAACTTTTAATGTATAGAGGGGTATTTCTGGTACTCTCAATGGAGGAAGTGATCGGAGTGCTCGTGATGGAGGATGTGACCGGACCTACTCATAACGGAGAAATAGATAGCTACGCGGTGGAGAATCATGGCTATGCGAAGGATAAATCAATAGTTATGCGACAGAGAAAGTGCGAGAAAGAGACAGAGAGAAATCCGGAGAGAGAGAGAGATAGAAGGGAGGGATCCCGAGAGAAAGACAGTGATGATGATTCTTGCCGAAGAACTTGTCAGAGGATGAGGAGAGAAATGTGATTCATTCAAATTAAACAATAGGGGTAAAAAATGAAAATAATAATTTATTTTAAGAAAAAAGAGAAAATATACTATTAATTAATGTTAAAAAACATATGCTATTTACTTTCTTACCATACATAAAATATGCTATTTAATGCATTTTTCCTTTAAAAAAATTAATTCTCTTCCATTTCCTAATAAATATGCATTCAGATATCAATTGAAATGCCAAAAAAAAAAAATTCTATTAAATTAAATTTAGGGTTTGACCCAATTTGCACCTTTTTTTATAAGTTTAGGGACTGTTATTAAAAAAAATATATTTTGGGGATTAAATGACATCTTTATTAAAAGTTTAGGGACTAATAGAGCTATTTACCCTTATTAGTATGAAAAGGTTAATATGTTGCTTAACCTATAATAGCAAGTTAAATAAAATATCACATCATCAAATGTAAGTAAAGAATGTACTTCTTTTTATAATTTTGTCTGATAACCATCAATGATTATAAAAAAAGAATAACCATTAAAATCACACCCATATACTATTCATTAATTTTATATTTCGTAAATATGCGATTTATTATGTATTCTCTTTTCTAGGAAATCTGAATTCATTCTCACAGAAAAAGACAATGAAGAATAGAATTTACCTCTCAAACTCTACTTTCAATTATGAAAAGAATGACATATCTTTTGTCGGTTTTTAATAGATATATATATTTTTAATCTTTCCATAATAACTTTTTAACATGGTATGATCGAATATATGTTACCAATTGTACAGAGAATTATAAGCCAAGTTTGATTCAATTTAAGAGGGTATTTTCAAGAAGCTGGACAAGTTTAAGTTGAGTTCTTTTTCTTCTTTAATTTTTTTTGTTAATCCTTTGTTGAACAATACTTAAATAATTATAAATCGAATCAATAATTGACGTTCTTTAAAAAATAAAAAAAATAAAATCATTGACGTTCTTTATTAGGAATCTTTGATTGGACCTCTAATTGTGGCTTGATATCCTCCACTGACTGCACTTTTTGTATATTTCCTCATTTATTTTCATTCTTTGTATAGCTCCACCAATTGCTTCCATTTTTTTTTTTTTTTGGTTGTAATTTTCCATGTAAAGTCATTCCTCTGGTTTGTATATATACAGATAGAACAATAGAATAATAAATAACTCTCTGCCCATTTCAAGTCCAAAAGTTTCATTCTTAAACTTCTATCAATATAGTTGGCGTTTGGTATCGGTTGAAAAATAAAATAATAGAAAAAGAAATTTCTGAAAATTAAGAGAAATTATGCACAACCAATATTAATTGAAGATTAGAACAAAAACTAAAAAAAAAAGTTTCTTCCAGCTTAGGTATTCTCCATGATGCTACAAGTCAACCGGAATGCACTTTAGCTTGTCCATTCGTCTCAACCTGATTTGGTGACATATTAATCTTCATCAGATTCATCACCTATCAGCTTTATTTTATAGTCTATAGACATGATGTTGTTGAATCTAGTACCCCATATTATTCTTATCGCCACATCCCAATCGAAAAATGTTTGATAATATTAATTAGGTTTCAATATTTCAACTACCAGTACGTTATCTTATATACGTTAGCTTATAGTACTTTATACACGTACTTGGCCTATAATTAATATTGAACTTTTTTTCCTCTTAGGAGCATATATATATATATAAATAGCTAGGTAGCTAAGCATAATATTAAAACTCGTGTCAAGTTTTGTAAAAAAGTCTGTTTGTAATTATTAAGAAGTGAATTATTAATAAGCTACTTGGTTTTCCTACTAAAAGGAACAAGTAAAACAGTTAATACTGCCCTTCCCTCGCAATTAAGGGAGGTGCTATTGAATTGAGAAGAGAGAAGAATAAGATAGAATTAGTTTTGAGGCACACATATGTACGTCAGTACGTGTGGGGTGTAATTCAAAAGTTCTAAAAAGAGAAACAAAAAAACAAAACGAAAGTGAAAAAGTGGAAATGGATGTTTGTTCATTAGGGTAATAGTTCAACAACCAACATGTGGAGTTGTCATTTCATGATCTCAAATTATGATCAAATGAGATTTTGGGAACAGTTTATATATATATATACCTTTTGGTTTATAGCCAATTTAGAGTGGTTTCGACACATGGCGATGATCTTCTTATGAGCGTCTGTATAAAGGTTTCAATTATATCTGAGGAAACACACTGATATGAACATCTATGTAATATACATATATCAACCTAATAATTTCTATGATACCATTGTTTTGGACAAAACTGTGGTAGAGACTCGTTGAGAGTCTTTACTGATATAATAATTTTTAAAATCATCGATCTTAAATCGGATGATCTATATTTGAGGGTGCACATGATGAACTGTAGGCACACTCATATTATAACAAAGTAAGTGAAAAAGAGGGAAAAAAAAAAAAAGAAGCTGAAGAAGATCGTGAACGGGAAGAGAGAGAGGGTGGAAGAGAAAGGAGAGAGAGAAGGGGGGGGGGGGGGGGGGTCGGGGGAGGGGGGCTGGGTGGTGGGGCCGGCCGGGAAGAGAGAGAGGAGAAAGAGATAGGGTGTGTGGGGTTCCCGTCGGGGGGGGGGGGGGGGGGGGGGGGGGTTGGGGTGGGCAGCGCCGGGCAGGCTGGGGAAGAGGGGCTAGCTGGGAAGAGAGAGAGGGGTGTGGGGGGTTCCCGTCGGGGGGGGGGGGGTGCCGAACGGGTTGGGGGCAAGGGGCAGGCCGGGAAGAGAGAGAGAGGAGAGAGAGAGGGGGGGGGGGGGGGGGCGCCGGCGGGTTGGGGCCAGGGGGGACCTGCCGGGGAGAGAGAGAGAAGGGGGTGGCCGGGGATGGGGTGGGGGCCGGCCGGGGTGTGGTCCCCGGCGTCGGGTGATCGCCGGTGTCGAGGGGCAGGTCGTCGGCGACGGAGAAGATAAGGGTGGAAAAATTTATATGAGGTAAGGTGTATGATAATTATGGTACATCAATAATATATCAACCGTTCGATTAAATCTAATGGTTCAAAAAAGAGCTCTACTGATAATTACTCTGAGAGAGACTCTACCACAGTCTCTCCCTATTGTTTTAAGCAAGTCAAATATACTATTATTTTTATTGTTTCCTATAAAATTTTGTTCCCATAATATAGACTTGACTCGCCGCATTCAATGTATTGGTCTATCAATAGGTATAATATGTGTTATGAATTACGACTTCTAAAAAAAAATTACGACTTCTAATAACAAAAATTAAATCCCACCTAAATGGTTGTTGAATGTCTGGCATTTTTCCCCCCTTTTAGAAGGATTAATTTTTATTTCCTTTTGGCTGTTAACGCAAAACTAGGATTTGAGATATTTCAGTAAGATGAAAAAACCGATGCATATACGTACTTTCCAATTATATCATAACCATAAACGATAGATATGAACACTAATAGAGTGATGTGGGCGAGTGTGATAAGTATTTTTTTCTCTTCTCTTTTGAGATGTGTTGATATTCGCTATTCAAAAGCATTAAGGCTTTGTTTGGAAACATATTTGGAGATGGTGTTTTAGAGGTTAAAGATGGTTTGAGTTTTGGAATATGTATTTGGTGAAAATAAATTATTTATAATCAAATAATATAAAAACTTAAAATGTGTTCAGAAAAAATTAATAATATAGATCCTATTTCGTTTCTCTCGAAATTTTATATAATTTAAAAAAAAATCATCTCATTTTGATTTAAAATGATAAAATTATAGATTTTAAAATTTATATTTTTTAAAAATATTTTAAAAAATAAATAATAAAATTAAAAAAAAGACAAAATAACTTTTGAAAACATAGTTTCTAAAAATGTAACGGAACCTTAATAAATAGCTTATCAGATTAATAGATTATACGAGGGTAGATTTACTATTTTGATAAGTTATCTTATCTCAAATTAAAATATATTTTTATCTCAATTTTATCTTTTGTTAAAAAAAAATTTATTTTTATTTTTTAAAATTTTTTTATCTTTTTTACAAAATTAATAAAAATTTTTAACTCAAACTTAAAATTTTTAACTCAAACTCATTACCAAACGGACCCTATATAAAATAGAAAAAGATCGTGATGATTTAGCTCACCTTTGTTGCGGAAGCCAAGCACTACCATCTTTTGCAAACGACATGTCTTCGGTGCCCTTTGTGCTTGTCAGTGTCATGATATCGTACCATTGATTTTGTGGAAATGTGGCAGTCAAACAGCGGGGCTTGAGTGGTCCTCAGCCTAGTACATAATAGTCCTAGACTTGAAGTGACAAAAAAGCAACCACCTATATGTAGTGATTAGACAGTTCCATTTGCAGACACTTGTCAACTGACAAATGGACTCTCCAGTGTCTGACATTTCTACGCAACTTCGCTTTTTTTGTTAGTAAACGGGTAATTAGTTGCAAGCAACGGTTCTTAACGCCCTAGGAGTGAAGAAACCCTCTATTTTTTAAAACAAATAAATAGGCAATTGGCTATTCATGATTCGGGTTAGATCTTTATTTTTCGTCTTTATTTATTTATTTATTTTTTTAAGTGATAATTTTGGAACCAAGGAATGATAAGATGAAGAAAATAGCAATTAAATCGTGGAACTTTTGTAATGAAATTCAAGATTATACAAAAAAGTAAAAATGTCCTTTTTTTTTCTCCTTTCTTTCTTTTATCTTTTTTTATGTGTTATTTTGTGATCAATGTAGTCCCCATAACCGGAAGGACGGTGGCAACCTATTTGAGTTGTCCTTTTTGCTCCCAATCTCAGTAAAGAAAAGTTTCCCTTTTGCGTAATTTACACATACACATACAAGAAATAAATCGAAGAAACAATTGTTTTGTTCCCATCCTCAATTGCCATCTTCGACTTCTTACTTTTCTCATGACATGAAATGCATATTTGTAATTTCATGAACATGCATCTCCGGAATATGTGAACAACTTCAATAACAAGACTTAGGTGGCTGGCTCCAATTCACGTTTGGAGCATTTTCACTCAATAAGGCCAAGAGTCTGAAGTTGTTTTCGAACTCCTCTTTTTTTTTTTTTTCGTCTTTCTTGAAGAGAAGATTTTCCTTTCGCTTTCTCTCTTCTAAAATTTTGATGATTTTGGAGGCAATCAGATTCTGGTTCAAATCCAATCTTAGAGGTGGTTAGATAACAAATTGAAAGGCTGAGTCTCAACACCCTAATATTTAGGGTACAGTGGCTGCGACGTTAAAGGCCCTAGTTAATGACCTCCATACAGTTGCCGTTTAAATTCCACAAGCTAGAAATTGTGATCCAAAATAGTTTGTTGTAACTTGTTCGTCAACTTCTTAGCACACCTTGAACATTTCCGGTCCGTTGTCATTTCTACTCATTGATCAGATAAAAGGGGGGTGACATTGATCGACATTTTGTTTTCACCATATACGTACATTCTAAAATCATAAATAAAAAAAATAAAAAAAAGGAGTGAAATTAATGGAGTTTTTTACAGTTTAACTGTACAGTTTGTGACCCATGTGATCAGCAGAGGTTGTGGTAAAATAATAATTAGTTTCCCTTAAGAGCTAACTGTCCTTCCAAAATGAAAAAAAGTAACCATTATTTCTAGCTACAAACTGGGCACATGTCCTTTTCACATTTTACTAAAGGTGATTCACCTACCTAGCTATATGTATAGCTTTTATAATAAGAAGATAATTTCTTATGCCAACTTTTAAAAAGGACTAGATGGTCCAATAACGGTAATTAATGTCAAGCGTATCATATCAATGTTATCAACTCTTCTCCGTTTCAATAAAGATTTATCAGATCTGACTCACTAAACTGTACAACCTCGCACACAAACACGCTGAGAAATTATTTAGTGGACCATGTGCAACATATCATTATGCTTATGCTTAGATGATATATATACTCATTTAATAAACACAACCACAAATTATAAAAGTTTATAAGGTATAGATGTAAAGGAACAATATATTGCACCTTTTATCAAAAGAGTATTGGTTTTCATGTCTATAATTAGCTTTTTCTTAAGTGCCTTTGTATATATGCATTAAATTGGCACCACTTTTTTTTTTTTTTTTTTCCTAAAGAGAAAAGAGAGAAAAGAGTGCAATGACATCCCATCTTCACTCCTTGCCTAGTCATGAAACTCAAAGTGATAAATTTATCATCGCTTTATTTATTTATTTTTATTTTTATTTATTTTTTGAAAAAAAGCTAGATCATAGGCTTAAAAAGTAAATTTAAACAATAAATTCAAATTTTTGTGAGTAAAAACTGTTTAAAATTTTCAAATAGCGTCTAAAAATAATCACAAAATGGTGATCCAAATACTATTTTGGCTATGTCCATTCTAGCTAAAATACATAGGAAAATACTGCTTGGTAAATATAGCATATTATCTTTTATTTTTATATTATTAGTTTTAATTGTGCCAAATAATCGTAGTCTAGTTACTAATTTCAACTTGAGATATGAGATTCAAAATTTGCATGTTTTGATAAATTAGGTATTAAATCAACGTTAAATTACGTATGAAATCATATAGTATATTATTGGAATAAAGGAACTCATGCTTTTCCTTGCATATTATTTCCACATGTAATTAATAAAATAAAGACGACAGTTGAATGAGTAACTTGTCGTTCTCTCTTGCTCAAAGCTTATCATTTATTAATTATTATAAATTATTGAAAGAGAAGTACACTCTCAAGATTGATTTGCTAATTTTTTTTTTGATAAAACACACAAACAAGAAGACCGACAGATCGACTATAATGACTTTCAGGAGGAGCATTATTTCGATAATGTAGTCCTCTAGACTATATCCTCGCAAACTTAACAGAACCAACAACCTTGAATCTCTATGTAACCATTCACGAACCCAAAACCCATTGCACAAAATAGCAATGAAACCACCAACCCGTGAATCAAAACAGCCACGTCCAATTAAAAAAACACAAACCATAAATAGTTTCCGTCGGACTCGGATTCCAATATTTACCTAAAATATCCATCCAATCATCTCCATGCATGGACAAGTCTCTCAATTCCCTACTTACACGTGTCAGCATCTGACGGCCCCTATCTTCTCGACCGTCCCATGCCCTTCCCATTTATATAAATACATAGAAACACCCTGTCTTTCTTCCCCCGCTCCTTAATTAAAACATCCTTCTTTTAACCACATTGTAAGATCATTCTCCATTTCTATATTCTACACCAATAATATTTGCCGTATCTGTTGAAATATTCCTTTAATCCAAGAAAAAGAAAAAATAATAAAAAAAAAAAATTATGAGAGACGAGAGAGAATTAGGAGGAGGAGAAGGCAGCGGAGGAGGAGGATCTAACAGTACTATGATGTTGGCGGAGACGAACAGCATACCGAGGCCGAAATTCGGCAACATGTTGCAGTTTTCTGACCCGAACATCTCCTCCAACAATATGGTTCCGTACGACCCGGACGACTTCCCGACGCGAAACAGCAGCGCCTCAATGCAAGCTTCTCCGATGAGCTACGACCACAGCCGTATGAGCTGCGAGGGCTCTCCCATGTTGATGTCTCCTTGGAACCAAACCTCTCCTTATTCCAAGTCCCCTTGGTCCCAACAATTTGACGACACTATTTTGCCTCCCAACAGCCTCATCGGTTCCCTCGTCCGTGAAGAGGGACACATCTATTCCCTCGCCGCCGCCGGAGAATTGCTCTACACCGGCTCCGACAGCAAGAACATCCGTGTCTGGAAGAATCTCAAGGAGTTCAGCGGATTCAAATCCAACAGCGGCTTGGTTAAAGCCATAATCATCTCCGGTCAGAAGATCTACACCGGTCACCAGGACGGCAAAATCCGCGTTTGGAAGGTTAACCCGAAGAACCCTAGCGTCCACAAACGCTCCGGGACTTTACCCACCCTAATGGACATCTTCAAATGCTCCGTCAAACCAAGCAACTACGTCGAAGTACGCCGCCGCCGTACGGCTCTCTGGATCAGGCACTCCGACGCCGTTTCGTGCCTGAGCCTGAGCGACGACAAGACGCTCTTGTATTCCGCTTCATGGGACAGGACAATCAAGGTGTGGCGGATAGAGAATTCCAAGTGCGTCGAGTCGATCAACGCCCACGACGATGCCGTCAACTCAGTCGTCGCCACAGTCGAGGGGCTGTTGTTCACCGGCGCGGCGGACGGCACAGTCAAGGTGTGGAAGAGGGAGCAGCAAGGGAAGGCCACGAAGCACGCGTTCGTCCAGAAGCTTCTAGAACAAGAAAGCGCCGTGACGGCGCTGGTCGTTAACCCGTCCGGTTCGATAGTGTACTGTGGGTCCTCCGACGGGCTGGTCAACTTTTGGGAGAGAGAGAAGCAGTTCTCCCACGGTGGGGTCCTCAAGGGACACAAGCTGGCGGTGCTGTGCCTCGCGGCCGCAGGGAGTGTGGTGTTCAGCGGATCAGCGGATAAAACCATTTGCGTGTGGCGGAGGGACGGCGTGATCCACACGTGCCTGTCGGTGCTAACGGGGCACACGGGCCCAGTCAAGTGCCTGGCCGTGGAGGAGGATCGTGAGCCGTTGGATCGAGATCGGAGGTGGGTCGTTTACAGCGGGAGCCTCGATAAGTCCGTCAAGGTCTGGAGCGTCTCGGAGTCCTCGCCGGATTTTAATCCGTCGGTCCTGATGCAGCAACAGCTCTATGGGGATGTTGACTCTTTGCCATCCGATGGGAGCTTGTCGTCTGCGGGACGTGCCAGCAAGAACAGGAGGTCCTGACTGACCCCCCCAACGACCTTTGACCATGATTCTGTGCCGTTCCACGTGTCATATGATCATTTGATGCGAATTTCTAGTTCTAACACGTATGATTGGCGCCTTTTGATGGTTTGCCTACCACGTTGGGAGAAACTTTTTTTTTTTTTTTTTGGACTTTGTTAAGATTGGTGATTTGGTGTGGAATAGAATGAGAAGGAAGATCGACTAAAGTAAGTGGGGATCTGGAACAATCAGAAAAAGAAAATGTAAAACGAATCAAATAAATATGAAATCTCCACTCCTTTTCCATTAGTGATTTAAATTTCTAATTAAAGCTGGTAGTTGGAACGGCCGTTAGTTTAGTTGGTTTAAATATTAAATGGAGTCATTCCAGTTGTTTTAAGTCGGAAAAAAAAAAAGATGTGAGAGCACGTCTAAATTGAAAGCCTGGGACTCGAATGTTTATAGCAATTGTTTTTTACGTACAAAATTGGTTTCTTGACTATTTTTTTGTTGTTTAAGTCGTGTACGTAAGATACAATTGCTGTGTTTTCTATAATCATTGGAGTGCAGAAGATTAAAGGAAGAAATAATTTTATCTCTGCCCTTTTCTTTTCTGGTAATCCAAAATTCTTTCTTGAAAAACTAGACAGAATTGGGAAAATATCGAGGCAGCTTTTTACCACTATCTTTCTTAGAAATTTTGCACCCCTCCAATCACCATTCACAAATTTAGTTGTATGTATAATTCAATAATAATTTCATATTTGATACTATTACAAAGTCTAGAATTCGAATCGTTTGCCTCAAAATTTAAAAAAGAGAAAATCAAGATTCACAAATGAATCCTTGCTATCCTCGAGTTTTTTCTATGCAGGAGTATTTGTCGTATATACAGTTATTGAAGTCCTAAGAAGAATCGCTAATTATTCTTTTTCTTTTCCTCCTCTTTTTTCTTTCTTTCCCCGTTTCTAATAGATGGAGAATAACTTATCAAAAATGAATAAACAAAAATAAAACGTAATTGGAGAGTAATATACAAACAAGGCAATGATGGAAATCTTCCCTGTAAAGTTAATTATCAGTTATGATACATGGCGTAAAATTTCTTAAAAAACGAATTTAAGAACGGGAAACAATGTAGGAGTCATATTTGTTGGCTAAATCATAATTTCTTCTAAAGGACACTTTCAAAAATACAAACACTCGGGACAAAAACAACTACACATCCACTCTTCAAAGTGTGAACTGTGAACTGAAATTCCGTTGACAATCACTTTGGAAGAACAATTTTCACTTGGTATATTCTTCACGCCACCCCTAAATGCAATTTCAATGCGAGAGCCTACGAGAATGGCAGATCCTTAATTCGGGTTGAGCGCGTGAGCTCAGGCCTTGCAAGTGCCCACTTCTACTGCCCACTGTGTTCGGGTCTGAGCCGAGAGGAACTAGATCTCCTCCTTCTAGCACTCTCAGTACCTGCACCAAAGGGAAACACTTTCAGTTCAGATGAACTCGTTGGAAAATAAGAAGGTTTTTATCATATGATGTTTTGGTTGCTAAGTGTATTAACTCCTTATGAAGATGGTAATAGATATGAGTAGCTAATTAACCTTTGACATTAGAGGTCTAGATTCAGGGTCTCGACGCAGACACAAGGAAGCGGCACGACTCATTGCATCAAGCTGACAAAGGAAGTCAGGGGATTGCTCAAAAGCCAAGCTTGGATCCAGTAACTGATAATAACTTGGCATTATGTTGTTTGATTCAAGTGCAGCTAATGGGTTGAACCAATCAGCCAAAAAATTCCTATCACTAGCATGTTGCAACTCGGTGATCCTTTGACCTGTCATCAGCTCCAATAAGACCAATCCAAACGCGTATACATCAACTTTATGTGTAATTTGTCCACCGTCCACATACTCTGGTGCGAGATACCTGCGAATTGAAGCCTGATCAGATAGATAATTTTTTCTGGTTCAATCTTTTTTTTTTTTTTTTTTTTTTTTTTTTTCAAGTAATCAAGTTGAATTAATTATTTTCCTAATATGCTGATAATTTGAGAGACTAGTAGCAAATGTCTTAAAAAAGGATTGGAAAAAAAAAAAGAAAAAAAAAATTACCCGGCGGATCCAAAGACTTGAACCTCATTGCTGACATCCCATTCAGAGTGCCATCTAGCAAGCCCAAAATCTGCAACCTATACAAATATATAACAATAATCGAATTAGACCAACATACAACACATGATAATTATCTTTCACTCGTTTTAAGATTAAATTTCTCACGAAGATGATGAAATAGCGAATAATTATATGAAGAAATAACTTAACGAGTAGTTTCAAGTACCATAGGTTCAAAATCATGGGTTAGGAGAATATTGTTGGGTCGTAGATCTCTGTGGACTATACAACCAACTCGACAATCTTCGTGAAGATATCGTAAGCCACGAGCTGTGCCTGTTGCTATCTTAAACCTTGCGTGCCATCCCAGAGGGCTTATGTTTCCTGCCATTTACAAAAAGTACACCAAAGAATTATAAGATGATAAAATTAAAGCCAAGTATGACAAGTGAAAACGCTTTGCCAAGTTCATGGAAGAGCAAGGAGTAACAACATACTCTTTTCAGCTTTGAGCATGCCATGTAAGTGAAAGTCCAAGGAGCTATTGCATATGTATTCATAAACCAACATCCTCACGTTCCCCTCGATACAGTAGCCAATTAGCAACACAACATTCCTGTGTTGTGCACAGCTCAAAACCCGAACTTCACGTGAGAAGTCAGCGTCGGCTTGAGAACCCCAGAACTTCAACTGCTTCACTGCGACAACCTGGCTGTCTCTCAATACTCCCCTGTGAACAACACCAAAACCACTGTCTGCTAGAAAGTTCATGTCCGAGAACCCGTCTGTAGCCTCATTTAGCTCTTTATATGAGAATTGTTTTGGCGGCTTTCCAAACATTGGTGTTTTGTGCTGACATAGAGAGCATAAAGGAGGAGGTATCGAGGAAGTTCTTCCCAGTGAGACGGCATCCCTAATGCTTGAATTAGCAATGTAGTCCTTGTAATAAGTCGGGTTGAGGCCAGCTCTACCCTTGCACATATCTTGATCAAACATAGGTTTCGAAGTGGAAGATCTAGTTTTGTGAGGATTTTTATGATTTTTAGGTATGGGAGGGTTTCCATCAACAATGTGGTTTTCTGGAATCCAGAAGACACTCTGATTACTACTAGTCGTAGATGTTCTCGGGATTCTAGACAGAGTTATAAGCCTCTCTTGGTTTGAGTCAATTGGCGTTAATGATTCTTCCAAATCATTTTGCTCATCAATTAGCCTATATTTTCCTTTCTGCGGTCCTTCAAAAAGCGGATTCTGTTCATAGACAAGGAAAACTGAAGTAGCACTGTTGAAACTCGATAACGAGTCTTCCTTTGATATTCTTCTGTAGGAGGTACTTGGTTCTTCAGGGCTGCTCACCGGAGTGGAATGCTTCATCTTATAGCCTTTAAACTTTCCAAAGTCCATAATTGGTGAAGAAGCCGCAGAAAAGAATGGGGTTTCTAGTCCATCGGAGGATGCTAAATTGAGCCTCAGGACTTTTGGTTGAGAACCATTCATCACTACAATGTTGCAGCGGAGTTCCTCTACACAACGCTTCAGCTCTTGCTTCAATTTTCTGTTTTAGCACAACATGAGTGGTGATTAACTACTTTTACATTTGTTTCTGAAAACAAAGAAAGAAACAAAAATTCAAGCTTCACAACCTAGTGAAAACTTTTTTTTTAAAATTTAATTATTATTAACTTTGAATGAATTTCTTTTACAGAAGTAGATGTATGAAGTAGTAAAAAATAACAGACCAACCAAGTACCACATGATCCAAAACCAATTGAAATAAGCATAGTGTTGTGAGAATGCACTGTCTTTTATTTATTTATTTATTATTATTTTTTAAGTCCTCCCTGTATTAGAGTACAAATAAGGATAATACTTATTATAGGCTGTCCTTTTTATAGAAATCCCAAAATCTGGGCCACAAAGAAACATCAAAACAGAATTTTGGGGACAGACCAGAAAATAACAGGGCAGTAACACCAAGCATTATAGTCTGTCTGTGAACCGAACAGTGTGAATCCTATTATGTTGGAAATCAGGACCTAACGTCCCATTGTTAATTATGCTGGAAACTAGAACCAAATGATCTGTAATAAAGTACTTTGCCACCCAACTAAACACTTCTAAAAATTATGCCACTAACTGGTCTTTTTTTTTTTTTTTTTTTTTTCCCGATAGATCAGGTTCAGAAGCGTACTCCAGATACAGATAATTAGGCTTTATTTTGCATGTGGCTGAGACCCATTGATGGGGGGGACCAATCTGTTTGCTTCTTATAATCATCTTGCATTTGCAACGACATGTTTCTTTTGTGTTGGCAAAAGTTTAGATGAATTTCCTAGAAGTCAAGAACAATAAGGACGGTATCCGGTGGCCTAAGAAGATTTTTTTTTTTTTTTTTTTTTTTTTCTGGGTAAATGGCCTAAGAAGATCTATAACAGCCAGAATGACCATTTACCAATTTAATCAAATTAATAGCTCAGAAATTAGAACTAATACTTTTTAATATTAAATTACTTGTCCAGTATGACCCAGTTGGCTCCATTGCCCTTTGCTTCAGCCGCCACCACACCCGCTGGTGAACCTAACACCACCTTAATCCTCACAGTAACCTGCATTAAATCATGAATCAATAATTGAATACCTTTTGACCAATCATTACTCATTTCTCACATATTTAAAGGACATGAAAATTCCAAAAGCGCAGCTTGTAGCCTTGTGTTTTTTCATACTCATAGAATTAATTTTTTTTAAAGAATTTTAAGCCCAAAAAAAAAAAAAAAAAAAAAAAAAAAAAGCAGAGATAATCTAAGGGTGAACACTAACTAACAGACAAACTCAACATTTGGTCTAGAAGTATTCTACTAGATATTCTTTATAGTGCATTTACGCCACAGCAGTAATTGAAGTAAGGTTTCGAGAATCAAAGTCTAACCGATTTTTGCAGTGGAAAGTGCAAAAAGATACAAACGATTTTAATGTGAAACAAGGTACAAGATGGCTGATACCATATTCGCAATCGAGACCAGTAACTCCAGTCAGATGCCAACAAGCATTTAATAATATCCTTGTACAGTTTCTGACCGTGCTTCTGGGTTTACCCATTAAATTATATAAACATCTCTCTTTTATTTTTAACATATTATCATTTTTTTACTTGAAATTTTATTTTAACACTATTTGTTTTTCTTATCTGCATTTGCCCTCGGAAAAATGCAGAATCTTTCAAACTCTGACCTCCCAATGATGAATTTGCCAGAGACATAATCATAATCTTTTTTTTTTAAAATCTTTTCTTGATTATTTAAAAAAAAGAATTAAAATATACATTATTAGGAAATGATACCAAGCATAAACAATTGTCAACTTTAACTGCTTAAAAAAAAAAGAGTAAGAAATAAACAAATAAAGAAATAAACAAAGCACATGGTTGTGTCTATATTGTGTAGGCAAGCAGCAGATGACGTGTCATTAAACTAAGGGAGCAAAAAGTGGAAATTGACCAAAGGTTCCATGAAAAAAAAAGGCGGTGTCAGTGGTGTTTTGGTAAATTTAAGGATTAAATTCACCTCAATTTGGTTGTGAAACTGAACCACCATCTGCGAACACGACTCCGAGATCTCACATATCCGATCCGGCAGCTCCTCCTGCTGCAGGTTGCTCCCGCAATCGCCTCCCAATATCGGAAACCTCCAGAATCTCCTACCTTGAAATTTTTTTTTTCGAAATTAAGCAAAATTTTATTCAAAACAGAAACTCAAAATCAAACTAGAAAATTCTTTTACCAGATTTGTCGCCGGACAAGACAGCGAGCAAAGTGATGCAATCGCCGGGGTGAACGACGTGGTTCAGAGCCCAGGCTAATGCGCTCTTCGAGATCAACTTCTCGGCTTTCACGGCGACTATCACTTTATCCGCCATGGCGTCGGTGGCGCGTCGCTTCACGCTCCTCTCTATTGCATCGCGAAACATAAGCGCCTTAGCCTCCTCCGGCAAGGAATATATAGTCTTTAATTATTGTAACACGACTTTTTCAGTTATGCCTCTGTATTAAAGCCGACTGGTTTCTGAACGTTAATATGGGTGTTTGAAACCATGGTTAGTTGACTTTACTCCGGTTAAGTACACCTTTGTCTTTTTTGCAAATTAATTCTTGTTTTCTTTTTTGAAATCCTTTTATTATTCGAGAATCAAATTTCAAACGCGAAGCGAGGGATTAAAAAGGTGAGGGGTTTGCTTGAGAAGGACGAAAACGCGAGGTTAAAAGAATATTGGCCATGAAAAAAAGTAGAACTTGAATTTGTTGCTTTGTGAATGTTCAATAATTGATTTAATAATTAAGGATTCGATTTGGAGATTAATTATAATGGAATTATTATTATTATTATTATTATTATTTTTGCGGAATAAGGCATGACAGCGAAGTGATTTCATCGTTTGTATAGGAAAAGAAAATTTATAAATGGCTTCGATCAAGATGACGTGAACCACGTTGAGCCAGTAAACATACCACCTACGCCAAACCTCCACACTTCCATGCTTCTTCTTGAGAAGAGTCTTTATCTGCCAACCAATATTTTTCTTTTCCTCATTTCAACCTAAAAGGACGGGTTTTAAAACACTACCAAAAAAAAAAAAAACACTATTTCCCTCCTCCTCCCTTATAAATATATCAAATATGAAGTTATCGATAAGAGAGGTAAAGAGGACTTTGAATCACAATTTTGATTTTTCTTGGATAATTAAGAAAATTGCACAAAGTTTTTACTCGTGTCAAGTTCCTATATATTGTAATATTTCAGTAAAAAAAAAAAAATGTTCTTACATAATTTAGTTGACTAAATGGGCAGCGGGATTACTTCTCCCATTAATAATGGACTAATAATTTAACCAATAGAATGTTGGCTAGCTTTTGTTGTCCAAAATCCCATTATTACATTCCCCCAAAAAAAAAAAAAAAAAAAAAAACCATATTAGAAAACCATAGTTCATTCAGTTGTTCTTTTCTCTTTCGTTTGTTTTTCATTTTTGCCATTCAGTTTTTTATTATTATTATTTTTTAACTTCTGCCCGTTTGCAATAAACATTCATGCCACTAAGAACAAGGTCTTTTATTCCAAAAAAGGAAAAAAAAATGAAAGGAAGGAAGGAAGAAAAGAAAAAGAACAGTTGCGCCCTTTTGGGCGCTTCGGAAAATTTTTTTTCCCTGAATTTTTGGCGTTTTGGTTAGCTCTCTCTCTCTCTCTCTCTCTCTATATATATATATATATATATATATATTATTTTTTACTAGCCTGAGACAAATTTGGAAGCATCACTGACTACACCCCAACAACTGCCCTACTTCTTGAATGTTTATTTGTCTATATAGTCATTCAATAATTTTTCAAGCTGTCGTATAAATTTAGAACAAATGAACAAATTCATATTAAAAAAATAAATAAAGGCAGTACTTGTTAAACAGCAAATTGATTATTAGCATGACTAAGAGATTTTTATTCCACTTTTTAAACGTCTTAACTCCTTGGTTCAAAACCAATATGAAGTTCAAAATTCAAATAAAAGTTTAAAGTAAAAGATAACTTGTCTACTTTTCTTCTGCACAAAACAGTGTTCATAACTAGCTTTTAAAAAAAAAAAAAAAAAAAAAAAAAAACGGACATTTTATAAGAAATATGAAAGGCATTACTGTTGTTTATAAAAAATGAAAGGCATTATTGTTGAATTGAAAGTACCGCATTTTTTTTAAAATAGAAATAAAGAGGAATAATTGTAGCCTCCACTCAAATTTATTATAAAAAGAAAAAAAAAACAAAAATGAATGAAAATTCTAATTCAATCTCAATGAAAATCAAACAAAAATAAATTAAAAATGAAAAGAAACAATCATTCATAAATTTTATGACAAATGAATCCAAACTAAAATTGATTTCATCAATACATCTTAAAACCCTACTATTGTGAACACGAAGTTTATAGACATTGCATTCATTTTTATATTAACTCACAAAAAAATCATGTTGTTTTCAGCTAAATAAACAAATGGTTTACCTTGCCAATTACATTAGCCATTACATTAGCCAATTACATTAGCCATTATATGTGCTATTTTGTTTCCTCTCACTTGGAATTGTATTCGTTGACACCCTTCTCCACATATACATTAATTGGTCTCTCTCTCTCTCTGATTGTGAAAAGGCAAACGGCTAATTTGTTAACTATTAATCAAGTAAATCTGATTCTTTTGGTAGGTGATAATATTATTGGTATTAAGCCAGCCGGCCGCCATATATCCTAAAACTGAAATTGAGAACAATTGATTGGCATATTATATATATATATATATATATATATCAACGCCATACATTGAAATATTAAAGGAAATCAATCCGTATAAAACTAAATAAAATCCTTAATTAATTATCACCATCGATAAGACTAATTAGCAGGCAAATATGTAGGCAAGTAACATGTTACTCGTCTCTTCAATGTACAATACAAATTACAAAATAAAACTGATTTAGGGGCAATTTCTAGGACAGGGTAATGTACCCTCATGGTAGAGTTTGTTTTTGAACTGTCACTATTTGTATAAAAGAACTACGTACTCTTTCTCCCCCTTATTTAGATATGATTTTGATCAGATTTAACGTTCATAAACATACACTACCTGATAGAAGGACCCTTGATTTTGTCCAATTTTACTGATACACTTCACTAGGAAGGCGTGGAGTGAGAAGGACATCAAGTGGAGAGGCTTTAAGATAGGCAAGCCCCGTTGTCCCACGCATGTCCACTGGCTCATCCGACGATGTTTCAATGTCAAATCCATGAAGCAAAGCGGCTAGTGTGAGCATCATAACTTGAAGCGAAAACCATATTCCAGGGCACATTCTTCTACCGCTGCCAAACGGTATCAATTCGAAATTCTGCCCCCTAACATCGACGTTTTGGTGAGTTGTGAGAAACCGCTCTGGCCAAAATTCACTTGGCTCTGACCAAACATTTGGATCTCGCTGAATCTTCGAAACGTTAACCAATAGTTGCGTGCCACCTGGGACGTGGTAGCCACCTACGGTACAGTCCTTGGAAGATTGGTGGGGTGCTAAGAGTGGCAAACCAGGATACAAGCGTAATGTCTCTTTGAGAATGGCTTGGAGATAGACTAGGTTTTTCATGTCTGTTTCATTCACTCGTCTGTCTCTACCAACGTGCTCATCAATTTCTTGTTGGGCTTTCTTGAGGGCCTCTCTGTTGTTGAGAAGTAAAGCCAGAGCCCAGGTCATTGTCACCGTTATTGTATCAGTGCCAGCCAAAATAAATGCCTACAACAAAATGCCAAGGAGACCCACAAAGCAAGAATTATGCTACCATTATTAACAATCTTGCATAGTTAGAGTTTTACATAGGAAAAGTACTCTATCCATACAAAGACAAAAGATAAAAGAGTTTGTTTGGATCATAAATTTGAATCTATATCCAAACAATAATTTCAAATTTTTGTAAGAAAAAACATTGTATATATATATATATATTTTTATAATATTTGAAACATGGGAGCAAAAGAAAATGACATCTTGGTTCCGATTCAAAAAAGATTAAATAGGAAAAAGAAAGGGAAAAGAGTCAGCTGCTAAATAGAGAATCTTAGGCCGGCCTCTGGTTCTACTGAGCAATGTCATCTCTGGCCCTGGGGAAGCCAAATGGAATTACTATATATATATATATATATTTTTTTTTTTTCACACACAAAAATAAATAATTTCTATAATTTTTTTTGGCCACCAATACGAGATCATAATAGAATCACAAGTCATGATATGTAATCAATTGAGATAAATTAGTGCAGTAGTAGAGACGATCACCACAAGATACAATGGTATTTGTTCTTAATTTGCAGGATCATCACCTCAGAAAACAAAAGTCAATGTTAAATAAAAAATTATTTACTAAAAAAAAAAGAGTTAAATTAATTATTTTGGTGCATCAACCGCTTACCAGGCAGGTAGCTTTGTTAATCGTATCAACACCATAACCGGAAATTTCTTCATCAAGAACCGAAAGCATCACGCCCATGAAGTCCTGATCATCCCCTTCTCCAGAACCTGATGATCCTTTTCTCTTGTGTTCCTCTAGCCATTCTTGAAGCACTTGATCCAACTCTTTCGCAGTCTTCTTCATGGCTTTCTCATAACCCCCCAGGTCCAACCATCTCAGATACGGAATCGCATCAGACAACACAAAAGTCCCCGTCAATTCAAAGAAATCCCTTATCGCCCTCAGGTACCGATCTTCATTAGCCCCGCTATTGGAGCTCCTCGCCACGGCATCGACATATCGCTTTCCGACGACAATCCTGAACATCGTGTTCAGCGATATGTCGCCGAACCATTTCCTCATCTCCAGTTCCAATCTATTCTTCTTAGCATTCCAAATCTCATATATCTCTTTAATGGCCGTCTTGACCTCCGATTCTCGGACGTGGCCGAGCATCTGAAGACGTTGGTTCGAGAGCAGCTCAAGCGTGGCTATCTTGCGCACCTGGCGCCAGTAGGGGCCGTCAGGGCTGAACCCAAACATGGCGCAGTTGTAGGCCATGAGTTCCGACGCCGCCCCTTTCGGGCGGTTGGCGAAGACCTTGTCGTTTGTAGTGAAACACTCTTTAGCCATCTCCCAATTGCTTACTATCAGAGATTTGTGCACTCCCATCCTTATGGTGAAGATCGGGCCGTACTTGTCGGCCATGTCGCCCAACGTTATGTGAGGCGGTTGTGAGCCTCCCAACAGGGGAAGGTGGCCTAATATGGGCCATCCGCCGCCGGCTTCCGGTGGGTTTCTCTGGGAATTATAAGCTCTTCTTGGTTTCCGTAAGAGATGATATAGAAATAGCAACACAGCCAAGAAAGTGGCCGTAGCAGGAACTATGGAGCTGGGAAGATAAAAGTTTTCCATATTTAACTGCTGTTTGTAGTGCTGCTGCTAGTTTTGTGGCAGCTTATTCACATATGATTTTTTTTATTTTTTTATTTTTTATAACTAAATTGTCGAAGCTTATATACATATATAATATATATAAATTCATCAAGTCTTATATCTATATCATATAATATCCGGTAATATAAATTTTAATTGTTAAGAATATAAATTTATATAACAACTAAAATTTATATAAAAAATAATGTAATTAAAATCAATATAAATCTCTTCTTATTTTATATTTTTTTTTACATAAATTTATATTTTCAGTAATTAAAATTTATATTATTAAATATATTCAGGATCGAACAAAAGATCAACCCTTTAAAATTTTATGTACGTTAGTGGAAGCTTTTTCCGGAGATAACTATATAATACGAAAGGGAACGGGGCAAAGGAAGGATATCAAACATCTTTGTGGAAGTAAAATGGCAGGCGTCGCTTGTCTTTATGCGGAGTATATTACCATTTTGCGACGTTGATGCGTTGACAAAATTACCGTCCTTACGTAAACAATATGATATTTGTTTTCAAAGTCGGAACAATTTTTCTTAAATCTATTGATTACTGTTACTATGATATGTTTTGGATAGAAATATGGACTATTGGAGGCAAATAAAAATATAATAATAAGAAAAAGACGAAATTTAGATGTGGACCAAACTATATATCATAGTGATACTGATAAGGGTAGCGTTCAGAGTGGATTATGAGTGGAAATAAGTTGATCACAGGAAAAAAAAAAAAAAAGTGGATCATGAGTGGAATAATTAAAGTAGCTAGCAGGAAGTAGGAATCTTCAACTGAAGGATATAAGTAAATGAAAGAATTTGAAAGTGCAGGGCTGAAATTAAAGACGGCATAAAAGGTCAAAAAACTGAAAAGGAGAAAAAAAAAAAAAAAAAAAAAAAGGAAGCGAAGAAAATTAGCACTATGCCTTAACGACATTCGTTCTTAAATAAATGAAGAAAAATGGTATTAAAAAAAACTAATTGTCGTTTTCTTCCCAAACTAAGAACACGTCCTCAAATTTAAACTACTTGTCGTTTAAATGACATTTCCGTATGAAACAAATAGGATGTCGTTCTTCCTTTTCTAGAAATGACCTTATTGATAAACTATTAATTGCATGCCGTTTAATTTTGAAGGGAAAGAACGACAAGCTGTAAGAACGACATGCCTTTAATCTCAAGCGAGAAAAAGAAATGCATTAATACAGTGGGACTTGCATCCTCTATCCAAAAAACCATGTCCCAATTATTGTCCACCTAGTAAGAAAAAGCCATGTCATTTAATAACTTTTAAATCATTTAACGGAGGTATGGAAAACAAACCACGTCTTTGTTATTCTTTTTTTAACTGGAAAAGGCAAATGGTTTCAGACTCTGTCTTTATTATTCATAAAGGTAAAGTAAACACCTTCAAGAATCCTTCAGAAATGGAGAATCTCAAAGATAATTAAAACACAAATAGAAGAACCCAAATAAAATTCATTCCAAATAGAATAAACAAGTTCATATATAAATGGATACGTGATTAATTTGTCACTTGAAGTGCTAGATAAACACCTTTATCTTTATAGTACTTGGCCTTTCGGAAGTTTGAGCAAATTACATGCAAATATAT
Source organism: Ficus carica (assembly GCA_009761775.1). Lineage (NCBI taxonomy): Eukaryota > Viridiplantae > Streptophyta > Magnoliopsida > Rosales > Moraceae > Ficus > Ficus carica. The sequence goes on along the minus strand of CM019745.1, from coordinate 4,843,186 downwards.
CCTAATTCATATAGAAATAATCTTCTCTTCTACTACATTTTATGATCAATACGCCTCAGCAGGAAGACGTGGGGTGATAAGGACATCAAGAGGGGTGGCTTTAAGGTTAGTCAGTCCGACAGTCTCGCGCATATCAACTGGCTCATCCGACGTCGTTTCAATCTCAAACCCATGAAGCAAAGCAGCGAGAGCGAGTTGCGTAACTTGCAGCGCAAACGACACTCCAGGGCACATTCTTCTACCGCTGCCAAACGGTATTAACTCAAAGTTCTGCCCTCTAACGTCGACGTTTTGGTGAACCGTGAGAAACCTCTCCGGCCTAAACTCGCTTGGTTCGTCCCACACTTTCGGATCTAAATGAAGCTTCGAGAGATTTAAAAGGAGACGTGTCCCGGCTGAATCGTAGCCACCGACGGTGCAGTCTTCGGTGGACTCGTGGGGTACTGAGAGTGGTCCTGCTGGGTACAGACGTAATGTTTCTTTGATAACAGCTTGGAGATAAACCAGATTCTTCAGGTCTGATTCCTTCACTTGCCTTTCCCTGCCAACGTGCTGGTCTAGTTCTTGTTGGGCCTTCGTAAGGGCGTCTCGGTTGTTGAGAAGTAATGCGAGTGCCCATGTCATTGTCACCGTTGTGGTATCGGTGCCAGCCAAAATTAGAGCCTGCATGCAAAAGTGTCACATATACCCCGTACGCATTAGATATATAAATGAAGAGGAGTAACTAAAACCTGCATTCAAAGTTCTTAAAACTGAAAACAAAAAATATATAAACATAAAATCGGATCTAGCCTCAACAGCAAACAAAACAGAAATAAAAACAATAAACAAACCTTCCATAGATGGTTTATTATTATTATTATTCAAAACAAAATAAAGATCATTATTGTCATCACGTTTCTCAACTTCCCTTCCTCAATAATATAAAACAAAATATATATAGAAAATCAAATCCAGCCTCAACAGCAAACAAAACAGAAATTAAAACAAGAAACAACCTTCCATAGATGGTTGATTATTATTATTGTTATTATTCCACAATAAAATAAAAATCATTATTGTCATCATGTTTCTGAACTTCCCTTTCTCGATAATAGAAATTAATGCTCATAAAGTAGAACAAAAATAACTTCAATTAATCCTACTCAAACAATGGCTTTCACTTTTACTCTTACCTCTACAAGTTCAATATCACACAATTTATTGACAGGACAGGAACCTCAAAGTGGGACAACTTGGGGCCAAATTAGTATGTTGATTTTGAAAGTAGCTCTTACAGCAATGTTCATGTTTTTTTTTTTTTTTTTCTTTCATATTTTGGGGTTAATGCATAAGAAAACCAACTCTTGTAATCAGCTTCGAAACGTGTCTAAGTTTTCATCAAACTAAGATGTGGGTCCCGATCATCTTAAATGCATATTTTTTTGTACAAACCTCATACATGCATTATGATAATACATTAATGTGTTCACATTTCGTTTCTCCCAACTGTGGGTCCCATATAAATAGTGATAACTTAAGAACTCTAATATTCTGTTGGGATTACTTGTTATTTTTGAAAAGAAAATTTTTCTTATTTTAAATGTAAAAATCTTTTTATTTTGAGATAAGATAATATTTAGATGTGTTAAAATTTTTATTTTTAAAAATAAAAAGTTATTTAGAATAAAAAAATGATATTAAAAATAATATATTATGAGAAGATTTTAAAAATATATATATATTTTAAAGGTTATAAATTTGAAATAAAATAGTTTTTTTTATAAAAAAATAGAAAATAATGAAAAAAATTGAAAATCTTTTTTTTTTTTTTTAATAAAAATTTTCTAATTTGGATACTCTAGCCAAATATAATGTAAAATTATTATATAGAATTTAAGACTAGCTGCAACTTGGTGGGGCCACTGGGTATGGAGGGAAAACAAATGATGTGATTGGTATCATTTCACCGCATGCCATTAATGCTTAACCAGCAAAGTACTAAAGCGGGATATTGATTGACGACTTACCTATCTGCACTAACATTGAAATATAGAACAGATTATTAAAAACTAATTGAGAACTGGCGCCGTCGAGGAGGTGTTTTGGCGGATGAATTTAGTTTAAAATTTTTAAGTTTTAATAGTAATTTTTTAAAAATTTAAAAAAAAAATTTAAAAAAGATAAAAAAATTAAAAAAAAAACAAAATAAAAAAAATAAAAAAATAAAATTTAATTTAAAATAAATTAATCATCAAACATATCCTAAAAGATGTACAATAGAAAAGGTAAAAGAAAAGAGGAACAGCTAATTAATAATATTCTTTCCAAAAAGAATAGGTGAGAAAGAAACCATTGAAAAAGTAATTTCAAGAAAAAAATAAAAATAAAATTGGAAGAGTCACAAGAAAAGTAAGAAGAAAAATAAGAAATAAGTTAACGAGAAAATGAAGGAAAGTGCAAGAAAATAAGGAAGAAAAGCAGAGAAAGTTTGAGAGAATGTTTGAGAGATTTCTAGAGAATTTTGGGAATCTGTTTTGGCAGCTCAGCTTGATAATTTGAGTGCTTAAACTTTTATATCTTATAAACTCTTTTATACAAAGAATATAAATCACAATCCTCGATAACATAATGTACAACAACATTCCTGAAATTCAAGAAACTAACCTTTAGTTAGTTACACTAATGACATCACTCATTTAATACAACTAACAAATAGTAATCGCAATGGCCTCTGACATGCAGTCTCAACTATTTGGGCGGCTAGTGCTAGCACACTAATGTACTCTATGCTATACGAACTACAAGGATTAAAGTGTTGCTAATGATGATTAGCCATTATTAAAAATTTTTGAAAAAGTTTAATTAATTGCAAACAACGAAAATCTCCTAACCTTTATTACCTACAGTTGTATTTGAACCTAGAACTTGAAATATATGTATGTGAAAAATAAAATAAAATCACAAAGAAGAGCAAAGTCTAGACTGAAATAACGGGACACATACCAGTGATGTAGCTTTGTTGATTGTATCGGCATCACAACTAGACATTCCAAATTCCGCCTCATCAAGAGTCGAAAGCATCACATCCATGAAATCTTGGTCGTCTTCCCCACAAACTGATCTCTTCCGCTTATGCTCCTCAAGCCATCTTTGAGCCATCTGATCAAGCTCTTTCGACGTCTTCTTAATGGCTCTCTCGTAGCCTCTCAAATCCAACCACCTCAGCCACGGAATCGCATCTGCCGCGACAAAAGTTCCCGTCAACTCAAAGAAATCCCTCAACGCCTTTCGACACCGATCGTCACGAGTGCTCGAGCTTGTTGCCTCCAGATATCGCTTCCCCACGACCATCCTGAACATAACGTTCAGCATTATGTCCCCAAACCATTTCTTCATCTCTAATTCCACTCCAATATTGTCGCCCAAAGCTCATATTTCTCTTTCACAGCCGTCTTCACCTCCGATGCTCGGACGTGGCTGAGCATCTCGAGGCGGTGGTTGGAGAGCAACTCAAGCGTGGCTACCTTACGCACTTGGCGCCAGTAACCGCCGTAAGGGCTGAACGCAATCATGGCATAGTTGTAGGTCAGAATCTCTGCGGCTATGCCTTTCGGACGTTTGGCAAAGACCTTGTCGTTTGTTGTGAGAAATTCTTTAGCCGTCTCCCAGCTGCTTATTACCAGGGCTTTATGAACTCCCATCCTTATGGTGAAGATTGGGCCGTACTCGTCCGCCATGCGGCCTAAGGTTAAGTGGGGCGGTTCTGAGCCTGCTAGTAGGTGAAGATGGCCGATGACGGGCCACGCGCCGCCAGCTTCCGGCGGTGTTCTCCGGGAACCTCTTGGTTTCCATAAGAGATAAGAGATAATTAAGAGTAAAGAAGACAAAATAGTGGCTGTGGCAGGAACTATTGAAGGAAGATCACACTGAAGATACATGGCTGGTGTACACTTTGCTGTGATATTAAGAGGAAGATGACATGTTTATGTGTCTGGGCTGCTTATGATTTATTATCTATATTCTATATATAGAAGAACGAGAATGGGATATGGTTTCACATGGGTACACCTAGGGAGGTTTTGGAGGTATAGTTTTGAAGATATTTGAATTGGAGTATTGTAAATGTGTGTTTGATTGAAAAAAAAACTGTTTGGAATAAAAAATTGTAAAAACTTAGTTTCCGTTTAGAATACAGGTTTTAAATGGAATTTTTAGATTGAAATCGATAGATTTTTCAAAAACTAGTTACAATTTTTATTGACTTTTCAAGAAAAAAGAAATTAAGATGAAAAACTTTGGTTTGGATCTGAGAACCAAACAGAAACTTAAAACATGTTCGGAAAAAAAAAAAAAATCAATATGGATCTTGTTTCAGTCCTCTATATTTTATGTACTAAAAAAAATCTCATTTGGAATTAAAATAACAAAATTATGGACTTTTAACGTCTGAATTTATTGTATATATTTGAAGATGAAAATATTAAAAATTAATTTTCAATTTAGAAAAAATACAAAAAGAAATATATATATATATATATATGTAAACCAGATCTAGATGTTGTCTCAAATGGGCCATAAACGATACAAAAATCTGCCATATAATATTTCTCTAATTTTCTTTTCCAAACACTCCTCGGAGATCTTTCTGTTTTGCTTCAGGATCAGTACAGCTGTTGTCACAACCACAATCCCCATCCCTTTTCTTTCTCACCACCATCAATTTTTTGACGCATCACGCAAAACACATGTATATAATTAACTTCCACCTCATTCTAGACGTTGAAAATGATAAAATTTATGTTGTAAGTAATTGAAGAAAACGTCGAATAAAACAAATGTAGCAATCAATCTTGATTTACGTGATGAAAATTTTATATAAGCATGTCATCCAGGGTCATGATATAAAAAACATATCTTTATGTGAAAATAGTATAAATATCTCTGTCTCTGTAGCATTGAGCTGACTATTATATGTAGTCTCTTCTATCTTTTATTTTTACACACCCCCTAGGTACTAACACTTCATAGAAAGGAAAAAGAGAATATGAAAAAAGGAGGGGGGGGGGGGCTAAATATATACATATACATATATATTCTCTGTTAAGGGAGGCCAAGTAGTATATTACTCTCTCTAACATATGTAAGTTAATTATATATTCAGGAATATAAAACGGTTATGTACATGAGTATTGATCTCAGAGAGAGAGAGAGAATGAGATCGAATCAGCATGCACATAAGACTTTAGGACAAGAAAATCATAGCTTTCCACATTATTATAAAACACTGCAAGAAGATGACATGAGCTTCACCTTTTGATACATTAAAAAACACATATGCTTACAAAAGTGCATAATTTCAGAAGCGCTAAACAAGGTTCAAGCGCTAAAAATAATATTTAGTCACACAAAATGTAGTAACTGTCACTAAAAAGTGTAAATTCTATTCGTACGGTTTGGTTTGCAGCCTCTATTTAATACGCTTCAGTGGGAAGGCGGGGGGTGACAAGAACATCAAGTGAGGATGCTAAAAGGTTGGAGAGTCCGACCGTCTCACGCATGTCGATCGGCTCATCGAACAGAGTCGTGACTTCAAACCCATGAAGCAAAGAAGCAAGAGCAAGCTGCAAAACCTGAAGAGAAAACGATATTCCGGGGCAAATTCTCCTACCGGTGCCAAATGGTATCATTTCGAAGTTCTGCCCTCCGACTTCGACATCTTTGTGAGTTGTGAGAAATCTCTCTGGCCTGAACTCCAACGGATCTGACCACACATTCGGGTCTCGGTGAAGCTTCGAGGCATTAACTAAGAGACGTGTGCCTGCCGGGATTTGGTAGCCGCCGACGGTGCAATCCTCCGATGATTCGCGAGGCGCTAGGAGTGGCCCGGCAGGGTACAGTCGCAACGTTTCTTTTATTACAGCTTGAAGATAGATAAGGTTCTTTACGTCTGATTCCCTCACTTGCCTCTCTCTGCCAACGTTCTCATCCAATTCTTGTTGGACTCTTCTTAGAGAGTCTCGGTTGTTAAGAAGCAAAGCCAGTGCCCATGTCATTGTAACCGATGTTGAATCAGTGCCACCTAAAATAAGAGACTGCATATGCCCACAATCCAGAACATAATGATTGATATAGATATACATATAAATATATGTGTGTGTGTGTGTGTACAATGATTAGTTATTCTTAAGAAATAGGGCCCCTTCTTTTTGTGGGCAATTCTGTCATGATATTTTTCTTAAGAGGGCGTTTGGAGTGTATACTCCAATTGTGAGTTTTGAAAATATTTTGATTAGAAATAAGTGAATGTTTAGAGTTATGCGTTTGGCTGAAAATAAACTGTGATAGTTAAAAAATATAAGAACTTAAAATGTGTTTGGGAAAAAAAAAGTTAGCAATATGAATCATGTATTGTTCATCTCGTCATTTTATGTTATTAAAAAAAATAATTTCATTTAGACTTGAAATAAGAAAGTTATGAACTTTAAAGTTTAAACTTTTAAAAAAGATTTTGAAGATCTAAATAGTAAAATTGATTTACTTTTAAATAAAAAGACAAAAACATTCACTTTTTTCCAAGCAAAAAATTTCTAAAACTCTAATTAGAGTGGTCAATCTAAACAGGCCTTAGCACATATTTTTTTCTGACGGAGAAAAGAAAACATGAAATAAGCAGAAATAATTTAAGTATGTTTTTTAAGATTTATATATGCGGTATTTATGGATATCTGCCGTGTTGTAGAGTGACAGCTAATCCAATTGGTTCTCTTAAGAATTTTTCGCAGAAAATTAAGAAGTTAATGATAAGATCATTCCAATAAGGTTCCTAATATTTTGTTATGCATTCACTAACAACTCTTAACTGAATGATAATATCAAATTTCAATCTATCAGTCTACAGTTAATTGTTTCTGAAAAAGAAAAAAAACAAAATTAAATTAGGTTATATTAATGGATCTGCATTAAGTTTGTTCATTTTTTTGTTAAAAGAAATTTCTCACTGGTCAAACAAGTTAAGTTTTCCATAACAAGCTAGCTGCGGGGGATATTTGTCTACGACTTTCAATTTAACTCATCCAAAAAAAAAAAAAAAAAAACCACTTCATAGCCATAATCATATTTTTAGGCTACATTACAGCAGTTCACCTAAACTTATTATACATTTGTAATTAGGGCCCGTTTGGTTGATAAGTTCAACTTAAATTAAACTGTACTTTTTTCATCATGTTTTTTGTCTTTTCCCCAAAAGTTTTTTGTCTTTTCTGAAAAAGTCAACAAAAATTACTATTTAAACTTAAAAATTTCAACTCAACTCAAACTGAACTTGTGCACCAAACAGGCCCTTACATTCTGAACTATTAATTTTTACAATTTTCACCAAAAACTTACAAATTTATTACAATCTACCTTCATTTATGATAATAATTTTTTAATGGAAATTAATTTGAGACTTACATATATATAGGTCGTTAAATAAGAATATGAAAGGTAGATTTTTTTTTTTCTTTCTAAATGAATTTAAGTCTTTAATTAACGATTTATATACGAGTCACAAGTCAGTTTTTTTATAAATATTTTAGCATTGTTATCAACAGAGGTAGATTATTATAGATTTATAAGTTTAAGATGTAAATTGTCAGAGTTAAAAATTTTGTGTGCAAATTGTGATTACACGATATTGACACAGGTGTAAAAAGTTCTTTTCTAAAAAAAGAAAAAAGAAAAGTGACGGTTACATCTATAATTTGACATGTAGCATTTCTCGTCGTTATCAGGACTCAAGAAATAAATAATAAGTCGAGGAAATTTCCGCAACTAAACTAAATTTCTGAAGAGAAATAAATGCAAAACACTCTTTTCTTCATCCCGTGGCTCAAGTGGAAAAACTATGAAGTCGTTACATAAGAAGCAAGAAGAACAGGACTCTATTCCAATTTGACATTTCGTTTATACTTATTTTTTAACATTATTTCTCATAATATTTTATCTCACAAAATTTAAATTTACTGTGTTTAAATCATGAATTCGAACTTGTAATCCAAACAGAGTCGAAATATAAAATAATAGTGATGCAGCAAGAAGCTTAGAAACAAGCCAAATCCATGGATGGAAGGTAAATGGAGGCGCACCTCTGTTTCTCAATATGCAAATATTCCAAAATCTCCTTTTCCTCCAACAACCACAGAGCTTTTAAGCTCCATAAAAACGACACCAACTAACCTAGTTGCTTACTAAAGCCATATACACAAAACGACTAGTAGTATAGGGATGACAAACAAATAAAATAACGACGTTCTCCTACATCAGTTCATCTCGTCAATGAAAAAGAACTCGACCTCGAGTTCGTTTGAAGCATGAGGAAAATGAACATCCTGTAGCAAGCAACCCAACAATGGGCAATGTAGAATGAAAGGAGCTATGTAAAAGGCCAACGAAGAGAAGAATCCTATTCGTTTTGTGGGAGTGGTAGACCCTGATTGAGAAGTCTCTCAGTAGCTCATCCCAAATTCAAAAGGGAAGCACAACAATTCTCTAACGGAATGTCGCAAACGAAGCCCAATTGATTTGCCATTGATGTGGTCTTGCCCCTTTGGTCTTGAAACACTCAAACCCAATGTCTAGCATACCAACAAGTTGACCAACTAGAATTGGCGGCTTCACCGCCAAATCTTCAAAGATAATACTCTCAATTGTTGGCTTTTCAAGTTGTATTTCAATTGTTCCATGAAGCAGAACGCTAATTCCCTGGTTAGTTTTTGTTCCAACTTGAGCAAAACTGGTCTCAATCTCTTGTAAGCTAGCAATCAATGGTTGAGCAGCAGATTTAGTTTCAAAATCTCCCATGAGAAAGTCTCCATGAACATGCTTTAAAGTTCCTTCACTGCCATTTGCCCACCTTGCAGCTTGTTTAGATCCAAAAGGCAACAAATTATATCCAATTGAATTGGTACTAATCTCTAGCTCATCCCCTTGGATTTTATCAGCTTGTTCATCTCTTAATTGAGAACCTACAACCTCCCCCTCTTCTTCTATCACTGAACAAAGAGGAATAGGACTACAAGAGAAATATAATTCCTTCTCAGCATCCTCATAATTTGTTGTTTTCTCAACAAAAGTTTGAACAACATCTGATTCTTGAGACTCTTCAACTTGAGTAGCAGCTTCAAATGTTTCTATTTCCTCATCAACTTGATTTGTTGGTCCACAAGGAGCTTCAAGGACGACTCCAAGACCAATTTGATCATCCAACTCTTCAATTTTAGCAACCTCAAGATGATCCACAAACTCCTCTTGAACAGTATTCCCACAATTAGTAACTCCGTCTCCCAAAGTATTACAAAACGCATTTTCATTTTCCTCAAATTCAAACTACTCAGCTACAGATCGCATCATATAAGTGAGAGTTGTGGGACGATCTTTAGACAAAGTGGGCCTCTTGAGAATTGAACCACAATTTCCATAATTAGGATCAACATCAAGATTTCCATTATTCGTTTCAAAAACACCTCTATCAATGTTGGTAGCAACTGTTTCGTTCACAAGCATTTCATCAAACAGGTTGCTTGCAGTTATTATTTTTTGATGATGGGTTTCTTGTATGTAGTGATTTGGGTAATGGACTTGGGTTTGTTGGTGGTGATGGGGGTTCTGTGAAGTTGGGGCAATGGGTTGGGCACGGTGGGTGTGATGGTGGTCATGGTTAAAGTGGGTATGGGGTTGAGGTGAGGGAATGGGTGGATGTGTGTTGGTTTTGTTGATATTGGTTGCGGTACCTTGAAGTAGATGGTGAAGTTGGACGATGAAAATGGTTATACCTGTGAAAAGATGGTGAAGAATGAGGCCGTCGGTGGGCACTCCACCTTCGAGATCCGCATTCTCCTTCGCTTGGGCAGCTAAACAGCGCTGTCGGAGGAAAGCTCCGGCCACCATCAACTGCCGCCGAGGTCTGGACACAACCTCTCCCGAAGCGCATTTCGCGATTGCCGCTACTTGTCCGATAGCACCCTTGATCTTCGTCAATGGGTGTTCGCTTTCTTCTGTCGCCGGCGGCGGCCATCGGAGCGTAGCCGAGGCTCTGATACCACTTGACGCAGCAAGAAGCTTAGAAACAAGCCAAATCCATGGCTGAAAGGTAAATGGAGGCGCACCTCTGTTTCTCAATATGCAAATATCCTAAAATCTCCTTTCCTCCAACAACCACAGAGCTTTTAAGCTCCATAAAAAAGACACCAACTAACCTAGTTGCTTACTAAAGCCAAATGTACAAAATGACAAGTAGTATATAGGGATGACAAACAAATAAAATAAAGGACTAAAATGACAAACGAAGTTCTCCTACATCAAATAGTTTAAACTTATAATACCAAATAATTACGTACCAGGCATGTAGATTTGATAATCGTATCAGCATCATAACTTGAAATTTCTTCCGGACCATCAAGTATGGAAAGCATCACGCCCATGAAATCTTTGCGATCATCATCTTTTCTATTACAAATTCCCCCCCCAGAATCTCTCTTAATTCGCTTATGCTCCTCTAGCCATTTTTCAAGCATTTGATCGAGCTCGTTTCCTGTTCTTTTCATGTCTCTCTCGTAACCCCCCAAGTCCAAGCATCTCAAATACGGAATCGCGTCGCCCAAGACAAAAGTCCCCGTCAACTTGAAAAATTTCCTTATTGCCCTCTTGCACTGCTCATCGTTCTCCTCCTCCACATATCGCTTCCCTACAATCATCCTCAGCGCAACGTTCAGTGTCAAGTCCCCGAACCACTTTTTCATGTCGACTTCTACTCTGTTGTTATTGTTGTTGTTATTGTTCCATTTCTGATATATGTCCCTTATGGCCGTCTTCACCTCCTCTTGTCGGACGTGACAAAGCATTTGAAGACGGTGGTTTGAGAGCAACTCTAGCGTAACGATCTTGCGTAGCTGACGCCAGTAAGGCCCGTAGGGGCTGAACCCAAACATGGCGTAGTTGTAGGCCATGTGCTCTAGAGCCACCGCCTTTGGGCGGTTGGCGAAGGCTTTGTCGTTTGTGGTGAAGCACTCTTTAGCAATCTCCCAACTGCTAACGATTAGAGCTCTGTGAACTCCCATCCTTATGGTGAAAATTGGTCCGTACTTGTCGGCCATGTTGGCCAGGGTTATGTGAGGCGGTTGTGAGCCTGCTAGCAGGTGAAGATGGCCGATAACGGGCCATGCTCCTCCGGCTTCTGGTGGTGGTCTTAGAGAGGTTTTGGTTTGCGGAAGAGATAATAGAGGAAGAGCAAAACAGCCAAAACTGTTGTTAAAATGGCCGTGGCGGCTGGATTAACTACGTAAGGAAGATTAAAGGCCATTGTTAGCTGTTGTTCGCTGAGCATGTAAACTTCTTTAATGAGACATATATATATATGTGCATATATATATATATATACATATATATATATATATATATAGATTGGTAAAGTAGATTATGAAGGGGAAGCGATCGGATGAGATTTTTTTTTGGTGATTAGATTAGGTGAGATTTGGATATCTACTGTTTTGGAAGTACTACACAATTTTAAGCAATGGGTGGGTCTCACGTGGAGGGACCAATTCTTATCGTGCATATATAATAATCGATTATTATTCTAGCGCAATAATCTCTTTACAATTTTTTAAACACAAAATCACTTAACCACTTCAATTTAATTATTAATTTCATAACTATTGTCAAAAGCTAATTATTTGTCCATTACTTCATGTAGTCTGTGCTTCACTATTTTATTTTAATATTCAATTATATATACATGTATGTATCAGCTCGTTACACATTTTGTCAAAAAGAAAACAATGCAAACAAGCTTTAGTTAACCCCTATATATATATATATATGTATATATCAGAGGGAAGCCGTCTCCCAGCTGCTTACCGCTGGGGCTTGATAAACTCGTGAAGATTGGGCCTACTCTAGGTCATGTGGCCCACGATTATGTGGGGCGATTGTGAGCCAGCTAGTAGGTGAACGTGGCCGATAATGGGTTCACCGCCAGCTTGCGGTGGTATATATGTAACTCCAAATTTCACTTTTTAATTTTCAAAAAGCTTAAATTTAAAAAGACAATCAAAAAGCTTAAATTTAAAAAGACAATAACTTTTTTATTTTAAATCTAAATAAAATTATTTTAAAAAAAATTTATTTATAATAACGAGAGAAACCAAACAAGTTTCATATTTTTTTTTTTTCAAACACATTTAAAATCTTTACACTTTTAACTCCAAACTTCATTTTCAACCAAATGCACATTTTTAAAATTCAACACATTTTCAACTAAAACATTTTCAAAATTCCAACTCCAACTGGTATTCCAGGCACTTAGGCTATGTTTAGTAGGAGGGATAGAGAGGAGGAGGGATGGAGATGATTGTAAGAATCTCTCATGTTGTTTGGCAAGAGAGAGGGAGAGTAAAAATGATGATTGATAGTTAATTACTATATTGTCCCATTTTAAACTTCTTTTTTAAAAAGAATTAAGGACAAAATTGTCTTTTTAATTAAAAAAGATAATAGAGAGGGTGCATCCTTCCATTGATGGAAGGATGAGTTTTGTTGGGCCCGGGGGAAGAGATTATTCCTCCGACTCTCCTCTTCCTCCTCATTTCCTTCCAACCAAACAATGGAAGGGAACTCTCCCTCTACTCTCCCTCCCTCCAACCAAACACACCCTTATGACATGTTTACTTATCAGGAGTAGGGAATGAGAGTGGAGAATAAGAGTCAATCTCTTGTTTACTTGTTCATTTTTTTTCTGGAATGGGAGTGAGAATAGTGGGTCCCATACTAATTTGGGATTTAGGAATGTGATTGGCAATCCCATGTCCCTCTCCGGATTGTAACTCTCATTCCTACAATTAACATTAAATTATCATTTTATCCTTAGTTCATTTGCAAAAAATTTAATTAAAAATAATAGAAACCTATATTAATTATTTTATCAACTAAATATAATATATTTTATTAACTTAATATTATATAATTATCCTAATTACTTTTAACGATATTAGAGTAAATAAAGAACTTTTTTTTTATCATAATATACTATTATGTTTCTATTTTTATATTTTTTATACTTTACTTATTTTAATTCATTTTTTTTACTCTTTTTAATTTTTTTAAACAAAAAATTACACAATTTAATTTTATTGCCTTAATATCATAATGATTATTTTACTTTTGATTAATAATATGATAATAAATAAATAAAAATCAATCATTTTTTATTTTTGAAACACAATAAATAAATGGGTATACAAGTAAATTTACAGCAACTAACTCCGATTCCTGTTCTAAGTAAACGCATGAATGGGATTGACAGTGATTCCGACTCCGATTCCTGAAACCTAAGTAATAGCATATTCTGACTCCGAATCCTGATTCTGAATCTAGCCCACTCCGAATTCTACCCACTCCGATTCATGCTCATTTCGATTACGCGTAAGTAAACATGCCATTAGAGTTTTCATTATAAAATGTTCCACACATTAGCTAATTTTGATCAGAGAGAATAATGTTCCACCTATTAGAAAAGAAAGCGAGGTGAAGTTTAGATAAGATTTAACAGTGATAATTAATGAGATCACTGGCATCCAAATTAATAAGCAGGCTAACAATATAAGAAGACTATCTAGCTAGCGCACTTATAAAGTGTTTGCCCCTATATAAAAGTTTATCCAACTCTATATACCATTAATTGATACTGGTTAATATTCATAAGGTCGATTTATGATGACAAATATCTGTTAATTTGGTTAAAGTAAAGATTGGAGATAAGATAGAAGATACACATGATGTAAATAACAAGGCAAACAAAAGGAGGGAAAAAAAAAAAAAAAAAAAACAAAAAGAGTTAGGAAAACTAGTACAGTTAACTCTTACTGAAAAAAAAAAAAAAAAAAAAAAAAAGTCAACACACAATTATATATGGCGTGGCTGTTCTCTAGCTCGCATGGATCTGACCAAGCACTCGGATCTTGATTATAAAATCCTTTGCGGTTTGTTATCGTTTTCAGGTTTTATTTATACAATCTTATTATTATTTCTCAAGAAAACCACAAATTCTCATTTGTCATACACATAGATTAACATCAAGCTGCAACTTATTTGAAATATAACACTCACATATAGGTTTAAAATAGTCAATGATAATTTACTCATATATATGCTTCAGCTGAAAGGCGTGGAGTGAGGAGGACCTCCAGCAGGCTGGCCTTGGGGCTGCTAAGTCCAGAACTCTCACTCATGTCAAGAGGTTCATCCGAAAGGTTTTCGATATCAAATCCATGTAGCAAATTCCCCAAAGCAAGCTGCATCACTTGAAGAGCTAGTGTCACTCCGGGACACATTCTTCTACCACTTCCGAACGGTATCAACTCGAAATCCTGGCCCCTAACATCCAAATCCTTGGCACTAGTACTAAGGAACCTCTCGGGAAGAAATTGGTCGGGGTCGGGCCACAGGTTCGGGTCTCTTTGGATTTTGGAGGCGTTGATGAAGAGACGTGTGCCGGCGGGTATGTGATACCCGCCCACGGTGCAGTCTTCCATGGCCTCATGCGGTAATAAGAGCGGTACGGGAGGGTAGAGACGCAGTGTTTCCTTGATGATGCATTGGAGGTAGGGAAGGTTCTTGATGTCTGATTCCCTCACTTGCCTCTCTCTTCCCACGTTAAGCTCCAGCTCGTTTTGAGCCTTCTTTAGGATTTCGCGGTTGTTGAGTAGCAATGTTAGAGCCCATGTTAGGGTTGTTGTTGCTGTGTCCGTGGCTCCCAAAGTGAGAGACTGCCAAATATGCATTTCAGAACGTCCGCCCCAGTGAATTTTTCTTTTACTCAATTTCACCTTTATTTATTTATTTATTTTTGTATTACTGCCATAAAAATTGATTATCCTTATATAAGTATTTATTAAAATTTTATCTTTTAGCATACATCTCTATTGAAAAAATAGACCGACTCTATTGTTATTAATTAACTACAACAATGTAAGTGATTATCATCGTGGGGGTTTTCGCTACAAAATAATATTTGTCTTTTTCATCACAATTGAGTTTTAAAGTTTTTCTGAGAGTTTCATAAGAAGGCATCAAAAAGTGCCGTACTAGTAGCTAGGTCTGTCTTTTGGATAATTAGATATGCATCAAATTCTACCATGTCTCGTTTATTTTGATGTGATTTTGATTAAAAATAATAATGTTAAGACTTAAAAAACGAGCACTAATGACTATTAAAAAGCTCTAAAAATTTGTTAGCATTTTTATTTTTGAAGGCGATAGCTCTTTTAAAAATTTACATGTGATGTGAGAGCTAACTTAACGAATGGCTATATGGGAGTAGAATTGTGTAGGGCCCACACTAATTTAGGATTGAATGAAAAAATTGACAAATCTCAAGCCCCCCCTCCCCCACCGGATTAACACTCTTATTCTTGATAATAAATTTTGTAATATCCAAAATTTTTACGAACTCATGATTTTCTTGTATATAAGAAATCTAAAGCTCGTATTATGTGTTTATGGGTAATTTTATGAAAATTATGAATATTAATACAAGATTCATGATTTTATCAGTATGAGATTGAGTTCTTGGTAAATTAATTATGAGACTCCGTAACAGGCCTTTTTATGGAAAAAGGTATGACGGAATTTCGTAAACTCATATTGGTCAAAGTTTGATCAAAAAGTCAAAAGTTGACCAGAATAGTCAGAGGTTGACTAGAGTAAGACGGTACTGTGTTATGATACGCAGTATGGAAGAATATTGCAAAAAACCGTCTTCATGATAGAGATAGCATGATTAGGTTTTAAAAACCACCTTAGAAAATCAAGCACCCGAGTAGGAATTAGAGACGAAAAAGGGCTCAGGAAAATAAGAAAAATTTTGTACTGTTCGTTTTCTTTTCAGCAAATAAATTTTGGTTAAATAAATACTGTGTTTGAGTGAACACAGTATTAGAAATATCTGTATTGGCTTAAAATGGATTTATTGTTGGAGGAAGTAGCCAAACAAGGCATAAGGTGAATGACATCACCTTATCCCTAATTATGACATCATGATTAAGATAAGATTAGCTTAGGAAAGTCAAGACTTGGCCACCAAGTTCTCCACTAGGGGGCGGCCACATGGGGGGTTTTTGTGTAATTTTTTGTGCAATTAGTTTTGCACCAAGGACTTAAGAGCAAAGGAGAATCAAATATTTGCAAAAAAGCCCAAAATTCCACCTATAAATAGGCTGCCATAGGGGGCGGTTTTGGCTTCAAAAAAATTCTGAAAAACAGCCAAACTCTTGCCATTTTATCCCTCAAAAATCCGGACTTCCAAGTGTGAGCAAGAACGGAAGAAAATTTTGCAAAACCGAGAGCAATCGGAGGGTAGGGTGGTCGGATTTCTAGTGAGAAACCAACAAAGTTTTGAAAAAATTTTGAGACCCATTTTGACCATTAGGGCCGGTTCTAGGAGCAGCCAAAGGGAAAGGAGAAAATCCCAAAAGCCAAGCCAAAACTCTTGATTCAAATCAAGGTAATCTCTTTAGACTTTAAACTTCTCAATTTAAGTTGCAATTGAGAGATTTAAATGTATTTTCCAATGGTTTGTAAGAGCGTAAGCTCGATTTAAGTTTTTGCCTAAGTTGGATTTAGGGTTGCGCTTGATTTAGATTAAGGGTGGTTTGATTTATGAGTTTAAATTATGAAATTGCATGGTTGTATGCTTATGCTTGATTGATTTTGTTGAATTGCATGCTAGGTATTGATAAGTTGTATGTCCCCAATTGAGTTTAAGAATGATGGTTTGGAACGTTAGAAAACCGCTGCATGTGTGTATTAGAGCTCCCGCGGTGGCTGGTTGAGCTAGGTTCCACGTCTAGGACGTAAAACGAACCCTAAACCGAAAACTGCCATTTTCGGGTAAAACCTGACCAGTTTCGGGAAAAGTGAAATTTGAGGCCTTTAGAGGCCGAATTTGGAAAAACTTAAAACACGAAAGTTGTTCGGAACGATTTTTCCTAGAGGACAACGTGGGCCGTTTCCCAAAATAAGGCTCCAATGGCCTCCGTTTACCCCAAAACCCGTGGCTGATCCCCAGACCCAGTTTTCACTCAGTTTTTCGGGGTCAGCCAGTTTCAAACAAAAACTGGGATGAATCTAGGCCGAATTGGAATTTTTACAAAACACAAAAGTTTTAGTATTTTTCGAAAGCTACAACTTTTATGAAGACAACTTTTTCAGATTACGAACCGATTTTTAAATTAGAATCATTTTTCAAAGGGTGCGCAGGGAATCCGAAAATTCCTGCACCCCTAGTTTTATAAATGTTTTTAGAAAACTGTTTTTCTAATACAAACTATCGTTTTGATTATGGAAAACTGTTCCAAGGGCAGTTTTCAACCTCAAATGATTTTATAAAACATTAATCCAAGAGTTTGAATTTTTACGATTTAAGTAAAGGATTTCTATAAGTTAAAAATGAAGTTTTGGGATTAATTTCCCTAAATTTTCCAAGTAAGGGAAATTAATTTTTCAAGTTAGAATATAGCAAGCGACTAGTTTACGAAAGGTAACCGGGAGATATACCCGAGTTACTGGGCTTAGCCTCAAAGCCCAAGGTTGACCATAGTTGACCAAGGGTTGACCATTAGTTGATCAGATATCGACTTTAACCCAACAGTTAATTAAGGGTTACCCAATGTAATCCTATAGGATACCAAGGCATGTGTGGGGGGACATATAACTAGAATGTTGGATAGGTTACCAACTTTTATAGGATTCTTATCCTATGTTCTTTTAATAGCAGGAAGGAACCTGCAGTTACAATCCGAGTTAGGACAGCGAAACCCGGAATCTAGCAAATCAGGCAAGTATCAAACCTCACCTACAGTATGAAAATAGTAAAGACTATTTTCAAGTATACTTGCTATGTTGTGCCATGATGTGTGATGCAGTGCTATGTTTATAAAAGTGCTATGTTATAAAAGTGTTATATTTACAAAAGTGCTATGTTTATAAAAATACTATGTTATAAAAGTGCTATGTTTACAAAAGTGCTATGTTTATAAAAGTATTATGTTTACAAAAGTGTTATATTTATAAAAGTGCTATGTTTATAAAAGTACTATGTTTAAAAAAAGTGCTATGTTCACAAAGTGCTATGTTTACAAAAGTGTCATGTTTACAAAAATGTCATGGTTTCAGAAATGCCATGTTTTCAAAAATGCCATGGTTCCAGAAGTGACATGTTTTCAAGAAGGCCATATTATGACAAATGTTAGTATGATATGACATAGTGACATCATGAAATATGTTCACTAATGTTAAATCACATGGTAAAATAATCAAATAAGGTGTCGTACCAACCTCCCCTAATCAAGGAGGCTACAGTTTAGTATTACCCTCCGTGATCGAAATTCGTGATCGTGAAGGGTCCAGTTAAAATTCCCAGAACTGTTAGGGCCTTGCAAACCCTAGCTTTATCTGGAGGCTGCGCGCTTTTGGTACGAACACTACGGGCCCACAGTTAGGACAAGATAATAAAGATTGAGTCTATAATAAAACATAAGACATTCAATCAATCATAAATGGTTCATGCATGAGTTAGTGTTGTTTGCCATGTTCTCAAGATGCTTAAAATGTTTTGTGAGATTATGTTTGAACTTGCTGGGCGAAAGCTCACCTTTATATTTCATACTGTAGGTAAGAAGCCTGCAATTTAATTGGTGGGCTATGCGGACGATGCGGCGGGTGAAGGGCGGTGTGGGATACCACTACGCATAAATTTTCCGCATTTCATTTTTTGTAGTATGTTAATATTTCAAAAATAAATTATGTTTTGTTATTTGTAAGTAGTTTAAAGACACAAAAAGTTATTATCAGTATAGTCTGTTATATAACAAGCTTTTCTTTATAAGATAACTTATGTGTATATGTTTTAAAAAAAAAAAATTTCTCAAATTTTCAAGTAAAGAACAAGTATGTATGGTGTCGACCTGGCTTGGGAAGTCGGGGCGTCACAAATTTAAATTACTACTTTATCCCAAATTTTACTTTCTTGTCTAAGGATTGAAAATAAAAAATAAAAGATTCAACTTTTTTTTTCCTAATCTTTTCCTTCTACTATATTCTTCTCTTTTCAAAAGTACCATTTTGTTTTAGTTGTACAAAATTATATATAAAAAAAAAAGTTCAATATTCACTAAAACAAAATATCTATCTCAATTTTTGACTTTTTTAATTTTAAAAAAAATATGAATAATTTAATAACTACTAGGATATAACATTACATATTTTAAAAGAAAATTTATATTTTAAAAAAATTCAATATTTACTGAATCAAAATAATTTATCTCAGTTTTTAATTTTTTATTTAAAAAATAATCTTAATATTATAATTTACTTGTTTAAATTGAAAACAAAAGTAACTAAAAGGCTATATAAGTAAATTTATAACAAATGACTTCGATTCTTGGTCTAAGTAAACGTATTAATATAATTGACAGTGATTCCGACTTTGATTTCTAGAACCCAAGCAAACAGCGTCTTATGACTCCGAATCCTACCAATTCCGATTCATGCTTACTCCGATTACGCATAAGTAAATATGTCATAAAAACTTTATCGGTTGGTACGTAATTAATTTCACATTACTTCTAAGGTTATTTTTAATCTCTTATTTTAAAATTTAATTACCAAAAAAAAAAAAAA
Source organism: Ficus carica (assembly GCA_009761775.1). Lineage (NCBI taxonomy): Eukaryota > Viridiplantae > Streptophyta > Magnoliopsida > Rosales > Moraceae > Ficus > Ficus carica. The sequence continues at coordinate 4,823,491 of CM019745.1, read as the reverse complement.
AAAAATCAAAGAAATCACATACCAGACATGTCCCTTTGTTTGTTCTATCCGAACCATATGTAGAGCGAATCTCTTCATACTGATCAAGAACGGAAAGCATTATTCCCATCAAATCATTCTCATGATCTCCATTAACATAACTTGATCTCTTTCGCTTATGCTCTTCCAACCATCCTTCCGCAACATCTTCCAACACTTGAGCCACTCGCTTCATGGCCTTCTCCTTCCCATCCAAATCAAACCATCTCAAGAACGGAAGAGCCTCCCCCACCGCAATATCCCCGGCCAGCTGGAAGAAATCCCTCAACGCCTTTCGACACTTATTCTCCGCTTCCTTCTCCGCCTGTGTCACCTCGCGTCCCCTAATAGCCAATGGCTTCCCCACCAGCATTCTCAGAATCACGTTCGCATTTATGTCCCCGAACCACCTCTTCATCTCCGCTGTGTTGTGGTGGTTGTTATTATTGGTACATAAATCATGAAGCTCTTTAACGGCAGCCTTAACCTCGGATTCTCGAATGTGCTTGAGCGTCTCGAGGCTGTTGTTGGAGAGGAGTTCGGAGATGGAGATCATGCGAACTCGGCGCCAATAAGGGCCGTAGAGGCAGAACCCTATCATGGAGAAGTCGTGGCCTAGAACTTTTAGGGCTAGAGACGACTTTGGTCGGGTGGCGAAAACTTTGTCTTTGGTGGTTAGGCACTCTTTAGCCAAATCCCATCTACTCACGACCATAGTGCGGTGAACTCCGAGGTTGATTGTGAAGAGCGGTCCGTAGTCATCGGCGATGTTTCCGAGCGTTATGTGGACGGGTTGAGGCTTTCTTATGAGGAGAAGATGGCCAATTAGAGGCCACGAACCGCTTGGTTCCGGAGGTGCTAGCTTCTTTTCTGATGTGTTTCTGTGGGAGGAGTTCGTTGATATCCATCGCAGAGAGAGGAGAAAGATTATGAGAAGAAAGGCAAAGACGGTGTATGGAGAAGAAGTTGAGTAGTGTGCAATTGACAACTCCATGGTTTGGAGTTGAAAAACTCCCCTAAAGTTCACTCTATTTGCTGAGGTTACTTATCAAAGTGAAAGAAATGATACTCTTGGTCGTTTTCTCCGTCACTTAATGCTAACTTCTTTTTATAACATAAGTATAGTTTTTCTCCTTAAAATTTTTGGAGGAATTGACCTTAACATCGTGCCATCTTTTTAACATATATTAAGTGACACATATTTATAAAATTTACGGTAAAAGTTATGCTTTTACTTTATTGGTAGGTATTACTGTTTTAATTGGGGTAGTTTTTTATCGGGTGTTGCAAAGTTTTAATAACATTCACATATCACACAATTTAGAAAGTTAATCTAATGATTATAACTGTTTAATATATCTTTCACTTTTTTTTTTTTTTTTTTTTCGTTTTCTGTTTTCATTGTGGGTTATTAAAGCTCCAAAATCCTTTAAAAGAAAAATAAATCATAAAAGATTCTGCTGAGATTTGATATGATTGTCAAATATTGATTGAAATTGTTTTTTATGATTCTCTCCATTTTATAGGTTGATTGAATTGTCTCCTTCAGTATAACAGCAATATTGAAATAAAAAAATTGGAAGAATCAAAATTTCACACTCATCAAACTAATATATGACCTTTTCAATAAAATAAACAGAAAAATTAAGGATTATGCAAGCAAGAAATAAAAGTAAAACATAAGTACAAACCAAATGCGAAGAAAAAGAACAGAGTGATAACTCCTGGATTAGCTAGTCTTATACAAGATTTGATAATAAAAAATAATATGAGGACCCACAAATTAAGGTCAAAATTAAACAAAACAATGTTGAAAAGTCAAAGGGTAAATATGTTTGGGGTGAGATTTTACCTATACGTGGGAGCATTCAGAGAAGAGAGTAGTAAATTGATATTGTAATACTTTAAAAACTTGCCAACAAAAGAATAATAACTTATATGTCACATAAATTTGTATTTAAAAGTTGGGATTAGAGTTGGTGTTGTTATTATTTTTTTAATTTTTTATAAGCAAAAAATAAGGCTTTATGTTTCTATCGGCTTTTGTGCTTGCGTGTGCAAACTAAAATAACGTGTCCTCCTTTTAATCAGCAATTGTTTGTCAAAGTTGGCAAAGAGGTTGTAGCATGTTTTAATTCTTCGTTTGGTTGCAACTTGCAATAGATTCTAGGCTTTGTCTTTTTCCTCACAATTCAATTAATTAGAAGAGTTAGTTCACATATATTTGTGTGCGTGTATGTAAGATATCCAAGCATTTTTCAAGGTGAAGCACGTTATCAAGAAGTCTCTCCTGCTATCTACTTACTTAGGTTTTCTGAGAAAAATCAACATTCAAAAATATTTTAAATTTGCTTGCGTAATTTTCTTAACATAGACCTTTTTTTTTATGAAAAATATTTTAATGAGGTCAAACACCACAACTAATAAGTTTAGGTTTTGTGTATGAACTACATGTTATATAACATGATACCTTTTAATATTATTCCTTTCTTTTTATTATTTATAAAAAAGAAAAGGGCATTTTATAGCATGCTCCATATCGTATAAATAAAAAATAACAAATTAAAAATGATAATTACAAGTGAGATCGAATTCACAACCCCATTTAATGCCTTCCCAACTCCATTCCAATGCTATGGACTACATATAATTATTTAACGATAAATTTATTTGCAAATCATGTTCCGAGGGAAATTTTGAACCGGTCTTATATTTAGAGAAAGGGATGACTAAATTCGGGTGAATTAACAAAATTCCAACTCTTAAATAGACTACTTTATCCATCCTAGTGAATATATTAATTATTTATACTAAGATTTCCATTAATTTTTAGCTAATGATCATAAGTTTTACCAGGAACACGCCAATCATGCGATAAGCGTGGTTCGTTGAGATTCCCTTTGATCATGACATGGACTTTTTTTTTTCTTTTTTGGGATAAATGCTGACTTATGAACCTGATTCTTTTGTCGTGCTTGTAGTACTTAAAATACATACAATTAATGTAATACAAGCGTGTGAAACGATAAGTTTAAATATTTTTAATGCAATTATATGGTTCTACTACATAAATATTGGACTACTAATTAGTATAAAATTAGATCTTAATTTGGACACGTAAATGTGTCTTTATAAGGAGATTTATATACCCAAGTTACACTTGAAAGGTACTGATCATTATCTCATCTCTGATCACTCCAGCTATTTACCTAATTAATTGGACATAATTAAGCATATTATAATATGAAGCTTTTTGTCCAGTTTTCAGAATATATATATATATATATACACATATTCCGACCAACAGTTTTATCCAGTTTTAATTGCTGCACGATCTTCTAGAAAGACATTCCGCCATAGTTATAGACAGAAGTGATTCTAAATTTCTTTTTGCTGTGTTTCTGTGGCCGTAATTCTTTGACAAAGATGCTGTAGAAAGAAGAAGTTGAATATTGTGCAACAAGTCGACCATGGTTAGGAAATAATATTCGAATTTGCCACTTTTTTTTTTTTTTTGGTAAATAGAAATTTCCCACTGCTAGTCCATGATCATTCGTACTACTTGTAATGTGGTCCCTAATATATTTGAATTTGGTACCAAAAGGTTGGCCGTGAACAGACAAAGTCGCTGGCTGCTGATTTGATGTGAGATATTTTTTCAATCACTTGTACACTTTAATTTGGTGGTTCTAATTAGTTTGTTGTTTCTAGGCTGTGTTTTGCGGTGTTGTTTTGACAAAGAGGTGAAAAAATAGTTTGTGATTTGAAAATTTATAAGGTTGGGGCTTTCTTAAGAGGAGAAGATGGCCAATTAGCGGCCATGAACCGCTTGGCTCCGGAGGTGCCAGCTTCTTTTCTGATGTGTTTCTGTGGGCGGAGTTCTTTGATATCCATCGCAGGGAGAGGAGAAAGATTATGAGCAGAAAGGTAAGCAGGTTGTAGGAAGAAGAAGAATATGAGTACAGAGCCAAGTCCATGGTTGTTGCCTAGGCAGTGTTAGCGCGGTGTATTGGTTTGATGGAGAGGTAGAAATATCATATGTGCTTATCTTTTCTTTATTGTGAGTTGTGCGTTGGAAAAATAAAATAAAATAAAATAAAATAAATCAAAACTTAGTTAGGGTGCACTTGGTTTACTAGTTAGAAATGAAAATTTTAAGTTGTAACTGGTTGTTTTTTTAAAAATTAGTTAAAATACTTGTCAATTTTTCAGAAAAACACCAAAACTAACATAGAGTTTTTGAATTCAAATTTGAGAGTCAAATGAAGGTTTAAATTTGAGAGTCAAATGAACATGCAGAAGTGTACACTTTATACAATTTTAGATGATATTATTAAAAAAAAAATTTACTATAAATGTACGGTCGAGATTTTATTTGACTTAACACACTTATGTATTATATTTTGATTCTCATTCATAAAATAAAAGTTCTAGCTAAAAGGCAAGTTTCTAACGTATTATATTTTGACTCTCATTCATATAATAATAATAATAATAATAATAAAAGTCTTGTATTTTATTAAAAACTTTTAACCGTATATACAGATTCACCATTTACAAAAAAACAAAAAATCAAAAACAAAAACAAAAACAAAAACAAAAACAAAAAACGAAAAACGAAAAACGAAACAAAACAATATGGATGTGAAGATCGTATATTTTGCTTTCTCGCAATATCCACGTCTTCTAGCTACGTTAAAGAGCCATTAACAATCCTGCAGTCTCATTCGAATTTGTCTTCGTTTATTGACTATATATATATATATATATAGTGGTGTCACATACATCGAAAATAACCGGTGACGGACATCATATACATACACGTATCTATATAAATTGTCCTTTACAAACGTACAATTTATTTGGATAACATAACTTTTTTTTTTTTTTTTTTGCTGCTTTATTTTACATATTACATATACACTATATAAATTACGCATAATGCTGAGCAGGCAGGCGAGGCATGACGACAACTTCAAGCGGAGTTGCTTTGCTATTGGTTACTCCAAAGCTTTCCGTCATGTCAATAGGAGCATCAAAAGGCGTGGCGATCTCGAACGCTTGTAGAAACCTAGCCAAAGTGAACTGCACCATTTGGAGGGCAAAAGAAGTGCCAGGGCACGCCCTTCTGCCGCTACCAACGGGATCAGCTCAAATTGCCGACCCCTTACGTCTACGTCTCTGTTGGTCGTGAGAAACCTCTCGGGATTGAACTCTAACGGGTCGGGCCACGAGACCGGGTCGGTTGAATCTTCCAGAGGTTCGTGATCAGCCGAGTCCCGGCGGCGACGTGGTAGCCGCCTACGGTGCAGTCCTTACGGAAGACATGTGGAGCCGAGAGTGGCGCCGCGGGGTATAAGCGGAGTGTCTCTTTGACTATGGCTTGGATGTATGTCAGCTTGCTCATGTCGGACTCGTTCACGGCTCTGTTCTTGCCTACGTGGCTGTCGAGTTCGTCTTGAGCCTTTTTCAGCACGTGGCTATTATTCAGCAACAGGGACAGTGCCCATGTTAGGGTTACTGCGGTGGTGTCGCTGCCTCCGGCAATCAAGGTCTGCAAGTTTAATTCAATTCAGTTTTTTTTTTAATTATATATATATATGTTCTCTCAAAACAATTAATGCTACTCCTTGGGAGCACTAAAATAAGTAGAACAAAGATGGACACGTGAAAAAATTATATCTTTTTGTACATTTTACGTGGAATTATATTGTACGTGGTAGCTTGTATTTTTATAGAAAATCCAATTTTACTCCAAAAAACCAAGTAGCAAAAAAGCCTCAAGTTGTCAGTATAAATTTATATTTATCATATTCATATAAGTATTACTTTCTTAGGGGATGTTTGGTGAAAAAGTTTAGTTTGAAATTTTTAAGTTTTAATAGTAATTTTTCAGAAAAGACAAAAAAAAATTTCAAAAAAGACAAAAACTTTTTTTAGAAAAAGACAAAAATCATGATAAAAAAAGTACAATTTAATTTAAAATGAGCTAATCACCAAACATGGCCTTATACTCATTATTCTTGCTTGTTGAAAAACTTAATTAACACCTCAACATAAAATTCCACCTCGATGATAAATTTTTTTAAAAAATAATTAACAAATAAATAAATAAAGAGGAAACACTAAAGTCTCCACTCAAATTTATTATAAAGAGAGAAAAAAAAATGGAAACAAATTAGAGAAAACGATCGGAATCTGACCAACAAAAAAAATTAAATTAAAAGAAAAAACCAACTACAGTTTTAACTGAACTCCATCATGAACTTATTAAATTATTAAAAATTCGGGAATGTGCTTTAATTCCCTCCCATCACTCTAATATCTTCAAAAGTTAATAAACGAAAGTAATTATAAATGCTATGAATTTACTGTCAAATTTTAACCGGGGTTAATTGATAAAGAAATTAACAAAGGCGCCCACAGTAGGCGCCAAACTGTAGATGCTGGGAATCTACTCCTTAACTGCTTACCTACAGCACAAAATGGTAATGTTTAAGATCAACATTCCAATAAAATACGTAGAATCATTCTCTCGATGCCCTTCGTTTGAGACTTACGAGGGGTAAAAAGCTTTCATTACACGATGTCACAATTGATCGTGGGCTTGGCAGTTATGAAGATTAATCTTTCTACGTGCAATGTTCGTCAAATATAAGGGCTGAATGATGAACCAGGCTTTCACAATAATTTTTAGAAATATAATCTAAACTGATGTCAAATTTCATGGATCAGCCACACTAAAAAAATAATTATCCAACAAAAAAACAAAAATGCATACCAAAACTGTTGCCTTGTTGATTGTATCAGCGTCAAAACCCCCAAGCTCTGGACCATCAAGTACAGAAAGCATCACATCCATGAAGTCATGTTCCTTTTTTCTCTCTTCGTCATTCAGCAATGCTCTCTTCCGCTTATGCTCTTCAAGCCACTCACCAATAATACCATCCAATTCCTTTGCAGTTTTCTTCATGGCCTTCTCATAGCCGCCTAAATCCAGCCACCCGAGACTGGGAACGGCATCCCCCGGTACAAACAGCCCAATAAGATTGAAGAACTCCTTTAGTTCCTTCTGAATCAGCCGTGTTTTTTTCATCATCGACGTCATTAGCATCTGCAGAGTAACGCTTCCCGGCAACCATTCTTAGAATCACGTTGAGAGTCAAGTCCGAAAACCGTTGCTTCATCTCCACCGAAACTAGGCTCGAATTAGGATCGTCACTATTCCCCTTGGTTGTCCAATGGTTGTGTAGCTCTTTCAAGAAAGTGGCCACTTCGGAGATTCGTATTTGTTTGAGAATCTCAAGCCGGCGGTTTGATAACAACTCGACCGTGGCTATCTTGCGAATCTCGCGCCAAAAGGGCCCGTGAGGTGCCAAACCAAACATGGCGTAGTTGTATCCCAAATGCTTCGCGGCTAGCAAATTCGGACGTGAGGCTAAGGCCAAGTCATTGGTGGTGAAGCATTCCTTGGCCATCTCCGAACTACTCACTACCAAACCTCGATGAACTCCGACTCGGATAGCGAAGATGGGTCCGTATCTGTCAGCCATGGCACCCAAAGTTATGTGGGAAGGCTTAGGACCTTTCAACAAGGGAAGGTGACCAAATAACGGCCAACCTCCCAAGGCTTGAGGTGGTTTTTTTGCCCTTGCCAACTTCCCTCATTCGTGATAAACAATAACTCATGAAGATTGTAGCACATAATATTAGTCCTACAGTGATAGCTGTTAGATCATGTGGAGAAGCCATTTTTGCAAAGATTTTGAGCAGTTCCTTTTGGCTAAATTTCTGGGTCTATAAATTAGAGTGACTACTCTGGCTCGAGCGGTGGAAATAGTTATCAACAAGGGAGTGGGATTAATGGAGGGTATAGGTGTCTGTTGATGAGGAAATTGGAGTTTATCTTTAGTGCTATATATATATATATATATATATATTTATGTAAGTTGGGTGTTGGACACGTTTCTTTATGACCCTTTGTTATGGTTTGTTTTGTTCTTCTTTTGTACTGACATATCAGAACTCTTGTTGAATTATAAGTCTTTGTTGTTTAAAACGTTCTGACTACATGGCTAACGCTTACGTGCCGTTGGGGACAAAGTAAACTTTGTTTTGCTAAGTTTAGTTATATTTCTTAATCGAAGGGCTAGAAAATAATATAATTTCTATATATAGAATTTTTTAATTGGATATGTCCTAATTAAACTTTGCCATATTTAGTCTTAGAATGATCCAACACGACAGAAAGAACATATATATATATATATCCTATTTCGAATTGATCGGAACATAATTGATAAATGTGATAAATTGAAAAGAATTTTTATTGGAGTATTTAATGAGATATATTTGAGACTTGCTTTCAAGACTAGTATTTAGACTCAATTTTCTTAAACTATAGCCTCTGACTTTTTTTTTTGGCTGTTTTTATTTCTCCCTCTTTACAAACATTATTGTGATTTTTTTTTTCTGTTAGTAATAGTGAATGGGGAATTTGATAGAAGATGGGCTTATTAATAGGTATCAGTTTAATTAAAATATTTTAGTATGTTTTGATATCACTAATCCTCTATGATTATTTCCTTTATCAATAAAAAAACATTACGATGGAACGAAACAAGTAAATTGTGAAAATAGCTCTTTTAATACACATGTTTAGGATTTTTGACACATGATTCATTTCTTTTCCCTGAACTTATCTAAATCACGAGACAATATTCTAGATACGTAAGCTTTTTGGGCATTTCTCAAAAAAAAAACAAAAAACAAAAAAAAGGTAGTGAGTCCCACATTTGAGCTCCGTTTATAATTGCTGGTGTAAGTTTGGTCTTGTAGCCCAAGAATTTTCTTATTTTTCTCTTTTGAAAAGACCACTTGAAAGGAAAGCGGACATATTTACTTTATTGACGCGACAGAAGTTAAAACATGAGAACTATGCAAAGCACCTCAAAAGACCACGTGAAAGGAAAGTGGACATGTTTACTTTCATTGACGCAACAGAAGTTAAAACATGGGAACTATACAAAGCACCTCAAAAGACCAGTATTCTAAAGGAAAGCCGAAATATTTGCTTTCATTGACGCAACAGAAGTTAAAACATAAGAAATATGCAAAGCACCTCAAAAGACTAGTACTTGAAAGGAAACCGGACATAATTGCTTTCATTGACGCAACAAAAGTTAAAATATAGGACCTATACAAAGCACCTCAAAAGACTAGTACTTGAAAGGAAACAGACATATTTGCTTTCATTGACGCAACATAAGTTAAAACATGAGAACTATGCAAAGCACCTTAAAATATGTCCCCAAAACTATGCAGATCATGATCAAACGTCCTGGTTTGGGGTCTAGTCTAACTTCACTCATAGAGAGAAAGAGACATGCCAGGTTTGACAAGAACATAAAGTGGAGAGGCTTTGTCATTTGTCAGTCCAAAGCTAGCTGTCATATCAACCGGCCCATCAGTTAAAACATCAAATGCATGAAAAAAGCCAGCCATCTCCAAGTGCGTCATTTAAAGGCCATAAGTGATCCCGGTGTAAAAAATCAAGAACCAATTTGAAAACAATAGAAAATTAGGATTTTTTTTTTTTATTCCAATCAATGAATCAAAATAATATATCAAAGAGGTTTATATAGGCTAACTAGAAAATATAAAAAGACTAACCTACCATTAACTTTTGAAAAGAATGAAATCTAATAATAATAGGAAACAAGTAATAAAATAATTATAAAACTACATAATCTAACATCCCCCTCAAACTCACAATGCTGCTGCAAGTAGCATTGACAGTTTGCCAAATAAGAAATGAAAACTCGAAGCGGTAAGCTCTTTGGTAAACATGTCAGCAATGTGTATAGAAGAAGAATTGTAAGGCAATGCGATGATGCCAAGTTGATAATGATGTCGAGTGACATGAAAATTAATCTCAATATGTTTGGTCCGCTCATGAAACACTGAATTGCGGGCAATCTGAATGGTACTTTGACTATCATAATATAAGGGAGTAAGTCGATGAAGAAAAACACTCATCTCTATAAGCAACCGACATAGCCAAACTATCTCACAAGTAGTAGAAGTCATGACACGATATTCTGTTTCGGTGGAGGATCGAGAAATAATGTCTTGCTTTTACTCTTCCAAGAAATAAAAAAGTCGCTCATAAAGATACAGAGCCAATTATGTAACGACCCGCCTAGCAGAGGCCGTTACCATACATACATACTTACATACTAAGCTTCTTATACTTACTTACATACTTATGAAAACAGCGGAAATTTTTTTTTTTTTTTTTTTTTTTGGCATACGAGTGCAACATATAAAAGTATCTTTAGCAAAATATTTACCATAACATAAATTCATAAAGAACAAAACGCGTAGCAGCTAGATTTCCCACATTTCACAGTTTGCCCCGCCATGCCCTTCCATCTTGTATCAACCATTGCTGACGGTTGTTTACCTACAGCATAAACGTAAGACAGTGAGCTTTCGCTCAACAAGTACAACCTCCTATACCGCGATAAAAACAAACATAATTTATCCTTACACATTCTAGCTTAACTTATCATGCATATCATATCATTTCTTATCTTCATTCATCATAACATAACATACATGTCGTAATGCATGGTCCATTTATGCTTATTTTATGCTCAATTCATACTTAACTTACTTTCATTTCTTATCTTACTTATAGGCCCCTTCCTTGTGTGTATGTACCGGGCGCGCGACTATGGAGTGGTTGGGGCGGCCAAACCATTTCCAACTCAAACCATAGTCCAACCCGACCTTACTCGGGTCGGTACAACACAGGCGATTTGCTCGCCATCTTTCTTTTCACCTTGTCGTGTCATACTTGATCTTATTATTCTTATAAGATTTCGTGAACATGCTTCGTGCTCTTATACTTACATGCTTCATGTAATCATAACATAACATTCATCATAAACATACCTTAACTTATCATACTACATAACCTAGCATACAACATATGATATATTGCATAGCATATCAATAACATAACATAACAACAATAACATCACTTAGCATTAACAATATAACATAGCAACTATAACAACATAACATAGCATCAACAACTACATAACATACATTCCTAGCATACATCTAACATACTTAGGCAAGTACCACAACAAAGCCTATGCTGTAGGCGGTGGTTGTACTTACCTCTCTTGCTATGTCCTGCGTTATGCTGCTTCTTCTCAGAGTACAGCTGCAGGTTCCCTCATGCTCGTTGAAGGACATAGGTGAGGTTCTAATCAGTATTGCGGAATATTGATAATCTAACCAACATGCTTACATAATCCTAATTATATGTCCCCAATACTAGATGTCTTACTGGTTACAAATAGTAACCCTATTATTAATAGCAACCAAATATGAATTAATTCTTTAAGAGGTTACGTTAAGTAACCTCATGTGCTAAACCCTATACATACTGTTAGGGTTAGGTTACTTTCCTAACCTTGGGCTTTATTTTAATTATTGGGTTTCCTTAATTAACCCTATATCTTAGCCCAATTTATTAATCTTAGTATTTTTTAAGGGTTATCTTGTCTAACCCTTAAGGTTAATTATAATTAGACTCTTGATTAATCAAAGTTAACCCTATATGGGTCAAACTTGAGCTCTAGGCCTTGGCCTAGTAACTTGGATATTATTTCCGGTTATTACCCGAAATCATTTTACTTACCCAGTTTGGTTTAAAAAAAATCCATTTTCCATTTCTTTGGAAACTTGGGTAAATTAACTTCAAAAATCTTTTACATAACTCATAAAAATTCATATCCTTGAAATAGGTTTTTGAAAAATCATTTAGGGCTGGAAACTGCCTTTGGAACAGTTTCCCTAGTCAAAACAGTGGTTTTGGGAAAAGATATAATTTTTCGGAACTGTTTTTAGAAAATCCTGTACAGGAATTTCCTATTCCCTGCACAATCTTTATAAAACCGTGTCAGTTTAAAAATTCATTCTGATTTTGAAAAAGTTGTCTTCACGAAAGTTCTAGCTCTCGAAAAATCCTAAAACTTTCGTGTTTTGAGAAAAATCCAGTTCTGCTTGTATTTGCGTCAGTTTTTGTTAAAATCTGGCTGATCCTGTAAACTGGGTCTGGGCAGACTAGCCACGGATTTTTGTAGAAACGGAGACCATTGGAGCCTCATTTTGGGATTCTGCCTGCGATGCCCTCTAGGAAAACTCGTTCTGAACAACTTTTATGTTTTACGTTTTACCCAGTTCGGCCTCTAAAGGCCTCAAATTTCACTTTTCCCGAAACTGGCCAGTTGGTACCCGAACTGGCAGTTTTCGGTTTTAAATTCATTTTACGTCCTATTTCGTGTAATCTAACTCAACCGATCACGCGGGAGCCTAGATAGCATACATGCAGCGTTTTCTAACGTCCCATATGAACCAACATGCAACTCCAACGTGCCCATGCAAACCAAAACCCGCATTAACCTAGCCTAGGTTTGCATGGTTCTAACTTTGCATTATAATTAAACTATTCATCATCCATTCAACCTTAAACTTAGCAGTCCAACATGCACTGCCTAGGGCAGATTTTGGACCAAAAAATCAGGGGACACACAACCATTCACATCTAGCATGCAACCTATCAACCAACAAGCATAAAACAAGAAGCAAGGCACAAAATCAAACCAACCACCCTTAGTTACCAAATCAAGCACATACTAACCAAACTAGGCAAGAAATTAGAATGGACTTATGTCCTTACAAAACCAATTTGAAACACAAATAAAATTCCAAATTGAACCTAATGAAAGGATTAGGGCTCAAGGAAGTTACCTTAGATCAAAGTTAGGGTTTGAAAATTGCAACTCCCTTTTCTCCCTTGCCTTCCCTTGCCCACGGCTTCAACCTAGCTAGGGACCCAAAAAAATTTTCTCTTGGCTCCTTGGTTGATCCACACTAAAACCGAACACTCCCTAAGCAAAACCCCCTTGAAAATTTTTGTTTTTCCTTCCTCTTTCTCTCTTCCTTGGCTGCTGATTTTCAAGAAGAAAATTGGCAAGAACCTCCCCAAATTTTTGAATAAAAGTGAATAGCAACCACCCCTATTTATAGAGGTTGAAAACTTTGCTAAATTGCACAAAAACCCCAAGAAAACTAAAAATTGCACAATGGGAGGGTGAGGTGGGAGGTGGCCGGCCAATGCTTGGTGAACAAGCCAAAGAATTCTTCCCAAGCCAATTAAATGATTATGATGTCATAATTAAAGGATAAGGTGATGTCATTCACCTTAGGCCTTGTTTGGCTATTCTCATCATTAAGCAGTCCATTTTTGAGCTACACAGATATTTCCAATATCGTGTTCACTTATACACAGTATTTATTTAACTAAAATTTATCTGTTGAAAAAAAAATGGACAGTATAAATTTTTCTTATATATATATATATTTTTTTTCTTCCGAGCCCTTTTTCGTCTTTAATTCCTACTAGGTGTGCTTGATTTTCTAAGGTGGTTTTCAAAGCCTATTCATGCTATCTCAATCGTAAAGACGGCTTTTACAGTATTCTTTATTACACAATACTGCAAAGTCACTCCTTTGACCGTTCTTGGTCAAACTTTGACTTTCATAAAATCATATACTTTTTCGTCCCTTTTTGTCTTAAAAGGTCCGTTGCTAATCTACATAGTCCATTTTGAGTTTTATTGATCCTGAAAACTCATAAAATGTAAGAAAACTCTTAACCGAGCTTCTCTTTTAATAATACCTTGATGGTATACATTTAATTTCTTTAAAAAGAAATAGTAACATTGAAAAATCTAGGTATTACAAATTATGGACTTGCAATCTGTCAGATTACTAGCCCAATTAGCATAAGAGTAAGAAGGTAGCTCTAAGGACGAAGTAGATGGAAGTAAAAGACTCTAAAACTGATTGCTTCGAAGATACCTCAAAATACGAAGAATTGTAGCCCAATGAACTGTAGTAGTTGCAGTGACAAACTGGCTAACTATATGAACCGCATGTGCAATATATGGTCGAGTGATAGTGAGATAAACCAAGCTGCCAACAATAGTGCGGTATAAATTATGATCCGACAAAAGAGGACTATCAGAAGGAGAGTACCGAGTATTAGTCTCAAGAGATATATCAACAATCTTATTATCAATAAGACATGCACGCTCAAATATATCAGCTATATACATGGATTGGAAGATAAGATAACCTTTCGGAGAATAGACGACCTCAATGCCCAGAAAATAACGTAATGAGCCCAGATCTTTCATGGCAAAACAACGAGCTAACTCAATCTTCAGTGCTGCAATCCTGTCAACATCATCACCAGTCATAATTATATCATCAACATATAAAGATAGAAGAATACAACCCACACCAATACATCTGACAAACAAAACTAAATCATGATGACTAGAGCGAAAGCCAAACGAAGTAATCACCGTAGAGAACTTCTTAAACTAGGCTTGGGGTGCCTGTTTGAGACCATAAAGGGCTTTTTTGAGCCGGAAGACTACACCAGGTTGATGAGAAACATCAGGAGGAGGTACCATGTAAACTTCTTCATGAAGATCACCATGTGGCACTATTTTTGTGTCGTTTTTTGTACGTCTCCTGATTTGGACTAAGTAGAGAAACAATAGTATGGTGAAGAAACCAACTATGGCAGTCATGTTGTCTAGATGACGGAGAAGAAACTCCATTGTTGTTGATTAAGGGACTCGCAAATGGTGACGATGATGATGAGTTGTCTTTTTGGATAAAACTTAGCAAAAGAGAGAGTACTATTTTTTATTAGATTCTAGTGGTGTTCCTTGATTTGTCTTTATTGTTTCCAAAAATTGATATTTTATGTATGTGACTCTATTAATAATTAATTCATCGAGCACGACACTAGGCACGTGCTTTTTTTAGAACAATGCTAGGGAACATCAATGATATCTAACATCACTCACTAATAAAGGATGAGTCCCACAACATGTGATCCACTAATGGAGTCCATTTCTCTATTAATGTGATATTAAACATCACTGATATGTCATAGTATTTTTCTTTTTTGAAACCTCGTCATCTATCCCACTTGGGTATTGTTCTGTCGTATATGAAATGTTTAGTTTAAGCTAATAAAAAATAATAATGGTACATTTGGTGCACCGATTTAAAATGGAATTATGTTGAAATTGGTTGACTTTAATTTTAAAAAACTAATTATAAATTTTATTGACATTTTGGGGGGGGAAAAAAACTAAAATGAAAATTTTGGATCCAAACCGGAGAACCAAATAAAGACTAAATAGTAATAATCAACACCGAGGTTCTGGTGTAGCGGTCAAGAAGCCTTTCCTAGGTCTCCTCCTTCGTTCCACTTAGGATTGTATCTCGTTGCTATCATCAAGGACCTGCTCCAACTTTGGTCGTTTTAATGCTTGAGATCTTCTAATTGGGGAAAAATGAATAAATTATGTAAAAGGGGAATCTAGAAAAGAAAAGGAGAAACATACTAGACATGTAGCTTTGTATGTTCATCCAACCATCCTTGCGAAAAATTGTCTAACACTTTCGCCGTCCGCTTCATGGCCTTCTCCTTCCGGTCCAAATCCAACAATCTCAAGAACGGTAGAGCCTCCTCGAGAGGGAAATCCCCGGAGAGTTTGAAGAAATCCCTCAAAGCCTTTCGACACCGTTCATTCTCGCCAGTACTCTTCACCGTGGACGTGAGTACACGTCCGTGGACTACCAAAGGCCTCCCAACCAACACCCTTAATATCATGTTCACACTTATGTCACAAAACCATCTCTTCATATCTACTAAGACTTCACTTTTGTTGTTGCTGATCCATAAATCATGAACCTCTTTCACAGCAGAACTCACCTCAGATTCTCGAATGCGCCTGAGCATTTCGAGGCGGTTGTTGGAAAGGAGCTTGGTCATGGCAAAAGTAAGGGCCGTAGGGACTGAACCCCATCAGAGCGAAGTCGTAGCCCAAAATCTCAAATACAAGGGACGACTTTGGTCGGTTGGCAAAAACTTTGTCGTTGGTGGTTAAGCACTCATTAGCCATATCCCATCTACTCACAACCAGAATGCGGTGATCTCCGAGCTTGATTGTGAAGAGCGGTCCATAACCTTCGGCGATGTTTCCGAGCGTTATGTGGACAGGTTGGGGCTTTCTTAAGAGGAGAAGATGGCCAATTTGCGGCCGTGAACAGCTTGGCTCCGGAGGTGCCAGCTTCTTTTCTGATGTGTTTCTGTGGGCGGAGTTCTTTGATATCCATCTCAGGGAGAGGAGAAAGATTATGAGCAGAAAGGTAAGCAGGTTGTAGGAAGAAGAAGAATATGAGTACAGAGCCAAGTCCATGGTTGTTGTCCTAGGCAGTGTTAGCGCGGTGTATTGGTTTGATGGAGAGGCAGAAATATCTTTTGTGCTTATCTTTTCTTTATTGTGAGTTGTGAGTTAAAAAAATAAAATAAAATAAAATAAAACAAAACTTAGCTAGGGTGCACTTGATTTACTAGTTAGAAATGAAAATTTTAAGTTGTAACTATTTGATTTTTTAAAAATTAATTATAATACTTGTCGACTTTTTAGAAAAACACCAAAACTAACGTAGAGTTTTTAAATTCAAATTTGAGAGTCAAATGAAGGTTTAAATTTGAGAGTCAAATGAACATGCAGAAGTGTACACTTTATATAATTTTAGATGATTTTAAGAAGAAAAAAATATATATAAATGTACAATCGAGATTTCATTTGACTTAACACACTTATGTATTATATTTTGATTCTCAATCATAAAATAAAAGTTTTAGCTAAAAGGCAAGTTCCTAACGTATTATATTTTGACTCTCGTTCATATAATAATAATAATAAAGGTCTTGTATTTTATCAAAAACTTTAATCGTATATACAGATACACCATTTAAAAACAAAAAAAAAAACAAAAACGAAAAACGAAAAACGAAACAAAACAATATGGATGTGAAGATCGTATATTTTGCTTTCTCGCAATATCCACGTCTTCTAGCTACGTTAAAGAGCCATTACAATCCTGCAGTCTCATTCGAATTTGTCTTCGTTTATGGACTATATATATATATATATTTATATATATATATATATATAGTGGTGTCACATACATCGAAAATAACCGGTGACGGACATCATATAAATACACGTATCTATATAAATTGTCCTTTACAAACGTACAATTTATTTGGATAACATAATTTATTTTTTTTTTGGTGCTTTATTTTACATATTACATATACACTATATAAATTACGCATAATGCTGAGCAGGCAGGCGAGGCATGATGACAACTTCAAGCGGAGTTGCTTTGCTATTGGTTAGTCCAAAGCTTTCCGTCATGTCAATAGGAGCATCAAAAGGCGTGGCGATCTCGAACGCTTGTAGAAACCTAGCCAACGTGAACTGCACACCATTTGGAGGGCAAAAGAAGTGCCTGGGCATGCCCTTCTGCCGCTACCAAACGGGATCAGCTCAAAATGCCGACCCCTTACGTCTACGTCTCTGTTGGTCGTGAGAAACCTCTCGGGATTGAACTCTAACGGGTCGGGCCACGAGACCGGGTCGGTTTGAATCTTCCAGATGTTCGTGATCAGCCGAGTCCCGGCGGCGACGTGGTAGCCGCCTACGGTGCAGTCCTTACGGAAGACATGTGGAGCCGAGAGTGGCGCCGCGGGGTATAAGCGGAGTGTCTCTTTGACTATGGCTTGGATGTATGTCAGCTTGCTCATGTCGGACTCGTTAACGGCTCTGTTCTTGCCTACGTGGCTGTCGAGTTCGTCTTGAGCCTTTTTCAGCACGTGGCTATTATTCAGCAACAGGGACAGTGCCCATGTTAGGGTTACTGCGGTGGTGTCGCTGCCTCCGGCAATCAAGGTCTGCAAGTTTAATTCAATTCAGTTTTTTTTTTTTTTAATTTTATATATATATATATATATATATGTTCTCTCAAAACAATTAATGCTACTCCTTGGGAGCACTAAAATAAGTAGAACAAAGATGGACACGTAAAAAAATTATATCTTTTTGTACATTTTTACGTGGAATTATATTGTACGTGGTAGCTTGTATTTTTTTTGAAAATCCAATTTTACTCCAAAAAACCAAGTAGCAAAAAAGCCTCAAGTTGTCAGTATAAATTTATATTTATCATATTCATATAAGTATTACTTTCTTATACTCATTATTCTTGCTTGTTGAAAGACCTAGGGCCTGTTTGGCAACGGGTTTGGTTCAAATTTTTTTTTTTGTCTTTTTCCTTAAAAGTTTTTGTCTTTTTCTCAAAAAGTTTTTTGTCTTTTCTGAAAAGTCAACAAAATTTACTATTTAAACTTATAAATCTTAACTCAAACTTACACACCAAAACAAGCCCTTAATTAACACCTCAACCTAAAAATTCCAACTCGATGATAATTTTTTTTAAATAATTAACAAATAAATAAATAAAGAGGAAACACTAAAGTCTCCACACAAATTTATTATAAAGAGAGAAAAAAAATGGAAACAAATTAGAGAAAATAGTCAGATTTGACCAACAAAAATAATTAAATTAAAAAGAAAAAACCAACTACCGTTTTAACTGAACTCCATCATGAACTTTTTAATTTATTAAAAATTCAGAAATGTGCTTTAATTCCCTCCCATCACTCTAATATCTTCAAAAGTTAATAAAGGAAAGTAATTGTAAATGCTGGAATCTCTAGTCAAATTTTAACCGGGGTTAATTCATAAAGAAATTAACAATAGCGCCCACAGTAGACGCCAAACTGTAGATGCTGGGAATCTACTCCTTTAACTCCTTACTTACAGCACAAAATGATAATGTTTAAGATCAACATTCCAATTAAATACGTAGGATCATTCTCTCGATGCTCTTCGTTCGAGACTTACGAAAAGGACCCCACAAGGGTAAAAAGCTTTCATTACACGATGCCACAATTGATCGTGGGTTTAGCAGTTATGGAGATTGATCTTTCTCCGTGCGATGTTCGTCAAATATAAGGGCTGAACGACGAACCAGTCTTTCACAATAATTGTTAGAAATCTAATCTAAACTGATGTCAAATTTCATGGATCAGCCACACTAAAAAAATAATTATCCAACAAAAAAAAAAAAACAAAAAACAAAAATGCATACCAAAACTGTTGCCTTGTTGATTGTATCAGCGTCAAAACCCCCAAGCTCTGGACCATCAAGTACAGAAAGCATCACATCCATGAAGTCATGTTCCTTTTTTCTCTCTTCGTCATTCAGTAATGCTCTCTTCCGCTTATGCTCTTCAAGCCATTCACCAACAATACCATCCAATTCCTTTGCAGTTTCTTCATGGCCTTCTCATAGCCGCCTAAATCCAGCCACCCGAGACCAGGAACGGCATCCCCCGGTACAAACAGCCCAATAAGATTGAAGAACTCCTTTAGTTCCTTCTGAATCAGCCGTGCTTTTTTCACATCATCGACGTCATTCGCATCTGCAGAGTAACGCTCCCCGGCAACCATTCTTAGAATCACGTTGAGAGTCAAGTCCGAAAAACCGTTGCTTCATCTCCACCGAAACTAGGCTCGAATTAGGATCGTCACTATTCCCCTTGGTTGTCCAATGGTTGTGTAGCTCTTTCAAGAAAGTGGCCACTTCGGAGATTCGTATTGGGTTTGAGAATCTCAAGCCGGCGGTTTGATAGCAACTCGACCGTGGCTATCTTGCGAATCTCGCGCCAAAAGGGCCCGTGAGGTGCCAAACCAAACATGGCGTAGTTGTATCCCAAATGCTTCGCGGCTAGCAAATTCGGTCGTGAGGCTAAGGCCAAGTCATTGGTGGTGAAGCATTCCTTGGCCATCTCCGAACTACTCACTACCAAACCTCGATGAACTCCGACTCGGATAGCGAAGATGGGTCCGTATCTGTCAGCCATGGCACCCAAAGTTATGTGGGAAGGCTTAGGACCTTTCAACAAGGGAAGGTGACCAAATAACGGCCAACCTCCCAAGGCTTGAGGTGGTGTTTTGCCCTTGCCAACTTCCCTCATTCGTGATAAACAATAACTCATGAAGACTGTAGCACATAATATTAGTCCAACAGTGATAGCTGTTAAATCATGTGGAGAAGCCATTTTGCAAAGATTTTGTGCAGTTCCTTTTGGCTAAATTTCTAGGTCTATAATTAGAGTGACTACTCTGGCTCGAACGGTGGTAATAGTTATCAACAAGCCTCGGCATGGGAGTGGGATTAATGGAGGGTATAGGTGTCTGTTGATGAGGAAATTGGAGTTTATCTTTAGTGCTATATATATATATATATTTATGTAGTTGGGTGTTGGATACGTTTCTTTATGACATCCCTTTGTTATGGTTTGTTTTGTTCTTCTTTTGTACTGACATATCAGAACTCTTGTTGAATTATAAGTCTTTGTTGTTTAAAACGTTCTGACTACATGGCTAGCACTTTCGTGCCGTTGGGGACAAAGTAAACTTTGTTTTGCTATATTTAGTTATATTTTTCAATCGAAGGGCTAGAAAAACAATATAATTTCTATATATAGAATTTTATAATTGGATATGTCCTAATTAAACTTTGCCATATTTAGTCTTAGAATGATCCAACACGACAGAAAGAACATATATATTTTGAGGCAGTTCCTTTGGCTCAATTTCTGGGTCTATAAATTATAGAGACTACTCTGGCTCGAGCGGTGGAAATTGTTATCAAAAAGCCTCGGCATGGAGTGGGATTAATGGAGGGTACAGGTGACTGTTGATGAGGAAATTGGAGTGTATCTTTATTGCTATATATATATATATATATATGTATATATGCATATTTATGTAAGTTGGGTGTTGGATACGTTTCTTTATGACTCTTTGTTACGGTTGTTTGTTCTTCTTTTGCTATGACATATCAGAACTCTTGTTGAATTATAAGTCTTTGTTGTTTAAAAACGTTCTGACTACATGGCTAGCACTTCCGTGCCGTTGGGGACAAAGTAAATTACTTTGTTTTGCTATTTAGTTATATTTCTCAATCTAAGGGCTAGAAAATAATATAATTTCTATACATAGAATTTTATAATTGGATATGTCCTAATAAACTTACACGACAGAAATTCTTATTTAGAATTGATCGGGACATAATTGATAAATGTGATAATTGAAAAGAAATTTGATTGGAGTATTTAATGAGATATTTGAGACTTGCTTTCAAGACTGAGTTTAGACTCAATTTCTTAAACTATAGCCTCTTACTTTTTTTTTTTTTGGCTGTTTTTTATTTCTTCCTCTTTACAAACATTATTGTATTTTTTTTTTTTTTTTTTTTTTTGCCTATTAGTAATACTGAATGGGGAATTTGATAGAAGATGAATTATTAATAGGTATCAGTTTAATAAAATATTTTAGTATGTTTTGATATCACTAATCCTCTATGATTATTTTCTTTATCCATAAAAAAAACAATAAGATGAAACGAAATGAGTAAATGTGAAAATAGCGCTTTTAATACACATGTTTAGGATTTTTAACACATGGTTCATTCCTTTTCCCTGAACTTATCTAAATCACGAGACACTATTCCAGATACATAAGCTTTTTGGGCATTTCTTAAAAATTAAAAAAAAAAAAGTTGCGGAGTCCACATTTGAGCTCCGTAATATATATAACTGCTGGTATAAGTTTGGTCTTGCAAGCCCAAGACTTTTCTTATTCATCTTTTTTTGAAAGACCACTTACAAGGAAAGCGGACGTATTTACTTTCATTGACGTAAAAGAAGTTAAAACATGGGAACCTGTGCAAAGCAGTACCTTAAAATATATCCCAAAACTATACAGATCATGATCACATGTCCTGGTTCGGGGTTGTCTAAGTCTAACTTCACTCATAGAGAGAAAGAGACAAGCGAGTTTTGACAAGAACATAAAGTGGAGTTGGCTTTGTCATTTGTGAGTCCAAAGCTAGTTGTCATATTGACCAACCCATCGGTTAAAACTGAAACGCATGAAAAGAGCCAGCCATCACCAAGTGCGTCATTTGGAGGCCATAAGTGATCCCGGTGTAAAAAAGAAAGAACCATTTGAAAACAAAAAAAAAAATTAGGGTTTCTTATTCCAATCAATGAAATAAAATAATACATCAAAAGATGTTTATATAGGCTAACTGGTGCCTGTTTGAGACCATAAAGGGCTTTTCTGAGCCGGCAGACTTCACCAGGGTGATGAGAAAACCAGGAGGAGGTACCATGTAAACTTCTTCATGAAGATCACCATTCAGAAAGGCATTTTAACATCCATCTGAGACAGTGTCATTGACGAACAGAGGCAACTGCAATGAGAGTGCGAATAGTAATCATTTTTGCAACTGGAGCGAAAGTCATACCATACTCTTAAGAGTAACCTTTAGCAACAAGTCGAGCTTTGTATCTTTCAATAGAATCATCAGACTTGGTTTTGATTTTATAGACCCAACGAAAATCAATTGCTCGTTTACCCGGTGTGGTAAAAGTACCAAGTCCCATATATGTGTCTATTGCAAAGCAGTAAGTTCCTCAGTCATAGCATCTTGTCAAAGTAGATCACAAACAGCCTCTCTAAAAGACAATGACTTAGAAAGACGATGAATAGAAGCTAAAAAGGATGTAAAAGAGTTAGAATAACAAGAGTAAGCAAAATTTGGTATCTTAGTAGACTAACGAGAACGCATAGAATGACAAGGAGGAGGAGGAGCCGCAGTCTTAGGAGGTGATTGGGCAGCCATAAGAGGAGAGGGAGCAATGGTAGTATCAGGAGCCATTGTACCAGAATCTGATGAGCTATCAGTGGGAACTCTGTAAGAAACATTATCTGAAACTAGAGAAGGTGCTTGTGAAATAGTTTGTGGGACTGTGTCAGTGTCAAAAGTGAAAGGATCAATATGTATGAGATCAGACTTGGTCGCATTATGAGAACTAACAAGAATAGAAAAGAATGAGATATATTCAAGAAACACAACATGACGAGAGACTTATAATTTTGACTAACTGGATCAAAAATACGATATCTTTTTTGACATGCACATAACCCAAAAAGACGCACATAACAGACCGCAATGACAATTTACTACACTCGACATGAGGACGAAGGACAAAACAGGTGGAACCAAAACCATGTAAGGAAGAATAATCAGGAGCATATCCATACAACTTTTCAAATGGTGACAGATTTGAATTATGGGATGTTAGAATCCTATCACTACAACAAAGTGCTCATTAATAGCATTAAATTACAGCGTGCTTCAAAAAGTGTGACCACTAAATATATGGACTCATTTCCAATGCGCGGGAATCTTTTTAATAAAAGCGGGACTCGCTTCCTTCCTTTTTTTTTCAAGGTATATATCAATAAATATATTAGAACCCAACTTAAATAAATACTTTAAAAAAAAACTCACAATAATAATTAACAAGAACTGCTCGTCAAAAACCAAAGGAACTTTCTCCCTCAAACATCAAACCTTAAAATCATTGGTGAATCTTAACTCACTAGAGTGCTCCTAAATCTTTCATGATTATTGCTCTCAGCCACGATTTCTCCTCACCGTTTTGAACTTCCTTGCGTTATCATCCGTTACAAAGCAATCCAAGTGCGTGAGTTCACAAGCTAGAAGAAAGGACCTTCATCCGCAAATAGAACATTCGTGCACCACCAATCATAAATACCCATTTTCCAACTAACACAGATTCCACCATTTTGAGGTATTTTTCATTTTAATCAGCAATTTTTCCCGAAAAACTTCCCTGAGAATTTTATTGCTCGAGTTTTGGTTCAATTAGCTTCTTTTGTTGTTCTTCTTAAAATTAGGGTTTGAAAAACGTGATTTGACTGTAGAAGAGATTTTTGTATTTGTTTATAGATGTGAGTAGTTGTTGGTTTTATGTTGCAATAGTTTTTATTCGGATTAGTTTACAGAGTTGCAGATTTTTTTTTTATTTATTATTGGATTTGCTATTGCCATGAATTGCACGGTGAGATTGCAAATTAGGGAGTAGTGTGTGTAAGGGAGGGAGATTCTTTTTCCTTTTCTTTTCTTTTTTTTTTTTTTCTCTTAGTATTTTTAAACAGCAATACATTGTTGTCTCGATCAAAATATGGTTTCAATATAGTCTCCTTGGTTGGAAGTATGTCTCTGTTTTGAATTATGCAATTAATTATTAGGGATTAATGGTGTACTTTGGTTTTGCTGGTTTGAGGTATGTATACTTTCAAAAAGAATGATAACAAAATTTTGGGCGTTTTAGTTTAGTTTGCGCCTGCAAGAGCCCAGTAGTAGGAAGTGCTTTAGAGAAACTTGGGAGTCTTTTTCAAAAGATACTCTTGGGAGTGATTTTGAGGGCTGATTTTCCCTTCCGTTATAATTTTCTTCCACAAGAGTGTTGGGTAATACCAAGAGAATTTTTTGTTTTGTTATTTTTTATTATTATTTTTTGAAAATTAATACTAAGAGAATTTTAAGATTTAAGCGATTTTTTTTTTTTTTTACCGTTCTGCAACTGGGTGTTTGCATAAGTAAACTTTTTTTCCCCTAAGTTGGTATTAAGATGTAGCTCCTCTATTGCTTGTCTTTAAGGTCTTGTTTAGACCTCTTTGTGATTATTTATTTTTTGTTTCTCTGTCCATCTATGTTTCTTCCTCTGTGTTTGTTTGGGTATTTCACAATGAAAGGTTCTTTTTTTTTTTTTTTTTTTTTTTTTTTTTTATTTAACGAAGACTAGAATACTTTGTGCACTATTATTAAGTTGATGTAGTTTGGTTTAGATTTTTTATTCTCTCTCT
The DNA here is from genome assembly GCA_009761775.1 of Ficus carica. Taxonomy (NCBI): domain Eukaryota; kingdom Viridiplantae; phylum Streptophyta; class Magnoliopsida; order Rosales; family Moraceae; genus Ficus; species Ficus carica. The sequence continues at coordinate 4,798,640 of CM019745.1, read as the reverse complement.
CTCTATAATTTCCAAGGAAAAGCAAGATAATGAAGCAATGGAGGATGGAGGTCAGTTTGGTTCAGATTTTTGTCGTTTAGCTTTCTTGGTTGGATATATAGAACTGTAAGAATATTGTGAATGGCTCAGATTCTTGGATTTGCTGGGATATGTTTCTCATGTTGCTTAAGATAATGTTTCATGTCTTGCTTAGATTAGTTTTTCTTTTATTGGAACAATGTCTTTTGATTTGTTTTCCAATTGGTATGTAACGTTAAAGGCACCACAAGAGGCTTCTATGAGTTGGAAAAATATGATGAACGTGAAGATGCAACTTCAATATCTCCGGATGATCTAAGACCCAAAATTAAAATGGATAATACAGCTGAAGGAGTTCAATCTGTGAGAGAGGATTGTGAAGGCATTTTAGTTTAATTTTCTGAGGAATGCATTACTTTTGTTTTTAGTTTCCAATTAAATATACAAACTCGTGCATCTTTTTATATTTGTGTTTCACTTCTTATATGACCTTGTTATGTTTTTTGGAATTTTTCCCTTCTTGTTGTAGCTTAAGCCATGAAGCCTTTTTTTTTTTTTTTTTTTTTTTTTTTTTTTTTCCTCTTTAATTTTTCTTACGTGAAGAATTAATATAACGTGTATAAACCTTATTTTATCTCAGTTTTTGTTTTTTTTTTTTTTTTTTTTGAAAAGTCAACAAAATTATAATTAATTTTTGAAAAGTCAACTAACTCCAACTTAAAAATTCCATCTCCAACCGACGAACCAAACACAAGCAAATGTGATTTTCATAAGCTAAGCATAAAAAAGTGACACTTTTTGAATATGATAATGCATGTTTAGACTTCGATGCAATTACAGAAACCGTAAGACCTAAAAGACAGCAATAATGGTGAAACAAAGCTAAGTTATGACTAAAATGTGCGAGTAAACCAAGGGTTACCACAGGTAACCCACTGCTTTTCAGCCACTAGAAATGAGCTACTCTTTGTCTGATACCAATTATACTCTAAAGTTACTAGTTAGTATTCATGGTGATACCAGCCAATCGATGGTTACCGACTGGTAACTAAAATACTAGATGGTTATAGTCCAGCTCAATAGTCATAGGTTAGTAAGGGTTACCGACCGATAACCACATCATCTGATAGAATAACATCTATAACAGATTATAGACTTTACTAGAATGTCTTAAACCATTTCACGACATTCCTACCTAGCTACAACATGTAAAAGATTTTTCTTCCCAACTTTTCCCATCATTCTCTCATTTTGAAAAAGAAAAGACTTATTTGTATACCCCTTGAACTTTTCGAATTTGACAATTTAGTCCCTAAATGTTTTTCTTGGTAATCAGCCCTCTGAATTTATAATTTTTGACAATTATGTTCTTTTTGCCCAAATTCGTAAAAATTTGAATGGTTTTTTACACATAACTTGCATATTATTGTCCAGGAAGAATTCATTTTTGCTTAACTTCAATACAATTTCCTTTAAAAATTTGAACTTTAATTCACTTATACTCACACTTAAACCTAAACTTTAAAAGAAATTTGTATTAAAATTAAGCAAAAATGATCAACATTGTCCCTTTTGAGCTATAATGTGTAAGTATTGTGCAAAAAACTTGTCTTAACTTTAATGAATTTAAGTAAAAAGGACTAAATTGTCAAAAATTAGAAGTTCAATGGGGATTGCCAGGAAAAAAAAATTTAGGAACTGAATTGTCTAATTCAAAATTTCAGGGGCATTCATGCAATGATGAATTGTTTTCATGACTAGATAACTAGTTTTCATGACAATGATGAATTGTTTTTCTTTTCAAAATTTTATGGGTGGAAACTAGAACCGACACCAATTATGGTTTGTTATATTAGATTGTAACTCGTGGCATACATAATTAATTAACTACTTGAGCATTTATCAAAGTTTTAAAGTCAATTTCTTATTTGATTAGAACTTCGAAGGACCTATGTACCATAAACAAGAATTTGCATGTTTGTATTAGGTTGGTTTTGAAGCTTTTTAGATCAACTACAAAAACAAAAAACAAAAAACAAAAAAACAAAAACCAAAACAAAAAGCAAAACAAAACAAAAAAAGTGTTTATTTCCCTCTATTTTTATTCTCTCTTTTGCTGAAAGTTTGTTCATATACTATATCCTTATAAATGTTATTTTTTTCTTATGAAGTAGTTTTTGGCTTTGTAAGTTTAGCATGTATTTAACAGTTATTGGGTGTAAAAAACAAATTTTTAATTAAGGAACATTCCACGATGGTTTTTATGAAAACCGTCGTGGAATATTCTGCACCAAAAATAGAATGGCCTGGTAAACAATGGCCTTCCATGACGGTTTTAAAACCATCGTGATATGTCCTTGACATTCCATGACTGTGGATTCCACGACGGTTTTCTAACTATAGTCGTATCTTTCGACGACGGTTAAAAACCGTTGTGGAATTTAGTTTTTCAACTAGTGTTTACTTAACGAATTCACCAAAAAAAATATTTTATTTAACGAGTTAATCACGTAAACATATTAAGCAATTAATTTCAGACATTGTAATGATAATAAAACACTTAATTTCCATGTTTTTTTTTTTTTTTTTTTTGTATTGACACAAGCAAGTGATACACATAATTCACGAGACAGTTCAACCAAAAGAGTCTTTAGGAAGAGAAAATAGTGAACTTTATTAAGTTATAAATTTCATATAATTACTGACTGTAAAATAACTTGTGACATTTATAACTTAATTAACAGATCGGAACTAGCTGTTTACTCCTAATTGGGTAAAACATTTATAATAAGCAAAGCAGCTTCACACCATTATTCAAATGCAGTTTTAAAATTTCAAACGCCATAGAGCTCCCGAGGGAGCCGAGGGGTGAGGAGAATCTCCAGCGGGGTGGCTTTAGGAATGGTCAAACCCGGGCTCTCCGTCATGTCCACAGCCCCTCCAATGGGTTTGCGATCTCGAAACGCCTGAAGCAGCCGAGCCAGGGTCAGGTGCAGCACCTGCAGGGCAAGCGACGCGCCGGGGCAGGACCTCCGACCCGACCCGAAAGGCATGAGCTCGAACTGCTGCCCCATCATGTCCACATTGGTATGGATCGTCAGAAACCTCTCCGGTTCGAAGGCGTCCGGGTTTGACCAGACCCGCGGGTCCCGTTGAATTTTCCACACGTTGACTACTAGGCGGGTTGCAGCTGGCACGTGGTAACCGGACACGGTGCAGTCCTCTAAGGCTTCCCTGGGCCCCAGAAGTGGGCCCGCTGGGTACAGGCGGAGAGTTTCTTTGATTATGGCTTGAAGATAGACGAGGTTTTTGATGTCTGAGTCGTCACAAGTCGGTTTTGACCTACTTGGATGTCCAACTCTTCTTGTGCTTTCTTTAAGACGTGGTGGTTGTTGAGGAGTAGTGAGATCGCCCATGTCAGCGTGCCTGCTGTGGTGTCGCTTCCTCCTAGTATAAGAGACTGTACAGGACGCATAATTTCTTTTTATTTAAATGGCGTACTTTTGATAATTCAAGGTATATATACACATTTATGAAGTATACTAGCTTGGCAAAATGGTTAGAAGAAACTAAAGTACCATGATACATGAACGGGTTTGATTCTTAATTTTACCATTGAAGAATATGGTTTGTCTTATTTTGCTAATAAACTATTTCTTTCTTTTTTAAGCTTATTATAATTATTATTTTGGTATTTTCGTCATTAAAATGTCAATTTCTAACGTGATTAAAGTCTTCCACAAAATTCACTTAGCAACCAACTGAGAGATTTGCATTTGTGATTAAATCGTTTAAATTTGGCATGTTAATTAAGAAAGTACAAAGTTATCATTAAAATTATAAGCACAGAGATAGTTTTATTCTAATAATCCATTTTATATTATAAGGGATAAAATTTGAATTATAATAATTTTAACAGGTTTCAATAAGTCTGTCAGCACCTAACAATTTTGTTCTGATAAAAAAAATGGCTGTGTTATTTTTTATTTAGTGATTTTTTTTTAATAAATTTTTAAGTACACATCTGTATGTATATAATATATATGATCCAACATACCAGACAGGTAGACTTGATGCTAACATCGGCATCATATTGAAAATTGGAAAGCTCTCCTTTTTCCTGAAGCGACAGCATAACGTCGATGAAGTCCTGGTCATCATCAGCCTCGAACCCAGCGGCCTCTCGAGAAGCCCTCCTCCTCCGATGCTCCTCCAGCCACCCTCCAAGTATGGCGTCCAACTCCTTGGCCGTCCTCTTCATCGCCCTCTCGTGACCCTGCAAATCCAGCCACCACAGAAACGGAAGCGCGTCCGATACCACAAATATCCCTATCAGATGGAAAAACTGACTTATCGCCTTCTGGCACCGCCGAGCCTCGTCGCCGTCGCACTCCGCCGACGCCCCAAAATAACTCTTCCCCGCCACCATTCTCACCGTCATGTTGAGCGTCAGCTCCCCAAACCACCGGTTCAGCTCAACGGCTCGGGACTTGCATAAATCGTAAAGATTCCGGATCCCGGTGTCGATCTCTGAGATCCTGACGTGCTTGAGCATCTCGAGGCGGCGATTGGAGAGGAGCTCGAGGGTGGCGATCTTCCGCATCTCGCGCCAAAAAGGGGTGTATGGCGCGAACCCGAAGGCGGCGTAGTTGTAGCCCATGTGCTTGGTGGCGACGGTGGTGGGGCGAGAGGCCAGCGCCTTGTCGTTGGCGGTGAAGCAGTCCTTCGCCACTTCCCAGCTGTTCACGACGAATGCGCGGCGGCTCCCGAGGCGGACGTTGAATGCGGGGCCGTATTTGTCCGCCATTGCACCGAGGGTCCGGTAGAGGAGCTGATCGCCGCCGCCGAGGAGGTGGAGGTGGCCGATAATCGGCCACGCACCCGCTGGCTCAGGAGCCTGAACTCTAGTACTTTGAGTACTCTTGTTCTTCTTCCGGAGAAGTGCATAGTAGAGAAGGAGTAAAGAAGCGAAGAGAGCAAGGGTTGTTACTTGGAAGGAATTAGGAGTATCCATGAAGTCAATGAGAAGAATGTTTAATGGAAAACTAGAAATGAAGATGCCTTAATTTATAAGTCAACCTAAACAAGAAATGAAGCCATTGGAAGCATGAGGCATGCCGAATTAGTCATAGGCAAGAGTCGTGTCTTATTCTCTCATGATGGTTGGTGGCGATATATAAATTACTGCATATGCATCGGCAGTGAAGCAAGCTTATTATAGGATATTGAAAATTTAGTTTTATAATGTGTAATGAAATTATATATCAGTTGTTTTCTAACGTTTTTGCGCTAAATTCTGCTCTATTGTTGTACTTCATATATTTCTTTTTTTTTTTTTCCATTATAATGGTTATACTTAACATCAAAATGATAGGTAGTCTGTAGTATATATTCTTCTAGCGTGCGTGTTTACAAAATTATACTTGTTGTTAGATGTTTAGAAGTCTATAGTTCTTTTGGGCAATAAAAATAATTTGTCCAAGATGGGTTTGAGACTTGAAGATCGCTTGAATCCGAAATTTGATAGTGACAAGTGCAAAAAAAAAAAAAAAAAAAAAAAAAACGACATATCCCTTTCTGTTTAGGAACTCCATTGTCGTTTACATGCACAAAATGTCGTTTGGTATTAAAAAGAAAGTCGTTTTTACTTCTTATTCTTCTTATTTTTTTTTAAACTCTTTTTACATCATATAAAACAGTAAAAATACAAACAATGATAGTATTTGATGTCGTTTCTTATTTAAGCGACTTGTCGTTTCTTTATTTATACTTTTGGAAAAATTCGCTCGCACCATTTGGCTTTTGTTAATATTACATTGACTTTCTATGCCATAAGAAAAATAAATAAATTATTGCGTTGAGTCCAACTCAACCGAACTTAATTACAACAACGTTTAAAAAAATGATTAAAACAACGCCTTCTAAAGATAAAAGAAAGTCCCAACAACAAAAATTTGCGTGAAAGAGACAATTTTATCCCATAAACATTACGCACGATACAACTAACACCTTATAGAGACAATTTTTTTATTTTTTATTTTTTTTATTTTTAGTAAAGCATACTAGATTCAACGGCCGGGATCACTTTCTCAAGCATTTTATGTAGTTTTAATATATTTCTTTCTAGCATCTAATTGGTCTCCATTTTTGTTTGCATTTTAGATTTTTTTTCCCCCCTTTCTTTATAGGCTTCGTCTTCTTCTTACTTTATAACTGTGAAATCTTATTTTATAGATTTTTTTTGCCAGAGTGATTAATATTTTCCATTGATTTTTATCCTATACTTTATTGGATATATTTGAAAGCTTGTATAAGAAGATGACATGATTAATTACTACAAAATTAAGGATAAGAAAGAGCCCAAAAAATTTAAAAGAAAAATCGTTTCAAAATATCAACAAAAGGAAAGGGTTTTTTTTTTTTTTTTTTGAAAATGAGCTTCATTCAAACGGACTTCGGAGAGTCCGAAACAAAAGCATCCTCCACATCAGGGAGAATCAACATCCTCTGTCCAATTTGGTTTCCCAAATGGTGTCTAATTAATTATATTTGACACGTCATTGAAAGAAGTTAGTTTTTAAGATAAAAAAATCAGTTTTAAAGCATTTTAAATTTTTTTAACATAACATGACATAGTATTACTGGTTAGACACCATTTAGGACACCAAAAATTGGACAGAGGATATGGATCCATCGGAGGAAGCCTCCTGAGCATCCAAACTACCAGAAGCACACAGGGTCTAGCCGAAACAAAAGGAAGATTAAAAGGCTAGATCAGAAAAGATATTAAATTTTTAGAGAAAATTACCTAAATAACTATTTTTTTTCATTTATTGACCAATATGAAACAAATTCCTCATTATTTACCAACATGCTATAAATTTTAGTTAACTTTAGCTTAATTTTGTGTTATATTGATCTAGTTTTAATTTTTTATATTATGTTGATGTAATAGTCTCTAAATTTGTGTCATTCGCGTGCTTGCTCCTTAATTTTATACATGAAAGGCATAAGAAGACAGAGACGAAGCTATTAAGGCCCAATGGTGGCTTTTTTCTATTTTCTTTTGGATGTGTTTTTGTTTGATATTTTACATAATAGTCCTTCCTAAAAAAAATTATAAATGAAAGCCCCTTTAAAAACTTAAAAATCTTTTTTTTTTCCCAAAAAAATTGAAAAAAAAAAATTAAATCAAAGTCCAACTAATATCCCTAAACACCTAGCAAAATCTTTTCTCCTTTGATAGTTTGAGATTTTTATTAAATTAGTATATTTGATTTTTTATTTGTTTTACATTGCTACACATAAAAAAATAAAAATAAAAATAAAAAATTACCCTTACGAATTAATGTGTTGGGTAAATAATATTTTTCACTTGTAAATTGTTTCTTTACTCAGATTTTACTGGTGAGAAGTATTTTCTGGCATTGTAGAGTCAATTTAATGATTCTTATATATTTTTTTTAACTGTTAAAGGATGTTAAGTTTTGAACGAATGAGTTTCAATGTAATATTGAGAAAAAAATTTAAGAGATACCTATATATATATATATATATATTGGTTCATTTTTTAACAAAGTACGTAATAACTCTAATAATATTTCTGTAATGACTTAGTGCAGAACTCAACGACATGTCGTTTTCTGTCTTGTGGTATTTGCTATCGTTTGTGATCTTTTAAAAGACATGATTTCTTCTCAATGTGTCCCCGTATTGCATCTACTATGCCCTGGAAAAAAGAACCAATGATACTTATCAAGAACGGCGCGATCGATCGACGAGGAAAAAACATAAAATTAGAGGAATAGAGAAGAAAATGAGAAATAGCAGGGAAGAAAATAAGGTCATGTATGGCTCCAAAAAAAAAAAAAAAAAAAAAAAAATCCTTTAACATCACTTAAGGTGTGTTTGATTCTAAGGTTCAAACCTAAAGTTTTCATCTCAGTTTTTATCTTTTTTAAAAAAATCAATCAATTTCAACCTAAAAATTTCATTCGAAAATCGTACATCAAGCGGAAGCTTAAATGTAAAAGCATCAGAAATCGAAAAGAAAAAAAAAAAAACTGCTGAGAAACAAGTGACGACAAAAGTCGAGTTAATTAGTGACAAGTAGTAATTAAAGAGGAATTTATAAATGTGCCGATAGAGTACTAAGAACATTTTAGACAGAGACACCATGATATATATGCAGTGGATGAAACAAAAAAAACAAAAAAAAAGGGACTAGCTAGCTAGCAAGTAGCAAGCGTGTAAACTTTATTGACCAGAAAATACGTGCAATGATGAATAGTAAGAAACTTGCACGAAGACGCAGAGTGAATACCTGAAATTCAAGAATTGTCAGGCCGGGGTTCACATGAGTCATGACTAGCTAGGGTGGTGCTCTGCTATAGCTCTTCGACAAAATTATAATCTTACTACCCCATTACGTGCTTACATTTTCGGACTCAAAGACAACCGGCAATCATGAATACTACAAAAATTCCGCCAGAGGGGTATGCAACATATCTAAATTTAGGTCTCTTTCATTACACAATTGACTCTGATTTTCTTTCCTTCATCCCCCAAAAAAAAAAATTTAATTAATTAAATAAAATAAAAATGTTACAACCTAATAATTTATAGGATGAGGATAGGAAGCTATTTCAAGAATTTATGTCCTAATTCTAATTTTTATACAAGTTTATCTAAATGTGAGATTACGTCTGGTTTCAGCTGTTGCAGTGATGCACTTTGAATTTTAAGAAGTTTACAAGAGAAATTCACATCCTCATACTCCGTGTGTCTTTTCTCGAACCTCTCATAATTAAATCCCTACTAATGACGTCCCCTTTATAAAGGAAAAACCAGAACAACCAAAATTACAAATGAAATCCCTAAAATACCCTTAATGAAATAACTCACAAATACCGTAAGATGTGTCTGCATATGATATTTTTTTAATAGGATATTAATTAGGCTTCACAATTTAACAAGTTATTTCATGTCTTTGTCCCGTCATGTTGTCATCCTTCGGTTCAAGCTATTGATGATCGAAGTAGACAAATGTATATTGATGTAGACACATGTATGCCCGGCATTTATTGAACGGATCCCAGCAATATTGATTGAAGAATGAGGCCTCATTTGTCACTACCCAATATTAACCATTCATATGGAAGCCCAACTTGTTTTTTTATTTGTTTTATTTTTCAACGACATAAAATGCACCTATAAAGAATAATCGGAAAGTGTAAATAAAATTGCAATTACCAATTGTGTCTTCCTGTACAATAAAAAAAACGATAATCCAGTGTCAATTCAAATACCAAAAGAAAAAAAGAGAGGGAAAGAAAAAATTTCAAGTACAAAAGCCATGACTGTCCGGATTCTTTTTCTCGCCGGCCCTTGTCATCATTTCCTTTGTTTTCCGGTTTTAAATTATTGAATGTCCTTTAGTACTGTAACGAGTCAAATTTGTTAGACTTGGTTTCCCATCCTTTAATACAGAAAGAACATATACCAGTTAACTATCATTTTACTCAAACAAATACAATATATGTGTGTGTGTGTGTGTGTGTGTGTGTGTGTGTGTGTGTACATGAAGGTAAAACCTTAAATCATTGTAAATTATTTATCCTTAGACGTCACAAGGACAATAAGTATTTAATTAGATACTATTTTTTGTTTTAACTAACTCTTTATTAATCAGAGAGAGGCAGGAAAAAGAGAAGATGCGCTGAAGAATTTGAAACATGCACCTATTGAATAGGAGCTTAGTGCATAGGTTAGAAAGAATTCCAACAACATTAACTAATTGAAGCTGGGACAGGCACATTTAATATATATATACATAGAAATTTATTAAATCCTAATTTTTCTGGCCATAATTAAATTAGAAAAACTACATGGATAACTCTTTCTTTGGTCTTAATCACTACGTACATATAGCATTGTTTAACATGTCACAGTTTGGAAACGAATATTTTTAATGGGATTATATATACATAGAGAGAGAGAGAGAGAGAGAGAATAAAGGCAGATATTAGCAATTACCATTTCCCATTCTCACTTGCATATGATAAAACAAAGACAAAACTCGGGGCGGAAATGGAACAAATTAATGCGTGTAAATTTGATAATTTTTCTCAGCCTCCAAACAGACAAAAGGAGAGAGAAAATACTATATATAATATTATATCGTTAAGTGATATGTAGTGTTTTTTTAACACTTGAGAAGGGTTAATTCAGTGTTGGAGGAGTCATGATGAGAATAGTCCTTTTGCCAGCTTGACCTTCCGAGGGTGAACTCTAGGTTAACGCACATATTCGAATTAGACGTCAACGAGGTAGACTCCTGCCTCTCCTTCACGCTTTCAGACACTCGCTGCATATCTGAATTCTGTTTTTCCCCGCCCTAAATAAATAATAATTTACATTTAATCTAACCACATTATATAACGTACGTATATTATAATATGTACTGTAAAAGAATTTGATTTCAAAAGTGTGATCATTTTGGTATAATAAAAGCACATATATATATATATGCATATTTATACAACAATATATACCTTGGTCACGCTTTCTTGGAAACGAGAAAATGCCGAACCATTTTCATGACTTGATATACTCCTTTCTACTGTCTCTACTGATGATGACGACCATAGACCTCTGCACAAAATTACAATAATTAGAGGGGAGAAAGGAACAATACAATGGGAAATTTATTTTTTATTTTTTATTTTTTTGGTCGACAATATGCAATGGCAAAAATAAACAGCATATTTTTTTACGCACATTATTACATGAGCCACAGTGCTACCCTTTGTTGGTATTAATTATTACAATATTTTTGGAAATTACATTGATTAAAATTGTTGAGCATATATTATAAAATAGTCTTTCTAAAAGAGGTACCAATAGTGCTCATTTCTAACTGTAAGTGAAGATAAAAAAAATTAAAAAAGTAAAAAAGGTACATATAGCTAACAGTTTATGATACAAGGTTTAAACAGAGTCATCGCTATTTTTTTTTTTTCAATGCTTACCATAAAAATATACTAAAAGTTAGTTAAATAATTTAAGCAAATCCTCCCACAATCTAAAATTGTTACATAGTCTACTGATGGTAGCCATGTATAATAAAGTCTGACAAAATCCAGCCAATAAACCCAAACGTCAATAACTCAATCGGCTAACTCTATGATAGTATATGTTTTTTATTGTTATATTACGAATATATAAAATTAGAAAAGAAAAAAAAAAAAAAAAAAACCAAAGTTATACATAATAGGGAGTCTCTAAAAATATATAGAACCATCAATAGGCTATTTTTCCAGCTACCATATAAATCTCCAGCAAATTAATTAAATAATTTCAGCAAATCGTTCAAAAAAGTTAAATATGTTACATAGTACACTGAAGGTAGCCATGCATAATAAAGTCAACAAAATCCTGCCAACAAACCCAAATCTTAATTACTTGATGAGCCAGGGCATGGCCACATGGCAAGGAGTACTACAAATTCCTTGTGATTTGTAGCAAACTTAAATATATTTATCTGTCAGATTGGACCAGCATTGAGATTTGTTCTAAATTTTTCCTTGACTTTTTTATGACTCATTCATTTCGGGATCAAGACATTCAAAGCCCGCAAGGATATGAGATATTGAACTCGTTGGAAAAAATTAAACAGACGTGTAATGTCTCTACCTCTTCAGAGACGGAATCACGCATAATCTAGTTGGGGTTTTTGTCTCCATAAATTTTTTGTTTTTGTAATTTTAATTTAAAAAACTTCACATTTTTCTCATTTTACACCATTAAAATTTATTATTTTTATACAAATTCTCCTAAAAATTTTCTCCTTTAATAGACATCTTCCTCAGACAATAGACTGATTTTGCCACTAACCATTAGAACATTACATTAGACTTATAATTTGTTTGGTATTCTAATTAGAACTCAAATTTTTCAACTCAAATTTTATCTTTTTTAAAAAGTCAACAAAAATTACAACTAATTTTTAAAAAGTTAACAAACTCCAACTTAAAAATTTCATGGACAAACCAAACTGATGCTTTATTTATATAAGAAATTAAACCTAAGCCCTACATCGAATTCAATGTATTTAATTAATTGAGACTTTCTAACAATAAATTCCCTACTAACATCACCAATTAACAAAGACAGGCATACCATACGTTGGAGTTTAAACAGAGAAAGGTCCCAACCTATCTAATGCAATTTACTCTTTTTGTGCATGTGTGTCTGTAGAATTTAATACTTCTAGCTGGGCCAATAAATCGGGTTGTTAAATATATGTTCAATTAATACAAATATTGCAGAATTTGCAAGCGAAAAAACAAATTAGAAAAATTTATATCCAGCTCTTAGAGCCCGAAATTGCACTACTTACCGATGGGAATTTGGTGGTAGTAGTCTTGACTGCAAGTGAGATTTCTCAGAAGAAAGAACTCCATCTACATGGTCATCAAGATTAATCCCTGGCCTTTGGTTCAAACCCAAATCTGTCTGTCCTTGACCTGAAATATATATATATATATATATATATTCATCACAGATTTAAAATAAAATTTATAAAATAAAATAAAAAACCCAATGCTCTTGCTTTATCAGACACATACCAAGCAAAATAATTCACATATTGGTCTTAATAATAATAAGTTAGTCCAATCTCAATCATTTTTTGTTTTAGCTATAGTTGGGATATATATACGTATATATATAGAGAGAGAGTGGCAAATGATAGAGCTTCTGTCCCACTCTCAAAAACAAAGAGAATAATGGAAAGAGATAAAAGGAAAAACGAGGGTCATTGTTCGGAAGGAAAATCCAATATACCTGCTGTTTTGTCAGTGCTCTTCACTGTTCTATACATCTGCATGAACACCCAAACAGAAAATTATAAGAAAAAAAAAACTAAATTTAAAAAAAAATTGAGAAAATAAGAAAATAAAAAGTCCGCATTGCTAAGATTACACCTCTCTAGATGCCCTTTTGTCCTTACCCCTTGTTCTCCACCCACCATCACAAACGAATCACAGCAATATTACAGATATAAAAATACGAGAGGAAAAATTAAAAGGAATATAACTGATGAGGAAAATTACAAAGAGCACCATTCTCTCACATTCATAAGCTTCAAAGTAATAAGTTGCAACAAAAAATAAAATTCAAAACAAAAAAAAAAAAAAAAAAACAAAAAAAGAACAAGAAGTTTTCTCAGAGAGCTATAAGGATTGATCATCAGCATAGTAACCCCACCTGTAAGTGACTCTTCACGTGAGCTAGGGTTAGATCCTTCACATTCATCAACTCTAACACAGATTTTGGCGTTGCTCCTGTTTTGAATATATATACATATTTAGCAAGTTCAATACCAAAACATACATAGCTAATTAAATTACTAAAACAAGCAATTGAAATAAATAAATAAATAAAAAGCAAAACAACTCTAGGGAAAAACAAATAATGGATTAATATATAAAGCTTCTCCTTACTCTCATGGCCGCCAAGGAGCTGAACTGCGTGAACAAAATGGGCGTGAAGTGTGGTGGTCCATCGCATTCTCGGAGCTCGAACGCTTCGCTTCACACTGCTAATCGATCTGGCGTTTCGCTTAAACTCGCTGCCGTATATCTGCGGTTCGTAATGACTAGTAGTAGTAGTATTGCTAAAGCTTCTGGGAAGATGACTGAGTATCGGCGGTGATGTGCTGATCAAATCTTTCATGTTCTCAAACCCTAGGCTCAACTTGGGCTCAGAAGAGCCAAGGGTATAGCTGGTATTATTATTAATAGTATTATTAGTAGTAGTGGTAGTAGTAATACTCTTCTCTAATGGATAAAAACCATTTTCGTGGCTCAAATCGCTCCCACTGCTTCCTGAATCAGTAGTTGAGCTCCTATCACTGAAAGGAACCGGCTTTCGTGATGCAATATTCAACCCGATTTCAGGACCTAGTACAGCTTCTTCTTTAGCTTTGATATTATGATCTGCAAGCACTGATGGTGGGCTGATCTGCAGGGAGAGGTCGGGCAAACAAGATGTGGCTCTCATTATGGCGGTTTTGGTTGGGAACTGCATAACCGATGGTACTATTGAGAGGATCTAAATATAAAGGAAGAAAGTGATCAGGGGTATGAATGGAATTATGTATATCGTGTTTTTGTCACTAATTACTGGCTCTTTAAGTTGTTTCAGCTGAGCTGTGATTAGATCATGAGTGGGTTATGATTTTGCATTGGTGTTGAGGAAGCTGAGGGAAATAGGCTTTTTTAAGTCGGATCCCTCTTGGGGTTGATGGGAAAAAAAATGGTAAAAAAGAAATTAAAAAAAAAAAGATGCATATAGAGATAGATATATATATATAGAGAGAGAGAGAGAGATGGTAGCAGAAACCACTAGTCAGAAAATTGCCGGAGGAGGAGAAAGTAACAGATTTTCTTCCTATTACTTTTGGGAAGAAGGTTTAAACGAAAAGTGTGTGAAAAGGGGAAGTTGTATTTAAGAGTGGCTCAGAGAGGGATCAGAGAGACCTTTCCACGCACACACACAGAGGAAAGAGAGAGGAAATAGTTATAGAGAGAGAGAGAGAGAGAGAGAGAGAATGGTATACCGCTTTCCCTTATCTATACGGTAGAGAGAGAGAGAGAGAGTGAAAAGGAGGTGAGTTAGGGGTATAATGGAGGTTTCTGAAAGGGAATGGTTGGAATTCGAGAAAACAAATGTGGAACTGTTCAATGGAATATCGGAATGGGGATTGAGTTTCTCTCTCTCTCCCTATACGTTGATGGATTGCGACTTATTTAATTTCTCCTATGCTAGTCTATTTTTTCCTTTCTTTTTTTTATTTTTTTTGTATATTTCCAATCAGATTTTATCCTGATCAACATTTAAGCTTTAATTCTCTAAATTAGAATATTCCCATTTTATTTCATGAACGAGGATTGAGTGGCAGGCCAAAATATCCCTCTTCAAACCTACCCTTATTGGTCTCTTTCTCGCAGACGTGGCACACATCAGTTTCCATTATAAAAAATTTAAAAAAAAAACTATATATAAGTTGTATTTTTTTTTTTAGCAACATTTTTTCAAACTCAATTATGTATTTATATCTTAAGTTTCATATTTTTCCTAAAAAAAAAATAAGTTTCATATTATGCTTCTTCAAAACAAGAAAAAAAAAATAGAACTAAAAATAACTAGATAAGAAAAAACCTCCGGAAGTATATTTAGTGTCTTGCATTGAAAACTTTAAATAGAAATATTACTTGTGCAGTACAACCTATATATCTATATGTATAGATCAATTCTCTGGTTATTTTATATTCGGGTAGGACTGTAGTAGAGTCTCATTTAGAAACCCTACCAGTAAAGCTTATTTTATAGACCGTTTGATAAATTTTAATGGCTTAGATGTTGCTTGTATATGATAGTTATGATATATCTTAACCCATAAGAGTATCATTTCACACACCCCCCCCCCCCCCCCCCGACCTTTGACGAAATGGCCTCGCCCCCACACCACCTACCTCAGGCAAGGCCTCGCCCCCACACCACCTACCTTAAGCAAGCCCCCCCCCCCCCCCCCCCCCCCCACCCCCACGTTTGGCCACGGTGACCCCCCTCCCCCCACTACGTTCACGTCGGCGAGCCCAACCTGTGACGTCTTCCCTTGGGTCCCGTGACGGTGAATCACCCACTCCGACGACCATCCACCGGCCTCCCTCTCTTGATCGACAAAGAAGAAATCGGAGGGACTTCAAAAAAAAAAATTTATTGCAATCCTATATATCAGTGTGTATTATAGTTCTTGTGCACCCATAATTTCGTCTATTTGATTAAATTTGAATGGTCTTAGATGAAGCTCTACCGATAATATATATAAAAGGGTCTCTAGTGTAGTTTTTCCCTTTATATTCACCAGAAAACATTTCTCTGGCTTTAATTTTTGAATTTCAAATACTTGATCTGCTGAATGATATATAAAAAGTTACTAATTATTAATTAACGAAATAACCCTAATACCCCTATAACTACGCCAAACACGGTAATTGATTAAATTTTGACCTCACATGTCTCAACGGTAATATAATACATACATATATATATATATATATAACTTTTCCTATTTCGAGATCATCCTATGGTCTTAAAGGGCTCCCAAAAAATTAATAATAAAAAAGAGATTACCAACTCCCAGTCAAAGTTTACTCTCACATCTTAATATTTGATTACACGACTAAGACTACTACTGGGTTATATATAAGTAATTATTTGGTCCTGATTAATCACATAATAGCCAATATTGACAAATCAAGCTGTACACGTGCGAAGCCCAAATCAAGAACCTTTGGGATATAATAAGAAATATATATATATATATATGGTCTCGTGAGAAATAAGGAGAGAATATATATATATATATAAAATGATCAGAAGTATATGTGGAGGAAGTGTCAGTGTGGCTGGGGTGTCCGGCGACACCAGGGTCGTCGTCCCACATGCATCTCTCCTCCTCTCCCTTTCCTTACGCGCTTTTCCACTCTCTAGTCAACCCACCACTCCTCACTATGTATATATATATCTGCCTTGATCACAACATCCATGTATTCTTCAGTGTATAATGACTGTATCCCACCTATGTATATACATACAGGGCCTTTCTGTGTGATAAGATCTCATATCCATAGCGTACCTTTTTTACAATTGAATCGGGCTAAAAGTTTTCTACTAGAACTAACAATTGAAAAACACTTATAACAAAATTATTCATATATACTAGATGAAAAATAAGAGATACATTAATTATATTCTCAATTTTTAAGTATCAATTCATATAATATGTGAGTTGTCATTTTTATTAATTTACAAGTGTTTAAAAGATTATCAGATCAATATAATAATAATAATAATAATAACTTGCCCCTGGTCCAAGGGGTTCCTTTGCACGTTCACCCCAAAATCAATAAATTTGACTTATTTTCCCAATTTGCTCCTCAACAATTTGAAACTTATGCCTCAAAATTTGATATTAATCATATTTATATCAAGCTTTAGAAACAATAAATTTAAAATCGACCATATTATTCTATAACTTAAAAATTCTGCAAACCATGAACTTTTAAAAATTGCACTACTAATTTAAGTTTAAAATTTGGATTAAATTCACGCACTTTCTAAAATATATATATATATATATATTATGGTTCGACCACTACATAGCATAACACACTGTATATAAATAACTTTAATAGTAGTACTAAACTTGTTATATCAAATTATTGTTGGTCTCTAGTCAATAAACGAAGATGAAAGGAAGGTAATCAGAGGCTAAAAAATGAAGAACGGCGCGTGAGGAAAGAAAGAGCGCGTGGAGGAAAGGGAGAGGGGGTGAGGGGGTAGAATTTCAACGGCTAGCATTTGTCTAATATGGAGGTTCCGGTCGTCCCCAATATTCCCTCTCCGTGTCCAAATATTCCAACTTCTTAACCCACCTGTCGAGCCCCACCCGCGCGTGGAAACCCACGTAGAAAATACCATATTCCTCCGCGTCAACATGGGTTCCGGTCACGTGACATTTGGACGTGACCTTGTCTAGGCTAATATCTATCTATCTATATATATATATAATTATAATAGTAATACCCTCCTCTTCTTAGTTTGTTCTATTTGGTTAATTTAATTAAAAATTTATTAATTTGTTTAATTATTCTCTTCGCTGCAGCATTGAAAACTTATAAGCTCAAACCCCCATGGATTACCTAATTGTTTTTCTCTTTTTATTATTAAACCCTTTTTTGAATACATGTATATATATATATATATATATATATAGTATAATGGTGATTAAAGAAACAACAAGATGACTAGAAAATGTTAATCATTTTTTAATAGATTTCGAAGCCCCGGTCAGCGCCTGATGCGCTCTAGATTCTCCGGGAAATGAGAAGTTTTTGTATTATTCTCTTATTAGTTTATTAGGGCTAATAAATTCCCTTTCTCCCTCTTGTTGGATTATTGAATCCTAAGCTTGCAGAGGGGCAATATTCGGTCAACATGTCTCTCTATGGCTCCCTTGCAATGTTGTCAAATGCTTTGGCTATATTCCATATTCCATGTGTTTGTCTTATAAGACCACCTCCTATATACTCCATCTTTTTTATAGAAATATAAATATATATTTTATTTATTTATTTATTTATACACATTATATATTAATTTCATGAAAAGGACCTCATTAGTGTTCAAGTTGAGACACTCTTATCTTATTCCTTAGTTTCAAATTCTACCTTCCCCTAAGAATATATAACATTCATACCTAATTCTAATTGCCGGTTTTCCTCTCGAGTACTATAGTCTATAGAAAGGGAATTTAAAAGGAAAATTATAAAGCACATTAATTTTTCTTTATTGCTTTTTTTTTTCCTTCTTAATTTCATTTGATTCCCCGGCCGGTTCATTAATTAATGTAGTCCAAACTAGAAGGAAACGAATAGTTTTGTAGACAACGATAACATGTTCTTCTAAGGGCTTACCTCTGTTCCACTTATTTCCACGCTATAATGCTTAAAAACAAAAAAAAAATTATGAATGATTCCCACTTCCTTTATAGATAGGGAGGGATTAAAAAAATAAAAATAAAAAGACTGAACAAAAAATAAAACATGTCCCACTTAGGAGAGTGCCCCTTGCAATGTACACGCCATAAATCTGCATGATAACAAACCAATTGTTAGAGAACCCCATGATCCTATATATCAAAAGCCCTGGAAACAAATTAACTTTTTTGGGACCACATATGATCTATATTAAAACCCTTAAAACAAATTAATTTTGTAAGACCCCATATGATCTATACCCAAAACCCTGGCAACATAGTCAATTTGTTAGCAGATCCATATTCCAGTTTTGATGCATATCTAACCAATCACCTTATGTCACGTCATTTTATAGGTTTAATTGTTAAATTAGTGTTGAAAATTTAGTTATAAATCATCTCAAGTTATTCAAATAACAAGGCATTGTTTGATTTTTTTTCGAAACATATAGTGTGATATAATTGATTAGATATTATTCAATATATCAAAAATTAGAATACTGCAGGAAATTTGAAACTTATATTGAGAGTTGCTTTGGGTGCACGTATAATATTAAAGGCCATACCAATTGAAAGATACAGGAAAATCCTAGGCAGGTGCTCTTATGGGAACCCATTAATAGTAATCAATGGGGAAGGGTAAATAACTCAGGGTTTAGGTGAATCAAACAGCACTAAATCCGTTGATAGCAGGGTTTTTTTATTGTCCATACTTTTTAGCAGCATTTAACTTTAAGAAGGAAAAAAAAAAAGTATATAAAATTTTGAATAGAGAAAACTACAAAGTGATCTGTATGTACGTAAAACACTAATTTAAATAGATATATATTTAAAAGGCATATAATACTAATCAGAAGAATATTAGTTTCTTCATGGTGATTCGTGAGATTAGAATACAGCCAGAAGAGCATGTGTTGCCTTGAGATTTGAACGTCAATTTCCTCTCTGCTTTGAGTATCAGTGACACGACAAATAACCAAAGAAAGGAATCACCGAAATCAACGCCGTTTAGGCTGACGAGCGCCACGACATTACATCATTATATACAATATAATCACACACACACATATATAAAACATTTTTACAATGGACCTTCTAGCTGTAGGTGCTAATTCCACACATACAAACATACATGCATACATATATATATATATATATATTAATATCTTATGCTGGTTTCAGTGATTAATTTCCCGATGTACTTTGAGTGATACAAGACAACTTTTTTTTTTTTTTTTTCTTTAAAGCTTTTTTCCCAGCCGGCCAATAAGGAAAGCTGACGGCTGGCATAGAAGTATGAAATGAGTTAGAACCATTCCCTTCAATAACAGAGATAATAATGAGTTAATGAGTAACACCAAACGCGGTCAAAACTCAAAACTGATCTCACTGCCTTTGAAGCTGGGGGGGAAGTTGGGAGATTTTGTCATTTGTCAATAAAACCTCTTACTGTTTTTTTTTTTTTTTTTTTTTGTTTAAGCATCACTTTTTGTGGCAACACAGTTCAGTTTGACAGCAACTCTTTACCTACAAAAGAAGTAGCTGCTATGAGGCCCAGTTCGGTAGCTAGCTGCATACATGTGCAGAAAAAGAGAGAGAGAGAGAAAGTGGTCCGACATGAAACACAGTACTGCTGGGTGAAAACGAAGTGTAAATTTACCTTGGGAAAAAACATGAATAAATGAAGTCACACCTTACGTTAATAAATCAAATCTCTATTGTGCTATAATTCTCATGAATAATACATATTTTTAAATGTTAAATCTCGTTAAAATAAGTTAAAATTTTATTTAAAAAAATTATTTGAAATTGACAGAATTTAAAAACAAAACTCTACGGATGACATAAATTAGACCAATTTTTTTTTTTTTTAATTTGATTAATTAAGAATAAAAATCCGAAGCTTTGAAACTTGGAACCACAATTTTTCTCTTTTCATTGGCCTGTGTGGTGCATTGGTCTACTGGGTAGTAGTACGGTACATCACCTTCGTGTTCCCCACCTCATCTCATCCGATTTCGTCCATCCATCCGAATAGGACGTGGATATTTTTTTTTAATTTTTGAATTTAGAGATTAAGAAATTCGAATTTTATACTTTATAATAATATCATATATAAAAATATCAATAGGTTATATTTGCAATCACACTCCAAGATTAAATTGTTCATGTAATTAAAGGTATAACAACTATTAAAAAAAAAGAAAGAAGAGGTCATTACATATTAAAAGAAAACAATGTTCACAATATAAAAGTTACTGTTGTTGTTGTTGTTGTTGTTTGGTTACAGCTACTTGATTAATTAAGATATATGTCAAGTTGTTGCACCATCTGAACATCCAATTATAAAGAGTAATATACCAGTACTGTTGTTAATTAATAGATGCAGCCTACAATGATTTCACTTTTTAATTATATATATATATATTGTTTAATTACTACGTATAAAAATATACATTGCAATTTCTACCTGGATATACCGAAACTTTACCGTTGAGTTTTTTTATTTTTTATTTTTTATTTTGATGACGGTCTATTATTGACATATAAAGTGTTAAGTTTATTGGGGGGAAATGTGAAAAAAAAAAAAAAAAAAAAGAGAGAGAGAGAGAGAGAGAGAGGTTAGATCTCATGACTAAAAATATTGTTTGTTTCTTCAAGGAAGCAAAACATAATTTTGAAACAAACAAGTATATATATATGACAGTAATAATAATATCCACCACGTCTATCGATTCGATGGAGACACTAGTGGTCGGTGCTGTTTATGCATCCTACGACAATTCTTGGTGAGATTTACATTTTTATATGTGTACCTGGTTGTCATATATGTGTTAGGTATATGTTTGATTTTTCAATGCTTCAATGGAATTACTGACAATTTTTTTTCTTCTTCTTCTTTCTCATTATTACTTAACGGCATTCTGCTTATATAAATGCTTATTGTTCATTTCAAAGAAATTGAGTGTCATTAAATTTGTGTGAGGAAATATATATTATGCTGATTTTTTTTTATCTGAATATACTTTGCTGATTTAACAAATTCATGTTACAAATTGGACAGATCATTGGACACGGGACATGATCCACATACAGGTGTACAGGCAGTCATATATGTGTCCTTGCAATTAGCTCTAACGTGGGATTTCGTAATGCTCACCCAAACTTGGTCCCGACTCATATTTTGCTTTTGTTTGAATCGCCAGGAGTTGAAAATTTTAGGTTGGAGTTGATTATCTTTTTAAAAACTAATTATAATTTTTATTGATTTTTCAGAAAAAGATAAAAATCCAGTAAAAAAATACATTTTAATTAAAGTTAAACTTATGTATCAAAGCCTTTGATTTAAAGCGATATATATATATGTACACATATAAATAGCAAACACTTCCTACTCTCTAGTTTCAGAAAGTATATGAATTGCTCTTAAATAAGTCCAAAAAAAAAATAAAATTGGATAAATAAAGCTGTATATATTGGCAAGTAACTATTGTTTTAGCTATTGGATTAACTCTTTAACCGTATGATATATGACTATGAGTAATGGAAGCAATTTCTGTGCATCTTGTTGTAAATTTTTAATATGAACATTCACATATCATGTTGTTATGAAGTTAATCTAACAACTTAAATAACAGTTTTGGTAAGAAAAAATACAGTTTTCTTCATAAATATATAGCCCGAAAAATGTATGTTTTATTTTTGTGACAAATTAGTCTAACAATATTCAAAAACAAAATTACACTATCAGTTTAAAAAAAAATGTACACAAATATTTTTCATTCGGGTGAAAGATCGATAATGATCACTTCATAAATTCGCCAGTACGTAGTGAATTTGTACTTATATCAACCTTCTTTAGTTGAGTATCATGAATTGAAGAGTTTCATTCAAAGGGCTTAGCGTAATTTTTATTTGTTTATTTTTTCCTTATAAAAAAAATGAATTATATATAAGAATAAAGAGTAACGAATTAATATAATTTTCGGAAGATACAAGATATTTCTAAGTAATATATGAATCTCTTAAAACTGGATTGTTATATATATAAACATGTATCCCCTGTTGGGCTAACCATTCAAGAAACATACTGATTAAAGTTAACCATAGATCAAGAATCCCATGCTTCAAAAAAGTGTTATATCGTTTATATTGATTTTGATGCATCTAATATTATTGTCGTTGTATATAGTTCGTTCCCAACTACGAATTAAAGAAAGGATAGCCAAAAAAAATAAATAAAATAAAATAAAAGTTTTTTTCCATACGGCAATCATAAGAATCCATCCCAATAGCTCGAATGCTTACCCTTTTTAAAAAAATTAAATTAAATTAAATTACTCTTTTTTTTTCTCTTTTTTATTTTTATTTTAGGTCACTTGGGAAGGTGCTTTTAAATATTCCCGTGACATTGTCTGTCTCTCATTTTTCCATATAAAGTTGTCGCCTGGACCACATAAATGAACATTTGTTTTTTAATATATTTGCTCCAAATGCTTGCTTATGTTTCTCAGACGTTCCTTCTTTTGACTCTTTCTAACACTGCTTGAAAGAATGCCCATTTATGCTGGCAATTGTCATGCTCTTCATCAATACCCCCGCAGAAAAACTACCTTAAATGTCAACATCAAGAATGTATATGCATGTATGTGTGTATATGTACATTATATGTATGTATATGTATATGTATATGTATATATGAGTATATGTGTTTATGTGTATGTATATGATTTATAGGTAGAACAATACTTACTTTTCAAAAAGCAATAAACTTTCTAAAAAAACGAAATTATGAAATGAGATTTATGATTCTCATTTATTAAAAAACGAAAATATTTTTAGAACCTGTTAAGTTAGTCCCAACGGATTCTCTTTAGAGAAATTTAATTATTAAGCACACATGCCATACTTTTGATCACCTTCATTAGTTTCAGAGTTTTTTTTTTTTTTTTAATTTCTTTAAAGGTTAGTAATTTGTTGAAGATCCGGCCAACTACATTAATTAACGTTGGTAATCAACACCCAAAGAGGCAAACATACTAAACAAAATTTATGCTATGTTTGGTAGGGATAAAAGGTGGAGTGAAGGAAGAAGGTGGGGGAAGTTTGGAGTGGCAATTGATAAAGTAAGGTGTTTTATTGAAATGATTTTTGCAAGTATTAAAAGAAAATCACAGGAATAGAGTTTCTTGTGGGATCTATTTTAGTCTTTTTCTGAATGTGAAAACTCTGACCATAAAGTAAAACTTACCATTCTCTAGTTTAACTTATCCTTCTACATTAATAAAGTCCTTGAAACTTTAGACAAATTTAGGTAAAATAGTATTTTCATAAACAGTACTACTTTTTATTCCACCATTTTGATTTACAATACCAAAAGGTAATTTAAACTTCTTTTTTCTCTTCTATAATATCAAATCGTATTATTATAAAATAAATAAATAAATAACCAAGCTTGCGTTTGGTTCACCGGTTGAAAATGAAATTTTTAACTTGGAGTTGGTAGACTTTTCAAAAACTAGTTATAATTTTCGATGACTTTTCAGGAAAAGACAAAAACTGATATGAAAAAGTACAGTTTAATTGGAGTTAAGTTGAAATGTCAAATGAAGCCTAAATCTTTTTCTCTTATTCTCTCAATCTTACATGTGTTAGAATTTAATGGCTCTACTAACGGTAAAATAATATAATGGTGGTGAATAGATGATAAATATGTATGTATATGTATAAATAAGACTTCTGAAAATTAACCATGCATAAAAACATATACTTAGCATCTATTTAGATCATTAGTTAGGGTTAAAATTTTTAAGTTAGAGTTTGTTGATATTTTAAAAACTAGTTATAAATTTTGTTGACTTTTCAGAAAAAATAAAAATTCAATAAAAAAAGAATACAATTTAATTTTAGTTAAACTAATGGGCCAAATAAAACCTTAGTGGACTAACATAACAAAACAACTAGAAGCTTTCAAATGAAAACTGGAAAGACATGATAAGATTTTACAATAGCTACATAAATGCATATCAAACCGTGTCCAACAAATCCTTTCATGTCATTTTAGCCCAAAACAAAATAATGTTGTGGAACTCTATATACATATATATATATATATATATGGATATACATATACATAGGGAACTCTCTCTCCACATATATATATATATATGTGGATATACCGATTCAAACAAACATAGGGAACTCTATATATATATATATATATATGTATGTATAGGACAGCCTTGGCATCTATAAATATTTTGCTGGCGCGACTTATGCGTTTACTGATTATTGTTTTCTTATTATTATTCTTTTTCTCTTTTTTTTTTTCTAATGGAGAACTACACATGTTTCTGTAGAGCCAATTAATATTTGCACGTTGTTCCAAGATATATATCATTGCTAGTAGATTATGAGCAAAATCACTTAACCTCGTCTTAAAGACAAATAATCTAACATCATGTCCCAATCAAGATGATGAATGTTTTTATTATTTTATTAAGAAGGATAATGCAGATTATATCATCATAATTCATTCTTAACTAAATGTCTATAATATGTTTGTTTGACTAAAATGAAACAATTTTATTTTGTTGCGTTCTTGCTTTCAGACTGATCATCAGCTATTTCCAAGTGGGCTTTAATCTAGTGTGTGTGTCTACATATATACATATATATATATATATATATATATCTATGAATACCTCGAGCGATCAGCTTATCATTATTTTCTAAATTATATATTTTATGATAGACTAAAAAAGTATTTAATGAATAAGGCATTTTCTATTAGTTTATAGTTTTTCAGACACTTTATTTCAACTACTTGTCACAGTAAACACGTAATAAATTTCAAAAGTGCTATTTTTGCTTCCTAAAATAAAGGTAAATTACTGATTTGTATTCACAGTGGCATTGCCATAGTGATTGAAGTATACCAATTTTATTTGGCAAAAGAGATCTTTTAAGCATAGGACATTACCTGCTGACCTGTAATTTTAGAAAGTGACATTATCTAAAAATATAATAATAAGAAGAAAGCTAACATATTAAATCACTTATAAAAAAACATAAATCTTTCCTTCCCAATGTGATTGCACTCCTTCTAGGCTCTTGCCATTTACTACGAGGTTGTAAGCCTGGGGAAGCTATGACAACTTCCCCAGCAACAAGGATTGGGCTTCAGCCCACTTCTTCAAGCCCAGGTTTGTTGTCCATTTTCCTGGTTTTACAATATTTTAATAGTGTTTTAGTGGTGAATTCCTATAGTCACGACTCCATGGCCCAATGGATAAGGCGCTGGTCTACGGAACCAGAGATTCTGGGTTCGATCCCCAGTGGAGTCGCTTTCAGTTATATTCATGCATAAATTTTTTATTTTTTAATTTGTCAAGGAAAGAAGAATTATTGGTTTGCTTTTGGCTAAGAGCGACATCTCTACATGTAGAGTTTTAACACCACTTCTTGGTTGTAAACGACAGAATTTTAGCTGTTAAACGACAGCAAAAGTTTTAATCAACAAAACTTATGTCGTTTTCTCCATAAATTCATAACGCAATGTCGTATGTTTCTAGAAAAAGAACACGGTATAAACGAGATGTCGTTTTTTTTTTTTTAAGAGACATTTTATTTTCTCTTTTGGCAGCAATCTCTCAGCTACAAGAGCGATTTCGTTTCCCACACCATTAAGAATAAAATGAATTGACTCGCCAGCAAATTATCAGTTCAAGTCTTTTTATTATTTTTTTTAAATTAAGATGATAAGATTTAAACTCCACACTTTATAATAAAATTAAATATAATGTTATTATCATTCTTTAAAAAATATATAAAATTATTATCAAATTATACCTACAATCACAATAAAATTCAAGTCTGGATTTAAGTAGTTTTTAAAATTCTCCCTCTCTAAGTTCAAACAAAATCTCTGTTTTTTATTTTCATAAAGTTAAGCATTTCCTCTTTTTAATCATCATCAATAATATTTCAAAAATACTTGTACTAATTATTCTAAAAATGTAAAATACTCTGATTAGGATTTTTTACTTTTTTCAAATTAATCCAATAATTATCATCCTTTATAAATTACAAAACTACAAACATAAGTTAATAATAATTATTAACAAAAAAAATGAGATTGACAAAAAAATAAAATAAATAAAGTATTGCTTGTAAAAATAGTTTTTAATGATAAGTAAAATTTTAGCCATACTACTAAATAAAATCTAAAATACTTGACCTGACATGAATCAGAAAATAAATTTTTTTAAAACTTTCTTAAAATTAAAAATATCTTATTTATACACTAAAGCTTAATCCCCACTCCCCAATTAAAAACATATGCTTTTTTTTTAAATAAAAATGAAAAAGAGACAAATGTTAAATTGTTTGATCTAGAAACCATTACTTAACAGAGTAGCGAATAAAGCAGTGTCGAATGCTAGCGTGCAGTCGTTCATCTTTAGCTCCAGCTCCAACTCTCTCTTTCTCTCTCTCTCGTCGTTCTTCTTTCAGTTTCAGTCGTTGCTCTAGAGAGAGAAAGTAATAGAGAGAGAGAGAATATGACGGTGTTTCACTTCTTCAATTGTGCGATTCTGACCTTCGGCCCTCACGCCGTCTACTACTCCGCCACTCCTCTGTATGCTTCTCTCTCTCTCTCTCTCTTTCAGAATTTTCAAATCTCTTTTCCTGTTTCAGATCTTCTCTTAAATCTATTTCGATTTTCAATCTCGTTTTCACGTCTCTCTAATAAACCCTAATTCAATTGGAATACTGAATTTCGTTCTTTTGCGATTTTTCTGTCAATTTCGAATTTGCGCCATTTGAATTGAATTTCGTCTTATTAACGAGTGTTATTCGAGTGCAGATCCGAGTATGATACTCTCGGAACCTCCATTAAAGCTGCTATTGTTTATCTCGGAACAGCTTTAGTCAAGGTTGGTTTTTTCTTTTTCTTTTTTTTCATGGTTAATACTATTGGAAGATTTTCTTATTTACGATAAATTCACTTCCTTTCATCATTTTTATTCATTTTCTATGGCTTCTAACTATTAATGTTTGATTTTAAATTTTTTTGTAATTAATTATGTTTGCAGCTTGTTTGTCTCGCGACATTTCTCAAGGTTTCTGAGACTGACAGCTTTGATCCTTATCAGGTAATTCAGTTTCTGACTTACAGAGCTTATTTGCATTATAGTTGTTATATGTTTCTGTTAATATGTTTATGGTTAATGGTAATTGAGGAAGTTTTTCATTAGGGTAGTTTATGTGTTAAAAAAGTATCTGTATAACAAGAGATAAGACGTATTGTTATGTGTTTTAAATTGTTAGTGTTTTAAACTGTTAGGGATTGTTCTGATCTTTTACTAAAGAGAGCTAAAAATAAAAAAAGAGAAGAAAGCACAGATAAGATCTATAGTGGTTTACCCTCGATATAGAGCTACGTCCACTTTCAGCCACTGTTGAATGTCACTATAGTGAGGAAGGAGATCACAAGAGAATTACACACCCCACGTCTCTAAGTGTCTATGATTTTCCTTAACCTTTAATATAAATTCGGCACCTATCCAACCACACACACCACACAACCCACCCCCCCCACCCTCCCACATCTTCTTCCAACATAAGCAGGGCAAGTATGCTCTTTTATCCAATTATGAGGATCAGATGAAGAGTTTGTATGTTCGGAAGAGAATGGGGCGGGGAGCAGTAGAGCCTTAGAGGGTCTTGAGTGCTTGAGTTTCTGTTTAGTTTGCTCTATCACCTGAATCAATTAATATTTTTGACACCACAAATTCCAATATAAATTTCTTTATCACGTGTAGTCAAGGGGAAGTTTGAACAATTGAAATGAAGGGCAAAATATGACGTGGTGAAATTGTGATTGCTGATAGGATAGGATGTTAAAGGAATCCTCCGAAAAAGCTTCTACTTGCATGAAAATTTCATTCTCTTTCCCTTTTCAGAAGGAGCTTCAGTTACATAAAATCAATTCATGGAGGTGGAGCTTCAATTGGAGTTGGGTTGTCTAATGCCTTCTCTTTGTTTGCAGGAATTATTGAAAGCTTTAATTGGTTTTGTCGACGTTGCTGGCCTTTACTTTGCGCTGACTCAGTTGACACACAGGAATATCTCCCAAAATCATAAATTTCAAGCAGTGGGACTTGGTGAGGAAGGCCTGATTTAGTTCTTATAGAAACTAAGTGATTTTTCTTTGATGCTTTATTCGGGGGAATATTTCTTACATTTGTGATGGTTGTTCCCTTGTTTGCACTTGCAGGATGGGCTTTTGCTGATTCTGTCTTACATAGATTGGCACCTCTTTGGGTGGGTGCTAGAGGGTTGGAATTCACTTGGGATTACATTTTGCAAGGCCTTGAAGCAAATGCAAATCTGGTAAAATATACTATCTTCCTGTTTAGACTTCTTTCTAATACTAAGTTCGAGAGTTCGTAATTGTATGAAAATACTTCTATGATTGCAAGTTAAGTTGCATTTGGTACTTGAATTTTGGAGCTAGATAACCAATGCCTTATATCTGTTTTTTGCTTCATTCTTATTCAGGTTTTGAGCATATCCCTTGCTGCATTGGGTTCTTTAATGTGGCTTCGAAAAAACAAACCCAAGACTTTAATTCCTATCATATATATATGTGCAGGAATTGTTTCAACCATGCCATCCATCACAAGGTTTGGCATTTCTTCCATTATTAACTATGTTATAGTAATATCTCTTCTTTCTGTGTACTTCAGTTTCAGCCATTACTGTAGCATGTGGAATGCGAATATTTGATAGCCATAGCCTTTTTCCATTGGTTAATATAATGTTCACACTTCACACTTCACACTTCACACTTCAAGATGAATTAAAATTCATATTTCAGCATGCGTCCTTTTTCCTTTATGAAATGTGGTAGCCATGTCCGGCCATGTTTGTTATTTGCCACTGTGATGTTTTTTTTATTATAAACATGAATAGGCATGCAAGACCAAGTATGTAAGATGTAATAAAACAATTGTCCGTAACTCCGTTGCATTGCCAGTTTCTTTGTTATAGCTTTCATTTGTTTACAGCCTTCAGGACAGAGTAGCTACTGCTGTCTCATTTGTACGTGTCTGTATGTGTAATATACATATATCTATGTGATATAATTTTTTGATATGAACGTTCTTATATGTGTTTTTGCAGCTATCTGAGGCGAGGCCTGGGGTGGCACTTACCGGAGGTGGTTGGGTTTGAGCTCTTCACTTCTCTAGTGATGGCTTTAATCAGTTGGCAGCTCTTTTCTGCGTGTCAGAGACCCTCTACTTGACGGGAGTCCCATTTACTTGCCCTACGACCGGATTCTTTACTCAAATCAAGAAAGGGTGTGATTCTCTCATTGATATCAAGATTATTATTATTATTTTTTTT
This sequence comes from Ficus carica, assembly GCA_009761775.1. Lineage (NCBI taxonomy): Eukaryota > Viridiplantae > Streptophyta > Magnoliopsida > Rosales > Moraceae > Ficus > Ficus carica. The sequence continues at coordinate 4,768,603 of CM019745.1, read as the reverse complement.
TTTTTTTGGGGACTATTGTTATGGTTCTTTTGAATTTCTAAAATTTTGTGTAGGACGGAGTAGTGAGAGAAACTTAACCAGGAATGTGTTAACTTTTGTTGCTTAGTAAGGAAACTCTAGTTGTAAGGCATAACTTTCAGCTATATCTAATTCGTAGAAAATGAGGAGCAAAAGCAGAAATGAAAAAGAGAAACCATTTGGCCATTGCTGTGCTTAATTTATTCCCTACGACTGATTACTTGGGTTCCAAAACCAAACTACCACAACACCGATTTATTTGGGCAAGAGATTAGATGAAGATTCAAGTTCTAGCACTACTATTAACTTTTTTTTTTTTCCCTCTCTTAAACTAGTTTATTTATTGCTCGATATTTTTAGAAGAGTTAATAGTGCTGGCGATAAAAGGGATATTCAGGCACACTTTTAGACATGACAACATTTTCCTTGAGAGCAGGCCTGTAGGGCTTCGCTCCAAACGGGGCAGGGAGGGGAGACAATATTCTGCCCCTCAGAAGAAATTACTTAAATAACCACTTTTTTTTTTTCATTTATTGATTAACATGACTCAAATTTTTTATTATTGATCAACATGACATAATTTTCAATTCTTCATCAACATGACACAAATTTTAGTTAATTTTAGTTTAATTTTATCATATTGGTCTAATGTTAGTTTTTTGTGTCATGTTGGTGCAATGGTCTCTAAATTTGTGTCATTCAAGCTTCCCCTATTCGGGATTGGGGATAACATATTACATATACATATATATATATATTCATGTATGTAAATATATATTTTTAAACTTAATTAGATTGTTTTAGCATAAAAAGATTATTACTAATCACATTTTTCCCCCACTAAAAAAGGTGATTGATAACTTTAAGTAAATTGTATTAACTGAGATTACTAATACCAGTTAGCTGTGTTGTTTTAGTTTTCGGCCTATGTTATGCTTTAGGGAGGCATCTTTGTTGTTAAGATTTGTTTTGTCGAACTTTGATTTCCCGTTGTCATCCGTATCCAGATTATCAAACATCCCTCCTGCTCAAAGCATCAACCACTTGATTCTGCCTTCCCGGTTTGTGTATCCACACGAAATCAAACTCGGCTAGCACTTGCGGTTTTGTTTTGCGCACAGAGAAAAAGTATTGTGTCAAGTTTTGCAATTTAAGCCGCATCTTAAGAAGAGTGAAATTCATATATATATATATATATATATAGAGAGAGAGAGAGAGAGAATAGTCTACAAAGTTCATTTTAAAGGTAAATATCATCAAGCAGATTAATTCTTCACAATTAAATCCATAGCGCAAGGCAAAGACCTAATTACCTGTTCCATTCAGATTTCACATGATGCTCAATATATTTGTTGCAGAAAAGCCTATTCTATAGCTTTGTTTCCATAAAACATAGCAACAATAGCATGCCTTCACTTAACAATAAAAAAACAACACTATTTAATTAGTCCACAATTATAACTACTGCTTAACAAAGCAATCATGAGTTTTTACCAAAGTTACAACCGCTGCAGACTAGACTGCCAAAAATTTGCAAAACTGGTTGCCTCTTATTGACACTCTCTCTAATCTTCATCAACCTGATCATCGTCGATCTCGACGCTCTTGCTTGATTTTCTTCCACTCTTTCCTGAATTTGGAGACTCGACTGGAGTTAAACAAGTGACCTCCGGGACAACCCGGAAAATTTTGACATCAACGCAAAAGGAGCCATCTTCTCGATTACAAGGATCGAAGATGCAGACGTCAAATTGTTCCAGGTTGTTGTCCACGGCAAAATGTTTCCAACCAGAAGTAATTCCCGCGCACTTGCGTGATTGGTAATAGTTAAACCTGGTACGATACTCTTCCTCCCCATATCGTAAATAGAAGTCCTGATTTTTTAGCGTCATGTTTTGTTTTAACACCCAGCTTAAAGGGAGTGGCTGATCATGAAAACATAACCAATGTCAGAAATAACACACCCAACAGCAAAGAGACAAGAGTAGGCAAATATCTTTGCTTGGTTAATGCTGAAAATAGGGAAGGTCCTTTGCAAGGACAAAGTTTATGGGAAAGAAAAGTTACCACGTGGTATCTCTTGTACACGTGTGAAGGTTTCATGACCACTAGCAGGCCCCCTTTATTTGATTTCAAGATTTCCGCTTCAGCCAACATTCGGGCGTTGCATTTCCCATCTTCAGTTATGGGCCTTCTATTTGAGAGATACTCGCTCGCAGTTCCCCATCTTCTGGGTGTACGTTTAGCATCTAAATCATTGACAAATCAAAATAACAATGTTAGCTATATATGTATGTATGTATGTATGAATGTATGTATTGTATGCAAAGCAACAAGGCTCTATACTCTCTATACTACCAATCACAAGTTCTGAACATTCTCGGTACATCGAGTTTCGAGTAACTGTCAAACAAATTAGATAAACATAAAGTTGGAGATATTAAACTGCCTACGAATGGAAAACTTGGTAAATTATTGTTAGGAAATGATTGAATTCGTGACTTGAAGGTGTTCTTTAAAGGGATCAAATGTAAGCAAAAGAATACCATTTTTAACCACCAGTTGCATTTGCACATTGCGAGGAGGAGATTCTTGGACGACTGTGTTGCGGTAGTTCCCAACGAGGTGAACGGGCAGAAAGCTTTCTGTGGCCTGTCTCACTGGTAGTCGGGGTATTGACTTGCTCCTCCGTTGGTAAAATAATGATGTTGTCATCCCCAGACTTCTCCGGTGAAGCAAATCCAGCATTCTCTGAGCACGTAGTGTCGATATTGTAGCAAGAAGTGTCCCCCAATTTCCTCTTCAACAAGCTACCGACTAGATTATTTTTACTCTCTTCAAGCCTCTTCTCAAAATATGAGGCCTCCTTCTCGCATAAAGTTTGTCCATTAAATATCAAAACCTCAAAAAGCGACTCACCATTGTATTTAAAGACCAATAGATCATTCTCCCTGAAAACATGATCATTCACAAATTCTGGCCAACCCTGTTTGAAGAACTCGGAATTGTCCACAGTTGCCACTCCGACCTTCCATGTACCGCCTCCAGGACCTTTAAGGGTCACACAATCAGGTAATTTCTTCTTCGCCAAAAACTTTTTCGGGATGGCCTGCAATTTTAAGCACCAGCACATTCCAAACACCATCTTTTAGAAATAAGAGCAAGCCCTTGGGCAGCAAATTCAAAAACTACTGACATAACAGAAGTTGTATAAACAAAGACCAGCTAAATCTCCATGAATGAGATTATATTTTGACAGTAAAATGAGCAAAATCAGTAAAATCACCAGTATTGACAAAATAATAACCAAAGAAGAGCATGGTAGACAGATCATGTTTTAATGGTGAAAATTCTGAAACCACCAATACAAATCATGTTCATCTTCTATGGTTTTGCAATATGTTAAAACACAAAACGCTATAATATAAAGAACAAGAGTTATAAGAAAATCTTATTACATTTTCCCTAAAAATATATTTATATATATATATATATTCCTGGGTCAAGACGGGTGATTCATAAAGTGATCGTCTTTGGATGAAAAAATGAAACTGACCAGCTGCTCATGAAAATCATCATTCAGAAACTGAGAAAAGTGGAGGTGTTTGAAATGGGTCCAATAGACATCTTCTTCCCATTTTGAGAACTCCATGAGCGATTCTCTCGTTTTCTTCAGAGCCTACAATGAAAGATCTCAAATTTCAGATGATACAATCTAACAAGAGAAAAAATTAAAAATTAAAAAAAAAAAAAAAAACAAACTCAACTGAGAGGAAAAAGGAAGCATTCAGAATATCTTCAAATATATTAACAGAAACACTTACAGGCTTGTGAATTTTGAACAAGAAATGCTGCAAATCTGATAGGTTTTCCCCTGAAAAGAAACAAAAACTTAGGCACCGGGTAAAAATGCCACTTAGAAATCATATAGTGAAATATTGTAAATGTTAGTGATGGGTGACTTAAAAAAAAAAATTATATGCATGCAATTGTTCTCTTACAAATCTAGCTCACAAGTCAGAATCATAGGTGGGAAAAAGGTCATGGAGACCAAGCATACTTGGTTTTGGATAGCGACGGAGCCAACTTTTTACTTGATCGTTTTGGCGTAAATAAGGTAATTGAATAAAGATTTTAGTAGTGTGGCGGCGGCACCATCAGTGAATTTCTAGGGTAATTGAGTTAGGCTTTTAGTAAGGGTTTATATAGAGATAACCAACAGGCAAAACAAGAAAATCATTAAGTTTTTAAAGTAAAATTAAAAAAACGTATCAGTGGGACAGTAACTTCATTCAGCCCTTACACCTCCACGTGGCTGTTGTAGAGCGAAATCTTACGACCTTATTTCCTGAATTTGTTAAAAAAAATAATTAGGATTAATTACAAAAATCTAATGTAAGATTTTATTTTATCAATTTTGAAATTGCAACATTCGTTTCTCTTATTTAGATTTTGTTAACAAAAACAATCCTATTTGTTAGTTTATATGATGAAACTACAAGCATTGAGTTGTGGTGGTTGGAATACCAAGTGCGCAATTACTATTTAAGGTTATAAATGCTTTATCTACATGTTATTTAAAAAAAAACAAAAACAAAAAACAAAAACAAAAACAAAAATATTATAACGCAACACCCAATAGAGCGTGATCGCCGCCCCAATCCCATGTCGTCATGTGCACCTCCTGCCTCGCACCCCGTTGACGACAACCTCCCCCCACCAGCTCGATTCCCCGGTAAGATCTCCCTCCCGTTCCCAACAATCGCCTCACCGCCCCACGAGATCCATTTCCGCATAACCAACGTTGACAACTACCTCGCTCCATGTCCCACAAGATCTCACTCACACGCCAACGCGTCCGTTAAGAACAAGTTTTTTTTTTTTTTTTTTTTTCTCCTCCTCCTCTCAATTTCAAAGGCTGGTAAGGTTTTGTGCCCACAACACCGTGATGCCTACACATACCACTAGCTCACCCACCCAACTCACGGTGATGGTCAGTTCTCCAAGCCCATTCCCCCACCTGACATCGTGCAGTCTCCCCATCCAATGCTATCACAAAGAAGAGAGATATATATTAAAAATATATAAAAAGAAGTTTCTCTTGACAAAATTTTTTTCTTAAAACTTGAAATTTTAAATTTAATTAGGTTTCAGAGAGAGGAAGGTTACCAGACCACAATTTAACCACATGTTCAATGTCATTAAAAGGCCCTCAACGCCCTCAGCAGCAGGAGTTTTCTCATTAAAATTTTAAAGGTCGTAAAGAATGTTAAATTTTGAAGATAGATGAAAAAGGGTTACATGACAACCCCTTCCCTTTTTCTTTTTTTCTTTTTTTAATTTAAAGATGGGGAATTCAAACTTTGTACCTTCAAATAAAGTTGAATGCGGTATTATTATTAGGTTATGTATATAACCCACTCTCTCTTTTCATTTACAAAGGAGATAATTGAAAAAATAAAAATTAAAAAAAAATCTCTAACACCGTTAAAAAGGTAGGACGTTATAAGTTAAACCGTCCAAAAGGGAGTCGCTCTACATGCAACGGTCATAATACAATTCTCGATTGGGATTTGGGTGCAGACCAGACCAGTTGCTTAATTAGCGCTCAAGGCTTACCCAGATCAAGACCAATTTCATAACTTCCTCTACTGTCTCCCTAAAACGTTCCTCTTTTTAAAAAAATGAATACCAAAAATACTACTATTATGTAAAAATCAACTTTAACATCAATGATGAACGGACAAATCAAAGAGCAATGAAGACCGAAGAGTTCTACGATTATTTACAAGAGTTTTTCTTCAAAATTTGGGCGTGAGTGCACCCAGCGTAATGAGAATCCAGCAACGGGATAACTAGGAAGTTACATTGAAACTACGGACATACAGATGCAACGCAACCGAAACACAAGAAAGCTGCACAGAGCAAAGCTCACCCTAGTTCATGTCCAATGAAGTTTGATCACCTTTCATATGCACCATAGAGAAGAATGATGACTAGAAAAATACCATCCAGCATAGAGAAAATTTAGTCAGCAAAAGCCGTGAGTTGGGCAGAAGCTCAATAAAATCATTGTGACAACTGCATACAAATTTCGGGAGAAATTGTGCAAAGAGCAAAGCTCGCCACAAAGTATTTCTCCGTGAAGGTCAACCTGTTATCATTGTGACAGAAAGGATACATGTCACAACGAAAGATGATTGCTGGTAGATGAAATAAGAGCCAACTCATTAGACGTTGCTTCACCACCTTGACAGTCAAGCCCTCTTTTTCCCACCCCGGATATATGTACACGCATTTCACATTTGCCAACTAGTTCAAAAATGCAAATATCTCCAATATTGACATCATTTCCACGAACAAAGGCCATCCAACCCCCGCAAAAGGTGTGCATGAGTCTCCCTTTTGAGTCCGGGACAGAATTTACAGTCCAACACTCTCCTTTTGAGTTTCGAAGGATAACCTCAGTCTTATAGTTCGGGAGATGCGCTATAGAGAACTGGTAAGGAATTTTCTGCACGACACAAAAATGTTTAGAGAAAAGAGTGCAGTTGTCATCCGAGCACGAGCATAACCAACAAAATAAGTGCGAATTAGTGCCAAAACTATTCTCTAAGAAAACTATATGAACGGGTGTGCTCACGTTCAAAAAGACTCACCAAGGTATAAGAACCGCTGATGTTGAACCTCTTCATGATCTTAACGAAGGTGGGGAAAGAAGAAGTGAAAGATCGAGCTGCTCGCTCTTCATCAAGTGCTAACATCATTCTCAACCCACTTCGGCCTTGTGAGCCTAGTTCATCTTCAACACCTCTTGACCTATGAACAACTGTTCCCATTTACAGTTCAGAAACATATATTTGGCAGATGTAGTAATCTCCAAATTACAAATAACTTTCCCTACCGCATTGTTACCTCCTAAGTCCATTATGGATCAAATTTCTTGTTATTATTTTAACTTTAGTATCGTGAGTTACTATTAAAAAAAGCTGAAAATCTGAATGTGTTGTCCTATGTAAAAGGATTTGTACCAAATGAGAATGTGCTATCCTTTGTAAGTGGATTTATGAAGAAGAAGAAACTCATTGCTGTAAAAACGAGTGACTTAACAACATGCAAACTCAACACAATCCGAGGCAATATCCTGAGCAGATAGTTGGAGCCCTTACCCATCTTTTTACTCGCCGCTTTGGACTGAGAGGAAAGTACAACTTTAGTTAAAGTTTTTGACGTGCTACCATGTTTCTTGGTATCATTTGGGAAGGCAGCCTCTAGAAGCTTCTTTGAAACTTTTTTGTCGGAAACGTCTAGCATCTTTATGCTTTTCATATGAACCTTAGAAGAATTCCCCCTCATTTTCTTCGGCAAAGCTTTAAAACTCTTATGTGATGTGACACCATGCCCAGCACCAAGTCTACTAGAAGTTACTTTTCCACTTTGGCAGTCTACTCCTTCCTTTCCAACCCTGCGAATGTGCACATGAAATTCACACTCGGCAACAAGTTCAAAAATACAAATATCTCCAATCTTGATGTCATTATAACGAACAAAGGCCATCCATCCTCCGCAGAGTGTATGACTTGTATGAACTCTGGTAGATGGCACAGAATTCACAGTCCAGGTTTCTCCCTTAAAATTCTGAAGGACAATCTTTACTTTGCAATTTGGAAGATGAGCCATTGAAAATTGATAGGGTATGTTCTGCAAAACAATGTGATACAACACAAAAGATGATTAATAAAATACTCTGTTCAAAAGACAAAAACGGAAAGGGGACACCCACCAGAGTATATGAACCACTGATGTTGAAGCTTTTCATTGTTCTCATGAAAAAAGGGAAACAGGAAGTAAATGATTGGGCCAGTTCATGTGCTGCAGACATCTGGACACAGACTCTACCATTCACATTAAAAGTGCCTCCTTTGCCACTTAAACTCTGAAGGGCCTTTGTTTTAAAGAGAACAACATCCAAAGCTGCAACAAAGATTAAAACAAAAATAACATATGTCATATTCATTTTTTTCTAACACGTAGTTTTATATTACATGCAAAAACATTTATAATTCATGTGTGAAGATATGATAAGTGAACCACAACTCAGGTCATGTTATCCTCGGCCAACCGTAAGCCTCACCTCATTTCAAATGAAAAATAGCATAAATGTCCAGTGACTATTGAAAATATATTCTTTTTCTAGGAAAAATAGATAATAAATCTGTAATACCCAAGAGAATATTAGCTCCTCTACCTGGCTTGTCATTACAATTTTCTGATTGGGAAGGCAAGGCATAATACTTTGCTGGACTTGCACATTGGTGAGAATCTAGGGAGTATTCTGCTTGTTCGCACATTTTAGCCCCACTCACCCCGTCACAATGGCATCCTCTCTGACCACATAAACCTTGCACACCTTCCCGGTTGTTGTACATGCGTTCTGAATAGAGCTGAGAAGGGCTCTCTCTCATTTTCTTCAAGACACTTTCAACAATTTTATCCGAAGAGGAGACACCGTCCCTTTCTCTTTTCTGCCTCAAAGTTTTATCAGAAATATCCTGACTACATTGAGAACCAAATGCTGCTTCTTTCTCACACGCACTTTGATCGAAAAGTTGCACAGTGAAATGCAACTCACCATCATATCTAAAGATCAAAAAGTCACCGCACTCTACGTAATGATCTCTCACAAATGCTGGCCATCCATAATGAAGGAATAGATCGCCGTTCTGCTGAACTAATTCCACCCACCATGTGTTCCCGCTCGGACCCTCTAACACAACCGAACCAGACGTTCTTCCTTCCATGTGTTTCATGAACTTTGTTGGGATTTTCTGCGACAGATTGCAATGGGTCACCCTCCAACAATGCAACAGGTATTCCACCAAAGTACTGATAGTACTGATAACACATAGTCACATTTCGTTTCATAATAAACAAACGGCCAATTTTAATAAGAAAAACCCAACAACAATGAGCATATGTAAAACTTATATTCCACTTCATTTTGGCCCATAGCCAAAAATCTAAACTCTAGCAGAATATCTAAATTCATCATACTCGGTAAACCCACGATCAAAGGCCAAACTATAACTAGGTTACTTAGAAAATCGAACAAGAAATTCAAAATGTGCGTAGCAAGTCCTACATTTTAGACATGAAATGATTAAAAAAGGCCTCATTTTTGCTTTGGCATCATCAGTTTCATAACTTTGATTTCCCATTCTAAAAGGATGCAAACTAAAATGTCTGGGGAAATAGAAAAAAAAAATATTACAAATATTAACAATGACCTCTACTATCTGCTACCTTCTATGGGTTTTAACCGCACAACCCACATATAAGAGCAAAGATTCCTCGCTAACCCTAATTTCTTCAGGTTTCACCAGAAAAGGGTGAAAATAAAGGAACCATTAGCAAAAAAGATAGTGATTAAAGAGAACAATAATGGAATGGAGAAGAAATTACCAGTCTTTCTGAGCTCAGATTAGCGGAATAAAACGCAAAGAAGTGAGGTTTTCTTCCACTCGACATTTTCCGAACTTCTGCGGTTTCCGTTGAAACGACACTTTGACTTTTTTTTTCACTCACAACTGATTCCAAATCAATTTTCTATACAACCAAACACCCCTCAACATTTTCTCGAGAAATATTTTTCCACACAAAAAAAAAAAAAAAAAAAAGAGCGAGAAATATTTTAGGAAGAAGATGATCAAAATCCAAAACCGAAGCTTTTCTTGTTGTTTTTTTTTTTTTCCGTATTTTCTTGTTTTTCTTCAGAAATTAAAAAAGAAAACGAAATTAAAGCGATCGTGTAAGTGTAGCTGGTTTTGGAAACTGGTACCACCTCCGCACTACAAGGCGCGTGTACACGCTCTCCAGATTATGTATGGCTTTCCCCGCCACGCAAGTTAAATGGGTTTTCGTTGTTTATACACGCGGATTAAAGCGCGTGAGATGGGAGTTGTGCCTGACAAGTGACAACGCCACATGTAATTACCCTCGGGATAAGAGACATAAATATTGATCCGTTTCATTTTTCTTTCCCACTTATTTGATATAAATAATTCTGAACTATTTTAAAATAACGTTTTGAACTTTTTTTTTTTTTTTTATTCTCAGATAATCCTAAATTTTTATTTTTTGATCATTTTAGTTATTTCCGTTAAACTCTATTTAAATTTTAACGGAATGTTACACAAATAACTATTTTTGTAATAAAAATATTAAAATACTCTTCAATCTCTCAAAAACACCTCTCTCTCCCCTTACTTTTTCCCCCTCTCCCTCCCCCGCTCCTCCCCCCCCCCCCCCCCAACCTTTGCAGACAGGTTGTCAAAATCCTCCATCTCCGACCATCGTCCCCACCGCCCCCCGAGTGTCGATCTGGGTCCCCCCTGAGTTTGGAGCTAGGTTCGCCACCCCCCCCCAACACCACAGTTTCGAATTTGGTTCGAACCCCCCCCTTCAGAGTTTCTGGGTTTTCAGCCCCCTACTATTGATTGAGTTCAGATCTGGTGGGGCCCCCCCCGAGTTTCTAGGTTTTCGACCCCCCACCCCCGCCACCCGAGTTCAGGTCTAACTCCCCCCATGTTTCTGGGTTGTTCACCCCCCCCCCCCTCCACCCCAATACCGCCCAAGTTCCGATCTAGTTGGGCCCCTCCCCCCCCCCCCCCCCCCCCCCACCCCAGTTTTTGGGCTTTCAGCCCCCCGCCAGAGTTCAAATCTGGTCCCCCCCCCCCCCTTCCCTGAGTTTATGGGCTTTTGGTACCCGCTGCCTCCGTCGCCCAAGTTCCAATTTGGTTCCCCCCTTCCCCTCACCCCTAAGAAGAAAATTACCTTTTGAACCTTTAAAAAGCACGAACGCACTTTTCAAGTGACCAATCTGTTAGTTTTTTTACGAAAATGACTAAAATGACCAAAAAATATGAGTTTAGGGTTATATCTGCCAAAAAATAAATGTAAAAAAAAAAAAAAAAAAAAAAAAAAAAAAAAAAAACAGAAATCAAACCATTATCTTGAAAGAATTCAGTGATTATTTAAGTCAACTATTGTTTTTGAGTAAAATGTCATTTTTGAGTAATATTATAGAAACATCGTTTGATCAAATTTACAAAGCATTTGGGGTTAAGGTTTGGATTGTAGAATTTGAATTTGAATTTGAATGATTGTGCATTTATCAAGGCATTTAAATTGCATAAGTTAAAAGGTGTAAAAACTTGAAATATGTTTGAAAAAAATATAAATATGAAGTTTGTTTCGTTCGTCTCGAAATTCTATGCAATTTATTAAAAAAATCATCTAATTTGAACTTGTCTATGCAAAGTTATGAACTTTTAAAGTTTGAGTTCTAAAACTGTGTGAATAATGAAATTGAGAGAAAATGACAAAAATTATATTGTAATTCTAAAGTTTGGATTATGCGTCCAAATAAGCACTTAATCTTTAGGACCCGTTTGAAGGGATATCTGGAAATATTATTTTGGAGGTTGGGTTGGAATGCGTATTTGCGGGAAAAAACTAGTGTAAAAATTTGAATTGTGTTTGAAAAAAATGTAAAATGGATATTGACTTATTCGTCTCGTCGTTACAAGTATTTAACATAAAATCCATCTTATTTCGATTTTAAATGAGAAAGTTTTAAAGTTTTAAAGTTTAAGTTTTTTGAAAATGAGATAAAAAGAAAATTTGATATAGAGTTAAGAATTTGAAATCCTGATAGTAAAATGTCATCTGAAAATGTTACCCAAAATGGACACTTAATGAGGCATTTGATTTAAGTCACTTGATTTGTTTGATTTTTAGTGTTTTTTTTTTTTTTTTTTTTGTATCATTGTTGTTTTTTTTTTTTTTTTTACCTGAAGATCGTGAATTTTAAACTTTCACCTTATATTTTAAACTTTTTGATTATGAAAACTTCATTAGATGGTGTTTGCAGCCACAAAATAGAAATAAATTCCTCATTTAAGCTATTAAAACATACAAAGTTCTAATCTCTCATTCTAAATTTAGATTAAAGGTCCATTTGGGAGGACATCTGGAGGTGGTATTTTAAAGATTGAGTTGAAATATGTGTTTAAGAGAAAAACTTTTAAAAAAGTTATGTGATATAGAAAATAGTGCACAAATTTAAAATGTATTCGGAAAAAAAGTATACAATATGGATATTGTCTTATTCGTCTCATTGATACGAATATTTTGACATAAAATCATCTCATTTTGATTTGAAATGAGAAAATTATGAACTTTTAAAGTTTAAATTTTTTAAAAATGAAAAACAAATAAAATTTAATATATAATTGATATTTTGAAATCTAGATGGTAAAATATCATTTGGAACTGACGCTCCAAACGGGCCCTAAAAAGAACCTCGTAGCATTATTTGTGCTTTTATTAGTAGTTCTCCAATGGACTTTCATTTTCAATTGTCAATTAAAATATTGATTTAAGTTGGACAGATATCGAGTCTATAATTCTGTCAAAAGGAATTCTGAGGATGTAGCGGTGAGGCTAGACTTTGAACTAAGTGAATGAAATTAGTAATGATAACGAGAATATAGTGATGTTTTTATTTAAAAAAAAAAAAAGAAATTAGAATGAAAGAGATTTCTATTAGATTTTATATCAAAAACTGTCGTTTTACATACTTTTCTTTTATTTACGAAGTCATAACATAAAAAGACCCTAGAATGAAATGGAGTTTCAAATCAATTAGCAACCTGATAGTCAAATGATCTTTTGCCATAATTACCAATATTAAAAGTTATAATTTAATGAAATCTACTTGATTTCTCTTCTTGAAAGTCTTTATAATTGATTTTTCTCGTGAAAAATATGAATGTACTTGCTCGTGATCTTTTATCACGGACAATGGGAAATGAGAACTCCAAACCAAAACTATGTAATGAGTAGGCTTGAGCCTAAAGTTATCCAGCCCGCCAAAGAAGCCCACGATTCAAAAGTTCAACATGATCCACATAGCCTGTTTACGGGCCTAAATAGACCACAGCAACCACTTAATACAAAGTGGGCTCATTCCATTGGCTTGACGTCAGGTGGGCTTCATTCACTCTAGCCAGTGCCTGATGAGCAAACGAGTGTTTTCTTTTTTCTTCTTATGATTATGGCTAAAAAAAAAAAAAAACATCTCATATACTATTCTATCAGTTATAATAATTATAATTTTTAGCTTCTAGTTAGATAAGTATCGAGAGTCATTTTTGAATCATAAGATTGTCCTTTAAAAAGTATATTTTTGAATTATTATCTTCTTTATAATAACTTCAGATTTTTTTTACTACAAATTAGATAAACATCGAGTATTAAAAATCCAAATAAGCATAAATCTGTCTATTTGTGGGATTAATTCTATAATTTTCTTTAAACGTTTTTTTTTTCAACCAACAGGTGAAATTCATCGTTAATAACATGAAAGCAACTCATCAGTTATTGTATTTGTATCTAGTAATTGTACCTTTCATTCGATTGATGAAAGGTACAAGTCATTGGGAAATGACCTTTCCAATAAGAATAGTCCACTCCATAACACAATTAGGGTTTGTTTGCCTAACCATCTCATTTTAAACTAACCATCTCAAATCTCATAATGTTTTTTGTCTTTTCTGAAAAAGTCAACAAAATTTACTATGCAAACTTAAAAATCTCAACTCAACTCAAACTGAACTGGTGTACCAAACGGGCCCTTAGTTAATTTCAAAAACTATATATATACTTAAACTTAAGAAGATTATAATGATTCATTTGTATCATAAATTGCATTTGAATGTTTATTCAACTTGAATGTTTACATTCAAACGGATAATTTGAATTGTGTATTCATATGAAATGTGTGTTTAAATAATTCTGATTAAATGTATCGTTTAAAAACCATAAAAAAAATAAATAAGTGTGATAAGAATTTACAAAAAGTGATAAATTAACATTAAAATTATAGTGAAAATATTATAAAACAGTTAAACATTCAAATAATTATATTTTAATAGTAACTCAACCAAACGCATGTTATATTTGAGTACAATAACAACTATTCTAATAATTCATCCAAACCGACCATTTGGAGAACACTTGGAGGCCGTGAAAAAACTCAAAGGGGCCATCTCAGCCAGCCAACTTTGCTTGCATTTGGATTTTTCATGCAAGTCTGGTCTAAATTGGCTCATTTTATCATAGCCGAATCATTGAGATAATATTTGGTTGGTTTTTGATTAGGGGGTGGTCCGGTGACATTTCTTTTTCAAAGGAATTTCAAATCTGATTTTCCTAATTTGCCCCATTTGTCCCCTTATGCCTAGGCTCTCTCAGAGCCACTCTAGCTTTCTCCTCTCAGAAAGTGAAAGTGTCGGAACTATGGATAAGAAAAAGATGCCCTCTCAATAATCAAATCCAAATACAAACTTCAAAGTGTTTAGAGAGATTCTCTACGATCGAAAGCCCATTAATAGAACACGGCTATATAATATATATATATATATATGTCTATATATGCACAGCAGACAAGTCAAATACATCTATCTATATGTCTGCATATATATGTGTATATGTAAATATGCCCATATATATATGCCCATATATATTATATATATAGTAGACAAGTCAAATGGATGTAGTGAAGAGGAATCAAACAATATTTCAACGACTGATATCGTTGGACGCACCGAAAACAAAGACAATAAGACAGTAAAATGAGAAAAGGGATTCTCCAAACATTTGTTGGTATATATATTAGATAAAATTGAGGGTCCATGTTACGATAGAGATTTTTCAATGGGAAGAAATTAAAAAATAAAAATGGACTAGTCAAACTCAAAAACCCACATGCCTAAATAGTAATCCCACATAATTTATAATTAAAAATAAAAAAATAAAAAAATAAAAATTTATTTGGAATTGGAAGCCGTTCCTCAACTACTTACTTCTTTCATGGGACCAACACAGCCAACCTAACCATAACCAGACAAATTCTCTTTTTTCTCTGTAATCCAATAGAGATTTATTTATTTAAGTTTTTTTTTATTGAAAAAAAGATGTTTTATTTTTCTTCTTCTTCCCTTCTGGTCATCGAATGTCGTGTGGAATCCCCATTGTGCTTTGTTTTCGCTCGCAGTGCTGCAAAAATATATTAGATTCCCAAAAATGTGCCAAATTGCTTGAGAGAAATATGAATTTTTTATTTACACTTGTCGTTCAAATCTATTAATATAACGAATCAATAGTAACTCTATTAGTAGAGCATGTTTCTAAACGTTGAATATGATGACAGTCACACTAAATTGAACATGCCAGCAACTGTAACAAAATCTGATATGAATACGACGGTTTATATCCTACCAAGAAGCATTCATATTGTTTTTATCCTGTTTTTTATTTTAGTCAACTTTTTTGAATTTTTGGGAGCGGGAAATATGGTGACAATAGTGCAAGATGCAATCACAATCCAGAACCATGTTAGTTCCATTTGGAGTTTCATGTAACTCTCTAAATTGATATGTTTTTGCTACTTAGTCAAACTCTACATGAAGCTTAATACAAGTGATTCCAAAAAAAAAAAAAAAAAAAAAAAGCATTCAAAGATGAAAAAGAAACAAGAATAAACAAATAAATCCACCTGATCACAAGGTTAGCCAAAGGGCCAAACCAGTGGCAGATAAGAAAAACCATCTGGTATAAAAAAAAATCCAAGTCTCACGTTTCTGAATCCTCAGGAACTGTGGATAAGCCATCTCCTACTTCAACAAAAGCTGGATCAAGAAACTTGGCTACGAAAGCCCACATCTTGTAAACATCCTCGAAGTTCGTCAGAAAACCAAGTGATGCAGTAACAACTTCTACACGAAAGAACGCTCCCTTTCCATCTTGCCTGCCGTTGGCCATCGGTTTGCACAATGATCTGTCTTGAAGGTCACAAGCTCCAAATTGCTGCTTCGGGCTGTCTACTAATCGTACATGACTAAGTATGCCAACGCCAAGTGAAATGCCGTTTTTCTCAGCCAACTTCTGTACAACTTCCGGGTGAATTAGCCCTCCGCTGCAGTCTCTCACATTGAAAGCCACAGCTGCACCTCTTTCGTACTTGATCTTAGGTCCATATATTTGCACAAGAGGCAATCCAGCGACTTCATTTGAGCTGTCGGGTAACCGAAGCTGAAGTAGAGAGGTAACAAGCCAATTGATTAGATACCGAAGTCTGAGGGTAGTTTTGTTCAGACCCAACATGTTGATATGATCAAGATGCCGGCATATTATCTCGGGCTCCCTCCTCCCCCACTCCTGCTCGTCGCCATACTCACCATCGCTCATGGAGTCGTAATCTCCTAGGTTGGTAAGAGATGCTTCGCCGGGCTCCAACGTGCTACTCAAGTTTCCTCTGCGGTTGTCGTCGACACTGAATGATATTCTGCTTCCCATGCTTGCAACCCGGTCGCTCTCTTCCAAACCGAAGAATCTACCTCCAGCGAATCTGTCTGTTTCCCTTCTTCCCAACAATCTGAACTCGCCTACTGTTTCTCTCCTTATAGCACTATCCTTCGATTCCTGGCAAATTTCAGAGGTTAAGGACCTGCCAGGAGTACTTTGCCGAACAGAAGACTGGTTCTTTGGCTTGAATCCATTCTCCCTGGAATTTGAGTTTGAATGGATTGGGGTTGAGTGTGCTCTGACTTCAGGTTCTTCTTGAATCTCCCCTACGTATCCCCGACAATTTCCAGAGGCAGTTTCTGCTTCTACAAACTGCTCCTCTTCGGGAATCCCTTTAACACGGTCCGCCTCCTGTGACACTGACAGCACAGCTGCATCAAAAGACAACACGAGATCTTCATTCTGTCTGACCCTCCTGTCATCATACAACGGGCTTTTAGACACGTTCGCTGTTGCTTTTGGAGAGTCACGCTTTCCTTTCCTCCTGCTAGAAAACCATGATGGCGGCAACGGTGAACCTGATTTCTGTTTCATAAGTTGGCCAGAATTATCTGATCCAAATGGGCTCTGACCCAAATCAATCCAGAAAGAATTATCCGATGACTCGTCCTCACTGAAAATCGGACTCTTCATAACCTCTCCAACCGAGATGTTATCAGCCTCCTCAACTATGGTGCTCGCCCCATCCCTGTCTGAGCTGTTATCCTGATCCAACTCTGTCTCAAACACATCCCTGACCTGGTTGGAAGTGAATACACCAGAAAAGGCAGGCATCTGAGATCCCCCTTTTGTTTCAGGAACCAATTCTTCGTTACCATCGACCGTATCATTCTCAACTCCAGCTAAAGTATCAAGACCGTCAATGGAATCACTAAGGTACTGCGGGAAAACCGGGACAATTCTCACCATTCCAGACCCGGTACGCCCACCTTGACTTTGCAGATTTCCCATGACAGACTTCTTAATCAGAAGGCAACCAAATCCAGTTGGGTCAGACCCAAAAACTCTATAAAACGACGTGATAATAAAATCCGGTCGAAACAGAGAAAGCCCGAGCGAATCCATGTCTTTAGGACCCAATGAACCAGCATCAAGCAACACATGCCAGTTATTTTGCTGAGCAAGCGCCATC
Source organism: Ficus carica (assembly GCA_009761775.1). NCBI lineage: Eukaryota > Viridiplantae > Streptophyta > Magnoliopsida > Rosales > Moraceae > Ficus > Ficus carica. The sequence continues at coordinate 4,751,025 of CM019745.1, read as the reverse complement.
CACTGATACGAGTACTTGGCACCGGTTACTCTAGACTGGACTGGAAACACGAAAAGCCCGACTGCAGAATCCTTCTTCCTTCTCTTCTTGCTCGTAATCTGCTTTCTCAGCTCCCGAGAACAAAGTTTCAACGTTGGCCACTTAAACCACGCGCTTTGAACCTTGGCGCCTTTCTCTTTCGCGCACTGAGCCATCCAACTCACAGACTGGCTCTCATGATCAAACATCGTCACCAACTTCTTATTCGTTTGAAACGGGTAAGACTCGGCAAGTAACTTAAAGGCAGATCCTCTACTAACGGTGAAAACAAGGCCATATTCATTCTCAGGGATGTTCAAGTAATCCATAATCCTAGTCTTAATATCATGTTCAGCAGTGCCTTTATCAGCACCTCCATACAAAGCATGGTTACTCAAATTTGCAGTAATTTCGGACAAAGTAAAAGCTGATGACTCCCAATATTGCTGAGTTTGCAGATAAGAGAACAGCCCAAAGCCACAGTAATCAAGACATACCTTGGCAAAGGCCTCAGAGAGGTGATCATACTCGTCTGATCTCAAGTAGTCAATCTTTTCAGAGGATTCGAACTTGGGGTACATTGTGAGGAACTTGGAGAAGGCGTCATGGAGGTCAGGAATCGAGTCCTCAGATGAAAATATTCGGTCCGTGGCGAGCGCCGTGGCACGGAGAAACTCCTTCTGGGCGTGCAGCCTGGCCAGGGACCTGGAGCGGCCAATGCTGTTGCTGTTGTTGCTGTTGCTGTTGTTGTTATTGTTTCCGGTCTCGGAATCGATGTCCTGGGATTTCACGAGTGACCCATCTTCGGATGCCTCCTCAAGAGCCTCCCTGAGCTTGTTCTCTTGCAGTTGGCGGAGAATTGAGGGCTTTGATCTTCTTCTTCCTCCGTCCTCTGTCAAACCAGAACCGGCTCTTCTTCGTGTCTTCTTCTCCATTATTAGAGCCGCGCAGTGAGAAATGGGCTTCCATAGTGAAAGATGCATGAATGCTTCTCTCTGTTTCTTGTTTTGTCTTCTTATCTCTCTCTCTCTCTCTCTAAAAAAAAACTAGTCTCCGAGAACAGAGAAGCTTACCCCAAGTAAAGTAGAAAGAAACAAACCAGTTTCAAACCCAACCAAACGGAGAAAAGCAAAAGGCAGAGATCAAACGCTTACTTTTCTTTTCTTTTCTTTTCTTTTTTTTTTTTTTTTTTTTTTTTTGAGTTTGAAAATCAATCCTGAGAAGCCGAGCTCAAAGATATTCAGTCGAATAAGTCCCACCGCACCGCAAACTTTAGCCAGCCATGTTGAGGAAGCATTTAACTTTAGTACCTAAAAGAATTCAAATAAAAAAAACACACACAACAGAAACAAGATTCTCCGCCCATTAAGACACTGAACACTTTGGTAAGATCAATAAGTCTTACAGTCTTAAAGTAGAAGAAATAAAAAAAATAAAAAAAAACTTTAAAATTTTATTAAAAAAATGAAAGGACATATGATTAGGCACGAACCTTTTAAATGCAAAAATCCCAACTTTAGCATTCTCCAAGAGTCCATCAATTAGTAGAAGGTGGGCTAATCTTCATTCAATTCAATCTCCATTAAATTAAACACATTAAAAAACAAAACGCACTCTGTTCAACCCCACCAAAGGGACCTCCAAATAAACAAAAATAAATGAATAAATAATTCCTCAAAACAGGAAAACCCAGTTGAGAAACGAAAATGAAGAAACAAAAGAGAAGAAGAAATTTCGTAAGGATATAGAGAGATAGAGAGAGAGAGAAAAGGGTATTAATTATGAGATACAAAAATCACGAGGGATGAGCAGCAGATGAAACAGAGAGAGGCTCCAACAACAACTCTCCCACTATCAGTAATCCAACACCAGCCACACTTCTATTATTTTTTCTTTCTTTCTTTTGTTTTTTGTTTTTGTTTTTGTTTTTTCTGGGTTTTCCTTGCTCTCTATTCCCTTCTCATTTACTACGACAGTCAATACAAACATGTCTGCATTTAATGCTCTGCTCTGCTCCTTTCTCTCACCTCTCCCACCATTATTACGCACCACCTCCCGCTTTTCTTTTTCTTTTTTTCTTTTGACAAAAAAAAAAATGATTTGATTTTCCCAATTTAACCCCTTCAAAAGAACGCCTCCCAAATGGTTCCTTTTGTAAATTCATTCAAACGACAGAAAAATAATGATTAAAAATTAAGTGTTAGTTTGAGCATAAAAGTAAGTGGAACGCAAATATCGGCTCTTTATATAGGTGTATGTACATGCCCAACTTTACAATTTGACGCAGAATGTTTGAGAAAAGTTGGGGGGTTACTGCTTTGACTTCACATACCAAATTTTTTTTTTTTTTTCCAATTAGCCCAAGTGCGAAAAATAAAATATTATTCGTTTCATAATTATTAGTTCGACTTATATTATTCTTTTTCTTTTTAGGCTTTTTTTTTTTTCTTTTTCTTTTTTGGTTGCTTGTAAGCGAAAGGTTGGGTTGCTTGTTATGCTTGAAAAGAGAAACAAGGGAAAAAAAATTATATGATAATATGCTTTAGGCCTAAAGATAATTGCTATCAATGAAACAAAAAGAAGAAGAGATATGTCTGTTGAAACGGAAAGTAAATGTGAAGTCCAAAGTTTTTCTTTGATGATTCTCATTACAATTTTTGACATTGCTTTCCCAAAAAAAAAGAGAGAGAGATAGAGAGAGAAATTTTACAATGCAATCATCTCATTTTAAAGGATAATAGATTCATATATCATATATAACCCGTCTTGATTATTAGATGATACTGTGATATTTGTCAAAAATAAAAATAAATTGTCAGGAAAAAAAAAAAAAAAACATTTCATCGTCGTTCAATTCTCTTTCTAAAAAAATTCATGTATTTGAAAAATAACCATGTAGGGTGCATTACATGATATTTTTTTCGCTTTTTTATTTTGTAAATATAATGTGGGCTAAAAAGTTTTGATATGTATGATGTTGCCCGTAGCTCAAAGTGGGACAACCGCATTAAATAGATCCTAAATCTCTACCAAGGTTAAAATCACACTTTATATAAAAGAGAATTTGTCGTGATATTTAACGCACACCAACTTGCACCAGTCGATATTAATATTCGTTGCTCAAGAATTTTGGACGAATGATAATTGTTTGTTAAATCAGAATATATATATACACACACATATAAATAAATAAATAAAAAAGAGGTGCATTGGACCACAAACCAGACGATCAAAATTGCACATCATGCACTAGTCTTTTTACGTGCATGTGTGTCCCTACACCCACCTAGCTGTCACGCTGTGGAAAAGAAAGATATGGTTACTATCGGATGAAGCTTGCGTTTAGTTTACTGGTTGAAAATAAAAATTTTAAGTTAGAATTAATTGAATTTTAAAAAATTAATTATAATTTTTGTTGACAATAAGATAAAAATTAAGATAAAAAATACAGATTAATTAAAGTTAAACTTAAATTACAAATAAAATCAAAATAATTTCTATTTTAATAATAATTAAAGATTAAAATGGAACAAAGTTGGTAACGATTTTAATCATAATAACGATCTACAGTGAGATATTGTCGGGAGTTTGACTGGATTTTGGTCACTGGTGATCATTGTCAAATCCTATATATATTTTTTAAAATTTTTTATTTTAATATAAGAAGAAAAATTACAGCAAATGTGTCATTTTTCAAAAATACTTTAAATAAATAACATATTGTAAAAATATTTGAGATAAATAATATATACATGATAAAAGTTTATTTACTATAAATTTTAAGATTATTATCGTCAATATATTTGTGAGTAAATTATTTATCACAAATGTGAATTTATTACAAACATTTTATTTATAAAAATATTTTTAAGATAATTTTATCAGCAAATATTACTTGGTAAATATATGATTTACATTCACCTAAAAAGCTTTCTATTAATTACCATTAGATCCAAATCAGTAACAACAAAGCCCTAACGGAAGTCCTTTTTTTTTTTTTTGGGTGAATCCCTATTGGAAATCTGTTGACCAGAAAATAATCTTTCTCACAGAAAAGAACGTATACAAAAGATGCACACCCCTTAGGCTTAAGTAAAAAACTAAATAAGTTAGATAAAATACACTCTAGATATATATATAAATTTGCTAAAAGAAAATTCATTTATTCGCTTCCTCGAAGTCAAGTCAATTTGTAATTTGTTCAATTAAGAGTTTTTTTAATTGGTTTTTTTAAAACGATGAACCTACAGTCATGCTCGTCGATGTAAAAAATAAATTAAGAAGACCTTAAAAAAATAAATTAAGAAGGGATTAGTTATTTGTTTTGATGCCATATGTTATTACTTTTATGGTAAGGAACTCACCCAAAGTGAAAATTTACATCAACTTCAAATTAAACATGTATAACTGAAAGCAAACATAGTTTAATTATTACATATTTTTATTATGAAGTTGTATTAGTAAATATTAAATTCAACCTTTTTTGGGATATATATTTATCATATTGCATAATTTCTTGGAACTTTAATTTTGAATATACCAAATGGTTCGATTAGTAGAGTCTCTTACACGGTGTTTGTGTGTTTGTGTGTACAGTGGCAGAGCTGCCTTAGGCCCAGTGGGGGCAGCCGCCACTGTCCCAAGGGCTCCTTTCAATTTTGGCCCCGTAGTTTAAAAGTTTTGCAATTTTTTTTTCTTATTTGCCCCCTCTAAGATTCTTTAATTATAAATTTACACAATGTTTTTTTTAATTACAATGATAACCTAAGTTTTTATTTTTAAGTTTCACATTTTAGACATAACATCTCAAATAAATTAAAAAAAAAACACATTATATTACTATAAAAATTAGTAATTTCTTGATCTCTAAACTTAAAAGTTGAACCAAATTCAATTATAAACTAGTTTTAAAAAATATACATATATATCAAAGATACAAATAGATAAAGAAATTTAAAATTTTTACATTATAATTTTAGCTCATTTCATACCCCTTAAAAATTATTCTTGACTCCGCCACTATATATATATATATATATATTCGTCATTTATATGCATAAATATAAAGTAGGCAAAAGTAAAAATAGCCAACATGTGAGGGCTTATGGTAAGATCAAGAGATACGAGTTATCAATTTCCTTTGGAACATGTTGACGAGAAAGAAGCGATATTCGCTTAGAAAAATACAATATTCCAATCCTTCTTTCTTTCACTTTATTGTGAAAAAAGAGTCTCATCCTTTTCCTTTTTTCTTTTTTCTTTTTATTTTTATTTTTTCCCTTAATACTCCATATATAATCAACCAACACCACTATAATATTTCGTGTTCTTTAAAACGAAAGTTCACATTTCTTAGTTGTCAGAATCGCTGCATTCTGAATACTTGAAACTTCAATTTCGGCCTTTTCTATAATTTTATCTAAAGTCGTTGTTTGAGTAGCTAGCCAAAGACTGTTTGATTCCCTTGCAAATTAGGAAGCTTCTTCTTATTTTACACTATTTAAGAATTCTCGAACTGAAAATTTTTAACCTGCACATTTATAAAAAAGATACTTAAAAATTAATTCAACAATTAAAAAAATTCATACCGATAACGTAAAATAAAAATGAAAGCTAGCATTTCAACAAAATCCTCCAAAATTCTTTTTTTATTATTATTATTATTGTTTTCCATCGAAACTATCTAGACATTCGCTTATATATTTGTATATAACGAATTTCTCACTCAGGGCCAAATATTGATTGTCGCATATTGGAGGATCAAGATTGAGACCAAAATTTCATGGAGAGGTCGAGGACGACGGAACAAGTAGAGTTGTAAAGATATGTTGATGGTACGAAATCTACTCAAGCGTTTTGTTAGTTTTTTAACCACCCAATCTGTGTTTCGTAATTCCCCAGAACTGAATTCCTTTTTTATTTATTCAGTTGATCGATCGTTGGACACCCAAATATGCCGACACAAGCCTTTTCTTCAGGCGGTTTTTATCGTGTTATTAAATATATATAATTAATTAATGGGATTTGTACGGTTTTCGATTTACTAGAAACTAGTTAGTCGTAATTAATAATAAACTACTAGTAATATTTCTATTTAACTTAATACACAACTAACTATATATGTCATCTTGCTTCCGATTTCGATCCCTCTGACATTTAGCACATGAATTCATGATTGACTTTCTTCTAACAAGTTTATATATTTTCCTACGATTTAGGGAAGTTTACTTTTATCTTAACTTCCCTTTGGTTCGTCGGTTAGAGATGACATTTTTAAGTTGGAGTTGGTTGATTTTTTAAAAATTAGTTATAAATTTTATTGAATTTTTAGAAAAATATCAAAATTGAGATGGAAAAGTACAGTTTAGTTAGAGTTAAACTTAAATGTCAAACAAAGCCTTAGCCTCCATTTGGTAAATTAGTTAGAGATGAAATTTTTAAGTTTGAATTTATTGAATTTTTAAAAACTAATTATAATTTTTTGTTGACTTTTTAAAAAAGATAAAAAATACAGTTTAGTTAAAATTAAACTTAAATCCCAAACAAAAGTTTAATCTAAAAAAAAAAAACTTAAAAGACTTAATTGTTAACCTAAAAGGTACACATATATGTATATATTAGTTTTTTTTTTCTTTTGACAAATCTATAGCTTGATTGGGAGATTGGAACTCCTGAATTTAATAGAATTAAGAATGTAAATTTGCATATTCTAATATAATTAGACGTGAAATTATAATTAAATTTATCTTTATTTTAGTATACATGAAACATTGGAACTCTACTTGAATTTTCTATTGTATTTAACTGAATAAATTGTACGTAGTTATTATTTTGAAGTACAAGTACAGAGAAAAGTCACACACAGCCTTTTTGACTATGAGATTAAATAGCGGCAAACCACTCCAAACATGCAGTCTTTATGAAAATATTAGTTTTAAAAAAATACTAAAAAAATATTAATAATGTTTAATATCATATTAATAGAAAAATAAATTTTATTAATGTGTTCTATATTATGAGATCCATATTCTATTAATAAATAATATTAAATATCATTAATATTTCATAGTGTTGTTCTTAATTTTATCTTCAGCTTTATCCATTTTCTTTCTTTGAAAACAACATGTGGGAACCTTTCAAATATACGATCAGGGACTTAATGTGTTTCCGAAAATTTATCAATCAATAAATAGATTTAACGAAATGATCTATAAATAAGAACAATTTATATTGTGTATTTTTATAAATAAAATTGTTGAAAAATGATTTATCCACAGTGAAAATTCTCAATTTAAAGTTGTTTATCTTATGCTGCACAATACAAAACGACATTATTAATATCTAATTAGGGCCTCACTTGCAAGTCTCACACGTGCCACAAGATTGATCACAATCAATGATTTTTTTTTAATTTTTTAAAATTTTTATTTAATTTTCTGGGTATGACTTTAAGAGTCATATATAGATAGTTCGTACCACGAGGCTGCATGCCTTGAGTGGTGCTCCTCACAAAGCATGCTAGTGGTCCTTAATGTTTTGAAATATCAATATGTATATATTATTTTTTTTAGCACAAAAAAAGACATCATTTTTTATCAATGGAATGTGGGGTTCAAGACCCCATTTCTGAATAATTGAGCAGATTCCTTTTTGAATTTGGTAGGTTTTGCTTTGGACACCTTTATTTTTTTATTTTTTTGTGGGTTTTCCTTCTCTCTTTAATCTTTGGTTGAATAACTTTATCATACAATGTCAATTCCATTCAAATTCTACTTTGCTAAAAAGTTCATCAATATCAAAGTGATTAAGTTTTGGCGGGGCTACCAAAAAAGCTTTAAAAATGAAAAAAAATAAAAACTACAAAAAATAAAATCTCTTTGATTCTCGAGATGAGACAACCATGCAAGACTGCAAGTATTGGTGAGTGATGTCTTTTCTTGAGCTTATTTCATGTAGTTATACTGTGCATGTCGCTTATCCGAAGCGCGAAGCGCATCAGTCGAGTTAATCTATTATTTTAGTAAGAATGTATATTAAACGATAAATTTTTTAAAGAGATTTATATAATGCTTTATTTTTAGTGAGGATAAAATGAGAAAAATGTATAATTTTAAAAATAAAATTAAAAGAAGAGGTTGACTAATAAGAGTGAAAATATCTCACTCATAGATGACTCAATCCCTGTTGAAAAGCGATCAAGACACATCATAATCTCCCCCAGCTAAAATGCCAGCTAGAAAATGTCTTGACTCTTTTAGGACACCACAAACTTAGAAAAGGAGCTAATATTTTTAAATGCAAATATCAAATTTATATAGTTTCTCATCCAATGAAATGTTGAGTAGTTCAAATATGTCTGACTATGGCTAATAGTGGTTTTAGATGTAAGACACTGATTAAGAGTAACTTTGTCTTAGGAGATGAATCCAACCCCCGTCATGGTCTATTTGGAAATGGGACATTTGAGAAGCACAGAAACCATACCAATCCGGCATCAATTTTGAATGAAATATGGAGAAATCTAAGTGTATGAATAAAGAACAAAATTACGGAAAAGACAATATTTTTAACTGTTAGATGATATCAAATATATCGAATAAAAAACAATATGACCATTTAGTAGAATTCCATTGTTGACAACTACCCTATTAATGTTGACCATTTTTATTTTTTTTTTGGTTGAAGGAAGCTGAGCAGATGTTACATTCAAGATTGTTGACAACTACCCTAAAAACAAAAGTAATAATAATTAAGATGGGTTACACACGGATGAAGTTTTGAAGCCCATTATTGTATCCATGTCCAGGATGGAATGATGACCTTTGGCCCAATTTTTAAGATTGGGCCAATTCAATCTCTATTAGAGCAAATCCGTCTACATTATAGGATGTCACTATCACTAACCATATGTAGGTGCAAATCCATAGCGGATGGTGAATTTACTTTTTTTTTTTTTGTTTTTTTTTTGTTTTTTTGTTTTTGTCTTTCCTATTTCATCAGTATTCCATGAAGACAATTTTGTTTTTGCTTTTTCTGCTTATTTTGATGATTGGATGTTAATGGAAAATGAATTGACAGATACTTTGTTAACCTTTTCTCTTTTTACCTAAAAATTTATCGTTATCTTAATATTCATCTTACCTTTTCCGTAAACTTTAAGTTAGTTATCATAATTTTCATTAAAAATAGTTGATAAATGAGGGGAATTCGTCTCCCTTTAACTCAGTTTATTATAATTTTTGTTAAAACCAAATGTGTAAAAAAAAAAAAAGGACTTATTTTTTTGTCATCTATAAATTTTAACCAAAATTATGACACAAAGGGTTAAAACGGACTAATTCAAAGCTCAGAAGTTTAAGGTCCTGTTTGGCTATAAGTTTGATTCAAATTTTTTTTATCTTTTCTCAAAAAGTTTTTTGTCTTTTCTGAAAAGTCAATAAAAGTTACTATTTAAACTTATAAATCTTAACTTAAATTTACACATCAAACTCCTCCTAAATTTTTATAGATAAAATGAAGATGACACTAGTATTTAAGGGATTCAGAAGAAAACAATCCCTACTTATTCCACAATTCATTGGATTGAGAGGATTAATTTTCAATTTTCTTTTTCTGACGAGATATTTTCCCACTCTTAGATTTACCTATCAGTCATGCTATTAATCTCAAAGTGATATATATATATACATATATATATTCGGTCGGATAAAAGGTTGGATATATATATAAATTAGCCACACGACAAGATAATCTCCTTCGTAGCCTCTGTACGTCAGTTAGTTACCCCCTAAACGTAGTAGCCGAAGGCGGCGAAGCTTTTAGCATTAGCCTTTATAGCCCAGACAAAAAATCCCAACCCCCACTCTTGTCACTGCCATTTTGATTTGCTCAATCCGTATTATTATTATTATCTCTTCTCTCAGAAAAGGCACTGCATAAACGCCAAAAACGCCAAAACGGAAATCATATTAAATTCAGAAACAACACAAAAATGATAATTTATCTTTAAACTCAGGAAAAAACACAATATTCAGATTCCAGAACGTGGAAAGAAATATATAAATCATCATTATGTGGTGTTGTTGTTGTTTTATGACTCGCTCAGTGAGAGTATATTCGAGGTCCGGCCTTGTGTAGAAAGCCGACGAATTTTGTTTTCGATTTTGGATTTTAGCAAACGCGTGACACTCCTTCTGTCCTTCATCATCACCCAAACACCTCTCTCTCTCTCTCTCTCTCTCTTTCTCTCTCTAAAAAAACACAGTTTTCCATATATTCCCATACACCATTTCCCTTTATCCAATTTCCCAAAAGCTTGTCTGTACTCAAAATTAAGTAGGCTATCAAAGTTTTCTGCCTTCTTCGTCTGATCTGGCGATCTTTATATATATACACCAACACACACACATATATATATGTATGCATATACAAGTGCCCGTTATATCAGCAACATTTTGACCTTGAAAAGTGACTGATCATGGCAGCGACGGCACATATCCTCAAAGGAATTCAAGGAACGCCCATTGCCACCACTGCTGCTATTGGTGGTCTTTCTTTGCTGTTGTTTTTGTCCCTCAGAAGATGCATCTTTACCAGGAGGAGTGGATTCTCCAGACTGCCAGCTGTCCCAGGTACACTTTTCATTCTTTTTCTTTTCCATGGTTTTTTTTTTTTTTTTTTTTACCTTTGTTTTGGGTACCCTTTTAGTAAAAGTTTCATTTTTTATGGGTACGTTCGATTGTTAAGGTCAAGATATGAAATGGGATTTTGTATGTTTTTTTCCAGCGGTTCCGGGGCTGCCGGTGATTGGGAATTTGCTGCAACTGAAGGAGAAGAAGCCTTACAAGACGTTCACCAGATGGGCCAAGACTCATGGGCCCATTTACTCCATCAGAACAGGTGCTTCCACTCTTGTTGTTCTGAATACCACTGAAGTTGCCAAGGAGGTACTCTACTCTACTCCTTTCTCTGATCTATGATCTATCCGATTGATGAATTTTTAATTTTTTTTTAATTTTTTAGTTTGGGTCAGGGATTCGAACTCTAAGTCATCGGATGCAAAATTATCGTTAAATTATGTCCAAGCGTCAATGAATGATTTCGCTTTCAAGTTGTATAGGGAGGGAATAGTGTTAGAGACGTGGTTTTGCCTTGGTCGGTATTTGTCAATTATTGACGTTAATGATATGAGTGAATTGAGGGTACGTTTGTCATTGGATGAAATTGAAGTGACAAGTTATGGAGATAATGTGAGTACCGTTTGAGTTGCAAATTTGAATTTGTTTGAAAAACTGCTTGATTAATTTTAGCCACATATCTTGTTTCCAATTAGAATGTTGAAAATTTTTATTTGTTGGTTTGATTTTTTTAAGTGTGGATCTAGTACTTCAGCAGTAAAAGGAAAAAAAAAAAAAAGTGTGTGGATCTAGGGGAAAGTTGGCCACACCCAAAGTGCCATATTGATCCTTACAAAGATATTATTAGAACTCAACTGTATTTACATATATTTGGACATGACTGAAAACTGATTGGATGGGTTAAAACACAACTTGTTAATGACCTTCGTATTGGCAATTCCACAATAAATAAGCTGCTTTTATCATGTAGACTTAACAAAACAAAACAAAAACAGTTTCGATCTTTTTTAATAATCCTCCAACACATGAAAAAGTATTATATTGGTCGGTCCATTATTCACTTTGAAAGAGTGCATATATATTCTATGATTAGTTTTCTCAACTGTGCTAATCTCAAAATTCATGAGTTATGAGCTGTCCCCTATTGGGATTAGACTTCGTCTTCCCATAACACCGTTTGCTTTCCACCGTTCGTCGAACGAACAACGAATTCCTAATCCCAGTCTACTTGATATTTTCGTATATTTGGGCCAGACCTAATTTATGATCTCAGTTCGTTCAATCATGAACAATGATCATTCGCACTCAATTGGCGGACCAGTCAGTTCAAACTCGGATCGGGTAAATGTTTGAATCTAATATGAGTCACGAACGGCACAACAAAGAACTGGGCCTTGTTGCCTAATCGTTTCATCATTCGTCACTCGTGCTCGACGAACATTATAAGGGCTAATCCCCTTAACCGTCAAGCTGACGATCAATAATGACGTAACATCAGATCTATTATAATAACTGCCAAACCCACAATTGACGATGATGTCATATCAGACTAAACCCACGATCGATGATCAAATTCACTCTGGTAACCGCCAAGTCCACATCATAACTCGCATTCTTACACGTGTCCCAAAGGACATCTAGCGAAAACCGCTCACCACTAATTACGGGTTCAGACCCATCATTCTTCCTCTATAAATAGAGGAAGACCCCCTTCAGACAGAGGGCTCTCACATTTTTTCTGATTTTGGCTTACTATTACACTGTCCAAATATAATCAGAAATTGTAACCCATTGTATTCGAGAACAGTCATATATAGTGAAGAAACCATACGCATGAAGGACGTAGCACACATTTGGCGAACCTCTCTAAATTTCGGTGTTGTTGATTCTCTTTTCGTTTTTCTTACTTGATTATTTTGAGATTGTAATGCTTAATGAATTTCATAAATGATTTCCAAGGACCCCATCGATTGTTTATTTCATTCCTTTTTACTAACTCCTGTCAAAATTTGACGGTAGATTCCCAGCATCTACATCCCCAACTGTTTCCAAATATTATTGCCTGGATTGATGATTGTCGTAGAGTTTTTAACTTCGATTTTAATCACATCGTTAGTCATCAACTAATTAAATGGTTTGTTTCAGGCCATGGTGACAAGGTATTCATCAATATCAACAAGAAAGCTGTCAAATGCCCTCAAAATGCTGACTTTTGATAAATGTATGGTTGCAACAAGCGACTACAATGATTTTCATAAGATGGTAAAACGGTACATTCTCACAAATGTTCTCGGAGCCAATGCTCAGGTTGGTTAGCTGTTCGAAATTTTGCGACACATGTATACATGCATAAATATATAGTTGTGCGCACACTTTGTTTATCGATCCCCCGCCACTTTTGTCTGTTTAATCAAGTTACATTAAAATAGGAATCGTTTCTTGCCTGTTGAACTAACTCTTGTATTGCGCAGAAACGACATCGTTGTCACAGAGACGCAATGGCTGAAAACATTTCAAAGCGATTTAATGCTCATGTCAAGGACTTCCCTGATGAAGCTGTGAATTTTAGGAAAATATTCGAGTATGAACTCTTTGGAATAGCATTGAAACAAGTGAGTCCATATATATTCTTTTTCAGTCGAAAGCTCTTACATATTGAAATTCTCTTTCCTAAAACTAGCGAGCCAGCGAGAACATGAACACAACAAAAGAGGCTGCTAGATAATAATTTGGGGTGACCACATATAGTTGTTGCATGTCACAAATTTGCAGGCCCTGGGAAAGGACATAGAATCAATATATGTGGAGGAGCTTGGAGGGAACTTGTCAAGGGAAGAGATATTTAAGGTTCTAGTGATTGACATAATGGAGGGTGCTATTGAGGTGGACTGGAGAGACTTCTTTCCCTATTTGAAATGGGTTCCTAACAGGAGCATTGAAAGCAAAATTCGAAGAATGATTTTCCGACGGCAAGCCGTGATGAAGGCCCTTATCAAGGAGCAGAAAAGGCGAATTGCTTCAGGAGAGGTAACTTTTTTTTCCACTCCATTTGATCATTTGACAAATTGGTCTGTAAATTTTATTTTATGGATGTTTTGGTCCTTGGCCATTGATGAACTTTTAAAATATTAAAAAGATATTTCCATATGGTGATCGCGTATTAAATTAAAATTTCACAAAAAAAAAAAAAAAAAAAATCAGAAACCGAAGTGTCATTTTTTAAAATATTTAGCGACAGACGGCACCAAAGGCACGTTTCTAATTATTTTTCATTTGATTCATTTAAACCCTTTCTAGTACTATGTGAAACACATGCAGAAATAATTCATACCATGATGTAATATAGGAGTTAAATAGCTACGTGGATTATTTGTTGTCCGAAGCAACGGCTCTTACTGAGGATCAAATAAGTATGTTACTCTGGGAGACAATCATAGAGACGTCAGACACTACTTTGGTCACAACAGAATGGTCAATGTATGAACTTGCTAAAGATCCAAAACGACAGGTAATTTTTTACATTCTTCTTGCATTTTGTTTAGTAACCTGTCATCATCAGTCGTCTCAAGTCGTGTATTTTATGCCAAACAGGATCATCTCTATCAGGAAATTGAAAACGTTTTCGGATCCGACAAGGTGACTGAGGATCGCTTGTCTCAGATGCCATACTTGCTAGCTGTTTTTCATGAAACTCTGAGGAAACACAGCCCAGCTCCAGTTGTTCCTTTGCGCTATGCACATGAAGACACACAATTAGGAGGATACTACATTCCTTCTGGAACCGAGGTCAGTAATTTTCCAGTCCTCTAATTTTATATCTTTTTCTTAATTAGTTGAAGAATTTTGTGGTAGAATATAAAAAGAAACGTTATCACTAGACAAAATTTTGAACCATTTAAATACAAACAAACAAAATTTGATGAAAATCTAAATGTTCAAACGGAGATTCTGCCCAATCAATTATCATTGTTTTCCTTTCAATTTTTTTTTTTTTTTTGTTTTTTTTTGGTTGTTGTTGTGCAGATTGCAATTAACATATATGGATGTAACATGGACGAGAACCAATGGGAACGTCCAGAAGAGTGGAACCCTGAGAGGTTTCTTGATGAGAAGTATGATCCAGTGGACTTGTACAAGACAATGGCCTTTGGAGCGGGGAAGAGGGTGTGTGCCGGCTCGCTGCAAGCGATGCTAATCGCGTGTGTGATGATAGGAAGGTTGGTGCAGGAGTTCGAGTGGCGGCTGAAAGACGGAGAGGAAGAGAATGTGGACACCGTTGGGCTTACCACTCACAAACTCCATCCAATGCATGCAATCTTGAAGCCTAGAAAACTAGCATAGAAGGAGTACTCTAGATGTGAAAGCTTTGTAGTGGCTTTGAAAAAAAAAAAATTACTAGAACTGGCTCTTGTGAAAGATGATGGGAAAGGAGTTGGAAACAGGTTAAGATCACATATCCGGATCAATAATGATTAATAATAAATAAAGTTTTAGTATGTAAACAGAAGGGTGTACGGCTATTCTTAAAAAAGAAGAGACAAAAAAAAAAAAAAAAAAAAAAAATCAAGAAAACAAGGGAGTACGTAGTATTGAACAAAAACAACGAAAAAAACAAAGCTTTCTCCATCATGACTGATGAGTTGGTAATCCTCGTACTTTATATGTTAGATGTCGTTGTTTTTTGGTAATCAGACAAAGTAAAACACATTTATTTTCCACAAGCTAAATTGACTACAAAAGGAAGAAACATAATAAATATATAAGTGGATCTTGTTAAATTGACTACAAAAACATTAAGGAGGAAATATAATAAATATATAAGTAGATCTCGTTAAATTATAACTACAAAAAGAAGAAACATAATAAATATATAAGTGGATCTTGTTAAATTGACTATAAAAACATTAAGGAGGAAATATAATAAATATATAAGTAGATCTTGTTAAGTTATAATTTTTATAATCGCTAGTTGAAAATACTTACAATGGTAATTTTTCATATAATGTAATACATTAATCAACTACACACTCAGAGTGATATAGATACCCAATTTAAATACAAATGGGTAAAATTACTGTGAACGGAAACGCAGAGAAAAACAAAACCATGGAGCTAAGCCTTGCATTTTGTCTTTTGTTTTGTTTTTTAAGTTTTGTCTTTTGTTTTTTTTTAATAATAAGTTATCCCAAAAAAATATCAATTTTACAATTATACTTTAAGCATAATTAAAAAAAAATGCTATTAATCTCAATTTTCACATATTAGTTATGATATTAAGATGTAGGCACGATTTGCTCAATTCGTAATATTTAATATCTCACTCAGAAAAGGCACCGCATAAACGCCAAAGAAGCCAAAACGGAATTCATATTAAATTCAGAAACAACACAAAAATGTCAGTATATCTTTAACGTCGGGAAAAAAACAAAACAATATTCTGGTACTATGCTTTTTTTTTTTTGGGTGGATATTCTGGTTTTATGTTCATGATGCTTTGTATATTCAAAATATGTGTGTGTTGTTGTTGTTTGTTGAGTCGCTGCGTGAGTATATTCGAAGCCCGGCCTTCGGAAGAAAGCCGACGAATTTCGTCTCGACTCTCGACTTTGGATTTTAGACATGAGTTTCCCATATATTTATTCCCATACACCAATTCCCTTATTTTGTATATACATATTTATATATATAAATATATACACAACTATACATACACAAGTGCCTGTTATCAGCAACATTTTGACCTTGAAAAGAGACAGATCATGGCGGCGACGGCACATATCCTTAAAGGAATTCAAGGAACGCCCATTGCCACCACTGCTGCTATTGGTGGTCTTTCTTTGCTGTTGTTTTTGGCCCTCAGAAGATGCATCTTTGCCAGGAGGAGTGTATTCTCCAGACTGCCCGCTGTCCCTGGTACACTTTTCATTCTTTTTCTTTTCCATGGTTTTTTTTTTTTGGGTACCCTTTGGTAAAAGTTTCACTTTTTATGGGTATGTTCGATTGTTAAGGTCAAGATATGAAATGGGATTTTGTATGTTTTTTTCCAGTGGTTCCGGGGCTGCCGGTGATTGGGAATTTGCTGCAACTGAAGGAGAAGAAGCCTTACAAGACGTTGACCAGATGGGCCAAGACTCATGGGCCCATTTACTCCATCAGAACAGGTGCTTCCACTCTTGTTGTTCTGAATACCACTGAAGTTGCCAAGGAGGTACTCTACTCTACTCCTTTCTCTGTTATACGGTCTATCCGATTAATGAATTTTTTATTTTATTTTTTTTGAGTTTGGGTCGGGGATTCAAATTCTATATCTTAAGTTGTCGGATGTGAAATTACCGTTAAGTTATGTCCAATCACGATCAGTGAATGATTTCACTTTCAAGTTATATAGGGAGGGAATAGTGTTAGAGACGTGGTTTTGCCTTGGTTGATATTTGTCAATTATTGACGTTAATGATATGAGTGAATTGAGGGTACTTTTGTCATTGGATGAAATTGAAGTGACAAGTTATGGAGATAATGTCTGTACCGTTTGAGTTGCAAATTTGAATTTGTTTGAAAAAACTGCTTGATTAATTTTAGCCACATATCTTGTTTCCAATTGGAATGTTGAAATTTTTTTTTTTGTTGGTTTGATTTTTTAAGTGTGGATCTGGTACTTCAGCAATAAAAGGGGGGAAAAAAAAAACAGTGTGTGGATCTAGGGGAAAGTTGGCCACACCCACAGACCCATATTGATCCTTACAAAGATATTGTTAGAACTCAACTGTATTACATATATTTGGACATGACTGAAAACTGATTGGATGGGTTAAAACACAACTTGTTAATGACCTTCACATTGGCAATGCCACGATAAATAGGCTGCTTTTATCATGTAGGACCTAAAAAAAAAAACAATTTCAATCGTTTTTAATAATCCTCCAACACCTGAAAAAATATTATATTAATCGGTCCATTATTCATTTTGAAAGAGTGCATATGTATTCTATGATTAGTTTTCCCAACTGTGCTAATCTCAAAATTCATTAGTTATGAGCCATCCCCAACTGTTTCCAAACATTATTGCCTGGATTGATGATTGTCGTAGAGTTTTAAACTTCGATTTTAATCACTTCGTTAGTCATCAACTAATTAAATGGTTTGTTTCAGGCCATGGTGACAAGGTATTCATCAATATCAACAAGAAAGCTGTCAAATGCCCTCAAAATGCTTACTTCTGATAAATGTATGGTTGCAACAAGCGACTACAATGATTTTCATAAGATGGTAAAACGGTACATTCTCACAAATGTTCTTGGAGCCAATGCTCAGGTTGGTTAGCTGTTCGAAATTTTACGACACATGTATACATGCATAAATATATAGTTGTTCGCACACTTTGTTTATCGACCCCCCGCCACTTTTGTCTGTTTAATTAAGTTACATTAAAATAGGAATCATTTCTTGCCTGTTGAACTAACCCTTGTAATGCGCAGAAACGACATCGTTGTCACAGAGACACTATGGCTGAAAACATTTCAAAGCGATTTAATGCTCATGTCAAGGACTTCCCTGATGAAGCTGTGAATTTTAGGAAAATATTCGAGTATGAACTCTTTGGAATAGCATTGAAACAAGTGAGTCCATACATATTCTTTTTCAGTCGAAAGCTCTTACATATTGAAATTCTCTTTCCTAAAACTAGCGAGCCAGCGAGAACATGAACACAACAAAAGAGGCTGCTAGATAATAATTTGGGGTGACCACATATAGTTGTTGCATGTCACAAATTTGCAGGCCCTGGGAAAGGACATAGAATCGATATATGTGGAGGAGGTTGGAGGGAACTTGTCAAGGGAAGAGATATTTAAGGTTCTAGTGATTGACATGATGGAGGGTGCTATTGAGGTGGACTGGAGAGACTTCTTTCCCTATTTGAAATGGGTTCCTAACAGGAGCGTTGAAAGCAAAATTCGGAGAATGATTTTCCGACGGCAAGCCGTGATGAAGGCCCTTATCAAGGAGCAGAAAAGGCGAATTGCTTCAGGAGAGGTAACCTTTTTTTCCACTCCATTTGATCATTTGACAAATTGGTCTGTATATTTTATTTTATGGATGTTTTGGTCCTTGGCCATTGATGAACTTTTAAAATATTAAAAAGATATTTACATATGGTAATCGCGTATTAAATTAAAATTTCACCAAAACATCATTTTTTAAAATATTTAGTGACAGACGGCACCAAAGCACGTTTCTAATTATTTTTCATTTGATTCATTTAAACCCTTTCTAGTACTATGTGAAACACATGCAGAAATAATCCATACCATGATGTAATATAGGAGTTAAATAGCTACGTGGATTATTTGCTGTCCGAAGCAACGGCTCTTACTGAGGATCAAATAAGAATGTTACTCTGGGAGACAATCATAGAGACGTCAGACACTACTTCGGTCACAACAGAATGGGCAATGTATGAACTTGCTAAAGATCCAAAACGACAGGTAATTTTTTACATTCTTCTTGCATTTTGTTTAGTAACATGTCATCATCAGTCGTCTCTCAAGTTGTGTATTTTATGCCAAACAGGATTGTCTCTATCTGGAAATTGAAAACGTTTTCGGATCCGACAAGGTGACTGAGGATCGCTTGTCTCAGATGCCATACTTGCTAGCTGTTTGTCATGAAACTCTGAGGAAGCACAGCCCAGTTCCAGTTATTCCTTTGCGCTATGCACATGAAGACACCCAATTAGGAGGATACTACATTCCTTCTGGAACCGAGGTCAGTAATTTTCCAGTCCTCTAATTTTATCTTTTTCTTAATTAGTTAAAGAATTTTGTGGTAGAATATGAAAAGAAACGTTATCACTAGACAAAATTTTCAACCATTTAGATACAATCTAACAAAATTTGATGAAAATCTAAATGTTCAAACGGAGATTCTGCCAATTAATTATCATTGTTTCCCTTTCAAAATTTTTTTTTTTTTTGGTTGTTGTTGTTGTTGTTGTGCAGATTGCAATTAACATATATGGATGTAACATGGACGAGAACCAATGGGAACGTCCAGAAGAGTGGAACCCTGAGAGGTTTCTTGATGAGAAGTATGATCCAGTGGACTTGTACAAGACAATGGCCTTTGGAGCGGGGAAGAGGGTGTGTGCTGGCTCGCTGCAAGCGATGCTAATCGCGTGTGTGATGATAGGAAGGTTGGTGCAGGAGTTCGAGTGGCGGCTGAATGACGGAGAGGAAGAGAGTGTTGACACCGTTGGGCTCACCGCTCACAAACTCCATCCAATGCATGCAATCTTGAAGCCAAGAAAACTAGCATAGAAGGAGTACTCTAGATTTTAAAGCTTTGTAGTGGCTTTTTTGGGGCTTCATGTCGTCGTGGTAACCTGGTGGGAAAACTATATTAAAAAATAATAATAATAATAATAAAATAAAAGGAAAAGTAGCTAAGGGAGAAAGTTGCAGTAAGTAAACAAAAGGAGTAGTATAAATAAGAATAACGAATAAAACAAACCTTCTCCATCATGAGTTGGTATTCCTCGTATGTTATATTATTGTAGTTCAATTTAAAAGGTATACTTTAGTGATAATTTTCCCTCTAATCATACATTAAACTACACAACTATAGAAACCCAATTTAAGTACAAAAATTTACTTTATTGTGCAAGGAAACGCAGAAAAAAATTAAAATAAAATAAAAGCAAGGAGCTTTCAGTGAGCCTTCGCGTTTTGTCTTTTGTTTTGTTTTTGAAGGTTCTTTCTTTCTTTTTCTTTTTTTTTCCACAATAAGAAGTTGCCCAAAAAAAAATCAATTATGTTAATTAGACTTCGAGTTTAATAACGTGTTGTATAGACACCAACACTAATTCTGATGAATACAAGACGGGAGTGGTTACTTTTTTTTGTTGCTAAGTGTTCAAAAAATTACTCTATTAGTTCAAATTAAAATATTACATCCATGTGTTTGTAAGTATAATCTTATAGTAATTCTATATATGACTCTATTATAAAAAGTTCAAATCTTCTCACTTCCAACTTAAAAAAAGCTAAAAAGTACTTCGATTGTGTCAATGTTTCCTCGCAAGAAAACAAAACCTGCAAAGAAAATTCAGTAAAAAAGAAAACTCACAAGTAAAAAAAAAAAAAAAAAAAAAAAAACATTATAACAAGCATCAAGAATTAAAATACCAAGCAATACGTTTTTATTATATTTAGACGATATTTTTTTTCAAAATTAAATATCTCAAAAGAAACTTAGAGGACAATTTTTTAAAAGCGAAGTCAATTATATTGAAAAGGAGAAATTAATAGTAAATACATTGAGAGTTTCTCTCATGTCCATTTCTCATGTTGAAATCTACAAACGAAGCATAACCTAATTAAACATAGGCCAAAAGATCATATATCTCATTCTTCACTGAACAAGAAGTGACAAAGCAGTATAGACTGAGGATACTAAGGTCAGTTTTGTAGAGTTTTTTTTTTTTACTCAGTAAAAGAGAAGAAAAGTTATATAGCTAGTTTTTTAATTAAGTGTTTGGAATCACATTTTATAAGAAACTTTTATAAATCAAAATAGTTTTAACACTTTCTTATGAGCAACGAGAATATTATAATGATAATTATATGGTTTTTTTTTTTTTGAATGAGTTTGAGTTAAAAATTTTAATTTGAGTTAAAAATTTTTGTTGATTTTTTAAAAAAGAAAAAAAAAATTTCAGAAAAAGATAAAAATTAAGATAAAAAAATATATTTTAATTTAAGATAAGATAACTTATAATGTTTAAAATTAACTCTGATCAAATGTTTACTCAGATTTAATTTAAAAGCAGTTTTGGAAAATTAGAAATAAAAAAACAGACCAAGTAGAAATAATTTTTGGATAAAAAAAAAGTTAAAAATAGAAACTAATTACGCAAAGTTGCCGACAACATTATTGCCATCTACACTACTTTTTTTGGAAAATTTCGTAAGCGACTGATACATCATCAAAATATTTCAATTGCCATCGCTTTCTCACATAACTGAATTTTTAGTTATAAAATTAGGCTCCGTTTGATTCGTAAGTTTGAGTTGATATTTTAAAGTTGAGTTTAAGTTAAGTGTAATTGAGAATAAAAGATTTATATTTGAGAGAAAATATGAGTTAAAAATTAAGTTTGAGTTAAGTGTTTGGATGAAAAAAATTGAAGATAAAAGTTTAAAAAAAACAAGACTTAACGACTTGAAGAACTAGTTTTATTACTAAAAAGTTTTTTTTTTTTTTTTTCCCATTAAAGATAATTTTACGTCGCTTGGCGGTGCCTTGAATTAACGTGAATATAGAATAAAGAAGAAACTCCTTAATTGATTTGACAGCTATACTTTCCCTTTTCACACAAGCAAAACCCAAAAACTTTTAGTCATATCATGTCTATAGTCTATGATCTCTAGACTTATCTTATAAGATAGCCTTTTGGGCATTGGAACGTCTTTAGCAAACTATAAGTAAATAGACCCAACCTAATTTAAACCTCTAATTACTTAAAAACGTTATAAGAAGACTTCTCAAAAAAAAAAAAAAAAAAATTTTTTATATACAAAGAGTGTTATCCATTAACCACATATTCAGATGATATATATAATTCAAAATATACAAGACAAAATCATTCTAAATGGGTGAGTCTGGACATAAAATTGTGTTTAGAACTCTGTGATAAAATTTCATATATTTGCAAAACTTGCAAATAAAACCGCTTTTCAATTTTTATTCTGATATCTGAAAAATCCTAACAACAATAATGATGATATGATACCCAAAAAAAAATAATAATAAATAAATCCTATTTAGAATCCTCGTTTTTAATACGTTAAGTTGGATTCATACGTCACATAAACATAAACCGACAGGAACGTACTATGATCGTATACATATTCTATATATATATATATAGTAGAAAAGACAAAGGAAAGGGGCGAGAAAATGAAGACCAGAAGTGGATGGTTAAGAAAGTGTGTAGCTAGTTTCTTGAAGGGGACCAGTCTGATTAGCCGCATTAGGAAGAGAAGAAAAAGGGTGTGGGAACTAACTAGGCAGGAAGGTCGGTGGGTCCAATCACAGAAACAGTGGCTACAAACTCTACTAGTAGTAATGGAGTGATGACTAATCAGTCACTCAGGCGACCAAGTTCCCCCCCTCATGAGGACCGTCAAATTCCATAGTATCGGTTTTGCCTCTTTTCTCTACTCAGAGACTGTGACACGTCCCTTTGTCCCTAACCTACCCACTTTCACACTCTTTACTCACTTCCTTCTCTCTATTTGACAGCGACACCGGAGAGACAAACACACTGTATATATCTCTCTATCCATATATCTATCTATATATATATGTATACATATACATATATATATATATCATCACCCCACGGCCCCCCGATCGCCTATAAGTTAAACTCCCTGGCTTATGGCTTTACTGGGGGCTCAGCTGGGCCGGTCAAACCACAAAATTAACTCTGAAAACTTTCTGATCTGCTGAGTGGTAGGTGCAGTGTAATCAGGTGGAACAGCAAACCTATTTGGGAACAAAGATTTTTCTGATCCCAATTTCGAACAAGTTTTTGTTTTATTCACGCCACGTAATCCTTTTCTTTCGTAGTGCATGCACCTAGAGATGCCAAATCAAAAGGACTATTTATACTTTTATCAATTTTAATTCTGCAATATATCTGGAAAAAATTATTTTTACAGAGATAAAAGAAAAAATATATAATTAAATCAGGATAAATGTAAGACTTTTATTATTAATAAGGCATATTAGCACCAAAAAAAAAAAAAAAGTGGTGCCAATGTAACTGGAAGAGAAAAAAATTAAAAAAAGAAAAATAAAATGCATAGATATTACATCAAGTAGTAATCAAAGTTGTTTGGAAATAAATAGAAAGAAAAAAATATAATTAAATTACTTAGAAAGTCAATTAAATCTTTAAAAAATAATAACACGTATTAATTATTAAGGATTATTTAAAAAATGAGATAGTTGGATTGATTTTTTTTATCATGTAAAAATAAAAATAAAGATAAAAATTTTAAGATTTTAAAGAAATAGAGTAAAATTTTTTTTAAACAGATATAAAAGGAAAACAAATCACGGGGCAACGGAAAAAAAAAAAGCAAAAAAAAAAAAAAAAAAGTAGCAATAAACGGAGAAGTAAAGAAAGAAACATTTATAAATAATAAAAAAAAGGACAAATGGCATGTCACGTGTAGGAAGAAGAGGAAAGCACTGTGAGACCTTTACATATAATAAGATAAAATAAAAATTTTTTTTTTAATAAAGATAAAATAAGATTAACATCCCCGAAAGGGCAAAAAAAAAAAGGACATAATAATAAGATTATTAAGGAAGTCGTGCGTATCATTAAGAATGTTTGTTGGTATATATTAAAAAAGAGAGAGTGAGAGAGGGACTTGGGAAAAATTAATCAAATGGGAAGCGAAGAAATCCGGCGAAGGCAAAGCCAGAGGTCATGAGAGGGAGAGAACGAAGAGCAAGTGGCAAAGTGATGTGTAATTAGAGTGTTTGAGAGAGATTTTTTTTTGTGTGGGGTGGGGGGGGGGACCGGTTGGGGGGCCAGTGAGGCGGTGGCACGTAATAATAATTAATAATAAACAAAGGGAGGAGCAAAGCCAATAATTGCCTCCCACGCTCTCCGACACCGCATGATGTTGTCGGTCCGACGTTTCATTAATTCTTTCTTTCCTTAAAAAAAAAAATAAATAGATTGTGAGATTATTATTTTGACTGATGGATGACTGTTTCACAGTCTCCTCTATATGGCTTCCTAGTTCTTTCTCTATCTTTGGCGGTTATACTTATGAATTGTTCTTCTTTCAGTCTTCTCAGTTCTCACCCCCACGAGCATCATCAACGTTTCTTTTCTTTTTTTTTTTCTTTCTTTCTTTTCAGTTTGCTCCTTTCCAAGTCCCCATTTTTATTTTTTTTTCCTTCCTTCGGGTATTGCTACTCTAGTCCTGTACAGAGTACAGTCCTGTTTGCCCTTTAGGAAATACCTAGTAATGGCCTCATGAAAAATGCCAGATATGAGTATACGGGTAAAATTAACTAATTAAACTAAGAATCTGTTGTTTCACCAACTTAAATTATTCAATTCAAAATTTTTTTTTTTGTCTTTTTTTTTAAAAATTTTGTCTTTTTCTCAAAAAAAATTTGTCTCTTCTAAAAATTCAAAAAAATTTATTATTAAAACTTAAAAATTCCAACTCAAACTACTCTACTAAACAAATCCTAACACAATAACACGAGTCAGTTTCTTTTAGTAGAAAAAATATAAACGTTAAACATCAATTTTCCCTTTTTTAACATTTCACGACAAAGTTAGGTTTTACCACTAACTCCACTTAACAATGCACGACTTGAATTCTATCATTTCAACTTATGAAAAAAAAAATCTTAATTTTAAAAAAACTAACATTTTATATGACAAAGGATTTTACTTAAAGATATAAAATCTGAATCTTTTAATTATTAAATTTAAAATAAAAAATAGATATATAATGATATCGAGCAACGTTTTTAACACTTGTAAGCTTTAGCATAAATATGAGAAAAATGTCTCCAAATGGAGCTCCATTATAATTATGGCATATTTACTTATCAGAAGTAGAGAATATAGAGAATATAAGTAAAGAATGAGAGTCAATCTCTATTTGTTTGTTTATTTTTTATTTTTTTTGAAATGAGAGTAATAATGGGTCACACACCAATATGGGATTAAGAAATGAGATTGGCAATCCCATGCTCCCCTTCGGATTGTGACTCTCATTCTTATTATTAACATTAAATTACTATTTTATCCTTAATTTATTTGTAAAAAAATTATATTAAAAAATAATAACAACATATATTAATTATTTTTATTAATTAAATATAATATATTTTTATTAACTTAATAATATATAACTATCCTAATTACTATTAACGTTCACAATAAATAAAGAACCTTTTTATCATAATTTATTATTATATTTCTATATTTATATTTTTTATACTTTATTTATTTAATTCATTTTTTTTACTCTTTTTAATTTTTTTAAACAAAAATTACACAATCTAATTTTTACCTTAATATCATAATGATTATTTTATTTTTGATTAATAATATGATAATAAATTAAAAATTTTAATTATTTTTTAATTTTTGAAACATAATAAAGGGGTATATTAGTAAATTTCTAACAACTAATTCCGATTCATGTTCTAAGTAAACGCATGAATGAAATTGACATTGATTCTGACTCTGATATCTGAAACCCAAGTAAACAACATATTCTAACTTCGAATCATAATTCAAAATCTAACTCATTATAAATCATATTTACTCTAATTCATGTCCACTTCAATTATGCGTAAGTAAATTTGTTATTAATATAACAATTCTGGTTAGTTGTAAGTAGGCTTTTTAAACAGTAAAAAATCTATTCATTGATACGTACAATTTTTTTTTAAAAAAAATTTAAGGGGGTGTTTGGTGTGTAAATTTGAGTTAAGATTTGTAAGTTTAAATAATGATTTTGGTTGACTTTTTCATAAAAGACAAAAAATTTTTAGAGAAAAGATAAAAATAAGTTAAAATTTTTGGGTTTAAACTTTAACTCAAAACTAACCCTAATTGATATGATAATATTTTATTAATATTTTTATCACACGCACCGGTAGGTCTCTGTTCATTGATCTAAGGTTCTAAACCCACCACGGGAAGGGAAGAAGAAGAAATAATTAGCGGGATCCCCGAAATCACGCCGTTGATACACCAACGTGGCAAGCTTCTAGTGGTAAACAGAAACGACAATCATTTTTATCTGTCTGTTCGGTGGGACATTCCTATACTAATGATTAAATCCTGGTTGAATGAAAAGCCGCCACGTAAGAAGGCGCAGAAATATTCCCTACAGTCGTTCGTAGCAGATATACCTTGCGCAGGAAGTTATTAGTCCCCCCAACAAGCTTAGCCACGCGCCACAACATCGTACGGTTCCCACAACCGGCTCTTACCTTATTTGCCTCCTCAACAGTACCTCCTTGTTTTTTATTATTCATAAAAAAATTAAAAAATTAAAAAATCTCACTTATTCTCTATCTGTGTGTGTGTGTCTCTCTCTCTCTCTATCTACACACACGTATCGCCATTACAAAGCCACTCACTACTTCCCAAACGAAACTTCAATACTCTCTCTCTCTCTCTCTCAATTCTTCAGCCCTTTTGTCTCCTTCTTTCGGAGAGTCTCCGAATTCCCAAAAACAAACAAACAAAACAAAAAAGGAAATGCCTTCAGAATCAGGGGATCATAACAGGCGACCGCCGTCGAGGGAGCAGCAGCAGATGAGCATGGGGCACCTGCCGCCGCCGCCGCAGGCAGAGCCGCTGCCGTGCCCGCGTTGCGACTCGACCAACACCAAGTTCTGTTATTACAACAACTACAACCTCTCTCAGCCTCGCCACTTCTGCAAATCCTGCCGCCGCTACTGGACCCACGGCGGCACCCTCCGCGACGTCCCCGTCGGCGGCGGCTCCCGCAAGAACTCCAAGCGCTCCCGCTCCTCCCCCGCCTCTTCTTCCTCTTCCGCCGCCACCACCGCCTCCTCCTCTTCCTCCTCCGACCCTCTCCCCACCTCCGCCCCCATTATCTTCCCCGATCACTTCCACCTCTCCAAGCCCGAACCCGCTTCCGATGACCTCAATCTGAACCCGAATCCGAACCCTAACCCGGACCTCAACGAGAACGTCAGCTCCGGCCTCGGCTTCACCTCGCTGCTGAATTCCCAAACGACGGGGCTTTTGGCTCTCGGCGGATACGGGTTCGGACTCGGACTCGGGCAGAATAATGGGTTTGATCAGGAAATGGGATTTGGGTGCGGGAAAGGAGTGTGGCCGTTTCCTGAAGTCGGTGACTTTGCCGGTAATGGCGGTTCGGGAGGTAACACGTGGCAGATGAATGGCGGTTCGGAAGGAGGCTTGGTTGATGGGGATTGCTTTGCTAATTGGCCGGACCTCACCATTTCCATGACCGGCAAGGGCTTCAAGTGATCCTAGTATCACAGGCTACGTTTCATTGCGGGATTTTTTTTTTTTTTTTTTTTTTGGTGATGGTGGTGGTTTTTTTCTTTTTGCTAGGGTGGTGGTGGTGGTTGATGATTTCTTTCTCTACCTCGTCGCAGTACTTCCATGTCGTTTCGAGTACTAAAGTTGTCGTTTCACCTTTTTAGGGTTTGGTCCGTTGTGGTTGGTATAAAGTATATAGGATTATAAAGAAAGAACAGAAAGAAAGGAAGAAAAAAGAAAGAAACGGGTAGTTGCTTATTCCGAGTCTTTTGTTAAGAGTTTTTGTTTTTATTACTTGGCTGTTTCTTTTTTTTTTTTGTTTTTTTTTTTTTTTGGTTCTGTAAATCTATCTTTTGGGTCCATCTGTCTTGGACGGAAATTACAGGTTTGAGAGAATGGACAAAAGAAACAACTGCTTTTGGCTACTTTACGATAAGGAAATGCATATTATCTTTTTTTTTTTTTTTTTTGCCTTGTTTCTTTTCAATTTTATTCGACATTAATGGACTTAAGTTGCAGTAGTATCAAATCTTAAAATCGAACATTATACCATCTGGTTTTGGGATGTTTAATGGGGGTTGAAAGAGAAGGAAACTATTTCGTACTAATGTTTTTTTAATTGTTTGGTCCAAGAGAAATACTGAAATTCCTTTGCCCTGCCCGTTATTTCTTTGCATTTTTCACTGTTTTTTTTCAGCAGTATTATTGATCTGATATCCACTTAATTAAAATGTGGGTGAATTAATGTTGAATGGTGTGCTTATTATAATTGTATGCTTTAAAGCAAAATAAGGAAAGAGAGAATAATTTTGTCAAGTGTCAATGACATGTAAGAATGGCACGTCACACGGGTCTTGTAGATAGTGTATCACATTGTTTATATTGCTAATGCTGTGACTATATACGCATTAATTCGCTGAAAATATGCGTTATGTAGTCAACGAGAATCTCATCTTCTTGGAGTCTACTCAGCTGAACTACGATAGTGTTATCTCACGGTCAGCAATTTTTCTTCTTTTTTTATTTTTTTATTAAAAAAAAAAAAAAATATATATATATATATATATATATAAGTGGTATTTTTACGTCTTTTTCTAACGTCATACTACTGAGGGCTTTTGGGATTACAAGTGAGCGATTACACGTAGTTTTTTTTTGACAAGGGCTACATAAGACGTGTGTATCAAACTCCGAATTTGAGAGTTGGTAAAAACGAAAATTATAAGTAGAATTTTTTTTGCTACCACCACCAATGATAGCAATTTTTCATATTGTATTTGTGAAATATCTCATTAATTTATTTTATTTGATAAGTTTTTTTTTATTTTTTTAACAACATTTCATCCTTAGATTTTTAATAGACTGTAAATCGTCAGTAACAGAGACCATTATTGACCATCTCGTAGTTTATTCTTTTACATATAGTTAGGTGGCTGAGAAGTTAAAAAGATTCATTGCACATAACTGACTTTAATTATAATATAGGAGAGAAAATCCACAGTTTTGTCGACAATAGAATAGATTTATACCCCATTTGAGCTTTTTAAAATGGGTCTTAAAAAAATAGTGTCAGTTAGTCGCTATTTAAAAGCAGATAGCGCCAAAATTGCCTGGCATAAATCCGCAAAACATGTCCCTTTTACCCTTTGAATACTTCAAAAGCGCTTATATGCTTCTTTCATCTCTTTAAAAAAAAGAAAAAAAAATCCTCGGAATTAAAACTTCTTTAACTATGTCAGTGTCAGGTGAAGTCTATGAATGGTGTTACATATATACATAAAAATATATATATATATATGAGTTATTTCTCAATTCCCTCCCCCACCAAAAAAACCCGCCTTCTAATCTTAATTAATTAAATATGTGTCTAAAGTACAGCGCAATTCACTGAATAAACAAAGTTATATATGTGTGTACATGTGTAGAGATATATCATATATATATGGCCCACCTAAAGCTCATGGAGATAATCGGCCTTCACTTTCCAGGAAGCGTCCATTATGATTTTGTAACCCCACCTTCTTAGAGACCATGATTTATCACTGTATCTAACTTTGGGCAGCATTTTGACTTGATGCCGAATCATGCGTGGTTATCATGTTTGCTTTGTCTTTATTATCTTTCAATGTTTCCAATCGTGTTTTTTTATTAGTGGATTGTCATCATGGTTTTGAACGGCGGTTTTTGTTTAAAATTTCCCTCTGTAGTGTTCCGTTGTTGATCAGTCATGTTGTCTACTTTAGTCAATTGCTTTAAGTTGACAAAATTTAGTTTATTTACAATCACAAAACATATTATATATAAGTATAATCTCGTATACGATACTGTATATCATGCAAAATTTATAACTTTTTATTTAAAAATTTATAATAATTAGTTGATTTATATGTAACTTTTTTATTTAGAATTTTGTCACATATTATTCAGATATTGGTGTCAATGACGAGTATAACATAATACAAGCCACGTTACAAATAACTCTATGATTTGGATTAGGTTTATCGTTGGATGAACTGCATTGTTGATATTGTCCCCAAAAAAGAAATGGTAGGTACAGCTAGTCCGTGAACAGCTAACCATCGCACTGTTAAAATTGTATAGGTTCTATCTATAATCATTGGGATCTCCTAAAAAGATCTACTAAATTCATCAAGGTATTCCAAAGGATCAAAACGGCCAGTTATTAATGGAATTCCTTGTCGGCTCTCTGTAAAATACTTGTTTGGACGGGAGCTTCCGAATACATCGTAAGCTAAACTCGTACTAATAAATAATCAACCCGCAATGAATAGGGAAGGTATAGTAATGCTATGAATGACCCAACATGAGAGGGATGACATATGTGAGACTATCTGTATATTATATACATAGTGGATGGTTTTGAGTGCTACCAACTCGTATTGATGCCATGCTACCTAACTAATTTTATTGAGGTTAGTTAAGTAAGAGTGCGGATAAGTTTGTGTGTTAGTTTCACCAACTCTCTTTGTTGTTTCTTGATCAACTTTAACTAAATCATTGGATGCATCTCTCATTGTGGGCACTTGAGAACAATGGCCCAACACAAGCCATCCCAAAGAGGAATGGAACATGACATCCTCGTGAGAAGAAATTCGTTATTTCCGTCAACAATCATAAAGGTCCATGCATATCAAACACACAACTTCACTATTTCGGATAATGAAACTACCCCGCCATTATTCACCCTCATTTTTTTGCTTTTTGATGATTCAAAATAGGGCAGATATTGTTAAGCAATAACTACACCAAGATATTGAGAGACTAAAAAGTAACAATTCTCTTCACCATTTCATTCAGGGGAAGACAAATTACGGAAACAGTACAAGATTGCAACTCACCAATCACACCAATAAATTATTTGCCACAAGGAACATTATGTAGCACACACTGTATTTAATGTATAGCAAAAATAAGTACAAAATGGTTTGCTCCTATAGCATCACTTGATATTATTTTGCTGTTCTTCTTGATCAAATCTCAGTTGGGTTTGAAGAATTTCAACTTAAGTCCACTGTTGACCATACTCCACACACCTCCGATCGAAAACGCCAAGCTAAAGGCAATCCCCAACCAACCAAGGATCCAATTGAAATACCAATTAAAGCTGTACTTTGTAGGCTTTTTAATGAGAACCCACATGAAGCAAGGGTAGGCGAACGTGACCGGAAGGGTGAGTCCTCCCAATAGACCAGCCAGACTCGAGAGAAACGGGAGTGCTACTCCAATGAAGAAGGAGACAAATCCGTAGAAGACTCGGAAACCTGATCGCACCCATATTGAGCAGGGACGATTCGTGCGACTTGTGTAGCCAGCTTCGAAGCTGTCGAAGACGGGCATGGAGTAGATTTGGAAGCTGCTCAAGCAATTGAACACGACTAAAAGGAATGCCATGGCAAGAAGCCCTCTAGGAATGTCGTGAATGTGGAACGCATACAAGGCGTTGAGGATTCCACCGGAAGGCATCTGCAGAAAAAAAAAAACACAATTGTATCCAATCAATTATGACATTCCCGGTACAGTGCTACTCAATAGGTTTTCTGAATGTTTAATTCTAGTATTTTGCCTTTCTGTTGGTAACACTCCCATGTGCCTATTATTTGTGAGAACAAATTAAGTTACACAACTTACAAGATTCCCATAAGCCCAGAAACCTCCAATGGCAACAGGGAACAAGCACAAGGCAATGAAAAAGTAAGCAACTTTGGCCCCTCTCCACATAGGCACATGAGCCGGATGCTTGAACGTTGACGGCATTGTCGCCTGCAATGACGCCAAGGAAATCCTTGAGTGACAACAAAACCAACAACGACAAACACTATTCTTGGTTTTTAGTTTAAAGAGTGAATGAACTATAAATTACAAAATAAAGTACGCACCTGAATCTCCAAAGCTAAATTGTGCCCCCTAAAAGCAAAGGCTACAATTCCAAGAGCATTTAAAACAGAAAAGACGGCAGCAGTAGATGACGGCAGTGAGATGGGTTCATAAGAAATCGTGGGCGGCCTTGGTTGGCTCACGGAGAGGACCCAAACCATTGTTGAGTAAGTTATGGCTGTAACAGCACCAACAAGTGACAGTCCTGCAATCGAATTAAGGTTTGGGAGCTGAGACAGGACTATGCATAAAGAAGTGAACACCAGATACCACTCCACTGTTGATAAGGGATTTGATGTACAAAGAGGACCGCAAACTATCTGAAAGAATAGTTTCATGGTCTCTCCTCCGATGAGAATCAAAGCCGTCGCAGTTCCAGCAGATAAGTAGACAGTCGGGAAAAGTGCAAGCCAAACACCTAATCTTTCCCCTGCAAATGGAAAGACAACCTTCAACTAAAGTTACTTGGTTTAGGCATTACAACAAAACAAAACCAAGCAGTGTCACATGTTGCAAGGGCAACATATATCAGAAATCAAACGACCTGAAGATGACAAAAAGACCTTTTACCAATGTTCATATTTTATTGAGGGCAGACAAGGAATATCAATCCTCTCTTGTTCTTTTATCGCGAGGTGGTTCAGCTAATTTAATCAATCATGAAGCATATAATTACTACTTAAGTACACAAAATTCAAAGTAGTTATTACATTCATGTGAAACAGAAAAAGATAATTACAAAACATGCTTCTTTAAATAGTTCTATCATAGCTTCTAAGCAATAGTTCTATTATAAACTTCAACTAGAAAGTGTATATTTTACATACGTACGTACGTATACATACATATATGTATGTATAATTGGTATATCCTACTTACCAAACGCAGCTTGTGCAAGTTCAACGTATCTGTTGTATCTCTTTCCCGGTACTGCTTCATGGAGCTGAACCAAGACCCACAACGTGTAAAGTTGCCAACAATAGGCTATGGTCAAGGAAAGTATACCCCAACTCCTGTAAACATAATTATAGACAGCAAACAAAGTGAATTCAAGACATCTCTGTTCCACCAGGGTTCATAAAAAGCTTTATAAAGCAGCCTATAAGATTTCGATTTGACAGCTAGCTTATCCATCCCTTAATCTTTCTTTTTTTACTTCCAATATAAACTCTTGTGGCCAATTACAAACGCCAAAACTTCTAGCAGTGTTTTGATTAACAATGATATTGAGTTCCAAAAAAAAAATAAATAAATAAAACGGTTTCTTTGGAGCCCACTGCTGACGCCACTTATTATTCGAGGTGTTGCGTTGATGAAAACAGGGTTGTCTAATAATCAGCAACGTTTCATAGTGTGGTCAATACAATATGATGTAAAAGCAAATTTGTTGTTTTTCATGGCTATGCAAAAGATAATTTGGTATAAAAAAGAAGGGACAAAAGTTGAAAAGAATGATAATGGAAGTGCAATATCGAAGGCTGCACATGGTGGAACTTTAGTGTACTATTTAAAAGTCGTAAAGAAAAAATTTTGAAGTGGAAAAAAAGCGAAAGGAGAAAAAATCAAAAGAATTAAAGGGCCATCTGTGTTTATAGTATCATGAAAGAAATGACAGAATTATGAGTGGTCCCTAGAGTGTTGATGAGATTTCTCCAGAATCATTGAACTTGTGGGAAAAAAGCAAAAGAATAAGGATAATCTTCCATTCTTGTTCAAATCAAATCTTTGATTAAAGCGTAATAAATCGGGGAAAAAAACAAATACTTATCCAGAAAAACTTGAGACATTTTTCAAAATTATTGCCAGTGCTAGCTTGTGAAGGAACCAGGCCCAGATGTTGTTCCATTTTCCTTTCTTCTTTCGGACTTCTAGTCAAAATTAAGGTTTTAATTACATGTTTGAAGAATTTAAACAAGACCCTTTTTTTCATCCAACATATGATACTTCTTCTTTAAGATAAACATAGGATTCTTGTTAACATTATTAAAAACGTGCAAAAAAAAAATGAATGAAATGAAAAACCCATTTCGGAGATTAACAGAGTGAAACAAAGTACTTTAAGAAGTGCAGTATTTTTCTTTAAAAGTAAGAAAGAAAGAAAGACATTTTCAGAATAACAACAACGTTAAATAATAAACTTCAAAAGAAACACGAGTGTATAGCACAAAAGAAGTAAATAAAATTGGGTAAAATTAAAATGAAGAAAACAGAGAAATATACATATACATATATATATATATATATAAATACCAGCCAAGAAAAGCAAAAGCGACGGGAAGAACGAGAGCCTGGAAGCCGACGCCGGCGTTGAGGTTGTGAAAGGCGGCGTAGTGGGCGTTGCCATTGCGAGACTCGGTGATGGGAAGCCAGGCGTCTTGAGGGTTGAGCTTGGTGAGGTGGCCCACCTCCTCCAAGTAGCTCTTCATGTTGATCAGCACCCTCTTCATCGGCGTCCCTATCGGGCTCAGGAACCGAGGCGATATGAACGACGTCGGCGTCCATGCCGTCGACGACTTCGCCTCCTTCGACGCCGGCCGCGGCGACCTCTGCCCCGTCGGCGTCTGTATCTCCGGCGTCGACACACCCCGCGGCGTCGCTGGTATCGATATCAGCTCCGTCTCCGGCCTCTCCTCCATTTCTCAACTCAACACCAACACAGACAACTTTCACTCCACTCTTCACTCTCTTCAATCGTGTCTTCAAATAGAAGAGAAAAAAAAAAAAAAAACAAAACAAAACAAAAAACAAAAAAACAAAACAAAAGAAAAAGAAAAATACTTGCCACGAGAAGACAATAATAATGGACAGCAAAAAAAAAAAAAAAACTTTAATTTCTTTTTTTAATTTTTTTTAGTTTCTTTTTTTGGTTATTGCAGAGTGTGACTGATGGAGCGAAGGAATTGTTTTTATATGGGCAGAAAATAATGCGACGCCAATAAAAAACATGAAAGTTTGGGTAGATGTGATCTGAGCCGTTGGATGTTCTGGACCCCACAG
Organism: Ficus carica; assembly: GCA_009761775.1. Taxonomy (NCBI): domain Eukaryota; kingdom Viridiplantae; phylum Streptophyta; class Magnoliopsida; order Rosales; family Moraceae; genus Ficus; species Ficus carica. The sequence goes on along the minus strand of CM019745.1, from coordinate 4,715,883 downwards.
AGTTGGTCGTGAAGCTCAAGCGTGCAAAGGACCGTTTGATTTTGATTGATGGGAAATTGGGAAGCCAGTGTGGGACAGGATCGAAAGTGTACAGTGGATTTACCGTAGTTTGTAGAAAGGGGGGAGGTTCTGTGTGGGAAGGAGTATTTAGAGCTCAGGTGGAATTGGAATGGTGAGTAGTATTACTAAGCTGACGTGTCTGGTGGTGTAAGTCAAACAGTCAAATTAAACAGTTTGGTAGGGGTCAGGTGGGACCCACTGGTGGGGTCAAGGTGCCAAAATAGTGCACGCGATGACCGGCGAGTAGACATTGTATCACTATCACGCGTCCTTATTTTCTTTCTTTTCCAAAATTTTGAGGATATCTCCTTAAATTTTTAATTCAGTTCTACTACTTCTTATCTTGATTTCTTTTTCTATCCGTTACAAATTAATAAGCAGACCGGCTAATACAATGCAAGGATCTCAAAATGCTTGTATTTTTCATAATTGTAATGAAGATATGTTGTACTTTTAATGATATTAAAATATTACCCTCACGTTTTAAAATATCATTTTCACCTTGAAATTTTTAAGGGTCCGTTTGATGAATGAGTTTGAGTTGAAAATTTTGAGTTTGAATTGAAAATTTTGAGTTTGAGTTTAAAATTTTTGTTGAATTTTCAGAAAAGACAAAAACTTTTTCAGGAAATTTTTTTTTTCAGAAAAAGATAAAAATTAAAATAAAAAATTATATTTTAATTTAAAATAAAATGGTATTCCAAACAAAGCATAAATATAAAATATCTTTCATGTCTTTGCTCTCATTTTTTTCTTTTTATTTAACCATCCTAAAATTATTTTAAAAAAAAACCAAAAATATGACAAAAGAGAAAAACTAAAGCCATTTCGGTTCAAGTTAACATTTCGCTTTGGATATCGGGTTTGGACCCAAAAATTCTAATTTAGTCTTTATTTTTTTTGAAAAGTCAATAAAAATTTTAACTAATATTTAAACTGTCAACCAAATCTAACCTATAAATTTAATTCTAAACCAGTGTATCAAATTTAATTTTAACTCAATTTTCGTGTTTTTTTTTCCTAATTTAGAACTAGTTAAATAATATAAAAAAAAAAAGGATATAAAGCCTATTTTTAATATGCCTAAAAATTTAACGTACAGTATCCAAACTGTATTTTTTACATAAGAATATTATAAAAAAAATACATGATATCTTAATAACAATGCACAAAAATATATACATATATATATATATATATATCTTTACCTTTAGAAAAAAATTCATAAATATTATATTATTAATTTCAATATTCCCTTTAATTATGAAATGTAGCTATTATAACCTCTTAACTTTAATATGTGTGTTAAATTACCCATTATTTATTTTCGTTAACTTTTCTATCGTTTTTTTTTTAAGGAAAATTTTCATTATTCTCACTAACGAGATAAATAACACCAAACTTAACAAACCCCATCTTATAGGAGACAAAACCCTTAAATAAAAATGGATCCACCAGTGAAATCTGATGACACTTAGAGGAAAAGATGTATGCTTGAAGCCCAATAACGGGTATATACCTCGGCATACTGAAATCAAGCACATGTTAGGCTCTTTTTGATAAAACCCCGATAATTGGTGGAATTTCTCAATCAATCGAGGGTCAAGATTCAGTAGCACAAGAGCCACTACTAATTCTACATAGAAGTAATTCTAACGAGACCAAAACACCGTCAAGACTCAAATCTCACGGATAAACAACCAATGCGAAAGGTGGATAAACCACCTCCGTTATTAGAAATAACAAATAAAAAATAAAACACTTAAAGAAAAGACAACGAAGACATTGTCATAATTACACATAAACCTACATACCGTAAAACAAAAAAACTAATCACATAAAAAGAGTCATCGCCGATAAAATGAACCACATCGTTGGAAAAAACTGGGTTGCCAAAGCCGAGCTGTTGCAGGACCTCTCTGGTACGTGACGACCACGCACCACCACCAACAATCTCATTCTTGTCTTGCTCCTTCCCACAAAGTCCATCCTCCTGTCATAAACTCGTATTTGTCAAGACCCTCACCATATTATTTCCACCTTCATCTCTAGGGTCGAGAAACCAGAGACAAGCCAAGAGGCGCCACCGGAATCCAGTCCTAAGAGAGAGAAATAATTGAGAAACTCTAGCTCTCACGTGTTAGAGAGAGAAAGAGACGAGAGAAAGAAAGATGAAAGTTCCTCTGCAGTCCGATTTTAATGTTATTTTTAATGTTAAAAATACAACATAATCTTCATATTTGTGTCAAAATATATCCGATCTTGAATGCGCGCGTGGGGGTTGGAGTTGGGAAATGGAATGAAAGGTGGGAAACAGGGCCGTGGGGGAATGGGAACTGGGAATTGGGGAATGGGGAATGGTCCCGCAGCACAGCAGAAGTGGGGGGGGGGGCGTCCGTTTCTCCGTGGCGGTAACTTTGAATACAAAATTAGGAAATCATGCATAAAAATTAAAACTTAAAAACTTAAAAAAATAAAAAATAAAAAAAAGACTTGTCAGAATTACCCGACAAAATCACGTGGCTGAGCTCTCGATTTGCTGCCTGACTGCCGGTGCCACCTCTTTTCCATTTATGCCCAACTCTCCTCCTCCCTTCGCATGCTCTTTGTCCTTTACCCTCTTTGCAACATATGTATGTGGTACTGACATATTCATCAACTCATGCAAAAAAAAAAAAAAAACTCATGCAAAAAACTGCTTAATTGGCATGCGCATTAATAACCCTCCTAATCATACTTTTAATTTCAATATAAACATAATTTAACTAGAAATTAGTTAAAATATATATTTATATGTATACTTTTTCAGCATGTGTATTTGTTCATTGATAGTTTTCAATGATTGTTAATTTCTTATGTATTCTATTTGGCAAGCTAATCATGCAATTGATTTTTTTTTTTTTTTTTAATTTTACTCTAAACTAATGCAATTAGCAAAAGGAGCCGAAAGTGAAATCGGCGCGGGCTATTTTCCTGTGTTATCCGGGGGATGTACGTATACACATTCACACACACACACACACACACACACACACGCGCGCGCGAATATCTCTTTTGACTTTAATTTCGAATTTGAGAGTGCATTGCAGTACTTTTGCAGACAACGTTTTCCTTTATCGAAGCAAGATAACAACATTGGGGGTAGCCTTATTTTATTACAGCTGTCAACCACTCGCTGTTTACTGGTTAGATCTTTTTCGGTTTCGATGCATTTGACTGTGGAGTTCGAACAAAGCAATGCCTTTACTTCCCAAAAAAAAAAGCTACCACAGAACCTAAAATGGGCCTAGGCTTTTTATAGTTTCTGCAGCCCAATCTTAAAAAATAAGGCCAGGCCCTGGTCATGGATTTGGGCTGTTCACAAGCCCACCTACATGACAGGCCTGACAAGTTCTATTCAAAGCCCAAATATCTATTTAGACTGTAAGAAAAACATCAGCCTTGGGGAGAAAATGTCTTTTTTTATTATCATTATATATATATATATATATATTTAAATTATAGATGAGAAAAGGTCTTCTTTACAAACGGGACTTGTTTTGATTTGATATCGTGAAGGCAATGATTCCATACAAACAGTTGTTTGATATTTATTTTTTGGGGATATAGAGTCTTGTTTAGAATCCGAACAGATATGGAATGTTATAATAATTTGCATATCTCAGTTGATGCTTGATTCTCGATGGAATCATGTTTTGCGTTCTCTTCTGGCTGCAGGTTTATCTATGGATAAGATTGAATGACTTTTGACTCTTGTAAAAAGAGGGGGGAAAAATTCATAATTACCCCAGTCAGTTGATAAACTGATTATTGTTTGTCGTATTATTTATTTTTCAAAATACTGTCGTGTCTACAAACTTTTTTTTTTTATCGTTCTTGGGTGGCCATTTTCACGTTGCTTAGTACTTAAGCTTTCTGTAGCATTCAAGGTGCTTAACTGGTCGCCTTCAAGGTGCTAACGTGTGAAGATTTGAAAGGAGAAGAGAAATTTGAGTCTGCGAAGAGATTGAATTTCTATTTTAAAATGTCACTTTATTAAGTAGAATACCTCTATACTCTTATATTTTGTTATTATTATTGTGTCTATGATGTGAGATTTGAGTTTTTTTTTACCTTTAACATAATGCCCGTATTAATAATATGAAAAGGAAGCTTAATTGTTATGAAATGAGATTATTAATATATACTAATCTAATTGAGGATTTGTTTGACATAGCTTTTTATAAGTTGTTTTAAACTTCCTAAATCCAAAGATGTTTCTGAAATTATTTAAATGATCTGTTATAAGAGTTTTTAATCTCTAGAAGATTTTCGTGTTGAAGACGAAGGGAATTAAAAAAAAGGCGACTTCACGTAAAAACTCTTATAAGTAGAATTTAAAACTTGTAATAAATATTAAATTAGACATTATAAATTACATTATAATATTTTCATTACTTATTATAAAACATTAAAAATCATTTTGATTTAGTAAGCTTTTTGTTCTAAATATTTAGTAAAAAATCACAGTTATTGTCTCTCTTATTAAACTAACTAAAAATTAAAGTAAAAGCTATGTGAGATATACTTTAAAATAGGTTATTTATTTATTTATTTTTATCCCTTCCTGATGTTAGTTGTTTTTTCTTAAATTTATATAATAAAAAAAAGGTAAGGTAATATCGGTTTATAAATGTGCCCTCGTTATTTTGTTTTGAAATTAAACGTGCCTTTATTATGTTATTCCTTTCTTGCTTACTGTGTTTATAATATTACTTGTTAGGTGTTGCCTCGGACCGGCGGGCTACACCAGACCAAGGAATTTACTTATTCTTCTATTGGTTAGAAGAATTATGTATAGCTGTCTCTGATACTACTTTTCTATTCTTCATAATTTTATTCTCTGATATTTGACATTAATTATTAAATTAGGATAGCCTGAATTGTTGTGAAAATTATTTGATGCTGACAGTTTTGTTATTTGATTTATAATAGTCACATACCAAGAACTTGGTAACTAGACATGGTCTGGTCTTCTCTCAAATATTATTCACCGTTGAAGCCAAAATGATTTTGTTCTTGTCCACTTCTGGTTTCACACCTATGTTCATCATTCCTTTCACACACATTCCGTGTTACCATGCACTCGTGTCAACTTATATATCATTTTTTTCCCCTGTTATATTGTTAGAGAAATTTCATGTATCGATTTGACATTTTATATGTAAATAAAAAATTTTGATGTGTACTTTCCTTAAATAAAAATAAATGTCAATTATTATCATGTGTATTTTCACTTATTTCATTCGAGATTTTATATATTCAGTTATTTTATGATAATAAATTATATAACATTTTTATATGATCCGACTCACCTTAGTCGATTTAATGTATTAAATGATTGTCGAGAAATGAAAATAGATGATAACATTTGGCGGTGAGGTTTGCATATTTACTATAAATTTACAGTGTTATTTAGTTGTTTGATTTTGAAATTATCATAATTCAAAAGATGTGGGTACATGGTTATATGGTTAATTTTCAAGATAAAAATTAATATCGTATTTTGCATAAATACTCCATCATTTTTCATTATAATTACTTGTTTTTTGGGAATTTCAGTCATTTGGTCGATTTGCTTTTACAAAATAATTACTTGTGTCCCCACACTTGGTTAAAAATATGCCTATCAACACTTTTTGTAACTAGTAGATCTATTTTTTTATTTTTATTGTTGGTGAACTCATTAGATCTATTTAGTAACTCATATGGTGCGTCATTTAAACACAAACCTACCTCTTAACCAATGCACAGTAATCTCAATTGATATTATTGTGGATGATTCTCTCGCCCATGTGCTTGTGTAGAACGTTTTTTACAATATTCAAATTTTTTTCCCTCACAACCTATATTAGCACGTTATATGAGGGGGAAAAAAAGGGCAAAAAAGCCTCAATCAATTACTTATAATTTGGCAAGAATCTAAGTATTAATATATATTTTTTCTTTTACAACCTATAACAATATTTCTATACCTTCAAAAAATATATATTTCTTTACAAAAGAACCAAAAAAAAAAAAAAACTCATTTCCAATACCAATTTTCTATTCAAGCACATTTTCCAATACAACTCAACTTTTTATCAAATACTCAACTCTAACTCTAAACTTAATTTATTTTCAACTCAACTTAAAAATTTCAACTCCAACTATCGCACCAAATGGACGCTTAGATAAAAGAATCAAAATGGTTTTCTTTTATTTATTAAAAAATTGGTTTTTTTTTTTAATTATAATGGAATCTAGATGATAGGTTAGATGAATAATGGCAATAATAATAGTACAATTAGGGGTGTTTGAGGGATATTTTCTATATACATTTCCATTTTTTTAATCTATTACTCAACTTAAAACTATTTTTCACTGTAACATTTGTAAATATGTATAAATATTTGTAAATATGTATAAATATGTATAATAAACTCAGATTTTAAAAATTCATAACTTTGTTATATATATATATATATATATATATATATGTAAGCGAAGTTCTAGCCCAGAACAACACGAGCTAGCGGTGGAAAAGGTAATGCAATATTTTTCTATGGATAAAGTTGAACTGGACTTTCTATAATAATTAAAAATTATAAAAAAAGTTGAGACTGGACTTTATCCGTTTTCCATCCTTACCATGCCCATCGGGGCTTTCAAACACAAGAGGGTAGCGGGAGGAAGTTATTCAAACTCGTTCATGTTGAAATAATTAATACCTCATTTGCGTCATATTTTGTCAATTTCTTTTTGCATATTATTTCGTCATCTTGGATCAACTTCTGTTTAGTACGAAATGATGTTTGGGTAGTTGATTCTGCGGAAAAAAAAAGTAGTTTGATTCTGCGGAAAAAAAAAATAAAAAGTTTTTGGGTAACTAGAATTGTTCTATCTATTTATCAAAGCGAAAATAAAATTTAGAATAGGAATTATATATTCTATTGGTAACGTTAAAATACAATCTGTATCAGTAATTTTGAGACAGTCTTTTTTTTTTTTTTTCAAATAAAAAAAATAACTAGAATTCTTTGAATTTGACAAACACAAATGTTTTTTTGCTAATAATTTGGAAAACATGATTAGCGGATTATATATCGTTTGTTTCGGTTTTGACAATAATTCATTCAATGGCACAAAGTAAATGGCTGATGTATGCGCTTCCGTCATCTCTAGAGTCAAACTCAAGCACGCTAACTCATTAGCTTTTTTCCTTTTGTTATTTGTATTTTGCTCCCCAAAAGTTGGTTTATTTATGCGTCTTTTCCACGAACATATCTTCACAGTTTTGTGCAAAACCAATATTTCAATAAAAATATTAGAAACACAAATTCTAATCTTATTTTTAAGTATTAATTTACATGACATTTGAGTTATTTTTATTAATAAATATTTTAAAATTATCACATCAATTGATTACATCAACTAGTAAAAATATGACACGTGAGTTGATATTTAAAAAATTAAGATTAGAATAAGAGTCCCTGACACTATTCGTATTTTAATAGGCTCTCGCATTTTCACCCATTTAGCAGGTGATTTATACTAAAATTTTAAAGAATTCTCAACGTTAACAAAATAATAACATAGAAATGTTTAACGAAGAGTAATACGTCTATAGATGTCAAACAAAGGTTGCATGAATTACAGCAGTGGTGAAGCAAGTCAATCGTGTCAATGGGAGAGTGCATTAAGCATAAGTGAGTGTGTGCGTTTTTTTTTTTTCCCTAAAAAATCAATAAAATTTTCTAACTAGTTTTAAATTCAAACAACTTTAACCCAGATGTTTTAATTCAAACTTACCAATCAAACACATGTTAAATTAAGATAAAATTTTAAGGTAGTTTATATAAAAATAATCAATTGTCAAATACGATAAATTAAAAAAAAAGTATTTTTAAAAGTAAAATAAATAAAAAACTAAAAGTTCACTGGACAATACGTCCTTATTACCAGAGCAAAAATTGGGAAATGGTCAACATGAAATAAATACCAAATGAGAGCAATGATTATAAAATGAGGAGGTAAAAAAAACATACAAAGGAAAAGAACCTTTCTCTCATCTTTTTAAGGAAGCCTTTTGTATTATTATATGAATTTTTTTTTAAAAAATATCTTTACCGATTGTGCATCAATATAATTGTTATATTTAATCAAACATTTATAAATAAAAAGTGAGTAAAACTAATCTGAATTTGATATAGATTTAATGAAAAAAAGAGCTCAATTGATGAGATTTTTAAATTAAATCTTCTTATTATGTTACATGTTAATTCATTGAAATTCAAAATGGAATCCATAGTTGTTGAAGCTCAGTGCAAATAACTTTAGTAGCAATGAGACTCCAAAGAGACGTGGAAAGTTGAGGGATATCTCTAGTATTTTCACAAACTTCAGGGGGCAAAAGAAATTAGTTAGATCTTCTACCTAAAATTCCAGATGTGCCCTCGCCTTTTTGACCTGAAGTTCATACGTGTACTAGAGATCTGCATGGCCATTAATGTCCTCCCATTTATGATCTCGAATTTAAATTCAAAATTTTTATCTTAATTTTTATCTTTTCTAAAAAATTAATAAAAATTATAATTAATTTTTAAAAAATAAATCAATTTAAAGTTAAAAATTTTAATTTAAATTTAAAATTTTAACTTAAATCATTTTACCAAAACAGACCCTCTATTATATTTTATATTTTGCTTGAACTCCAATTATCTTGATTTTCTATCTTTAATGGGGACCGCCAGATGCAGGAAAGTGGGAGGAAGGTGACACCATAAGGAAAGTAATACTAGTCAAAGTCAACCAAATTTTGATGACGACAAGTGTCTACGAATGCCCTCCAACTTCGCTAAAATTACGACTACGAACCACGACATCTGTTTTTTTTTTTTTAGTTAGACGTCTATTAGTTTTGTTGAATGACGAAATTAACCTCCTACCATTTCCTTGGGCCTTCCTTTTTTGGTAAAATTTCCGAGGTTCTTCCTTTAGGTACTTCTCATTTCTCACATTTTCAGTCACTGTCTCACAGAGTGCCTGTTTCCAAGAAAGGAGACACATTAATTAATATCATTTCAAGGATAAAATATTTTTGACATACGAGTATATTTGTTCCACGATACTTTTGCAATGGGAATAGGAGACAAGTGAACTAATATCTATATATGATATGATAATACACAAATATATAGATAATTTCTAGCAACAAATATCTTGTCGTTTAAATAAGGATTATTATTTTTCTCACCCAAAAATAATAAAATTTTATCTTTTTTATTTTTCAAGTGATTTGAATTAGTTTTTTTTTTCTTATTATTTTAAGCAAAATGTTTTGTAGGATAAAGATATACTATTGATATTGTACAATTTTGAGTTATTTAGTTAATTGTACAATAGTTTAAATAAATAAATATGACTTGAGTAAAATTTAGTGATAGAAGAATATGGATCGCTAGGGACAGGACGGGTGTGGGTATGCCTCCCCCATCTCCATAACCACCTCCCGTATTGCCCATATACCTACTTAATTTAATGCTGTATACTCATATCTTACCCAGTGTCTATTAAAAATTATAAAAAAAAAATTAAAATAATTTATATTAAAGTTTTCATAAAATTTAACAATATAATCACAATTGAAAATGAAATTGAAATATTAAAAATAAATCAAAACTTCATAATCCATAAAACTAAATTCATAAAGTAAATTAAAATATTAAAACACTAATTTTATTCTTCTTTTGCTATTATAGGAAATATATACGGGATGAATATGGGTATAGAGGAGCTTCCCTCACCTTCATCCCACAGCCACGTGGGTGGTTAATCTTAACCCTACACCCGTCCATAAATATTAGTCTTGGACGTGGTCCTCTGGTTTATTTAAGCTTAGACTATATTTTTTTAGTTTAATGCTTGTCCATCTTAAGATATTTAATTTAAGAAGATAAATATACACACATAAATAAGGTATATATAAATACAATCTAGGGTGCACAATACTTAAAAAAAAAAAATTTCCTAAAAAAAATGATGTGGACATTAAAGAACTATAAAAAAAAGAGGTCTAGAATTGTACATTTATATTTTTTCATATCCTATCAAAAAAATTACTTATTATATTTTTTTAAAAGAAAATTTTATATTATATTTATACACAAAAAGTGACGTGTCAATTTATCAAAATAAGAAAAATAAACGTCCGTTAAAAAAACGACAGAGTCGCAATGGAAAAGAAAAACGCAGGTATTATCGTAAATATGGAAGGAAACAAGTCCACTTCACGAGGAGGACAGAAGCCTCCCTCCTTTTAAACCCTAAAACTCCTCCGTTTCTCGCCGTTTCCCTCAAATTCTTGGCGTCCAAACACTTTCTCAAACCCCTCTCGCTCTCCGCCGAAGCTCGGCTGGCTCCGAGCTTTCCCCACCAACCACTCTTCCTCTCAATTCTCAACCTCTTCTCGTTTCCCCAATTCCCAATCGCCTCCGATTCCTGCCCCTTAAATCTAACCCCAATCTCCAATTCGTCGTTGCCGTCTTCGATTCACTGCCTTCCTCAGCGAAAATGGCTTTCAGTGGATTCTAGAGCTTCCTAGATCGTCCTTGTACCTCTCCGAAGGAAAGTCTGTACTTTTTCTTCTTCAGGTTAATACAATTCGTGATTATGGCAATTCGTGTTACCTTCTCCTTCTCCGGCTATGTCGCCCAAAACCTTGCCTCCTCTGCCGGGCTTCGGGTCCAGTAATTGCCGGGTGTTCCACGAGTGCTGGGTTCGGAATCGAGTCTTCGGTCCGAGCCAGAAGCCCTCCGAGCTCGACCCTTCCGGCTCCGCCCGCAATTACCGCTCCGATTTCGCCCGGCCCCCGCCCAATTGCTGGGCCAAGAAGTCGCCTTCCTCCTTCTACAGCACCCTCGCCGGAGAGATCCTCGGCGAGAATTGCAAGAGCCCGATTTTGCTGGGCCTGATCTCGATGATGAAGTCAACGGCCGGCGTTTCGTCTTCCTCGGCGACGACCATGGGCATGTTTGGGATCTCGCCGATCAAAGCCACTTCGATTATACCCTTTTTGTATAGCTCGAAGTGGCTCCCCTGCAACGAATCGGTCCTGGTTCTTCCGTCCACGAAGTCGATAAAGGTGGGACTTTGTGTAGCGTCGGCGAGGCTGCTATTGCCGACGATCATCACTTGCAAAAGGGTAGTGGTTGGCTAACGCGTGCGTTGAATTCTTGTTCGGAGGACGCCAGAGCTGTGTTCACTGCTGTTACTGTTAGTTTTCTGTTCCGGTCGTCCTTGGCCGAGCCCAGATCAATCCCTTCTTCTTCTATGTTCCCTACTCTTGATGTCGGTGACCGTATTTTAGCCGAAAAGGTAACCGGAATATCACCTTGTCTTTTTGTTTCTCTACGAAATTTTTTAGGAAAATTATTGATTTAATTGTTTCTGGCTTTTTGTTGGATCAGGTTTCGTATGTCTTCAGAAAGCCTGAAGTTTCAGATATAGTTATCTTTAAAGCACCAAAAATTTTGCAGGTAAGTCTCTGAATTTGCTTATCAGTTGCATCTTGTAAATATATAGTGTTTGCAGTATGTTCTCATGTTTTTGTCTTCAATTTTATTTTTTGTTTGTAGGAAATCGGTTATAATTCTTCGATGTATTCATAAAAAGAATTGTGGCAAAGGCTGGAGATCATGTGAGGTAAGATTTTCTATTCTTTAAGAGCATTTGATAAAATTCACTTTGTTCAGATTCTTATATTTGGATAATGTTATTCTGATATTTTGTATGGCAATGCTCTGTATTGATAGGTTCGTGATGGGAAATTACTGGTGAACGGGGTGCGCAAGATGAAGAATTTATTTTAGAGCCTTTGAATTATGAAATGGCACCAGTGGTAATGCATTCTCATCTGGTTTTCATTCATCACTTGCTGTTTCCGGCTGATTAACATACACTCTTCGTGTTGATTAGCATAGTTTACGGTTACTTTTGCAGCTTGTGCCGGAAGGTTATGTCTTTGTGATGGGAGACAATCGAAATAACAGTTTCGACTCTCATGACTGGTAATTATTGGCTCTTAATCTTCTTGTTTTGTTGGTTTGGAATTCATATAAAGTTTTTTTGTCGAACTGATAGGCTCCTAAATCGAGCGGAAATATAAGAACTTATTAAGTAAAAACATTTGTTTTAAGCTGATTTCAATATGTTTCTGACATGTTATTGTGATAAACTTGTTTTCAGGGGTCCGCTTCCTGTAAAGAACATTGTTGGAAGATCCGTCTTTCGGTATTGGCCTCCCTCCAAGGCCGGAAAGAACGCCGTGACAGTGTCTTGACACTTTTCCCTCCGCTCAAAGGAGAGGATCGCAGATGACACTTTTTTAATTTTGTTAATTTAACTTTATGTAGAAAATTTTCCACTCTTTTGGCTCATCATTAAGCAGTTGTGAATACCATTCTACCTTTTTATTTTTTAATCATCTTGTGTCTTATTGTCGTGGACATCATTCTAGATGTGATGGATGTTTCAGTGTGTTTCTTTTTGTATATGGCCCAATCCGCGGCCATTGACACATTCGTTCTGTAATGGCAATTAAACCTCTGTTCATCAAAGAGTAGAAATAAAGGAAGAAAGATAACATTTTTTTCCTTAAAACTTTTTTATTTTTTTATTTTTTTGCATTATTCTCTCTGTAGTTTTTGTTGAAGTAACTTCTGAGCTTGAATGTCTAGTACCTCAATAGATGTTTTTGGCCAAAAGTCTCGAGTTCTTTCTTTTTTCTCTTTTTCGGTATTCTGTATTAAATTCACTTTCACTTTTCAAATTTAATTCTATCGTGTTTTTTCTTATAAAAATTTGAAAGAACTTCAATTTCATTGGTGATTTTTTTTTTTTTTCCTCCTATAACTCTTATTTGGAATTAGTAAAGAAGAAGATTCCTTTGAATTATTTCCAAGGTTATATTCATTTTTTCTCCCAATATTGAGAGGATGACAGAGAGGATGTCCTGTCCCTGTCAGGATTTGTGTGTGGCCGGAATGCAACGAGCATGGTTGTGGCTCCTATAGAGTACAACGAGCACTAGTAATATACATATGTTACGTGTGTATATATTTTGTTTTTGGATCACGCAATTGAATCACGTTTTGGATCATGAAATATGTAGTGTTACATTAAACCCCATAATCAGAAAAATTGACATTAAAATTAAGAAGTTTACAACTTTGTTGTTGTTATTTTATTATTATTATTATTATTTTTTTTTTTTGAGAAAAGTTGAAAGGGTTGATGCATAGAAACAACATTCTGTTTGTACTAATCCTAATATAGATTTAATGTGTGTTTGAACATTCTAACACAAATATACTCCATTCTTTTTTCAATTTATTTTTACCAATCAAATTTTATTTTATTAATCACATTATATTTTCTCTCGTAAACATCAATACTGACATGTTAAAATAACTATTTAATATAAATAACTCAAATACACATTATAATTGAGTATAATATATAAAGAGACATTCAAATATATATTGTATTTCATATATTACATTAAAATATACTACAAAATGAATATCTTTCGAACGATTCAAGTTTTTCTTTTTTATGAAAAGAATCATACCAAAGCTAGAGAGCGACCATGTTAACCGGAAAAATAAATATGTATTTTTGTTTTATAAAGAAAAATATGGATTTCTTTTTCTTTTTTTGGTTTAAAGTTTTATAATTGTGTCTCTCATACTATAGAGTAGTTTCGTTTTTTTATTTATTATTTATATATATTTTTTAAAGGAAGTAGTTTCGTTTTCGATATTTGTGTTTGTCACCCATTTAGTTTAAATAATCATTCCCCTTAAAAATGAATGTTATTGCTGAAAGAAATTAGAAACAATGGTGTCAAGTGCATTTTATTTCATTAAAAAAAAATCCTTTATGACAACGAAAAAATAATAACAAAAAGAAATTAGAAAACGACAGTGTCAACATTCATCTCTCTCTCTCTCTCTCTCTCAACCTTCAAATACAAAGGAAAAAACGTCCAATAATGTGCCAATTGATCAAGTCCCAAAGTCTAATATTTTCCTTTTTCTTTTGGTGGATAAGAACCCAAAAGTCTCTAATTAATTAAACTAAAATAACTCCAATTATTTTATTTTATTTTTGAAGGAAGCTCCAATTATTTGTTGCAAGTATTTATAAAAAAAAAAAATTATTTTGTTGTAAGTGTAACCGACAGATATATTTATCTAAAATATCTAAAGTAAACAGAAAATATATAAAAACTAAAAAAACTCTAATCTTCCAGAGTAAAAACGATAAAAGATTTGTGAAGGAGTAAGAACCTCACACAAAAGTTTCAGCAAAAAAAAAAAAAAAAAAACCCCAAACGAAGAAGAAATGGAATGAAAGCCCACGCCTTGAGTTAGTTTCACCACAAACCAACCCAAACGACAACAAAAACAAACAACGTTAGTTAATCACAGACGTCATACGGACAGCAGTATCCGATCCCCTCGCCGCAGCACTCCCTTCCCCCTCCAATGGCGACGACGAGTCTCCCTCTCTCTCTGCCCTTCTTCCTCTTCTTCTTCCTCTTCCACCAAGTCTTCTCTTCTTCTTCTTCTCCAAACACAACTCTTCTCTTACAGGTACGTCCTTCTTCCCCACTCTCAGATCTTCTCCCCTTTTCTCTTCTCGAATTCTCTTTAACTCCTTCCTCCGATCTTTTCCCTTTTTTAAGGATGTCTTGAAGGAGATCTCGCTGAAGCACAAGCTGGAGTTGGATTACCTTAAAGTCTCCGGATTGGAGAAGCTTAGGTTTGGGACTTCTCACCGCTACGAGTCCGAGTCGGAATCGGCAAGTCTCACTACTCTGCCAAATTCTCTGATGAAGTCTCCTCCTGGAAGAAGTTCAGGCGACCCAGAACCGATTTGAGTACTCTTCTCGATGAAGTCCGTCCTTTGCTGTGCTCGACACCTTCAAATTGGATGGCCCCTTTGAGTTGCGACTCGCTGATTCCGATTTTTCTTCCCTGTTATTGCCGGTTTACGATGATTACGCTGTAGATTGTTTTCCTTTGTTTGGTTTCGATGGATAACTTGCTAATTAAGCATTTCGTTTTGCAACGATTGGTTGAAAGGTGAGATTTTTATTTATTTATTATTTTTATTTCGCTGAAGCTGAAAGAGATATTTTTCTTCTTGCCTTTTTAGGAACTACTATAAATTCACAAGAAATGATTTTTTTTTTTCGAATCGATTATTTATTCTTTCGTAGAATTTTAGTTAATGTGTGGTAATTTAAATGCTCTTTGGCATCACACATTTATATGCTATTCTATTTTGGAATTCATTGGTAATCTTGTTTGTAATATGATCATCCAGATGAACCGTACACATGCCGGGTTTTGATCGAATTCTTGTTGGTGAAGACATCACAGTCGAAGTAAGAGGAGCTCGAGAAGTCTCCGCCTTTCAAGCTTCGGATTTCAGTCGATAGTGAATGTAAGCCATGAGGTTGAGAAGAAGAAAACACAGTTTTGGCCCATTTGGCATTCATTTTGCAGACCATTAGTGCAGATTCAAGTCTTTGGATATGCAGCACTAGTAGCCTACAGGACAAGAAACCCCGACGATCGCATTGAAACTAATCACATCTCAAACAACACACTTGAGCTTTTAGCAGAGAAGTGCTATGGTAATCATATACACAAGAACGAAATTGCCCTGTTGATTCGTTAAGTTTGAGAATATCCGTGCTTGAGAAAGTTCTTAAAAGCTATCTTGGTAAACACCTAGACGGTTTGGTCGGCCTTTTTCGAGGAAATATGAGCGCCTCGGCTCTTATCCGCTTCCAGCTTGAGCTGGAAGTGGATTCTAGAAGCAATGTTACTCAGCAAGGCAAACCAGGGTGGAGAAACAAGACCCTCGGTTGAAACGGTTTGGTTTGATGTATTCGCAAGAGTCGAAGGAGAGAGGTTGAAGCTCCTAATGGCTAAGAAGACTAATCCTTCCTTTGTAACAGATACAGCTGGATGGAGTGATTTCTCCAATATCTCCTTTACGAAGTTCCCATCTCTTCTTGTTCCTTCTGAGGCTTTGACATTAGATGTCAAATGGTAGGTTGGTGTTCTCTCTCCTTGTAACATAGTTTTTTTTTTTTTTTTTTTCAAACGAACTTCGCAGATTAAAGAGTGATTGTGCCCAGTTCACTTGTTTGAGGACAACAGGGTACATCTATTAACGTTAATTTGTTACAGAAGCACATAACTGCCATAATGTAAATAATTTATTCTTTCTATCAAAGAAGAACAAAAAGTAATAACAGAAACTATAGCTTTTTACTTCTGAAACTGATAATTTGAACCAAGTCTGATCTTGATTTGTTTTTTACTACACAATTTGTTATAGCTTTAGCTGCTAGAGGGGACAATTGCATAGATCATTGCATTAATTTTTAGAGAAATTGTAATTTGAAAAGTCCGGATTCTTGTTCTGATATGATTAAAACGTATTATAATATTATTAGAGAGACATGAACATGACATAAATAAGTGATTTTGCTGTTTCCACGAGTATATTAATGATGGTACTTAATTCATTCATATGTTTTTGACTACAAACACTAGGAGAATATGATATATATGACTTTAAACCTTGCAATCCCTAATTAAACATAAAAAGCCAACATTTTTATGCTTTGGTCTCCTTGGAAAGATCATCTTGCTTCACTTCCACCTTCTTGTACTTGTACCAAGAGGCACACATCACATAGATCCCAAGATTCACCACACTCAGCACAGACAACAGCCAATAGAAGTAGTTTCAACTTGTCTCTGTTGAGGTTGTTGCTAGCCAACCACCCACCACTCACTTTGTTCACACCTCCACCACCACCGAGCTCAAGAAGTACCCGAAAGCAATCGAGCACCACGAAATGGCTGTGCCGAGAGACTTCATTCCAGCTGAGCTCTCTGCATAGAAGAACTCGAGAAGCCCAATGACAGTAAACATGTCAGCAGCTCCGAAAATACCGTACTGGAATCCCAGCCAGAAGACGCTCATCGGCAAAGGGGGCAGCACTGTCGACCATGTTGTGCTGGATAGCCATGGACTTGCGCCGGGTCTCGATGACTCCGGCGATTGCCATGGAGATGGCTGAGAGGACCAGACCCACGGCTATACGCTGCAGGTGGCGAATGCCTGTGGGGATCCCCGTGAATTTTCGGGCCATGGGCACGAAAATCCGGTCATAAACGGGAATGAGGATGAACATGAACATCAGAGGGATGATAGGGATCGAAAGGGCCGGGGATTTTGAAGCCGAAAGAAATCCGTTGTCCATGGTGGTGCTTTGTTGGATGGAGAATGTCTGGAGTTGAGCCAGGCAAGTGTTCATGAAGACAGTACTGAAAATTATGGGAAGCATGCGAATTTAGGATCTTCGTTTCTTCAACTTGTGTGACTGTGCATAGGCTCCACGGGCCTTCTCCTTGGGGCATTGTTGTCGACGCGTGTCGCTTCTTCTAATCACTGCTGCCCGGTCCAAGTATCTAGGAAACATTATGGAAATTGGTTTCTATTAGTCGTCTTAAGGAAGTAGAATTGATGTAGTGTTGTTTTTTTTTTTTTTTAAGTAAGCTTCAATGTGATACCTGAATTGCTTTGTTCTCTGAAGAATTTCGTCATGTAAGCCTGCTTCCTTGTCGTTATGAATCTCATGTAACACCTCTGCGTTCTCTGGAATTGGAAGTTTCCGATTCTGATAGGATGCCACGAAAACCTGAATTGATGATCGATTAGAATTTCGTTATGTAACTGGTCTGCAATCTTAGCACTCTTGAGCTCTTTTAGCCACTCATTAGATATTGGTTTTACCTGTTAAAACACGCAGAGAAGGGGCTTCCTTTGGGACGTTGTTCCGATACAACGAATTTCCCATGCAAACAAAGAGAACGGCAAACAAAACAGCTAGAAAGCAGACACTAAACCCCAAATCCCAGCCCTTGTTGGAGCTAATCCACACCACAAAAGTGACGCCAAACATAGCTCCAATGGTGAGGCTAAACATGAACCAGTTGAAGAAGCTGGAGAGTTGACTCGCTTCCTTAGGGTCCTTGTCGTCGAACTGGTCAGCTCCCAACGCCGGCAAAGCCGCCTTGACGCCGCTAGTGCCCAACGCAATGAGGTAAATTCCAGTGTAGAGAATAGCCATATGGCCTGCAGATGCTTCCTCGCACAGTTGGTTCCTCTGGTCCGGTAAAACATTTTTGCATGGAGAGGGTCTTAATCCGGGAAGGTGTGCTTGTACCGTTAATAGGCCATAACCCTACACCAATTTTGTGCATCATCTATTCAATTTTCTTGTCTAAATCCAATTGCATATTTCTTTACAAGAAGAAAACCGAAACTCCATATGAAACTTTAATATATATATATATAGAAACTCCCCTTGTGACACTTATTAAAGAAAAAAAAAAATTTATACAAAATCTTTTTTAATCAAATTAAATAAACATGACGAAACTCTCATATTTTCTTATTTATTATTTAATAAAATAGTCATACATAAGAAGATAAAGTGCTTAAGCAAATCGTTACAAAATAATGCATACTTATACTTTGTGTAGTTTGTCATTTCTATGCAGGCTGCAGTAGTTATTCGAAATGCAATAACAAAAATCCAAGTTGTTTGAATTTTTTTTTTCTTTATTTCGTACATTTGTTTTTCTTAATGTTGTTTTGGTTGGTTGTGGCGACTTCTTGTATAATATTTCGGAGAAGAAAAAAAAAAAAAAAGTAAATAACAGTTTTCAAAAAATAATTGAAGAAAAATTATAGATTTTTGAATATTTAAACTAAATAATAGGTTCACCAAATAAATATTACGTCATATTTACGAAGTAAATGATTTGTTTATGTTTTTAATTATTTCAAAAAAATGATTTATTTATTTTCATAAAAATAATTTTTATTACAATTTCCCCAAATATTTTATCTCTTCTGCTTTCTCGACTTTTTGGGTGGATCAAAGCTAATTTCAGCCAAAAAAAGATATATATATATATATATAAGGATTTATTTACAAAAATGTCTGAATTGAAGATTATGATTTAAAAATGTCTACTTTTTCTTTTATTTGTATAAATATCTTAATTGATACTTATAAAGACCATATACCCTTTAATCAAGAATTGAAACTAACAAATAAAAAATTGATTAAAAAGGAAAGAAAAAATCCTAAAAAAATGCCCAAATAAACACAAATCTTTTATAAAGGAAAAAAAAAAAAAAACCATTTTACTTGTTTTATTGTAAAAGAAAAAAAAGGACTATAAACTAATATTAGTTATATGATACATGAAAAAAACAATCATTATAAAATATAAGTCATTAAAATAAATTCACAACAAACTTATAAAAAAATTTCATAAATATTGCATAAATAATATACACCGTCATTAAAAAAATATTATAATGATCTAGTAATTTCATAAAAAAAAATACATTATAATGATATAGTCATACCATAAAAAAAAAACATAACACATTTAAGAAAAAAACATCATAATGATATAATAATTATCATAAAGAAATAAACAATTCCATCACACATTTAAACTTTAGAAACTAACTATTAAAACAATACCAATAATAATAATAAATAAATAAATTATCACAATAACGTTGTAGTTATCATAAAGAACCTAAATTATACTAAAAAAAAATACGTTTATAAGAATCTAACCATCTTAAGAAATAGTTTATAAAAAACCTTAATTACTAATAAGTCATCACTATAATAAAGAATTAGTTATTAAAATAAAGATACAATAATTATGAATAATAAGGAGAAAAAAAATATGATCATAATGAAAGAAAATGATATTAAATATATAAAGGACAAAAAAGTATTACAAACAATTATTTTTTTTAAATGAACATTTACGTAATATTATTTAATAATAAATATATTTTAAAATAAAGCTATAAAAATAAACTTTTTATGTAATTATTTCAAAAGAATAAGGAAGAGCAGTGAGTTAGAAAATTTTCAAGTTTAACCGGAAAAGGACATATTTTGACCGTGTCACGTGTTAGGTGCATTTCACAATGACTGCTTGTCATGTTGATCAACTCATCAAGACATATATAAACACTATTACATACATAAATTTGTAAAAAATATATATAATATTAATATTTATAGATAAGTATAAAATTGGCTTCATTCTTTCATTAAAAAAGAAACAGATGATTACGTTCATATCGCCTTAAAGGTTCAACGATTTCCTACGTTCCAAAGACCAATGACTTTAGTCCATTGCTACTTACCACCAAATATTTTTAATTGTAGTGGCAACGACATGGGGTACAAGATATGTTAGTATATGTCATCGTAGTCATACGCAAAATGATACTAAAAGACACCGATAATATTGAGTACTTACCAGGAGTTTCAACACATGCGAAGATAACGCATGTCTTGAATCTTGACAGATAGGTATCGGAGATGAGACCTCCGACGAGCGTCAACAAAAATGCAGTTCCCATGAAGTTGGTGAGTGTTTGTGGACGACTTTGTTAAGCTCAAAGTTCATGTATCCATAGAAGTATGTCACCAAGCTCATGGCGTTCGCGATGAACGCCATGTTCTCCAAACCCTCGGTCGCTATAAATTTTTAACAACATCAACATGAAACCTTACTTATACATATATTAATAAAAAAATATATAACAATTTTAATGACGAAATATAAGCTTACCATATACAAAAAGTGTAGCTCTAGTTCCTCCTCGCATCTGGCTTCTGGCTTAGGCCGGGCGTTACAATTATCTCTGCAGATGCCCTGGTCAAAACAATGTGCAAAAAAAAGGAGGTTCAATGTGATTTCAGTGAAGAGAAAGTGGTTGTATTAATGGTTTAAAAAAAAAAAAAAAAAAAAAAAAGCTCTGTGGACACGGAAAAAAGTGGTTGTTCTGAGACTGGTAAAGACATGAGGATTTGGCAGGTCGAATCAAGAGAATATTGAGAGTCTAAACTACAGAAAGTATATTCAGAATGAGAAGTAGCCAATTTACCATTTGTGTTTTGCAGAGCTCTTCGAGAACCAAAAGAAGGATCGGATACGTATATATTGATTGGTTCCTTGATGACTATATATATATATATATATATATATAAATATATTGAACCAAACTTTGTATTATATATATATATCTATACAAACTATACGTTCACGGTATATCCAATGATCATCATGAAGGGCATCCATTATTATTATATTATTATATGAGAAATGCGAAAGAGTTAAAAAAAATTATTGAGCGCAACCAATAGTTGACTGTAATTAATATTTTTAATTACCCGGTTGGTCTCTAATTTTTTTTTACAAAATTACGATTTAGCCCTCAACCTTTTTTTCAACTAAAAGGATCATAAAATTTTAAAATGATACAATTTGGTCATTTTTCTTAAAAAAAAAAAAAAAAAAAGGGTTAAAACATTACATAAAAAATATCACATGTAAATTTTTTGTTAAAATTTTAACATATTTAGTAAAAAAAATACTAAATTCCACCCTTTTAATTTAAAGAGTTAAGGACTTTTTGGAAGAAAAAAAAAAAGGGATCAAAAAAACAATTTTATAAAAAGGTTAGGACCAACGAGTAATTAACCTTGGTTAATATTATTTTCCTTAATTAGCGGGATGATGATGATCTGAAAGTGATCTTTCCCTGAGCTTGTTAGGTAGTCAATATTAATTCTAGAGTGGGCTATATTCTGGCTTTATAGTAATGGTAGCTTCTTTTGAATATGTGAACTGCTGGTATATATCATATTTTCCGTCGTCTAAGTCAACTTTTGTAGTAATATATTATACAAGGTGTTTGGTAATAACGTCAAATGCCATATTACAAAATGAGATTGAGTGTTGTTCCATTCTACTAGTTGGCTTTTCCTAGTTTCAAGTCTTCAATCAGTTAAGCAATAATTCTTTTTATTAAAAAAATTTCTTTATTTACTTTGACGTTTCTAACTATTCATTTGCTGAAATTTTTGTTTCTCATAAGATAAAAACAATAATAGAGGCTAGTCAATACGCGATCTTTTTCCATGGGACTTGCAATCATACTTTGTTTTTTATTTATTTATTTATTTTTTTAAATATAACTGAAAAGGCTGGAATCACTTATAACATCATTAGAATTCCAATTAGGTATTTTTTCCGACCAAAAACGATCATTAATAAGAGCAAAAATATGGAAAACAACGAGAAATAGCACCATAAGAATCACCACGGTCACACTTAACAAAGGCGAATGTCAGGACCTTCGTGGGCTAAAATCTCTAAAATTAGAACACTATACACCGCCTGAGAGGAGTCACTTTCGACGTGTTGAATCTATGTATTTGGTTCTTATTTTTTATTCAAAAAATGAAACCAATTCCCAAGTGGGAAAAAAACATTAATTAAACAAGATGACTACATATTTATGAACTTTAGCTACACATATTAACATTAATACATTACAACGTGTACTACACTCAGCGCCACGTAGACAAGATCCGACAGGCAAAAGCCTAAAAACATGGCACAAATTGATGGTATCTTTAAACCAAAAAAAAAAAAAAAAAAAAGGCATAAACTTAGGTTGGAAAGGCGTGCTTTTGTGGCTTTAATTAAGAATCATTTCCTTGTTTTCATTGCATATAAGTACACTCTAAAATAATTTAATTCCAATTTAACAACAATAAAATTGCCGGGTCTCCTTCCGGACCATGTGCCTCAAACAATTAAATTCACTCTAGTCTTTGATAATTTGAGATATAAAAAGATGCCGTACCGTTTTTATCTTGTCTTTGGCCTCTAATTCTTATTATTAAAAACACGTTTTAACAACATTTTGAATCGCCTTTAATTACCAGAACACCCCTAATTTGGATTCAAGTTGATGGCACGTATTGGGATACCCAATCTTTCTTTGCTAGGAATGCTACACCCACTTTTACTCTCAAAATATAAATATGTGTTCATATTTTCGTTGGCTAATTAACGACCCTATATTATGATAGTTAAAAAATTCAACTCACAAGCTATACCCTATACGTATAAAAAATTTTGTGATTTTTTATTTAGATATTGAGTTTGTGTGGAAATCATATGTCTATGAGGACTTTGATAATTTTCATTTTAACCACTAACATTCATAGACTGACATCTCATGTCTAGTTTTAATGTATTAAATGGTGTTTAGTTAATTATATTTTGATATATTGTTAAATGAAGTTAGATTTTAAAATATGAAAAATGAGTATTATAAAGCATTTCATATTTTTTAAATAACGTGACATAATATTATTGGTTGCACATTCATGCTAGGCGTCCAGACCTACTACGCCCGAGCCGCATCCCCGGCACACTTGCTATATCCACTAACGCTTCATCCTACCAACTTGATATAAAGCCGTTCTATAACAATTCAAGACAACAAGAAAGCAAGAAAACGATAGCGATCGGTTTGGGAGCGTCACGGGGGGGGGGGGGGGGGGGGGGCGGGGGCTCAATGACTTTCTTGCAGGTGCCCTGGGATAGTGGTGGGGGAGTTCAATCATCATCCCTTCATGAAGTAAGTCAGATAGTTGAAAGAAAGCAAAAGGCAGCAAATTATTTAAGATATCAAAAATTAGACAAAAAATTTGAATGATCATGTCGACCATTGATCACCTTCACAGATTAAAAGAAACCTAACCTCTTGCGTTGACGATAAACGTACAGCATCATCTATCACATGGTTTAAAACAAAAATAAATCAACATATATATGGACAAAACACGCATGATAACTTTAATATAACAAAAGGGTGAATTTCTCAAACGGTTTTAAGAAAATAGCAAACTTTGTAACAAATATTCTTTTGCTTTGCGTTTTAAATTAATTACAATATCAGCATGATGACTCAATTAACTGAATAGGATCATCTGGGTATTAATTTCAAGTGAGGTTTTCTAAATATTTTTTTGTTTGTTTCTCTAAAAATAATTAATATCACCATTTCCATCTCTAAATCTCTCCTTTTCATTTTCAACAAATTCAAATTTAAAAGTCAACAACTTTCTTATTTCACAGTCGGAATGAAGTGATTTTTTTAAATGACATAGAATATTGACGAAAGAAACGAAACAAAAGCTATATTTTTATTTTTTTTCAAACACATTTTAAGTTTTTATACTTTAATTTCAAATAGTTTCATTTTTAACCAAAAACACATTTTTAAAATTCAACTATTTTAATCAAAATATTTTTAAACTCCAACTCTAAATTAGTGTTCTAAATGGGTCGTTAGTTTTCAAATAATATCAATTGTACTGACAACAAACAACTTTCATTCCGGCAAAACAAAAGAAAAAACAAACAAACAACTATTTTTTAAAATACCATTAATCATATGTTATTTTAGTTATCGATACTTTTTTTTTTTTCGCTCACCACATTTAAAATTTGTTTGTTTTTACACTAAATGTGCGACATTACTAGCTATTTTTTTTTTTTGGTTGCAACTAAAGAGTCCTAGATAAGCCAAAAACAAAAACAAAAACAAAACAAAACAAAACAAAAAGTGAACGGAGTAATTGAGGACAGACTCTCATTAAGGGAGAAGTATAAAGTTCGAGCGTCCTATTTACAGAAAAGGGTTGCCATGAGCCATGGATCCTTTTTATTTAACCAAAAAAAAAAAAAGTCCTTGAATAATGTATTAAAAAATGATTTTAAAAAAAGAGCTGACGAATAATTTGTTAAAAAGAAGTAAATACATGGCAAATGCCGGAGGACTAATGGTAAATGAATGTATTACACTTTTAAGGTTCAATATTTATGAAGAACTAAGCATCTATTGGCTTAATTAAGTACTCCTAATTTATTTATTTATTTTTATCAACTTGATTAAATAAACGGGTTCGTTAGAATGGAGGTCTCAAATACGTAATCTGGAAACTGATCAGCTTTGTTTCATTAGAATAATATTTTAAAAGAAATGAAGGTCATCTAATTCGTCCACGTTCGGTTTGTCTGTTAATGGAATCTACGCATGTTGAGAACAGAAGCTTAATTATAGGTTCGAAAAAGACTAAAGAAATATGTACTTTAATTAGCTAATTAATTATTGAAGAGACATGTTTACGTAGCATACTTATGGTTTCTCTTTCGTGATTTGTCTTGTTGTATTTGTAGTACTCAACTGGAATATTTCTTGGTTGGCAACGTCACCGTTTTATCGTCATATATAGATTCCAACTTGCCTTATGGATCGGCGAGTCGAGGAACGCCCGTATTTGTAAGAGTTGAATTGAAATATAGCAATCTCTTAAAGATTTTAGAAATAAAATATTTTTCATGTTTTGTTCAACAAAATTACATAGTAAATGGGATAATGATATAAATTTTTGCTATCTGTTTACATATATTTATATAAATATATTTCAACATCACTAATAAGATTATATTCTATGTCAAACTCACTAATAGGAGAGACATGGGTTGGTCTAATCCGATCCATATTTATAACTTTATTAAATCATATTATTAACGAGTTTTTTTTTTTTCTTTCTTAAAAAAGGGGGAGAAAAAATAGGCCCACAAAGTATAGAAGGTAGGAAAAGAATTAAAAAGTTTTTAGAAAATACGTTTTGGACTAGTCTCATTAACGAGATCATTGATTTTAAGAGGCTCAAATATTAGATCATCTATGTAAATCGTAGTTAGATGTTGGTCGTCAACCAACATAAGGATGACAGCAAGGCATGATGCAACCGAAGATCCTTACCTTCTAATCTATCCCTATCCCTACTTAGGGCTTGGTAAGGGATTCTCTGTTAGATAAGCTTTCTACATACAAATCACATTCTCCATTTAATACAATCGTGCATAGTAATTTAAATGAAGAATTAAAGTAAGAATTTTAGGTACATAATTGATAACACAACTAAATTCCAAACCTATGCAAACTATACCTTAACAATGACGTTACAATTTAAAAAGTATTTTGTTTGGCATTTTAACTTGACTCCAATTAAATTATACTTTTCATTTCAGTTTTTATCTTTTTTTTTTTCTGAAAAGTCAATATATAACTAATTTTTATAAAGTCAATTAACTCTAACTTAAAATTTCATTTTCAACCAACAAACCCAACACAAGCCAATTACATTTAATCGATCAATGTTATATGTATTTAAAGAAAAATATACGTACCGGACACAGAGGGAACAAAAAGTGTTTCCCCTATTCCTTTTTGGCTCACAACTCGCTGCCCTCGTATCTGAAAATTGTTCCCATCCACTTTCCATTGGGGTGAACCCCACAGATCCTACTGGGGAATGCTCTAATCCCTAAGAGGGTGTTGGTTTGAGGGAGAGATAAAGGGAGGGAGAGGGTGGAAGGAGAGAGGTAAAGGGATAATCTTAGTTCATTGATTGGTTGAAAGGAAATAAGGATGAAAATGAGAGGTGAAGGGAGACTCTCTCCTTTCAGGCCTATACTTTGTATCACTCCATTGATGGAAGGCTTTTTCCCTCCCTCTTTGGATATTAGAAAGACGGTTCTACTCTCGTTTCAAATATTAAAATATTTCACAAAAAATAATATAGTAATTAGATATATAACTATCATCCATCATTTCAACTTTCTCTCTCTCACCAAATAACACAAAGGATTCCCACAGCCCAATCCATCATTCATATTCTTCGTCCTTCTAATTCTCTCCATCATTCCTCCCCTCCATCCCTCATACCAAACATAGCCTAAGCCAATAATAGTTGTTAGGACTTTCAATGTCGTTTGTCTCAAATTGTTTTCGTTGTCGTTTTCTTAAAATGACAACATTTTAATGGACATATTTCGCAGAGGCTTTTACTTTTACTTTTAGTCGGCAGAAGAAGAGAAGCAAAAGCTGTGACTTCTCAGCAACTATTTGAAACCAAAGAGTTTTTAAGATTAAAATGATCTCTAAAGTATTCTATTAAGTACTAAAAATGTTAAATGAAGTTTATAATTTATAATTTAAATTTTGTTATAAATTTTAAAATTTACTCATAAGAGTTTTTGTTGAAAATCATATATATTTATTTTTTAATAAGAAATATTTTTGAAAATTGAAAATTATTTTGACATATCATCAAAATATTTTCAGAAACTACTTTTGAACCTAAAAAATTAAAGTTGTTTTTAAAAAACTCTGCGAAACAGATCAAAGTGTTGTTTGGAAGAAGCTAATTTTTATTTCCTCTCACAATTGAATTAGTTAACAATCATTTTCAAGAAACCACATATTTATTTTGCGGACACGTATCCTATCCGGAAAAGTCACGCATAAACGTTAAATCTTGAGAAGTGGAAACACTCTCGTGGCCGAAGCAATCCTCATAAGACGTCGTCGTTTTGCCTTTGCAGACACTAATTCGAGGGGTATTCACGTAAAAAAACTAACGCATTCTTTCGTAGGTCCGACGATCTTAAAATAAAATTCAGAAGGTCGGTTACGCAGTTATTACACCAAAAAAATAAAAATAAATAAATAAATAAATAAAAGAAAGAAAAGAAAGAAAAACTCGTGTGTAATAAGCTCTCTGTGTTATCTTCATCTGCAACAATGGATGTCCGAGAAACGATTAGCAGCCTAACCGACGTCGCTTTGGGCCTAACGAAGCACGTTCTTCAGACGGAGGGCAAGGAATCGAACCTGGTGTTCTCGCCATTGTCGATCCATGTGGTGTTGAGCCTGATCGCCGCTGGGTCCAAGGGTCCCACCTTGACCAGCTTCTCTCCTTCCTCAAGTCCAAGTCCACCGATCACCTAAACTCCTTCGCGTCGGAGATCGTCTCCATCGTCTTATCCGACGGTAGCTCCGGCGGTGGTCCCCGATTGTCGTTCGCTAACGGCGCTTGGGTGGGAGAAGTCTCTTCCTCTCAAGCCTTCCTTCAAACAGGTTGTGGACGCTTCTTACAAGGCGACTATTTCTCAAGTTGATTTCCAGACCAAGGTACAGATTTTCCCTCTCCTTGTAATTAGGTTGGAACTTGGAATTACAGTGCTTGATCGAACGACCTTTGTTTCTGATAGTGATGAATAATTATGATTTTAATTGTTATTATTTTATTTTCGTTTCTCATTTGTTGCTGGTGCTAGTGGGTTATCAATGTTGTTGAGTTCTCATGGTTTCTTGATCCTTATTGTTTAAATTTCGTTTCTTTTTGTTTCTAGTGTTAGTAGGTTATCAATTTAGTTGAATCCTCGTTTCAAGCTGTTCTGTAGGAGTAAAATTGATGTGCCAAATCAAAGAATTCTGCATTTTGTTTTACATCTACACACACACACACACACACACATATATACATTTATGTATGTAAATCAAAGATTTCTGTATTTTGTTTTACATTTGTACACACACACACACACACACATAAATATTTATATCCGTATATTGCTATAGAGTAACTTTGTTATCTTATTAGCGTAAGGTTCACCCTTTTACATATGTTGACCGTGGAATGTTTGTGAAGTTGTGTGTTTGTATTGTGACTTTCTGTACATCAACTTGGTGGAATTCTTTGTAAAAATAGTCTTAATAGAGAGCTATATCAATATTAAAAATTACATAATTAGTAAATGACTTTGGAAGACCCAATTTTATGGAGTGCCAACCATACGGATTGCAAATTTTCACTTTGTGAGAATGTCTCTACTTGATTAGGGTAAGTGCATACCAGCCAGTTATCTTTCATCAGATTGAATTTTCTCTAGCCATTTTGTAACAAGATATATTCATGTCAATTTGGACATGGGAACTCCTTCGTGACTGTTTTGGTTTTGATTTCAAATTCGTAGTCAATAGAGAAGAAAAGGGGTCTCATGGTTTCAAAGATAAATATTTCCTCATTTCTTGTGCACAATTGCAAAAATGATAGTTCAATTTCAATTCATATAGTATCCGCTTAATGACAAATTGAGAGGCACATATTTGGACTTTGATATAGCAAACATTCATTTCAATCTGTTAAACATGATCGATTTATCCAATTTTTAAGGATTTGATAGGACCCTAGCAATTTCTTAGAGAAACACAGTAGAAAACACAAAGAAGAGTATAGTGTAGAGAATAGTACTGAAAGATGGTAGCTTTATTGACTGAATCAATGAACTAAAAAGACACAGATATAAAGGATATCAGATGTTCAAGAGATCTACCAGCTCCCCCAAGGTTTCCTCAATTCCAGAAACGAATGCTTGGGAATTTGCATAACAAAACTTCTGACTAACTCTAACCCAACTATCTTAGTAATAAAACTGACAATTTCTTTAAGTATGCTAAAGGGTTTCATGAGGAATTAGGATGTTGCCTATTCACTTCACACACCCTGTTATTTTTTGTTTTGTTTTGTTTTGTTTTTTTGTTTTTTTCCCTTTATATCTATTGTTGGCACTGATACTAAAGTAAACTACTTATGTTGTGTAGTTTCCCTAGCGTTTTGTTTTATAAGCTTGTTTTCTGAATGTTGATGGTTGTGAGTTTTTGATTGTGGGGGTGCTGTAGGCTGCTGAGGTGACGGGGGAAGTGAATTCATGGGCTGAGAAAGAAACCAATGGCCTTATCAAAGAGGTTCTTCCTCCTGGGTCAGTTGACAGCACAACCAAGCTCATTTTCTCAAACGCATTGTACTTCAAAGGAGCCTGGAGTGAACAGTTTGATGCTGCAAAAACAAAAGATTATGACTTCCACCTTCTTAATGGGAGCTCTGTCAAGGTACCCTTCATGACCAGCAAGAAGAAGCAGTTCGTCAGTGCCTACAACGGGTTTAAAGTCTTAGCGCTTCCGTATAAGCAAGGCGAGGACAAGCGCCGTTTCTCTATGTACTTTTTTCTTCCAGATGCTAAAGATGGGCTTCCAGCTTTGGTGGACAAAGTTGGTTCCGTGCCCGGATTCTTGGAACGCCATATTCCCTATGAACAAGTTAAAGTGGGCGACTTCAGGATTCCAAAATTCAAGATTTCATTTGGGTTTGAAGCTTCCAATACCCTGAAAGGTCTGGGACTGGTGTTGCCCTTCTCCGGTGAAGGTGGTCTGACTGAGATGGTGGATTCGCCTGTCGGTGGCAACCTATATGTTTCGAGCATATTCCATAAGTCCTTCATTGAAGTTAACGAGGAAGGCACAGAAGCTGCAGCTGCCTCTGCTGGTGTTGTAAAAATGAGGGGTCTGCTTGTCAGTGATGAAATAGACTTTGTTGCTGATCATCCATTCCTTTTCCTGATCAGAGAAGACATGACCGGGACGATTTTGTTCTGTGGTCACGTGGTCAAGCCCCTTGTAGGCTGATTGCATATGGAGGAAGAAAACTTTGTAAGTAGATTGAACCTTAAGTCTAACAACACAGACAACTGGTGATTAGCTGAATAAGGCAGAAACTCGTTGCACTAACTGTGGTTTCTACGAAATACTTTTTCAGTTCTGTTGGATGATATCTGAACTTTATTTTTCCCGGTTTTTTTCGTGAATTTAACTGCGGTTGCTATGCTTTTGCAGTTTTGTACTATGTACTGCTTCTGCTAGCAACGAATTTGGAGAATGTTACTTGTAGTTGCCTTTTTATTGGTGTGACATTTATCTTTTATTCGGAACTACGAAATCCAGTAGAATAAGCAAGCGTGAAGAACCCTACTTGTTTGTTAATTGCTGAACTTAATATGTTAGATTCAGTTTGAGTGTTATTACCTTACCCTGATAATGTACTATTGAAAAATATAAATTTGAATATGTATATATTATTAGGGTTATGTAATGGAAGTCTTTAGAATATAACTGTTGCTTTTTTACCCCACCGCAAGTTGATGTATGCCTGGGTAATGGTTGTTCTAGTCAATGGGCGGAGCCACCATAGCCCATAGGAGTTTCGCCTCCAGTAAATTTTTCTTTTCCTTTAAAAAAAAAAAAAATTTACCTATAAAAACTTAATTTTTTCTCATTTTTTCCATAGTAAAAATTTTTAGTATCTCTATGTAAACCCATCTAAAAACTTTATTTTTCAATACACCTTCCAGTGAAACAATAAGATGGCTTTATCATTATTATCAGTGGAATTGAAGTTTACATCTGATGAGATGCTATTTTTGACCTAAACTGTAGATCAAGAGGTCAAAGATGGAATTGAAGTTTACATCTGATGAGATGCTATTTTTGACCTAAAATGTAGATCAAGAGGTCTAAGATTAAGAAAAATTGTATACTTAATACAATTCAAGAGGTCTAAGATTAGAAAAATTGTCAACTTAATACAATTCCAAACAAAAGTTGTTAGAGAGAGAGAGAGAGTGAGAGAGCAGACAGAAAATTGTTACGCACGTGTTTCTGATCTGAGTTTCTGCCGCGGTATCTGCTTCCTTAAAAAAAAAGAACAAGACTTGCAATACTTCTGTTTCCAACGACGAACCTTTCTCTCGAAGAAAAGGGAAAAAACGACACCGTTGAGAACTCTCCGGTTCTTGGATTCAAATAACGACACACAAAAATCTTCACACAAAAGCAAAGAGATGTTTTTGTTTAATGTAAAGATTGTGTAATAAATAAAGAAAGGAAAAACCCATAACCCAAGGCACGTGCTTGGTTGATTAGCCACAAATCAGCATGGGCACGTGAGAACTGGCTTTACTTTTAGCCGACTTTTGTATTTTAGTAGTCACACACATATCCATCTGTATCTTTCTGTAGTACCAGAAAGTATAAACCACAGCCTAACTACAACGTGGTATTTGAACTGCTTTAGTTCGTTCGTTTTGTCAGCTGCTTCTAGTAAAAAGCATCTCCACTTCTTCCACTCTTATTACATAATTTATCATCGGTCACGTGCTCTAGTTGTTTCAAATCAATTTACAATCAAACGAAATTTAAAAAATATATGTTGAATAATTTATGATTTTATGTTACTAACGAGGTTCCGCGAAATTTGAAAAATTCTCGTCTTTTTACAGTAAAAAAAAGAAAAAAAAAAAACAAAAAAAGACAAAAAAAGAGAGAGAGATAAAAGATAAGAGATAAAGATCCGTCGATAACAAACAAAAACCACCGACTGAAATTTGACTAGGAATCAGCAAACAGCCAATATTACAATCTCAAAAAATAAATACAAAAATTCAAGCTAGCAAAAAAGTAATCATCAAAGAAAAAAGAATTTACAAGGACACAAGTGACCCCAGTAAATATTTTCTTGGTGCTTCTCTTTTTTTTTTTTTTTTTTTGGCCCAATTTGCCCAAAAGATCAAAAGATTCCAAGTTTGAACGGAGAGGTGGAAGGCAATTGTCATGCTATAATCACACCACTTTTGCTTTTGTATTTATTTGTCTGTTGTGTCCTGTGGGTCGTCTAAAGTTTTCATTTCATTTCATCTGGAGAAGCCGATCGGATAAGGGGGAAAAAAGTAGGGATTAGGATTTTGATTAGACCTCTAAACAATCATGTGTTGTTAGACCCTTTTTTCATCGTCATAATGCTTTTTTAACTATACTATATATATATATATATAGAACAAAAAGAGAAAAAGAAAAAAAAAAGTTATAATTAGACAACAATATTGGTCATTATGAGGTTGATAAAAAGCAAGCAATGACGCAGTAACAGTGAAGAAATTACATATGATGAAAAAAAAGAAACATATGAATAAATATCTTTTATATTTGTATGGACTGCTTAAGCTGGTAAGAAAGTGAAATTTCCTAGAAGAGTGATGAAGAGTTGAGAGACCCTACGAGTTGCGATCACCCATACTTTCATAATGGGTTTCATTCATTTTGAATCTTCAGAAAACGACAACGTCCAAACGTAATCCGATTGAGATATATATATATATATATGTATACATATATATATATATACACACACACACAGAAATATAAGCTCTATATTTATCTCTAGTTTGGGTTTTGTTTTTTCTACGAGAGTTCCGTGTATCTTATGGGAAGGAGGTTGGCGCATAAATAAACTCAATAAATATAAGTAAATAAATGACTTTACCTGTCGGCCATAATTTATTTATTTATTTTCTTTTCCTTTCTCGGAAGTAAACAATACCACTTTTCTTTACTAAAATTCTCTCTCTGTCTGTGCCCTGTTGCGGGGTTCCCGTATATTCTTCTTTCGTTAGGTCGGTGATTTACAATTACTAATAGTACTCGACAAGGAAAAAGAAGAAAAGAAAAAGAAAGAACCAAAAAAATAAAAGAAAAGAAAAAAACTAGACGTTTCTCCTCAGAAGAAAGAAGAAGAAAGAGGAGAGAAATTGAAGAGAAAGATGGGTGAAACGGCGAACCACCAGCCGCCGCCGCCAGCACAGGTGGCGCCGCCGCCTTCTATACCGGTGCCGCTCGGATCCGCAAGGGGACCCATTTGGTTTCCGGCCGAGCAACTCCAACAGCTTCACTATTGCATCCACTCAAATCCCTCTTGGCGTTAGTCCAGTTCCTCCTTTTTTTTTTTTTAATTTTATTTCTTAACTTTATCCTTCTTTTTAACTTGTTCTCGAATCTGCGTATTGGGAATTTTCACTTTTAGATTCGGATTTCTACTTTAATTCGCATATTTTATTGTTCTTTCCTTTTCTTATCTACTCTGCTGAAAATTTAAATTAAAAATTTTTTTTAAGTGAAAAGTTGTGTGCTTTTCTTTTCTTTTCTTTTTTTTTAAATAATATTTTTGTTTTATTTTTCTAGTGTATTAGATAACTGCAGCTTGCATGTCTACATCTTTTGGGTGGGGTTACGCCTAAGGGTAGGATCTTAAATAATCCGTATATGTATTTATTACATATGTGACTCGTCAAATTTTGCAGATCATTATATAAATAAATATGTGTTTTTAATTATTTTTCTGTGTCCTTGGACCTTGATTAGGATTTTAATTTTAATTCAAAGTTGAAAAGTTCAAGTCTTAAAATGCTCATTATCTTATTAATTTGTTCCATGTCATGGAAGTTACTTAGGTAAATTTGTGAGATTGAGATTTTATTTTTCTTTATTTTTGGTCATGAGGGTTTTTTTTTTTTTTTTTTTTTTTTTTTTTTTCCCAACTGATTCCTTTGAATTAATTGTGATCTTACAGCAATATCATGTCTTCTAGCTTTCCAACACTATATTGTGATGCTAGGGACTATAGTTTTGATTGCTAACGCGCTTGTGCCTCGAATGGGCGGGGATAATGTAAGTTGTTACCAACTTCGTCAATGTTTAATTTTGTTTTTCTAGATGGAAAAGAAGCCATGGCTCTGGAACTTAACTTTTTTACTTTGTTGGTGTGCCGAACAGGGTGATAAGGCTCGAGTTATCCAAACGTTGCTGTTTATGGCAGCGATTAACACATTACTTCAGACGATGATCGGGTCGAGGCTTCCGACGGTGATGAGTGCCTCATTTGCTTTCACTCTGCCTGTGTTGTCAATCATCAACAATTACACCGATAGGACATTTGACGATGAGCATGAGGTATTGCAAAAAATATGATGGAACGGTTTATTTTTCTGTGTCATTTTCTTGGTAATGTGATTCAAATGTCTTTGTTGACGTGCATTAGTGTGCTAAGCTATTGTGTGAAAAAAAAAAAAAAGTGAGGACTGTGGTACTTAATTTAAGTTGAAAGCTGCTATGTTTTTGTTGACGTGCATTAGTGTGTTAAGTTATTGTGAATTACAACAAAAAAAACAAAAAAAAAACAAAAAAAGGAGAGAGAGAGAGAGGACTGTGGTACTTTATGTAAGTTGAAAGCCGCTACGTTTCAACTTTCAACAAATCGTTGAGGCTATTGGATTGTTTTATCTTTTGAGAATTCTTATTTACACAGGTGGAGTATTTTTTAACAATTTTTATTTTTGGAAATAAAACTGATTAAGCTGATTAAAAGTTGAAAACCATCGTGCTTCAATGTAGTATACGAATGGATTTTTCTTTGCCATGTTCCAAGCAAATATGTTATTGCGTCATACTATCCTAGTTAAAAACTACTTGGTTACTTGCAAATTGTTGTTGTTGTTACGTTGAAGTTTCACAGAGAATGAGAGAAAATAAACTGATAAAAAGAGAATGAGGTTTATGTTTGTTTCACTCGCCATTTAACCTACCCTTGCTTGGATTTTTGTCAAATGGTTCATGAGCAATTTCTGCTTA
Source organism: Ficus carica (assembly GCA_009761775.1). Classification (NCBI taxonomy): domain Eukaryota; kingdom Viridiplantae; phylum Streptophyta; class Magnoliopsida; order Rosales; family Moraceae; genus Ficus; species Ficus carica. Next base: position 4,680,591 of record CM019745.1, on the reverse strand, counting down.
GACTAGCATGGATACCTTGGTAATTATCTTCTTTTGTGGCTTGCAGAGGTTTCTTTACACTATGAGAACTATTCAAGGATCTTTAATTGTGTCTTCCTTCGTCAACATGATCCTCGGTTTCAGCGGGGCATGGGGCAATTTGACACGGTAACGTCTTTTCAAATTTTATCTATCAAGTTTACTTATCATTTTTCTCTCCTATATTTTTGTCGCTTGAAATTCTTGAGGTGTTTGTGATACTTACCTGACCATGGACACATTGCTTTTTTCTCTGTAGATTATTTAGTCCCATTGTCATCGTGCCTCTCGTTTCAGTCGTGGGTCTTGGGTTGTTTGCGAGGGGCTTCCCACTTGTAATGTCACTTCTAGAAAACCCAATTGCTTTTGTGTTTTCAAGACATAGATTTCAAAAGCCCGCATAACACTCTTTATGTTGTGTGCAGCTTGGTAACTGTGTAGAAATTGGCCTGCCAATGCTTATTTTTCTGGTCATCTCTCAACAGGTTAACAACTTACCGAACCTTTGACTTTCATTGCTTAAACCTTTTGCTGTCAGTGTACAATATCTGAAACTCCGTATACATTTTCCAGTATTTGAAGCCTCTCCACCCTATTGCTCATCACGTACTTGAAAGATTTGCTTTGCTTCTTTGCATTGGGCTTGTCTGGGTTTTTGCGGCTATCCTAACTGCAGCTGGTGCTTATAACAACGTCAAGCAGCAGACTAAATTAAGTTGTCGCACCGACCGCTCATTCCTCGTGTCATCTGCTCCTTGGTATGTCCAGATTATGAGTGTTATGCTTCCTAATAAAGTCATGTTCCTTTTGGGGAATTATTTTTATTGACAATATATGGTATTGTTCCAATATAGGATTAGAATTCCGTACCCATTTCAGTGGGGTACTCCCATTTTCAAAGCAAGCCACGTCTTTGGGATGATGGGGGCAGCCCTTGTTGCATCTGCCGAGGTTTATTCTCTATCCATAGAATTTCAGCATCAATTTACTTGGAAATATTTGAAAATTTTGTTTTTTGCTTGTCTTTTTCTAAATATATCCGATACTTTTTGGAATTTCTGGACAAGATTTTAAATCTAGTTATAGTTGGGTTCTCATGTGCGTGTACTCAGTGGCAGAGCCAGAAAAAGAAATTTTTTTTTCAGGCGGGTGTGAATTAAACAAAAAATTTGAACCAAAACTACAACGCTAAATTCTTTAATTATCGTTTACTATTTTATCTCTCTCTCTCTCTCTCTTTTTCTCTTCCCTAAATGAACTAAGCCTGTAATAGAGTTTAATTTAATTTTAAGTTTGAGAGTTCAAAAAATTGTGGATTTATAAAATAGTGTAGTTTGATTTTGATTTATTTAAGATACTAATTTTAAATGTGAGTACTTAAAAATAAAATATTTGGGTAAAATTTAAAGTTTTTTTTTTTTTTTTTTTTTAGATATGTAAAATGTCGTAATTAAAAATTTCAGGGGGGTAAATAAGGGATAAAATTGTAGAACTTTTTATTATAGGGGAAAAAATTATAGAGTTATTAAATTCAGGTGGCCAAAAAGGAAATTCTTAAGCCTCACCTCTCTCTACCCCTGCGTGTACTGACAACTGATTTATCATCTAATGCTTGATATTGAGTTTGATATCTCTTTTCTATGCTGGAATTTAACTACAACGACCAATGCAGTCAACTGGAACATTTTTCGCGGCTGCACGGCTTTCTGGTGCTACTGCTCCTCCTACAAAAGTTCTCAGTAGAAGTGTTGGGCTGCAGGTTCGGTCATTTTTTGTCCTGTTGTTCTCCGAAAACTGAAATTTGATCTTTATTGTTGCTGTTATGAAGATGGAATCAGTAAGTCTGTTTATATTCCTTTACCAACTAGCATATGAAAATAAAGTCCCGTATCTTCCGATGCAGGGTATTGGATTGCTGCTAGAAGGTATTTTCGGTGCTGCTGTTGGTAATACTGCATCTGTGTAAGAAACAAGGACTATCTGTTGCTCTTCATCTTTCATGTACTCTACGATTTGTCGGTTTTACTTTTCACTACTTCTCTTATCTTATCAACGATATTTTTCAAATTACTATCACAGTGAAAATGTTGGCCTCCTTGGACTGACACGTATTGGTAGCAGAAGAGTGGTGCAAATATCAACTGCTTTCATGTTCTTCTTCTCTATATTTGGTTTGTTTGCACTTCCCCTTGGCTGGCGTTGTAATTAATTTTTTGAAAAGTTTGTGGTTACTATCTCATGTTTGATCATCTCGTGTTATGTGTTTAAAGGAAAATTCGGTGCCTTCTTTGCATCTATTCCTTTGCCAATATATGCTGCAATATACTGCGTTTTGTTCGGCATTGTCGGTGAGTGATGCTGGAGATTACATGAAGATACCATTCAAAACTCTTTTTTTCCTTTCCATTTTTTCATTGAGTTCATATACGCATCTTTTTTCTGTACAGCTGCTTCCGGGATCTCATTCATACAGTTCGCAAACTGTAATTCAATGAGAAACCTCTACGTTTTGGCCTTTCCTTGTTCCTCGGGATATCGATACCTCAATATTTTGTCATGAACGCCACTCCCGATGGTAATGGACCCGTAAGAACAGATGCTGGATGGGTACGTTATCATTTTTCTTTAACATGCTAGCAATTGAGCCTTGCTCTAAATCCGTTATCGCTTTGAAATATATTCGATTTTTAGTAGAAGCTCCTCTCTAGTCTCTTGTTATTGTGGAATGTAGATGTCAATTGTTTACATTAATTTGTTTTCCCTGCAGTTCAACGACATACTGAACACAATCTTCTCCTCGCCTCCTACGGTTGCCATGATTGTGGGGACGTTGCTCGACAACACACTTGAATCCCAGCACACGATAAACGACAGAGGAGTGCCGTGGTGGAGACCCTTCCAGCGCACGAAGGGAGACCAGAGAAACGACGAGTTCTACGGTCTGCCTCTGAGGATACATGAGTATATACCCAGCAGATTTCTGTGAGCTTAAATTGTTGGCTGTTGTATATTATCAGTTTTTTTGTGTACTATCGTATCTTATAACCACAATCTTGTTTTGTGGGCATGTTGTGTTGTGTTATTATATATATTGTAACAAAAAGAAAATGTTATCATTTTTATCCTTTGTAGAATTTTTTTCCTTTTATCAAAGTCGTAGCGGTTGGTCCATAAAACTCATCCATTGTTCACATCTCCCATTGTTTTGAACTATCAATAGGAAATAGTTTTTTAATTGTTAGATTTAAGCATGCGTTTGGTGTTAAGGTGTTAAAGATTTGGAATGTAAAATTTAGGTTTGAATTGATTGTACGTTTATTGAGGTGTTTGAATTGTTAGGGGGTGTTTGGGTAATGAGTTTAAACTTATCACCATCAATTCAATTTGTCTTTTTCCTCAAAAGTTTTTTGTCTTTTTCTGAAAAAGTCAACCAAAATCATTATTTAAACTTATAAAGTTCAACTCAAACTCATTCACCAAACACCAAAGTTTAAAAACTTCAACTGGAAAAAAAAATATCAATATGGAGTTTGTTTCATTTGTCTTGAAATTTTATGCAATTAAAAAAAATTATCTTATTTGAACTTGTCTGTGTAAAGTTATAAACTTTTAAAGTTTGAGTTATAAAACTGAAGGAAAAAGATAAATTGGATTGTGATTTTAAGATTTGGATTATGTGTTTAAGCAAGTCTTTAGTTTTAACTATCTGATTTACGAATATTTACGATAAAAATTTACAACGTAGAACATAAATTATTCTAGTTATAAATCATGTCATTAAAAAATTAAAAAATTAATCGAATAGTTAAAACAGTTATTTCTACTAATTAGAAATAACTTTTACCGGTTATAGGAGAATTTGAATTGCCAACGAAGTAGTTTGAACTGACACTTTTGTCAAACAACTTTATAAATAAACTAAAGTTCAAATAGGGCAAGAACTTTAAATTATGACACTGTAAAAGCTATACGTAAATGTTAAAAATATTGGCGATTGATATGAGGTCAACGAGCTCATCTAATTACAGATTTGGAAAATGCAGTAATTGGGCGTCTTGATCGTTACTCTCCAACTCCAAACATGACACATGCAGAAAATTGGGAACTTTAGTCATTTGTAAATCAAGTAAAAAAAAATATTGCTCAAGCAGGGAAGAAAAGAAAAACAGAAAAAGAAAATAAATATTGTATAGCCTTACATACGTGCATCAGATTGTTCAGAATTTAGAGAAGTCCCAAATGAAAGCCCAGAAAAAGACCCCCAAAAAAAAAATCTAAAATTTGGGCGTTTTCAGTAGTTCAACGAGTAGAAATCGTTTTCTATTGGTTTTTTTCTTTTCCCAATCAAACATTTCTACGTCACTTGGGGGCCATATAAACCGACTGATGAACCTTCGTTCTCAACTACAGCCTGGTCCCACACGGTTTCTCACTTTCTCAATCCGCGTTTGATTTTTTTATTTTTTATTTTTTTTCCTTTTTTTGGTGTGCATAAAGTAAGATATATAATACATCAGCCCATAGTTGCAAAGGTGGTTTTTAGGACAATGACTTTTTTAAATTAGCATTTCAAGTTATTTTTATCTTAGAAAAATGATTGTTTTCTTAAATGCTTTATCAATTATAGAATGTTTAAAGATTCATCCAATAGATTTAACATATGATTGAGTTAAAAATTTTGAGTTTGAATTAAGTTACCTATTTGATTGAGTGTTTAGCCGTACGTATTGGACTTGTATATGAAAAACTATGAATTTTTAAAGTTAGTTTTTAAGTTAAATTTAGAACTGTTAATAATGAAACTAAGTTGACTTTTTAAAAGATGACAAAAATTGAATTGAGTTTTTTTAATCTCAATTGATGAACCAAACATAGACTCGATGATCAATCACTAAAATAATGATCAATCACTGACATATTGATCAATAATTAAATGATAGATGTTAATTAACGATCAATTAATCTATAACATCTATCATAACTTTAATTGGTGAATTAAATCTAAACTTGATGATCAATTACTGATATAATGATCGATCATTAATTGATAGATATTAATTAACGATCAACTAATCTGTGATATCTATCGATAACAAATCATTGATATATAGTAATAGAACATCATATAACCATTACAACCTAACTAAAATAGCTACCTTTTAACTTAAAAAGAAAAAAATAAATAAAAAATAAAAAATAGTGTGCGTTTAGTAAAACGGTTTGAGTTAAAATTTTTAACTTTGAGTTGGTTGATTTTTTAAAAATTAGTTATAAATTTTATTGATTTTTCAGAAAAAGATAAAAATTAAGATAAAAAATTACAGTTTAGTTAGAGTTGAATTTGTGAGTCAAATGCACCGTAATTTTTAAAAGGTGGCCCCACGTTAACAATTAGGAGAAATAAAAAACAAAATCAAACCAAAGAACACGCAAGTAATGGACCCCACTGTACTGTCCCAACTTTTTTTTTTTTTTTCCTTTTCACTTAGAAAAACAAAAAAATCTACGGTGATCCCGTTCTTTTTTGACCTCCTAAATAATGAGATCTTAATATTATATTATTTATCAACTCATTTATCCCATGTTGTCTACGTGTTCCAACTTGCCAACTGATCCTGGTACTATCCCAACTTTTGGATTCATATGAAAGATTCTTCCCAAGTCGGTCTTCGCTCCTTTTGCTTCCTGGCCGCCCTCAGTCACTGATGCCTACTTGGGCCCTAAATTGGAAAAAGATTGTTGGTGCGTTTCGACTCGTCATTAAAACCATTTGCTCTTTGCCGATTGTGGTCTTTCATAAAGTTCGGTAAGACTTGGCACAATTAAAGCCGTGCTACGGTTTAACTTAACGATAATTTTATAAGATCAAAAATTGGAATCACTATTCTAAAATTCCTCAAAGAAAGAAAGAATCGACATCGAGTTATAAACAACAAGTCGGGCCGTGAAATTGTAAAAAAAAGATAGTTGAACAGAACTTATTTACTTGTTAATTATTTACAACTTTATCTACATCAAATGTCAAAACACTAACAGAATTCTGTTCAGAATCACTCGTCAAGCCAGTCCAGGCTGAAATACTTCTCAGCAACCTGAATGTGAAGATTCGGCAAAGCGCTCTTGGCGTCCTCCCACAGCCAAGAGACTTCGTCGTCGCAGATTACCTTTCTTAAAGACTGCAAAGAAGTGGCAAACTTCGGGATACTTCTGAACCGAGAACACTCCCTCATGTCAATCTTTTCCAAGCTCGAAAGCTTGTCGATCCCTTGGGGAAGGCGTGACACTTTAAGGCATTGCGAAATGTCGAGGTATTTCAAGCCAAGAAGCTCGCAAATGCTGAGAGGAAGCTCCTTCAGTTCAGGGCAAGCGTATAGCCTCAGGATGTTTAAAGAGCTGAGCATTCCCAGCTCAGTTGGTAATTTGTATAGGTTGTGGCAATTGGTGAGGCTCAGGTTCTTGAGGAACTGCATCCTGCAGATGCTCGAAGGAAGCTCAAACAAGTCGTCACAGTGGTCGATTGTGAGTTCCAACAGAGCGGGGAGGATTTGAGGCAAGTCCGCCCCAGATTGATCAAAGCTGTTGTTGATCTTGCAGAGGATAAGGGATAACTTATTCAAATTTGTGAGTGGGACAGTAGAAGATGATAATTGAGGGACAGAAACTTTTTCGAGCCAAAGACTGCTTAAGTTGGCCAAGCTCAAAAATTCGGGGAAATTTCGAAGTGATGCATTGGCCGAATGGTAATTTATGATTACCAATGCCTTCAGCTTTGGCATGTATTCCATGAAGGGAGGTAAAAAGAATTTCTCAGATGAGAAGTTCAGAATAAGGACTTCAGCCTTGGGAAAATCCATTTGGAACCAGTCCATTTCGTTCATTTCACCTACATTTCACAAAGTTGTTACGTAAGTAATTTTGCGAAAAATGTATAAATAGCCTCGTCTATGTTAATGACGATGACAATACCTGTATGAATAGAAACAATCCGAGCATTGAATGGCTTCTCTGAATTCTTCTCCCACTCTTTGGGAAGCCCCGTTTCTCTCTGCGGCATTAGTAATCTCTCGCGATCAATTATATTGTCGCGATTGCTCAAATACAGAGCAAGGTCCCTCAAAATATCATGCTGAGTAACAGTTATGTCATAGTAACTGGTGTACATATCTCCATCTCTGCAAGTATCAAAGAATATCAAAAGTGTTCGTTTAGTGTCGGACGACCTTTTGCACCAACAGATTAACAAAACCATATAAAAAGCAGTTTTTAGCTACACAGACCGTGCATCTTTCACAAGTGTGAGCAAATTCTTGTTCGCGAGCTCAGCGAGAATCATAAACGCTCCATTCTCGTCGATACCGTGCAATTCAACCCACATGTTGATGAGGATGTCTAGGGGGATTTTCTTGTCCTCGGGGAAGGCTCCCAAGTCCAAGAAACATTCCCTGACCTTAGAAGACAAACAGTTTACGCTTATCGCCATTCGCTCGAGAAGGTGATTCTCATGAGATTCACAAATGGTCTCCCCACGAGACAACCTGTGCCTGGCACTTGCCCAGTACATCTCCGACTGGTCACGCAACGAAGCTCCAATGACCTTCAGGGCTAACGGAAGGCCTTTACACTCATTGACAATCTGAAACAAATTAAACTTAATTGATAAGAAATTGCTAAAGAGAAGTAATAGTTTTTTTTTTTTTTTTTTTAAGTCATGATAAGATTTACCTCTTTGACGAGATTCTCGTTAGCGGTCGGAGGGAGGGATTTCTGTCCGAAAGCAGAGTGGCAAAACAGAGCGAGAGCTTCTTGTTCCCTCAACAGCTCGACTTCGTAAGTCGAGTTGAGGACGGTCGGGAATTTGAAACGAGAAACGACAAGCGTTTTGCAGCCGGGGATTTTAAAGATGAGCCTCTCAAGCACCTGAAGCGACCACACGTCGTCCAAAACGACCAGAGTTCGGACGCTTGTCTGCCATGGACACTGGAGGTTCCATTCCGGAACAACGTAACTGGGCCCCAGATTATCGTTCCCCATCAGGAACCCCCAAATCCTCGACCTCAACTGCTCCACGTTCGGAGATTGCGACACCGTCAGGAACAAAATCCTGTCCTTGAAATGAGCTATACAAAAGAAATTGTAGAAAAACGAACAATAAGAAATAGAATTTTGATTACCAAATTTTTCTTTCTACACAAGAATTTTTCGTTTTTTATTTTTATTTTTATTTGTTTGAGTTTTTTGGGTTTACATACATTTAATCTCATGGTCTGAGCAGAGCTCTCTAGCGAGAGTGGTTTTGCCAGAGCCGCCAATGCCGGAAATTCCGACGACGTCCAAGTTGTCTCTCCCCATGACCATCTCCTTAACCTTGTTCTTGCCCAAGTTCAAACCCAAATTTACCAAACTGCCCTCGAGGTTCATAGCCTTGTGGTCCTCCTCCAGCATACTCAGGGCCTCATTCATCAGCCCAGCTCCTCCGACGGGCTGTCCGATGCCGATCTTGAGGGAGCTAAGGCAGTTCTCGATGCGCTCGTTGGAGCGGTCGAGGCTGTCGAAGCGCGCGGCGGAGTCGAAGCGGAGGAGGTGGACGTCGGCGAGGAGGTGGAGTTGGAGTGGGCCCTGCATGAAGGCGGCGACGCGCTTCTCGAAGCGCTCGAGCTTGCGGGCGTACATGAAGTTCTTGTAGAGGTTAAAGCGGCCGGAGTTGAGGACCTTGGTGGCCAGCTCCTTGCCTTCGCGGAGGAGCTCGGAGAAGCGATCGATCTGAAACTGGCGGAAGGCGGAGAGCTCGACGCCGCTGTACTTGATCTCCTGGATGATGGGGATGAGCTGCTCCAGGAGGGTCGTGAGGCTTTCGGCGGTGGATTTGTATTGGCACGACTTTCGGGATATGTCTACCAGCTGCCTCAGGAGCTCCGTCACGATCTCGCCGGCGAAGAAGTCCGTCACCGCCATCGTTTACCTGGCTATCTTCTAGTGGTGGGTGGGTCGGGTGAAAGTAAGAAGTTTGGTAAAGGAGCAAGTTTTGTAAAGTTGGGAGTCGGGGGCAGAAAAAGGATGATTCCTGGTAGTCTCGTGCGTGCACTGAATTTTACCCATAATATGCATTTGTGAAGCTATGGCCCACGGCTGATGTGGAAGTGGATCTTTTGCCAACGGTGAAGATGAATGCTTCACTGGGCCATCAATAAAAATAAATAAATAAATAAATAAAGGTTTGGACACGACGATATTACAGATAGAAAGTAAGGCTCGGTTTCGATCACATATCTATTTTGAGAAAGGAAAATTTTTTATTCATGATGAGAAATTGATATGGTGTTTGAATATCTAAAATTTTTCTTTTTGAAAATAAAAAGTTATTTGAAATGAAGAAAAAAAAATATTAAAAATGATGATGCACTATGAGAATATTTAAAAAAAAAAAAATTCGAAATGATACTATACCAAATAAGTTTAAAAATAAGATGTTGATGTTAAAATAAATAAATTTATGAAAAATAACATATTTGGTACTTTAATGTGCAGTGTCATTTTAGTAACAAAAATGACAAAATTATAAATTTTAGTAATAAAAATGAAAAAATTATAATTAGAAGAAAATGTTAAACTCTGATCAATATAAATCAAAAATTAAATTACAGTATCCGTTATGCTTGATAGGAAATTTACTATCAAATTTAACATCAAAGATAACATTATATTAGAAAAATATTTTTCAACTATCATATATATATTTTTCTTTTGCTCTGAAAATATCATAATTTATAATTGATATATCAATTTAGCAATTTTTAGAGATGATCTTAGTTAGTGATGCTTAATACTATCAATAGGCTTTAGCATTGATCATTGGAAAAGGATGGAATTTCTGTAGTACTGAGCAAAGCACCAACACATGCACCAATAAAGAAGAATCATGCATATAACTAGTACTACAAACAATAGATATTTCGTTTCTTTAGGGGAGGGGATATTTCACTTCTATATATTAAATATATATATATATTTCACTTCTATATATTAAAATATGTATATATATATATATTTCACATGTATAAAACTGACATATGATACAGGGACTTGCTGGAGTACCATTGTGTCTTTTATCATTTTTTCACATGTATAGGACTCATAAATGGGATTTAGTAAGTGAGAGTTATTGTAACTTTTCAGTGAACAATTACTTTAAAACGAAATATTATTTGAATAAAACTGCTACTTGTTATACGTTTGACGATATACTATAGTTGTATTTTTTTCATATAACAATTAAATATAAACGATATAATTTCTCGTTTCCGATATTAAAAATATAATTTTATTGATATACTAATCAGTTGGTTATCAATCCCTCTCTCTCTCTTTTTATTTTTTATTTTTTAAGTCTATGGTATGTCACAGATAATGAAATGCAAAACTCAAACCACCGAGTCAACTACCAAGAGTTAAAAATGACTTTAACAAATAGTCTTATTTGTAAAATGATATATATATATATATGTATATATTAATTTCATTTACAAAATGACTCCAATACGCCTTCTTTAGATGAAAAATCACTTTACTAATTTACTTTCTAAAACTGTCATTATAGTAAATCTTCAAATATAAACCGCATTTATACATATATTTATGCACAAAAGCAAGAGTCATGCCTGATACATCCTTGACAATACATACATATATTTTTTATGGGGCTGAATCTCAAACATCAAAGATGCGACTTATTCAACCTTTTGATTTATTTGTTCTTCCATCTTTTCAAATCTAAGAACCATCTGCTATGATATAAATACATACATACATGTGCGGAGTGTAATATGCATATACATATATTACGTTAATAATTAACATCCTAACTTTATTTTACCGAAAATAATAAAAATTGCACAAGAAAATAATTAATCACAGATTAACACGTAAGTTTTTATACAGATTCATGCTCAATTTTTTGAGAGAGATTTTTTAAGACATTGATTAGACTTCATAAAGGACATCTTAAAAAGTGAGCAGAGCAATTATGGACTATTTTCTAAATTCTTATCACGGAAGAGCTTTAAGGTTTGCCATCTTGGATTCCTTTGTTTGTCAAATATACACACACACACACATATATATATATATATATATATATATATATCATCGAATGCAAGTTGTATCAAAAGTGACAGGTATTGGACTATTAGTTATTTTATTTGACCATTGTGGTAGCTTTGGAAGAAAATGTCAATGGATTCTCATGCTTGAGCATGAGACAGCGAATTTTTTTTTCAATATTATCTCGATGGACTTTATTCTAAATAAATAAGTGAACCATTTTTATATAACACTCCCCTGAGTCTTGCACTCTTAGGCGACGACTTCCCAACTTTAACATGGTTTTATTTAGTTTATCTTTTGGCAAAGCAAAAAGGTATTTTTCTTCAAGAAATAAGAAGGAAACTTCCTCTCTGGCTCAATAATTCGAGATGTAGAAACTGTATTTAAAGTTTTTTTTTTTTTTTTGGTAAATAAAACTGTATTTAAAGTTGAAAATACTCTTATGGTGATATTTATATAATAAGAAGGAAACTTCCTCCCTGTCTCAATAATTCGAGATGTAGAAACTGTTTTTAAAGTTTTTTTTTTTGGTAAATAAAACTGTATTTAAAGTTGAAAAATACTTGTATAATATAAATAGCAAATCAGATGATTGATTTATGCACCCAAGCTTTGAAATATCAGATAAGTAATATTTTCAAGCCAGGACTGCTTTATGTAGTGGCCTGCATTCATCACTAAAGTTCACACTTGCTTTTTTCTATTTTGTGTTTGATAAGAAAAAGAAAAAAAGACTGAGCGTCCTACTTTTTACATCAGCCATTACGTAAGAGTTCACATAAAATTACAAAAAAAAAAAAAAAATTACAATTCCACTTTTTATTTTGATGTTGAGTTATCTGAGATTATAAAGATAATCTAATGGATGATTTTACATATCACTGTATCATAATATATAGGTTGTAGATTGTAAATTTTGGAAATTTCATTTCCAAATTAAAAACAATATGTATATATAAATATAGGGAGTTAAGTTACCCTAATTCACCTTTTTCAGTTTCTTCTAATCTAATCTAGTTTTTTTTTTTTTTTTTTTTTTTTAAAAAAGTGGGTTTTGAATATTGATCCTATTTATCACAAGCATTTAAGGGGGTGTTTGGTGTGTAAGTTTGAGTTGAAATTGATAAGTTTAGATAGTAAATTTTGTTGACTTTTCAGAAAAGACAAAAAACTTTTTGAGAAAAAGACAAAAACTTCTGGGAAAAAAGACAAAAAAAGTTTAAACAAGACCGGTTACCAAACAGGGCCTAAGACTATCAGTTCTCATTTTCACCTCATTTCGAGTGTCCAACCACATTTTAACATGCGTGAAAAAAAAAAAAATATATATATATATATATATATATATATATAAAGAAAAGAAAGAAAAAAACAAAATTGATAGAGAAGTTCAATGCCTAATTCAGAAGAAGATGAGAGAAAGACAACAAAAATTGATATTGAAAAGAGCCCACATTGCCATAAATATCAGAGCGATGTTCTGAAGGTGAAGATGACAACCATTGTCCGTCACATGGGCTAACGCCTGGTTGACGAACGAAATGACGGTCCTCTCCTTCATCTCACACAAACTTCAGAAAAAGATGTAATCGCAGACTCGCTTCTAGAACTATCACTAATGGACAATAGATGTCTTATTTATTTTATTTTATTTTTTCTTTCAATTCATCCTCCAATTAAGTCGTGGAGTCTAACAAAAACTGTGATATAAAAATAATAATACACAAATCAACCTTTGCAATAAAGTCACCGTGCCCGCCCCTTTTCAGAGAATCGAACGGCAGAGTATCAAAGATTATGGGGGTATTTCACATTCAAGTTTCACTCCAATTAAATTATATTTTTTTATCTCAATTTTTATCTTTTTCTGAAAAGTCAATAAAATTTACAATTATTTTTTAAAAAGTTAATACTATTCAAACTTAAAAATTTCAACTCAATTCAAACTCAACTCATTCACCAAACATCCTATATATTTAAATAAGAATAATTTGCTTTGTTTTGAGTTTTAATTTAATTCGAATTAAATTGTATTTTTTATCTTTTTTTAAAAAGTCAATAAAATTTATAATTAGATTTTAAAAAAATCAACAAATTTCAACTTATAAATTTCATATCTAACCGACGAATCAAACACATATTAAAAGTTTCATATTTATAGTTTCAATTTGTTTATTTTTTCCTTATAAATCAAAACAACGTCATTAAAAGTTTTTTTTTCTTTTGTAACCTTATTTTAACACAAATCTCTACCAATCTTGCATTTATTTTTTTTTTTCATTTACTCTTTTTATTTTTAATTTCGATAATATAGAATTAGAACATTTAATTCTAACCCATCATCTCTCAAACCCTGTCCATCTCTCCCCCGGTTGCCACACACTTCAAATGATTCTATCAATTGCGTCTTTCACACAGGACCACCACAGTGAGAACTTTCAATCTTCGGTATCGAGACACTCTAAGAAGGCAATTTTAGTAGATATATCAGCCATTAAGATTTCAAAATACAAGGCAAAGATAAACCAAGGACTTACTAGAATTCAGTAGTGTACTAGTAGGAGCAGAAAAGGATTTTCATTCCCATTTTTTCTAACTTGGAGAACAGAGCGAGCTCACTCCAGTCATCACAACTTCTTTCCTTGATAACCCTTTTGGTCAATAAAAGCACATTTGACTGCCATCGGTCAGCAATAGCCATAATTGCATTCAATTTACAACAAAAAGATAAAGCGTCATTCAAATGCGTTGAATACTATATATAACATCTATATATCTATATATACATAAAATTTAATGTACTGACTTGATATCTCTATGGATGTGGACATTGACCGAAAGATAGAGAGAATGAGTGACGGATCGGACGAGGAATGCTGTAATTTCCCAAAGATTATATCTGTGAAATTGACTCCTTAGCGAATTAAAGATGGGATCAGAAAGGTTAATCCTATATAGATGATATATCCGATTTTGAAAATTAAAAAATTTTTACAAAAAAAGATTTGTCTTAAATTTTTTTTTTATCACTCTCATTTAAAAAAAAATAAATCTTATTTTTAAATTTATTTATACAGTATCTTTTTTATTAAAAAAAAAATGATATTTTCTCATTTAAAATAATAAAAAATTTCCTTTTTAAAAATAGACATGTGATCTAAACGGAGCCTAAAATTTTATTACACGCTAGTATAACCCAGGGAGAATTTTGTATTATAGGACTCACTAGTTTCTCATGATAGGTAACTTCTACCTAAAAAAAAAAAAAGAAAGAAAGAAAAAAGAAAAAGATCATTTTCGCATTCAAATTTTAAATTTAGCACTTCAGTTTTCACTAGGCATGAAACATATTGGTTCAAGTGACTGATTCTGTAAAGTTACAGGTTTCCCCAATGGCGATGCGAGGCTATATCTTCTTTCTATTGTTTATTTTTTTTTCCTTCTTCTTTTGATTTTGATAATTTTTACATAATAATTCTTACCCATAATGCCAAATTGAATGTCTTATCATAAAAACTCCATATTTTTTCCCCCCCAAGACTTAGCTTACGCCAACTTCCGTGCTGACTTTGAAGACAGCTAAATGAGTTGCATGCATAGGACAAGAGAAGGAATAGAGATGTCAAATGGGCGGCCCGACCCATTTAATTTGAACTCATTAGTGCTTCGTGCCGTGCTCATAAAAAATTTATAGCATTAAATTCGGCCCACGACTCATTTATAAACGTGCCGTGCCGTGTTTGTGCCTTAATCGTGTCCAATAATAAAAAATTTTAAATAAATAAGAAAAGTAAGTTTTGAATATCAAAAAAAAAAAAACAAAACAAAAACAAAAAAACAAAGCATATTATTAAAAAAAAAAAAAAACTACAATATTGAGATGAAATTTTCCCAATAAAATAAAAAAACACCACAAGTCTTATACGAAAATTATTAAAAATATCATAAAAAAAGAGTAATATTATCGTGTTATTTTCGTGCCCCTTATCATGCCCATACTCGTGCTCATGCCGTGCTCTTAACGTGCATGTGCCTTTAGCGTGCTTCGTGCCTAAAACTCGCGTCAAGCCTAGCCCTAATTAAACATACCGGGCAAAGCCCATGTTATAGTCGTGCCGTGTCGTGTCATACTCGTACCGGCCCATTTTGACATCTCTAGGAAGGAATGAGACAGATCAAATAAGGAACTGACAAAAAGGGAACGGTACAAGTACGTGGATTTGTTAATGAGGATGTGAAGAATACAGAATATGATGCAAAACAAATTTAAAAGACAAAATTTTCCACAGGCTTCATCTGGTTAAAATCAAATTCTTAAAGCTGAAATAATACTTTATCAATCCAGTCCTTAATTTGTGTGATCCCCAACATTTTTAAGTTTCGATCCTTCGTTAGTGTTTGTTACAAAGGAAGAAACAGAATTTCCTAATTTGAGTCTATGGAAGAAATCCTAAATCTGTACAAAACCAATACGCAATATCGGTTAAGCAGTAGAAGTGAGGAAAAAACGCAAGGTGATAAAAGTCACGTATTACCACCATTCTTACCTCTAATGCTTGTCCCTACACATCAAACTCCCACTTGGAAACACGGGCTCGACGACCTACTTGTTCACGTAGGCCCATCTCTGAATCGAGCAGTTTGAGTTGTTTCTTAACCCATGGAGGGTCATTTGGGCTCAACCAGAGAACTTCACCAGTTTCCTTGTGCTTGAAATCAGGGCTTCCGGGATACAACTTATTTTTCCTGTTATCCCACCACTCATATGGGCTGCTGAAAAACACTTGCCACAAGTGCAGACGATTTCTATATTTCTCCAAAACAGCTGCTCTACCTAAACTTGCCACAAGAGAAACTTTTAAGAAAAAAAAAAAGAAAAAAGAAAAGGCACAAGATAAAGTTTTCCATATGCACAGAGCAATCACATATCATCGTTAAGAGCAACTCCAACCAACTTGGGCTTGACAAAATAGAGGAAAGTACTGTGGATTGTGTTAGGGGTGGCAATTCGTGTCACGTGTCGTGTTAGAGCCGTGTCGATTTTTTTCTTCCCCAACCCGAACACGACCCGTGACACGAAAACGACTTCAAACCGCGACACGAACACGACACGAACCCGTCACGGGTTAACACGACACGAACTGAAATTGACCCGCAATACAAAATTGACCCGCGACACAAAATACGAAATTGACACGAAATTTGACCCGAAATTAACACGAAATTGACACGACATTTGACCCGAAATGACACAAAAAAGAAAAAAAGAAAAAAAGAAAAAAGGGTCGTGTTCGGGTTCTACGGGTCCAACCCGAACACGACCCGTTTTTTCTCGTGTCAATTTAGGGTGACCCGAATTTGACCCGACCCCTATTTTTCCCAACCCGAATCCTCGAAATTCGTGTCGTTTTCGAATCGTGTCGTCATGTCGCGACCCGTATTGAGCAAATGATAGTCTTTACAATGAATATAGGCAAAGTACCTTCATCAGATTGTCGTTCTTCATTCTTTCGACACATTGAACCACGTCTCTGTGTTACATAATTCAACTCCCTCACTAGTACCTAAAGAGCGAAAAATAGGACAATTATGTTGTGATAAATAGAGAAGAGAACCCTATATCTTCTAAGAATATCAATGCAAAGTGAAATAATTAGTAAATCTACTACCAGCTAGATATATACAAATACGAGTATGCCCATTCAAATGTATCAATATTCTTTAGTTAGAGTAACCAGCTAGATATGGAATAAGCAGGTTTGCAATGATAAAGCCATTACAACAAGTAGTGGTACTAAAAGACAATCTTCTCAAACATTAAGCAATCCTGACCTTGTAGAATAATCTAAGATTCCCATTCGGATCAGCCATTGTGGAAGTCAGAAGTCGACCTGAAACATAAATGAAATCATTCTCTTTCAGATGTTCGAAACAAATTTTTGCCAACTCGTCCTGAATACGCAGCAATATCCTGTAAAGTATCATTTCGACAAATTAGCATTACTTCCTGGTAAGGCATAAACTTCTAGATAAGAAATCCATGCAAACGAGAATAAACTCCACGTTGATTGTGTGGAGCTTAATTGTTACGTGAGTTTTACTCACATATGGCCGGTTTCTTTTAAGGTGGTTGAAAGTGGATAAATATTGGGAATGTAGCAAAATTATGTTGGTGTATGCTTGTGTTAGGAATTATATATTACAACCAAATTACATTGGTGTATGCGCAATTCATTATAACGAAATTTTAAGGCGGCTGAAAGTGGATGTAGATATAAATATTGGGTGTGCTTGTTTGCTTGCTTTTCTTCGGTTTCATTGCTGTCAGTAGTAAAAAAATTAGGGTGTTAAGTTCCTAGTACCCCACTTGACAGTTCGAATCACTCGAATTGAAACATTTTCAAAACAAGTTTTATTTTTTGGCATCGAATTTTAATTAGCTAAATATCGGCAAAGAAAAACATTGAGAAACAACGAAAATAAGATCAAATTACCAAGAGAAACATACGGAAAAAATTTTACACAGATAAAGTAAACAACTTCCAAAGCCAGATAGACTCCCGATCTAGATACAGATCAAATTCTGATTTTCCATGTGTTCAAGCACCTAATTCCACTGATAAATAGAAACAAATTTTATTCTAGAACTTACTTAAAGGATCCTCTGGATCGATGAGAAGGGCTGACCCTGAGAATGGTGTAAGCGCTAAGGTAATCGTTGGTGCGGGGGCCAAGAGCCATGAGGGGTTGAACGACGGTGCCGATAAAGCTGGCGGAGTTGAAAAGGCCAGGTTGCCATCCGATGGTGGTCGGACGCTGGAACTTGAGGGCGTGCCTGTAGGCTGCGCTACTGCCTTCGGTTTCGTCGAGGAAGGAACTCCGAGGCCTAGGGTTTGCTGCGGCCGCCGGAGACGAGGAGAAGAGGACGGACCTTTGCTGCGATGAGAGTGAGAGAATCGGAATCTTGGTTTTAGAAAGACGAAGAACGGCCTTCATGAGTTTTAGTTGGCGACGGTGATCGCGAATATTCCGGCGGCGGCGCGAGTCAACGGAGAAGGGAGGGATTTTGGCGGGGGTTTTTTGTTCTGACAATTGGTGTTTGGACAGTGTAACTGTCTAAGTGGAGAGCCGGGGACAGTTGTTTGGTTCGCAGACTGTCCAGCTTGTCTTCTTCAGTTTGGGCCTTTTGAATTTGCTTGAGCCCGAAGTTCGGCCCAATGAATCAAGATTGTCATTCAAGAAGGAGTCCAGATCTATGGCCACATTTTCTTTTTTTGTCTTGGTTTTCTCAATAATATTTTGAATTATTTATATAAATATCTAAATTAAAAAATATTTTTTTTCTTTTTTTACATAAATATTTAAATTGATACTTATAAAGATCATATTACCCTTTCATTAATAATTAAAACTAAATAAAAAAAATTAATTAAAAAATGAAAGAAAAAATCTCTAAAAAAAAATATAAAACTAAACAAATCTTTTATAAAAGAAAAAAAAGACCATTTTGCTTTATTAAAAAATGACGTATAAACTGATATTAGTGTGTAATGATACATGAAAAAAAAAAAAAATTATTAAAATATATAATTAGTTATTAAAATTAAATTCACAACAAAACATTTAAAAAAAAATAAATAGTAATATATAAAAAAAATATGAAATACTTAAAATCGTAAAAATATATATCATAATGATATAGTAAATATTATAAAGAAAAATATCATAAACACATTATATTAAAAAAAAACATCATAATTGATATAGTAATTATCATAAAAAGAATTAACTATTTCAATCACAATATTTAAACTTAGAACTAACTATTAAAACAATACCATAATAATAAAAGTAAATAAATTATCATAATAACGTTATAATTATCATAAAAGACCTAATCATACTAAAAAAAAAAGGGTTTCTAAAAAATCTAATCATACTTAAAAATATATGTTTATAAAAAACCTTAATTATAAATAAGCCATCACTGTAATAAAATAACTAGTCATTAAGAGTAATATACACTAATGATTAATAAATAAGGAAAAAAATATGAATCATAATGAAGAAAATGATATTAAAATATAGTAAAAGACAAAAAAGGTAACCACAGCAATTGTTTTTTTCTAAAATAGACATTTAGGTAATAATATCTAAAAATTGACATATTTTAAAATGAGACTCTAAAAATAGACTTTTGTGTGTAATTATTTCTAATATTTTGACAACTCATCGTTTTTGTTTAATAATTTCATATTTAGCTTTTATGTGGTTAAAGTTTTAATTTAGATGATCTGACATACACCATTAGAACGACAGTTAATAAAACTATAAATCCGGAACCATAGATGTGGACTATTAAAAAGACGTTTCCAAATTATTATCCCAATTTAAATGATTTTAATTTTTTACCATGGAAAGTCAAAAATTTTAAAAAGATTAAGAGAAGGTAATATATATATATATATATATATATATGAACATATCCATTTGATAGACTGTCCCTAAAAAAACACATATCTAAATTATTGTCACAGTTAAAATAGCTTCAGTTATTTTGACTTACGATTAGAAAGGTATGGAGGAATAAAAATTCAAACAAACATTAAGGGGGTGTTTGGTGTGTAAGTTTGAGTTGAAATTGATAAGTTTAAATAGTAAATTTTGTTGACTTTTCAGAAAAGACAAAAAACTTTTTGAGAAAATGACAAAAAAAAGTTTAAACAGGACCGGTTACCAAACAGGGCCTAAAGGATGACAAAAAATATAACCATATATTATTTGAGTGGCTGTTTCACAATTTTCGACTTCCAAGTATTTAAACATAGAGGGTTAAAAATTCAAATAAATATTAAGGGTGGGTAAAAAATATAAAATGATACTTGTGGAGAGTAATGTATAGACGATAAAATATCGAGAAATTGGATCTATATATTTTTTGGTTTTGAAAAACATAATTTTTTCCCCCCCTCAAATTATGTCTACCTTTTGTTTCATTTGTTGTTTGCTTTTTGGTTGTCGTTTGAGTTCATTGTCGTTTCCTCTCATTTATTTTATAATTTTAAACTACAATATGGAAATCGTCGTTTAAGAGGAAACCAATGGCAATTCATAAAAAAAGGGGGGCGAACAGGCAATAGAACATTTCCACGTAGCTTTGGCCTTCATTAATCGGCTTTGGCCTGTTCGTAAATACACACCGAATTTTCAAATCCATTTTCTCTGCGCCAAACGTCGGCGGGAACTCATCGGAAAAAGAAAACCCACTACTCACTCCACTCCCCAGAGTCCGAAACTCATCTGTTCTTCGTCTGGCGATCTGATATTCCGAGGATTCATAAGAAGAAGAAGAAGAAGAAAGAGAAGAAAATGGAAAACTAGGGCAGACCCCCCAAAAAAAAAAAAAAAAAAAACCATTTCTGTCTCTGATCTTTAGTACGCAGATATCAGGATCTAAAACCCTAACCCACATTTTCTTCTCGGCAACTTTTCCGACTTCAATTCGAACTTTCAAAGCCTTCCGATCAGGTATTCCTCATTACTTTTTGCGACAACCTTATTTTGATCAATTTCTCCTTTTTATTTTTCGTGATTTTAGTTATTTTTTAGTTCTTTGAAAACAGGCCTTCGCCTTCAATTTGAAGCTTTCACTGCCTCGTCCCATTAATTTTCCCCATGGGAGAACCTCTTTTCTACGGTATGTTTTCTCGTGTTCTTTTTTTTTTTTTTTTTCTTTTTTTTCTTCTTGGTTTGTTGATTAATATTGAAATTTTGTTGTTGTTGTTATTAATTAAAAAAATAAATAAAAAATCAGATGCAGGGA